>OX383272.1:5035000-6285000 GCA_947522985.1 Lithophane socia
GTGTTAGCACGTCCGGACTACTGAATGACTGGCAAATTCACGATGGGTTTAGCAATACCTACTCGCAAAGCTCGCTTAACGAAGTAGATTTAAGAAATCCATATCGGTAAAAGTATAATTCAAATTATTATTTCCCAATATAAGATTAGTTGGCCCGTAGGTATTACTATTTCGGTAGTACAGTACCTAACTTTCACAAACACCTTAAATGGCTGCATCAAGCAAGATTATGATGGCAATTGCCAGACTGAGCCCGGGTCAAAAAAATTTAAAATATGCAATCTGATAGAAAATACGCAATGGTCCTTGAAAAATAACGGGAATGGGAAATAACTTTTTTTATGGTAATTATCCCTTGTTCATTCTCTACTGATTGCTAATGCATGTGATCGTCACGAACTTACCGGTTCCATACAGCGGTGAGTGCGGTGGCGAGTGCGTCATAGGATTGAGCTGGTACGGCGGGGCCTCATTATTGCCCATGCTGTGGCTCTGACTGTGGTTCATCCCATTGGTCGGCGCTCCATTTGTGGTCGCTGAGAAGCCGTACTTGCTGTCACCGTAGCCGCCTTGCTGTTTGTCGAAATACATTTTGATCATCTAACTACTTAATCCTTGAGTGAAAAATTATACTCTCAAAATTGACCATGCATTATTTCGGAGAACGCATTGAAAATTGTCGAACGTTTTAGTCTCGCCGCATGAGTTCCAATTCAGTTGGAAACTATTCGGATAACTCCAAAAGCATGTGAGTAAAACTGTATTTACAAATTAATGAAGTAAAACCCTCCACTCTTAAATTTAGAAAATAGTTTCAGAAAGATTAGCACATGTAGCTTTAGGGTTAGGAACCTTCTTCCATTAAATGGTTTGAAATGTTATAATTTGCTATAAAATTTAAAATTAAATGTAAGGCAATTCTCATAAAATTTTGTCTGTTTTTACAAAAATGGAAATCCTAACTAACTGGATCCAACAACCTCATCTTATATTCTACATAATTAATTTTCCAATCTAAAACCAATTCGGTAATCACCAAATATGACCAAATAATCACATAAAATACATTAATCTGATACAAACCGTATACGGCGGTGGCACAGCGTCGGCCAAATGGTTGATATCATCATCCCGATCCATGTTATCTTGAGTCGTAGCTATTGACGGATCAGACGAAGACTTGACGAGTCTCGGGGCCGGCGGAGGACTTACTTCCAAGTCACTTTCAGGACTCGAAGCGTACGAAAGTCTATTCTCAGTACTCGACGACATTGAGAACAAAAAGTCGTCCGATAACGGCTCAGGCCTCTGTACCGCCATTCCAATTTGGTAACGTGTTTCGCCGCATCCGGGAGGTAGGTTATGGAATGGGGTGACAAGACAAGACAAATGAATGATTGCATTTAAAACATTACAGAAACTAAAAACGGGGTTTAGCGTCTGTCAATGATTAATGGTTTTTCTGGGTTTTTACACACTTAGCGATCGATATTCAAACGAGTCAAATTGAAAGAAAACTTTAGAGTAATTATAACAAATGATTCGATAGATTCGTCCTAGGAGACGTTATAAATGCAAAAAAATAAAAATGCAGTATTTTATATGACCATAGAATTTGAATATCGATTCAATAAAACACAGGTGGTATTTAACACTGGTAATTTGTGACAATATTTACAAAACTAAAAACACACTGGCAGTAAATCTTTGGCTAAAACTAAATAAAACAAACAAAATACATATAATAAAAAGTAGTGCTATAAGCAAATTAACACAAAGCAGTCAAGCAGCCAATATACAAATAATAAGCTAAGAAAAAGTGATGAATACTTGTGCTAAATCTAAAATGGTAACTTTGGATAACTTTGTTAGTACTATCTTCTAGTTTAGACATACCCTAAATGCTGTTCAGAAATCGGTTTACTGATGACAGGATGAACATCTCTTTCTGCTTCTGATTTACTTTCATTCTCTATTTTTTCTATTTCCTCTAACTTTAAAGTAGGAAGAGATAAGTTTCTATACTTATTTAAATTCCTACCTGAAGGTGTAGGTAACGTTCGCACTTCGCTAAACCTCCCTGGATCCGCTGGAGGCTTTTCACTGCATTTGCAGTTAGGGATCCTACACGTTTGCCTCAACGGTCTTTCAAGCATTTTTAATAAAGGTTTCGGATTCTCTTTTTGAAGACGCGCCTTCCATTCTGGGACTTCATTTGTTTTTTTAGCGTCATTTTCAGTTTGGAAAAAAGAAGCTGGTCGGTACTGATCTGTCATTGGAACGACAGACGATGGTCGTTGAACGTTTTGAACTGGTGATTTGCTTGTCGTTTCAAGAACGCTATAAGGTCGAAAACCCTGTGGCTGATAAACATTACTCTTGGCAAATATGTGAGAGAGCTCAGGGCTTGCGTTTAGGGGAGTTTTTAACTTAGGATTTATTTTCCTCTGATAATAATTCTGCCTGTCATCGTAAGGGTAACTAGCTAAAGTATGTCTGTTTTTATTAGTGAGGTAAGTATTTGGCACACTGTAAGCATTATTAGGCATGCATGGGGTTAGAGTTTCGGAGTAGTAGTAAGGTACTACATGATTTCTGTTAGCGTCATACAAATGGTCGTGATGTTTAGTGCTGGGGTTAAGATTCAGGGGGGGTAAATTCTGGGGGGAACTGACGGGTCGTTGGGGGGAAGGAGGGTACATGTTCAAAGGATAGGAGATGGGGTAAAAGGCTGGGTACGGCGAAGGGGGAATGGGGAAGTATATGTCCGACACCATTTCAACGTGCTACACCGCCGCAAGACAGAACAGAAACGAATTGGTTAATATATAATGTTTTATGATCATTTAAATGTGGATACAACCGAATGAAAAGACGTAAAACTTGTTGAATAATGTGCAAATAGATTACTGACTGAAAGATAACTGCCACCATTCAGATCAATCCAGTGTGGTGCATGGTAGCCGGACTATATAATGTCAATTTTTATGACGATTTTCTTGTAGCCAGTGGTATCCACATTTTAGATGCCGATTAAATAAAGTATAAAGGTACTAAGAGACACTGAGAGCACATAAAATTTACCAAATGCACCAATTTGCCTTTACCAAGCAACCATCTTGAAGCATGATGCGTTTACTGTTGTAATACAGAATACGTTAACATTGAGGAATGAATCCCATGAAGAAATGGATAGTTACATATAATAAGAACATATTACGTATATGGAGTGAGTATGTTTTGTTATAAAACAAGTGATAAAAGATTCTAGTAATATAACTAAACCCTGGTTTCGAGAGCTCACTCAAATTAATCATATTACATTTATGTCAAATCATTTGGTTAGCTCGTGTATGGCTAAGTAATAACAGCCGCATAGGTCAATCGATCAGGTTAAGTCACGCTTGCCGCGGTTGGTCCGTGGGCGGGTGAGACCATTTTACATACCGAGACCCCTCCGAGCTTCAGAAAGCATGCTAAGCCGTTGGTCCTGGCTCTCATTCGTGGATCTTTGACAGTAATTACGGGTAGTCAGAAGCTTGAAAGTCTGACAACCAGTCTTAAAATACGACGATCCGACGAAAAAGGCTAGGCATATGATGATTTGGTTAGCTAGTACTGTCATTTAAGTGGACCAATCACAACAGCTAGGTATCAAATGATTTGATGATAGATTAACTAGGTAGAGTAGATTCACTTTGTAAAATGAAATTAAGTAATATTAAGAGTAGGTATTACTTAATCAGACTTTCCGATACCGGGTTTAAGTTAATCAGAAACTTAACAACTGTCAAAACGAATTCCATGAAACATTTAAAAACTGACGTTCAATCCTTGTTTTACAACAAAACCCTCACCAAAATCCTAACACAGAACCCAAATATAATCAATAATTTCAATATCACATTTAAAATTCTCACCTTAGTCTCTGACACCCACAATTGTTGCTGCTGCGTCCTTTGTATCAAGTCTATGAGCTTGCTGAACCATGTGTTTTGGTTCGCTTCACTCAATGTGATCGTGTGGGTGAAGACGTGACCCCATACTCTCTCCATGTGTTGGCACTGTTCTAGAAGTTTCTTCGATGATTTGTGTGCGGACCTGCAGAAATAAAATGAAGTTGTATGTGCACAATATTACAGTTGTATTTCCGAAGAGGTAGGCTAAGATGCATCTATATTTCGCCAGTTACGTGATAAGTCCCATTTAATAAAGGGCGAGCATATAACCATTAACGGAACACAAAGTCCAAACTCCGGTCTATCCGGTCCCATATAGAATGGAAAAACTCAATAGCACTTTGCTCGTCCTAGAAATCCCCGACCCCATACTTATCAGTCGCGCTTACAATCATAGAGTAGTTGTTTCTACTCTATGATTGTAAGCGCGTTATTAAAAAAAGACATGTCTTTTTCCAATTACATTTATGTTTTACTTACTTTGGCAACCCAGCCCTAAGCTGTTTAATGATATGTTTATTATCTGCTTTCAAGAATATCACAATAGGGTAAAACTGGGCATAGTTGAGCCTGTCCACTGCGTTAGGGGTGATGTCCAGTAAGGCATGTTTGCCCCTTTCCATGATCGTTCTGATGCTGGACAGGCGGATTATTCCGGCGGACTTCGTTTTGGTATCTTCTAAAGTGCTGTCCATTTCTAAACAGAAGAAAAAGTATGATTAGAATAATTTGCTGACTGGATCTAAGTAAGGATTTTATCAGGTTTTCCTTCAAAGTTAAAAAAAGGTGTTGATAAAGTTCTATAACTTTTTTAGCATTTAAATGATTGTATTTTCAAGATACGAATAAGTAATAATGTGACTAAAACTTTTATCTGGACTAATCGACTACTATAAAATTTGTATACCTAGATGATTTTGTAATCCCAACCAACTTATTATTTTAACATTTACGTTTGTAGAAAACATAAAAATGACAACTATAAAATAAAAACTAAAACAGTTTCACTTACTTGGCGACGAGAATTTATCAGGACTCTCAGTCAACAGACGTTCTCTAGCTATATCTGCGACTGCACCCAGTACTATCACGGGTCGTACAAAGCCTGGTTGTTTGAGGACCACGCGTTCGTATGCCGGGAACTTGCTGATGCTGTCTGATAGTACTACCTCGTCCCAATGTTCCTATGGGTAAATAATATAGTAATATTATAAATTCTCTTGCGAATATTATTATATATTTTGGTATACCATGACTGGCTTTACTTTACAAATGAAGACTTTTAAAAATGGGCCGTTAAAATTACAATCATAGTAGGGACTTTGAAAATCTCAAATATAATAGCCTACCTTGCCAAGACTCTTGCTACGCCGATGTGTAGAGCGACGTCTTCTAAAGAAATTATGTTTGCCATCGTTGCCGCTCATCTCTTTCTTGGTAGCGTTGAACTGCGCCGTTGCCAGCTCTTCAGCGCGAGCCTTGTTTGGGATTGTGCCTTTTTGGACCTCTTGATTGTTACGACCTGAAAGAGGTAATGCTGACGAATTAATAAAAATGCATTGTTGAATATGGCCTTGCTAATGGAGAAAGAAATCGGTCTCTAAAACCTTGGGTAGGTATCTTGCATTAGAAATATATCAACATCATCATCATCCATAGCCTTTTCTTGTGCCAATTCCGAAATGTTTATCAAATACAAATTATTTATTTTAAGTAGACCATTCACAGCCCATATACAGATACTTTTCAATAATCCAGCGATGCATCTTCGCATCGATCACTGGGAATGATATTAAAACAGATAAACGCCTTAAAGCCCATAGAATCTACCTGAGGAAAGTCGAGGTTTTTCAGTATTATTTCTTTGCTGGTTATACAACTCACCTATCCTATAAACCTGCCAGGCCCCCACAGTGCCGTTGTGTAGTGTGTCAACAACATGGAACACATCGCCACATCTGAACGACATCTCGCCGTCTGTCGGCTCCGTGTAGTGGAAGTGGGTCTTTATGTGGAAGGAGTCGCCCGCTGAAAAGGTCAAAAGCAATATTTAACTAAAACCAGCTGCTGATAACAACAAGAAGACAAGATTAGTAGGTTGAATATCGTAACAACTGAATGTCAGAGAAGCGATAAAAGACTTTAATAAACGTTAATGTTAGGTTAGTTCCCACCGAGACGCGAAGCGACGCGCACATTTTTATGATCCGATAGAATATCGAATTTATTTACTACACAATAAGGTACACGCGCTGCGCAGCACCGCGCATGTCAGCGTACTTTGACACGAGTCAACACTCAGACTGAAATTATACCTTTTCGTGAAGAAAATTAGTTCGATAATTGTTAAAAATGCAGGCAGCATCGCGTCGCTTCACGTCGCAGTATGTACTGACCCTAATGAAAAGGTTTACAGGGGAAAAAATAAAGTTTAGGACTATATATGAATTTAATTTATTTAGTGAAAGAATTAAAAAGGAAGAAAAGAGCATCATCGACTCACGTCGTCACGGTACATTTAGCATGGACTGCATATTTAACATATTTTTCCGAGATGAAAAGTAGCCTGTTTTTGTTCGTCTATAAAACATATCTATGCAAAAATAATGTCAATCCTTCGCTCCGTTACTATGTGATAGTAGAACAAAGACTTTCGCATTTAATTTGATAACATTATAAGGTAAGATTTACTCACGTATCTGCCCACTGGCCACAGCATTATATTCATCGGGTGAATGCTGCACGATGAGATCGATTCGTTCTTGCAGACTCAGTAGGAACAGCACAGCCTCCTCTCGGGTCACGCCTTTCATCTCCATGTCATTCACCTGTTCGACCGCACAAAACTAGGACTCAATGTTCGTGTTATTCTATAAACTGTCTCGGGAAGTGTTGGACAGAATTTAGATTTTTGTCGTGTGATGTTCATAATCAAATCTCGTTGGGTTTGAAAATGCGACTGGACTATGTCAATACAGGGTGAAATTTTATTAGTTTTAACCCTCTTGTACTCATCATTACGAACAACTTTAATTATGGGACCAAACCTGAAATCGCGAAAAAAAAATCAGCTGTTTCCTACATTTTGACGAGCTATGCGAACATAAATGTAGGGAACAGCTGTTTTTTTTTTTCAACAATATTCATGATAAACCACAATACGAATTTTAGATAACGGAAATGGCAATGTTGCTCGCAAAACCTCTCAATCCAACTTAGTACTAGCTACGCCCCGCAGTTTCACCCGCATAAGTCCCGATCCTTTGGAAATATCGGGATAAAAAGTATCATATGCTCCAACCCAGGTCATGGTCTACAAATGTGCCGAATGTCGTTAGCGTGAAAACGTAAAAAAAACAAAGAAACAAACTCACTTTCGCATTTATTCGTTAAGAATTGTGATAAAAGTAATCAATGAATTTCTTAAACCTATAGTGCAGTAAAGTAAAACTAAAAACACATACCTTAAGTATTTTATCAGCCGGTTGCAAGCCCTGGAGGGCGGCCGGACTGGTCGGCTGCACGCCGGACACGAACACCCCGGACCGGTTGCCGCCGCACAGCCGGAGCCCCACAGAGCCCTCCTTTTGGAAACTGATCAGCCTTGGCTCGCTACTATAAAAGAAAGATAAGGTTAATTAACCTTATGGATCTTTTTTGGCAGTAATTATTTTTAACATAACACGGTGTTTACGACTTGACAAAACATCGTAGATTTCTTAGTTATATGTAAGTTTAATATTAACGTATAATACACATTAAACCTTTCTGAATAAATTGTCCAAATGATGGTGAAAACCTCATCAAAATCTGTTGCGTGGTTTAGAAGAACAACGCGGACATACAGCCAAACAGGAAAAGCGACTTTAATTTCTATTATGTAATGATATAGATTATACAATCCGCACTGGGTCAGTGGTGGATTCTGGCTGTTCCTCTCAAAGAGTGGAGGCCTGTGTCCCATCAGTGGGAACGTTGTAGGCTGTTTTTGTCCAACATCCGCTATTTGAGTTATGGAGCGCAGGGTGGTGAGGTGGTAAAATTTACTTACGTTGGTTTATTTCTTTGATTATTCATTGCTTCTTCTTCGTATAGTTGTCTTCTACTGCTGTAGTAATCTGTAATGTAAATGACAAGATGACGTCATCATTTTATAGATTTGTAGGTTTTTAGCATTTGGTCTTATTTTATTTATTATTTATACTTTAATTCAGACTTGGTTGTCCATAGAGTGTTAGTAATACAATGAATTATGAACTATGTTAGTAATACAGCCATACAAAAACAAACTATATCAATTATCCTATATGTAGGCTAACCCAGTGCTTCGAGATAGGACTCTCAATGTGTTCAGCAATGACATAATATCCATCTACATGTGATTCTGCAAACATCGCTGATGCACTGCAATAGCGATGCAGCCCCATCAACACCCTGAAGGCATTGTTGTACTGAACTCTCAGAGCACTCGCGACCTGCCGCGTGCAGTCGGCCCACAGGCTGCAGGTATAAAAAGACTGGCAAAAGGCCCTAAACAAGGTCTTATGAGTACACAGGTCTATTTTTTTTTTCAGATCCTGCATATTCGTTTCAATACATGTAGTGTAGAGCAAATTATTTTCTACACGAAAATTCTCTATCTGATTAACACCATCGGCGTTTATAGTCCACCAAGGTCCTTTCATAATTTAGTCCTTCCATCCAGCTTCACGTACCTTCATTCCTTGGCGGCGGCGGTCTCGGCGGCTGGTCGATCAGTTCGTGCGACATCGGGCCTCTTCGTGCGTCTCCGCCTCTGACCGGCGCCGCCACATACAGGTTCTGACCGCTACTCGAGTACCCAGGCGATGCTTCTGCAGCTCCATATACGTTGTGGGGACTGGCTTCTATTAGAAAATAAGAAATCTTGATGAACAATTCGTATCAAGTAGAGTCTAGATATGAAGACTAACGATGTATCTGTCTATTTATCCCGTAATTTCCCACTGCTGGGCAAAGGCCTCCCTTTCCATACGTCTGTCCAGTGCCATTGCTGACGATAATAAAGAAAAGAAATACTCCCAAATAGTGACTTAGATGTTTTTTTTTTCAGTGCAGTTTTTTTTTTTCTGGAGTGTTTTTATTTTTCACTAATGGGATTAAACAGTGTGTTTTATCTAATTTATAATCAAATTAGGATAAAGACGTAAATATTAGGAGTACTATATCCAATATTAGATTAAACTAACGACAGTCGAAAAAGAAGAACAGCATTAACTTACCAAGACTATTATAATTATTTTGATAATTTCCATTCGTGACCGTCTCCTCTCTGATCAGTTCCCGCGACACCACCAGATTCAGGCGGTCCTTACAAGACTCAATGAGTTTCCTGGCTTCCTTCAGGGTCATCGCATCAGTCACTGGGGTGTTATTGATCCTGGTGACCATGTCCCCTTCGCAGAGACCCTGGCCTCCTTGGTTCAACTGTTCTCTAGCTCGTAAGGTTAGTTCTTTGACGTAGAGCTTGCATCCTAATACTATTCCGAAATCTGGAAGAGAAAAGGGTTAGGATAAGATTTAGTTTTTGAGCTGTGGGAATGCTAGAGATTTTGGTAAACTAAAGTAACTTTTCCCTAGTAGCGCCCAAATCGTTGTAGCCGTCGAGCTGTTTGTAAGGGATCTCGCGCACAAGACGGCCACGACAACGACCAGTGGTCACAGCTACCAGAGGGCCTAGACAAGTGACAATCGCTTCGAAAGCGTTTCGTATTTCTACAACGACTTTCAACTGGATTGCCAGCTTTTCGATAGCTTGTGTCCTATACATTTTTGCGTTTTCCATCATCGTTATCGCTGATAGAATGTCACTTTGTCTAGGGCCTCAGGTAAATTATAGAAACCGATACGAATCGCGCTCTTGGTCACAACGGCCAACTAGCCACAGACCGGAGTCCGGACCACAGACCACGACTGGGCGGATTCGTGGGCGACTAGTGCGCGGGATCCCTACAGGGGCTATCGCTCAGGGAAATTGCAGTGTTGCTGATGCGGTTTAATGGGTATGATTGCTGCTAGTACAAGCATTACTAGACATTTAAAGTTTGCATCTGGGTTGGCAACGTATCTCCGAAACCTTTGGTTTGGTGGGTTTTGTGTTTGTGTTCTTTCTTTGCAAAATGTTTAGGTACCGCATTTAAACGTAATTTCTTTCTTTTGGTATTGCAGGTGGCCTTAGCATGACGTGGGCCATCAAATATCATAAGACATAACTATTTACGTAGTTTTTTTTTTAATGTTTTGATATGAAAGACGTATAATAATATCCATAAAACTGTAACCAACCAACCTTCTTTCTTCCCATTCCTAGTAAGTGACAGTTTGATAGTGGTCGGCGCGGTGGGAGGCGGCGCGGGCGCACGTCGCCGCACCACCAGCGACACGGTGGCGCCACTGTCGCGCAGCACTTGCACTGCTCGCGCGTACTCCACATTTTCTAGAGGCACGCCGTTCACTGATACTATTCTGTCGTTAACTCTGGAAAGATAGAACATAGTAATTAGAAACTGGTAAGATTTTTAGAAAATAGTACTGAATACCTAATTAAGAAATTGATAAAAGTAAAATCAACATGGGCTCTATATGCTTCCATTAGCACAAATAATGGTTTGAGATGAATTGAGATGTTTTAACAGTCACGCCAGTCCGATGAATGGCTCGTATAGAAAACACTCGTAAAGTGAATAGGTTATTGAAGATCGACAATGGTTTTATATCGTATCCATATTTATAAATATTAGTTGGAAAGATTCGACATCCAAACAAGGAAAAGACGGCGACAGTGGAATAGAAGACCAGGGGGCTTAAAACGGTCACATTGGCCGAATCATACTAGGAAAATATTATGAATCATCGTAAAATGTCACAAACTGACAATTCACAATATGATCTGCGTGTAATTTGAATTACGAAATAATTCATCTGTTTGACAGTTTTCTATGGAGATTCGTAAAATGGTCCACAAATTCATAATTTGTGGACCATTTCCCTTTTGTGTCAACTAAGAGTAATTTCAGCCAGGAATTTAGGAAATGAATTGCTTTTGTGTCAAATAAGAGGCCTGATCGTTGACAGCCAGGAATACAGGAAATTAATTGCTTTTAAAGGAATTGCTAATGTGGCCGGTTTAGGCTCCAAAACAATACTTACTGCAGCTTATCCTCAGCCGGTCCTCCTCTCAATACATCAGATACTGCGATGGACGGGTCGCCGCTAGCGAAGTGAGGGTTGTCTCTTCCTCCAGAAACCGCGATGCCGAAACCGTAGCCCGGCACTCGGTTGAGACGGACACGGTGGGTCTCCCATCCTGGGCTGCGTTCGGCTGTCTGTAAGATAAAAATGGTCAGATATGTGGATAATGTCACCAAGTTCTTTCGGGACAGGGGAAATCGTATAGAGGTTGGAGCAAGCTCATAAATCGGTAGGTAAGGTTTACGGTTTATAGGAATAGGTCAAATCAAACGTCCAATGTAACCCATCCGAAGATGGTATTCAAAATGAAACCGCTACTGACTGATATACGCATAAATGGAGAAGTACCTACACATTTTCAGAATCGTTAGCAACAGAACAGAGGGCCTAGACGAAGTGAAATTCTATCAGCGATAACGATGATGGAAAACGCAAAAATGTATAGGACTGACATAAGCTATGATGGCAAAAGCTTATGTCAATCCTGTTGAAAGTCGTTGTAGAAAAACGAAACGCTTTCGAAGCGATTGTCACTTGTCTAAGCCCTCAGATTAGAAAACATAGCATAAGAGTAGTGGCCCAGTAGTAACGGCCCCGACTTACGAGTTGTAGGTCGTGGGTCCGAACCCAGACAGGTGCTTTACTTTGTGTAAAACGGTGAAGGAAAACATCGTAAGGAAACCGGCATATCCTAGAACCAAACATTCGAAGACATGTGACATCTACCAACTGGGCGCGCGTGGTAGATTACAGCCCACCTATCTTGAATAGAGGAGGCCAGTGTCCCAGCAGTGCGAACATTTTATGCTATTCAATGAGAGTATTGTTGCTAATCCGTGAAATGTTCACATTGTAGAAAAAAGTAACATTTACATGAACATTCTGAAACTTAAAACTATTAAATCTCAGTCGGTTAATCCTGCTCACACCTCAAGAGAAAAGGTCGTGATAAATCAGTACAAGAACAACGATGTACTAGATAACAAGGCAAGCCTAGGTTTATGACTAGCAAGATTAATGAAGGCTGTTATCCTTAACCTGGTACACTAAGATGGATGACGAAGTTTTGAACATAAGTTACCGAGAAATCACGGTAAAGCGTGGTGGAGTAATTATTAATTGTGTTAACTAGAGAGATAATTATATGAATATAGTTTTCGTAAGTTACAAAGTAAGAATCTACTGCTAGTGCTCACTATGAGATTAAGATTGACAGGCGAAAAAAAAGGAAAACTGAAGAGAAAAGAAAAAGCATTGACATTTTATTTTTAATTTACCATATTTTAAAATACTCTTCATGCCTGCTTGTTTAATATTGAGTTTAGTATCTCAAAGCACGAACAATTCAGTAGTGAGCGATCCTCCGACCGTGATTTGAAGTATTCTTAAGACTTTTAATTTCGTTATGCCAATGCGCATTGTTGCGACTCTATAGATATTTCTTTTAAGTTGTTCATACTCCAGTTTCTAGCTTACATTGAAATCTGTTTCACTAAATCTCTACTCGGTCATAATATCAGTTTGCAGAATGTGCAAATAACATCATCATTTTTATATCAAGATCCGCTTGGAAAGTTGATCCAAGTCTTATCGTCCCTGGCCTCGCAAAGAATTCAAATAAGTATCTAAGATATAAAAGATAATATTCATACGCTGATCGTTGACTGCTGTTTATGTACAAGCTTTGCGCATACGCTTATACTATATAATGTAACTTAAACATAACTTTATGGACACAGGAGCCTTGAAATGTCAGAACTTATCACAAACCTTCTGACTAGCATACACAATCACATTATTTCTGGTATGGTCTGTTTAATTAATGGATGTATAAAAATAATAGTTAATCTGAAAACGAAGATAACAGAGCAGGATTTTTTTAAGATATAATCTTGTTCAACTTATTATTTGATCAATATCTTTACGATTGGGCGTGAGAATCGAATTTCTAACGACTATCATCACCATAATAATAATTATTCATGAATTTATCTTTATTTTCCTCTAAGATCATTAGTAACCGAACAGAATTTGGTATTCATAATCATTTCTACCATTCTGTAGTCTAGTTGTTTCATCGACCAGTCCTGTTGCAGTACAGTCGTACAGTACTCATCCGATGTTATGCGCCAAATTGCCATGTCCAAAAACCGTATTAGGTGCCACAAAAGACCAATCTTATTCACGAACCCACTAACCCAGTCTTTCTCAATAATAACTCTCAAATAATTATTAAATCCTAATTTAGGGCTTTGTAACACGAACACGACCTCTAATAACACTGTCCCCATTTCTCCCTATTAAAGCTGGCATGAAACTGCATCTCAATTAAAACTGAACTCGCTGCAACGAACAAAGAATTGCAATTTTCCCTTCGATAACGAACAGATTAACCGTTGAATTCAAAGAATATTTCGTTCCCAGTATCAAAGTTAACACTGCAATGTTCAATACAATGCTCATTGTTGATGAGTTATCAATCTGCCGGTTTGCAAACACAAATGCTACTGTTTACATCAATATCATGCAAGTTCCTCTTACTAGGCAAACAGTGCAAACGACATTATATCAGTAAACATTGTGCAAAGGATGATGGAGAGCCAATAAATGTGGCGTAACTCTAGGTAGTTAGTGTAATATGCACGTACAATCAGCCCATTGCATATTGTTGCAAGATGTTGTCCCTCAAAAAGAACCTATGACTCAGAAGTATGCAGAAAGATTGGCATCCAAAGCCAGTAACCTACACCTTTTTTGAATAATTGTTAGATAATTAATTGTATTCATCCACAACTAAAAAGTAAAAGAAATTAAAAACAAGTCAGCAAATAGAAATATCCTTTTCTGGACAGGTGTTATGTGGTCTAACAACACCTGTTGTATGTCTAAAAACGATGAATAAAGATGGTAAGAAGAAACTAAAGTAAACGCCAGAAACAAAGAGTAATTCCAACAATTCACTTTAACCAATTATTAAGAAGGGTTACGACCATTTACTTAACGTTAAAGTGGATAAAGTTTACAGTCATTAAGCGCCATGTAGCGACCTATACCGAGAAGTACCGAGACATTCGTAGAACATAAACATCAAGCCGTAATTCCCACGCCGTCGGGAGAGGTTGCCACTCCTTGACAAACTACGAGAATTGCGTTGGATTTGAGTTCACTCACGCGCAGGGTTCCCTTTCTGAATCATTCGATAGACAATGTTTGTCCTTCTTTGACTGATTTTGAAAGATTATCGACTGATTTGACTTCAAATGGGTGTACTAAATTATTTAATGCTATTACATGTTTGGGGGGGTTTCAGCAGTGGATGTGACGTGAACTAATGATGATAATGAAAACATCATTATCGAAGACTACAGTCAAATGATATAAGAAAAAACCTTTGCGTGCAAAATAAAACGAAATAATTCTTTCTTTTTTTACATTATCATTCATATAATGGGGTCGTTTATGCAGGTTATGCAAATACTATTTCATCATGAAATCATGAACCATGCTACAGATACTCATCTATAACGCACAATAATTAGTGTATTCTTGCAATGTTGAGTAATACATAACAGTTATACCGAATCAGATAGGAACCGTGACTGCAGATTTGAATACAGATAACTGAAGACCATTATGTCGTTAAAGAAGATGTATCAGTAAATCCACCATTGGAATTGCTATAATATTTTCATTGATTGTCAGGATGGGAATTTTGGGAATGGGCGTCCGCAACACTTCGATACGAGGAATGGATATGCAGTTTTTTTAACCCACTCGTGTAGCTTAAATACCTTGACTTTCGTTTTGCAGGACTCTTTTATGATTTCCTGATAGTAGTGGCGTGCTGCAAAAGTGGAAAAATAGTAGACATATGACCCAAGATGTGGATGATGATACGGTTATTTCGGTTTTATTTAATACTACTAATAAGAAGCTTCTGCCCGCGATTTAAACGCGCCTGCGTGTTTTAATATAGAACATATTATCATAGGGTACTCGGAAATAGCGTAGCTCTATCAGTGACATAAATTTTGTAATTTGATCTGTACTTCCAGAGATTAGGTAACTTTCTACAATCAATTTTACATCTTTAGCTAAGTATAGTATAAGTTTAGATTACTTAACTAAGGGAGTGAAACTTCTGTTGGTGCTTTGAACTAGCCTTTTATTTATAACATAAATGAAACATAAGTACATTGAAGTCATTAATATTCGTTTTGCGTGCATAAAAGAAGTAAATTATTCTATTGGTACCAACACAACCTTGCTTCCTACGCGAATCTGTCAACTCAAAGTTACGCATATTTTGAGACAAAAAAGACCACATTGTATTAATGTTATGCCTTCTGTAAGCCAACGTTAGATACGCTTCAACGTTGATTACCCAGTTCCTATACAATGGTCCATAAAAGGGTAATACTGCTGAGAATAGATGCCCAAATGCAATGTTTAAGAATTGAATGCTTTTGGCTAAGAATTCTCATTTTTTAAATAACTGCAAAAATTATAACGGCCGTTTCGTTCCTATAAACTGATAGGAACGAAACGGCCGTTATAACTTGGCAGGTCTGAACATAGGCGCATATAACTTTCGCGCATGTTCTCTCACTCACACTCGCTTCATGTCACAATTTGGTTCCTAAAATATGTTACTGCGCAGCCCTCTGCGCGAAGTTCGGAATTGCCAAGGTATATCAGCCGTATTGTAGCTCTACTAATTTGAATTAAATGATCATTTCAACTAGAAATGGAATGGAACGATCCTTTCGTTGCCCATTTTCGACTGCTTTGCGCGTCCCGCATAAAGCAGCCGAAGATGGGTCCGTCACACGGATATGGTATTTACTAGGGTTTAGTGTAAAGGAGTTCAACGTATGCGGCTAAAATAAATGGGCCTAGAATAGAATAGAATATATTTATTTGCTTTAAAACACGGTACATTTGAGGTCTTATTTATAAAGTTGTGATTTTACATGTTTCGCCATGGACTGGCATACATCTTTATCTTTAAACATGTTAATTACATGTATAAGAAGCGGCTTCTAATGGTATATGGAAAGTTACCCATTGTTTTTATTTGATCTACGTTGGTCGTTGGCCGGATGTGATTCCTATTTTTAGAGCAACAGCAACAGCAGCGTACCCTGATAAACTGCAACATGTCGATACTCGTCGCAAGGAGTCAAGGACATAAAACATATTAAAGGGTCTGTGGATGCTCGAGTAGGTACAGGTAGGTACAGCTTTCGACAGGTCGCGACATGTTCAAAATCGAAACAACACTGACTGAGTCGTCCAAGGAGTAGGATCCAGCCAGACGAAATTAAATAACAGGTTCAGAAGGTACTGGTAAAATTATTAAGACTTGGCATTTAGGCATACGGGCAACCCGTCATAAACGCACTATACTTTATTAATTAGGTAAATCAACAGGTCACAATCTATACTTAACAAATAAGGCAAACTATGGGGAGGAACTATAGAGATGCCCCGACTCTGCAAAACCAATAGGTAACCAGCTAACTCTATGGATTTTATTAAAAGAAGGTTTAAAATAGAACTCATAAAAAAGACAAAAGGATAATATAACAGCCACACACGGATATCTATGGACCAGCTATACGTCCTGTAGAGCTTCATCTCTTTCCTACACTGATGTAATATTAAAACAATACTGCTGTAAGCGGTGGTGGTAGGCTAGGCCCCCTGATAGTGATTGACACTATTGACAGCTCACTACACGCTCACTTCACCTAAGTTTTCACGGTGAGATTTGTACAGAATAGGTAATAGGTAGGGGGATCCTGATAAATAAGAAAACAACTTCTCGTACGAGGATAAAAATAATGCTGCATCTGCATGTCATTAAGATAATTGAGTGCCAGCTACTTATCCGATTAACTTTACCGTTGAAACCTCTATTTTACGGTCAAATTGTTCATCCAAATACTTAGGCACATGAAAGGCGCTTTTGAACGTCATTTACAAGAAATTAAAACTGATGAAGATTTCTCAATAGCACCAAAGCCTCTTCAACATTATTTCTTATATTATATATTATTCAAGATTTTTGACAACAACACTTATAAATGAGACGAGTCCCAAAATTTTGCCCATTTACGGAAAATCGTATACAATGAGGCACATTGGGCAACTTTGGGTCAAAGTATGTTAAGACTGGTAGGTATTTTGCACCTACGCAAAACCAAACAGGTAGATAATGTGCAATAGAAATCACATAAAGTCAAGCCATAAGTACTAATAATATATAACGTCTGATATATTTAATAGTGCGTAATATTTATAGAGGGGATCGAATTTCAACTGCAACTTGAGTAGGGGCGTTCCGCAAATACCAAGGCTTAGATATCATGAATTTGTTTCCAAACAATGGGTCATTTTGCAAAATATGTAAAGGGAGATGTGATTTCCGAAGAATGGAAGACAAACTGGATTCAAAAGAATTACATAAACCGGAAGAATATTAACGACTTATTACGTGAAGATGTTAAACGTGGGAGGATAGATTTCTTTGGTCAAGAAACATTGCTTTTTTGTGTCATTTTGGTAGAAGTGTAGATACAAACGCCCACATTGGACACACTTTGTGCGAGCATACAAAAATACCTCGATAAGAAGCTGTATGAAACAATCTAACGGGAGAAATTCATTTTCACTATGTTAAAGGGTACAAAAAAAAGCCTCATTAGACTATTCGTATTTCGTACCACGAAGTAAATCATCATCCTAGCCTAGCTTTTTCCTATGTTGGGGTCGGCTTCCAATCTAACCGAATGCAGCTGAATACCAGTAGGTAATTTACATGGAGCGACTGCCTATCTGACTTGCAAACCCCAGTTACTGGATAATACGATACCCCTTGGCACAGATATTATCCCTTGGTAAGACTTGTTGTCAGACTTTCGGCCTTCTCGCGGCCCGTAACGACTGTCAAAGATCCACGATGACAGCCGGGACCAACGGCTTTTAGTATGAAGATGGTCACCCATCCACGGACCAACCACAGCAAGCGTAGCTTAAATTGATCGAGCGACCCATGCGGCTGTTATTAGTTAGCCACAAGACGTACCCGGGAAATAATCATATATGTACTGTCTTAGTAGTTACTACCTACTGAGACAGACCTACCCCCTAGGTTTAAAGGAGAAATTTATATTCTTTCACTGTGTAATATGTTTAATCATAAGTCATTTCCATCACTTGTTGAAGCATTAATTACGAAATCACCTTTGGCATTGACTTTATTATACCTAATGACATCAACAAAGCGAATAAACACATGAATAGCGACATTAATTTGTCAAAAAACAAAAATAAAAATGATGAAAAGATTCCAACGCCTCATGAGCCATGACTCACTCCTTAGCCGGAACTTCTAAACGCGTTAAAGTTAGCTAAGCAGCTAAAAACTTAGGTATAATAGCAGTCGCTGATACATTTCGCGCCCTTTGTAACCCAGGACATAATACTGAATGTAATCGTCATGACGTATTTACTACAAGTATTTCGCTAATGGTCTCCGACCTTTTAGTGAGGGGTGAGCAGAAATATAAGCAGTAATAACAACAGGTGGAACAAGACTATTGTCAGTAAGGTGCGTTTCGTTGCGTCAAAGGCAAATCCAGTAGGTTAGGTACAGGGTTTTTGGTACAACAATTTTCTGATGAGGAGGACATGCTTTTTCCCATACAAAGGAGGAACGAAGGACCTTAGTGTGTAGAGCTTATTTAAATCTGTTCCGTTGTGCAGGCTGGGTTATTTCAAGCTCCGTAGACGATATTTTCCACCACCGAAAAGCGAAACTTGGTGGTGTGGTGTAGTAGTTAGGTACCTAACTGTATTTTACGTATGGCATCGAAAAAGGCTCAATTAATCTCCAGGCGATTACTAAATCAATTCCAGTGGCCTTACTCCTGTGAGAGAATTTGCGAGAAATGCGTAGGTACCGTATGAAGATCAAACTGCTACAGTACTTCTTTTACACCAAATGCTACTGAATTAAAATAAGTCAGTACTAGTAGGTTCCTACAATCTCATGCTCTCATAACCATGAGTTGACGACTTTCCCTCACGTTACATTACTAAATACGCTAAATAATTCATTCACAACGTAATGACGATTAGCCATGCAGTTGACACTCATTGCACAAGTAATTACGATTCTATGTAACGCATATGATTTGAATAATGGGTATGGTAAAGTCAGCGAAATTAATTATTTGGTTAATTTGGCAATCAGACACTTCAATTTTATTTCTTTGTATACAGCGTGTAGCAAAAACCATGTCCGATCCGTGAGGGTGTTGTTAAGAATCATACTATTTTTTTTTTATTTTTTGGAAAAAAGAAAAATAAAATCGCCCATTTTTTTCAATGGGCTTACCATACCACCTATGTAGAAAATTTGCTAATTTATAATGATATCAGTGTAATTTTAGTACTAAAAACGTGAAGTTTCAAAAATAATAACTTTTTCAGTTGTTTTTTTTATTATTACTTTTAATTGTAATGTAATGTTATTGCGGTACCTATAGGCGCCTTTTAGATCGGACAGGGTTTTTGTTATATGCTGTACTGTTAAATATGTATTTTTTATGTATAAAATTATTTCAGTGTTCGCGCAAAACATTACCTATTGATGAACAGAAACCTCCAAATAGTATAGAGTAAGCCCGCGCTTATTCTCTTTGTTATACATAAAGGTAAATTATTGTAGATTGAATGAAGCCATTGATGTGTTTAATACCTACTTAGAAAATATCTACACATCGAATAGTGGCATCAAATCAAACCTATTTATCAAACAAAGTAAACTGATCGGTTCAATCGCAAGGAATCTGAGCTAATAGAGCCTGCAATTTGATTGTGCCGTTATTAAAGTAATTTGGTCAGTGGGTCATCTTAGGGGCTTTAAAAAAATTATTATAAAGAAAACTTACATTATGAAAATTTCGCTAATGGATGAATAAATTAAATATGATACGAAAAGCGGCAGGTCTTGACAATTGAAAACTTTTGAGAGAAGAGCTCAAGTCATTAAAATAAACAACAATAAAGTTATCTCGGAAGCACTCTTATATAAGTACCTGTAACTTTTCAAATCCAAAGTTATCCAATTTCATGTTGAAATTATTTAGATTGATGTCACCGAACTCACTCATATGTCACTTAACTTTGGAACAACAGCCTCAATTTCATTACCACACTATCTAAAAACACCACAACACTACTTTAGTAACAAAAAAAAAACAAATGAGGACACGGAGAATTTAAAAATAAAAAGCTATTTTTTTATACAATGGCATAGAGCTTTTGAATTTTGAATTCAAATGTCACACCGCCGAAGGTTGTATAGGCGTCCACCGGTGACGCCCGTCTCACGCCATATGAGATTACGAATGCGAACAGCCTTCCCAAACTCCAAGGCAGTAAATACTATACAGCCAAGAATTAAAATGAACCCAACGCGAGTTTAATATCTGTAACTAGCACGTTTTCCTATCGCGGCTGGTTAAACACCAGTTAAGTTGAACGCTATGTACTGCTATTCCAATTGAGGTTTTGTTTACTTGTAAGTTAGTTTAGTTAGTGCGCGGTGGCGTGGCCCAAGTTAGAGCGTCGAAGAAAGTATCTATTGACCAACATGACAAGTAGCTGGCTCTTTAACATAGACCGTAGGTTTTGTTGGTAGTTTAAGTACTTGAGAGCCTAAATTGGACAATAACAAGATTTCACAAGTCCTCTGTTAAACCTTTTATTACAAAGTGCATTTCTAGTTTGGTAAACGCTCGATTTCCTACAGTAGGTAATCATATTGGAGATACCGAAAACTTTCGTGGAAACAGTCGGGTACAGCAATTCAAAGTATCTTTCCCCAGGTGTTTGATAAATTAAGTTATAAAATATTGTAGCACTAAAGTAGACCCTCTGAAATTGCCGCAATCTAACAGCTGATGAGTTTCCAAACTGGGACAAGTCCGGGGAAAGCCTGTGGTATTCAACTGCCACCGCATGCGCATAGTAAGCCAGTTATCGGTACTTTTAATTAAAACATTTGTACGCATCGCTCGCACTTTTCCTCTTAGTTGAAGAAAGCTTAATTTATTATTGACATCGCTTGATTTAACGGTGTGAGTTGAGACGATTATAGCAGAACTTTAAAATAAGTGCGAATACAATAAGTACCTACTCTCAAAATAAATAAAAATAACTGGAAGTCTCAGCAAAAGACTAAAGGTGCTCAAGCTCCAAATGAAGGAATCCGGCAACTTGATCAAATAATTTCAGAATGAGGAAGGATGCAAGTGCAACACTGGCTAAAATGGACTAAAAAAAAAAAGGAGAAAAAAAACGAAATTCAGAAACTTAGCATTTGGCAGTTAGGTGATAGGAATGCAATTCAATTAATACCTACCTAATTCTAAATCGACAACTGGAAATTATTTTCATTAAGTAAATTGACTAGTCATCCCTTGCCCAGTTTAATACTATGTAGGTTAGGTACCCAACCAAGTCAATTGTATTGTAGTCTTCATTCCAGCCTGCCTCCTCGAATACCGACATTCGCGATTCCACGCCGATACGACAGGTCTCAAATTGAATTCCAGTTACACTTTGTATTTCACAAAGCTGTCGAGTTCACAGTAAAGTGTAGGTATGCGGCCACATCATTATTCACCCAGCGATTCGTACACCAAAGCTACAAAAACAAAAGAATGTCACACGCATCAACAAAATGATGACACCCTTATGTCAATGTAATAAGGTTCATCATCGTATGAAGAGCGATTTTCTCATCAGCTGTTGTAGTTTTGTTTTAGCGCAGAAACAATGGACATTCTATCCACACCGGATTGGTAACACTATCTGGGGCTTTTCAGTTTGTTTAGCCTTTGAAACTGTGGCGTAGGGTTCAAAATTGTTTGGCAATGCATTCTGTATCCTAGAATTGATACTTAATACCGTCATTATGTTGCGTCGCAGCGCCTATCGACAATGTGTTATTGAATATCAAGTATAGACATTTGCTATAAAAGCTGATAAGTGTATTTTAGATAACCAAGTATGGGTATTGGCATTTTGTCTCTTCGAAAAAAGAATAAGTAATGTTATTTCGTCATTCTGTTTTTGGACAGACAATTTAATGGATTTAAACATATTTGTATGTCATGTAGGAAAGTACCTAATACTTGTGGTAAGAAAGTGAGTGTAAGCGCAACTTGATTTATTAACCTGAATGCTTTGGTTTCCCTATTCTAACCAAGCGGTGAAAGGTCACACAAAATGACGTGAAGTGAAGGCAGGTACAATGACGTGACGGCTGTCAAAAATACACAGCATTTTTAACCGACTTCTTCAAAAAAGAGGGGTTCTCAATTGCTCTATGTTTTTTTTTTTTACAGTCTTTCGAATCGAGTCCAAAGCTTTAGTTTTTTTTTAGTGTTTGGTTGATTTGGCGGCTGGCAAACAAAGACCTAAGTTCGAGTTTCGTTTTCGTTTTTGATCCTTAGACAAGCATATTTTTTAATGTAAGATTTTTCAAGAATACTTATCTCTAACGTGCAAATCATTTCAATATCTTTTACATACGTATATCAATATGTGGGTTGACTGTATCGATTAAAAATTCATCATTCAATGACAGTTAAGCGAATGTTAATTATGAGTTGTTGTTGTTGTGGATGTCTTGTTGTTGTTATTATGGTGTTGTTGTTAGTGTGTGCTTAATAAGTTGCTAGATATTAAAAACAACTGAATACTGCAACTGTTTTTCACCTCTTAAAAGTAAGTTATTTTATTAGTCAGAAGTATTGTAATTTTACAAAAGATAAATTATAAAATGTTAATCTAATTAAAAAGCAAAAGAAGGCATTTGCTTTGCACTGGGACAGCACTGATTTATATACTTAATTAAATCTATTTTTTTCAGCTCACTCCATCATATTGAACATAGTATAATGTAACTTAGCTTACAAGTGCTAAGTATGTGAATTGACAATGGATAATTGCATAAATCAAATGGGCATTTAAATGTGATACAAAAATTAAAATAATAGTATAATTAATACCGTTATAATATGAGGATACCACAAAAAAGGCCACAAATACAGAAAATACATCATATTTATTAAATAATAACATATTATTACAAAAAAAAATACCTTGTAAAACTAATTGAATACACTAAAGTATCCAGTTACATCCTAGTATCATGAATATCCAGGAATTGTGGACAAATTAGTCCCTTTAAATCCCAAAACCTCATCAGGGTTTGCCTTCAACTTCTCTATAATAGAATGTTTATTAAATCTTATATCATTCACATATTCCTGTTTAATCATCCTCATTTTCTCCACAATCCTGTTACGGAGAGTGTTTTCTATATCTGGATCCTGTAACAGACTGGCCAGTTCTAGCAAACTGTCGGGTAAGGCAATTTCATTTTCTGTGTACTCTATTGCAATCGTTTTACTCCTTGTTTGCATCTCACTATGAACTTTATTTGTCTTTTTTACACAAATATGCTTTTCCGGGTCTGTTTCAACTGTTGACTGCATGCCGTCATCATCAAATACTATCTTTGTGTTCAATTTACAATCACATTCGTTGTCTGTTGATTCTTCTGTATTAAATTTTCGTTTTTTGCGCAAACTGGGTCCAGCTTCACTATCTAAGTCCAATAAATGGCCATATTTTGCCTCAATCTTTGTCATAACCTCTTTGCAATTATTGTAAACAGTTCTCAGCTCTTCTAAGTCATTTTTATCTATTTCTGTCGCAATGTTTGTTTCGTCGCCGCATTCCTCCGAGGTCACTGGTATTTGAGCAGTCTTTTTAGGATTTTTTTCCGATTTGGACTTCTTTTTTCTAACATTTTCCAAAGGCTGTGGTGATTTTTCTTTGCTAGTCATAACTGGAGATGTGCTTTCATCTGTTTTAACAAGTTCCCGGACATGATTCTTCACAATAACATACGTCTTTTGCTCCAAAAGCGGTTTTCGAATGATCGCAACTTCCACTGGCGTCTCGCTATCTTCATGAACGACCATCATTAAATAGTGTTGAACTTATTAAACTAACTTTTATTTTAATGAATTACTACGCTTTTATTCACGATTTATTCAGCATTTTACTTATAACACGTGCTTCCCCAACAAACATACGCCCCGACAATTTGACATTGACAGTTGTAGAGACGTGACTCAATGCGCGGACTCGCGCAGTGGAGTTGCGTTGTTCGGACGCAGTGTCTATTGCTCACAGCATCGATAACTCGTTTCAATAGTCGACTAAATTTTTAATCAATGTTGGGTGATTATTATAAAAAGATTATTACATTATACTATCAATCATTACATACAGATGACGTTTTAATTTGTGAAGCCAATTTTTCAAATGATTGAACATAGGTCAAAATTTTAAGTGCAGTGGCAAGGTAATTTTGGATAAAGCAATTCACTGAAAAGTATGCTTGTGAATCAATGAAGCAGAACTATTTGGAGTCAGTTATTTAGCAAGACAAAAATTTATTTTGGAGTAGAAAATAATTAATTACAAACAAAAACGATGTAATAAAAAATATTTATTCAACAATATCCTTGTTTTTCCTTTTTTTCTTTTTCTTAGGCACATAATCTTCTGCAACATGCTCTTCGGTTGCTTCAATATCTTCTCTCTTTTTAGATTTTTTACTTTCTACTGGTCCCTCAGCTGATTCTTCAAAGCCCTTCTTCTTCTTCTTTTTCTTAGATTTTTCTGGTTCATCTATTTGAGTATCAACACTTTCTGTATTATCTACAATTTCTTGTGTAATCTGTGCTTCATCTAAAAGTTTTTGTTTCTTCTTTTTCTTACTTTTCTTTTTACTCTCAACAGTAACTTCTTCAGATTCAGGTACCGTCTTTTCATTTTCAACAGTATCAGTGTCTGCTGTATTATTAAAAGAAAATGACTGGAAACCAAATCCTTGATGACTTTCTTCCTCCTTTTTGTCATTATTTGCACCAGAGAACCCTTGGAATGAATAGTCAGCTCTATCATCAAAACTTGTGTCATTATTGGATACATTTAATTTGTTTTTAGATTTTATAGCAGCCAATTTGCTTTTGAAATAATCCTCCATACTGCCTTTTTCTGTGAAAACTTTTTCAGTAGTTGTGATGACAGTATTTTCTGCAGCTTCATGTTTCTCGTCAACTTTTGATTTTTCTTCATTTTTCAAGGTTTTCTTTCCAAAAATATTGGCCAAGTCCTTTTCACTGTAGCGAGTTAAGTCTTTACCACGTGTAAACTTATGGTAATGCACTCTTGCTTTACTTTTCTTGGACTTAACTTCTAGAGATACACCGCTGTGTAGTTTTTCATCATTATTATCACCTGAAATTAAAATGAAAGAATTGAACATGGCACTTATTCAAAAGGACAGTATTGTCCAAGGAAAAATTGAATCGTTACATACTCTTGTAATTCATTGGCAACAGATGTTTAGCTGATAACAATAACTTTATAGGTCACATTCATGGTGTTTTTATCACTTCACATGTAAAATTATGGACTGCAGAATTAGCAGTAGGTACTCACCGTTTGATAAATTAGCTAATAAAGAATTGAAGTCGTCTTCATGTTTTGTCCACTGATCGTTCTTGTCCTCAAAACCCAATCCTCTGTCATCGTTCTTATATCTAGCCACAACATGTTCCACAATTCCATTTTCTTTAGCACCTAACCCCTTCCCTTCACTCCATCCCATTTTTTCCAACATTCGCTGGCCGAACTTCGTCGAATCATCGCTCCACGCATTATTTTTGGCCCGTAAATTAATCACTTTCTGTTTACGCCGGGGTGCTGCTAACATAGCCATGATTATTATATTTTTATAAACATCGCACACGTGAAACTTATTGTTCTAAAAACAAGATGGATGGCAACTTGGCAAGGTGCGCGGAGTGCGCTGTGTGCACAGATACGGTACGCGATTGGTCGAAAGTGAGATGAAGTTCGCTCGCTTCCACACGGAAACAGCCGCGTGATTGGTTTGAGTATTGTAAAGTTGGCACTGCTGTTGGGAGCGCGGTTCAGCGATGCAATAGTTCGTATTTTAAGCATTATATTTAGAGTTCCGAGTACCACGTTGCCACGTTTTGTTCTCTGTACTAATCCAAAAGTACACCAACATAAAATTTTTGAATATAACAACTTTCAGAACATTAATTTACATTCATTTATTAAATTGTACGTCCTTGCAGTACTGGTGCAATATGTGAATATTACCCAGTATGTTCAAGAATTTTATTAAAATTAATTAATGGTTTAACCTGGTGTAATCGCATCGCTTATAATAAGTACCACAATGAAAGGTGAAACGGGAAATTCTTAATCACCACACTTGACTAAGAAATTGGTGATCGCGCAAAGTTTCTGATTTGATTACCTACTTAGGTATTTGTTTTAATTGAATTATTCAAAATTCGATTTCATTCACTTTAACTCACGGAGCGGATTGTAGCCATTGGAACGCCTGCGTCTGGCACCTTTCGGCCAGTTTTCGAGTCCTCTGGGCCCGACCATCAATCGCTCGTTGTTGTCTTCGAGCTAAATGCTGAGAAACCATACTAATAACTATGGCTTCTAAGCATTTGGCCTAAATACCACGTCAAATAAGAGATGGCCTGACAACAACAAGTAACAACTATCCATAATGTAGGTATGATGTAGGTATGGTCATGATAACTCACAAGTATATATTTTTTAAATTTTATTCTCTTTTTATAATCCCTAAAATCTACACCGCATGAGGGAGGGCCCCCTTCTCCCGTACAGGCATTCACATTTGCAGTCCTACTTATCTACAAAATATGTATATTTTAAATGTCAATTTATAAGAATTAAGTAAAAGTATTACCTCAGGGATGGACTAAAAGCTCTTTATAAAAAAAAACATATTTACTAGGTAAGTACCTAATAATGTCTTCGTGATCACTGAGAATACCATGACAATAAAATCCATACCCGAGCAACGTTCGTGATTGGTTATAAACCAAAACCGCTTTGTTTTTAATATATAAGCGCGTCATAACACGCGATACGCTTATTACGTCACGATTGTGTACGCGCGGGCGTGATCCGATGTCAAAGAATTGTTTTTTTTTTTGTGGAATCACCGTCGTGATGGGAATTTCATTTCATTTCATTTCATTTCATTTATTTATTTTGTGAAACATAGGTGATTACAGGTGTTTTCGAAACATAAATGTCTTTTGTACAAACCATGTCCCGCCGATAGGCATACAAAATTAGATTAATATGAAACAATGTCAAATTTACACAGAGATGTCAAATTATACAATTGTCATATTATTAAAAATATAAAATTAAAAAATTGATCATAAATTGTCATCCAGATACTCCTTGACTGAATAATATACCTTGTCATTTAGTAGCTTAAAAATATTACTTTTGAAATCGTTATAGTTCTTACTATTTCTAATATGACAAGGCAATTTGTTGTACAGTTTTGGTGCCATTGCATAGACACTTTTATAAGCAAAAGCAGTTCTGGTGGTTATTGTTATTAATTTATCTGAGCGACGTTGACTTTCTACATGCTTAAACAAATGTACATTGGTTTTTACAAACATCAAAACCTCATAGATATACAGCGACGGTACTGTCAGAATATTTAAATCCTTAAAGTGTGGCTTACATGTATCTGTTGTTCTTAATTTGCAGATGGCTCGGATGCATCTTTTTTGTGCCAAAAGTACGGAGGATATATTTGTAGCATTACCCCAAAATATGAGTCCATACCTTAATGTGGAGGCTACACACCCATGGTATGCCGTTAGAAGGGCAGTTTTGTTTGCAACTTTACCTAACATATAAAGGGCGTAAGAAAACCGGTAAAGTGTCAAACAAACACTATCAACTTGAGTTTTCCATGTCATATCATTGTCAATGTGCAATCCTAAAAACTTTGTAGTGTTCGTTTCTAGTACTGTGTCTCCTTTGTATCCGATTTGGTATTGTGTTGGTTCTCTTTGTCGAAGTTTAAAATCCATTATTTTAGTTTTAGTGAAATTAATTTTAAGGTTATTGTCATTTAACCATTCTATGATTGACACCAGG
This sequence comes from Lithophane socia, assembly GCA_947522985.1. Lineage (NCBI taxonomy): Eukaryota > Metazoa > Arthropoda > Insecta > Lepidoptera > Noctuidae > Lithophane > Lithophane socia. The sequence continues at coordinate 5,063,335 of OX383272.1, forward strand.
TCGGTGTTTATATCTGATTCAATTTCTTTCAAATTACCCTTGTCGAAAACAATAGTGCTATCGTCTGCAAATAAGCACATTTGATGACTAGTTACATTGGGGAAATCATTTATATAGCAGATAAAAAATAATGGACCTAACACAGTCCCCTGTGGAACACCATACGAAATTGTTCTCGTACTTGAGGAGTATATTGTTTCAGTTTTTGACTTAATGTTGACTTGGCTAATCTGAGTAAACTGTTTTCTACCTTCTAAATACGATTGTATGAGGTCCAGCACATTACCTCTAATGCCGTAGCTATAGAGCTTTTTTAATAGTAATTTATGGTCAACATAATCAAAAGCGCGCGTCATGTCCATGTTGTGGTGTATCTTTTTAAGGAAATTGTACACTGCCATATTAATAGTTTTATTTTGCCTGAATCCCATTTGTTCCTCACAAAAAATTTTGTTTTTTTCAAAATAATTATTTAGTCTATTATAAATTACTTTCTCAAAATTTTTTGAAAATATAGGAATTAACGCTACAGGTCTAAAATTGCACATTTTTGTTTTATCATCTTTTTTGTGTAGTGGCTTGATAATCGATATTTTTAGAGCTTCTGGAAAAACTCCATTGTGTATACAAGCATTTATTATATCACATAACACTGGCGCGACAATAGGTCCTACTGATTTGATCACACTGGTCTTGATGTCATCATACCCTGTGCTGTTTGTGTTTTTGAGGTTCTTTATTATAGTTATCATTTCTTTTGGGACTACTGGTTCCATGAACATAGATTTGTGGGATTTTAAGACATTCGTGTTATTATAAGTTTGACACTTTACATTGGATTGACCTAGGTCTATGAAATAATCATTAAAGTTTTGCGCAATCATTTGAGGGTTTGTAATACATTTGTTGTTTACCTCAATAGCGCTAATATGTGTTTTCGGCACGTTACTTTTCAGGTTGTTTATTATTTTCCAGGTAGCTTTAGACTTATTATTGCTGGCTTCTATGTAGTAGTTGTTTTGTGCTTTTTGTGTCTGTTTGATAACGCGGCGGTGCCGGTCGCTAAATGTTGATAAAGCGGATTTTGTGTCTTTGTTTGGGTTTAGCCTATATTGCCATAGCAAAGACCGTCTCTTTTTGCTGCAGACTCTAATGCCCGGTGTGATCCACTTTGGTCTATAAGTTGTCGGTATTTTGCATCTTACTATTGGGAAGCATAGGTCGTAGAAAAGTTTGAATAATTCAAAAAACGCATTAAACTTTTCATTAGGGTTATTTGTTTCAAAAATGTCTGAAAAGCTCAAGTTGCCTATGCATTGCCTAAAACGATACATGTTTTCCTTGCTATAATCGCGTTTTTGAACATAATAATATTTCAATGCACACGTTTGTTGTACTGGAAACTGCATCAATTGCGCTAAATGATCAGATACCCCCAATTCTAGTATCTCACTATTACAACCCCGTATATTGTGAAAGATATTATCTAGGCAAGTACCACTACTGGGTCTAGTGGGTTTCTCTATTTCGATTTTAAGATTAAACTCCTTTAAGAGACGTTTAAATATAGAGGAATACTTCGTTTTTTGTAATATATCAATATTAAAGTCACCGCAAATTATAATTTTATGTCCATTTCTATAGCAGATTTGTCCTAATATATACGTTAAATTGTCAAAGAATATTTCCATTTTGTTTGGTCCTGGCACTCTATATATACATACTATTGTAATTTTATGATCCGTTAGCTCAACCGCACAGCATTCAAACATATTGCAGACACTTGCCACTTTCACAAAATCTATCTCTGTATATCTAATATGGTTGTGTATCAATATACAAGACCCACCATTCCGTTTTTGTCTAGTAAAGGAGGTAGCTAATGTGTAATTTGGAATGTTCAAAAGATCAACATCGCTCATCGTCATATTGTGTTCTGTAAAACATAAGATATGTACATATTTGCCACTGTTTGAAAGAGTGTCTATAAATTCCGTTATTATTTCACTCTTAGCCAGCAGTCCATTTATATTTTGATGTAATATATGTAGGTTATTATACACGAAAAAGATTGTTGTCCTTATAAGTTTGGCTAATTTGACATTTTTTTATTACGGGGAAATAGTATGGCATAGTCCCTATTTTTTGCGGTAAGGGGTTAAGTACTATTTTATGCTTAGTATTAGTCAACATTTCTACAGTCTGAGACTTAAAGTAGTAGGGTATTGTACCCTTTTTAGGTATACAGTTGCAATTTAAATTTAGGGTATTGTTTTGTTGGCTTAGGTTTTTAATACTCTTCTTAATTTCGGAAAACTTCAAAAATTTGCTATCATAGTCATTACAGTCAATTACATAGTTAATAGTTTTACAAATATCCTTAAGTTTAAGATTGTTACAATTTATATAGGAGCAATTTTTGTAATTTTTACATATTTTCATTATGGAATTATTTACCTTGTTTACATCTAGATAATTGTTTTTAGTTATATTTAGTACAATAATGTTGTTACCGCTAAAATACTCTATAATTTTTTTAATTTGTGCAAACACAGATTTTTGGTTGTAGTCGTTTTCACCAAGAGATATTACAAGCTTGTCATTGGTTGCTAGATTTATACTTCGATAGTTTTTTACTATGTCACTGCTCAATGCATTTGGCTTCGTTTCGCTTATAATCGCATACTTCTCATATTGCGTTGTTTTTCTTGAGTACAGGAGAGCTGAGGCAAGGCCTACACATTGTTGAGCTCCGAGGATAACTAATTTTCTGTAATCTGCAGGTTTTCCTTTCTTTTTGATTTCATAGGCGGGTATTATCTGCAATTCCTGCGTATGTGGTAATTCCTGGGTATGTGTAGTACTTGTTTTCTTTGGCGTTGTCAGTTTCACTTGTAGTATTTCAATTTGTTTTGTTAAGCTTGTTATTTCCTTGCTTGCTTCATATAATTGTTTTTGCAAGTCGTTTATTTTTCTATGTAAATTTGCAAATGTATAGTTGTGGTCGCTTTTGGTATTAGGTGTTGAGGTTGGTGATGAAGGGGTAAAGGATACGTCACTGTTTTTGGGCAACACAAAACGTCCTGAAATCTTTTGTATACTGTTTGGTTTATTAGGAGTCGTCGTGGAATGACATAGTGATTTTAGAGCTGAGATTTGAGTAGTAAGATTTTTATTTTGTGTTCGCAAATCATTATTTTCCAATATAACGTTTTCTAATTCACTCTGTGTAGTAGCGAGTTCTTGAGTTACTGTTGATATTCTGTCTTGCATTTCGGAGTATGATATATTGTCAATTAAAGTACCGTCTATACTCTTGGACAATTTTTGGTTTGGAGGTAGTTGTGACGTATCCGTCGGACTTAGGTACGAAACGTCCATGTCTATTTCGCTAACATTGAAATTTAGTCTTCGTCGCTGTTGTGTGTTTACGTTGTCATAGTCCTCCATGTTTGCCATGTTTGAATAATTGATAGAGAAAATTTTATAAATACAAAAAGAGCTCTGTCTCCACGGGATTCGAAACTGCGCACTGATGTTTCCAGATCAGAGGTATCCACCACTCGGCTAAGTTCACGTTACCAATTGTTGTGAAATTGCGAGGTGCTTTTGTTTTCTTTTGATAAATGTCATTAGTTGTTTTATTGTGGCGTTATAGTTACCATATGTTCTAAGAGATGGTGCTGTATTCACTATTTTCAACAGGATGATTTGCCATTAATGATCCATAATATCAGAAAATCTATCACTGATTCAACTGTTTTTAAAACCGTGACGTTTGTTTTATAGTTTAGGGTGTTGTAGTTTTACCACGCACTTTGTTTTTCCTTTATTTTAGAACACAATGTCTAATATCACTTATATGAAATGTTGCCGTTATTTTTTGTTTTTTGGAATATTTTAAATTTTACGCACTAATCACTTTGTACTTCACCTTGTTCATATCTAGTTCGGTTTTATACACCATATTCAGCACAATTACGGCACTTTTAGTCACTTTTACTATTTTTAATACTCAAAATTAACGCGGATACGATGTAAACAGTGGCACAGTGGCGCCGCGCATCGTTGGCTGTTGAATTTTGCATCGTGATGGGAGTTGGGCAGAGGTGTAGGTACGGCGTACTTAGGTACCTAAGTACGCCTATATTTTGCAAGTTATTGTTATTGACAGTTATTGTCCCATGTAATAGGGGGCGAGCCTTCCTTCCGAGATTTCCATCAACCGGGCACAAATTCAGACTCCGGGCTGCTACCAAGAGATTCCTTATAGAAAAACCCAATAACACTGCCAACCTGGGAATCGAACCCAGAACTAATTGCTCAGCACTTGCGGACACTCGTATTTCTAACACGTTACTAAATAATCCAGTGTAGTGTAACTGTTATAGGTTCCTTGAAAAAAATCACACTATGACAAACTATTATTGATCGAAGATGACAAAGTTTTTAATTACAAATAGGTAAGTACTTATAGCTATTTCAAGAATACAGACACACACACATATACATTTAGGTACATAGTATAGGTACTAACGCCGCCATCTTGATCTTTTCACAACCTGTCAATGTCATTCAACCGCCAAAAGATGAATGTAGAATTAAATTAAACCTGCAACAACCGTCTTTTGAAAATCGATAGACTCAAATAAATAGTGAAGGGTGTTTTATTTATTTTAATTCAAAACTTTACAGTCGATTTCTACATAACCGTGGACAGTATCAAACACTAAAATATAAAAATTATGTAAAAAAAATAGTAAAGGGAAAGTGATAGGCAGTACCTACTCAGGGTAATTAATTTTTTAAGAATATGGTCATAATTATATTGCCTTAACAATTAATTTCCATGATTTTACATGAAATTGGTAAATACCTACTATGTTATAGATATTCTCATTTTGAAACGAAACGGGGTCCTAGTCCGGGAACTAGGGACTCAAAATGAGAACTTGACGATTTTCTGGTGATTTACGGTAGGTATTAGAATATTGACGAAATAATTAAAGGAAAGTAAGTAGCAACTGTATTGCATTCCAGAAGCTGAGAAACGCGTACAGGAAAATAATTATCGAAAGGAAACGAGCTGTTATGGTCACTGCGCCGGTTGCCAGTACTCATTAATGTCATCAAAGCATCCAAGTTGGCAGTTGCGGTGATCGTGAAACTTGCGAAATACTAACGATGACGATTGGTATTCGATTATAAATAAACCCTATAGATGCGAGAAAAACCGTAAAAGGACTAAAAAGTTCGTGGTCTGGACGTTATTCTCTTTGGTCACACCAATTACTGTTAGCGTTTCGTTTGCAGCACCAATGCTGTGATACCAGCCCCCAAGTGTGTAAAACATCTTTGTAAATCATTCATCATTGTAAATGTTGCCATAATTGCAAAGTTAGGTGGTTAATTAAATATTAAATTGCATAAAAACCGCAGGTCTCTGTTTCTCACCACTACGTACAGGTCTAATTTCCTAGGAATGATGTTTCGTTTATGAGCACTAATAGGAAAAGAAAGGGGTCCCTCTGTAACCGCAAGTGCACTGCAATTTAATAACATGCTTGGTAAGATATCGTTTACATCCATAAAGATCAAGTCTTTATGCATAAGCAAGTTTCACTGCCATTAAGTGCCTTATACACCATTTTTTTTGCCCATAATTAAAATACGAGTATTGTAATAGTGAGAATATGGTTATAGCAGGCCCGATGTTTTCCACTGACACTACGGACTCGCTTGACCAGAGAGCGGCTAGAAGAAAGCTGTAGTGAGAAACATTCCTATGAAAACGAGTCTCTCAGCACGTTGCAGATGTTAGTAAGTACCTACCTTATAGCTATAGATAGTCTAGATATTAGAACGGGACCACTTCCTCGGCATAATTACCTTGGACTCTTAAGGGGTCTTGAAGTAAGGACAGGATGAAGTAATTTTGCTGGACGCGATTTAATCGGTTCAGTAACATAAAGGCAAGTATTTTGTTAGGTTTCCTGCCAGATTTGCGGGAAAGTCCGAAAGGGATACCGGTACCTTGGCAACAGGCAACTGAAGGAACACGGGTGGGTTTTAGTCAGTAAAAGTCTGACACACCCTTCCGCTCCGCCCAGAGCGGGAGAAGTAATTGGGTAATTGAAAAAAAAAAAAGTATTTTGTTAGGTTTGGATATAATTGAATGATTTTGCTTACATAAAATGTTATTATTACTTGATTAAGTATTAATTACAGTTAAAAATGATTACATCGAAAATCGAGAGGGTTGGAAAGATCAGATCTCAAAACCAAGAGGATAAAACGGTCTAATTAATTTATAACTTTTTGCAGTCTCAAATCTGCTTATAAGTGGTGGTGTTGGAATCCTACTAATATTATAAACGCGAAAGTTTGCGAGTATGTATGGATGGCTGTTTGTTACTCTTTCATGCAAAAACTACTCAACAGATTTGGATGAAATTTGACACACATATAGTTTATAATCTGGATTAACACATAAAATTCTTTTTATCCTGATATTCCCACGGGATCGGGACTTATGCGGGTGAAACCGCGGGGCGCTAAAATATAATAACTTGTAGTCTTGAAAAACCGAGCACAACTGACGAGTGGCGGAACTGAGGAAAACTGCACTTAGATTCTGTAAGTAGGTAGATCTTATGGCACTTATACGTCATTATTTTGGTGAACATTTTAAAATATGATAGCGCTGAAGATGAAGCTTCTATAATTTAACATCCAAACTAATGAAATTGTTTATAAATTATTTACGAATGGATAGAAACGATAGACCATCGTCGTTGAAGTTACGAGGCACAAATGAAATAAAATCAGTCACTACCACATCACATTATCAAGATGAGATGATCTGTTAATCGATTTGCATTATTTATAAAATGGTAATCAAAACAAGAATCGACTAAATAGAGAGAGTTGTTCTGGCTAGTGGCTGTACGCGTTGTTTATGGTCAGTGAAAACGCGCGAAAACTCCGCGCTTGCGTGATAGCATCCATACAAGCGGGAAACGTATCGCGACTTATTTCGTATAAGTAGTTCCATATTTTTATTGCTGTTAGTAAACTGTTACATGATTCTGTTCACTCGATTTCGAGTGATTGGTCTCAACAATTCAATTTTTATTTTATGACGATATCTTGCTTGAACGTGTTATCTGATAATTAAGTAGGTACTGTCTGTAAAGTTGCAAGCGGCTTCACGGCACGCAAAATTGGTAGGAAAATTGGATACTTTTATTTCAATCAAGCTGTTGTTTAGAGCGTATAATAATTAGTCAAATAAAAAAACCAGTAGGAACAGCCATCATCAGTGTAGCAAAAATAATGCCGAAATGGGACATTGGGCAGGCAGGAAAAAGAATCCGGGTGATTATTGATGCTTAGTTTTCAGGCCAATTATACAGATGCTAATTCAAGTGTATTATACAAAAGCAGTCTTTAAGTTTTAAAACCATTTCTAATGATCAATATCTCAAAAATTCTCCTGCCGTTTAGTATTCCTATACCAAGGTACAATCAAATCTATAAACCCTACACATTACAGTGCAATTTGCTCAGTCAATAGCAATGATTACGCAGAATATCATATTTCCTGAACAATGTTAAAATGGTGGCAAGCATGGAGGCAAGCCAATCAAATTCGAGTCTTTACGAGGTGTTTCGGGGAACATGACACCTTATTCAAAGCGATATGAATGTTAATCTGTGCTCTATGTAGGTGAATGCCCATATTGCCTCCATATTGCTTAGTCAACGTGGTCATTTTGTATCTCGCAGTTATTTCGAGATTTAGACGGGAAGTACTGCAGACGACCTATATTGGTGGCTGGTACTTCAATGGAGTCTATATTCGAATGAATTGAACTTGTCAATTAAAGCATCAGTTCATTTGTAAAGAAAATTCTTAGAGAGGATTGCAAGAGATCAAAATATCGAAGCTGATATTGATTTTTTGACGCTTATTTTTTAAATCTAGTTAGTTATGGAGGAGAGTATTAATGCGGATGGCTTTAAGAGTAAAGGAAGACCAAAGAAACGATGGATGGACTGTGTGAAAGATGATTATGGAAGCTGGAAAGTCACCCCATTTCTTAGATGAAGGTTAATAACGTTGTATGACTTGTATTCAAGAAGGGGGCGAGGATTAAGATGATAATTAATAACGCTGATCTAACTTTGCAAGAAGACTATTTGACGAAGCAAAGCATGCGCTTTACACAATAGGGACAGTAATTAGGTATTTGATTAACGTCAGAATTCTAACAAAATCCTTTATAGTTTCGTAAAAGCTTTAGCTAGCGTGACGTTTAACAGTGGTGATGAAACCATGCAACAGTATGTACTGCTAAGTAAACAGCAAAGTTTGTTGCACTGCGGTGACTTATTTATCGTTCAGAAATGTTTGTTATATGATAACCAAGCTTTTGACGTTAACACTAAAGTTGCTTTAGAAGACATTTTGCCCTGAGTATTCAAGACGCACTTACGTCATTGAATACATCGCTCTCTTCATTAACGCATAATAGACAAAGTAAATATGAAATATTTCTGCACGATATTGATAAACCCAACCTTAACATACCGGTGTCCGGTGTTAATAACTTTGAAAGGTCAGCTCAAACTATGAGAGAAATCTTTTAAAAGCTTCGACTACAACAAATATTTGCACATTGTAGGTAAAGGCTGCCGGAGCCCTGAGACGTGGGAATCTTGCCATGTGACTCATTCCTTGTTATGCGAGCCAAGAGTCATTTTGCAGAACTGCATATAAAATAAAAATATACAAAGTAAAACATTTATCTTTAGTTAATTTTAGTCCTCTATTATAAGATACAACAGGGGCCAATAATTAGCGGAGTTAACGGTGTACCTCGGAGGCTGAACGACTGGGTTCGAGGCCAAGAAAAATAAAATAAAAAAAGTAAATTATTGGCGACCCAACCACTTTGCCGTCGACAGCTGCGAATTGGCGCGAAACAGGTTTTTGGTGGGATCAGTGACGTCACCTGACATGTGCCTTCTTCCAGTTATGGATGTTGGAACAAAAAATAAAGAGTCTTTCATCTCGGAGGTCCATTCGATTTTACGGTTCCTTATTATTATGTTAGTGTATTGTCTGCTTCGATTTTTATTACAAGCAGGTGACGTAGGAATTTTTGTAACATAAGCACAAAATACAGGTTCTTAAAACTGAACTATGAAAACTTTAACAGGATCTAACTTCAGAGCTTTCTTTGTCTTGTTTAAACTTCACGTGGTTCTGTCGTAACTATGTTTTCAACAACATCATTGTTGCGAGCGATAAGTTTGCTCAATGTATGTTTATATTGTTACTGTATTCCTTTGGCGTAGGTAGTTTATTCATTATCATAAAAGGGTCATTAGTTTTCACGACTGTTTTAACTTTCTCCACGCAATGCATCAAGGTTTTCTTTCCCTAATTACTTTTATCCATTACCAGTTCATTGTTTATTTTATCAACTTGTGTCTTGCCTTACTATTGTATTAATTTTTATTCAGAGGTATAAACGTATTTGAATCAGGGGACAACTTTCGATTTGAAGCATTGGCACTTGTTCTAGTCACTAATTTTTTAATATAATATAATAATATAATATAATATAATATATGGTTTAAGACATTTATTTCTCAAAACAGAATACAATTATTCACTTAGAATGAGAAACACTGGTTACATACTTAATTATTAGAAACGTTCATAGGAACGAGTATCGGAACGGTATTTTAAAGTTAGTAGTAGATTATATTATTTATAATTATACTACTAATGTGTTGTATTTATTGTTGTGTTGTTTGTATTGCATTCTATTTTACATAACTGTTTCGTTAAAATTGTGTAATTTCTATAGGTACATATATTGTTTTTTTTATAAGTAATGTCACTTAAAATGTGCACTTAGCTTGTATGTTGGCTTGTGTTAATTGGTTGAACAGCATAACAATTGTAGATAGACTAATAAATAAATAAATACTATGTGTCCTGTAATCCTACTGGCCATTATAAGAATTATGTGATAATTGTCGACTTTACTCAACTAATACAATAATGGTTCGCGATATTTTCCAATCAACTGGTTCATCTAATGAACTGTCTTCACTCAAGCCAGTTACTTTCCAAGCGTTGAAGTATAAATCACACGCACACAGCTATTTGATTCTGCAGTCTTATATAATTTGATATCAAATGTGCATGCAACCACTGCATAACTAACTTAGCTACAAAACTCGTTTGTGTTCAAGTACCAGTAATGAATTATTTTTATATAGTTGCACACAGTCACATTACTATGTAAATAGACCCATTGTCTAACGCGGATTTTTATAAAAATCTCTTTTGTTTGTTAGTTACAATAACTTTTAGTTGATGTGAAGTTTCACAAGGCAACATGAAAATTACTCGCATATTGTAAGACTCCACTAACCGCAAATTAGTGGTCGACTAAATTTGAACTATAACAATATCACAGGTTGCTCATGCGCCGCAAATAATGGTCGAAATATACAACTAAAATGTATCAAATTATTGAGAAGTCATTGCACTTATTCAGAGCTAGGTATGCAACGGCAAACGTGTTTTGCTTCATCGATACAAACTCCGAGAAGCGGTCGGCTTACCTGAGAGTCACTCCGGACGTGGTTCAAATTATTCACCACTAATCCGTTGTCTGTTGCTATTGGATCCATTTCTGTCAAATCATTATCCGTATAACTTTAAGTTTTAACCGCACATTGCACTATACACGTTCAAACTTCAAGCCGCGGCCGAATACCACAGACACCAGTCTTAGTCACTAAAGAAAAACGCATCTAGGCGCAGAAACTAGTGAACACAGGCGCCTGACCCTCCGGAGTAAGGCTTCACTGGCTTACTTTAAACAAACGAGTTACACCACCGACTTAAATCAATAAACCTCCGTAATAACATTACGATGTGAACTACAAAACTTTTCTCGGAAGTGAAAGAGTTTATTACAAGTTTCGTTGAGCACAACGTCTGGCAGGCCGATCGTAAGGACGCCAGGCGGCGAAAAGTTAACCGTGCGTGATTTCTGGGGGACTCTCAAAAGCAAATGGTCATATAAGCTATCAATCTTTGCATACCAGAGTGGTTAGGTGAAACGGACATTCTCGTTTTGGTGCGTAGCTCTACGAGAGTGAAAGGGACGAAGTGTCCGCAGGTACTCCGTCTCGAAGTGGGCGAACAGTATCTACAGGTTTTGCTCTCCCACTACAAGGAGGCACGGTGCGGACTCGAGAGCCTCGAGCTTGAAAGTTTAGTTGAAAAACATAACAAGCATTACATAGTCGTCAAGACGTCAAGTAACCGCTAACCACCACGCATTTTTAGTATTTTGGACACGTATGACCGTAACCCTCAAGTAGTACCGGTCTGTAGAATTTCTGTGTACATTATTTGTTTGGAAATTAAGCACGTGTTACTTTTGCTTTTACATTTATGTTTGGTGTAGGTTATGAAATTAAACTTTTAAAACGAACGTTACTAGTGAAGAAACAAAACACAGAAACAATCGACACATTTTATAAATCGAACCGAACCGGTCCCAATGCATCTCTGGTGAAGGCCGCTAGAGCTAACCTCTACACAGGACACTCCTGCGCAGGGACTCACGCACACTAGCACAGCCTCTCATGAATACAAGGAACCACATTCAAGAGAGCTGTCAGTAAGACGCACGCTGCTATAACACAGGGATTAATCTTACCTGGTCTTTGCGATCCTCTGCAATTGGCATTTTTTTGAGGTGGTATTTCTATAAATACTTATTCTGTTCTCTACATAGATACGGCAGGCAGGTGTGCTCATTTTTCTTTGATATTGGTGCACCAAGGATGTGAATTATTAATCTGAAATAGTTTTATTTGAAGGAAATATTTCATTATCTGCCAAGCATTGACTTAGTGCCTCTAATTTTATTTTAGCCTTAATCTTCATTATTTTCTTTATTATTTACATTCAAATACTTCCATTACGAAGCAAGCAACCTTCCAAGTAGTCACAGACATATTTAGCGAGACGGTGTATTATGTAGTGCGGAAAATAGTAAAAGGAAATCCGCATGCGATGGCCAGGAAACACGCAGTTGTATCATTCAATTAAAAGATTCTTTTCAGTATAGTTACCATGTTATTGACCTGAAGGCAGCCTGAAGGCCTAATTTTCCTACATAAAAAACTTTCACATTCAAGTCGCAATCTGTCAAACTTGTCAAAAATGTTGATAGCTTGAATGTATTTTTGACTTTAAAAAAATTACGGGAATTGGCCCTCAGTTGTGACTACTGGGGGCTGACTATGAAGTATTAATGCCATCATTATTCCACTGCGAAAAAAGGATGGTGCTAGCGGCCTTGTATAGCTCCTTCTCTCACTAACACTGGAAAAATGGTGGCATTAATACGTCGTAGTATAGGTGCTGTATAGCTTTTGGATGGCTTTTGGATGAGTACCTACTTGACCTGTACTTACTCCAATAGTAGGTACCTACTTAATAATTCCGTGCCTGCATTTAAGCCAGGTGCTACCGTGCTAGTCCAGTGGATAATAAATTATGAAAGAATAGACAAACTTAAAACCAAAAAAACTTTCCGGTGTTATACTTATGTACTGATTCTCGCAGATGCAGTAAAATGAAACAATACATTTAAAAAGTTTTTCTTTTTTTTTAAATCGTCCAAAATCTATGATCAGCTGCCAAATTAATTTTGAAAAAAATGGAGATGTCAAACAATATGTCATGACTAAACAAGAATTAGTTTTAGTAATTACATTTTCTGCGGTGATGTCATGCTGCGCCACAATGTTAGACGAATCTAGAAGGCCTCCACGAAAGCCATAATGGTAATATAAATTTTCCTTGCTATGCTAATAATATTCATAATCGTCCAAGAATCTTCTCATGAGTCCAACATGGAGATGAAGCCTCCGTACGCCAAAATAATATAACCTCCAGTCTTTTCGGCTTCTATTCCAGAAATAATAGATATTCTATTCATTCTGTTCCTTAGGAACAATGTTCCACTCCAAGACAAGGGCCTCACCTCATTCGGAGAAGGTAAACATGGCAACATATCAAGCTATACAATTCCAGTATAAGCTGATTTCGCATTGTACGGAAATCCGGAAATCCTTTACAATGCGAGATCAGCATAAACTGGACATGTATAGCTTGATGTGTAACCGTGTGTACGTGCATTATGATTCGATAAAGACCATTTACTACCGTTTTATTCCAACACAGGATCTATCATCATCTTCCTGCCCTTGTCTCATGTTACTTGTGGTCGCAACACGTTTTCTTTTTCCACTCTCCGCGGTCAACCGTCATGCTATCACTTTTATCCCTTCTCTTTCATATCCTCCTCCACCATCCCTCTTTTCTCTGGCCTTCCTCTCCTGCTCCATCCATCAACATTTATATTCATCACACTTTTAGTCACATGCGTTTCCTCCCTCCTCATCACATGCCCATACCAGGGGGCTGACTATCGGGAGGTTCCTGTTTCGTATAAGGCGGGAGGAAACGCCCGGGTGTCACCACTGTGTGGATCGCCCGGAGGACACGGTGGAGCATACGATGGAGGTCTGCCCCGCTTGGGCGGAGCCCCGCCGTGTCCTCTTGGAGGCGATTGGCGGCGGTGACCTCTCGCGTCCGGCTCTGGTCCAGGCCATGGTACGGAGCGAGAGGGCATGGGAAGCGGTCACCTCCTTCTGCGAAGCAATAATGCTCGCGAAGGAGGAGGCGGAACGCGTGAGGGAGAGGCAAAGTTTGCGCCCTCACGCCCCTAACCGCCGCCGCCGCTGGAGACGCCCTGGGCGTCGGGAATCCCAGGCGGATTCCCGGCCACCATAGGCGCGGGCGTGCGGACGGCGAGCAATGGGTAGCTCGCCGTCCGATCAGGACCAGGCCCGGGTCGATGGCGCGTCGTGTTCCACGCGCGCCTCAAAGAGATGTCAGCACAATTGGCGGGGTCCACTAGGACCGATGCCTGCCAGGGTTGCGGGTTAGTCCGAAAGGGATACCGGGACCTTGGCAACAGGCAACTGAAGGAACACGGGTGGGTTTTAGTCAGTAAAAGTCTGACACGCCCTTCCGCTCCACCCAGAGCGGGAGAAGTCATTGGATGATTTCCCACCCTCAAAAAAAAAAAAAAAAAAGGGGGCTGACTATGAAGTATTAATGCCATCATTATTCCAACTGCGAAAAAAGGATGGTGCTAGCGGCCTTGTATAGCTCCTTCTCTCACTAACACTGGAAAAATGGTGGCATTAATACGTCGTAGTATAGGTGCCGGCCAAACAATTTCCTTTCAACTTTTCTGTCACTGGCGCCACTTTTAAACTTCCCCTTAGCAACTTATTTCTTACTTTATCTAATTTCGTCACTCTACACATCCATCTCAACATTCTCATCTCCGTTAAATGCAATATTTTTTCATAGGCCCAACACAGGATCTATGAATATAAACAAATCGCTATGAATCAATTGCTCTTCAATTGGTCAATGTTGATTAGAATCTGACCTAAGCTGTTTCATAACGCAAGTTTCAAATTTCAGGCGTCGAAACAACAAATCGGAATTCAAACACTCAATGGCCGACCGTAAACCAAACCAACCCCTAACCACACCAACAACTTCAACAACCTTCAGCAACAAACTATTTTAAAACTCAAATTCAACAAAATAATTATAATCAGAATGTGGAATGGAATCAAACCGACTCGTCTCTGGCACAAAACAGGCAAGATACACCTGAAAAATATGATGTCTGCTCGATACTCGGCTAGACTTGAATCCTGCCCACCGAGAGTCTATAACCAGCGAAATCGAGAAGACTTGTATACATTATACGGTATTATTATGGGCTGCGGTGCACTATCAGGATTTCTGTTTGGTGCCTTCAGTAAACCAAATGATTGTAAGATCAAAATGGAAGAAGAAGAGGAGCCATGTCCTTCTACGCCCTGTCCGGCCATAGAGCCGCCCCCTTGTCCCAAAAAATGCCCTAAACTTAAGAAAGCATAGTAATAACTGACAAAACAATAACTAACAATCAAAATATATAGATAGACATCCATTAAAACAAAAATGAGTTTTATTTATTAATTACAAGCTGATGCCCGCGGCTTCGCCCGCGTGGATGTCGATTATTATATACTAAAACCTTCTTTGAGAACCACTATCCATTGGTGAAAACATCATGAAAATCGGTACAGTAGTTTTTGAGTTTATCGCGAACAGGACGACAGACAGACGTGGCGGAGGAGTTTGTTTTATAATATGTAAGGATGTAGGTAATACTGCCTTGAAGTGGGACGCGCGTTCGACTCCTAAGGGATCTCGCGCACTAGACGGCCACGGTTCCGGTTAGTCGTGGCCGTCTAGTGGTATAGTATCGTGTGCGGCTCGCGCGCGACCAAGTGCGTGATTCGTATCGCTTTCTCTATAGAAAGGCAAATAAAAAGGCGGATAGGGGTTCACCCTTAGGGAAACTATTTTCCCTAAGGGTGAACCCCAATCCGCCTATCCCTAAGGGTGAAATTCACCAAAAAAACGCGATCAACACATAAACCACGTTTAAGAGCTGTCAGTGTCATTACTTCTTCGAAATATTGATCGCGTTCAGTTTCATTGGTGAAATTCGTACTGGATAGTTATTCCAGCAGGTATCTCAGTAGCTGCAAACGTAGCGTGACCGCCATAGAATCAGGTTTTGTTGACGAAAGAATAGACAAAATTACAGATAAACCATCACAATCTGTCATATTGTCTATTCTTTTTATGGTGGTCATACTATAAATACGCGTGCAGAATAGGACCAAAGACAAGATTGTGATTGAAGGGTGAGAATGAAAATATGAAGTGTCTGGGCGTTCATTATAACTTGTCCCGTGACGCGATTGGTAGCTTTGAATTTTGCAGTCGTCACTGGTAGTTGAACTCTTATAAGTATTGAAAACGAAAGGGAAAAGTTATGTGAACGATCTGCGCAAGAAATTTTTGGTGGCTGAATGACTGGGGCTAGTTGTAACAGGCGCCCGAGGGCGCACACCTTGTATCAGCACATCATAACCGAGTTCAAGAGCTGTCAGTGTCAATATTCCAAAGATAATAATGACATTACGACACTTTAGTAATGACGGAAAATCCGTTAAGTTGGCAGTACTGCTCAAAATCCGCATGGATACCCGCGTCGGCCGCGCCTTGTACAAGCTCCTAAACACCCTTGACCAAGGAACATAATTATACTGACTTAAGGCGAGCCCTTGACTATAACTTGTCCCTTACCGTCATGCTGGCACCATTGCTTGTCAAAATTAGTTTCAATTCAAATGTCAAAATTTCCAATCACAGGACTGCAAAATTCAGTGCTACCAATCGCGTCATGAGACAAGTTATAATTAACGCACAATACAAGCAAAGTAGTAAGTAATCTGCGCGATGGCGCAACTGTCGACAGCCTCGGATTCCAGGGCCTGAGGCCCTAGACAAAGTGACATTCTATCAGCGATAACGATGATGGAAAGGGCAAAAATGTATAGGACTGACTATATCGAAAAGCATATGTCAATCCTGTTGAAAGTTGTTGTAGAAATGCGAAACGCTTTCGTAGCGATTGTCACTTGTCTAGGCCCTCTGCTGCTAGAGTGCAGCACCCTAATTGCGTAATATACTCAATCAATCAATCAATATATTTACTCTCCATCACAAACCAAAAGATTTTGAAGGAAATTGCTAGTCCATTGCTTCATATGTTTGAAAAATTCGTCTGCTCGACAGCGTAAGTGATGCAGTATGTTGTTGAATTGTCTCAATGGAAGGCATTGTCATAATAAGTGTGTTACGCAACTACCTCGCAGGTCACGCAGGAATGACATGGCTCTCCAGCATGAACGAAATCGTAGTAGACGTATTATATGTGGGTCTGCAAACCTGCCAGACAGAGCGTACCGTGCACATATTGAATTGTATATAAAACTAGCTGATGCCTACGGCTTCGCCCGCGTGGATGTCGGTTATTATATACTAAAACCTTCCTCGAGAACCGCTCTATCCATTGGTGAAAACAGCATGAAAATCGGTGCAGTAGTTTTTGAGTTTATCGCGAACAGGACGACAGACAGAAGCGGCGGAGGACTTTGTTTTATAATATACTAGCTGATGCCTACGGCTTCGCCCGCGTGGATGTCGGTTATTATATACTAAAACCTTCCTCGAGAACCGCTCTATCCATTGGTGAAAACAGCATGAAAATCGGTGCAGTAGTTTTTTAGTTTATCGCGAACAGGACGACAGACAGAAGCGGCGGAGGACTTTGTTTTATAATATACTAGCTGATGCCCGCGGCTTCGCCCGCGTTGGTGTCGGTTATTATATACTAAAACCTTCCTCGAGAACCACTCTATCCATTAGTGAAAACCGCATCAAAATCCGTTGCGTAGTTTTAAAGATTTAAGCATACATAGGGATATAGGGACAGAGAAAGCGACTTTGTTTTATACTATGTAGTGATAGTGATAGTGATGTACTCTGTGCACCATAGCGTTTACATTCAAACTTAATGGCTTGCTACGTTGCGATACTGGCGATAGAAAGAGACCGTGGGGGCTGGCTTGTTCTTTGGCCAAACAATTGTTGCCATTCTTCTTCAAGTTATGGGCACCTTGAAGTCTAAAGCGGGTGATAGACGTGCGTACTTAAAGTACGTGGTGTTTAAGTTCGCGATCTTACTCGGCTCGCCGTCGGTGACACACGTGAAGCTTGCTCAAAATTTCATTATTGGATCGCCGACGAACTAACTTGGCGGTTTTAAAGTCCGCGTACTTGACACACGGGCGAGTAAGCTCGCCGAGCCATAAGTACGCGGACTTGCTCGCACGTCTAACCCCTTTTAGTCTGATTAATTAAGGATTTTTTGTCGTAGGTACCTACAGTGAAATGTTTGGATTATTACCAGTGATCGGAGTAGGTAGATTGAACTGGGGCCATTGATCCGAAACGTATATATTAATATGGACATTCCTCCGGAATTTGGTGGTTTATTAAAAAAAAACCGGAACTTATGTAGGAATTGTATTCTGCCAGAGTGGAAGGAGTCATTTGATGATTTGCCATCCTCAAAATGACCACTATGAAAATATTTAAATTTAAGTGCAACAATTTATAAAAAGTTCTAGCCATCAAAGGCTAAAAATAAAAAATAAATATTAAAGCTTCGATCGGAATTCGATTGTTTTTATTATTCAACAGATAAATAATGAATTAATTTAGTTTTGATGCCTTCCTTTAAATTTTGAATTGAGTAGTAATAATATCACTACCAACATTAACAATATCTAATTGAATCCGGAAATACCGGAATTACTTTCCGGAAAAATGGCTTATCCATGTTATTCTTTCTGTGTGCATTTATGATACAAGTACCAAAAATCAATCTACCTACTCCGATCACTGATTATTACAGAATAAAAAAGTGCAAAAATTGTCTTTGATACGAAATGTCATCGGTGCGAAGAAAATGTTTGACAGCCAGGAAAAGATACCGAAAGAAGCATTTTTTGTAAACATTTTCAGGGTATGGGCAAAGACTTCAAATTAACTTGGTCAGAAATTAAGAATGGAGAGACGGGAGCAATTAAAATTCCTTTGTTTAGTTATGTCAATGACTGTTGGTGTGGCGTATTCCTTTGGAATGTTTACAGTGCCAATACCTTCATTTTGGAGTAACAGGAAATATAGTAATGCAACTGTACAAAATGTGAGATACGTTGACAGAACAGAAACAGAAACAAACATTGCTCCTGCCACCAGGCCTGCAGAATCTTCGGCAAGTGCCACTTGTAAAAGTGAAGTTCATGAGATTTTTATTCAGAACTTGGGACAGAATGGTTTTACGTGTACAGCAGACCAATCAGAGGAGAAAGAATTTCCCTAGTCCAGCGTTTTATTTATGTTTTCGTTGCGACTCTCGGTTGTATATTTTTGCCTACCTTTTATATATTATCACTTATAGATGGTTAAATATATGGAACTAAAATTTTTTAGTTGGTTTTAAATATTTTTACAGAAACAGTTGTTAAGTCGATTTAATGTAATTTCTTTGAACCATAGCTTTGTCCATTGCTTGGAGATAGGGTTAACTGTGTTAGAAGAATTTTATAAATATATTTTTTCGTGTATAATTGCTAGTTATTGGGCCCCGATATCATGGCATGATTTTGACCGGTATGTATGTATAAACGAGGGGTGTTCAATAAATAGTGAGAATGAGTATGACGCAATTATCTGTTATTAAATGTTATTTTATTTTTCGATGTCGTCACCTTTCAGAGTTATACACTTTGTATAACTTTTTTTTTAACTAAAATTCCCTTTCTAAAAAAATCTTCTTTCCGATCCCATAAAAAATCGTGTACGGCGGCGACTACTGCGTCATCATCTTCAAATTTCTGGCCCCTGAGATGTACTTTTAACCGCAAAAATCGGTAAACATCACTAGAGCAAGGTCCGGTGATTATGGAGGATGTGCCATCAATTCGAAGCCAGCTTCCTGAATGGCAGCCATCGCAACTCTGGATTTGTACGCCCCCCGCGTACGTTATTTTGGTGAAAAAAATTAACTACAGAACACGTTCCGAAACGGCGCAAACAAATGGCTTCTATTTTTTTTAAACAAAAGAGAGTCGATTGTTTTTTTTATTATCATCATAGCTAGTGTCTGGGCTATCCCTGCCCGTATTTATTTTTTTTCTTTCCAAGGAGAATGTATCGCATTCTCACTATTTATTGAACACCCCTCGTATGTATACATATATACTGCTGATTCTAATAATTATAATTCTATAAATCCATATTTGTTACGGTCGCGAATCTATTTGCATGAAACGTATAAAATTGAATGTCGCGGGCTACCTTATCGCATCTTAAAGGGCCATTGCAAATTGCCCGCGTATTTTCGGCACGATTACCTAACTCGTTTTTAGGGATCCGTACCCAAAGGGTAAAACGGGACCCTATTACTAAGACTCCGCTGTCCGTTCGTCTGTCTGCCTGTCCGTCTATCACCAGGCATCTCATGAACCTTGATAGACAGTTGAAATTTTCACAGATGTTTTCTGTTGCCGCTATAGCAACAAATACTAAAAAACAGAATTGATGTCACACGTTATACCCTAGTTTGCAATACATTTTTTTAAATTTTCTTATTTACCTCTCAAAAGCGCCCAAAAGCCCTCATATTCAAAATTCATTTATATATACGTTACACGCCCGTGTTTGGGTCACAGAAATTCAAATGAGTACCAAATTTCAACTTAATTAGTCCAGTAGGTTCGGAGCAAAACAGCTGTGACAGACGGATAGACAGGCAGACAAACACACGAGTGATCCTATAGGGATTCCGTTTTTGCATTCGGACGTACGGAACCCTAAAATTAACTACACCCCTGAGAGAAGCTCGTTTAACGTTTACCGAACCAGAGCTGGAGTTCGCAAAACTAATGATTCATGTTGATCATTGCTAGCTAAAAATATCAAACCAAGATTCAATTCACTATACAGCATGTAAGGGTAAACACTCTTGTCATTCAAACCATGGGTAGTTGACCTAAATATAAAAATAAATGACCGAACACAACAAAAAAAAAACGTTATTTTCATTAAAAGATTTGAAAAAGTTTCTATCTGACACCTTGCTTGCTAGCAAAACAGCTGACTGACTAAGGGAGGGATCGCGCTCGCTGCCGGTCAGGTCACATCCCGTACCCCCGCCCGTGTTGAGACGCAAGTTCGTTGCCCTAGCGCATAGGGCAACGAACTTGCGTCTCTTGTGGTAAAATTTAGATCTAAAAATTTTAAAAAAAAATCAAGTAATAAAAACTAAAGCCCAACTACGACTTAAAAGGTATAAACAAGACACCACAGACAGACAAATTAAAAATCCGGAGTCACACGTGTTAGGGCATAAATCGAACAGATTACGTGTGACTCCGGATTTTTAATTTGTCTGTCTGTGGTGTCTTGTTTATACCTTTTCACTCGTAGTTGGGTTTTAGTTTTTATTACTTAATTTTTTTATTACTTGATTTTTTTTTTAATTCTTTTGGGGTTATAATATATATATTTTTGAAATGTGCTCATTAAGTCCTTTCATTTGATACCCAACATGGTACGATTAAACCATTTTTTTTTTTAAGTTCCTCACTTCATGTCCTCTGGAGGGCGCCATTTTTATTTTAATGTGACTTCACATAGCCTATAACCAGCGGACAATCACGACGCTTCTAACGATACCTCATTTGCCAAATTGTGATAAGTGGTTTGGAAGATAGGAGGGAACAGATGAACATACATACATACATACAAACATACATACATACATACATACATACATACCGGTCAAAATCATAACCCTCCTTTTTTCTTCGCCGTAGTCGGGTAAAAAAAAGTTGTAACTTTCCATTGATTTTACGTTCTATAAATGAAACCAAACCACTGGTTGCAAGGATAACGGTGTTTACCCTAACACCCTGTATTTGTCAACAATATAGTGATTTGTGATTCATGTCACTGACAGTAATCGTTGACGCCCACAGAAAAACGAGCTCACACATCACAGATGGTGACTGATAGCGATAACTGCTTCGGAAATAGCACATTATTAAACACGTTTTATTTAGACATCTGTTTTTCCGAGTAATTCGTCAAATCGTCCTACATGCCTACGGCCCATTTAGGACGTTCTTTTGATTTTCTGCAAGCCGTCTAATGGAATCCGACGATCGGCAATATTGCAGACCAACACGCATGGCAGACGACCACGTACACCTTCCCACGGTCCGTCGTCCGGGCTGGTCTGACTGGCGCGATGCGACGGTAATTGTTATACCGTGAAGTTTTCTTAGAAATTGTTTTGTTAGAGTCACGTCGCGCCAATCTGAACGTGGCTTTACGTAGCTCTTTTGTTTTAATCCATAGATCCCTCTAGGGTGAGATGGGGATGTAGCTAGTCATAAGACCGTATTTCGGCCATGGCGGCCTATCTCTGCCTAGATGCCTGGAGACTAGCCATCGACGCGGGAGATATTATAGTGCACAAGTGTGTGCGCAAACACAGGTGCACTCTCTCTTTCCTCACTCTCATAGTCCGATAGCAATCCGACACGACCGGAGAGTTCAGGCGCTCCCGTAAGACGTTCTTTCCGAGGCTGGAAGTTGGCGGTGTGATACCACAGGGGTATTCCAAACTCCGGGCTGTTACTAAGAAATTCCTAATGGAAAAACCCAATAACACTTTGCCCGAACCGGGAATCGAACCAGGACCCTACGCTCAGCAGTCGTGCAGGTCGTGCTTTCGACCACGAGACCAACGGGACAGTTACGTAGGAAAACTGTAGAAGACCCAACGTACTTTCATTTTTTTTGACAACGAAGAATTATTTAATTTATTTTTTTTAATTTTTGACCGCCTCTGTGGTCCAGTGGTTAGACCACCTGTCTCAGACCCAGAGGTCCCGGGTTCGATTCCCAGTGGGGACAAAATTTTCTACTCGGTTTGGCTGGTGCTAGGGATTGTTCTAAATCATTCTACATTCCATTTTTAAGGTTCCGTAGTCAACAAGGATTCGCCATATCCGTCTGTCTGTCTGTCGGTCCGTGGCTTAGCTCAGAGACTCTTAGTACTAGAAAGCTATTTGGTATGGATATACACGTATAGATAGATCACGCAAAAATTTGGGTTTGTGAAAACCATTTTTAGATTCAGGGATCCTTTTGCGAAATATATTAAGCTTTAAAGTGCTTATAGTGCTGTATATAATAAGCCCCTGCCAGCTACATGGTTGGTTTTGTATATGTGAAAAAAATCACGGCAGTAGTATACAGGGTGTTAGTGTAAACACCGTTATCCTTGAAGCCAGTGGTTTGGTTTCATTAATAGAACGTAAACTCATTGGAAAATTACAACTTTTTTTTAATTTTTTTTAGACCTAAATTTTACCACAAGTGTCGCAAGTTCGTTGCCGTATGCGCTAGGGCAACGAACTTGTGTCTCAACACGGGCGGGGGGTACGGTATGTGACCTGACCGGCAGCGAGCGCGACCCCTCCTTTAGTCAGTCAGCTGTTTCGCTAGCAAGCACGGTGTCAGATAGAAACTTGATAGATAGAAATGAAAATAACGTTTTTTTTTTGTTGTGTTCGGTCATTTATTATTATATTTAAGTCAACTACCCATGGTTTGAATGACAAGAGTGTTTACCCTTACAGCCTGTATATATAAATATACACTTCTCATCAGAAAAATCGAAACACTTCCGTTTTTATGGTTTCTGTCCTAATTTAACACAAAAAAGTTTCCATTCCATGAGTAAAATCACATGATTGTATAGCTGGCAGTTTGGCCATTACAGTGATAAGCGAAAATTCTAAATTCAAAAGAAGAGAGAATTTCATTTGTTTATCCATGAAATGATTCACTGTTTTGAGACAAATGTGTGTTTAGAGTTGGAGTACATTTCACCTTTGAAAACTAAAAGTTAGAACGGAGAACGCTTCGCACAATGCTGCATTGAAGAAAGGGTCAGCTATGGTGGCGGTTCGTGGGCGGTTTGGGGAGGAATCAGCAGCGACGGTAAGACAGAGCTTGTCTTTGTGTCTGGGCCACGTCTGCCTGCACTAAACAGTCATCGGTACATCGAACACTGTCTTGAGCCTCACGTGATGCCCTATGCACATTTTATTGGCAACGGTATCATATTCATGCACGACAATGCTAGGGCTCACACCGCGAGAGTCGTACGAGATTATGTTACCGAAGTCAGTATCTCCATTATGGAATGGCCAGCAAGAAGCCCGGACATGAATCCGATTGAACATCTATGGGATGAATTAAAGAGACGAATTCGTGCAAGAGATCCTGCCCCAGAAACTCTTAGCCAGCTGCAAAATGCAATCCAAGAGGAATGGAATGGAATGCCACAACATTTGATCGTGACTCTCATCCGATCGATGAAGAACCGTATGGAAACAGTAATAAGAGCTCGGGGAGGGAATACAAGTTATTAAATAAACGTTTCTTAGCTTTTTTTTTCATTTACTTGTGTTGTTTTATCAATTTCCTTCATACTCCATACAGGGTAAAAATAACTTGTTATAAAAAAAAACGAAACCTATGAAAATTTAATTTGAATTTAGAACATTAACATTAGGATTTGAAAACCTCATATTATTCACTATTAAACGACATTTGACATATATTCCTAAATATACACATTTTTCTGATAATCCTTACAAAACATAAACTTGCAAGGTGTTTCGATTTTTCTGATGAGAAGTGTATAACGAAATTATCACACTGGAGTCAAACGTGCACATTAAAGTTACCCATTAAATACTTCTTGATCAAAAGTGGAAAAAAACCCCATTCTAGCAACTTTTTAATTTAACCGTCAAATAAAGCCTGACGGTGACAATTTCATGACTGTCAGCCCTTTAACTGTTACTTACACAGAGTACATTTTCATCAGGAAACTTGTTTGGTTTCATAAAAAAAAATGGAAATAAAAACACCTGAAAAATTGTAGAGTCCAGAAATGGCAAAAATTTTAACTTCAAAGTTCTACGACTGCGTATGGTTTGCATGTTCGTTCATGATCGGATACCGGTTCATGGTATCAGTCATAGACCATTATGGAACACATACGGTTAGCGGGAAGGTTATAAGAAGACGATCAGATGGCTTGCCGTGCGATGACGATGACTGAATGTGCGTATCGCTTGCTGCATTACCAGTACTTAATATAGAATTGATTGATTGACTAACAACGTTTCGTTTAACACCATAAAACCTGGATACACGGGGCTACACATCAAGCTATGCATTTCCAGTATAAGCTGACCTCGCATTGTACAATGCGTCGGACCGTGTCAGTAGTCAGTCATTCAGTTATCCCCAAGTTTCTGGAGTATTCTCTTGAAAAGCATATCCCTAAATATTATAAAACAAAGTTCAGACACTTTGTTTTATAAAATTTATTTATTTATTTATTTATGCGCCGCTTAACCAATACAGTTTATGAAAACAATATACATATTGTTTTCATAAACTGTGAACAATAGGTACACCTATTTTACACTTTTTTAAATATGCAGGATTGGGAATAAAATACATTAAAAGTACTCCAAGTAGGATGAACATCACTTATATTTTAATCTAACCCTCAACGCAACAAGCTCGACGCAACAGGCTGATACGACAATCAAAATCTGCCTAGCATTTTCACAACTATGTTGGGGTCGACTTCCAGTGTAACCGGATGCATCTGAATACCAGTATTTTACATGGAGCGACTGCCTATCTGACCTCGACAACCAAGTAACTGGGTAATACGATACCCCTTGGTAAGACTGGATACGACAATACGACATAAAAAAAATGTATTAATATTTATGCTCTCCTGCTAGTGCTACTCGTGCGAAGCCGGGACGTTCTACTAGTAACTTTTTTTTTTTACAGGTACTTACGCAGTTGAACATTATAAAAAACCAGACGTCCTGATAAATTGAATTTTTGGATTTAGGACACGTTGGTATACTGTCAGATCATTTCATGAAAATTTCTTTTTGAGTGTGGCCACACAGAGACAATTTAATGTTCATTGATTAAGTAGAAGTACAAACCTATTTTCCCTGAAAAGGTTGCTTTAGTTGAAAGCTGGCAGTACTATTGCGGCATTGAGGGCACCATTCATTTCAGGAAGCCCAATAAAAATTAGCGACAGTCAGGTGCCATCCGCAAGAGGCGAAAGCGATGAGTCACAATCTGGATTTTCATTCTGGTTCTCGTACAAATTCCTACAGGCTGTCATAGATAGTTATGGATCACACAGGGATTTGAGCAATATCAGGAAGAGGAACATTCCAAGGCAACAAAAAGGAACATAGTGAACATGAGGACGATTAACCGTATGTAAAATATCTTCGACGATTAACCGTATGTAAAATATCTCCGACGATTAACCGTATGTAAAATATCTCCGTATAGTCTCCAAAAAAGGAACATAGCGAACATGAGGACGGTTAACCGTATGTAAAATATCTCCGTATAGTCTCCGAAAAAGGAACATTGCGAACATGAGGACGATTAACCGTTTGTAAAATATCTCCGACGACTATCCGTATGTAAAATATCTCCTTATCGTCTCCTTATTCCAATATATTTGGAGTCAGCGCAGCGTTTCTCCTCCTTCCATATATCTCTATTAGCCGTCATATCCGAAGTCACCCCTTATGTCCCATGTCTTACACATTCCATCCATTGTTTTCTTTTGTCTTCCCATATTCATAAAGCCACATTCATACTCAAAACTTTCCTCACGAAGAGATTCTTATTCCTCTGCATCACATGTTCATATCATAGAGCCGATGTTGCATGTTGGACCGACACGAAAGTCGCTATGGTTTTATTATTATCGGTAAAGTCATAGATTAACCAGAGAGAGTTTAAATATTGTCAGTCCACACCCAGTAACATTCAGCTGCCGGCGATTTTTATTGTTGTAAAACAATTAAATTGATATTTTCCTTGCAATCAGTCGTATTAATGTACCATAGGTTAGTTAGCCGACTTTATGCTGTTTATGATAATTTGGCATACAAATTAAGATCGCTTATTATTAGTGTGCCCTTTTTTTCGGCGGTCAATATTCACACTTCATAAATTATATAAATAATAACATACATATTTGTACATACAAGTAAATAAAATTGAAGTGTCTGTTTGTAAAGTCAAAATAACAGGTTCTCCCTAAATGCATATTAAATTATACGGAACTTACAATAAAAAAAAAAACATTTTTTTTTAATTTTGTCGTCCGTCTTCTGTTTGTTCCGGCTAATCTCCGAAGCGGCTGGACCGATTTTGACGAGACTTTCACTATCGGATAGCTAATGTTATAAGGAGTAACTTTTATTTTAGAAAAAGAATTGGGGTCCACGCGGGCGAAGCCACGAGCAGCAGCTAATAATCCTAACTTTATAATAATTATAATCCTAGTAACTCATAATAAAAACGCGAAAGTGAGTTTGTTACGCTTTCACGCTGAAACGGCTGAACGGGTTTGGGTGAAATTTGGCACATGGGTCGATCACGACCCGGGGAAAGACAGGCCAATTTTCATCCTAGATCGCAGACGAAGTCGAGGGCAACAGCTAGTAATATACTTGTAATCTAATAAATCAAAATTTTATAAGTACGAGTATGTACTGCAGTTAAGCTTAAAAATCTGTCTGGCCTGAGATATACTAGTGCTTTTTCAGTTGGGATACCGGACACAAGCAGACGCTTTCAAAAAAAATTATAAAAGCGGTTTTAATTTCAAAATAATGATACCTCCCGCACTATTTCTCGCTGGAGAGTAATTCGTCAACTCGTCCTACATGCCTACGACCCATTTAGGATGTCCTTTTGATTTTCTGCAAGCCGTCTTAAGGTGGATGCGCCAAGATAGCCCGCGAAATTCAAATTTTGTTACGTCTTTTGCAATTTGTAGGCCAGTGTCACGTTGTATGTCGATCTAAATATTATTTGCGGCCGTAACACATATGGGTTTACAGAATTATAAACATTAAAATCAGTTATACAACTCTCTAAGTTCATAAAAGTTCATTGAATGACTATTTCATGAAATCACAATCGCATCCAAAGCATTTACTTAATTAGGTTATGATGGGGCTGGCATGGTCGTATTGTGACCAAAAGTCCCTAAATTTATAATAGATTAAAAAAAAAAAAAAAAAAAAATACAGTCGCATCCTCTTTAAGTGGGCCGTAGGCATGTAGGACGAGTTGACGAATTACTCTCGCTGGATTACTCTGTGGAATAAGTATTTTCCCTAAAAAGATTGTGTTAAAAGACATTTGTCAGTGTCAGTGGTCACTCATTTCTGAAGTGATTTTATTACAAATGTTGTGGTGAACTATGGTGACCGGCGAATATATATCTCTGGTGGTGACTCAATGAATAACTAAAGAAAATAAGCAGTGTAACAAAATAAACATGACATCTAAATAAATGCAAAGTAATGACACCCAGAAATTCTAAGTGAAAGTTATGGCGAGGAAGATTTTTTATGATTGGGTCATGCTTACAGTTTCATTCTGGTTCTCGTACAAATTCTTTCAGGCTACGATAGATAGATATGGGTCACACGGTCGTTACGCAAGTTATCAGCCAAAGTCTTGTATAAAGAGAGCGAAGAAAAGAGCTGACGACGACGATTAACCGTATGTAAAATATTTCATAGTTTTTCGTTTTAATTTCCAATTTATTTGGGGTCGGGGGTTCGACGGACCCCCGGCGGACGGCGAGCAATGGGTAGTTCGCTGTGCAATTAGGACCAGGCCGAACAAAGGCGCGTTGTGTTCCACGCGCGCCTCAATTTTATTGACGGGGTCCGATAGGACCGATGCCTGCCAGGTTTGCGGGAAAGTCCGAAAGGGATACCTGGACCTTGGCAACAGGCAACTGAAGGAACACGGGTGAGTTTTAGTCAGTAAAAGACTGACACGCCCTCCCGCTCCGCCCAGAGCAGGAGAAGTAATTTGATGACTTGCCACTCTAAAAAAAAAAGTTCGACGCAACATTTCTTCGTCTTCCTTATATCTCTTACCCGTCATTTACGAAGTCACCTTCTTCGTCTCTTACACATTCGATCCATCGTTTCTTTGGAGTACTTTGTTTTATGTAAGGATAAGGATATAGATTAGATATAATACATAAAATTTAAGTGCCTGTTTGTAAAGTCAAAATAACAGGTTTTTATTATACGAGTACTTATGCATAATTATGAAAATATACAGTACAAAAAACATTTTTATTTTTTTTGTTTTTCTGTTTGTTCCGGCTAATCTCCGAAACGGCTGGACAGATTTTGGCGGGACTTGCTCTGATTAGCTGATGTTATAAGGGGTAACATAGGCTACTTTTATTTTAGTAAAAGTAATAGGGACCACGCGGGCGAAGCCGCTAGTAATAATATTAATAAAACAACATTTTGTAAGTACGAGTACCTTATGTGTGTACTGTAGTAAAGCTTAAAAATCAGTCTGAACTGAGATATACCACTGATTTTTAGTTGAGATTCCGGGCTCAAGCTGAAGCTTTCAAGAAAATTAAATAAAAGCCTTTTTAAGAGAAAATATGGTCGGTCTTTTCTCCATACAAAAAGTCATAATTCTAGGTTCGGCTTTCGTCTATTTCCTCCTCCAATATTGGACCAATTTAAAGGTAATTTATAAATTGATTAAGAAGAATATTTACTTTGCCCCTATGGTTTTTTTTTTCATTAGTTGTTAAATTTGTACAATAGGCCTTTGATGACAGCCGTCTAAACAGGCAATTTTGAGCATTTTTTGAGGGTTCTAGTGCTTCTACAGATAATGTATCATCAAAACGGAAAACATATGGGCATAGAACTAGTTGATATTTATTTTACTGTAAAAAATCATTGCTGTAAGGTCATAAACCAGAGAGAAAACAGGCGAGAGCGTTTGTATGGAGAGGGGACCGACCCTATTTCCTATTAATTTCAAAATAAGACACCTCCCGCACTATTTGTCGCTGGATTACTCTGTGGCATAAGTATTTATTTTCTCTAAAAAGATTAAAAGACACTTGTCAGTGGTTATAAGTGTCAGTGGTCTCACTCATTTCTGAAAGATTTTTCATTTATCGTGGTAAACTGTGGTGACCAGCGTTTTTAACTGTGGTGGTGGCTCTATGAAAAACTAAATAAAATAAGCAGTATAGTAAAATAAACATGACAACTGAATAAATGCAAAGTAATAACACCCAGAAATTCTAAGTGAAAGTAATGGCGAGGGAGCTATTTTATGATTGGGTCATGTTTTCAGTTTCATTCTGGTTTTCGTACAAATTCTTTCAGGCTATGATAAATAGATATGGGTCACACGGTCGTTACGAACAATATCAGCCAAAACCTTGTATAAAGGGAACGAAGAAAAATGCTGATGACGACGACTAACCGTATGTAAAATATCTCCTATTGTCTCCCTTTTTCAATTTATTTGAGCTACCACGGCCCTACCCTACCTCAAATTGCTTAGCATGATCCTCCGTTTTGCATAAATACTGCAGCATTAATTTCCTACCCTACCTCAAATTCTTAGCATGATCCTCCGTTTTGCCGAAAATACTGCAGCATTAATTTTGAAATAAATGTATGTTAAAGTTGAGGATTGATGCTGGGTTCTATGTTTGACGAAAACACGATTACATACACATACAACTTTCAAGACAGAAAAAGTTACCTCTAAAGCGAAATAAAAACCGCTGGTTTTCAAAAAATACTTCAAATTAGATCATGAAACTATGCATAATAAATAACTGAACTAACTATAAACAGGTCTTAATGTTGTTTTTTTATTAACATTATTTTCACCGTAAACAGCAACTATTCGAGGCTTGGAGCCGTCTTTCTCTCACTCAGGCCGCGAGTAGTATGGTGCGAGCGAGATAAAAAGTGAATTTGAGCTGAGGTAGGGTAGGCCGTTATAGTTCAATTGAACCTCAATGGGGTCGACGCAGCATTTCTTCTCCGTATTATATCTCTACACGATGTCACCCCTTTCGTCTCATCTCCTTTCTTACACTTTCCATCCATCGGCATCGTTTCAATGGTTTCCTCTACTCACACAACACACACACATTCATACTTAAAACAGTTCAAAACTTTATTCACAATAAGTTCCTCATTCCACTGTATCACATTCTTTTACCATGACAACTGTTACTGATGCCGCTAAGATGGTTTAATTTTCATCGATTAACACTTATTTCTCTAAAATTTTTCTACTTATGTAGTTTTAATTGTCCTCCTCTTTGCAGCGCTGGTTGACACAAAGATATTGTACTAATCGCATAAATATTTTACAGATAACATGTCGAGTCCATACAAATAATATACGGCCTAATGACGTCTTCGGGGAAATGAAAAAATCAGTTGCGGCACGGAAGCTGTTTGTCTGCATTTATCAGTACCATTCTGGTTCTCGTACAATTTTTCAGAGTGTCATAGATTGATATGGATCACACTACGATCTATGTATTACAGGGGCAAAGACAAACAACAAAAAAAAGGAAGATCTAGGAACCTGATGACGATTAAATGTCCTATGTAAAATAGTGATTGTTACTGGTGAAATAAACTTATCTCACCACTTTTGCAACAATTTTATTATTTTTTACACATGCATAACGCGATGACCGATTACTCGCTGGTATGAATATTACCAAGCATGAGTCTCTCGGCGAGTATTCTGTCCGCCAATCGAGCGCCGCTGAAGCGAGCGGGTACTCTCTTTTTCCGCATTTACGCATGCGTGCTCGAGATTCGCCTCGCCATTTGACGAGTTCTTTGGGGGGATATTAGTGTGGCTACACTAGTGACCGTTTACACATTGACTTCTATTTATTTCTACTTGAGCTGGACAAAATTAATGACGTAGACGTCGTCATTCTAGCGGGTTTTGCATTGCAGTTGCAAAGTCAATATAAACACTTAGAGGTGCTACAAAAAATATTTTATAATAGCATTGTATACTTTCTGCTTATTCCTATGATGATGCTTTGGATTCCAAAATGACTGGCTGACTTTGATAAAGCTCCAAAAACATCATAACTTTTAGTTATTAGTTCATTTTGTGAAATGTAAACACACGTCTCGCCACTTCTCCACGAGAGGCGACGCGGAACACGAGGTGAATGACGAACCACCGTTTACATATTCGTGCTCGTGCTATTCCGTTTATCAAACTAGGCCTAGGGTGGATTCTCGGACATAGGTACGTTTCCAAGTATCCACCTTAGGGTGGATAAAAGGAATAACCCAAGGCCTTGGGTGAATTCTCGGACATACGTTTCCGAGTATCCTACTACCTTAGGGTGGATTTTTTGGGGTGGATAAACGGAATTGTTACTCGCGCGAATGTGTAAATGCGCCTTTAGGTATAGATAGCTCACGTCGGTCGTTGCGACAAAGGAGTAAGGCTTGTCCACTCTGAAATGACGTGACGCGCCCGTTATAGGTGAGTATATGTTCCTTGGTTATAAGCCGTTTGCAGACTGCGACGATAACGACACCGACATATCGTCCGAACAACAATGTCGGACGACCTCGGTACGATATTTTTGGTATGTAACACGATATAACCGAAAACGTTTTGTCATGCGGTATGGGGTATGGCACAGCAGATTCGAAATATAGTCGCATTGCGTCAGCAAAAGCTTACATAGCCGCGCGATTCTAAATAGTGTATTCGAGGTAATTCATAATGGCAGTAGTCAACAAGAGTACTGTGTCGTCCGCCGATATCGGCACGACAATCAATGTCGGCGACGATACTGGCCCTACACCGACAGTGTGAAAGCGTTTAGTAGTCATTGGTACCGATTCTGTAGTTCACAAAGAAAACTAAATTTATGTTCAGTGCATCTTTTTCTTTCTATTTCATTAAGAAAAGGACAGAAGATAAATTTTAGTTAAGTCCAGTCAAATTAAATTCTTCAAGTTTGTGAACCACAGAATCGGTAGTCGGCACCATTGTATGAAACTACCGCATACCGGTCCGACGATATCGTGTCGTTATCGTCCAATGTCAAAGCAAGCGCCTATACTTGTAGGCACGGTGTGAACAGCCAGCGATCAACTATTATCATAAATGTATGTGTCTCTTTTACTTACACGGGACCTACAATCTTTTGTACCTTTCTTGAGCGAGAAAATCGTTGATAGCTAGTCGCTAGCTCGTCGGCGGGTGGGTCAGGTGCTTTAACCATAGTAAAAGAATGAAAAATATGCAACTGACAACTTTGCCGTCAGTCAAAGACGGACAAAGAGACAAAGAGTACATTTTAATATCAACAAACAACGACAATGTGAAACTCTTGACATCTTGGAAGAAATAGAAATCGCCGAGTATAAAATAATGTTTTAGAAGAATAAAAGCACGAAAATATTGATAAAAAAAATTATAGTGATGAGGACATTTTTAAAGGATGCGTTTTTGTTTTCAATATCATTTGCTGTCTCGTATAAATTGATGGAAAGCCTTATACTTAGACATCGGCGCTACGATCGAGCTCCGGAGAAGATTACTACCCCTCTCGATTATGCTAAGACTGCCCTAGGAGCTCGAGAAAGAAGGGACGAACATCTTCGTTGTAAATTTGACGATTAAGTGTATGTAAAAAATTGTTACAATCATGTAATAACAGACTTATATGAGGGATGCAATTTAGAACTTACTGCAAGCTAAAGCAAATTGAGATTGATTGATGGAGAACTGTCTGCATGAGTAAGTAAAAGAATAAAATGTGATGTTGATAACACAAGAGAAGGTATATTGTGTAGGGCAGTATCCTTACATATTATAAAACAAAGTCCTCCGCCGCGTGTCTGTCGTCCTGTTCGCGATAAACTCAAAAACTACTGCACCGATTTTCATGCTGTTTTCAGCAATGGATAGAGTGGTTCTCGAGGAAGGTTTTAGTATAACCTACCGACATCCACGCGGGCAAAGCCCCGGGCATCAGCTAGTTTAATCTAAGTAGAAATAAATGAAAAACGAGAGTCCTTGATTTCAGTTTTATGACTTGCTTCATGGTACTCCTATTAACACAATGCCTGTAGGTAACTTTGCCACTGTGGATTTATAAAACCCCAGTGCCATGCCGAGGTGTGTCATACATAGTCCTCATAATTTATTTCTTGGTATGAAACGCACGGTGAATTGATCACTCAGTCAAGACGACTGTTTCTCTTTGTGGCGTGTTACGGTTGCAATGTTCAAATGCATTTCTACACAGATTTTAAATCCAGCTAATAAACTTTTAATTTATTGCTACAACTTACCTTTTTTCGTCTTTTTCTCCCAGGATATGTGTTCAAGGTCTGCGGTGGAGGCGGAATATGATAGAAATATGGTGGTGTGTAAATCATATCGTCCATCCCAGACGCGATGGGCGTCCCTCGTGATGGAACCATAGACCGCACTGTACCGTACAGACTCCTGTTTCGTCCCTGCTTCCCGTACATATTCATCATCACACCAAATTCACACTGGCTCCACAGTTTCCTACCTGTGCACGTCCACGTTCAAAAAGTCTCAAAAAATACGCGCGGAAATGAAACAGATTAACCGCGAAGCCCGTAAAACGCAGTTTATGTAAGTACAACTTATTTTTATTTAATAAAAAAAATAAGCTACCGGAGTATTGTTTTTATAATTAAAAAAGTTTTGTAACGAGGTGTTCTAATAGATAAATATTTTTAGAAATATTAAGATCTTTAGTTCCCCGTTTTTGGACGATTAAATTGTTGTTGAATGAACGCGAGCAACCGGTGTTGTTGTCACAGTATCAAATGCGTGTTTCGTTAGAGAATGCAGAGTTCCATCATGAACACATTACATCTAATTATCATAGTTTATCTGCTTTTTCCAATAGGCTACGTGGAGCGCGACGTATCGACATAGTGATGTTTGAAAATGAACAAAAAAATGTGCACACGCAGATTCGCGCGTCGATCCACATCGTTAGGTTTAAAAAGTCTGTCATAACTATATTTTATTTATATTATAATTAAAAAACTTTTTTTTAATAACCGACTTCCAAATAAGACAGACAGTACATGTCGGAAGTCGATGTCTTTGGTTTTGAGTTTTCTTTTTTTGCCACCGACTTAGTTAAAGTTATTTTTAACTTTGTAGTGTTTTTTTTGGAAGTCGGTTGTTTTTTTTTTCACTTTTAAGTTGTGGTGCTTACCTACCTACCCCACACAGATTCGAATACATAGCAGGTCATGTGCTATGTAAATAACTATGACAGGAACTTATAAAACGTGTTAGGGCATAAATCGAACAGATTACGTGTGACTCCGGATTTTTAATTTGTCTGTCTGTGGTGTCTTGTTTATACCTTTTAAGTCGTAGTTGGGTTTTAGTTTTTACCCGACTACGGCGAAGAAAATGGAGGGTTATGATTTTGACCGGTATGTATGTATGTATGTATGTATGTTCATCTGTTCCCTCCTATCTTCCAAACCACTTATCACAATTTGAAAAATGAGGTATCGTTAGAAGCGTCGTGATTGTCCGCTGGTTATAGGCTATGTGAAGTCACATTAAATTAAAAATGGCGCCCTCTAGAGGACATAAAGTGAGGAACTTAAAAAAAAAATTGGTTTAATCGTACCATGTTGGGTATCAAATGAAAGGGCTTAATGAGCACATTTCAAAAATATATATGTATATTATAACCCCAAAATAATTTTTTAAAAAATCAAGTAATAAAAACTAAAACCCAACTACGACTTAAAAGGTATAAACAAGACACCACAGACAGACAAATTAAAAATCCGGAGTCACACGTAATCTGTTCGATTTATGCCCTAACACGTGTGACTCCGGATTTTTAATTTGTCTGTCTGTGGTGTCTTGTTTATACCTTTTAAGTCGTAGTTGGGTTTTAGTTTTTATTACTTGATTTTTTTTATTTTTATGATGAATAAATTAATGTGGAAGTATTAAATTAAAAAAATACCGTGTGAATATAAACTATGAAGAACGTTATTGTTAATTCCAGCTAGTAGTAGAATTATAAACACGAATAAAATTATTGATTCTTAAATACATAGTGCTAACATACTTCACAACCTTTCCAAAACTTTTGAACCTGCCATCTAGTGGATAAAACCGACAACGTGACCACCAATACAACAATGTTAGTCTCGATTAGGTATCGCAAGCCACGCCAGTATTTAGTTGGTTCTACCTGTACTAGATGGCGTTGCGTTGCGCGTCAAGTCCACAAAAATAAGTCGACCAAATCAAACTCAACCGTTTGGTCAACCTACTTGATTGACATTGATGTGACACTTCGTATCAAGGAACATAGTACTCACCTACAGCGAGCTTCGTATTGAATACGTTTTGTCAAAAATGGCGGCCCAAAAGAAAGTAACATAAAATAAAATTATTAAAATGTACTTTAAATAGCTTCGGATAACACGATTCCGATCCAGGAATAATAAAAGTAACAACATGAAAATGGCAGCAGCTGGAAAGGTTGCTAAGGCGTTTTACGGTTTACTT
The DNA here is from genome assembly GCA_947522985.1 of Lithophane socia. Lineage (NCBI taxonomy): Eukaryota > Metazoa > Arthropoda > Insecta > Lepidoptera > Noctuidae > Lithophane > Lithophane socia. Next base: position 5,099,555 of record OX383272.1, read on the forward strand.
TTAGATACGGTACACTGTGCTGGTGTCACTGGGAAGGACAATGGATTTGGGAACAACTACGTTTGGGCGGGATCGTTAGAATCGGGACTCCAGATAGCCACTCACCACAGGAAGCCTCTCATGGTGATAATCCACAAGTCATGGTGCACCGCCTGCAGAAACTTAAAGCCGAAATTCGCCAACTCTCCAGAGATACAGACGTTGAGCAAACACTTTGTTATGGTCAATCTTATTGATGAAGATGAGCCTAAAACCACTGTTTTTGCGCCAGACGGAACATACATACCAAGGTACAAGTTTAAATTGCTCGGGAAAGTTCGGTCTAGAATGTTTTTGGCTTGTACCTCAACTCATTTCAGACTATAATATAATAGCATATAGCCTATAGTTCATAGCACACGTTCAGACTTTGCTATACTATATATTATTGGAAATGTATGGCGAGTGATATAGTTGTGCTATGAACTATATGCTATATATTTTAGCGTAGTCTGAAATGAGCTTTAGACCAAATAAAAACCAAAACAGAGCGCTGCGAACAATACAGTGGAGCATGCCAAAACTACACCTCCCGTCTGTGCATACACGCTCACACTCACACATTTACAATCAAACTACACCTCACTAAATGCACACATGTTTATGAAACCGGCCTCACGTCACTGTTGACAGTCTTGGTTTTTGATTTGGTCTGAGGCTACTCAGTACTTACAGGAATAAAAAAATATTTTATTTATGTACTAAACCTACCACGGCTCATTGATTTGTCTTGAAAAAATTTATTGATATGAACGCTAATCAAAATTCGTGTCTTTATCATCGACATTAAGTTTTTCTAAAATTGTGAGACAATACTCGGTCGTTTGCCTTCCAATCCATTTTCGTTTTGCCTCTATTTCTACTAAAAGTATGAAGGTTACATAACAAAATAATAGAATATAGATGAAGGGGTTGCGTGTGTGATTGATGATCATTTTGGTAATGTCCTCCATAACCATAACCATACACATAACCCAACCACATAACCATGTCAACCACTGAGATGCCGGCTGTTAGAAATGTATAAAAGAAAAAAACGCGCAAAATAATTTAGATTACTGCTGATCGATGGGAGAGCCCTAGGTCCAGCAATTGACTTAATTGAAGATGAAGAAGGGAAGGAGGATAATGAATAATTACATAATAAAATTTGTATATCTTTCCCCAGAATCCTATTCATATCACCAAAAGGCTTGGTCGACACCGAAATTGTGAATGAAGAAGGCAGTACTCAACACAAGTACTTCTATAGTAAACCTGAACAAATTGCAAAGTCAATGAAAAAAGTGCTTGACAAGTACACGGAGGACCAATTTGATGTATGAAGAGTTTATTACTAGAAGATCTTCCCGATATAGACGCAAACAACAATATAAAACTATTGCTATGTAGAATTTTATTTGAAATTTTTCTGTGTATTAGAGAATTGACAATTTTTATTGGTTCCAGGGTTCTATAAGACCAAAAAAAAAAAAAAAACCTAATAAATGACTCTGGCAAACTGTGATATACTAATGATCAGTCTGTAACTTTGCCAAATTGTGGTATATTAGAATCTGTAACTCTGTAATCTTTCTGTATCAGTAAAATGACTGAAACAGCTTTATTTTTTTCATTTTTTTTTCAATTTCTTTTATTTATTTTTTCCAAACTTGAATATAAAGTTCACTCTCACTCACGTGGGTCTCTAAATTTTATTTTATTGTCTGGGTGGCATATAGGAGTGAGGTAATTGACGACAAGCCATTTACAATCGTCCACAGTTAGCAATAGATTATTGTTGTACTTTTCAAATTGATTAACAATTCATAAAGTATAACATTAAATTAAGTACAGATGCATACACAACCGCTATTAGAATACATACGAAACAATATATATAGTGTTTAGATAAAACAGTAGTAATGGACGTTAAGCTGCTTGCAATCAAATCGATTGAGGAGTGACATCTTCTTAACAATTTGTTTCAATACTTTGACTGTGCGAATCATGTAAGAATTGCTTCTGTAAACTGTGCGAGTGATGAAGATTTTTCAAAAGACGAGAATGTCGAGGTGAAAGTGAAACATTCAGAGACAGCTTAGAAAGAAGTTCAGGACATTCAATCCTTGATTGTGTTATTTTCACTAGGAACCGTTAGTCAGTATATCTGACTTACGGGACGTTTCTCCGAGTTACAAGTGGAATCGAGCGCATCGTTCATTGTAACTTAGTTATGGAATTTTAAATTTGTAGTATTAAGTATCCCGTGAATTTCCTATGTATTCGTTCCAATCTGTCCGAATACACTGCATAATTCGATTCCAAATTTGACTACCATAATCGAGATGACTGCGGACGTAACCACAATAAAAAATTTCAATTTTTTTGTTTTATTGAAGGAACTGGCATTATAAATAATGAATCCGCTCATAAAGCTCTGAACATTGTGAGGTCACTCATGGATATAGTTTCTACGAGTAATACTACTTCACTACGGCTAGTTGATTTTTCGACATGGTCTCATATACCTAGGGTATAGATATGGACATGTATTAAAAAAAAACACGTTGTATATGCTAACAGCGTGGACGACTCTGCTTTTGCGATGTAGGATTTGCGTGAGTAAAGTAAAGTAAGTAAATCATTTATTTGCGTAAAACATGGTATACATTGATGTTAATATTATTACAGTAGCTCAACATGTTTCGCTAAGATATAACATAGCATGCAAAAAATTTCTATTTTGACAAAAGGAATCAACATCTCACATCCATAAAATCTTTTAAACTGTAAAAATTACATTCATTAAGCCACGTGATGTCAGTTATGATGCGCATGAGTCGTTGTAGATGCCGCCACAACTCAGTTTAAATAAATTAAAAGGACTTACATCTTCGACAACGGGCTCGACGTACATTTCTACGGTGTTGTTGAGGGGCGGCAGCGGCATCGGCATGGGTGACGCTGCTGCCGAGGACCTCCGAGATATGCTGTTGCAGGAGCATTGCGAGACGGACCGACGGGATCGGGGAGATTCTCTGTGGACAATGGACTTTTTAAATTATTCTAATTTAGGAACACTGACCTTTTTTCATTTGCATCCTATATCTAGGAAGCTACTAAGGCGCCATCTCCACAGACGAGAGAATCGCGGCAATGATATCGCCATGTGGAGATTGATTCTTAGAGTTTCTATTGAATTTGATGGCGGCGTTACTATCGCCGCGATTTTCCCGTCAGTGGAGATGGCGCCTAAAGGAAGTTTTTGGAGGAACATTAAGGGTACCTGTGATTCACAGTAAAAGACAATCGTTCCACGCTACTTTGGTGAATTCGAAGAAAGCTTAGGGCTGCTGGACCCGCCGTGATGTGAGATGCCTCGCAAATCCATCAGAATAGGTTTATGTTATTTGCTTATCTAAGCGTTTTATGTTAGGGATTTGGTTTCCGCACTTGGTCCCTAAGGTGGACCATTGTGCGTGCATCTACGAGTAAGAGTATATAGCAATGTTAGGTACTCTTCCAAATTCGTACGTAGGTACACGGCGAAGGACATATTTCTTTACACGATTCAATTTATTTGCTCCACCCAAATTAAAGACGCGTTGATGGCAGGTGGAGCAGAGCCCTGGACTACCAAACTGAACTTCGACAAACGGTACTATTTTATTTCGACATTACGGAACTCCGACACGTCTTTATTTCGACAATAATTTAGTTCGAAAAGTATATTTATTTCTGTAATTTCTATCGATCTACACATCTTCCTTCTACGTTTTGTGCATCATAATTCTAACATGTTTATTTATAAGTCAGACTCAGATTGTTATGTGCATAATTGTGCATGCTTAGTCAGGGACGAATTACGTTAAACAGCATTCCAAGCTAAACATTGGAATTGTTGGAGTTTTAGCTGGAACCTACGTGTAGAGTAGTGACCGTAGCATCAGTAAGAATGATGTTAAGGCGTATCTTGGTGAACGATTGCTAATTTTTGGACAATACCTTCTTCCTCATCAACGCTTGTATCGTCGTATCCTACAAATATAGGGGCGTAACTACATAATAGCTACTTTTCAGGAGACACTTTTTTGTGTGTTGTGTTAATGCGAAGTAGGGCTGGACTTACGTAGAAGAAAGACAGAAATGTAATTAGTGCTTCGTCTTTTCTACAGACGCAATACATAATAATAATATATGTTTTTCTATGTACCCAATATTGAAAATTGAATAAGTAATTAGAATGACTTTATTAAGTAGTTGTATGTGGTATGATGAGCAGAATTTAATTATGCAATAAAAATTGAAAGCCCCTATGTTCATTAGGGCACTATTCGTAGAATACGACGGTATGTAGACAATGCCTTACTTGCCCCAGTGTTAAGCAAAAAGCTCCCATAGTCTTCCTCACTATACCACCTTGTATACCTTCGTTTCATAATATGATATTCCTAAAACATGCTTTTCCCAATATGTTGCCTCTTGTCTGGATAATCTGTAATTATTTTTTTCCATTTATTCCTTCTGTGTTATATCTCGCGTAGGCGACGTTGCTATTCTTCCCACAGCTGATGACTTTGGTGGATATGATCAGTTATTTGCAATGTAGCGTCGTAAACCTAAAAAATCCCTATAAACACTGCTAGTAGCAACTTCAAAGCTGATACATTAGTAGCCATATACATTAAGAGTTTTTAACCCAGCGCAGCCTGCTCCCCTTCTCTATACAGAGGCCCTAGACAAAGTAACATTCTATCAGCGATAACGATGATGGAAAAGGCAAAAATGTATAGGACCGACATAAGCTATCGAAAAGCTTATGTCAATCCTATTGAAAGTCGTTGTAGAAATACGAAACGCTTTCGAAGCGATTGTGACTTGTCACTTGTCTAGGCCCTCAGATGCCCTTCTTTATCAATCTCGACTTTACGCATCGACCGCGTTCGGCGCTCCGATTGGCCCTTCACTGGCTTTCACTAGTGAAGGGCCAATCGGAGCGCTGAACGCGGTCGATGCGTAAAGTCGAGATGGTTAAAAGAACCTCACACTAGGGCCTCTGAGGGCTATTCAAAGTTCTAGTTGTAACAGTTCTCGATTAACATTCATTCATTCTTCAAAGCTTTGGAATTAATTATAGATACATTTGTAAACAAACAGGCATACGTTGCCATTTGTCATCGACAGAATATTAATTAGTATAAAATTTTAATAAGCCAGCGGTCAACGACTGTGTGGGAACTGGGGCAGGGAAAACAACTGATGGTAATGTGTTATTGTTACCTATATAAGTACATGAATTTCATATTATTACCTGCAGTTCAAAGGCCTGTCCTGCGGAACATATAAGCATACCAATAGCATAAAGCCGTGAATGAGGCATACAGGGTGTAAAAAAACCCATCACATAGCCGTCAACTACGCATTCTGTTCATCAAAAGTAACATTGCACAAAAATACGAAACAACTTTAATTTTTGGTGTGAAAAATCGCTGTTTACGCTAGTGCGCAACAGCGTAACGTACGCAAAACATTGTGTTTATGGGTGCATGCAACGGTCCAGGGTTTGTGCCGTATTTAAAATTAAGTTATAACATTTAAAACATAATTACTTTAAAAAACGTGTAGACAATTTTGAACTTTGACCTTCAATATCTTTGTAACCAGAAGGTTCCCAGGTATGGTCCTGACCAAAAAAATTATCACAATGACGGGAATAACAAGAGACTTTCGGCTTCGATAAGCGTCTTTTTACACCCGTTATTGATATCACCTTATCTTGTGTTATCGTTTTTCATTATTCCATTAATTAGGCCTCTCTTATCGTTATAAGACTACGGGTCTAATACTGGTGCACCAGTTTCATCTCTTACTGCTCCCACAGCACGAGATAAGCAGTTCTATTCTTTAGCCGTTATTCCAAGATAGATATGAGAAAAAGAGATAATTTTTAATGTACAATGTAACCATGGGATAAGTAGTCAGACATTTTCAAATCAGTCAAGAAGCAACATAACCTTTTTTGTTGGTCTGAGCAACATAAAGCATAAGTTGCTTCTTGACTGATTTGAAAATATCTGACTTGCTGAACTTGCTGACTTGAAAATATCTATCTGACGGCGCGTCTAAAGATATTATTACGACGCCAAACGTACGGAGTTGATTTTCGAACGATTGTGACAGCTGTCAACTTGACGTAACCCCGAGTACTGAGGAGGCGGCCCCCGCCAAAATATTGGAAGATCGCGGAGATGGATCGAAACCGGGAAACCGGCAAGGATTGCGACTGTGGTATTGGTGATCATGGTGACTACCCTGCCAGGGCAGTGAGTTGATTGATCTGCTCTCGCGCCTCACGTACTCGGTGGAACGTCGTTTACATTATTGTTCATTCCTATTTAATTACATCTCCTAGCCCGCAAACCCACGCATAATAAGAGACAATAAGACCTCTTCTGATAAAGTCCACGTATTGCCTTTATATCTATCTGATGCTGTCCATGAAAGAAAAGAAACACAAACATTACCAGATGATGGCATTCCTTCTCAAAAGATTTACTCTTTGTCAGAAATTGTGTATAAATAAATAGAGTGGGTGCGGACACGTTAATGCTTCCTTAAATCGAGCATTGGCACGAAGATTGGTTGTAAAAGTGACGAGTTGGGAGGCGTATAACGTAACACCTTTGAATACTTTTAATTGAGGGGAGTTTCTTTTTCAAAACTACATAATGTAAATTAACAGGCAGTAGACTTTTATAAGTATTCCTGAAGCAGATAAGAGTTGAACTACAACAATAAAATAGGTATTCCTTGTTTTCCTGTGAACCTTTCTCATTGAAAAAAAACGAGCGAGCCTTACAATAGTTGCATTATGATATGTAACGTGTATATATGTATATATATACACGTCGTGTATATATATATGTATATATATACACGTCATTATTATTATTATTATATATGTGACATCTTCTGACGTATATTCACCATCATCATCATCTTCATGTTTACTATCTCTCGGAAAATGGGTTGTTATCTATCTATCATCTGAGTACGGCCAACTCTAGCTTCCCCGGCTTCTTGTTAGACACTTCCGTCCCTTTTCACGAAATCACTCCCACAGATAGCAGGAAAGCGAGAGGAAAAATGTTAATAACTTAATCTAATTACCTTCTGCTTCTCCGACACACATGGTGCGAGGTCCGCTCACACCTGCACCTGACTGGCACGAAGTAGCCCAGCTGGGGCAGAGGCCCTGGTTCCGTGGAATCACTGGAGTCACTCCACTCTGGCTGGCTGAATGGGCCCATGTCCAGGGCTGAAGGCATCGTGAAGAAAACAGGCCTTCTTTTATTTTACAGACTGTTCTTTCAATGGGTTTGTTTTTTGGAAATTATGGTTTTGGTTTGACTGTTGCAGTTTTGCTTAGTAAATGTTTTGTCTATTGATTGCACTTCAGTTTAAGTATAGACCTTTGGTTGATTTGCTTTTTACAAAACGCAGTTAGTTTAGTACGTGAAAGTCCGTTTCAAAGTTGTATATGATATTTCTGCTTTATTTATTTAACAATTGCTTGCTGCACTTACAGTAAAGTTTAAGTTTTAATCTTCTTTGTAGATTTGCTACTCTCACAAGAAGGTTGATGTTGGCTCAGAATCTCACTACTGATAAAGCACAGATTTCTATGTCCTTCAATCTGATACGGTTTTACACTACACAAGCAGTTTGTTCATAAAAAAACTACACTGTTTTAGAAAGTTTTCCAAATGTCCAATTCACAGGCAATAAGGTAGCACTCACGTGTTTTTTAATTGCACTTTTTAACACTATTACCTAATGCGTGTCGAAAATTACTTCAGAAATTAGAAAAACACGTCAAACACCAGTATATGCCAGAGTTTCAATGTAAATTATAAACTAATTTAAGGTTATTTAAGTTGGTGTACAAACAAAATGATAAGCGTGACGAGGTGCCTCTACAATTAGATCGAAATAGTAATGATATGAATGATAAGATTAGTTGTAATAATAATTATTTTTAGGTTAACACGTCGCCTCTGAAATTGGAGCGGCCAGCCCAACAGTTATCAATATGGTAGCCCAAAAAAATACAATTATTGATGGATTATGATATAACTTCAGGTGTTATGAACCTACGACGCAGTTTAATCATTAAATAAAATAAAATGTGTGGAGAATTCAATAGTGCTGAGGGCGATATTTATCCTCGTGAGCCGTGACAGTACCTAAGCGCACGTGCATCATCGAGATGAACCCGATGCATGGTGCACGTTATTTACATATCCTCACCTACCAGTTAAGTGCTATATATTATTGTAACAGTACCTACTTTATATTCGTCAGTGTATATTTTTGGATGAGCTGCAATGGAAGAATGTGTTAAGTATCTAATTCAAGTAGGTCGGTAATAGGTGCCCGTTTTATTTTTAATTTCATGCACTGAGGAATGTATGGAAATAAGTAGGTGGCCATGCTATGAAATGCTCTTTGCTTCAGTAGGCTGTCTTGGTCAAGTCTTTGATGAAACTAACGCTACCTTCGATTGAGTTGTGAATTACTGAAATTAAACTTACGAGTATCTTCAAGAACAAGAAGGTTTTTTTCGTTTTTTTTTTTCAAATTACTGCCTAAATCGGTAATCGTAGTTATTGTCAAAGCTGCAAAGAGCAACATCATGGCATTTTTTTTGTAGCTGCACAGTTACGCACACTTGCGCATGCGACTTGCGATGCGAGAATATACTAGGGTGGTGCCTGCTAGCATAGCATCCAATTTCACAAATCGAATCTGTTGACTATTCCCAAAACCGCTTTATAGTTCTCACTCTTATTTCGGTTCTTTTTGTTTTCCCTTAATCTACGAACATTTATATAACCCAGCAGCTGCTCTAGCCATTGTTTTAAAACAAATAAAGAGCTGTAGCAAGCTCGGGTTTCGTTAAAAAACCGTCCCGAACTCCCAACCATCTTGAACGTGAGGGCATGCGCATTCCTGGGAAACGATACTCTTTTTTTTACTAGTTGTTTTTTTATGGGATCGTGACTCACAAAGGATCCGACGTAATGTAATTATGATTGTATATAAAAAAAATTTTTTGCTGTGGTATGTAGGAAGAAAGATAGTTTCGAGTACAAAAATCGTACGGCTATTTATATGTAGAATACCTATAGTAAGACACCTAAATTAGAAGAAGAAACTCACCCCCACAATTTTTTTGGCTGTGGTATGTAGAAAGAATGGGGTTTCTTAAGGGAAGTAGTGGTATTTTGTTTTTTTTTCCGCAATAGTTTCGAGTACAAAAATCGTACGACCATTTATATGTAGAATACCTATAGTTAGACAGCTAAATACTTAAATTAGAAGAAGAAACTCGCCCCCTATCACATGGGACTTAAAATGACTGGCACAATGTGGGTGTGCTATCGGTACACCTCTGCCCAATCCTTCGGGGAAACAAGGCGTGATGTTATGTTATGTAGAGAAGAAAAAAATTATAATACATAGTTAGAAGTTGCATAATCATCATCATCATCATCTGTCCACGCTTTTTCCTAACTATGTTGGGGTTGGCTTCCAGTCTACCCGGATGCAGCTGAATACCAGTATATCACATGGAGCGACTGCCTGTCAGACCTCTATAAGTTCCACAACCCAGTTACTGGGTTACTTGGAGAAGTTGCACATAAGAATAAAACATTATTACTCCCTGCAAACAAAATGTAAAACGCCTCAATGCTTTCCGAGCCTCTTTCTTCTCAAAATTCATTTGTTAAGCTCTTAACTTAAGCCCTAGCTGGCACACAAAATGCAGGTCATGCGACTGCAATTCCTTGGCCTACCAACTTTTATGGCTTTACGATAATTACCGGTATTAAATGTAGGCAGAGATTCACCAACCGAACCTAGCTTTAAACCAGTTACTGGAATTACAAACCTTTTAAGTAGGTAACTTCGCAAAAATCAGAGAAGTAACTAAAAGTTAAATAAAATAAATAAAATTTTCAACATTTTATTACTTAATTTGCAGGTGCAGTATATTGAATGACTATTTCATGAAATCATGACATTTGGCACTTTCATGAACTTAGAGAGTTGTATTGCGGATTCTAATGTTTATAATTCTGTAAATTCATATTTGTTACAAGCGCTAATAATATTTAGATCAACATACAACCTGATACTGACCTGCAAATTGCAAAAAAACGTAAGAAAAATTGAATTTCGCGGGCTACCCTAGCGCATCAACCTTAAGTACGAGGCATTTGGTCACTTTGTATGTGTGTATTTTAAATAATTTATTTTTTAAATATCGATTTTCTGCCTGACCGTACAAATCACCGTAATCGGGAGTAAAATATTTGGTATTATTATTCAGGTTGAGTTGACTCGGGCCGAGTTTTCCCTGACCCATTTTTTTTAGTGAGCTGTCATTGTCATCTATACCTACTGATGCTAAGGCAGTGACAGTTCACTCCAAGCTCACTTCATCTCAGTTTTCACGGTGAGATTTTTACAGAATTGACAGGCTGGTCGGATACAACAATTTATCACACAAAATTAATGTTTCAACATAAAGCGCTAAATAGAGATGTCTTCGTCGTGAACAAACAGACAGACATACCTCCATTCATTAGTATATCTTAACACTCGGCCATACAGACACGCAGACATAGGTACATACAAGCATAGAATTCATAGTAAATCATCCTTTAAAGCTTTTAGTTAAACATGACCAAGTATAGTCGAGCACAGAAGTGATGGGAATGAATTATGAGAAGTTTGTGTGTTTGTTTGTAAAGCACAGGTGACTGTGACTCACGATCTGTCAGTTGACGTGGATTATTCATGAGGGAATGAGGAGGAATGGGACATACATAGTCAGAGGACAGAGAAATGTATAATTAGTTTTGAGTACTGATGAGCACAAATGATAACCATCACTGACCATCAGATACATTATTAGTTATTAAGTAATACTTCTGAACTTTTAAATTATCAAAACCTATTTGACTCGCGAGAAATATTATACCTGCTATATCATATTATGTCATCACACTTATCACACTAAACACAGGCCATAAACATAACGATTAAGACATAACATAATGATTAAGACATAACATAATGATTAAGAATTTAGTTTCTGTCTGGAGTTTCTATAAACTCCAGACCGAAACTAATGTCGTCTACTAGTGTCCGAAACTACTAGTGTCGTATAGCCCTATGGCTATACGACACTTATTTGGGGTACTTAGCGTATTCTAGGGCTGGATGGATGTATTCGGTATGGCATTCTTCAGGAAAACAGTGATTTGGGCTTTAATAAGGAGTGTTAGATCCACCATACCCACTAGCAGTTGCCTGCGAGTTCATTTGCGAGTTCATTTTTTTTAAATACAAATATCTATCTAGGATCAAAAATAGCCTATTTCCTGGGTCCACGGCCACGGCTACCTATCGTTTCAGCGATCCATTCGATACCTGATCGGTTTAGCGGTTTAGGCGTTAAAACATAAAAGATAGATAGATAGATAGATAAAACGTTTATTTAGTGCACACAAAACACATAACACAACATATAAAAGCACGGTTAAATAATAACTAATTACATCAATAAATAGCAACAAGGTGCCATAAAAAAAAAAGATAAAACAAGACACTGTGTAAAACATAGTCAGACAGACAGACAGAGTTACTTTCACAGTTATAATATTAGGTATGGAAGTATGGATGGTCGGTGTGTTCACACAAGATCATTATTTTTTAAATACTTATGGCTTTAAGGACATTTTCATTCGTTTCGGTGTTTTTTTGGATACGCGCGCGCTCCGGCCGGTAGCATCACACTTTTCTACCGACCAGTCCTCAGTTGTATTTGTCACAGCGTCTAGACATTTGTATGCCGCGTCCGTAGTTCCGCTGTACGCCTGTAAGCGCTGCCAGTCCACTTAGAATAGCAGACACATTGTAAGCATTTTAAACTTGTACAAGATATAAGCTGACCTCGCATTGTACGGAAATCCTATACAATGCGAGATCAGCATAAACTGGAAATGTATAGCTTGATGTGTAGCCGTGTGTACTACCCGCTAACCGTCTTCCTTTTTCGTTCATTATGAAAGTTTCTGTAGATTGCTTCGAGGTCTTGGTTTTGAGTCATAAATAAGATGGTGGTTAATTGGTGAAATATGATTTTGTTTGTGGTAACCCGATTTTTTTTAAGTTTAACACTGATATGTTCCGAACAACTTTTACCAACAAGCAATGTTCAGTTTCACACTCGTCTGTCCTTTGATCCATTCTTAGTTACCCAAAGCTTCAGGGTAGCCCGCGAAATTCAAATTTTCTTACGTTTTTTATATCATCATTCTCCAGCCCTCATCCCAATCTATTTGGGGTCGGCGCAACATGTCCCTTTCCTCCATACTTCCCTATTAGTCGTCATCTCGGTAGTCACTCCCTTTCTAGCCATATCATCTTTCACACAGTCCATCTATCGTTTCTTTGGTCTTCCCCTACTCTTATAGCCATCGACATTCATACCCAAAAATTTCCTCACAACATTTTCCTCATTCCTTCGCATCACGTCCCCATACCATGACAACCGATTTCCGCACAATTTTTCAGTCACCGGTCCCACTGTCAGACTTCCTCTTATGTACTCATTTCTTATTCTATCCATTCGTGTAACATCGTCTTACGTTTTTTATATACAGAATTATAATCATTATAAGAAACAGCAACTCCACAAGTTAGAATAACTGCCAAATGTCACGATTTCATGAAATAGTCATTCAATACATTTATATGAATTTAGAGAATTGTATTACTGATGCTAATGTTTATAATTCTGTAAATCCATATTTATTACGGTCGCGAATCATATTTTAATCAACATACAACCTGATACTGACCTGCAAATTGTAAAAAACGGAGATGAACAATCAAAAATGTATATAACAATAATTTTAACATTCGCAGAAGAAGGTATACCAAAACTTTTACCATCAGTGCTTAAAATCCTTCTCAAACAAGTCATATTCATTGAGCTTATTGATAAAAATAATAAGCCATTGCTTATTCATTGCGTTTGCACATTGTTTGTTTACGTTTCTTGCCAGTGTCCAATGACCTAGTTTTAACAAAGTAAACTAACTTGTTGTAACAATACTAACTACTTCTTACTTCATAGTAGTTCACTAGTTCATAGTCAAGCTTTCTTACGTGCCCACGGAGTAGTTAACAAATGGAGTTATCATAATAATCAACGCTGAGCGAAAAAAATAGACAAGCGACTTATGCTGAGAATTTCTCATGTAATGGTGAATACTTGTGATAACGCGAATATTGGGACTTGCGAGCAAGAGCGAAATGGTTTAGATAATTGATCAAACTGCCATCTTTCAACTTGCTTGGAACGAACCGCAAAGACGACGCGGCGACAGTTGATGTCGTCTTTACCGGCGGCTTCGTCCGCGTGGATGTCGGTTATTATTTATTATATACTATAACCTTCCTCGAGAACCATTCTATCCATTGGTGAAAACAGCATGAAAATCGGTGCAGTAGAATTTTAGACAGACGCGGCGGAGGACTTTGTTTTATAATATGTAAGGATGTAGAAAATAATTAAAACACATTTCATGAGCACATTGAATGGCTAATAGGCTATGTTCAATGATAATGTGACCTATGTAAACAAATGAGTTCGTTTGTAACATTCCATTTCCAACCTACACTTCATCTCCAACTACGTATTATTTACAATAGAAGTTCAAATTCAAGCCTCAGCGAGTGACGGGTCTGTGTGGGGTCCAAAAAAATAAACATCAGTCATCTTAGAGCGTGGGCGATGCTTGGAATCAGATGTTTTGCTTTGAGCAATCCTTCTGCTTGGGCTGCGTTTTTTACGTTAGCACAGTCATCAGGCTGGAGTTTCCTTGTGTCCTTACTGACTGTAGTTTACTATTTGAATCATTTTAGTTACGACTTCGCATTATTCATGTTTTTCTCTTCTTGTTCTCACACACTTCTTTCTCATTTCTCCTTTCGCAGGTCAGCTGGAAGAAATTTCTTAAGAAATAAGCAGTACCTTTGTACTCATATTATAATTATGTCGTATCTCTATGTAATTTACTGTGTGTACATAAATAATAAAATAAATAAATAAATCATGTGAATAATGTACAACTTTGTTTGCCTGGTGACCTGACATACAAGTTTTGTAAAAAACTTTTAATTATAAAATTGTGTCTGTAAACTATTTAATTACATAAAAAATATTATTAATATTAATCCTTGATACACCCATATCTATGTGAGTACCCAGTGAGGGGGACTTTGCTGCATAGGGGTGAGCAATATAGAAGAGGTATGGCGCAATGGCAAAAATAGATTCTGATCAGAAATTATGAAGTGCTCTTAAAGATAAAGTAAATTTAAAAAAAAATACAATAGACGTAGATATATATTTAGTAACCTATTCCGCTTTACTAAAACCTACCACTAAACACTAGCCTTGTTACAAGGACAAAAACAGAGAAAATATACACTTTATCAAAACAAAATCCGAATCTCTGGCGTAAGGCTCGGTAATAGCATTTTCCACAAAACCAAGATGATTAAAGCTAATAAAAAAAAAAGAACAGATTTTCTGGTTAGTGCTGGTGACCATTTTTTCTTCATGGTTGCCACTGCCTGGTGTGATGTTACAAGAAGTTAGTTGAAAGGTATAATTTCTCTATCGGTAACATAAATCAGATTGGAACTGGGTCGTCTATTGAACCTTAAACGAATCGTATCGAATTTCAGTACGATTAGTCTCGTGGTATCGAAATATTGTTAAGAAACGGTGTGAAGTTTGTTAGCCTATAAAGAATAGTCGACATAATTTATGGTAACCAAAAATAATGTAGGTCCAAGGATACTTCCTTGAGGAATTCCAAATGACGGATTTTTCGACTACCAAACTGAATTTCGACAAACGGTACTACGACATGATTTTACTTCGACATTACGGAACTCCGACACGTCTTTACTTCGACAATACTTTAGTTCTAGCCGGTTGATGACGTTGTTTATTTTGACACTTTTACAACAATCATGTACATTGTTGATAGTCCGCGAACAGTTTTTAAGTTGTTTTAGCTCTTTTGTTGCGGTTCCTTCCCGTATCAAAAACTCATCTTGCATAGTTGCAAAATTATGTACCTTTTGGTCATTCATCGCATTGTCATTTGTCACTTAACAACATCAGATGAGATAATAGTCAAAGACAAGCTTAGGCATATTTGCATATGCATAATAAGGTTTCGTCTAATTCCTTACATGGTTTTATTTCCTGATTAGTATTCAGTTTGCGCCTTGATTTTATCTAATGTTTTAACATCTGCCAAAACTGCCGCCGTATTCAAATATTACTACGTGCCTTATTGGCTACGTTTTGGGCTATTTTAGGATTAAGTACCTTTTGGTAGCTTAAGATTATTGGTGTCTTAGTTCATTTAATAGTTACTACTAATTACGACACAACTTAGATCACATCGGCAAAATTCGTAAAAACCGATCACCATTCGAATTGAGTGCGCCTTCAAAATCTCCCTTTATTACTGCTTTAGGTGAAAATGATCTTTATGCATACGCAATAACTTGTAAAGTCATTTATTATATCCAAATACATTCGTATAATTGAAATAAATGCAATCTAAGTTGTGTCGGACTGTACGAACATGATAGTTTCAATTTCAATACTTTATTGCATTCAGCAGCTTCATTGCTTATTTGTTTCGTCAGTTTGTGTATTTTCTGGATCGTAGTTTTCAACTATAATTTAAAAAAAAATATCTTCCTTTCGTTATGTATAATGTCTCCTCGTCCGATTTCATCTTACGTTTCTCAATATTTATTTTACCTACAAATTATCGGCCTGCAGTCTATCTTTTATTCCCATGTTTATATCAGCTTGCCATCTTCATTACTCATTACATACAATTCAAGTTCATTTAGTTGATAATTGTTTCATCTATACAATTATCGACTAAACACGAAAAAAGCATTAAGGACAAAAACTACAATAGCGTGGGTTTATAAACGGACATAAAATTCTAATGTCCACGGTAATTGCTTCATCTCATACAATTTAATGGAGATAGCATTGGTTCTGTAATTTGTAGGTACGACTATCTCACACGAAGAACACGATAATTTTGTATTTGTGACTCAAATATTGGACATTGTGAACAGATAATATCTAGAAATGGTTTGCGAATTGCGATGGTCAGATAGGTAGTGAAAACAACAAGGCTTGCAATAGCAGGAGTATAATTTGGCAAGGCTTTATTGTTTTTTTTTTTTGTAAGAATGACTCTAAACATCCGAAGGCTCTGTCAAGAAGCAATAACTTCTCATCAATATTGACGAAGATGATATAAGTAGTAAGGTGCATATGAATACATATATGCTAGGTTTTACTAGTAAAAGTTGGTAAAGAGTAAGAAAATATAATTATACTCTATCCATCTATGTTTGGTAAGTTCGTGTATTGGAACAAAATTGCTTATCAACAAAGATTGGCCGCTATAAAACTATAAACGTTGCTGCCATAAACCAATCTGTTGTGGCTGTAGTAAACCTATCGCCAATAACCTCATTCCTAACAAATAACAAAGAAAACCAACATATTTTCCTTTATATCTCCATAAATTGTTCACGCACAAATCTCGCATCAATTCTTACACCACAACTACACATAGGCTTATTCATTGAACTTTGTTTCCGATTCTTGAAACTCAATAACCCTCACTTTGTTAACAGATTGACAATCTTCTTTTGCATTTAGCGACACCTTTATTACATCCACATAAGATTCGAATTCTCCAGATCCAGCAGTAAACGAGGTTGGTGAGTAGATGATTCATCGAACATTGTCTTGTACTACGGCGACTCTTTGGCAATTGCTTTTGTAGGACAGTTGCAGTCCGACTGCCCTCTCTAATGAACGTATGCTTTGTATAGGACTTAAGCTTTCAGGGACATGTTGAGAAAGCTGATCGTGAGCAAATGTGTTGGGCAGGCAAATTAGCTGCGAATAGTTATCCTTTGTACGAGAGACATGTGTCTTACAAATGACTAATGGATACGGATTCTAAAGGAAGACTTCGGAAAGATCTTATTTTAAGCCACGGAGTGGGTGTTAGATCTTTTGTTTTGATTGTCCTTAAGACTGCTCTATTTAAAGACTGATCAACGAAGTTACTACGAAGAACTTCCGGGAAACATGACAAAATTGATGACACTATTGATAGCTCCCTATTTTCGGAATGTGAGTGGCCTAAATACTCCTTCAAACTCAGAACCAGAACCGAACAAATTCGTGTTGATTTGTTTGCCTCTTCTACTAAACAAAGGATCTTGTTACTACCAGCTCGAAATATCTAAGTAGGTAGGCGGATAATCACATAATTGCATCAATGCAAGATTCTGACAATAAAATCCGACTTGACGGTGATTTTAACAACGTATACATGTAGCTTTTCGTCCCACATGTGCTGATAGTAGGCACGTTCGATTACTCACTGAATTATTCTGAGATACAAAAAAAAGCATGTGTCATCAGCTACCTTGGTACAAGTAGGTGCAGTTTTTTGGATACGCTTTTTTCACTGCCGATAACGGTAGAAGTAAAATTACGAGTAGGTATTTTTATTTGGCCAACTGTTATTACAATATTTGAGTTTACGTACGCATGCATGTTTGAAAGAAAAATGAGACAATATTTTGGCAAACTGCAATATGCTAACATTATGTTTTGTATGTTGTTTTCTGTTAATATGAACCCCTACCATAATGTTTGTAAGTATGATCTTTACGGTTGATAATAATAATCAAGGATTGTTTAAGTTTGTATTGATTATCTGTAGAAATAGTCAAATATTATATTGAACCATTTACTTCCACAGTTTCTTTAGCTCTGATGTAAAACAGACTGTTACAAATACGAACATGTTTTCTTATAAGTTCCTTTGTTTTTGCCAATTTCGCTACGCAACACTAAAAATCTACAATGCCAACAGAAAAAAGTGCTGTTTCTACCACGGTTGTAATTGAAAACAACAACGGTAAGTACAATACGCCTTGGTACGTGACTCTGAACTCGCTTGTTAGCGTCACAGAGGTTTTTTAGCCATAGTTAAGTCTGGGAGCCCGGCCCCTGCTTTATTTCGACGAATGCTCGGCCGAAACGCGTGGGTCTCATTACTTACACAGGGTTTTTTCTGCCTTTTGTATGTTCTAGCAAAAGTCTTGTGTTTTTTAATCTCGTACACTTGAAATGTCAAATTATGACATTTCAAGTGACTGTTGTTTGTTTTTTCAATTTGGTGTTTGACATTTGCATCTGTTAAATTAGTCTACGATATTATAAAAAATACTTTAAGTATTCTTTTTTTATCTTTTGAGAATAGTGTTACATAGAGGGGTTGAATGGGTACTGAATTAAAAATCGAGGGTTGTATCCCACTCCCTCTCACAGAGAGGAGGCCTGTGAAGCAGTGGTGAAGTGGCTGATTATGGTAGAACGTGTAATGGAATGGATGTATGTATATGTCGCAGGGAAATGAGGAAACCAGGGATTACGCGAAATCTTTAGTGATAGTGATACCACGAAATGACGGTAGATGTCGATTATTCTTGTATAATACGTCTTCGTACTAAAAATGTTTAGTTACGCAAAACTGTGAAGCTCTATCATCGTCTGATTCAAAGGCATTTCTTAAAACGTGTTATCCCAGTAAGGGCCACGGGGTTATTGTATCAATCTTATTGTTTACAAAACTGACAATGTGAGATGCATTACTCATATTCGCAGTAACCCTTCCACTAACAAGAAGTGTTTGTTTAAGAAAAGGGTTCTTCACAAGAAGGGTCGCATTGAACCCTGTGAGGCTGTGAATTAGAATGTAGAAGTAAACTGAGTCTTTAATATTTTCTCTACATGTATAAAGAACAATGAAATTAAATAATACTTCGTATACATTTGAACGAAATTGGATGTATAATTTGCCCCGACACAGGCGTGTAAATTTTAAACGCGTTCCGAGCGATATTTTTGCATTTTATTTCTGCATCTATGTTAAACTGGGTGACAATCATAATGAATTAAATGCACAAGGGACCACCACCGCATACGGCAGTATTATTTTAATATTACTTCAGTGTAGGAAATCTCGTACCATCTCTATCCCCCACGAAGTAAGATTAAAATAATACTGCTGTAAGCGGTGGTGGTAGGCCCCCTGATCCCAGCGTGGTTTAACCAGACTCGATTCGACATTTTTGGGTGACAAATGGTGATTCTTATGCCCGCTTTGCACTTGCAGCAGTAATCACTGAATGCAAATTCAAATCCTCATTCGGTCTTTATAATATTCAAACGATTGACAGAAACAGAGTGATATATTAAATACGAGCGTATGTTCTTCCCCAGGATGCCATCTACCTCCTCGTCGATATCCGTTCAGAGGTTTAGGCTTGAAAAGGTAACATACAGACAGACAGACAGAGTTACTTTCGAATTTATAATTTAACGGTAAACGTATTCAGCGATTTATGGTGTAATCGGGCGTTATTGTGGTTAAAACTGCTTTTTAACTCTTTGATGTAACAATAAGACTTATATTGTGGCCCGTTCAGTGTCCTTAAATGCGTTAACTATGGCCACTTTTCTTTAACATAACTGTACACGAACCGTACAAACAAATCGCCTGTGAAAAACTGAAACCATGTAGTACTTTGTCAGGTGTCTATTATCGTTTGCTTCTCCAAAGTTCAATGAACTGTCAATAAACAGCCGAATTTTTGTTAGATCATTGTTTTTTATAAAAGTATTTGTTAGTTGCCAAAAAAATGTCGACTGACTTTTATTTTTTGTTTTGTCTGACTGAATATATTTGCGAATTGCGACATACAGATTAACAATGTTTATAAATTCGCGGTATTTATTACTGTAAAATATACATTTTCAGGGTTAATTATAATTTATGCTTTCCTGAGAAATGTCTATGTACCTACGAATACTGTAAGAAGTTGCTTCGTGTGCTTCAGTTCTATTTCTATGTATTTGACGTTCAAAAGTGCCTTTAATGTGCCTACTTGAAATAAATTATTTGACTTTGACTTTGTGTAAAATTTTCAGCAGTTTGTGAAACGGAAACTGACAAATTTAGTGCGAAGAGTAATTTATGTCTACAATAAATTATTATTAGGGAACCGTAGCACGATTCGACATCTCTAGAACATCGTATGAAAGGGTCACTCGAGTATTTTTAGCTTGCGAGTCAGAACGCTGATAGGATAGTAAAAGCTTAGCGATTTTCTTAAAGAATTTGTAGAAGAATCGAATTTATTAGAGCTGGCCGGATTTAAAATGACAGATAACCAAATTCCAATTTCAAATGCTTGGAAGCATTTTTTTCCATTTTTTATACTTAGTTGTTAAAGCAAATTAAAACTAATAAGTCTTGTTAAGATAATTAATCAACCTCCGTAGATGCAAATAACAATGTTTTTGCAAAGTAATTAGTATCATAATAATGTAGGAGTTATTCTAACATGCCTTATCTTTATGTAAATCTATTAAGCTTTATTAAAATGACTCCTACAGCATTTAACATACTAAAGATTAATAGATTATTGTAAAGGTTATGTAGTAGCAAGTCTGTAGCCAGTAAAAGTAACACTGAAGGTTATTTTTGTTCAAAGTAAACAATTCACTGTAGGTAGTATCTATTATTAGAATAGGGACAAAAGTTTACTTTCATGTCTATTTTATAATTTTGTATGAAATGTTGTTAGCACTGTAGTAAATACATCGTTAAAAAATAAAAAGTTGCATTCTTATTACTTGCATTCTTATTCTTAGTACTTAGTACTATTAAGTATTAAATTAATACTAAAATATATTTTTTAAATATTAATACTATTAATATTTATAAAATATATTTTTTTTGTAATAACTCACAGCACAGCTCTGCTGTGATAATCCTCCTGTGATCCTGTCTGATAATATGTAACGTCAAAGGCTGATTTTCGGCTGATTTCATTCACTTTAAATCAAGTCAACTAACAAAGTTAGTATTTCTTTCGAAAGCATTAATGTGGGTACAATAATATAATGGGAGGCTCCATCATTGGAAATATCCGTACCTACTGATAAAAAATAATATCATACTTTGGAATGCTCCAGTTTCAAATTGCATGAAACATTTCTGAAGTTTATATAAGCTTTTCTCGTTCCGTACTCCCAATGCAATGCTAAAATAACTATTGATCCCAGAAGACGTGGTTGAATTGCAAAGAGGATTTATCTAGGCTAGATAGTTAGTTTAATAGTAACCTCCGACCTAGTAAGGCTCTAGTGACGTAAACTTCCGCTCTACCTGTGCCAAGTTTTATCATAACCCATTGTTTGGCTCAGACTTGATTAAGTGCACAGATAGTACTACTAATTCCATGGTTCACCGCAAACAAACCACAAACAGATAGGACGCCATTTAATTTAACGGCCACCTTTGATTTAAAGTAGTGATGTTCGATGTTTTTTTAAATAGTCGATTTTTAACTCGCGTAATGTTTAGCTACTAACTAAGTAATGGGAGTAAAATATGAATTAGTATTTGTAATTGGGAAATTAATAAAATAAGTGAAGACTGGTTGCTATTTTTCAGGCCGTAAAAATTAAAAGTAAGTTGTTAATTTTTTTTATGATCATTGATAAATTGTTTGTCTATTCATTCGTCTTTCTTATTTCAATTTCGAATGATCATTATTCTTAACTGCCATAAGTCTCACTGTATGCACCCGCATAAGCTGCATAATATAAATCTCCACAATTGATAACAACGAATGTTAGTCTGTATTGATGTCTGTTCGTCCGTTTATCTTGATCGCAATAAAACTTTATTGTCTTGTTATCAATGTCAACCATCAATCAGGAATCGGCTTTGTACGAAATGATACCTTATCCGTTTGAGATAAAGATTTATTTGGGGTATTTTTTTTTCGTGAGAGCAATGAATCCATGGCGTTCAAGGCCCTCTGTGGCCCCATGGCTGCCATTTATAAAGATTTTAGCTGTAATAGGAAATTCGTTAGGCTTCGCACGTGAGAAAAGGTAAGGTTTAACTTTATTTGGTAATTAACCTTTCAGAAGTTCGCGGCTTGAAAAAACAATTCCGACCTGTCTACTTTAATTTCACTGCTAATAAAAACTTATTAGGCTGAACATTTATGCTTTCTTTTGCCTTAAGTATTTCTGTTTCAGGGAAACGCACGTGTGAGAGATTTGGATTATTATTTTGCATTTTCATTAAATATACCTATAGGTGATCTTTCGTTACTACTATTAAGAGTTTCAGATCTACATCTGAAACTCTTAATAGTAGTAACGAAACGAAATGATACATTTAGAAGACCCTACCTACGTAGTGTATCATTTTAATGCCCTTACGCAGGTAACTTGGACACTGAGATGATGACATATTCATTATCTCGGTATTCACTTCCTTCTTTGTCAAATCATTCTTCTTTTTTAACCGACTTCAAAAAGGAGGAGGTTCTCAATTCGTCTGTATGTTTTTTTTTGTCTGGCTTTTCTGCGTCAACATCGGCACACCTGCTGAATAGCACAATCAATCTCCCTTCCAACTCCCAAAAATTATGCTATACTAGCTGCGCCCTGCGGTTTCACCCGTGTAAGTCTCGATCCCGTGGGAATATCGGAATAAAAAGTATCCTATGTGTTAATCCAGGTTATAAAATATCTGTTTGCCAAATTACATCCAAATCCATTCAGTAGTTTTTACGTGAAAGAGTAACAAACATCCATCCATCCATCCATCCATTTACAAACTTTCGCGTTTATAGTATTAAGTTAGATTAGATAGATAGTTAGATGTACGAGTATATTATAAGTATATCAATCCAGCATCCACCGCCGAAAATTCACTTGAAATATAACCGATGCAGAATGAATTTCACTCGGATATTGCACATGTAAATCCCATCTCGCTGCAGCTTCATTCGCTTAATCAGATCACACTCCGCATGGAGCATTTGAATAAGCAGAATAAGGGTCGATTCATACTAGGGCTAAAGTCGAAGCGCAGCAAAAAGCTGAAGGTAAAGACTTCTGCAGACATGCGCGACGCGACTCTGATGGAACATTTTCTATGAAAACTGCATGGAAATTGTTGTACCGGTCAGCGCGCCTGGTAGCTTGCAGACGCGCTTATTCCGTAGACTACGTGCTAATTAGCTTGTCATTTTTTAAAGTTAGAAATATGTATTTGCATTGCGTTGTGGAGATAAGGTTGAATTTGCTATGTTATCTTTTAGATAGACGCTTCGCTGCGCTTCGACTCTGCGCTTAGTATGAATCGACCCTAAGCTACTCCATACCTAGTACTCTAGCTTGAAGAGATAACAATTAATCTGGGTAATGGAAGGTACCTACACTGTGGAACTTAACAACAAGTCTATTAAGTACAGAAATGTTCAGAGTTTCTTATGCTACGGCTACACTTCGCGTTATCGCGAACTTTTCTTCGTGCGCTCTCTCTCGCACACCCCTCGATTACTCGCTGAACAACAGAGAGCGCACGAAGAAAAGTTCGCGATAACGCGAAGTGTAGCCGTAGCATTACTAAGGATGTAGGCCTAAGTTATGAAGTAGGCTCAACTTGATAGAACTTATGTCGCATAATCTCATCATATTATTATGGTGGCGAGTTATTTTGACTTGGGCGTGAGTTATTGGAACTTACGTCTTCTTCAGAAAGTCGTTCACATTAATTTTTTTATCTCCGTTATCCCTATGGGAGAGTTTGCCTCTTTTTCTTTACAGAATTAGTATCAGCAATACAACTCTCTAAGTTCATATAAGTGCCAAATGTCATGATTTCATGAAATAGTCATTCAATACACTTATAATATGAACTTAGAGAGTTGTATTGCTGATTCTAATGTTTATTATTCTGTAAAGCCATGTTTGTTACGGTCGCAAATCATATTTTAATCAACATACAACCTGATACTCACCTGCAAATTGCAAAAAACTGAATTTCGCGGGTTACTCTGAAACTTTCACCTTAATGTCGTCCATCATTTTAGCATGAAGTAGTAACTCAGAATTACGAATCTAAAATCTGTGAATAGTCAAATGAATATTAAGGCTCTTACATACTGGCGCGATTTGTCACGCGACGCGAATTTTAACAAAACAATTTCTGAGAAAACTTCACGGCGAACAATGCGGCGGCACGCAGCGTCGCGTAGCGCGACAAATCGCGCCAGTATGAAAGAGCCTTTATAGTTTCAATTACGACTCACTTCTTGCCAACGAAATTGCCCCTAGGTACCAAAATAATCCTTATATTTATTTTCATTAGTTGTGGTAGACTTACATTGGATCTGTAAAATGACCCATTAATTATAATAATAGTCCTCTCGTTTCATATGATGCAATAGCTCTTTCACATAATATCTAAAAATGCATCTTGAACTCATTTTTATGAGTCCAACCAAGCTTACGATGACAAGTTCCTTGTTAACGTTTTATTTTTATTTATTGTGAACAAGTCTATTCATTTTATTTTAAAATGATATATTTGATATTTCATGCCCTGTTTGACGTGAGAGTGATGAATTTCCGGGGTATCTACGATGAGACTGCTGAGGAACAATAAATTATGTGTTTCAGAGCATCCGTCGGTCCTATCACACTAACACCAAACTAATCGGTACTCTATTAAAATCTCTTTGGTAGACCGGGACGTTTTCAGTTTTTACAGTCTCCACTTTCCGTCTGTCTGTCAGCGGGCTGTATCTCATGAACCGTATTTCTGTTGCCGCTATAAAAACTAATAATAAAAATAAAAATTAAAGGGTCCCCAATCCCCATACAAAAAACGTGTTTTTTTCGGCGTTTTTTTACTTATTGGTACGGCGGTACGGAACCCTTCGTGTGCGAGTCCGACTCGTACTTAGCTTTTTGTTTTTATTTTACCACGAAATCACCATTGGTGTAAATCGTTTTTGTTTTTCACACACCCATTCACAACTCTTCATGCACACTCCTACTCACTCCCCCACACTGTGCACTTAGCAATGCTTAGATGGTACTAGCAGTTCACTACTCACTCTGTATGTGTTTCTGCTGCATGTACAGGATGTTAGGGTAAACACCGTTATCCTTGCAACCAGTGGTTTGGTTTCATTTATAGAACGTAAAATCAATGGATAATTACAGCTTTTTTTTTATTTTTTTTAGATCTAAATTTTACCACAAGAGACGCAAGTTCGTTGCCCTATGCGCTAGGGCAACGAACTTGCGTCTCAACATGGGCGGGGGGTACGGGATGGTACCTGACCGGCAGCGAGCGCGATCCCTCCCTTAGTCAGTCAGCTGTTTCGCTAGCAAGCACGGTGTCAGATAGAAACTTTTTAAAGTCTTTTAATGAGAATAACGTTTTTTTTTTTTGTTGTGTTCGGTCATTTATTTTTATATTTAAGTCAACTACCCATGGTTTGAATGACAAGAGTGTTTACCCTTACATCCTGTATAGTTATTAAATTGTAAATCCGTAATTCTAAGATAATTTTCCAAAGAGCTGTGGATTTTGTGAATAGTAAATAAATAAATAAATCAATATCGATGTGAAATCTTTGTTGTAATTGACCAAACGTTTTTCATTTGTTTAACTCATTATTCGACTAAGTGCCAAATTGTCTGTCAAAAGCTCATGCGTCCCTCCAATAGCGTTTGTAAACAAAACATCCATCAATTAGTATTAATTGATCGATGGATATGGCAAATTGGCACTGGCATCACGTAGTATGAAGCCTAAAAATATGGCCGCAATAGAATATTGGGATTGTATACCTAGACAAAGGTAGGTAGACCAAAAATCAAAATATAATTATCCAATAAATTTCCTGCCTCTTGGAGACAGGTTTCTTCTCTGCGAGTGAGTCGGAGTGGGCCATAGTCGACCACACGGACCCAGGCCATTGGAGTCAGTCCTCGTTAAATTTTGAGATATCCAGCCGCATCTGATAAGACCCAACCTAGTAGGGAAAAGGGTAGGCTGCTGATGAATCATACATTGATTCATCAGCAGCCATTAAGATTTTAAAGTGCTGCGAATAGCCTCTATACTGTCTATGACATCTATACGATAAGTGCATAAGGTGCACAGTCTGTCTCGAGTAGGTTGTGTGAATCAGCGATACAACGGGGTCACTCCGTGTGCCAAACTGTGAACACGCTGTCTAGCGATTTAAAAAAGTCAACTACATATATCTCTTTACGCACGTGGCTAAAGGAGATTACATTACTAATCAACGTGACGATGCTCAAGCTTAAAAGACCATGTTTGGTACTTCGTTGTTGGTGGTTAATAATTAATGAACAAAGCACTTATGTATTGAAGTAAGGAATAAGTCAGGGTCGAAAGCTGTGGGGCATAATCAAATCATAGATAATATTTCTATGGTCATAATCGAAACACATCACCATATTTAAACTATATACAGGGAAACTCCGCAGAGGGGATTTGTATCGATATCTAAACATGATAATAATAAAAAAATGTGTTTTTGTACATCGCCATATGATCGTCGCCTGTATAAGCACATCATCAATTCACAAGGCACGTAATATTGGCAGGTGATACTTTAAACTAGAATGTTAAATAGAAGAAATATCTTGGTAATCAATCAATGTGGTACTGGTGCAAATATTGTACCCCAAATCCCCAATTAGTAAGTGAAGAGATCATAATTAAACCTCCACACTCGTCTAGCACAAATTCTACAAACACTACAGACCGATCCAAAAATAGTTTCAGACACAAAAGCAATCCTCCAGCCGTCTAAAATCCAAAGCAGCGCTTCCATCAAGCCGTGTCAGTGGGGAGCCGGGTATCCAATGAAAACCGCGTTATTTACCACTGTTGTTGTATTAGTGATGTGACAGACCAATTTCTAGGGCACACGGGGATCACAACGCCTACGCCTACGTAGCTGGTGTCCGATATGTGGTTAAGGTTGTCACTTGTTTTTGTTTGCAGTTTGATCCAAGTCAAAATCGGTCAAAATCACGTAAATGACAAAAGAGCTGATGAGCTTCGTGCAAAATCTTATAAGCTGTTTTGGTTGATATTCAGAAAATTTAAAAGGCAGAGCAAATATTCTTTTTGATTGAATTCATCAATGACAGGCAATTAATTAGTTGGTTGCAAGACTGCACAACACACATTCTTTTTAAGCCCCGACGGGTGTTATAAGGTTAACGTGTGTATCTGTGTGTCTGTCTGCGCCATCGTTGCTGCCAAACGGCTGAACCGATTTTGATATTATTGGTTTTGTTTGAAAGGTGACTTATGATCGAGAGTGTGAGCTATAAAATGTTTTTGTCGGGGGTTTTAAAATGTTTAATTTAAGGGTACTTGTGCAATATTTGGTTGCTTTGTGACCTTGATTCTTGACGACTATTTTGGATACCAAATGCTAATCAAATTCCCATTTTTAGAGTATACAAGAGCCCTCGTATTGCAAATAACTATTTCACTCAAAATTAATCCAACTGTATGTCGGACCGACAACCCTACCCGCCATGTTTTGCAGATCTATATCCGTTGGTTGCCGGCTGTCTAGCAGTTGACATCTTTCGTATGGATACAACACATCCACGGGGAAATATGAGCGTGGATGGGATGTCACATACTGACGTATAAATATAGATGCCACTTCTTGTTCGGGATTATAAGAGGCAGGTGGATCGGTGTTAAATGTCCCATAAGATTTAAATATGGAGTTAGAAGCCTTTGCTTTTATTTTGGAAACTATAACGCTGTCTCGTTTCAGCTCACAAGGGTACTTATTGCTCTGTTTATAGAATGGATACTTATTATTAATTAACTTTTGCTAAGTGTGGTGCTTTATCTTTCAACGCTTCATTTAGCTACCAGAACTGGAAATAAGATCTGTGAATGAACTGGCAAGGAGGATGTCACCAGCATAGCTATTCTGTAACCATCTCACCGTGAAAACTTAGGTGAAGTGAGCTGTCATTGTCATCGATACCTATTGATGCTATAATAAGGCAGTGGCAGTTCACTCCAAGCTCACTTCACCTAAGTTTTCACGGTGATATTTTTACAGAATAGCACAACAGACATCACTAATCATCATCGAAATTAAAATCATTTGATATTTCAAATGAATAATGTATTTTTTTTTCAATTTGGAGTTTGACATTTGAACCTGTCGAATAAGTCTACGAGATTAAAAGAACAAACTGAAACATAATCTATATCAATTCGAAATTCGAACAAATCGAATATCGAATGAACACGAATAGTCCTGCTGTGAACCGCACACCAACAACTACCCGCAATGACAGATTTATCTTTATTGTGCTCAATGCTCAACACGGCCAGAGTTTACAAATTAATATCACTTTTGTCCATTGGGTTAGCTGCCTGAGAAGGAATCGTAAATTGGTCGAAATCTTCTCAGATTTCATCTAAAATGTAAAAAAGTTATGTGGGTTTATTCCTAAGACTCCTATTCGACGAAAGACGTACCTACATTATTATTTTCTCATTCCAGTATTGATCTCTTACTTATCTGAAACCATACTGTGTTATCCATATTCCATAGTCGATTTATTTTTAAAGAACCACCAGCACTCACTTTTCTGACACCGCATTCCAATTTTAAAATATTCTCCATTAGGAACATCAAAGCAAGGTTGACCTCTTTACTACGATTTGTTTAAATAGTTTAGTGTTTTAGTCGATTATGATTTTTATGAATGACATCATCGGCTTCATACGACAGCGTGGTGTCGTTTATTCAGTAAATTGACGTGCGGTATAAACACGCCTCTTCAGTGCTTATTACCACTTATTACATAGTACCTAACGAATAGTGGGTAGCATATGTGACTGATAATTGGGTCATACTTGACAACTAAGTAAACAAACTAGTAAAACTAGGTTTTTGACATGTGTAGTGTAGTGTACCGCAGTAAACAATTACCTATTATGAACGTTTACATTCGCAATCTGTCCGTTTTTTTTTATGTATGAGAATTAACCCTCTGATGATGAATGAAGTTAATACAAGTGTTTGACAATGTGGAAGAGCAATGACGTCAAGATAATGTCATTGAATACCTACTTGCTCCACGACTAACTTTGGAATTGTTTCGTATTAAATGTATTAACACACTAACATGAAATCCAGCGTATAAAATAACCCTATTAAATTAAAATAGCTATGTCTAAGAAACAAATTGGCATAATATTGTCCTCATTTATCCGTCATTAGCAAATTCCGGCAGCAAATGTTTTCACATCCGACGCTGTTTCATACAGGTCAATGTATTGTGCTTATATTTATAAACTGTTTTGCTCAATTAAAACCCCTTGTTATATCAAAATTGGACCGAAACAATTTATCAATAGGTCATTCAATTAATATTTTGCAAAATGTCAATTCAATAAAATGCAACTGCAGTTCACTTGGCCTTCTTTTCGAATTATTCAACCGTTTTAAATACCTTTACTGGCACCTGTTACGGAATATTTAGTAATAAAAAGCGAGCACTTTTTTAAACTTGCCGGTGATAAATTAATTTTAAAACACTTTCATCACTATTTCACTGTCACTTTTCACACTCGTATTCGATTAAATTCGTTTTCGTAAAATGGATATTACGTCACTAACCTACACATTATTTTACTATTTTAGGTGTCGCACCACTAAAGTACTAAGATATTTTTTTAATTCCGAAAATTTTGAATTTCGAAAATTTTGATTTGAATGCGTCAGTCAGCGAGGCGAGCGCGTCGCGACGCTCGCGTCGACTGGCCGCTTTCGGCCGCCTGCCAAAGAATCCATGCCTGAAAATATATTTATGTGGATATGGTTATTTACCTCCTGACTGTCACGGGGTTTAATTTTTTAATGCCTGGAATTGTAGTTTTACGTAAAGAGAAAGCTAAGTGCAATTTAACGAAGTTCCAAAATTCCGCAATACAGCTAGACAAGGACCTTTAGAAAATTGATCGCATGTTTGACGTAGTTGACGAAAAAAAACTCGACGAAAGCTTTTACAAGAGAAAATTTCGATGCAAACATGCAGAAATCTCTCCGCATAATTTAAGACTCACAAAAATTACGTAAAAGTCTTTCATGTCATTGTACAATTTACTCAACATTACAACGTTGCCATTTGCGGTTCATTACACTAAACGTCAGGCACTCCCAAACCCAGGCAATAAAGATAAATTTAAGCTCATAACTTGCCGGAAACCCGCGTATTTATATAAAACATCATAAAACTATCTAAAATAAAAATTCTGAATGCAGGCGGTCCGCGAACTGCAACTAACAAGGCCAGTGGAACCTGACCTAAGCTACAAGCAAAAATAAACCTTACACATATGAATATAAGGATTTTTGATGTGGCTTTATAAGTAAGTTTCAGACATCGTGGGTGGGAAATATAGGCGAATTTAGGACAGATATTGCTCGACCCAGCTTGCAGTAAGAACGACCCCAATGTGAAGCGACGTGGAGATAATGACCGAGAATTGTTATTAGTGCCAACTGTACGACAATAATTCGCAAATTGTTCTTAGTTTGCAGACTTAATAGTATCAGGGATCAGGGAGCATCGCCGCATTCGTAAAGTCCAGCAGATACAGAATAGATCTATCTGCCTAGCCTTTTCCCAACTATGTTGGGATCGGCTTCCAGTCTAAAAGGATCCAGCTGAATACCAGCATTTTACATGGAGCAACTGCCCAGCTAACCTCCACAACCCAGTAACTGGGTAATACGATGGCCCTTGGTAAGACTGCTTGTCAGACTTTCGGGCCTCCGACCCAAAACGACTGTTAAAGATCCACGAATGACAGCCGGGACCAACGGCTTTACGTGATTTCCGAGACACGAAGGAGTCTCGGTATGTAAAGATCACATCCACGAACCAACCCCGGCAAGCGTAGCTTAACCTGTTGGATCGAACCGTGCTGTTATTACTTAGCCACGAGCTATTATTACTTAGCCCCGAGATTTATGAGTAGATAATGGTTACAATCTTATCTTGTCCTGGCCATCCAAGTAAATGATACAAGAAGATCAACCAAAGACAATATCGGCGAAATTCACTTAAACATACATACATATTTCAAACAAACATGGCGTTTGCATGGTGTTTAGTCACTTCTATTTAGTCAGTTATTGTAATAAAACAAATGGTTTAGCCGTATATTCAACCAATAACAATATTCTGATACGAAATATTGAAGAACTCTGAAGCCAAGACACAAAACTAGATAGACTAAGGGTATAGGGCGAAGTTTCTAAAATCTTCCAAACAAATACAGGATAAGGACAGGCTTTGAAAGCTTGCGTTGAGAATATTCAAACAAAACAAAACCATTCCCTCGGCCCTAGGGAATCTGCCCAGTGTCCATCCGGCGGCGACAAAAACTAATTGACATCCTTTTATAAGCCCACTGTGTTCATCAACTCAGTTAAATAAGCAAAAATCTTTGGATTGCTACTTTGCTTTTACTATTCAGAATTTGCTTTGTAACTGAGCAAGTTAGCTATGAAATGGTACATTCGCAATCTTAGTCCGGAGACACAAATCTGAAGGAATCTTGGAAATTGGTCAACGAATCGTAGCCATTGCAAGCCAGGATCCTTTGAACAAAGTAAAAGTTATAGCTCTCCAGATAACCAGCAGAAGAAAACTTAGCAAATATAAGAAGTCGGGGACAGAAAGTCACTATTATTTACTTTCTTTGGAAAGCAGTACTGCATCATTGAAGTCTGCTAATGTTAATGAATCATCAACATCATTTCAGACGAAAGACGTCCACTGCTGGACATGGGCCTCCCCCAAGCACCGCCACTTCGACCGGTTCTGTGCTTCTCGCATCCAGCGTGATGCCAGAATGATTTCAGAAAATATCGGGAATCGGGCATAAGGCCACTCGGCCTTATTCCCGAATCCTTCCGATTTACGGACCATTATTTTATCTCTACCATTAGTAAAGCAAATACCTCATTCATAGCTTTGCTTATTAGACCCTCCCATTATGGAAGGAGGTAGCTATAACAGGTAAAATTAGCTTACGAATCTATTTATGCCCAGTTTCGCAATAAAAAATGTTACCATTGGCACTGCTCTTACGCTGAGGATGCAGAAGTTAGTAGGAAAGTACAAAATACACAACGAATACAAATCAATCTACCTAGCCTTTTCCCTACTATGTTGGGGTACCAGCTGAATACCAATATTTTACATGGAGCGACTGCCTAGCTGACCTCCACAACCCAGTAACTGGGTAATACAATAACCCTTGGTAAGACTGGTTGTCAGACTTGGCACAACAAATACAGAGTAACATTAAGTAACACAATACGGATTGTTTAAACAACATTGAAAGTTGAAACACGTGCGCTGCGAGGCTGCATTCGCAATCAGCTGCACTATCGATAAACGCATGTTCACCCTTTAGTGTTCGGTAATAAAGAAACCGTTTACTTTCTCGATATTATGGGTTCCTGGTATGATTAGAAAATAACTGTTAGGAATTTTGCCTCATTTGCTTGTTTTTCTTTTTAACCGACTTCTTCAAAAAGGAGGAGGTTCTCAATTCGTCTGTATATATTTTTTTGTATGTTTATTACGCGATTACTCCGCCAATTATGAATCGATTTTGATGATTCTTTTTTTGTTTTGTAGTCCGCGGTCGGTTTGCGGATGGGTGATCATCCATTTTACATATCAAGACTCGAGACCCCTCCGTGGTTCGCCTGGCTGTCATTTGTAGATCTTTGACAGTAATTACGGGTAGTCAGAAATAGTCTGACAACCAATCTTATCGTGTAACCCAGTAACGGGATTACGGAGGTCAGACAGGCAGTTGCTCCATGTATTCTGCTGCATCTGGTTAGACTGGAAACTGAACCTAACATAGTTGGAAGAAGACTAGGCAGATGATGAGTCAATATTATGACTGCAGGCAGCTGTCATGTTTTCTGCATCAAATTAAGTACTTAGCCTATCTATGTTATTGCAACTTGTATCCACAGTACTTAATTCATGAGATATTCAGATTTTAGCCGCGGTTTCGATCTTTTTATTTTCGTACATGTTTTCATTAACAAATGTTATACGATGCTCAAAACATTATGCAAATCTAAGCATGTCATGTCATGTCGTGTGGTGTCATGTCGCTAGCTCGACTATCAGAATGCTGATGCTGATTAATCCTATTTTTCACGTCAACACAGGATACTGTATTTAGTATTCAAATTACTTTGTAGTAAGTAATTGTGTACTATAAATAAAGTCTTTCAGGCATGCAGTTTAAACTCGAACCATTTCTTCATTGATAACCATTTACCTATGTCCAAGCCTATGTCCTAGCCTATGTCCAGCAGTGGAAGTCTTTTTTTTTTTTTTTCTTGGAAATGTAAGCAATTTATTAATTTATTAAAAAACAGGCAGTCTTTCGGCTGAAATGATGATGATGAACCCTTTACCAGTCCGTTGAGAACATGTAAGGAAAGATTGGAAGGTTAGGAAATTGTCAATTTTTTCGATGGTGTGACAAGGTGTCGCACCATCGAAAAATCATCGGTGTAAGATCGGGCGAAGTGCAAAGTTCTCCTTTCAGAGGCCAAGGTTCACTTCAGATCACCATGCAAAAGGAATTCCGTTAAACTATTGCGAATATCCGAAACTCTCAATACTAGCTACATAGGTATTGTGTATTTGTCTAGTACCTACAGGGCATTATGCAAAACTCCATGCAGTAACGTACAACAACTGTACAATGCGCGTCCGCTGTCCCTGGCACAATTAATTGTTCTATGCGACCTTCCGTTATTTATTTAAAATCTGATACGCTGCGTTACGTAATTATTTTGGAAATAACAACATAGCGAAGCAACTTGGACTCAAAATAAGCCTATGAAAATATGGAATAACCAAACCTCACTGGTAGATTACAGCCTTCAGAGAGGAGGCCTGTGTGGCTGTGTACCCACTGTTCCCAGCAGTGGGAACATTAAGGCTGATTATGCTATGATCAGCTATGCTAAATATGGGATGGAGAGTAATAATGGCCACTTACCTTTAGCCAATGCCAGTGAATTCTACATATAAATTAACGTCAAGTTACAGGTGCAATTATTTTTTTTATTGCGAAAGTGAGTTTGTTTGTTACGCTTTCACGCTAAAACGGCTGAACGGATTTAGATGAAACTTGGCACAGAGGTAGACCATGACCTAGAGAAGGACTTAATAATTTTCGTACATGACATGTAAAATTAGCAATACAGTCGACTTGTTAAAGGAAAAAGCACAAACCTGTGTAAATTATGGTTCATCACCATATTTTCTTTAGTATGATCCCCGTATCCTGAAACAAAACGAAACCTTATTAATATCCGAGGAGTGCAAATAGTTAATGAACGGTCCGGAGGAAGTTTCTTCTGAATAGTTAATTAGTCCACTTTCTAGGCTATTCACCGGAACTCAGGAAGTCTTTACCTAACACTTAGTAGACACTTCCATAGACTAAATAATTCAAGGAAAAACGAACTTGTGTTTAAGACTTTCTGTATAGATCATGACGAAACTGGACCCTGCATCATAGTTGCGATAAACTAATACGCGACAAATGTTAAGGCGACAGTAGGACATGTCGACCATCAGTGCGCAGTGGTGCGACAGCACATCAGCTCGACGTAAGTTAGTGCGACTGATTGTTTTCTCGACAACCGACTGGACGACGGAACTTTTGATCGACGAACGATGGCGCGACACAACTTTCTCTCGACAAACTAAAGCGCGTCAAACGTTTCTATATGTATATTGTTGCTAATAGCAGATTTTTCTTTTAATGTTGTGAAATTGTTCTCAGTAACCGCACCGAGCGGTCCTACGGTCGGATCTCCAAGATCTGCTACGCTGCGGGGCCTGTACTGACAGGCCACTACACACCACGTCTGTCACATGTTGCCAAGGACGGTACTTTTCTAATTCTATTCTACCCTAGCGTGTGCGAGTGCTCAGAACATGTAACATCCACCAACCCAAAAGTAAGCCCTTAAAGTCGATGTAACGTGACTACGTGACGCTCCGTTTTGCAGCGAGGCGACCCGAGTTCCAGCAGTGGGAACATAACATGATAAATTGGTCATATTTTTCATTATAATGCAGATAGATTTAATACAGATAAAGATAATTTTCTCTAAATCGCCTTTGTTTTATTTACGTAGAAATAATGCAATGATAGCAGGATGTCATGTCCATCTCGATAATGTGGCGGATGTCGTCGAAACGTTTTTCTGACCACAAATTGTCACCACAATGTGAACACATCCTTTCTGTAGGTGGCAACATATTTTTTCATTGAAGACGTGCTCTTTTAAAATATCGGCTTTTAATTATTTTGATGGAGCGAAATAATGTACCGGAGGCATTTAAAGTTACGGAGCAGACAAAATAAGAGGCGTCACTTCATATAGTTTTATTATCCAAAATTCAAAACTTTGTATGACTATTTCAGACATAGCTAGACAGCTCCTAGCGAAATTATAGCTCCAAAATGGACATCTTATTTATGGTTATTTCCGTGTTAGATAGGTTTCACCTCAACGCTGTCAACGAGGAAAATTTGGGCAACATATTTTAAATATAGACAGACAAACAGACATTTGAAGACCAAATTAACAAACAAATGTTTTGATTCCAATCTGATTCAGACATTAATCTTTTCACGTTATTTTCGAAGCTTTCAACTAATTATACACAAGTTTTGGCGTGTTATAAACTTATTGATAATGCTTTCAGAATACTTCTCCGAGTTAATTTATAACGTTTGTGACACAAAACGAACAATAAAAAATCTTTTGTTGGAAATAAATGTAAGTAATAATGGGTTGTGGAGGTCAGACAGGCAGTCGCTCCATGTAAATTACTGGTATTTAGCTGGGTACGGTACGGGTAGACTGGAAGCCGACCCCAATATTAGTTAGGAAAAGGCAAATCATATTTCACACAGTCCATCTATCGTTTCTTTGGTCTTCCCCTACTTTTATATCCATCAAGATTCATACTCAAAACTTTCCTCACGACATTCTTCTCATTCCTCCGCATCACATGCCCATACCATGCCCACACACATGTTGATAATGGACCTATAATCACTACATACCAAGTACGAATACAGAAAGATACGCATTTTCTCACAGAGCTCATGAACGAAGCCAGTCATGATCCGATGACATTATTGCCGAGCCTCGGGAAGAATTCTGATTAATTCTTATAATTACACTTGATTCGCTGAGAATAATGCCGTCTGTCATGTCTGAAGGCCGATCTGATACGGCTTGTTTTTATGAGATGACCTCATTTAAAATGCTTTTATTACTAGCTGCTCCCCGTGGTTTCACCCGCATACGGCATGAGTCCCGATCCCGTGGTAATATCGGGATAATAAGTATTCTAACTGTCCTAACCCAGGTCATGGTCTACCCCTGTGCCATTTTTTTGGGACTGGGATGAAATTTGGCACAGGGGTAGACAATGACCTGGAATAGGACATAGGATACTTTTTATCCCGATATTCTCACGGGATCGAGACTTACGCGGGTGAAACCGCGGGACGTAGCTAGTAATATTATAAAGTTACTCGTAGTTAGGATAAATGCGAAAGTGAGTTTTTTTGTTTGTTACGCTTTCACGCTAAAACGGCTAAAAGGATTTGGTAGTTTGGCACATAGGTAGACCTGTGGGTTAGGACAGAGGATACTTTTTATCCGGGTAGTACGAGTATGTTTCCGTGGGATTATTTCCGACCTCCACGTGGGCGAAGCCCCGGGGAAAAGCTAGATCAAAATATTTGCTTAATTACACAAACTAATGGAGCTGTACTTAATAACTTACGTATTTCTATTTTATGATAGCCGATACTCATTCAAACATAGCATGCAACCTATTGATAGAAAACCCATTAAAACTTTACCCAATCTATGAGTTTAATCGATTTGGAAGGACAACTCGTCCCGAGAGTTCCAAAACTAAACCAAATTGCCACTGAATCTGTGCCACAGATAACATATCGTACATACTAATTCCATACATATCGCACAGTTGACAGCGCGGCAGATCAAAGCCACAGATTATAAACGTCCATACATTGGGTCTTCCGTCAAATGATTTGTAACAAATCGTTGTTGATGCATCGTTTCCGGAACAAATAGGGACTGTCGTAGGTTCCGCTCCATTGATAATGTGAGTAGCACTTATGTAGTCTATTGATGTTTGTTTATTTTATTAGACGTGCGTGTAATATTGTAGAGAATAAATTGATCCGACAGAATTATCTACTAACTTACTTAAAGGTAGGGGAAATGATTCTTCACTTTTCAAAAATCGACAAGAAACAGTTGTAGTCGCGTTTTTAATCTTGATTGGACCACTTTCGCGGCTTATTGAAGACTACACTGTGGCCCGTATAGGTTTTCTTTTTTAGTAAAGAGCGTAGGTATACCTAGGTATGCTTGTTACTATTTAGGAGCAGGATCTTATGTCACACGATCTTGCTGATTATGCCGAAACGTTACCTCCCTCATTTTCATAAGATCTTGATTTGTAGAAACTATCCCAACGATTATTTTTTACGAATACAAGAGAAACTTAGAATTAGCGCATTGATTACAAACAGACACAAATATTTACAGGGTGTAAATTCAGACCAACAAAAAAGGAAAGACAGAGCACGCCGTACAGCAAAAGTGAAGCCGCCTTTTTATCTGTGTGTGTAAAAAGGGTTGTCAGTTGTTAAAGTTTTTCCCTATAACTTGGGGAATAATATTTTGGGTAGGCTAATATTGTACGAGTAAGATATTGTTGAATATGTTATTTGTACCTCAATTGTTAGGAGGAATTCCGAAAAAAAACATTTTTTTTTTACATCGCAAAATAAAATAAAAAACAATTACGTACAAAGTGCATTTAGGAGATCACCTTTTATGCAAGAATTGCTTGTGTTAGGAGACTCCGCTCTTTCACTTAGAATTATCCATTAATTTTCAATTGAGTGTTAAAAAAAATATGTACTTATATGTATCTATATAGGTTAGTAAATTAGCTACTATCCATTTATTTTTATTTTCAGTATTACTTGGGAATCTAAAATATTAAATGCATAAAAAAACAGACATTTAATTACTCGAAGTAAAACATATCGAATGGGGAAATTTGAAATCATATTATGGCAACCCTCGCTCTTTAAATGTCACTGTTTTCGTTCGTTCATTCGTTCAGGTTTTTTGTTCCAAGTAACCTAAAATTCATAGTTATCTAAATTAAAAAATGATGTTAGTACAAGTGAAAAGTGATTCCGTGAGACTTTTTCTGTGATTTACTATTGTTTTTACACGTTTTCACTACACAGGAAGGCATAATTATATTTGTTTTGGTGATGTTAACTAGACGACGATTTGTGACGTAGGTACTAGGAGCGATGAGCATGGATTTAGAGTAGGTGTGTGCGTGAGCCTGTGTGTTTACTTGCAGGAGCATGGTTTTGTGGCTTCACTTTTGATGTACGGCGTGATCCGTCTTTCCTTTTTTGTTGGTCTGAGGGTGTAAAAAGACCCATCACATAGCCGTCAACTACGCATTCTGTACATCGGACCTAAATACTTGCTGGGAAAGCGCTTTTATATTTCTGGTCTGAAAAATCACTGTTTACGGTTGTGCGTAACGTAACGCACGCAGAACATTGTGTTTATGGGTGCATGCAAAGGTTCAGGGTTTGTGTGGGGGTATGTAAAATTAAGTTATAACATTTAAAACTTGCTTTCTTTAAAAAACGTCTGAAAAGATCGGAACTTTGACCTTCAATATCTCCGTAACCAGAAGGTTCCCGGTATTATTCAGAACAAATAAATGATCACAATGACGGGAATAACAAGTGACTTTCGGCTTCGTTAAGCGTCTTTTTACACCCGTTAAAAACCAGGAAGCATCATCATCCACAAGTTTATAATTAAATCACAAATGAGTTTCATTGATAAGTATGCAGACTGCAGTGCGGCGATTGATCGTCCCATTGATTTAACTGCTCCATAATATGCATCAGGCCATTAAACTGTAGTAGATGAAACAGGAAGAGATAGTTGTTAAATTAACGCTGGTTAGACTATGAAAAACGTAGTTTGAACGGGGAGTTTCAATCTGCTCGTCAATATTCTTTGAAAGACAAAAGCTTTATGAAAAAATTACAATACAATAAAATTAAGTTCGACGCTTCAACCTCGATGGAGCTTTTTTAGGGTTCCGTACCCGGAAGGTGCCCAACGGAACCCTAATTCTATGCTTCCGCTGTCTATTTGTCAGAGGGGTATATCTCATATGAACCATTAGGCCGCTTGTACACGCTAAGAAATTTCACCGTGTCTGCTGCAGATAGGACCAATTCATCATGTATACGACAAGAATTTTGTCGAATCTAGCCACGAAAACCCCCCACGCCCTACCCCGCCCCCCTTACACACCCTTGCAACTTCGGCGTCGGGTCTAGCGCGGACAACATTTTTTTCTTGGTCAGCGCCGATGCGATGCATTGTACACGAGTTCGTGTGTAGAAACGATACGAATTCTTGCATAGACCCGGCGATTTTTCTTGCCGTGGACACGCGGCCTAATAGGTTAATAGGTTAACAGTTGAATTTTTCACAGATTGTGTATTTCTATTGCCGCTATGCCAACAAATAATAAAAATTAAATAATGTTAAAAATGTATGGGGGTCCAAGAAACATCCAAGAAACATTTTTTTTTCGGCGTTTTGTTGCTAAATATTGTAGGTACGTACGGTGGTACGAACGGAACCATTCGTATGCGAGTTCCACTCGCGCTTGGCCGGTTTTTCTTTCATTCGTTTTAGCACCAATCTGAATATGGCATAGTTTATGATGATATACAACTGCTGTTTTTCCTATCTATCCGCGGTAATAACAAAAGTAAAGTAAATTACCAACCGTATATCCTAGTCTAACATGCTAAATAAGCGTTCTACTAAGTCCACAAACAAAACGACAGTGTAAACAAGCAATAAATAGCTGTGGAATAGATTATAGAGCAGTACAACACGATCCGTTCTGTAAATAAAACAAATTGTGTCGATTTGTTCGATCGTTATTTTGTATCACGTGTAGTTTACCTAGAGCACCGAAAGCTGCCAGGAATAAATTGATCATCCATTTATGAACCCTAGCCGAATATTAATCAAAATAGTGCAGACATTAATTTTCAAATCTCCATTGACCATATAGGCCATACTACATGTCATGATGTGTTTAAACCAGCATGCGTAGCATGACCGCCATAGAAACGGGTTTTGTCGACGGAAGAATAGACAAAATGACTGATTCTGATTGTTTATCTGTCATTTTGTCTATTCTTCCATAGACAAAACCCGTGGTCATGCTACCCGTGCTGATGTGGCAAAGATCTTGCAACTATAAAGCTCGGCTTTCTATGCTTATTTGCATAAGCATAGCATAATCAGCCCGTGTTCCCGCTGCTGGGACACAGGCCCCCTCTCTGTGAGAGGGAGTGGGCCATAATCAAGTACGCGGGTCCAGTGCGGGTTGGTTATTATTAGCTTAGAAAGCCAAGCTTCTAAAACTGCATCTATTAGCTCAGCAGCTTACAGAAGCAGTACTTATAAAAAAGTATTACTCACTACTTGTAATCTAATGTACTTTTCCCACGATATACATTAATCTGAATGTACGCACAGTACAGGGGAATTCCTTGAACGACGGTTAAGGTTGTCATCTTGACTTGAGGAGCCCTACAAGTGGAGCTTTTCCTCTATTTCGTGAGAATACACCTAACACTCGTAAGTACACAGGCACCAAAATCTACTTCCATACGTGAGAAACGTGGGAATGTGGGATCTCCTAATTACCAAATTAGGAGATCCCACATTCCCACATTTCTCAAGCATCCAAGCGTTACCAACCGCTTGGATGTGTGATACATACAGTCCGGTCGTCGAGAGAATGCGTTTTTGACACCTGTCAGTTTCATACTAACGAATACTGTTTTGCAAATTTGATCCTTATTACTACTAGAACTAGTACCTATCCAACTGACAGGTGTCAGGAACGCATTCTTTCGACAGACGGCTGGATTTTAGTTTGTAGTACATTCCTCGTTTATAGTGTAAAAGTTCAAAGTCATATGAAATTCGTTACACAATAACGCATCATCAAAACTGCCATATTTCTATTCAAAAACCCAAGCTAACAAGTCATAATCTAATATAACACTGGCATGTTTACTCATTACAGTCATTATCGAGCTAATAAAAAGTTCAACATCATGTACTGTAGCTTAGCATTGCACCTGAAAGGTCATTGAACTGTACTAACAAGCGTAATGTAAACAGAAACAAACGTGGCTAGTCTATGGTCTGTGCTTTGTGGTCGGTGTGAGGTGGTTAGTTTTGTTTGAAGTTTCTTTGAGTATGAATCATTCGACTTAGTAATTTTCAGATGAGGAGTAAAATTTTAATGATGTATTTCATAATATTAATCATGATGAAAATTCTACTCATCATAATAATTATTAGATACATTTTATATTCTAATCTAGCGCTACCAAGACTCTTGGTAGTGTTTTAAAATATTCTCCTGGCTTTCTATCTCTACGAAGAATAGACATAGCTTTTTCTATACAAAGTGACAGTTCGTTTCTTCATTTTTGACATCCACCGTAGAAATCTTTCTACAATCTGTCATTTTATCTTTCATTTCTAACGATCTTTGTCTAGGTATTTTTGTATGTAGACTATTTCGGAAGAAAGTTTTCTATCCTTACTGTCAAAATCACACTGACAACCGATAAATCCTATGTCAAAACAAAGAATTCTGAGTCGAATTACGTAAAAGAGTGAATTTCGTAAAAAGTGCAGTTGACTCTTTCTACTTTGCTGCCGTCTCGTACTGTCTACTGTCTACAGGAAAGGTCATTTTTGTCTACTCTTCCGTCGACAAAACGGTGCTCATGCTACGCCTGCTGGTCCAAGAGAATATTACGCTAAACAATATCATCGACGTATTTCAAAGTATTTAGTACCAACCTATTTTGTCAAACCTTTGGTTTTACTACCCGGAGAGCTCACGAAAGGAAAGAAAATTACATTTTTAAAAACGCTACACTTAAGTCAATAAAACTTGTTCAGCTCTTTCAATTTGTACTACTAACAAGTTACATTTCCTACTTTTCTAAGCTTTACGTGGCTATCACATAGGCAATCAATTGGTAACAATAAATTGACAATTCATAGGCAGCATTCATGTAGAACGCTGGTAATCGGCGGCGCCGCTGTGCCAGTGCTTTCGGCGCCGAAAAACGCTAAGTGTCAACGACGATGGTCGGCGCAGGCTGTTTTCATATTTGTTTGCGAATGTTGGGGCGACACTACTAGTCAGCGACAATGCCCATTATCGCCATAAACAACGCGGTAATTATTCCGATAAATTGGGTGGCCTCATTTGAACGGTCAAAATAAATGTTCATTTGCCCCCACCCGAGTTATCGCTAAACGTCAAACGCCAATGTGAATGCCCCTGTCAAATTCTCGTGATAAGTTGTGGCTACACCTACGGTTAACGTCCCATCGCGATAATCAACGGCGTTTCCCGTTGGTGTAGCCCCAGCATAACAGTGCAGCCAGATACCATTCTGCTTTCAAAATAAGTTCGCAATTCAAAATGTAGGTACCGTACTTTTGCGAACTTGTAACAGTAAGATCTTTAGTATAAAACGCTCATTGTCCAAAGCGGATCTTAATACAATTAGTCTCTGTCATCAAATGAATGCATATTATTTTTAGTCTTTACAAGAATCTTTGAACAAAACACGTGTCACGCCATCCGTCTTGCTCGAGAGACAACTAAATAAGGCTGGAGCAAAACGAAACAATATGGCGCCGGAACAGCAGAACTTGAGTCTTGAGTTCTTGACAAACTTATTATATTGTTGGTAATTAGTCTTTCGTTTGACACTATAGTCCATTTAGCATTTCTGCTGAGTTTATTACTTTTATTATACTTACATTACTTACGGTATATGATCAGTCGATCACTCAGCTTTTGATGAAAAATTAAAAATATAACTAAACAAATAAAAAATCCGGATTTTTATTTGTCTGTCTGTGATTCTTGTTTATACCTTACCTTGATGCTTTCAACGATACCTCATTTGTCAAATTGTGATGAGTAGTTTAGAAGATATGACGGGACACATGAACATACATACATACAAACATACATACATACCTACCGGTCAAAATTATAACCCCCCTTTTTGCTTTGCCGTAGTCAAAATCAAAATCAAAATCAAAGTCATTTATTCAAACTAGGCTGAGAATCAGCACTTTTCGAACGTCAAAATCACATAAGACAGTCCCCCAATACGGGCGTTTTGGGGGACTGTCTTATGTAATTTTGACGTTCGAAAAGTGCTAAAAAGCACCAGCTAAAGCACTAGGAAGTGGTGAAGGGTGGGCACCACTTCGTAGTGCTTTAGCTGGGAAGATGAAGTGGCGCAACAAACTTCCCTAGTCGGGTAATAAACACACTTTTAAATCGACACCAACAAGATCAAAGAAATGTCAGGAGGCCCCATTAGTGTAAGTAATTCAAAGGCTACTATTTAATTCTGTTCATCTAAACAAGTACACACTTTGATGATCTAATGCCACCCCCATCTATCGTGCTTCCCGTATCGAGTTCCTGTAACCCAAGACAGGAGTTACTATGATGTTCAAACTCATTTCAAACTCGTTTTAAATTGTCTATTGGTTGATTACTTTGATATCTGCAGTGTAGAGACAATACCTATAGGAATCTTTGAAACATTTAAGAAATAGGGTACCTATAATTTTTTTGATGTACTAGATCAACACGTCACCAACACAGTCCCAACTGGCGTCCATCTTGAATTAATTAGTTCTTAATGATCTTTCAGTTTAAGCTCGTGGCTAAATAATAAGAGCCGCACGGGTCAGTCCATCAGGTTAAGCTACGCTTGCCGGGGTTGGTCTGTGGATGGGTGACCATCTTTACATCCGAGACTCCTCCGTGCCTCGGAAAGCACGTTACGCCGTTGGTCCCGGCCGTCATCCGTAGATCTTTGG
Organism: Lithophane socia; assembly: GCA_947522985.1. NCBI lineage: Eukaryota > Metazoa > Arthropoda > Insecta > Lepidoptera > Noctuidae > Lithophane > Lithophane socia. Next base: position 5,143,913 of record OX383272.1, read on the forward strand.
CAGTCGTTACGGGTCGTCAGAAGCCCGAAAGTCTTACAACCAGTCTTACCAAGGGGTATCGTATTACCCAGTTACTGGGTTGTGGAGGTCAGATAGGCAGTTGCTCCATGTGAAATACTGGTATTCAGCTGCATCCGGTTAGACTGGAAGCCGACCCCAGCATAGTTGGGAAAAGGCTAGGCAGATTGATTTTGCCTTAATGATCTTTCATTAGTTAAAAAAAGGAATAAATAAACATTGAACTACGAACTGACGACAGTAAAACACACTCGAAAGTATCTTGGAGCGAATCTCGTTCGAGTTCCCAAGTATATCCAAACGATTACTAGGTAAATGAGATATATCAAAGTATCATCCCTAGAGCTTCCTGTCAATGAACAGAGAACACAAGTCTTGTGTCTTCAATAAGTGAGGAATAAATTACCATGCGTAATGTGCCAGCATGGCCCATGCATGGTGACCAATCAACCGTCCGCTGGTCATCGCACTCGGTACCAACGTACTCATAAATTAACTCACGTGGTCAATAAATTATGCATGCCATTTAGATGATACGTTGACGACTTATTCGGCGAACTTATAATAGGGATGGCCTTGACCATATTCAATGATGCTGTGACTCATGACTAGGTAGGTCTGTCTCAGAGTACTTACCTCTACAATGTAACTACTTTGTCCGTCATTAAAATTAGGTCCAAATCTTCCGGTCGAATATTCGTAAATAATTTATATTGAAGTTGAGAACTTGTCTAACACTTTTATTTAGTATTACCTACTTAACACTTTGGCGGACAGTGAACGAGACACAGTTTTATTGTTATGACGTCTATGTGCGTTTACTGTCCGCCAAAGTGTTAATAATGTCTATGTAGGCCGCACTAATTTTCTTGCAAAGTTTCTTAGATTTTTTTTGCAGTTTGGAAACTGCTTATGTTACTTATGTTAAATTTTGAATGTTGCAGACCTTCTATTCTAATGCTAATTTACGACAAGTTCTCTATTTAAAAATTTTCTAATTCTCAATTCAAAATACGGATGAATCTCATGCTGTATTTGAGCAGGTCATAATAATGGCGTCTGATCAATCTTATCTTGATCGCATAGTAAATGTTGGGTTATGGGAATGTCAAATGCCTGCAGGATTTTCTTTCATTTCGCTCTTTGGTTAAACCCCTATTCCTCCAGCCAGAGTAGCATTTGTTCGGGTCTTTAAAACACAAAGGGCTTTGGAAATAGGGACAATGTCTTTTTAGGGTATGAGTGAAACCTGCTGACATTTCTACAGAACTGTTGAGTTCAACATTTGGACTGTACGTAAGTTCTGGCTGGGGTCCATTGTTACAGACTTCTTTCTTGTGGTATGGTTATAAGACTTTCACAGAACGTCAGCAGGACTTAATCCGACATAAATTGTTTTTTTTTCGCTCTATAAATACTTGAGAGCCTGAAATCAGAAACTCGGAATGAGCAAGCTGGATGCCCTTTCCTTCTCTAGACGAGAAGAAAGATCCTGCAATAGAAAAAACTACAGGCCGATTATATTGTGTTACTAGCTGCGCCCCGCGGTTTCACCCGCATAAGTCTCGATCCCGTGGGAATATCGAGATAAAAAGTATCCTATGTCCTACTCCAGGTCATGGTCTACTCATGTGCCAAATTTGATTTAAATCCGTTCAGCCCTTTTGGCGTGAAAGAGCAACAAACTCAATTTATAATATTAGTTGGGACTAGTTAGGATTATCGTTTTACTACCGGAAAGCTAGATTAAATAACACTTAATCTAAGTGATAAATATATCAATTTAAATATTATGCTGAAATGAACAGGGGGAGAGTCATCGCCCCTATATCGGGTGTAACAAAACGTGTCGGGTTTTAAATTACAAATAGTGTATGTTCACATTATACATACGTTGGTAGGTAATGCTTTTTACTTTACTCGGTAAACAAAGCTTCGTAAGTCTACATTTGCTGTTTGGCAGCTTGTATTACTTGCGGACATGCAAAAGTAAAAGTTTTTGAATTGTGAACAAATATGAACATTTACACACATACAATGAATAAAGGCGAAGTAAATAGTGTTCCTGCTATTAGCTAGACAATAGTGCAGCTATTAGCTAGCTCATTCATTCGGCACGGATAAATTCTGTCTCAAGTTCTCGACCTGAATAATTTGCCAAGAGTTGCTAATTTCGGCTTTTGTCAAGAGTCTGGCTGAAGAAACACCTACATTTGAATTTGAATATGAATGATACGGTCCCAGTTGCAATCACGAAGGGTTCCAGATTCATAAGTAGAAGTCGCAGAACAATCGACGTCTTTCTTTGATAGCAACAACATTGTAATACGTAAAAAAAAAACATTTGCATACTTTTTTCTAAATTCATCTACCAGCAGCAACATACCAAAACACTGGCCAGTTACAAACTGTACAATTACATTTTCTACAACATTTCGAGCCGTTAAAAAATAACGCATTCCATACACGCCCCGACTTAGTGTGACGGACAGCGGACGGCTATAAAACCGGACCGTTTTAGTGCCGCGTGCGCCCACTGTTGCACTATGACAGCCTGTCCCTTTTTGTAGTTTTTAATTCATTACTTTATGCCATTGTAAATTATCACCTTCCATTTAGGTATTAATGTGAGACTCGTTCGTTACGAAAGGAAGAAAGATTCTGACGAAGCGATACAGGTAAACAGACAAGGGTGGATGACTTCATTTTCATTTAAAAAAATCTTTATGAAGGTTGCCCTTGCGAGGCTGTTTTGGAATTAGCGAGATGCGCGTAAGAGTATATATCAGGGACCCCCCACGCCTTTGCGGGTTAGTCCGAAAGGGATACCGGGACCTTGGCAACAGGCAACTGAAGGAACACGGGTGGGTTTTCGTTCCACCCAGAGCGGGAGACGTCATTGGACGAAATCCAATCCTAAGAAAAAAAAAAAATGGACCCCCCACGCCTAATATTCGACTTGGCAGAACTATGCCAGAAATTCTCCCAATGCTATCATTATTCCAAACATGTTTTCCGACCGAAGTACGAATTGCCGTTCCAAATAGTCCCAAGTCCCTGCTGCATTCTCAATACGAAAGCCAAACAAACAGACGCAGAGAAAAGGAACCAATCCTGTCGGGCAAACGGCCAATCTGTATGTTCGGCTAATACGTTACCGTAGCCTACGACAAAAGTCGTATGAATGCGTCCAAAATCCCCGTAAATCCTGAATCCAGATCGTCCGATAAAAAATCGCAGCATTCACAGCCGGCCTTAGTGCAATAAAAAAAGGTCCATTCAGCGTTCGCTCATTCGGGAATTGAGCTTGAGCCCCAAAATGCTGAACACAGACTCAAACATAGACGAATTTATTCATTAAGCTCGCTTCATGGCTTCAATAAATTATCAGGTCGTCTGGCACGACCCTAATTGGTCTGAATATTTTAATGGATTAATTCAATATTGGATAGCTATGCCGTTGGGGTTTCGCTAAGTATTATATTATTTTCTCTTTCATGTAATAATCTTGAGGTACCTAAGTCTATAGACGTTGCTAAGTTGACTAGAAAGAGGTCTGGAATTATAAAAGTTATAGTTTTTATATTAATATATAATTGTTTGTAATTTTGCGTATAGGTCAATTATATTATGTAATTTTGTGTAAACATGTGACTTATTTATAACATCGACTTGGATGCGTCTGTGATTTCAAAAAACTATAGAAATCTATATTTTGCTTATAATCTAGAAGATGATTTCTCTCGACGATTCCTAATACATATAAGGTAAATAAAGAAATACCAAAGGAAACTTTGATGTCATTATTCAATCAGAAATTCCAATAAAATCTTGATGGATTTTGCTAGTTCATCGGAATATGGTCGTATTTACTTTGACTTTCATTTGTTTGTACCTAAGCTTATGTAACTTTTGCCTCAACTTTTCACTTTCAGTAATGGTTGGTGCTCGGTAAAGAAATTCTTATGGCTTACCTCAGGTTGCAGAGTTTTAGAGCAATGCCCGGTTTATGTACCTATATGCTCATCCTATTATTTATGATAATATATCGGCACGAAGTGGTCGATAGACGACACTAATATTCGGGAGTGCGTGTGAAAGAACCGTGTTGTTTTTTTGAAAATTAAACTAGGATTGAATTTATAAATCCTCAAACTTTATAAATCAAATCCTAGTTTTAATTTCAAGACCTAACAGAATATAATATACAACTTTAAATTATATTTGTATTTTCTTCTTCATGAAAATCTTGTAGTAACTCTCCAAGTCTCCATTTGCCGATCAATTCTGTAAAAATATCACCGTGAAAACTTAGGTGAAGTCAATAATGTAGAATGTAATGGAATGACAGCTCACTTCGCACCGGCAGCACAGATTTCTGAACTTTTCATTTACCTACCTAATACGCATCTGTTGCAACTTTTTTTTTATTAGTACTACAAAAACTATCATTAATCCACATTCCCATCACCACCTCAAGAACATAAGTACATCACAATAATTATGTCAATTAACATACAATGTAGTTCGATCTAGCCCCCATTTCAGTTTCTGATTACTTTTTCAAGGGTCACGGGTACGTGGGATCAATTCTATGGGAAACAAAGGAACTTGGAACAGATAATAGTAATTATCATGGCTAAACGGGAAACTTCTATAAGACTGTCTGGGTAGCTAATTAGTTTGGTTTTTGTGGCAGTGCTTTTATGGGATAGAGAAGTTATGACAACCAGTCTTACCAAGAGGTTTTGTGTTACCTAGTTACTGACTTGTGGAGGTCAGACAGGCAGTCGTTCCATGTAAAATAGTGGTATACAACTGCATCCGGTTAGAATGGCAGATGAAGATGAGAAAGGCCGGACTATTCTGTAAAAATGTCACCGTGAATGAATTTAGGTGAAGTCAGTTATCAAAAGTGTCAATCCCTAGCTTAAGGTGAAGTGACAGCTCACTTCACCTAACTTTTCACGGTGATATTTTTACAAAACAGACGCCTTGTTATGATGAAGAAACATCGCATGACCGCGTGAAGTAGAGCGTAAATAAAAGACTAAATTGTATTAGAATGATGGGCCAAGGGAATGCTCGTTTGCCAAGGTAACTAAGCCACGTGGTAGGAAGTCCTTAGGGCTTATATAATAAGTCCTTAGAGCCACTGTGCAATAAAAGATTACAGAATTTATTTTGTAGTGAAACAAAATTAAGTATAATGATAAGTGGGAGTCTGGACATAAGATAATACAACTCGTTTCTGAACGTGACCTTTAGTTCTCACGTAGACTCAGATAGTTGTATATGTACAAAAATAAAAAATAGGTATGAAGTAGAATGTGTTTGAGAGGTGGGGTGCAGAGCTAACAAAGAATCCATCAGACCTATGGTCTGAAGAAGACGGCGAAAACTCTAGGTGATAAAGTTGATATACAATGTGGTCTAGTAGTAGAGATTTACTAGAATGACAGACATTATGGTCAGACATTACTAATGGATCGCGTTCATCGAAATTCAAAGAATAAAACTACGTTCCCCACGCCTTCATTTTACCAAATTGCTTATTTTCAATTCAGCAATTGGAATATACGCGCGCCAAACTTCATGCATTACACTCTCACCTTTTATTTTTAATTTCGGTAAGTGCTCTAATGTTGTTGTAGGAACCATTAGATTAAATGTCTGGTAAGCATTAGAATTATTGGTTCTTCCTATTCTTTTATTTCTATCCTTAAGTTCTGAGTTGAACTCCACTATTACTAACAAATGCTTGCACTGACTGGACAGGTCCACTCAAATCTGTGTGGTTCTTTCCTCAAAAGACCATTTCAGACGCTATTCTACATGGTCCTCATATGGCCTGACCAAGATTACGTCTGGACTTTAAAAGAGACTGCGACCTCTGAGTTTGTTTCGGCCTTTCTTCTCAGAGTAGTCAGATAGGAAAACCGACCTCATCTAGCTTAATTTTAATATTTTTTTAATATGACGTGTAAAAGTGATTCCTATAATATCCTATTTACAGACTTAACAATTTCATTTCATTTCATTGGCAATAAAGAAATCCAGGAAATGGGAATGTTCAATTGCTAAATGACAATTATTGTGCAGTGCGGCAATTAATTCGGTTGAATGGCCGAAGATCACAAAATGGAGGCGAAATTCTTCCTTGGTTTTCAATTCGATTGCAATGCGGGGTAACGGGTAACGCTTTGTTTTCCTAGGAATATCGGTTCCGTTTATAGCATGCATTTAAATCTGTAATTTTCAACAGTGTTATACATTAAGGGCCTTACAACGAAAACTTAGACACTTGTTCAACGCGTGTTTAATATCAGTTTTATGTACAGAAATGTTATGTTTAAAAGGTGTTTAGGCTAAACAACAGCATTGCTATTCTATAACTATCTCACCGTGAAAACTTAGGTGAAGTGAGCGTGTAATGAGCTGTCATTGTTATCGATACCTACTGATGCTAAGGCAGTGACAGTTCACTCCAAACTCACTTCACCTAAGTTTTCAAGTTTTTACAGAATAGCACAACTGGTGAACACGGTTTTGTGGTAATAAGATAAGGCGTCAAAAAACACTGTATTTGGACAGCCGTTATTGAGTGACGTCTTTCTTAATTCACCGCTTTCTTAGGAATCTTTTGTTTTGTTTTAAAGTGCATCAAATAGAGTTTTTATCGTTGCATTGCAATAATTTTTACATAAGTATTAGAGAGCTCTGACTTTCACAAAAACAGCGACTTAGATTTATAGTTCGTCTAATTCTGCAGTAATGCCAGTAACGTTTTCCTTTTCATTTGTTTGATCAGCATTTACTTTAGCAATATTATAATAATTACAGGGTGGCGATTTGGACACCTGCAGCCGTCAAGATGATTCTACCATAGCTAAAGTACGAATCTCTGTATAGCTTCAAGTACCATGGACACTATCTTATGTGAATCAGTGTGTAATAATAACATCACCATACCACCCAAAGAGTTCAGGGAACTATTGACTCATAATGAAATGAGTTTTAAATGCATCCAATACTTCCGATGACACTTACAAAATGTGAAAATTAAGATCAAAATAATAACTAATACGAAAGATCAAAAATAGGAAACGCGAACACAATGTACAGATAGGAGAAAAACCAGCGGCCCTAGACAAAGTGACATTCTATCAGCGATAACGATGATGGAAAACGCAAAAATGTATAGGACTGACATATGCTATCGAAAAGCTTATGAATGTCAATACTGTTGAAAGTCGTTGTAGAAATACGAAACACTTTCGAAGCGATTGTCACTTGTCTAGACCCTCAGAAGCAACAAATGATTCGAAGACAAGAATCCTTTTTTATTTTAGTCCACGTTTGGCCAAAACGTCGTATTTGAAATAATTATAAGAACCAGAAACAGCGGAGCAAAATTCGCTAATTCGATTAACACAATCATAGCGTTCCTCGTGACCTAATCACCGACAATATGAGCTTCATTGGACTAATTTAGTGAGTTCGCTTGGTATGTGCCACTCAACTTATGGCCGGTACAGATTTCATATTTAGGTACTGGTGCTTGATTTTAACGGCTTTTATGCCTTTACTGTCCCAATGTTTGAAAGCCTTAAATTAGCAAGACGGTAAAAAAAAACTTAAAAGCTGTTCCAAGACGGTTCCAAAATGAGGTTTCCTTTAGTCTGCCAGGGTTGCGGGAAAGTCCGAAAAGGACACCCGGGGCCCTTGGCAACAGGCAACTGAAGGAACACGGGTGGGTTTTAGTCAGTAAAAGTCTGACACGTCCTCCCGCTCCGCCCAGAGCGGGAAGTCACTTGATGAATTTCCAGTCTCAAAAAAAATAAAAAAGGGCTGTTTAGTGGTTGAAGACTTGACTCGACTCAAACAAACCTTTTGAGTTTTTTTAAAGTGGATTAGTGACCAAACCTTAACCTCTGCTGTCCTATGCTGAGGAGCATTCAAAGTAACGACTTGAATGGGGATGGTTCTGGATTCTGCAAGGAATGCCGCCAGCAGATTATCATAAGACTATGGCCAGGTAACATTAGGGGCGGAGAAGTAGGATTTTGTGCCGAACCGGCCAGAGCCAGCTATTTTGACGGTATGAAAAGGAGAGCCCTTTTCATCCTGTTATAAAACTACATGCAACAATTTACAATGATCTTACTGCAATAACACACGTTGTGTCTTAAGTAATCATATTGTCTTCTTGATAACGTTTGAGCACAAACACTGTTCATTGTGTGATCTTGGACAATAACCCATTGTTGAGTTGGACTGAATCCCAAGAAATTATGATAAAATATTGCTTTTTTGTAACACCCTTGCTGTGGAAGATGAAAACCCCTTTACTGGGAAGGATGCAACAGGGAAAGTGAGAAATTCTATCAGAATTTTCTAGAAGAAAAATATTCACCACCGTCAGAGATCATGTGTGTTGTGGCTGTTGTTACTTGCGGTCAGTGCAACACGTTTTCTTCTTCCATTCTTCCCTTATATATAGGTATGTATCATCATAATACTATGAACACGTTTGGCTGTTTATCCGTATGGAGTTTAGACATGATCTTTCACTATTGCGCTCAGAAACGCCTCCATCAAGTCAAATAAATCAATATCGTATGAAAGTGAGGGATCTCGCGCACTAGACGACCACTCATACTGGAAATGTATAGCTTGATGTGTAGCCAGCCGTGCGTACACACGGGTACACATCAAGCTATACATTTCCAGTATAAGCTCGCATTGTGCGGAAATTCTGTCTATTGCGACATCCGCATAAACTGGTTTATAGCTTGATGAGTAGCCGTGTGTACGGAAATGCTATACAATGCGAGATCAGCATAAACTGGAAATGTATGGTTTGATGTGTAGCCGTGTGTACATAAGTTCCCGTGGGATATTTTCCGACATCAACGCGGGCCAACCCGCGGGCAAAAGCTAGTATGTTATAATATTATAACTATCCGAAAACATGAACAAACAAAATACTTTAGCCTCTGCCATTGTCATTCTTCTTGACCTTTTATCTTATTCTTAGAAACAAATTAGACAAACTTGTGCCATTATCAGGAATTCTGACTCAATACGAATTATTATCGGCTTCGCTATCGGGTTGCCAGTGTTTGTGGGAACTTCGAACATTAAATAAATATCTATTTTGTTTGTACTTCTAACGATATCATGCCTCGCGATAAGGGCATTACTTTACCGCGTTATTTCGCATATTTTTTAAAAGTGAAAACTTCCTTATGCGCTTTGAGCGATTTTTGATAGGGGTAAACTTATAGATTCTCAAGTGCTTTACTATGGAATATAGATGGCGCTAATACCATTTTCACTTCTGGCGGCAGTCTCTATTTTTACTTCTTCTTCCTCGTGTCTATGGCGCGACAAAGTATTAAATTTTTAACAGACTTCAAAAAGGATGAGGTTCCATTCGACAGATTTTTTTTTTTGTTGGCCCGATACCTTCTTCGCCACTTCCACAGGCACTGCATCTTCAGCGGCAGCGCAGAGGTCGATATGGCTGCATTTTTTGGGACGCAGAGGGCAGGGTAAGAGGTGGGACATAGTTTGCGATACAGCTCCACATCCACACCCTGATGCCGTACCGTCGAGCTAGCCGCATATTTTAACTACAATATTGTTCTTGTTTTCTTTTTTGTTGTCTCTACCAGAGTTCTGGAAAACAATGAAAACTCATCTTCCTCACTGAATAATTATTTTTTGCTCTTGAAAGAAAAAATGCGTTTGAATAAGTAGATGAGCTTTCTCTGTTCCCGTAAGCCAAAAAGCGGTAACTCAACAAGTGTAAGTAAGTATATGTTTCGTTCGAGAAAACAGGGAATAATCGAAAACTTAATTTAACGTTGCCTTAATTACATAAATGAAATGTTTTAAAGCTAAAAAAAACAAACAAAAATAAAAAATCATCATCGAATCATCGTTCATTTATAAAAAAAAAATGAATTTTAGATACTTACGTCTTTTTGGCTTACGAGGGCAGAATACCTGTACCTACCTACTACCTTAATACTATTGTACCTAGTAGTAAAATAATACCTAGTACTATTCCATCATCAAATCTAATCAATTGTTTAAAAAAAAATTGTTCGTAATGTATTGTGAATGGTATCTACATAATGTACCTAATTAGTATTTCATATTAAATTAAATGGGTCAAAAACAATAATTTAATGATCATAGTTTGACTCCATGCGAAACCTTGAGCTGTAGGTACGTTAAGTTTTGTCATTCCATCGTTAAAAACAAAATGAAAATCGTTAAAAATAAAACGCTAATTTCTGGAAGCAGAAAAAGTGACACGGTCTCGTTAATCGATAATTAACAGTTTAGTTAAATTGAAAACAATATCTGTTAGTTTGAAACCGTCATGCTTTTGCTGCACCGCAAATTGTTGATTTTAATCTGTCTTTTTTTATGGCTTTCAATGATGGCTGCACCTAGTAATAGTGATGGGATACTTAGTATATAATTAACTTAATCAAAATGACGATACCTGTATAAATATTATTGTAACTATTTATTTTATTAGGTATTCTTATTAGTAAGTACACCTAGGTACAGCAGGTAAATGTTTTCGGCGTTTTAATGTACTTAATTAAATTCAATCATTCTCGTAAATAGTTAGGAAAATCCTATCTAAAATGTAACTACAAATTTGGACCAATACTGTAATTGGTTACAATAATTTTGTACTTGAAAATCTTGAAATAATTCAAAACCGCATTACGCTTGACAGGTAATTTCGTTAACTTTCTCTTCATAGAACCACAATATTATTATAACAAGCTAAATTCGCAAAAAAAATGTTACGATTTAAGATATAATAAAATTTAGATAGGAACTTCCTATTTACGAGAATGATTGAATTACTTACTATGTGCACTATAAAGTCAAACATTAATTAAAAATAATATTAATAGCAATAAATTAATAAACGAGTTACTTAGTCGATTTTATAATAAAAAATCACGCACACGCCTCTCTAGCCGATATGCACGGCCGAGCGTTTCAAGTCAATATCGTTTCAGTAATTGGACATTATTTATAATTTGGAACGCAGCCGGGCATCGAACTCCTAACCGAAGCTTGCTATGCACGTAGCTATCGACACCTTAACCAATGGCGTTTTATGGTTTACGAATTTATGCAATGACATCGAAGGAATCGATTCTTCTTTCCATTGAGAATCGATTAGGATAGGAGACCGTTAAAAAAAGAGGTTGTTTTTTTTAAATTCTCTATGCGTTCTTTGTTCAGCCAGGCATTTTATTTGAAAAACGAATCGGTTACAGTGTGCAACTAACAATGTTTTTGTTTCTGCTTTTATTAACTTCCGATTGAATTTATTGTTACGATAACCGATTGAATTTATTATTACGATACGGAATGTAAAACGTGAAAATATGAAACAAATTACTTGACAATCAAGTTCTTTTTGTTCAGATCAATTTAATTTAAGAGTAGTCTTAGCAAAAAAACGAATAAGTTGTAATTTGTGGTTAGGATTTCTTTAGTTATTGCTTAACCACAGATTACTTAGTTTCGTCTAACCGATTTCTACAAAGAGATGGTTTAGTCAATACTGCAACTTTTAAGAAGCAAGGTAAATAATTAAAAGCAAAGAGAAATTATTACTTATGAACTTTACAATAGTTAGAAATAGAAATCGTAAAAGTAGCTACTAAGCAAGCAGTTTTCCATTTATGTAAGTAAGTACCTATGTTTCATGTAAGCACGTACACACGGCTACACATCAAGCTATACATTTCCAGTTTATGCTGATCTCGCATTGTATAGAATTTCCTTACAATACGAGGTCTGGTACGAGGTCCTTATGCTGGATATGTACCTATAGCTTGATGTGTAGCCGTGTGTACATAACGACGCCTTAGAGTGAAGACCTCGTAAGTGTAAAGATGTAACTTTTCAGGAGGAAGAAAAAACTGCGTGCTGTAAAATTTTTGTACGCGTCTTTTATGTTTTTTTATTAAATAATATTATTGATTATAGTAGATATACTCTTACTTCTTTTACACTTACGAGGTTTTCACTCTAAGGCGTCGATAAATAGGTAATTAGGTACTTAAGTTTTCAAGTTGTTTTAGAAAATGACGGACGCAAAGAAAAATGTAAGTACAGATCGATTCAAACTTAATGGCGGCTCAGAAGTTAGCTTTTAGCTGCGCAGTACCCCACCCCTCACCCCCGCTGTTACATGAAATTGTTACTGCGCAGCGACTCGCCTCATGTTCCGAGCCGCCATTAAGTTTGAATCGAACTGTACTCTCCTATTATTTATTTGTGTCACAAAATAATTTGATGATACAAAACTACTTGAATAGAAATATTCAAATCCCAGTTTAACAAAAAGCTGATAATACGTTGTTTGAAGACGTTTCCCATGGCGGGTTCACACGAGCCGTCACACCCCGTGAGCAATGGAGCTATAACTGCCTACTGCTCAAATTGCCCACGGGGTTGTCCGGCCTTTGACCCCGCTGTATATAGCTCTTGTGGTCCCTTGAATATTGACATTTAACCTGATTCAATTCTATTCATGAAATGTTTGTCCTTGGATGACGTCACGTCAGATATGTAATAATGAATGCTACGGGAAGTTTTTTTGCCAGTCTTATATACATAGGTCTGACTTATTGCTGCATTCGACTTGTATATATTTATTATTTAGTCATCGCAAAGCGAACCAGTTGATTTAAAAAAAATACCTATACACACACGAAGCGATTAATTTTAATAGGTAGGTATTATCTGAATACATCTACCTAAAGCACAGTTGCATTCAAATCTTGCACAGTTACAAAAAAAAAGTTCATTACAAGTTTACGTATCATTCAAAAAAGAACAAAAAAGCAATATGGCGCCGAGCAATTTGACAGATGTTCTTAATTTTAGCTTGCACTAATATTGCATCTGCTCCCGCGAAATATCAACATTTGCATCTTTAAACGATAGCCAGGTGTTCAAGGCACGTGTCGACCAATTTATTTTTCATCTTAAGAATATTATATTTTTTTTACTTTAAGTAAAAACAGCCATTAAATGTTACCTTTTCAAACTTTTAATCCAATAAGGAATTGACATTTAGGACGAAACAATACATTTCATAATAGTTCAAGTTCATTACTTTTAAAATGTCCGAATAAATTATAAATAAATAAAGAAATGTATGTAGTTAATAAGACAGAATGCGTTCACTATCGTTCACTACAAGTCTTGTAAATGAAATACACTTTATGCCTCCGTCCGGCACATCATGTAATATATTCTATTAATAACTCTGATCACCAATCAACTATTAATATTTATAGTGCATGTTAGATTTACATAGTACACTTTTCCTTGATCTAGATCTATGAATATGACTAGAATTAAATCAAACCAAGACAAAGGGCAACGTTCACACAATTGGCCCAATTTTCCGAATTTTCTTGAATAATTTGTCAAAATACGGTAACTTGTAAATACAACGTTTAAATAACACAAAAAAAACCTAATGAACGCTTTAAAAACGAGTAACGTTTTACTTAAATATAATAATATAAACTGCGAACTGGCGAGGACAATTAGTGGCATTCTGACGACAGGCTTTAAACAAAATTGTCCAGATAAACTAAAAAACAGAACCAAGTCTATATTGTCTATGCCGTCTAATGGCGGAGTTGGCGAACAATCGCGTTAAAACAGAAGCCTTGACACTGAAACGTGCTTGTACCTTGCATACTTAGTTAAATATATACTCATACATAAGTCTTCTTAACTAATGACGTAATGACGCAAAACGACATAACATAGTAAGTCTTATAATATTCTTGACTTATACAGTACTTCTTGTATTATTCATAATTAGACGAAATGAGCAGGTGGCCCAGTGGTACCGGCCGCGACTTACGAGTTCTCAGGTCGTTGGTTCGAACTCTGACAGGTGCTTTACTTTGTGTAAATTATTTCATCACCACTGCTCTCAAAACGGTGAAGGAAAACATCGTGAGGAAACCGGCATGTCCTAGAACCAAAAATTCGAAGACATGTGATATCTACCAACAGGTACCAACCCGCACTGGGCCCGCGTGGTGGATTACGGCCCACACCCTCTCACAGAGAGGAGGCCTGTGTCTCAGCAATGGGAACATTATAGGCTGATTATGCTGTTTATGCTTATGAGACGAAATTTGTTCCTGGATTTAAAAACTGAGAACAATAAAAAGAGATTCCATTTGAGTGCTTCAGGACTAACCAGGACCTTGCGAAGAAAACAAGACCTACCGAATGCTCAGTGATACCACACGGGTCGATCGAAGATTCGCCGCGGTCGGTTCGTAGATGGGTGACCAACAATAACATATCGAGAACCCTCCGTGTTTCGGAAACCACGTTACGCCGTTGGCCCGTCATTCGTAGAGTTTTGACAGTCGTTACGGGTAGTCACAAGTCTGACAACCATCCTTACCAAGGGGTATAGTATATAGGCAGATTGACCTATTCGGGCCAAACTTATACGAAATAAACAAAATATACGTGCTTGATAGAGGATACTATAACCTTAATAGGTAATGTGATTAGCAAAGCACCGGTCTAAATTGCATTTGTGTGCATAACAGGTTGCACCATGTTTTTATTGTGTCTAGTCAGTCATGTCTACAATTCCGGTTCGCATAGTAATTAAAAAAATCTAAACTTTACCCTTTAAAAGATCTATGTTTTTATACATGAAAATGTGTTATGATGACAATATTTCTCCCTCTATACTTATAGTAGCTGTTGCCCGCGACTTCATCTGCGATCCAGGTTGAAAAGTAGCCCATATCCTTCTCCGGGTCATGGTCTACCCATGTGCCAAATTTCATCCAAATCCGTTCAGTCGTTTTAGCGTGAAAGCGTAACAAACAAACAAACTCACTTTCGCAATAATAATAATAATAATAGTTAGGATTCAGATTCAGACCAACTTCAAGACCAGTCTTTGACCAGTGCGTGGTGCCAATGATGACTTATGGCATTGAAACGTGGTCGCTCACAATGGGCCTCATTAGAAGGTTAAAACTCACCCAAACGGCAATCGAGAGCCTATGTTTAGAGTTTCCCTACGTGATCTAATCAGAAATGAAGAACTCCGCAAGAGAACCAAGGTAACCGACATATCGCGAAGAATTGCCAAAATTGCTGCCGCACTGCCGTTTTTCTACTGTTTCAGATCCACTGTCAGTTTTATTAGACCCTTTGGCATGCGACAGACGAGAGTAGTATCGTTCGATTTAAGTTTGGCAGCCGTGTGACCTACATCAGCAACTTTAGTTTTAAAGCGTAGTTTTACACTAGAAAATGACATTATTATCCTACATCTATTTTTCTAAATAGTGGGATTTTAGAGGACTACATGATAACATGACTCGTAAAAAAAGATGACTCTCTTTCTATAAGAAACAAATTGAATCCAAGTTCATGTTACAATTCCCATCATTCCCATCTTCAAGTCATAAGCTATGCGCAGTATTGCCACCTATTTGACACCTACAAGAACAGTGCATAACGTTGTTCGATAAACCAGAGACAATCGAGTGTTTTTGTGTTCGACTTACACCAGCTAACGACTTCTGAGAAACGAGAGAACATTGCCTTATACGATGTTCCTGGAGCTATTGCTGAGTGACGGATTTATCCCAAGTTCATGCATATTACAGTATCGTGTGGTTTTACGATATTGGTTAATTCTTCCCTTCTCTTGCTTTCCTATTTGATCGGTTTAACAAACCAATATAGAAAGGGGTAACCTAAGATACAACTTTTCATGTTCCTGTGATTTCGCTAATGACCCTATCATTAGCGAAATCACAGGAACATGAAAAGTTTACCTATGTTATTTTGGTCTGGCGTCGGAAAAAAATATGGTGCTGTGCTGTGAGCAAAACCTTTTGACACGAGCGCCTTTACTACTCAATTCCAATTCTTTCTTCTGAATGTTACTTTGAGATGATCAAAACATTTTTCGAGAGTTTCGAGTTTCCAGTGGCGTGGAGATACACGGCGTAGATACGGTTTTTTGTCAGGGAGCCTTCAGATGCTTTCTATAGGAGTTATTGCAACAGAAAGGGAGCTAGACCGGTCGATATCAAATGGATCACTGCACTGGGATGAAAACGCTGTAACTCTTATCAAACCTTCACACCATTCATGGCCTTTTCTACCAGGAAAAAACGAAAAATTTAATTAATTTTGCGAAACACTATCGCTAGTTCGCAAATAAAATATGAACACAGCGATAACTGTTTGAATTTACGTAAGTAGCATCCTAAATATTAATATGATACCAATATTTACCTTCGTAAAATAGAAGATACCTAAGTAGCAAAGTGCAACCTCTAGTGCTGGATGTCATTGGTTTCTCTGCAACTTGCATCAAAACTGTCTAAACAAAATACTCTCGAAAAACATTAACCTTAATCTGGGGGTAGTCGGGTAAAAAAAAACAGCCGTGACCACCCGACGTAAAGGACAAAACAGGTTTGAAAGTTTGGGGGATTCTTAAATTAGCAGTGTCCTTTTTCCTTTGCCTAGCTTAGGCAAATTGAATCTTTGCCACACTTGCTACAAGCTACAATACCACTGACCACAGATAAATTCAAATCCGATAGTTATTTAAAAAAAACGTAGATTGTGGAAAAATACGGCTTATTGGTGGATTGAGTGTCGCTTCGCCCGTTTCGGACGAGTAAATTCGTGCGAATCACCAATAAGGCAATAAAAACAAGGTGATTTACTCTGTATGTGTAGTTACTTAGTTCTAAATGGCCGGAGCCTCGTCCTTATTTTATTCATTCCAAAACTTGGCTTTCTTAGTAACTTTTCAGTAATCTGAGACATACGTTTTCCCCACTGTGCTATGTAGGACATACGTTATTCTACTTAAATGTAGTTCCAAAACTATGGCGAGCTGTACAATGTACATTGTATCACAGGAAAGTTGGTCAACTATGTACTTACTTACCAGAATAACACGAACTGTTCTCCTCGTCCTCAAACAGGTCTCGTTACTCCCAAAAACTCAAGTAAGTAGGTAATTATAGTGATTACGTAATACAAATGTTATGGAGGTAATGTCATGTCCCTCAGTAATGACATCAAAGGCACGACTGAGGACATGGACATCAACAATAATTACCTTTACGGTCATGGCAGTAATTGTGGTTTCATTTGAATTACATGAATGACCAGGAGCTCAATAGTGGATTGATTCCCATAGCAGGCGGGGTCAATTTCCGAACGCACCCGCATCTACTCATCAATGGTCCATAGACAATTGCAGGCCATTTTCAACCTTGTGTCTTAGTTCAAAAGATTCAATGCCAGATTTAAATACGCATTTATCTTTGTTTAGTTTAAATAATGGTCTCTAACAATATTCTTCTCTCCCCTTTCGGCCGTTGGTCATGCAATTTTTCAATCTATTTCGAATTGCGGCGTTTCGTGCTCGGTAGCAATTTCTTTAGTACCTTTAAGCAACTATTTCGGCACATGATATCTTTTACCGTTTCTTCATAATGCCTATGAGGCATGTATTTAGGTGTTTAGCGAAGCCTCTCGTTAAGTTTTTCTGCTGTGTGACAACTTGACAAATACCTAATGCCTTTGTCCCGTGTCTCTTTGGCCGAATTTCTTTCGTTTTTGTAGTCTTTGTTGAACTTTTTGACGTTATTTATTTTGTATGGACGCGGACGGTACTTTATCTCATACTTACCTACATTTTATTTAACTGTTACATTACGATTGGTATATACCATAGATATAAGAAAGAATTTTTATTTTTCTATGGTATCTACGGTCTTCCCTAAAGGGTTATGGAAATCTATCTAAAGGGTTATGGGTTATAATACATAACCTGTTAGGGTTAATGGTTGGACAGCAAAGTAAACACCGTTTCAAGGATTTCAATAATACGTTTATTATCCTTTTCTTTATAGATTGAAAAGTGTGTTTTACTAGTAATATGAGAGACGAAGTATTTTTAGACTCCCATGCAAATGTCAACAATTTTCGAGTCACTTGACATTTCATATTTTTATTTCATACATTTTAAAATATAAAAATTATTCGAAAATGGTTGACTTTGGCATAGGGGTCATTGGATTGCAAATGACCTCTCTTACATCCCCATAACGGATTGCGGATGTATAACCAATAACCTTGTAAGTATAGGTCTTAGATTATAAAATAAATATTTTATAATCTAAGGTAAGTAGGTTATTAGGTAGGTTACATAATATAATATTAAATAATATTTATTTAAATTTGTACGCCGTTAAGGCAAAATATGACTGAGGTAAGTATAGGTATTATAGGGTTGGCGCTACATAAGAAAATAAGAAGCAATAAGTAAGTACTGAATTTTCGCATAACTCATGTTCGTCTGTTTACTGAAGACAATCGCCGAATAATCAATTTTTATGTAATTTTGACGTTCGAAAAGTGCTGATCCTTAGCCTAATTTGAATGATTTTTTGCAACAACTTTTACAGTAGGTTTTTTTTTTTAACACAACGCAAAGAGCGTTGTGTTCCTTCATCTCACTTGATGGTAAATGATGATCAGGCCGAAGGTAGAAGCGAGCTTCACCCGGAATCCTCAACCACAGAGGAACTGACTATCTTACCTCTAACTGCCGAAACACAACAATGCTGTTGACATTGTTGTTATGGCGACAGACTTAGATAAGATGGTGGTAGCTGGTAGCTAGTCAGGCGGGCTTAGATTAAGCCCTATCACTATCACCAACCAAACACAGCAGAAAATTTTGTCCCCACTGGGAACCGAACCCGGGACCTCTGGGTCTGAGACAGGTGGTCGAACCACTAGACCACAGACGCTGTTAGAAGTAAGGTAGACAGTAAACAAGTAGTTATGTAGTGGTCTCCTTGCTCTAACTAGGTAGGTAGGTAGGTATGTCCTAGATTTAATAGCTACTAGGTAGGTACCTATATTCTTTACAATAGGTACTTTAGTAAAGTCTTCTAAATTAGTAAGAAGATAGGTAGGTACTTGCCTGATCGTACCTGTACTTACTACTACTTAGTTGCCTATGTAAATTACGACTACCAACGCAGGTAGTTCCGTAGGTACCTAATTATAATTAGCCGGATCGTGCTAATCAAGCAAAACTACTGACTAGGTAATTACCTACCTACTTACGTAAGCAAATCAAAGTCAATGTTATGTTTACCACCTACCTACTCTTCGCCAATTATGCACACGGGAAAACGAATTTGAAGTTTTTAAATTCATAATCCTTTTCATCTGCATTGAGAACATGAATCATTGATAAGTAGGTAACCTCAGACCAACAAATTTTGTTGGTCTGACTAGGTAACTTACAAAGTTTAGAAGCAGATAACGCCAGGAAAAGTATGTTAACGGAAGATTTTACAATTTTTTCCCGCTCAAAAAACATTCCAATGTTATCAACGAAGAAGGTAGGTACTTACCATTGACAATGAACCTGTGTCTGTCGTTCATAAGCTCCTTGGACAATTTGGGGCACTCCTTACTTAGAACAACACACAAATCATTCAACTTTGCACCGCTTTGTTTACTAACAATCTCGATAAAATAATTACACTTATCACTGTCATTTGCACCAGTTATTATTTCAAACTCATTTAAATTAAGAATCCCTTTTTTAACTAACACGTCGAGAATATTTGTTTCGCATAGTTCTCGTAATAAAATATGTTTGTGTCGCAGGAGACCGGCACAAACGTCGCCCACCGCGGCCATCGTTCAACTAAACTTACGTTGAAAAAACTCCATTCAATCCCCCCATTCAAAGTCGGATCGGAACAGATGCGAACAAGGCATGCTCCACTTGGGTACCTTACCCTTGAAAAGGCGCCTGTTTTTGGGACCTTCTGTCCCTTTCCTACTTTCGGTTTGAGAAAGAGATAACGTCTTTTCGTTTGATAAGAGTTGACGAGTTCGAAAAGATAGTGAGTAACTTTTAACGTTTGACCAAGGCAGGGAATAAACAGGCTGAAATATCAGACATTGGTTACAGAATTAGTAGGTACAGAAATGGTTTGCTATGCTACATAAACTTTTTACAATATAGTAATGCCGATTGCACAACTATGTATTTAAATACTGTGGATTAACTACGTAAACAAAGTTTGATTTGTTTGCCTGCTCGCAGTCGCAACTCGATGATTAATAATCGATCCTTTTGTGTTGGTCTGAGTAATCGATATACATTTTAGGTAGGTATGTGCCAGTAGTGAATGTGTTACACAATGCAATCACGGTCAAATTGGATCATAATAAAAGTGATACACAGCGCTTTTAATAAATATGGCATTGACAGGCAGCATAAAATATATCGCTAAGTTTTAAGTTTATTTCTCTCTAAATTCTATGACGAACCTCAAAGTAAAATGCTTTGTCCCAACCTTTTTTTGTTGGTCGGAGGTTCCAACCTGAGATAAGTAAGTAAATCAAAAACCATCTTAGATAAATACATATTACTTACTTATTTAAAACATTTCGACATCATTTCTTCCTTCAGAGATCGTAAAAGTCGGTTAAAGAGAGGGTTATTGTTTCGAAAGTTCGAAATTTGAATACAGCATATTAACAAGTTATTAAATCCATTAGATGCGGAAATACCCCTACGGTTCGCGGTCGCTCTGGCGGTGAGCCAGGGGTAGTAGGTTTGTACTTTATACATTCCTCTTCACCTAACTCATTCCTGCTGGTATTTTTTCGTAAGAAGGAAAGCAATAAATACCAGCACACAAACGGAACATAAACCATTTTTGTTCAACCCTTTTGTTTTAATTTCATTCAATGAACAAACTAAAAAAAAGTGTTAAAAACAACCTTCTCCTTTTTTTCTCGACAATGCTTTGATCAGCCTAACTTTATAATCCTAACTATCCTCTCGCGCAATTACAACACGGAATAGCCATGTAATTCCGGTTATAATAATAGAACTACACTATTACTCCCTTGGGTGTCATTCATAACCGTGCGTTTGCACTGGCGAAACATTCACGACAAAACATTTTGAAGGCTCTAGTTCCTGTCAAAAAATGTATGGAACATTGACAGTAAATAGATTTCAACATGTTTTGTCGTGAATGTTTCGTCAGTGCAAACGCACAGTTAGGGGGATGAAGTCTGAAAGATTCACGTAACGATTCACGGGCCCCTTGACATGCGGGTGTTATTCTTGTCATCAGTTATCACGCTCTTGGCCACCACACGCAGGACAAAGATTTCTTTTGCCGCGGCCTCAGCCCAACGGCGTTCCGCGCGCGTGCTGCCGCATCATAGGAAAAACATGTATGAAATGATAGGATGCGGGCAGCCTGCACGCGGACCACATCCGCGCGCGTGCGAAAATACGCATGACAGGAAAAGGGCCCTAATAAACGACATTACCACCTACGAATTGTATATGTAATCAACTATTATATACTTCCAATTTATTGTATATGTTACCGGTAATCTGTATAATTATACCTAGGCAATGTATACCAGCAGGCGTAGCATGGCGCTTTCTATCTCTACGAAGAATAGACATCGCTGTTTCTATACAAAGTGACAGTTCGTTTCTTTATTTTTGACATCCACCGTAGAAATCTTTCTACAATCTGTCATTTTGTCTTTCGTTTCTAAAGATCTTTGTCTAGGTCTTTGTATGTAGACTATTTCGGAAGAAAGTTTTCTATCCTTACTGTCAAAATCACACTGACAACCGATAAATCATAAATCCTATGATAAAACAAAGAATTCTGAGTCGAATTATGTAAAAGAGTGAATTTCGTAAAAAGTGCAGTTGACTCTTTCTATTTTGCTGCCGTCTCGTACTGTCTACTGTCTACAGGAAACGTAATTTTTGTCTACTCTTCCGTCGACAAAACGGTGCTCATGCTACGCCTGCTGAGGCGTCCAGGCATTGTATGAAATAATTATTATGTATAATATTGTCCGTTACATACTTTGCCTAGGTAATGTATACATTTCCCAGGGATTGTTTATAATACCTGCTGGTTCACCGGCAATGTGTAAAGTAAATAGATTTGGTCTATTATTTATCAATGTTATGTAAGTATCATGGGAGAAACGAACATTTATACACCGGACTATCTTGCTTGCAACACACGGCCGCTATAGTAACACTTTGCTAACAGATGTGTTCATAGTGAGCACGTGATTTTTAACCGACGAAAATAAAGGGGGATGTTCTCAATTCGACACGTATATTTTGTTTCCAAATCGGTCAGATGTAAGTTATAAAAATAGTAGGTACTTAGTTACGCAATGAGCTGATTGCACGCTACGCACGCTCTCCGGTCCTCCCGCCTTCGTCGCGTGGGGTTTAGGTTTACTGCCTGTCGCATGTCTTTCCCTTCCCCGCTTTCGTCTTTTTCACACATTGCCGGCTGCGCATTCGGTACTTTATAGAATGCCTAGGCAAAGTATAAAAACAAAAATATTTCATACATTACCTAAACGTTTTAAATATTCTATACATTGCCTAGGTATTGTATAGACTACTGGATTATACATATTGCCGGTAACATAATTATAATATAATGTGAAGCGTAAAGAAACGATGGATGGACTGTGTTACAGGTAGATGATTTATGGCTGGAAGGGGGGGTGACAACCCAGACGACGACTAATAGAGAAGTAGGTATAGGAGAAAAAGACATGTTGAACCCACCCCAAATAAATTGGGTTATGGGCTGATGATGATTGTACCGATGATGTAGGGTCTCTGTGGTTCCGTTGTATTGACTGCCTCTTCCTCGTTGATCTACTAATGCTTATAAGTCTCTTTATAGTTACTTTACTCTTTGCTTACTAGTGCAGCTGCTGAGCATGGAGTCAGCAGAGCCCAACCACCTCGCCACGGTTCGAATTTCAGGACGAGGAATGTGTTTGGGTTTTTCTATTGGGAATTCCTAGTAGCAGCCTGATATCTGGATTTGTGGCCTTTTTATTTTTATTGCAAAAGATTCGCCTCCCGTTAAATGTGACTATTACATACATAATTGACCTTAGGACGATGATTTTATTACTAACTAAAACTTACTAATCGACTAATATGGTTTTTTGAAGTCTATGATTTATTTTATCTGTTGTCGTTTGTCTTTGTCATTTATTTGTTTGTTTGACGTTTCTTTCGTTGGCATTCTATTCTAACCTATATTTTGAGGGAATTCAATAATTTCTACAAAAAATATAAATAGTTATTGTTCAATTACGGATCAGATAGTAAAATAGTGTGCTTGTGTTATAATAAGGGGAAAAGATGGCGCCAATAGCGAAGAATTCATTAGATGGTAAGTGAAATAGGTGCCAGGCTTAGAACTGAACTCGAAAAATTACGACTTGCTTTTCAAAATACAAGATTATATACCATTTATTCATGTTATTAAATAACATCACTAAATGGTAAACGTCAAATAGTGCTGTTTAAGAATGTATTTTATGTATTATAAACATAATTCTTGTGGTTTTATTCTCGTTTTGGCTTCATGTAAACACGAATGTATTTATTCACTGTAGACACCGATTCGGGCTCCGATTCTGATAGCGGTTCAAGTGCGAGCCACAGTAAGAGCCCTAGTCCCGCGCCTGGCAAGGAAGGTAGTCATTCAAGGTAATTATTAACAAACAACCTATAGCAACAGGTAATAACTTTGTTAGTTAGATTCTTGCCATCAGTTTTTAGAGCATTTGTCTTTTGAGCCTTAATTAAAACACAATAACATTGTTATGTATTTTTAATCACATTTGAGTGATATATGGCAGTTTTCTGTAGCCAAACTGATAGTTTACCAAGCTAATTAAATTCTTTAAATGGTTCATTCATGATGATTGCTTTATTGATGTACCTTGTGCATGTGCACTGTGCAGTCATATTTGAAATTACCAAAACCAGGGACTTGAAAGAATCAAAATAGAGGTACGATAACGTTACGTAATAGTGTTATGTATAGTTCCAGTAACAGTTTATGAACTAATTTCTTGGCAATATAACGAAAATCTATCGTAACAAAATCTTCAACTATTAATTTAGTTACCATCTGGATGGAACTGTAGAAATTATGGTTATTGGAAGTATGTGAAACACTATTTTAACGTTATTTCATAACGTTTCAAGTCCCTGACCAAAACTATAGCAGTTCAAAAATAAAGCAATGTTAGTAGCAGTCTCCATATTAATTTTATCATTAAAATTATTTTGTTAACATTAAGTATATCATTTAAATTCCAGATCAGTCTCCCGCAGCCCAGCCAAGTCAGGAAGTGAATCTCCTAAATCGGCCCACTCTGCTGCTCACTCCAGAAGATCTTCAAATGCTTCTAGAAGCAAGTCCAACTCTCCAGCTCGCTCCAACAGATCTCGCTCAGGTTCCGCTCAAAGCAACAAGTCTGGGTCTTCAAGCCCCAAATCCAATGCCTCAGGGAGCCCCAAACAAAGAACCTCAAGGTCTAGAAGTGGATCTAGGAGGTCTCGTTCAGGATCAGCCAGTGCTAGATCTCGTTCCGGAACTCCTAAAAGCCATTCAGCTAGCCCAAAATCTGGGCCACACAGCCCTAAATCTCGGTCCCAGTCTCCTAAATCCAGATCACAAAGTCCAAAGTCAAGATCACAGTCTCCCAAATCCCGGTCACAGACTCCAAAATCACAGGTTGCCAAAAGTAGGTCACGGTCGAAGTCTGCAGCAAGTGCAAGTCCGAAGAGTAGGAAGTCCAGATCAAGGTCGGGGAGTGCTTCTTCCAGGTCTAAAAGTCCTGTTGCTAAGCCAGATGCACATGACAGCAGGTCTAACTCACCGGGGCTTATGATTGATGATGCAGATGCACCAGCTAAGGACAAGTCGAAGAGTCGTTCCAGGTGAATATTACAAGTACTCATAATCTCTTTTATTAACATTACTAGCTGATGCGTCGCGGCTTCCCCCGCGTGGATGTCGGTTATTATATACTAAAACTTTCCTCGAGAACCACTCTATTCATTGGTGAAATCGGTGCAGTAGTTTTTGGGTTTATCGCGAACAGACAGACAGAGAGACGCGGCAGAGGACTTTGTTTTATAATAATATGTAGTGAATAAGCCTGATATAGTAGTGATAGACCGATTAGCGCGCCGCGCAATGATAGTCGATGTTACCATCCCACATGACGTGAACCTCGTGAAAGCTGAGAAAGAGAAACAAATAAAATATCTCGACTTAGCACACGAGTTTGTCGACATGTGGGATGTGAGCTCGGCTATCATTGTGGCGATTGTCGTAACGGCCAATGGCCTGATGGCCGAAAGCCTCGACCAACATCTCTCGAGGCTCTCGTTAGGTCGGTTGGATCAAGGGCCTGATTCAGAAGGCAGTACTCCTTGATACGACTCGCATTGTGAGGAGGGTCCTGTCTCTGCAGCCCTAACCACCGGTAGCTTGGACCCTGCTCCCAACACCGGCGGACTTCTATTTTTTATATTTTTAAATGTTTTTTTGTAGGTTTTTATAAAAATATTTAAAAATTTAAATATATAAGAAACTTAATAAATAAACGAAAAAGTGTAGTAGTTACATTATTTTGCTTGACAGGATAGGTTAATATTAATTATACTTGTTGCACTAGCTAAGTTGCAAACAGATAGAAGCAAGTTTCTCTAAATTCATTAATTCTCAAGCTGATTTTCTGCCTATTTGAAGCATTTGGACAGAAATCTGTAAACAGAATAGTCAAAAGATTTTCTCGAAAATCAGTGCAATATAAATTGAAAATGTTTCAGATCTGGTTCAAGGCATTCAAGATCGAAGTCCCGAAGCAAGTCTAAAAGCAAGTCAAAGAGTCGCTCGAGGTCACGGTCTAAAAGCTCCAATGGTTCTGAACCTGATATTGGTAAGTTGTCATTGAAGTTCATTATATCATAATGGTCGCAAAAGCAGAACCAAGAAGACTGCCAAGGTAGCCCATTTTTAATCCTCATGTCAGGCAGTGTTAATGCAATTTTACATTAGGTTGGACTTTGTAACAATCTGAAGGCCTATTCCCGTATTTAAAATCTAGTCGGATTCGCATCTCGGTGATAATCAAAAGTGAAAAACTTGTCAAAAATTTAGGTAGATGAAAAGTTGATTTTGACATATTGAGACTGAAGTTGAAAAAAAATTACTCTCTGCAGTCAGGTATTATGACCAGGTAGTGCCTCAGGACTTATGACAATACAGTCAAAATGTGGGTGTTCTGTACATCCTTCATGGATGGAGATATTATAGAAATACCAGCTTTTGCTTGCATGTAGATAAAAAAATATCCCACTGCAACATAAAACCGGGATAAATGTATCCTATGTACTAACCCAGGTCTATGTGCCACATCCAAATCCATTCAGCTGCTTAAATATTATGGATAGAGCTTTGCTGCAACAATTTAATTCATAAATAATTTAGTAATTTTATTTGTTTGGGACAAAAATTAGTTATACATTTACAAAAAAAGTAATTAAATTACAGTCGAAAAAACGTATAACCCACACTATTTTCCGCGAAGTGATATCGGAGTATGAAAACGAACGCATGATAAATGACGAATCAAAGGAAACGGATGACAAGAGCATCCGTCTTATAGGCGACTTGCAAGAGATTGTGAAACCATTCTTTTAAATAAATGACATTTAATCAAACTTATAAATGGCCCACTTCTTTCAGGTGAAAAGAAAAAGCGTGCAGTCCTATCAGACTCGGAAAGCGATGGCGGTAGTAAGGCCACTCCCAAACGCAAGAAGGCCGGTTCAGACAGCGGATCAGAGACAAGTGATAAACCTAAGAAGAAGACCAAGACGATTGTCGACTCCGATGATGATGAGGAGGCGAAGAAAGATGGTGATGGTGGTACGTTGATGAGGCTTTTATATATTAACTAGCTGTGCCCCGCAGTTTCACCCGCATAAGTCTCGATCGCGTGGGAATATGGTGATAAAAAGTATCTTATGACCTAACCCAAGTCATGGTCTGCCCATGTTCTAAATTTCATCCAAATCCGTTCAGCCGTTTTTTATGTCGTCACTATTTGGACCACTCTGTATGCAGGTGACTTTATTCTCGCAAAGTGATACACTGTACACACGGCTACACATCAAGCTATACATTTCCAATTTATGCTGATCTTGCATTGTAAAAAGATTTCTTTACAATGCGAGGTGCAATGTATACTGGAAATGTATAGCTTGATGTATAGCCGCGTGTACAACAGAAAAAAAACAATTTCGGAACAGCAAAGTGGCACTACAGTACAATTGTTATTGCAGAAACAGTAGCAAAATGTATTCCATTTCATTTGTAACATGTACATTAAAACTCTACAGTGACTGCCGACGCACTGTTCGGTGACGCGTCAGACATCAGTACTGAAGACGAGGGAGGCGCTGACAAGGCGTCAGAACGGTCTCGCTCCCGCAGTCGCAGTCGCAGCCGCAGCCGCAGCCGCAGCCCCGGGGACTCGCGACGATCTGGTGATGAGGGACGAAGAAGTGGGGATGAGGTAAAGTTATACATGAACAGTGCAATGCCAAGGTTTCAGGCAAATTATAACCATGGAATGTATGTTTATATTTTTATATTTTTTATTTATATTCCCTTAAATAATGTTTATAAAAATCTTTTCTTAATAACTATGCTTTACTTAATAAATATTGGGGGAGGCCTTTGATCAGCAGTGGGACAGTATAGGCTAATTTAAAAAATCTATGCCCCGCAAAACCGTTTTCACGGTTTGTCTGTGGGAACAGAACTATCCATATTAACAAATTGGTAAGGTTTATTAGTGCGGACACTTAATTTTCACTTATTGCACTTATAAAGCAACATGGTTGACTGTATGACTGTCATCACATTCAGCTTCCTTGGGTAAAGGGAGGTTGGTGATATTCATGTTATGACGAATGACAGTGACATTTCAGATTACCTATTAACCTAAATTATATATTTTTTTTTGTTTTGGCATAACAATTTAGAGTAAGGCAAATTGGGAGAGGGCGCTGACTCCTGACATACAGGTTTTTTTTACCTAGTTTGGGATTCAGAGGCTTCATATTATGATTCTGTAACCTCACTTATGTCAATAAAGATTATTGTATTGTATTGTATTGTATTTCGAGTCCAACTGGGTAAAGGAGACGAAAACTTCGCGCCATGTGTTTCTCTGACGATTATATTCTGTCTCATAACAATGTTGGGGTAGGTTTCTAGTCTTACCAAATAAGTCTAGTATAATAGTCTTAACCTACTTTCTTACTTCTTGAGAAAAGACAGTAAATTGGACTCCCTTAAGGGGGATACGCTAAGGTAGCCCGCGAAATTCAATTTTTCTTACGTTATTTGCAATTTGCTGGTCAGTATCGGGTTGTATGTTGATCTAATTATGATTTGCGGCCGTAACAAATATGGATTTATAGAATTATAATCATTAGAATCAGCAATACAACTCCTTAAGTTCATATAAGTGGCAAATGTCATGAACTTAGAGAGTTGTATTGCTGATTCTAATGTTTCTTTACAATTAAATAACATATTTTACTAATATTCTAGCGAGAACCGCGCGACAAGCCAGAAGAGGAGGAAGAAGTAGAGATTCCTGAGACACGTATCGACGTGGATATGCCCAAGATCTGGACCGAACTGGGCAAGGAGCTGCACTTTGTGAAGCTGCCCAACTTCTTGTCGGTGGAGACGCGGCCTTACGACCCGAGTACCTATGAGGATGAGATTGATGAGGAGGAAACTCTGGATGAGGAAGGTCGTGCTAGGTGAGAGTTCTTCTAATATATATGGCAAATTACTTACTAACGAATCTCCAAAGACGCGATGAGTATGGATAATTGGATGTCTAGGTTAAAGTCTAATAAAATACAATTGCTGTTATTTTCATTTCAACGAATATCAACTTTATGACAGTGTAAATTAGGTTGATTTCAGAATGACTCTTATTATTGAAAAATTCATAAAATTGTTTGAAGTCGAAAACAAATGTGTTTCTTGAAAAACCACTTTAACGCACTTTAATGTGTTTTTTGAAAAACCACTTTAGCGCACTTTAATGTGTTTTTTGAAAAACCACTTTAGCGCACTTTAAAGTTGTTTTTTAAAAACACATTTGCTTACATGTTTGGAAACTAAATCGCGAACGCAGTAATTTATTTTGTGAAAAAGTTTTTCATTTCTATTCGCTTATTTGTTGTTATTTCATGTAGAATAATTCCTTATACATTTGATTTAAAAAAATCTGCAATTGATATCTATCAAAATTATTTCCAGGCTAAAACTGAAAGTAGAGAACACAATGCGCTGGCGCACAGTATTCGACAAGGATGGCAACGCGGTCAAAGAGTCTAACGCGCGAATGGTCAAGTGGTCAGACGGGAGTATGTCACTACATCTCGGCTCTGAGATATTCGATGTGTACAAGCAGCCGCTACACGTAAGTACCAATAGTACCCACGTATATGTCGCGGGGAAATGAGGAAACCAGGGATTTCACGAAATCCCTAGGGATACCACAAAATCACGGTAGATGTCGAATATTCTTGTTTATTACGTCTTGTTTATTAGTTCAACTGTCATTAACGAGACACAATAGAATTTTAATTGTTATATGTATATCTTAAAAGACTTTTCGACAGTCGGAAGGATAAGAGTGATATGTCGTTTCACTAAACTAAATCCAGTAAAATGTCAAAAATGTACGATAACGAGCTCCGTTCAATATACCTCCAGTGTATGTGTTTTTTGTGCGTACATATAGGAGAAGCAATATCAAATTATCAAGGCAATATACAACTGACTACCAAGGTCAAAACTAGCGACTAACATCCAGAAAAAAACATTTGACAAAAAAAAAACCGACTTCCAAAAAAAACACAAAAAAAGTGAAAAATAACTTTAATTTCGGAAGTCGGTGTCTTTGCTTTTAAATTTTTTTCCACCGACTTCCGAAATTAATTTTTCACTTTTTTTTGTGTTTTTTGAACACTTTTTTAACGTTTTATACTAAACGGAGCTCGTTATCGTAAATTTTTGACAGTTTACTGGATTTAGTTTAGTGAAACGACATATCACTAAACATTTTTAGTTTCATAAGTGTGTTTTTAAACCATGTAGGTTTATGTGAAACAAAATTATTTTTTTATTTTGAACAAATTTTTAACCCACTTTTTTCACAGGGCGACCACAACCACCTCTTCGTCCGCCAAGGCACAGGTCTCCAAGGCCAGGCGGTGTTCCGCACCAAGCTATCCTTCCGGCCGCATTCCACCGAGTCCTTTACTCATAGGAAGATGACGTTGTCGCTCGCTGACCGCTCCACCAAGACCTCGGCTATTAAGATATTGTCCCAAGTCGGGGCTGATCCTGATGCTGACAGGAAATATCAGCTTAAGGTATGTGGCAAAAGCTGGTGAATTTTATGTTTTGTGGTTACGAGTAGTTTGGCGTCAAGGCTAGACTTTTTCTTTTCAAGATTAAATTGAAAGGTTAATGGGGTGATGTGTGGGTGTAACTTTAGCATATGGAATCTAAATAAAAGGTTTTAAAGTTATCAATGATCCAAATGGGTTCGCTTTGTGTTCGTGTGTCCTTTAAGAGGGATGCGCTAAGGTGGCCCGCGAAATTCAAATTATCTTACGTTTTTTGCAATACGTTTACTGCTCTGCAAATTGCAAAAAACTTAAGAAAATTTGAATTTCGCGGGCTACCCTAGCGCATCAACCTTAAAGCTTCATGTCTTTCTCGCAGTCTATTCCGCTAAGGTAGCAAATGATAATTATTTCTGTGTATTTGCGTAAGTTTCCATTGTTGTGTAATTGCGGTCTGAAGTTGGCAACACATTAAAAATACTCTTGGTATTTCTGGTGTCTAAGGGCACCTGTAACCACTCCCACTTTAAATCATCTTCATCATTCAGCCGAAAGACGTCCACTGCTGGACATAGGCATCCCCTAATCCACAAGCAACCTATCACGTTATAACAAAAGCACGTACTCAAAATGATATGGTATTACAGAAAGAAGAGATGGAGCTCCGCGCGGCCATGCGCTCGCGCGCGTCCACGCGGCCCAAGCGGCGCGCGGGCGGCGCACGCGCAGGCGCCGCGCGGGACGACTCGGACGACGAGGGCGGCGTGTCGCTCGCCGCCATCAAGAACAAGTACAAGCAGGGGCAGAAAGGTAACTGACCTATGTGGTTTAAGTTTGCATTAGTAATATTATAATGCTTAAAAAAAAGGAATAAAGAAAATACATCTAAGCCGACTCCAACATGTTGGGGTCGGCTTCCAGTCTTACCAATTCTTTTTTATCATTAAAATCTTTTCTTTTTCTCGTTATCATGTTAAAATATCGATACCCATCGCGTATTGTAACAATATTCTGATTTAAAAGAGTGTCCGTGGAGTTTCTTGCCCGTTATTCTCTTTAAGTACCTACTACGCTTTGGAATGAGCAACTAGCTTCATCTTTCCGACTGACCGACGCCTTGACAATTCAAAAGTGCTTGTAACTGTCTTTTTTTAAAATAAATGCTTTGAGTTTGAGTCTGCGGAGTTTCGCTAGCTAATTCATTTTGACCCTTTATAAATTGCTACTACTATAACCCCACCATACTTTCCACAGCATCAGCAGGCGCAGCGATCTACTCCTCAGAATCGGACGCTTCTGACGTGGAGACACGCCGCGCGCGACGCCTCGACCGGGCGAAGGCGCTCAAAGACTCGGACGACGAGGGCAGCGACCATGCGGATGACCAGACCACTCCCCGCCGCAACAGCAGCGCTAGCGGCTCCGTCAGTGCCAGTGGCAGCGAGTGATGCGTGTGCGCAGTGGCGTGTGGTGGTTGTATGTAGTATATGAGCGAAGGATGACGTATGAAAGAAATTTTGACATGTTCAACCTGTCCTTGATTAAAATAACTTAAAACCCGAAAAGAATTCATTGAACTCATCGTTATAAACAACTTTTACTATGGGACCAACCGATTGCGAAAAAGGATCAGCTGTTCCATACGTATACATAACATAATCACGCCTGTATTAGAGGAAGGGTTAGGCAGGTGTGTATAGTACACCCATATTTCCCAGTTATGTTGTTTGTGTCCCATGTAATAGGGGACGAGCCTATTGCCATAAACTGGGCACAAACCCAGCTGCTACTGAGAAATTATAAATGGAAAAACCCAATAACACTGCCGGATTTTGAGTTATTTGATGAAACGCACTCTATTGTATACATGATGGTGGGATTGCCAAGTATCTTAGGACCGCCAAGTGTTACAGTGCGTTCATTAAAACTTGTCCCGTGACGCGATTGATAGCACTGTTCTGTCAGTCGCGATTTTGAACTCTATTACTAGGAAACTAAGATTCACAAGAAATGGTGCCAACATGACGGCAAGGGACAAGTTATAATGAACGGTATGTATGATGCTGATGATTGATAAATAAATGTGCATGATTTGATTCACAAAGGCTTGAATGAGATGTTAAGAAGATAAATTGACAAAACCAACTGTATTGTGTTACTAGATAAGGACTGTGTACTTGATTATAAGTTGTAAATATAACTAGTTATTTAAATAATTGCAGTTTTTTTAATACTAACATCTGCTTGAGTGTATACAGGAGAGCTATGCTATGTAGTGCACTGACGGTACTATCTAAGAAATTTCACGAGCAGAGAGAGGTACTAGATAGGAATTATGGTACTAAGGGTACCATAATTCCTATCTAGTACCTCTTGGGTTTCGCAAAAAACTGAAAATCTAGTAGGAACCTCTGTGGCGCTTCGCTACGGACTTCCCATTTTTTTGGTAGAAGTAAGGCGATTAACACACGGCGGTGAAGCGGATCTCATGTCGCATTGGCCTCTTGTAAATCCGCTGATGCCTAACACACGTACACCGCCCCACCGCGCGGTCGAATTGTTAAGAGACCGCGGCGGTGCGCGGTGCCGTGTTTAAACCGTGCACAATACCTAATAATCAAACAAAGGTACCTATAGACATAACAAACGTGCTACCAGGATGAAAAATCTCCGATACGTCGTAATCGTAATCCAAGTTCGTGGTCTACCCGTTTGCCAAATTTCATCCAAATCCGTTCAGCCGTTTCGTTTGTTATGTTTATAGTTTAAGTTTGCCGAGTGACCTTAAGAAAATAGTTGTACATGTATGTACATAAAAACCCTACGAATTCTTAATATTCACACGATAGCGCTGAAGGCTTGTTTACTATCTAATAACATTAAGGGCACACCCAACCTCGAATTGCTTAGCATGATCCTCCGTTATGCCGAAAATACATATATTATGTTAAAGTTGAGGATTGATGCTAGG
Source organism: Lithophane socia (assembly GCA_947522985.1). NCBI lineage: Eukaryota > Metazoa > Arthropoda > Insecta > Lepidoptera > Noctuidae > Lithophane > Lithophane socia. Next base: position 5,177,365 of record OX383272.1, read on the forward strand.
TCCTATGTTTGGCGAAAACACGATTTCATAAAATTTTCTCTATAGAAAAAGAAACCAAAGTTACCTCTAAACAGAACTATAAACCGCTGGTATTCAAAAAATACTTTAAATTAGATCATGAAACTTTGCACAATAACTGAACTATCTATAAAGCAGGTCTTATGTTTTTTTTTTTTTATTTACCTTTGTTTTCACCGTAAAAAGCAATTACCTAAACTTTTCGACGCTTTAGAGCCGCTAGCGCCCCACTCCGTCTCGTTCTCACTCAGGTCGCGAGTAGTATGGTGCCAGCGGGATAAAATCTGAGGTAGTGTGAAAAAAATAACAATGACCATCACAATCAAAATTTATTTAATGATTTATAGATAACGTCGAATTACCATTTAAATCCAACGTCATTTCTCCTTCATACACCATCTTCCCGACAGCGAGTATTTTCCAGATTCCTGCATCTTTTTCCGTCATATTAGGGACGGAGAACCCACAAGAGCTCATATCTATTCGGGTTCTATCAAAGAACCTGTCAAAGGTAGACCTCGGAGCCACCAGTTCGCAGCTTTCAAGATCCGGTATAGGGAAAGATATTCTCACTTTCAAATCATCGCCAAAGTTAAGCGTTGGTCCAGAATTTTTAATTGAATTAGGCACTTTAGATACTGTCAATGGCACGAATTCTGAAAATAAAGTATGAGTTTAGTTTTTTTTTTGTATTTTAAATATTCTGTAGCATAGTCTCTTCAATAGCATAATCAGCCTATGGCGTTCCCACTGCTGGGACACAGGCCTCCTCTTTGTTAGAGGGAGTGGGTCGTAATCCACCACGCGGGCCTAGTGTGGGTTGCTGGATGTCACATATGTCTTCGTTTTTTTTTAGGGCATGCCAGTTTTCTCACGATGTTTTCCTTCACCGTTTTGAGAGCAGTGGTGATGAAACTAAATACGCAAAGCATGCCTTGCTGGGTTCAAACTCACTCGTATGCCACTGGGCCACCAGTGGCTTAACACGTTTATTGGAACATATTTAAAAACACATTATGAGCAAGCAAATCTCCTGGTAGTCCTTGTTATCAAACAAAAAAAAGTTAAGAAAAAAAAATCTGGAGCCCTTGAGTCAGCTATTAAGTGTATTTTTTTTTAATAAAACTAGACTACCCGCTAGGTTATGCTTAGCGAGGTAGCAGCCGTGTACAATGGCTAACGAGTAGTAACGATTCTGGTACACACGGCTACACATTTCCAATGTCCATGTCTCTCAATGTTTTTGGTAGTTTATAAATGCATCAAATATTTTGTAAGAATACTGTAAATAATAAATATACCTCTTATCTAATTACGTAATAACTTCAACGAAACCTTACCTGTTATCGTGACACTGATAACTTGGAACAGCTCTACCCATTCTTCATTAAAATCTTTCGTGTACACACTTAACACCCAGTTCCCGTGATCCTTCTCCAAAAGAGGTCCAATCATAAAGTCATTTGCTTCCATCTTTTTTAGTTGGTTATCAAACGAATCTAATGAAAACACATTATAGTTATCTTCTTGATTTATAATAGGTTTCATATTTTTTACGAATTTTGATATTATTGGTTGCATTTCTTGTTCGTTTTCTATATGCCGTAGTTTGGGTGAGTTTATGTCAAGTTTCATTGCGTCTCCATTCGGTTTGTTAATGTAATATACAGCCTCAGCATTTATCACCGGTGCGGATATACGGATGATATCGTTAAGGAATGCGTTGATTGTTATTGGTCTCAGCTCTACTCGTGTTTCGGCTGGGAAAGAAGCATTAAATCAGCAACGTCATATGTCATCAAACCTGACTACCAGTTTTACCAAGGGGTATCTATCGTATTACCCAATTACTGGGTTGTGGAGGTCAGATAGGCAGTCGCTCCTTGTAAAATTCTAGTAGTTAGCTGCCCGCCTACCTAATAGATGGGAAAAGGCTAGGCAGATGACATAACATCAAGCCTGTATTTCTGCCGCGCTTTCTGTATTTCGCTGCCCCCCCCTGGAAATATCGCAGAACATGTATGAACTCGCCTAATTACTAATCAAAGTGTACACGGGGCCTTAAGGTCTAACTTTTAAATAAGACGCGCAGTAGACACTGGCAAAATGCACGGTGCAATTGCCAAAAAACCATCATGTGTAGTGTGTATGACAAAACAGCCGCGGACGATCCGACCTAAAAAATCTGACTTGCCCCCCCCTAGGCCAGAAGCTGGGTACGTCCATGGACACAAGGGGTATCCCCCTTGTCCCCCCGGGATACTTAAATATTATTGCACGTTGGATTTTCAACCCTCGGCAATCAGCCAAGCGTTGAAATTCTTTCTTATTGGACGACTGCCGCGCGCGAACGCTTCGGTCTGCCTGACGCGCACAAACATTTCTAGCAAACATTCGTCAGTAATTGGATTTGGACGAATTATAAGCAGAGCACGCAACCGCTTACATTTTAGTTCTGACTGAAGAGCGCGACGTGTCTCGGATATGCCGCACAGTCCTAACTAGAGCCCGGCAGAAAATGTGTCCTGCAAACGCCGCGTGTTGCTGCCGCGCTCTTGCCGCGCAATGTTTGGACACACCTTTACAGTGCGCTTTTATTTAGGCATTACATTTAGACGTTTACAAGGTGTTAGTGAAATAAAACAGTTTATATGTTTTATCAGTTATTATGCCTCTGCCTCTTGCCCTCATCTGGCTGTGCGTATCCACTGCATTGACATGTTTATCCGACTTGTTGATTGTTTACGTACGTATTGTACACAGTACACACGGCTACACATCAAGCTATACATTATCGTGATCTCGCAATATAGGATTTCCGTACAATGCGAGGTCAGCTTAAACTGGAAATGTATAGCTTGATGTGAAGCCGTGTGTACAACAATCAATAGTAGGTACGAATGGTATTCGACGAACCCACCACTTAGCCATCGGTCTGCCTTACTGTGCCGTTTTTGTTTCACATTTAGCGGTCATTTGACGTAACAAACAATACGTGTGTTAGTCTAGCCCTGAGAATACTGATTTTATTTGAATGAGTTACTATTTGCTCTTATAAACCGTGTTTTTTATCTTTAGATAATAATGACGAGATACGTGTGTGTAATATCTTACAAAAGACTTAAAAACGGTTCTTGTAGGCCCAACCTAAAGGAATACAGTGATGTTATTATGTTACTAGCTGTGCCCCGCGGTTTTACCCGCGTAGGTCTCGATCCCGTGGGAATATAGGGATAAAACTTATCTTATGTCCTATTCCAGGTCATGATCTACCCGTGTACCCATCCTCTCCTCTCTTCTCTAGAGTAGGGAACGTCGGCGGCGGGGAGGCGCGGCGCCCGGCATTGAACGGTTCGCGTATTGCATTTTATACATTGTGATAACTTCGAAATTAAACGTCCGATTCGAATGAATTAAAAAGTATTTTACTGCTACATATATACCCTTGATGTTTAAACTACATAATTGAATAAGAATTAATATTGTTTTGATAAAACTCCTTCGCAAATAATGCATTAATTTCGAACGATTACCATAAAAAAGGTTATAGTGAGTCAATCTTAAAAGATAGACATATGCTGTCGCGGACTTTTTTACAACTCCATCATACATAATATTTACGTAACATAAACCTTTTACGCAGCGCACGCAACGGAAACTCTCAAAAAGGAATAATTGTTCTCGTTTCTGCAACATATTTCATTTATGCTCCGCTCCTATTGGTCGTAGCGTGATGTTATATAGCCTATAGCTTTCCTCGATAAATGGACTATCCAACACAAAAATATTTTTTCAATTCCAACCAGTAGTTCCTGAGATTAGCGCGTTCAAACAAACAAGCAAACAAACTCTTCAGCTTTATAATATTAGTATAGATTCATAATAGGGCTGCTAGGGATGCAAGAAGTGCCAAAAAGTATCGATATATATCGTCCCGATATTTAAAAAGAATATCAATATCGATTTGGATATATCGAAAAAAAAATATCGATATACCGGTGGAATTTTCAACAAAAAAAAATACTTTCCGCCTTACTAATAAACGTTATATAGCGCCTGTACAGTTACACAACGCATTGTCTTCTTCTTTCAAAAGTCAAATTACTTTTGAAAGAAGAAGACAAAGCGTTGTGTAACTATACAGGCGCTATACTTACAACGTTTATTAGTAAGGCGGTATACTTTTTACGGCTCTGAATTCCAGCGGTTTTAGTCAGTGGTGACAACGGTGTTGCTATTGGATATATTATATCGTTTTTGATACATTTTCCGATAGTTGATATTTTTTATCGATATATCGGAATAATAAATATCGCCTAAAAATATCTTATTAATTAATTAATAATTAATTTTCTTAATAATTAATTTTCTGCAAGCCCTTTAGTTGTCGCATTACTGCTGAGCCTGAGCTCCTGGGTTCGATCCCCGGGTCGGGCTAAGTGTTATTGGTGTTTTTTATCTGGAATTTCTCAGTAGCTGCCCGGTGTCTGGATTTGTGCCCGGTTGTCATAGGCTGACCCCAGTTACATGGTACTTAGACATAACTAGCGAAATGTGGGTGTACTATATAGGTATATATCTGTCTAACCCTTCGGGGAATATAGTCGCCTGTCGTGATGTTATGGTTAGAAGAATAATATATAACAATAAGTTTTTAGTTTCTTAACAAAGGCTAATTGTTTTATTACAAATATACTGATCGAGGGTATCTGGTAATCTTTGAGACAGGGTGAGCTAGCGTAGGCAGATACCAGTCTCCCACACGGAATTATAGATCTACCGCCTTACTAATAAACGTTGTATAGCGCCTGTATAGTTACACAACGCTTTGTCTTCTTCTTTCAAAAGGCAAATTACTTTTGAAAGAAGAAGACAAAACGTTGTGTAACGTTCATTAGTAAGGCGGTTAGTCTATTTATAATTAAGAGAAGAAGAGTCATCCAAATTCGTTCAGCCGTTTTAGCGTGAAAGCGTAACAAACAAACTCACTTTCGCATTTATAATATTAGTTAGGATTTCCTGTAAATGAGGACTTATGAGAAAACTGCTTCATTGATTAAAGAGTGTATTATCTAAACTTCTGGTTATTTTTCTCTTATCTTTTGTTACAATTACTGCACGTTCTTTTAATGGACAGGTCAAGTCTTAATCACCTCTCACAGATTCGCTTCGCATCACGTTTTACTGAAACCGTGAACCAATTTCAGAACTGCATATCCGACCAAGTACTTCTATTTAGCAACTAGAACATTGATTTGACCCATTTACAGTCTTATATGGCTTTAAAATAACCGAAATGCATTCAAGAAGGCGAAGTAATAGATATTTTAATTTAAATATTGAAACTTTATTTTTTATCGCAGTTTTACTCAAGAATTAATATTTCTGACTCATTAACTAGACCAGTCGAGCCTGACGGTTGAAATCGATAGTAAAGTACGTACCGACGATGTTCGAGTGTCCGAGTTTTGTGATGGTTAGGGTGTGGGTAAGCACCGCGAGGGTAACTGTGAGTAACACTACTATTTTTACCCCTCGGTTGGGTAAGAGCGCGCGCATGCTCTGGCGCACAGTCACTGATAGTCGGCACATTACTACAGCATACTGATACGATATTTCACGACAATACGACAGCATGTAGGTTGGTACTTATTTTTGTAGCGTTGCCGGTGATAGTCGGTTTTCCTGCAGTGATTACAAAAAATATTACTGGAAAAATGATAAAATAATTTTATTACCTGTCACATTTCGGAGGATATGATACCTACAATATTTTTTTGGTAATATTGTTGCTACTTACTGCGTCCCGCGTAAGTCTCGATCCCGTGCGAATATCGGGATAAAAAGTATCCTATGTCCTATTCCAGGTCCTGGTCTACCCCTGTGTCAATTTAATCCAAATCTGAGCCTATAGACAAAATCCCTTTTCTGTAAGCGTTAACGCCAACGGAAAGATCAAATTGTATGGAGTTGACATTAGCTTTAGAGATGTCACGTGACTGCTGCTGTCACCTCCATACAATTTGATCTTTCCGTTGGCGTTAACGCTTACAGAAAAGGGATTTTGTCTAGGCCCCCGGTTCAGCCATTTTAGCGTGAAAGTGTAACAAACAAACAAACTTTTCGCATTTATAATATTAGTTAGGATTTAAACTAATTAGGTAATTATAGGAAGAAACAACATTATTTTTCACATTAAGTACCGAATTATTAATTAAAATAAAATAATATTGTCCAGAATGTATGCCAAAAAATAATTGTTTTTACGGTACCTACGATTACGATAATTATCATCAAAATTAAGCAACCCTTTGTTATGAAGTAGTTCAATGATAATTACTAGGTAACTAACTACTTACTACCTACTTGCCGAGCGGTCATCGGCTAAAATAACCAGGTCAGATTCCTTTATAGTGTCTAGCAATAATGTCAAGAGTAAGGAATGCTTCGCAACAGCAATTTTGAAGACACATTATCATCATCTTTTCAGCCGAAAGACGTCCACTGCTGGACATAGGCCTTCCCCAAGCAACGCCGCCGCTTCGACCGGTTCTGTACTTCTCGCATCCAGCGGATTCCTGCGTCCTTCACAAGGTCTGGTTCTTGGTCCACCTTGTGGGAGGCCTTCCAACGCTTTTTCAGACGTAGTGTATAATGTAATGTACTGTAGGCCGCACGTCGGTGGTGACACATTGACCCCTTACCACCAGGCAGCTGCCATCTTGATTGCTATGCAAATAACTTAAAAGAAAACTGATCATTTTATGTATTTGACTGTACATACATAAAATGGTCAGTTTCTTTGTAAGTCTGTCAAAAATAGCCCTTAAGGGGACGAACATATTTTGACTGTGACTGTACCTACTAATTTCCAAGTTCATTGAACTTACTCACCCATAAAAGAACTCGCCAAACTTAAACATCGAAAAATGTATCGCTGAAGCGAAGTTAATTTCTATGTACACACGGCTACACATCCAGCTATACATTTCCAGTTTATGCTGATCTCGCATTGTATAGGATTTCCGTACAATGCAAGGTCAGCTTATACTGGAAATGTATAGCTTAATGTGTAGACGTGTGTACTTAAGTTTACTCCGCGCTTGTTTTTATCATACAAATATTTGAAGATGTCTGATCCGTTGTTGATTCCACACTTATCAGATAAATCACATCAAATAGGACACTGAAATAAACTACATTTGAAAGTTAACTGAAAGATTGTGCAAATGGTTATCTGTGTAGGTAAATACTTGAATGAAAACCGGCCATCGAGTCTGACAACCAGTCTTACCAAGGGGTATCTACTGGGTTGTGGTCAGATAGGTAGTCGCTCTGAAAAATACTGGTATTCAGCTGCATCCGGTAAGACTGGACCCCAACATAGTTGGGAAAAGGCTAGGCAGATAGATTGAATAGTTTGAATGGTTTAAGCAAACTGTACAAAGGCGGACTTAATGCCCTAAGCATAACACACAGCGGTAGGTGCAATAACGAAAATTGTGAAATACATATTTATTTAAATATAAAGATGTACATAAACCTATTGAAAATGATCTTCAGGAATCACGTTCAAATGTGTTGTTGGACAACAAAGTTTGGTATATTATACCAACAAGAATAAAACCGTGCATGAAAGATAAAACAATAAAGGTTCCGAAAAGTCACATGTAAGGCTGCCATGAGACGGACTGCATTTGAACTGTTTCAACTACACTCCAACTGCTTTGCAGTTTGCAGCCTAAGGCTGCCATCAGACAGACTGCATTCTTGCAGTTTGAATGCAGTTTAGTACGACTATAATACTCGTTATGTACTGTAACTGCATTCAAACCGCAAATTTGCAATTGAAGTGCACTTGAAATGCAGTCTGTCTGATGGCCGGCTTAGCCTCATAGGTACTAATTGAAACATGCTGGAAGTGAAACAGCAACAGCTATTGCTAAATTATATTCTAGGCCTTAAGTTAAGCCGCCCTAGCAGCGGCGATTATCCAGGGGGTGAAGGAACCGACGCGGGTGTTGATGTCAGGGTAGTAGAGGTTGGCACAGTCATAGGCATGCGAGAATACGCCAATCACAGCGCCGGAATCGTCCAGAAGAGGGCCGCCGACATCTCCCTGAAAAGGTAAAAGAAGCGAAATAAGATGATTTGCTATAAAAAGAAAACTGTAATGGTAAAGACAGGAAGAAAAAAAAAATAGTCCCCTAGACCGATTTTCGGCCATGGCGGCTAATTTCAACGGAGACAAGCCGTATACGCGGGAGATATTATGGTGCACAAGTGTGTGTGCAGATACTCACTCCTCCCTCACTCTCATAGTCTGATGGTACGGCAATCCGAAACGACCGGAGACCAATCAGGCGCAGGACCGACAGCTTAACGTGCTTTCCGAGGCAGGGGGGTATCACACCACCAACATAAAAATTCCGGGCTATTACTGACAAATTCCTAATGGAAAAATCCAATAACACCTTATCCAACCTGGGAATCGAACCCAGGATCTCACGCTCATAGTAAAAGTATCATAGTATAATTAATACTTACTAGCTGATGCCCGCGGCTTCGCCCGCGTGGATGTCGGTCATTGTCGGTTATTGTACACTAAAACCTTTCTCGAGAACCACAATCACAACTATCTGACCTCCCAGTATCACAACCCAGTAACTGTGTAATACGATACCCCTTGGCAAGACTGGTTGTCAGACTTTCGGGCTTCTGACGACCCGTAACGACTGTCAAAGATTCACAAATGACAGCCGGGACCAACGGCTTAACGTGCTTGCCGAGGCACGAAGGAGTCTCGATATGTAAAGGTGGTCACCCATCCACGACTCAACCCCGGCAAGCGTAGCTTGACCCGTGCGGCTGTTATTACTTAACCACTCTATCCATTGGTGAAAACAGCATGAAAATCGGTGCAGTAGTTTTTGAGTTTATCGCGAACAGGACGACACTCCGGTTGTGTGTACTACGCACCTGACCTTTCAGAAGAACGTCATCAATAAGGTAATTTATGTCCTTCTACGGGGACCGCGCAACCACTCACATCTGCTTTGTTAAAATTATTTATCCTTATCCTTACATATTATAAAACAAAGTCCTCCGCCGCGTCTGTCTGTCTGTTCGCGATAAACTCAAAAACTACTGCACCGATTTTCATGCTGTTTACACCAATGGATAGAGTGGTTCTCGATGAAGGTTTTAGTAGATAATAACCGACATTCACGCGGTTGAAACCGCGGACATCAGCTAGTGTATGTATGTATAGGTAATTATTTACCTGGCACTGTCCCCTCACGCCGACGTCCAGCCAGCCGGCACAGACCATGCTGTTGGCGACGGTGAACCCATCCTCACTGTGTCGGTTGGCACAGGTCTGCTGGTTGATCAACCACACCTGGGCGACCTGCAGCTGCTCTGCGGGCGTTGTGCTACCAGTCTGTTGAGTGGAGAAGGAGCCGATTGAGTTTGTGTTTGTAACTTTTGTTTTCGTAATGGTCGGAATTTCTCCCAAGGGAACGTACTACCGAGACAAGAGTATCCTATATCCTAATTCCTAACCCAAGTCATGGTCTACCTTTGTGCCCATCCAAATCTGTTCAGCCGTTATGGCGTGAAAAGGTAACAGACCGACAGACGGACTTACGCCATATTTTAATTTATTTATTGTTTCAGTTATGTTAGGTCATTATATTTTTATTTTATAGTTTGTTAGTCTAATTTAGTTTCAGAAGTTTATCCAGTGTAAATGTCGCAGGATGTATTGATAATTTGTATTTTCGCGAGAACCCTAGGGATATTGCGAAAACCCGGATAATTAAGAAAGAAAGAAAGAAAGAAAAGAAAAGAAAGAAAATAAATTTATTTGACCCAGGTAAGGCACACAATATTTATAGAAAAAACAAAGAACATAAAAAAAACAATTGTGCGCCTCACGGCTGCGCCAAACAGGCCCAGTTCAGCATGAATGCCAGTCAACTAGTGCCTGACGCTAGTTTTCAACTGGACCTTATGTTACGAGGACGTCTTACAGATGTAAATCAGTTTTATAGTGTGTGTAGATATTTAAATAAAAAAATAGATATGTGTAGCAAATAATAATAATAACTCGATTAGATATTTTATAAAAATAATTATAGAACCTGCTTTATCTATAATGCAATATGATATATTATTAAGTATTATTTTTTTTTTCTCTTTGTTCCTCTCATTTAGAGCACCTGCCATCTAATCTCTTCACCACCCTTGGTTGACTGGTAGAGAGTGCATCAGGCATTGAGTCCGCCTTTGTACCTTTTTTAGTGCGAAAAGTTTAAATAAATAAATAGATAGGTAGATGGATATTTAAGAAAAGAAGCAGAGTGATATTATGGTTGCACAAGAAACAATTCGAAAATGGTGCAAAAAAAATCTGCGAGCAACTTGGAAGTAGCGCGCGTGGTTGGTCACATTTCTAGCCTAACCTATTTCAACCAGGTTTTTACCATTTTTTTTTACACTACTTTCTAATTATCCGGGTTTTCGCAATATCCCTAGGGTTTTCGCGTAAATAATAGGTAATTAATAAATCACTTTTATCCTTTAATGAATAGTTGCTACTTTTAAGAAAAGACTTACAGACGTAACTCCCCATCCGACAGCCCAAACCGTCTGTTGGGCTGGATACGTGTATCCAGTTCCTACGATATGGGCAGCTGCAACCAGGTTGGGCTGGAAACTGATGGCCAGGTTCGTCCTTATGACCGCGATGTCGTTAACCAGGGTCGAGGGCACGAAGTTCTCGTGAGGAGTGATACGGTTAATGATGTAAATAGTTCCTCCGGAGTTCCCGTTGCTGGAGCCTACCCTGGCTCGCCACCAAGAAAAAGGGTTGATGCTGCAACAATAATTGGAGTTTTTTTACTATTCCTGAAGTATATAAGGTGTATAGTAGAAATGGTCGGTTCCAAAAGTATTTAATGAAAGTATAAACAAACCCTTTTCATGTTACATCCAACACACACTAAAGGGACTGGTGTTTTTTTTTTTTTTAATTTATTCATCTTTATTTAGAAGTTTTCAACTTCTTACTCACCACTTTTTCTAGGAATTTTTGTTTGAAGAACATAATTAAATTGTGAATGAAAAATCACTGAAGAAAATCTTAAAAAAATAGAGGTGTTTTCCATTCGACAATTGGGGTTATCCAATTATTGACAATTGAAAAACATCTCTATGCTGATTTTAAATTAGAATTTCTGTATTCAATATTCAAACCAAAGTGGTCAATTTGTAAGTGGCAACAAACATTGGCATCCACAGGTACGTGTACTGATTCATTTGTTTAAATGATAAATGATTTTATTTCTGTAAGTAGGTTTGTACAAACACTTTTACACGTCAATCACATTTTTTAAACTAGATGAGGTCGGCGTTTCCTATCTGACTACTCTGAGAAGAAAGGCCGAAACAAACTCAGAGGTCACAGTCTCTTTTAAAGTCCAGACATAATCTTGGTCAGATTATGTGAAGACCATGTAGATTGGTGTCTGAAATGGTCTTTTGAGGAAAGAACCACACAGATTGAGTGGACCTGTCCAGTCAGTCAGTGCACGCATTTGTCAGTAATCGTGCAGCTCAACTCCGTTTACGTTTCATTATGTACTTTTGGAACAGAGTATAGGTACCCATAATTCGCAAGTATTTTTTAAGTCACATGTAATAGGGGGCGAGCACGAGCCTACTGCGATTAAATGGGAACAAAAATGAATTCGTCATTCGAATCTTCATATCACTCCCATTATCAAAATAATATTCTATTTATGGCCTCAAAAATTATGGTAAAAATATACATTTTGTATAACAATAGTCAGTAAAACGTTTTATTCAGTTTAGTTCCTTTCTTCTTCTTCGTTTCGCTATTGACAGAGCGGTCGTGGTCACGATGAATTTTGTCCAATCGCAGGTGTAGCCGTTGCCCGCCTCACGATCTCTCTCCATCTGGTTCTGTTACATGATAGTCTGGCGCATTCATTTAAAGGGCCTCCAACCACGGATTTTATTTGGTCGGTCCACCTCATCGGTGATCTCCCGCGTGGCCTATTACCTTCCACTCTGCCCTGCACCACTAGACGCTCTATGGAGTCATTATTCCGCCTTAGTTCCTTTACTAACGTGAAATGTATCACGTTTAGATGAGTTATTGTGAATAACTGAATAATAGACCTACAAGCCTGTCGATCTGATATCTTTGTTGACCAGTCACGAAGCACGACTGGCTCTCTTGACCTACTACTAGTACGAACTGTATATTCTATGATGTTATTGGTACCTACCTACTTAGTTATAAAATAATATTAGTTGGAGATAACAAATTGTCCTTCGACAAAAACTATTATTTTAAAGCATGTTTTTTTACACTGGATTTTCCGGTTTTCTTGAGAAACACTGAGCATTCCTTGACGTTTAGGTAAATAGTCAAAAGATTGGGAATCTCTACTAGGCTCGCGAGATTGTCGACATGTGTTCAATGTAGTCTCCGTTATCATTGTACACCGATAATCATTACAGCAAACAAGATCGAGTAAAGGTGTATGCAACTGACGATCGATATCGTATTTTTTAACCGACCTCTTTTGATAATCACTACGGTTGATCGTTTTTGTCGATCGAAAAATCAACAAACTTTTAATTTTGATATTTATCGATCATTAACAGGCGATTGATATAATCAAACAAATCTAAGTATTAGAAGCTTACAGATCTTACTGATCGTTAAAACACAGCATATCGAGCGACTATACCTAACGATCGTCAAAAATCGACGGCAGAAATATTTTAAAGTTTCCATAAAAAAAATAAAAAAATATTTAGATTTTTTTTTATATTTTTGCCGTCGGTAAAATTAATCATAGATGCCTCATTTCGATATGTGCACATTATAAAGAATCACACTGTATGGTGCGTATAGATTTGCTCGATGACGAGTTCATAAAGATCTGTTGTCTATGCTCGAGAGCTCTACTTACACTCCATCAGTATAGAAGCAGGATGCGGCAGACAAGATGGCGGATGTGGTCAGGATGGATCCTCCACATTTCTGGACGTAGGCACCCGAACCCTGGTTGGTCAGCAGAGCAGTCAGGAAAGGATACTCATTGATTTCTGCGTTTCCTCCGCCAGCTATTCTTGTGTCCAAACCTGGAATAAGTATACCAAATAACAAAGTATCTATTTGAATATTCTCAGTAGCAGGTCTAGATTTAGTGTAGTTTTTTTTATAATCAATGATTCAATATTTTAATGGTTTCCTGCATGCTCACTCTCAGTTATATTGCACCTAGACATGACATGTTGCTAAATGATTTTTACACGCGTTTACATTTTCATGTCGGCGTCGGCGCGGTGTCGTGTGGGTTTTATAATCATTCTAACTAAGTACCTAATATTATGAATTCGATATTGAGTTTGTTTGTTTGCTACGCTTTCACGCCAAAACGGCTGAATGGATTTGAATAAAATTTGGCACATGGGTAGACCATGACTTGGAGAAGGACGTAGGCTATTTTTCATTCTGTCGCGGGCAACAACTAGTTAACTTTTTGAGGCGCCTTTGTGGAAGAGAAATAAAATGTTTATTGTTAATCATCCAATATTTAACCCCTTTAGGGGTGAATTTTCTTAAAAACTTGATTAGTGCTTATTTTCGTTTTATAAGGAACTGTCGGTCTATTCTGTAAAAATCTCACCGTGAAAACTTAGGTGAAGTGAGCGTGAAGTGAGATGTAATTGCACCGATGACACTTCTGACAGCTCGCATTAAAACTCACTTCACCTAAGTTTACATACTACATTTCATGCTTCTACTCTTCTAGACCCAGTGGTTTAGGATGTGCGTTGTCTGTTAGCGAACAGTAGCAGCCAGCCGGTCTATTCTGTAAAAATCTCACCGTGAAAACTTAGGTGAAGTGAGCTGTCAATCCCTAGCGTCAGGTGGAGTGACAGCTCACTTCATCTAAGTTTTCACGGTAACATTTTAACAGAATACCACTACTCTGCCGCGCTTATGATAATTACAGTAAGTCACATTTTGGTCGATATTGAGTTAAGTATATATTTGGAATGTAGAGATTGAGACCTACATTTTTGTATACTTAAAATTTGAAAATGTGGTATAGAAAATCAAATAAGCTTAAGTATAATTACAGTAAGACCCGTTTGGCGCCAAGGCATACTTATTATGATTGCAGTATGGGCACATACGGTTGATTTTTTCATAAAGTTGAAACCATTTCCTAGGTATTGCTACAGTAAGTAATTTTGCTCTTTTTATTTTTAAGTTATGAGTATTTTTCTTCAAGTATCACTGAAACATATTAACAGTAAGTACCATTTGCTATTATTATATTAAGTGTTGGAAATAATCATTACTATACTAAACCTTAACAAATCTACAGTAAGAGTTTATACTATATTAATGCTTAAGAGTTTCGCAATGTATTATTCTATTATCTTAGTATAAATACAGTAAGTGAAACTTACTGTGTATATGATAAGTCAGCGAATTAAAAAAATATTTATATGTGTAGACGTAATAACAGCAAGATTCACTACTGTAATTATGTTTAGGAATATTACATTTTATGCGTAGATTTGCCTGGAACAAATAAGGTAAATACGTTACTTACTGCAAATATTCTAAGGCGTTTAGGGTCCGAATGGGTAGTGCGGGGAGGGGCAAGTGCGTAAATTTGCAGTCGTGGTCACGCCACATACAGAGGCTGACCCGTGCGTCGGAGAATAAAATTGGCGCCAAAATCACTCGTGAGTATACGTACTTTCCTAGCTTTTGTATTCGGGTCTATAATATTAGTGCTGTTTATAACTGGTGCAATATAAAGGTATTATTAACAGGTTAAAATATTAAGGTTGGCATTTTACATTACTTTATCTTATCAAATTAGAAAATGGTTGTCGTAATCGTATTATAGTATAGGTATCTTACCTACATATCCATAATATACAAATTACAATGAATTACTTTTTATTCTTATATTAAACACGAAATATACGCGTGTGTAAAATAACTAAGTATGCATCTATACTCCATTCAAAATAACGTTAGACATTTAAGAAAACCTTTTTTACTGTCTGTTCAACCGATTTTGAGTTTTATTACGTTGGTGCAATAACAAATGGCGGCTGTTGGTATTTTAACGACTTTTTTGCTTTTAATGCCATCCATATGCCTACGGAATAGAAGTTAAAATTGGTTGAACAGACAGTAAAAAAGGTTTCTTTAAATGTCTAATCTTAACGCGAATAGAGTATAAGCTGGTTTTACAAAATCTTTTATAGTTTTTCGAACTTATGTTTTATTTTTTAACATCGCCACAAATATATTGATATACTAAGCCTGTTGCCTTAGCATGTTTGTGTGAATGTGTTGCTTGTAAGTATAGTATTTTAATTTGTTTCACTGCAGATCGTAAAGCAGAGATTATACAGAAACTTGTACCTCTGATGCCTGAGAATAGAAGGGGTTTTTGGTTAAACATCCCAGTTTCAAATTCCGCAACCAATCTATTCACCGAAGAGTTTTAAAACTCTACCGTTAATATTAAAAAAAAATGTGTTCTTATGAACACAATTTATGTAAGCCTTCATTTTACTAGTCAGTTAAAAGACTTTTTCTATCTTACTATAAACTGCTACAACGGTACTAATATTGTTAATTTGTAAGACTGATTTTATTAAGTTCGTATAACGAGGATCTCATAATCTATATATAATAGTTAAATGTTACATTTATAATCCTAATAAGTTAAATGACTTTTAAAGAATTTAATGTGCCTTCAAAGACTATTTTTATAATGAAAAAATCCAAAGAGAAAACTATCTAATTTTTTGGAAACATAGTGTTTATTTTAGATGTTTTTTCTTGTGTACGAAGATGTACAAACACGAATTTGAAATGTGTATTTTTTTTTAGAAACAATGCTTAGTTATTTAGTTTTTGATTGTTTCTTGTATGAAGCCTGTTGCGCAAACACGAATTGTAATTTTATTTAAGTTAGCTTTTATTGTGATTCCAAATGCTTAAAAAAATACAATAAATGGAACTGATTATTACATTTTAGAGTATTTAATAAAGCTGTGTACTTAAACTATAATTGTACTGTGTACTTCTATTAAACTATAATTTCATAAGATATCTTTTGTTTCATTTATCCCAATAATATCGAGGAAGAGTAATTAATTATGGTTCATGGCAGATGCCACAAGTTTTCATATTGCTCCTAGCTATAATTACAGTAAGTGTTTAGATAACATTAGGCAAATTGTGCAATTTTTGTTATTATATTTAAACATTTACCTCATTCTGTTATCATTGTTGCAGTATGTACTTCAAACTAAAGATTGTTACAGTAAGTCACACACTTACTGTACCAATACTAAAAAAAACATTATTTTTTAATTGTCCATTCCTTAACATACATATTTTTTCAAGCTTTACAATTTAAATATTATTACTAAATAAAAAAGAAAATATACAAATTATTAAACAAACACATTTTTATCTAAAACATTTTAGAAAACTTGCTTTTAATTTATACTTTGGGAGAAATGTCAAAAATAAAAATAAAAACTTTGACCGCCTTTTTCTCGAAAGTGTCTCCATGTCACTTACTGTATATATCACAAGCACGGCAGCTGGAGTCTGGATTTGTGATGACAATCGAGCCCCAGCTGGCGAAATGTTTGTGCAGTTAAATGTATATCTCTGCTTAATCCTTCGGGTAATACAGGCGTGATGTTATTTATGTTATTAGACCATTTTCTTGTCAGGCGTTTTTCGTAGCAGTCATAAGTAATAGAAAATTTAAATCTATGAGCGAGACTACCAATTGTTTTGCAGGCTAAAAACTTACCACAAAACCTTAGAAACTTGTTCAACGCGTGTTTAATGTCAGTTTTATGTCAGACTCCATACAGAAATGTCATGTTTAAAACGTGTTTAGGCTAAACAACTGTTAAAAACACGGTTTTGTGGTCATAAGGTAAACGTTTTATTATTAGGTCAGACGAGGGTCAGACCAAATGAAAAAAAAAAACAAGAAAGAGCGCTGTTAACAGTGACACGAGGCCATGGGCGGCTTTAAAACTAACTAACAACAAGAAAAGAACTGAAGTGAGGTTGGTTTCGTAAACATGATGTGTGCACTGAGGTGTAGTTTGACTTATTGATTGTAGTTTGATTGTAAATGTGTGCGTGTGAGCGTGTATGCACAAGGCGGAGGTGTAGTTTTAGCATGCTTCACTGTATTGTTCGCAGCGCTCTGTCTTAGTTTTTTATTTGGTCTGAGATTATTAGTAAGTAGTTAAATAAATGGCTTACCTCTGACATTGACGACGAAATAAACTAAGAATAAAACAGAGATCTTCAACATTTTGTATCACTTCACTATTTAAACCAACTAATAGAATGAAATTAAATAAAAATGTGTCATAATATAAAAAATATCTAAATAATTATCAGCTTTATCTAAATAATTATCGTCTACGAATCCGATAACGGCTGACCTTCGATTGATTAAATAGTTTAAACAAATGGAGCGATGAACTTTTTAATTTTTGAGTGTTTTCAGTAGAAATGACTACCTCATTGGTCCAGCGGTCGCAAACGCTACTGCCGGGCATGAGGTCCAGGGTAGGATTCCTAGGTCGGGCCACCAGGAATTTCTCAGTAGCAGCCCGGAATCTGGATTTCTGTCCGGTTGATGTCAATAGACTCGCCTCTATTACTTGGAACTTTGGCATAATAGTCCTCCAGACCAAATTTCGGCTATGGCGAGTAATGGCGACCAATCGCAGAGGAGACCAACCTTCGTCGCCGGAGATATCATAGTGCTCAAGTATGTGCGCAGACACAGGTGCATTCTCTTTTCAATAACACTTTACCCGAACCGGGAATCAAACCCTTGAACCCACGCTCAGAAGTAGCACTTGCGACCACGAGACCAACGGGGCAGTCAA
Organism: Lithophane socia; assembly: GCA_947522985.1. Lineage (NCBI taxonomy): Eukaryota > Metazoa > Arthropoda > Insecta > Lepidoptera > Noctuidae > Lithophane > Lithophane socia. Next base: position 5,195,401 of record OX383272.1, read on the forward strand.
GTTAAACTTAAACATAGGTAACTGGTGAAATGTGGGTGTAGGACTTATATCTAGTACACACGGCTACACATCAACCTCTATACATTTCCAATATAAGCAGACCTCGCATTGTACGGAAATCCTATAGAATGCGAGATCAGCATAAACTGAAATGCTGAAAATAAAATAGCTTGATGTGTAGCCGTGTGTACACCTCGGCCAAACCCTTTGAGAATTACCTATCGGTGCAATACTTACTGATGACTGAAAATGATTACTTCGGTTTAGGTGGAAAACCAGTTTTTTGTTTTCAAATGCTTTTATAAACCTAAAACTAAATATTCAGGTGTCAAGCTCATTTCAGACTACGCTATATTACATAGCATATCTTGGCATATAGTTCATACCACAACAATATCGCTCGCCATACATTTCCAATAATATATAGTACTAGCTTCAGCCCGCGGGTTCGCCCGCGTGGTATGTCGATAAAAAATAGCCTATGTCCTTCCCCGGGATGCCATCTATCTCCTTGCCAAATTTTATCGAAATCCGTTCAGTGGTTTAGGCGCGAAAAGGTAACATACAGACAGACAGACCGACAGACAGACAGACAGAGTTACTTTCGAATTTATAATATTAGTATGGACTAGTATGGATAGCCTCTGAGTTTGTTTCGGCCTTTCTTCTCAGAGTAGTCAGCTAGGAAACGCCGACCTCATCTAGCTTATTTATACAACTTTTTAATATGACGTGTAAAAGTGATTCCAATATCCTATTTACAGAATAAACAATTTCATTTCATTTCATTTCAGCAAAGTGTGAACGTGTTCTAAATAAATGTATGGCGAGCGATATTGTTGTGCTATGAACTATTTATGATATTTTATCATAGCGTAGTCTGAAATGAGCTTCAATGCTACGTTGCCAACTTTCCGATATTTACAGGACTTTCAAATTGTTGAGATATTCGTGCGATGGTGTGTGGAATGTTTGCATACTTTACATAAAGAAAACAACACAAAAAAAATTATGCACCTACAATTCTGCAATAACTTTATTTAAGTAGCAAAAATATAAAAAAAACTGAAATAAGTGAAAAAGCGACAAAAAATCAACAACAAAGGCGAAAGCGTCAAATAGGCCGCGAAATTCAAATTTTCTCGAGACCAATCATTCTTACCCAGATAGTCTGTCGTATTGATGATTCTAATGATTATTATTCTGTAAATACATATTTGTTTCGGTCGCGAATCATATTTTAATTAACATACAACCTGACACTGACAGTTTACAAATTTCAAATCGTTAGATTTTTTTATTTCACGGGCTAATTATCTTAGCGCATCACCTTGGGTAACATTTATAAATACGTGTACGTACTTAAAAATCTACACGCTATTCTTTGTATTTAGGTAGGTACTTGTATGTAAGCAGAATAATTATTATGAGAGTACAAAGTAAAAAAAATACTAAAGGACTATTAACGACTACTGAAAATTGGTTAATGTAAATAGCTTAATGATGATACATGACTGATTGACTCTAAATTACTATTATTGATACTACATAATAACTTGTTTACTTTAAAATATTGATATGCCAGTCCATGGTGAGACATGTACGAGGGCTGCACTAAAAGTACCGGGAATGGAATATTTCCACTGTTCCTGTCATATTAAAATCTTTTTAATTGAAAACTCCTGGGTTTTAAAAATCGAATACCATTTATTTATTTAAAAAAAGATTCTCGGTCTTGTCACATGGTTTTGTCAAACTTGTTTAGTCGTTGAGAAAATGGAATTGACTCGAGAAAATTCAAGAGCGATGATTTATTATGACTTTCGAAGTGGTTTAACACAAAAACAGTGTGTTGACCGGATGATTTCTGCATTTGGTGATGAAGATCCAAAACCACAATTTATCGCTGGTTTGCTGAATTTCAACGTGGACGTGTCAAGCTCAGTGATGATCCCCGTCAAGGTCGTCCAAAAACTGCAGTCACCCAAGAAAACGTTGATGCTGTGCGTAAGCTGATTGAGGAAGATCGACATGTGACATACCGCGAAATTCAGGCAACTTTAGACATTGGCATGAGTCAAAGTTGAATTTGAAAATACAAATAATCTTGCATGAACAATTAGGTGTAAAAAAGTTGTTTTCTCGATGGATACCGCATTCGCTCTGTGAAGAGCAAAAAGCGGCTCGCGTTACTTGGTGCGTCAGACCTCTCGAAAGATTCCACGCAGGATCCTCAAATGCTGTATACAACATTGTATCAGGTGACGAATCCTGGATATACGCGTACGAACCCGAAACAAAAAACCAGTCACGAGTTTGGGTGTTCGAAAATGAGTTAAAGCCAACAAAAATTGTTCGTTCACGGAGTGTTGCAAAAAAAATGGTGGCCACGTTTGTCTCCAAAACCGGCCATGTTACGACTATTCCTCTTGAGGGACAAAGAACGGTTAATGCAGAATGGTATGCTAGCATTTTTTTGCCACAGGTCGTTTCTGAACTCCGTAAAGAGAACTGCAACCGCCGCATCATCCTCCATCACGACAATGCGAGTTCTCACACCGCGCACAGAACAAAAGAGTTTTTAGAGCAAGAAAACATAGAATTATTAGACCATCCGCCGTACAGCCCCGACCTAAGCCCTAATGATTTCTATACTTTCCCTAAAATAAAGAATAAATTGCGTGGACAGAGATTTTCATCACCTGAAGAAGCTGTGGACGCCTACAAAACGGCCATTTTGGAGACCCCAACTTCCGAATGGCATGGTTGCTGCAATGATTGGTTCCATCGTATGGAAAAATGTGTCAAATTTCGCGGAGAATACTTCGAAAAGCAATAAATACATTTTTAAATAGTAATGTTGTGTCACTTCCTTGATTTCCGAAATTTTCAGTGCCGCCCTCGTATAACATATTCCTAGGACCACCATGTACCATGCTTAATGCCCCATGCACCATGTTTTAATGCAAATAAAAATACTCTATTCTATTATTTATGATCTTCTGCTTTGAAATTGCGCGCCCCTTCACAGCTGCTTGTTAAGGCGTGTATGCACGAACGAATAAGATTAAGGTGAACACGAACATCCAACACATTGTTCGCATGTGCGTACCGCTAACGAACATTAAACACTATGTTCCTCAAAAACGGTCATGGCGAACCAATTTCGTTGTTCTGTGGGACTGGAGTGAAATTTGATGCAACATTGCGAACAGTAGCGAATCCATGGCTACTAAAGAGAGCGAGATGGCAGAGCGTGAACACAAGTCGAGTTTTGCTAATCTACGTCTACACGTGCGAAATAAATGTTCCGTGTTCGATGTTCATGTTCACCATATTTTGTTCGTACGTGCGTACACGCATTAGGTATAGCTTGTCCACTTTCCAATGACGCGCCCCACTACCTTGTTTACGCGGATTTCTACGGGTAATGCGGTAGAGAGGTGCGTCGTTTGCTGTAGAATGGACAAGCTATACTATGAATTCTCTAGACTTTCCCACTAAAATTTTTGCGGTAAGTCGGTAAGAATATCAGTATGTACAGGAGGTTTGGGTAAGTCGGTTACATTCTGCTGTTGTGGTTGAGGCTGGGGTTGGGGCTGGGGCTGGAGCTGGGGTTGTCTTCTAAAGCTGTTCCTAATACGAGCAGCTTTCTTGTATGTCCACTCGCGATTCTTCTTGGGTAAGCACGACACGGCAATTAAGAATACGAAAATGGTGCCGAAGAATGACCAAAGGAGGACTGTAGCAGTACCTGGAAAAAAAAAACATGTTTTTTAAATAAATTACCCAGGGGTATCGTATTATCTAGTTACTGGGTTGTGGGGAGGTCAGATAGGCAGTCGCTCCATGTAAAATACTGGTATTCAGCTGCATTCGGTTAGACTGGAAGCCGACCCCAACATAGTTGGGAAAAGGCTAGGCAGATGATGATGTTTTTTAAAGAAATTATTGAACTTCAGAAGGCTGAAAGTCTGACAGCCTGGCTTGCAAAGTGGTAACCCAGTAACTGGGTTGTGGAGGTCAGATAGGCAGCAGCTCTATGTGAATTACTGGTATTACTAGCAGCCGGTAATCCGGTTAGACTGGAAGCTGACACCAATAACAAAAACACGAGGAAGTGATGAACTGTCTGATTGTCTGTTGGAATTTCGACGTTTAAAAACTGCTGATTCTCAGCCTAATTTGAATAAATGTTTTTTATTAACATGGTTGGGAAAAGGCTAAGCAGATGATGATGATTGAACTTTAGATTGATGTACCTATGAATAATACTTATTGTGCTCTCCTAACATCACTTTAAAACACAGCATTTTTTATTTATATCTCATATAATCCATTTGTATTTATATCGTAGATAGATAAAATGCTTACTGGACTGTCCATCCGTGGGTTGCCATTGCGGATTCAAAGTGGTAGTCATGGACACCTCCCCGTCTTCCCCTTTGACCTTGGCTACCATTGTCCAAGGACGCAGGTCTTCGGCTGTCGGGTTCCGAATAGTGAGAGCACAGACACCGTACCACTCACCAAACTCATAGACGAACTGGGAAGGCACGTTCTCGGAGGAGAAACCTGCATCAAACCGTTAAATGATTATATTCCTGTAAATAGGTTTGTACACACACTTTAACACGCCAATAATATTTAAAAAAATACTGGGGTCACTGTTTCCTTTTCGACTGCTCTGAGAAGAACCACAGAAACAAACTCAGAGGTCTAGAACAGTTTCTTTTAATGTCCAGACACTGAACTACTGTACGTCGATTCTGTAAAATTCAAACAACAACTCGCATCTCACTTCGCTATATTCACTCTCACTTCGAATTTTGAATCGCGTTCGAGTGCGAAGTGAGCGTCGAAGTGACGGGGGAATTACCTTACTGAATGCCACTTCTTCCGCCATCTCATACTTTATCTGTCAATATCTCACGGTCAATTTAGTTCAACTCGCTGACACGCTCGCAAGGGTAGCGCTCGTGTATCAATCGAGTTTTTAGAATGGCAATCAAGAAACACACAGCGGATTCAGAGGTTCAGTTCTGACGATCGAGAGTACCATATACATAATGTAGATAGTGACTGAAAAGAACGTCGTTGACGTTAGACATCAGTTAAATACTAACTCAATTATTTTTATAGTAGGTAGAAATGGTGTACCTAGTAATTTTTACCCTGTTATTTGCTTACTTAATCCGTCGCTGCGCACAAATCTACAGTATTCCAGCTGGGGTCCATTGAATACGCGCAAGTGCACCATCACAGCACTGCCCGACCAGCGGTGATTCACCACCAAGCGCTCTGCAACACAATAAACAGGCTGTCCTAAACGAAGCCGAATTCTACGATGTACAAATTACTGAGAAAATAATACTGATGTGACTATTGACTCTTTGATTGGCCTTTAAGATACGGGCGCCGCGGTGGTCCCCAAATTAGGCGGCACATTGTACCTATAAAAAGAAAATGCTGGTTTAGTACCAATGGTGTTAGCACAAAAATCTTATTCTTACGGTTGACGTAAAGACTGACGAAAGCTCTCTGTTCCTCGAAATTATCTTTCAGTCCTACATTGCAGCTCCACACGCCATCGTCCGATGCCCAGATATGATTGATCCTGATGCCGCATTCTCCCGCGTCGAAACCTCTGCCAACGTACTCGTAGTCTGGTGATGAGGTTGCTGAAAATTTGAGGAGCGTTATTTTCGCATGTTGCCAGGTCCGATTAGTTTTAAATTGGGGCAAAAGGAAAACCAAATCGGGATTTAGGGATATAGATCGGGACAACAAAAAAAAAAAGATTAAAAAAAATCAGGTTTAATTTATTGTTTCGGAAATAATATTACTAGTAAATCTTAATTTAAAAAAAATGAAGAAGCAAAGCAAATGGATTAGACATTTGTTTTAAATCGATTTAGATGGTGATTGATCGTGTATTACGCAATTAGGGTGCTGGACATGACATGTATTGATTTATCGAGACATTTAGTGTCCCGATCAGGTGCATATCGGGACGCCCCGCGCAAATTGGGACACCTGGCAACGCTAGTTGTGACCCATCATGTCTGGGCAAAGACTTTTCCTTCCAAAATTTTCTATATTTTGCGCGCCTGCCCTACAAACAGTATGACGACAATAGTTGTCCATCTGATCGGGCGCATGTGAGTGACGTGGTCTCCACACTCCCACTTCAGCTTGACTGTTTATTTTCTCCATCATCCCACAACTGCGTTATGAGTTTATGACAATACTTTAATGTCTTTGGTAGACGCAGTTTGCTTCTAACATAGTAATATCCTTCATTGCTTGTTGGCTATAATTATGAATTTTCTGTTGTTCAGTAGTAACCAGTTTTGGGCACTGTTATTAAGAATAGGGTACAATATGTAGGTACAGCAGTCGTTACGACCACTGATCGATTATGTCATTCATCTGCCTAGCCTTTTCCCAACTATGTTGGGGTCGGCTTCCAGCCTAACTGGATGCAGCTGAATACCAGTATTTTACATAGAGCGACTGCCTATCTGACCTCCACAATCCAGTCACTGGTTAATACGATACCCCTTGGTTAGTCAGACTTTCGGGCTTCTGACGATGTAAACGGTTTAACGTGCTTTCCGAGGCACGGAGGAGTCTCGGTATGTAAAGATGGTCATCCGTTCACGGACCACACCCGGCAAGCGTAGCGTAACCTCATGGATCGCCCCGTGCGGCTGTTATTACTTTGGTTAAAAAAACTCTTTGGATTTAGGTTTATTGAAAAGGTGTGATACTCACATGGACCAACGTTGAAGACAGTTCCGTTCGGCGACCTGAAGTAGCAGTAGCGGACAGCGGCGGCTATGGAGCAGGACAACCTCTTTGCGTCGCCTTCCATACCCATAATGGATGGGAATGTGCTTTCCAACTCCGGCTCTGGTTAAATTAATAATGTATTGCTTTAGTTCCAGTAATAGAGATTCTTGTTAATGAATAAACGTAGATAAAAATCAAATCACAAATCGTCAAATAAACAAAGTTTGGTGAACGTACTTGGATAATAATGATCATGAATATAATCATGGTCTAGCGTTGCCTTGTTAAGAGTGAAGAAACCATGACCGGTAGCCTGTTCAGTGCTCACGGCACAGCTCCATATGCCAGGGTGCTCCATGAGAGGCCTCAAGAGGGTAAGAGTGCAAACATGGCGGTCAACATACGACTCGTAACTGTAAGACAAAACAATATTGCACTATTTTGTGGAGTAAAGCAATTAAATGTCAATAAATTTCGAGAAAACCTTTTTATATTTCAAAATGTATGAAATAAAAAATGACAAATTTCTCGAAAATGCTTGACAATGGCATAGGGGTCGTCAGGGGTAATTTTGTTGCAAATGACCTTTCCTACATCCCCCCTTAACGGATTGCCGATAGATAACCGATAACCCTTTATGTTCCACAGAATTCCACTTGACTAAATTGCATCGTATTTAGAAAACCTCCGATCACAGCTTAGATCACGTACTCTGAATTTCGTTACTGAATCAGTCTCTGAATCCGTATGCAGATCAAAGTACGACAGAGTTGGAAGCATGGCAATATGGACATAACTAACATTCATGATATTACGACCATTTTACAATGGGTACTCTAGCTAGACATTATGTATAAACGCGAACAACATCACTGATTCTTCTAATATCTTATCTAAAAATACTTATTGGCATTGCCTTAAACTTGGCTTACAGTTTCTGGAATGAGGAATTTATTTTTGTCCTCAGATCTGATTAACTCTGTAATTGTTTGTTGAATGCATGCAGGTTATAAGGGCCTAGACAAGTGACAATCGCTTCGAAAGCGTTTCGTATTTATACAACGACTTTCAACAGGATTAACCTAGCCTATGTCAGTCCTATACATTTTTGCCTTTTCATCATCGTAATCGCTGATAGAATGTCACTTTGTCTAGGGCCTCTGAAATATTCGAAAATACCTCCGCTTCTATAAATAGAATTGCTCCTTCAACAACTGTTGCACTCTTGTGCTCTCCAATTAATAGTACTAACCGTGGGACGCTGTCGTGTTCCTCTTGGTATACCCCCCGGGTGGCGATGAAAATACCACCGTGAGGGTCGCTGAACGTACAGGACATTACCTCGTGCTCCTCTGCCACGCTACACTGCAGTATCACAGTTGAAACCTCCCCAATCACGTTCCCAGTAACTTCAAGCGTGGAGACAACTAGAAGATCGAGGTCATTGCATGAGGAAAAGGTAAAAGTAAAAACTCAAAATAAATCTTTCGACGTAAAAGATATTGATACAAGATTTCAAATAGATTATGGGAATATACATAAATATACCTGTTGTTGCTGCCAACACGTCGACGTACACATAGCGATTACGAACGATTACTGTGCCAGGAGCACCAATCCATAGCCTCCAATAACCACGATGATCCATCGTTACTCTGTCCACCGCAACTCTGCACGGACCAAATCCATCGAAAACTGGTCTTTGGTAGTTATCCTCCAGCTTACAGTAAACTGCATCTTCAGGACCAAAGGTAACATTCACAGCACTGCCCGCAGTCCATACTGTTCTGTCCATGACCACGCCAGTATAGGTTGCATTCGATTCTAGGAACAAAACGTATTGGTCGTTATAATTGTTATTAGTGCCAGAAACCTGGACATGACTTGTGGAAATGGATGAATTAAATAACATTAGGGGTTGGCATTAGATTCTGGCTGCACGAGAGGTAAATAAGGGTTGTATTAAGTTGGTATCTCTTTCCCAGAGGCGCACAACTTTTTTTTATCGGGATTTTGATAAGTAGGTAAGCAGAATTTTACAAAAGAACGATTTGTTTATTAATCATGGTGCAATAAATGTTATCTTTCTTTGTTGAAACTTTAATCTGGTTTTAAAAACAAAATAATTATGATTCAATTGGATGATAAATATTTTGTTTTTAAAATTATAATCAATCTGCAATCAATCTGTCTAAGCCTTTTCCTAACTATGTTGGGGTCGGCTTCCAGTCTAACCGGATGCAGCTGCATATCAGTATTTCACATGGAGCGACTACCTATCTGACCTCCACAATCCAGTAACTGGGCAATACGATACCCCTCGGTAAGACTGGGTTGTCAGACCCGCAATTACTGTCAAAGATCCACGAATGATAACCGGGACCAACAGCTTAACGTGCTTTCCGAGACACGGAGGAGTCTCGGTATGTAAAGGTGGGCACCCCGGCAAGCGTAGCTTAACCTGATGGATCGACCCGAACGGCTATTATTACTTAGCCACGTCGAACTATAATATCCCATAGGAATGATGCCAAAGTAATGCGTTTCAGTACCCCGAGTGTTAGTTTTAATTGAGGTTTACTCACAGGCTATAGGAAATTGAAAGTTATGCCCAGTACTAACACAATTATATCGCAGGTTCAAAAGCCTCCAGCTGAAAATTGTATCGCAATTTCAGGCGTAGAAATCAGACCTAGCGAAAAAATCTGTCTGTCCGAACTTCAACCTTCTTTCCATTTTGTTTGTTTCGCATAGGACTTAGGACGCGTAATTTTCGACCAACCAAAACCGACAAAGCGTACATTTCTGCGCTGAAGAGTCGCTCATAATAGTTAGTAAATAAACACTTACCTATAACTCTAAATAAGACAAAAACTAAAAATAAAACAGAAAACTTCCACATTTTGTAATGTGTATCACTGCACTGCTTATTAATCAACGACAGCACCTCCGTATGCACTAGAATTGGACAAAAATTTATGATAATCAAAACCTAGCTAACCATCATTATCTTATCGTTTAAGCGAATTTAATCGATTGATCAAATAGCTATCTGTAGTCTGGAACCAATGTTTTTGTTTTCGTATGTAAATATCACCCAGTTTCTGTGGTGAAAATAATTAAAATAGTGTGTGAAGTAGCAATTATAGCCTAACAAAACTTGACAACTACTTTACAAATCAGCACTGAACAGGATCAGCATTGGCTCAGCTCGAGACGTTCAGGATTCTTTTTATGAAACTCCATAAAGGTACCTACTGCAATGGCACGGGATACGATAGTAAATATCTGACACCGAGCTTACGGCAGTCCGCCCAGGGTTTCCTAAAAGTGCGGTGGCCGCCACATAGAGTCTGCAGCGTACCGTCGAACCCCATCGTTTTTCACCCAATGTCATCATTTTCATGACGGTCGTCACTGCGGCCGTTACGTGGCGGCCATATGAAACCAAAATTTTACGGCAGTACTTTTAAACGTTTATTAAAGTCGTTATCGTTGCTCCATTGAACGAACGAGTCAACGTCTCGCTCTGAAGTATCATCGTTAGATATTCGATTATCCTGGAGAATTTGGGGTCATCAACATTCAGAGAATTTGATACATTTAAACAGAATCGGACCGATATGTGAGCCTTGGGAAATCCCTGAGATGGTCCCTCCGAAGGTTCCAGGTTTTAAACCATTAAATGTGACAAAAAAGAAACGATGTTCATGATAAGACTTTAGCTAGTTATAAAGTGTACCTACCGGTGATTTCGTACGCAGATAGCTTGAACAGGGTGTTAGGGTGAACACCGTTATCCTTGCAACCAGTGGTTTGGTTTAATTTATAGAACGTAAAATCAATGGAAAATTACAACTTTTTTTTTTCTTATTTTTGAATCTACATTTTATCACAAGAGACGCAAGTCCGTTGCCCTATGCGCTAGGGCAACGAACTTGCGTCTCAACACGGGCGGGGGGTGCGGGATGTGACCTGAACGGCCGCGAGCGCGACCTCTCCCTCAGTCAGTCAGCTGTTTCGCTAGAGAGCACGGTGTGGGATAGAAACTTTTTAAAATATTTTAATGAAAATAACGTTTTTTTTTTGTTGTGTTCGGTCAACTACCCATGGTTTGAATGACAAGACTGTTTACCCTTACAGCCTGTATAGAGTAAGTATATGGCGAGGGACGCGGTTAAAGGCTTTGCTAAAGTCTGTGTAAATTACTTCGATCTGCTTGCCACAGTTAGAGCAGTGGTGGTCCAGTAAGGACTTACGAGTTGTAGGTCGTTAGTTAGAACCCTGACAGGCGCTTTACTTTGTTTAAATTATTTCATTACAACTGCTCTCAAACGGTTAAGGAAAACATCGTGAGGAAATGTCCTGCCAAAACTTCGATATGTGACATCTACCAACCCGCACTGGGCCCGCGTGGTAGATTACGATTACGGCCCACTCCTTCTCACTGAGAGAAGGCCTGTGTCCCAGCAGTGGGAATATTAAAGTCTGATTATGCTATACTAGCCGCAGGCGATGGCATCAGTTAACATCTCTGAAAACGTCGCTAGGTTAAGGCGATGTTACCCTAAAAACCGTCGTTTTCTATTGTGATTTATTCGTAGATAGCACGGATTTAAATTTTGAAAAAAACATATTACATAATTCATACTTCGATCTTTAGATTCCGGCTATGCGATACACGATTACTTGCACTTTACTGCATCCAATTAAATCGCAAAGACAAGTCTAATTTCGGTCTAATTTCTTATTTTATTTGAGTTTTATTAGGCTTTGAATAATAAAACTTATACCATAATAAAGGTCGTAAAAAATGTGTTAAATATGCGCTGACATAATGTGAAATATTAAAATATTTATACCACTAATTTCAAAACTAAGTGGTTTCATTGGTTTCACGCGTCCTTTAGTCCCGAGCGGAACGTGTTGGAGGTCGGACGTGTGCCAATTTTTGCGAGCCCGCCACCCCCGCCGGTTGAGTTCTTGCCTCTATTACGTTATTTTTCATTTCAAAAATCACAGCGACTGTACTATTTATGCAGTATATACATTGCTTCTTAACTACTACCTAAGTGTGTCACTAAGTGACTGGACAAGCAATGTAACAATCACAAAACAATACTTTACTACATTAATTTCGTTTTCAAATATCACAGCGACTGTATTATTTTTGCAGAAAATACATTGCTTCTTAACTACTACCTAAATGTTTCGCTAAGGGACTGAACCAGCAATGTAAAACTCACAAAACGATACTTTACGTAAGCGTGAGCTCGCATAGTACAGGACGCCCTGCGGCGGCGCACAGTGGTCTGAAAATGGAGCTCCGTACTCATAGAAACTTTAAGCCACGAAATTTAAAAAAAATTGTAATGTCTCTGGTAGATTCACGCGTGAGAAAAAAAGTTTTGTGTTTTTTTGTATGGGAGAAAACACTTAAAGTAGAGATTTTTTTAATAGAATAGAATGGAACTGAAGAGCTGGTACTCACACGAGCTATTGCACTGTACACGGCGATCAGGATGACAGCCAATTCATGCGCAGTCAGTTGCCGATTTGCGCGTAGCAAATTTTTGAAATTTTGAATTTTCTGTATGTGATTTTTCAAATCTTTGATGTGATTAAATGAAGTTGCCGATCGATTTACTTATACTATCGTTAGTTTATAGCCTGCTAATTACTATTTAGATGAGAATAATTAAAAACGATATTGATTAAATACTTTATTGTAGTAGTTTTTTGAGCTTGATTTTCAGACCACTGTGCGGCGCGCCGCTTGGGGTAAGGTAGTGATGTCCTGGTGAGACTTTCTAACGTAGGCTATCGATAATAATGTCAATTGTCGTATGAATTTATATGACTATGAAAGTTTATTCTGCAATTTGTCCACCGCGCTGAGATATGGATATCGGTAGGTAATCGTTACTTGTTATTACGGTTTTTTTTTTTACATTTGATTAATATAAAATAATATTATTGGAGTTTAGTTTACTCAAGAATCGATTTTCATATGGCCCGGTATGGAAATTTTATGTGGAGTGAAATTTATAGAAGTGTAACACTTCTAAATAACACGGATAATTTTTTTTGAAAAAACATAGTAGGTACGTACACTTCTATCTAGTTATTTCAGCCGTTACTATTATAATAGTTATAGATCTAGTTTTTTTAGAGTTTATACTTATGCATTTTATTTCAGTTTTATTAATAAATGACTTTTGAATTATATTTTACTTAAATTTGGTTTTAATGATGGCAAAATACGCCCCAAAAATATTTCACTTTTTTGCAGTCGGTTTTCATCATAGGTATCCAGTTTTCATCGATATTTTTATCGATCAAATATTTATAAATATATCAACCCCTCTTCCCTAGAGTTACACACATGCTCAAAACGGGCGGGCATTAGAAAGTATAGATACAGTGACTGAACACACACAAGTGTTCAGTCGCTGTACCTATACTTTCTAATGCCCGCCCCTTTTGAGCATGTGTGCATTACGTAGCATCAAATGTTTTTGTGGGCGCGGAAAATGCATCTAGTGTGCCGTATCTATGTTTAAGTGTGAGTATGTACGGCGCATGGTAAATGCACGCTGTTTTGTGGGATTAGATTTATTATTGATTGTGTAGTACGTTCTGATTTATGTGTTGCGATCTGACTCAGGAGCGGTGCGCGTGTGTTAGACGCGCACATCGCCAGCGTTTTCGTAATATGTTACGATGGTTATGCATTTGGCGGGGACTGAGGTACTGCTTTGATACCTTCGGAGCGTGAAAAAAGCTCGCCTTAATGCAAGCAAGGTGACTTTAAACCCACGAAAGCATGTTGCCAATCGCTCAAGTAGAGTTTAAAGTGTGACTGAAACATTCAGTCACATGCAGTCTGAATGTAGGGACAGATTAGGGATTCAAAATGAAAGGCCTCCTTGATAAAAAAGCACCACTGCTCCATACATTTGGTCATTGGCTTTTGAAACTCAAGTGCTTGCAGGAAGAAAACAACACTAAAAATAAGTCTACAATAACTTTATTTATCAAAAATAGAAAAGTTTCTTAAAGGTACGGTTAGGCATTTGAGCATCACATAATTTATAATAATTTTTATTTGGAGCATTAGTTTTTCCAGCCAATAGGTATTTAAAATGTAATTCACTTATTTATTATTTTTATGTCAGTAACGGCCAGTTTTTTCATCAAAAGTAACAGCCAAAGTAACAGTCAACTGTTCTTTAGTGAAGAACAGTTGACTGTTACTTTGAAAGAAGAACAGTTGACTGTTACTTTGACTGTTACTTTTGAACAATTCAACAGAACCATCGATTTCCATTCAATACTCCTTAAAACTTGATCTCATTTCTAGTTACAGTTCTTTTTTCCCAATGGGAAAGAAAACTTTTTATTTTTCTTTTTCTAATTAGTTCCGCGTAGATTGTTACATATATTCATCTGCCAATAGAGTTCCTTGTTAGAAACTTTGCTACGAGATGGCGCTAATTGTGTTGTCCTGTCACCAATTGGTCGGTTTCATCAAAGAGCTAAAGTACACACTATGCTTTCATTCAAGATTAGGTACCTACATTGAAAAGTGACACACAGTACTCTCTCACGGCAAAGTGTCCAGCAAACAACTCCATTGAAACCACTTTCTAGATGATACGAGAAAACCTAAGTTTTAAGTTTTATTACTTTTTCATATTTAGGGGTATGAGGAACAGGGTGTAAAGTTCACTCATCCCCCATAGAAAAGGGAGGATCCTCCTACCAGACGGGTGTTGTGTCTGGCGGGCAACTGCCCAATGATTGATATTGGGTTTTTGTATATGTATATGTTCACTGCACGGTAAACTCTAATTGCGCGATGCAGGATTTATGTGACGTCAGGATTTTTGTGTGACGTCAGGTCTTCGATGCGTAGTTCGCATGTGGCGATGTAGATACCGCCACACATATTCTCTCTTATTTTTGGCGTTAAATCAGTAAAGCATATCATGATGTACAGTTCGGGGTTGTTGTTTTCTAAAGCTGTTCCTTATAATGGAGGCTCTCTGGTATGTCCACTCGCGGTTCTTTTTAGGCACGAGGGACACGGCAGCGAGGATTAGTAGCAAGCACACGAGGGCAAATAAAGTCCACACCAGAATTGGAATAACCACTGAAACAAGAAAGTTTTTGGAAATTAGTCAACTTCAGATTTATAATCAACGTAGGAGTCTCGTGGTTAAGTAATAACAGCCGCACGGGTCGATCCAGGTTAAGCTACGCTTGCCGGTGTTGGTCCGTGGATGGGTGACCATCTCGAGACTGCTCCGTGCCTTGGAAAGCACGTTAAACCGTTGGTCCCGGCTGTGAGGCTGTCCGGGCGGGTCGTCAGAAGCCCGAAACTCTGACAACCAGTCTTATCGTATTACCCAGTTACTGGGTTGTGGAGGTCAGATCAAGCAATCGCTCCATGTAAAATACTGGTATTCAGCTGCATCCGGTTAGACTAGAAGCAGACCCCAACATAGTTGGGAAAAGGCTAGGCAGATGATGATGTAGGAGTCTCGTATCATTATGTCATCCTAAAATCAGTAAGGGTTGATTTAATCAAAGTCAGATAACTTTTATCCGTGGAATAAAAATAATTGTCGTCTGACAGTTTTTGTATGGAAAAACTGTCACAAATTCAAAATTAATTCGCAGAATAAGACTGATACTCGGTATAAGTTTAGTGAAATTCGCCCTACAGTTTTGTATATCAAAACCATACTTACTCATATCAGTAAACCCTAGATTTGTCAATAAGTTTTTAGACGACTTAGGATTGTTAGGATTACTTACATGACGTTTTACTTATGATCGGTGGTAGTGGTATGAAAGTGGATGTCATGGACAGCTCCGCCTCTGTTGAAATAGTCTTGGCAAACACCGTCCAAGGCTCCAGGTCCTGAGATACGGGACTCGTAATGTTAAGGTAACAATCACCGAATTTGAGCCCATGCGAATCGAAGTCGTACGCAGAAGGCACGTTGTCCGACGTGAAACCTGTGGCCAATAGATTATTTAAGTTACACGTCATATTATTATTATGTATACACATATTAATATTAGGTATTCCCGGTTTCTGGGTGTACTAAAGGTATACCTCTGTCTAACCCTACTGGTTTAAAAAATAAAGAAAAGGCCATTATTATGAGTTAAAATATAACATAACATATGCATTGCATCACGTGCGTATTCCCCGAAGGGACAGGCAAAGGTGTAGTCCCATGTAACAGGGCCTATTGCCATTAACCGCGCATAAATCCAGACTCCGGGCTGCTACAGAAAAATCCCCGACCGAAAAACCCAATAACATTTTGCCCGACCTGGGAATCGAACCCAGGATCTTATGCTCTGCAGTAGCGCTTGCGACCACTAGACCAAAAAAGAGTTAAAATAAGGCAGTGGAAAATGTCCCAGGAAAATTGGTTCCGGTTTGCACTACAATAACATCATCACATTGTTAATAGTTTTTTAGCCAGAAGAAACGTGCTTAGAAAGAAAGAAAAATGTTTTATTATAGCCTAAAACGGCCACATTAGCAATTGTTCTAAAAGCAATTCATTTCCTGAATTTCCAGCTGTCAACAGCAATTCCTCTAATTTGACACAAAAGCAATTCATAATGTGTAGATCATTTTACGAATCTCTATAGAAAACTGTCAATCAGATGAATTATTTCGTAATATGAATCGCATGTAGATCATATTATGTATTGTCAGTTTGTGACATTTGACGATGATTCAAAATATTTATCTAATAAGATTCTGCCAAAAATAAATAAAAACTAGCAAAATCATGAAAGCAAGAAATAAAAAAAATAAATTGAACATTAAGGTTGATGCGCTAGGGTAGCCCGCGAAATTCAAATTTTCTACGGTTTTTTGCAATTTGCAAGAAATAAAAAATAAGTTCATGAAAGTGCCAAATGTCATGATTTCATAAAATAGTCATTCAATACACTTTCATGAGCTTAGAGAGTTGTATTGCTGATTTTAATGTTTATAATTCAGTAAATCCATATTTGTTACGAGCGCTAATAATATTTAGATCAACATAAAACCTCATACTGACCTGCAAATTGCAAAAAACGTAAGAAAATTTGAATTTCGCGGGCCACCCTAGCTCATTAAAGCTTAACAAAATAGTTTAAAAAAAAAACAAAGTGTGTCAATCAAATATATCCAATAGTCACTACTAATAGCTAGTCAAAGATTAGCAAAACCTATAGTCGACCCAGGGCTCATCACTACCGGGCTAGGGCCGCCTTGGGGCGGCTCCTATCCAATCTGGGGGGTCCAAACGCCAGGCTCAACGCGGGGGTCGTGCGGTCCATGGCCCTTTACGGGGCACCGGTGTGGGCGCGATCCCTTAGGCTGCGGCCAGCCCACCGTATGAACGCGTCCCAAAGGGTCATGGCCATTTGGCTGGCCCGGGGATACCGTACGGTCTCCCGCGAGGCGGCGAGCCTCCTTGCCGGATTACCGCTATGGGATCTGGAGGCGAAAGTCCTCGCGCACATCTGGGAGTGGCGCGGTGAAGGTGAAGCGCCGGGGCGTAACTCCGCTGCCGCGAGAAATCGCGGCACAGCGGACGGATCTCCGGCAGGGTCTCATGGCGGCATGGAGAGTGCGATTGTCGCAACCCACTGCTGGGCACGCCACAATTGTGACGATAAGTCCCCTCTTTGAGGAGTGGCTGGAGAGGCATCACGGCGTTCTCACCTTCCGCCTGACGCAGGTCCTCACCGGACATGGCAGCTTCGGGAGGTTCCTGTGTAGGATTAGGCGGGAGGAAACTTCCGGGTGTCACCACTGTGTGGATCGCCTGGAGGACACGGTGGAGCATACGGTGGAGGTATGCTTGGGCGGAGCACCACCGTGTCGTCGTGGAGGCGATCGGCGGCAATCACCTCCTTCTGCGAAGCAGTAATGCTCGCGAAGGAGGAGGCGGAACGCGGGGGGGAGAGGAAAAGTTGGCGCCCTCACGTCCCTAACCGCCGCCGTTGGAGACGCCCTGGGCGTTGGGAATCGCAGGCGGATTCCCTGCCACCGTAGGCGCGGCTTTGCGGACTGCGAGCAATGGGTAGTTCGCCGGCCGTTAAGAATCAGGCCCGGGTCGACGGCGCGTCGTGTTCCACGCGCGCCTCAAAAAGATGTCAGCACAATTGGCAGGGTCCGCTAGGACCGATGCCTGCCAGGGTTGCGGGAAAGTCCAAAAGGGATACCGGGACCTTGGCAACAGGCAACTGATGAAACACGGGTTTTAGTTAGTAAAAGTCAGACACGCCCTTCCGCTCCGCCCAGAGCGGGTGAAGTCATTGGAAGATGACACAACCTCAAAAAAAAAAAAAACTAGCTCATCACTACTATTGAGTTTGTTTTGAAAAAATCAGTTCTGTTATTTCGGTGTTATTAGGATTAATTTGGTTATTACAAAAGTCTTCAATGCTGAAACTGGTTTTGAGTGGCGATTCGGACTGGGCAGAAGTTAAGCGTACTTTCAACGCCACGAATTTCATTAGTATTACTAAAGCGCGTGGTATTGAAAGTACGCTGAGCGCAGAACTTCTCTCGCAGGCAGCGCTATTGCCTGCTGATTTCGTGATCTGTGATTGTTTCCGAGATGAATGAGATGGATGTCTTCAGAAAATAATATCAAGGGTTGCTGACATTCTGTATAAGGCGCCAATGTAGCTTTCAGTATTTTGCTTACCTAGTCCGTCGATACGGACGAATCTGCAATATTCCAGTATGGGCGAACCCCCTATGTGCAAGCTTAAGCTCACGGAACTGTCTTGCCAACCGTGGTACATCCACATGGGCTCTGCAACAAAATAATTATATATAATATACGCTTGTATTCCACGAAGGACATAACTGGCTGTGAAAACTATGGCTTCCTAGAAGAGCGCTGGTCACATAGTGT
This sequence comes from Lithophane socia, assembly GCA_947522985.1. Lineage (NCBI taxonomy): Eukaryota > Metazoa > Arthropoda > Insecta > Lepidoptera > Noctuidae > Lithophane > Lithophane socia. The sequence goes on from OX383272.1 coordinate 5,214,147, forward strand.
CTGCAATTTACGAGCGAATGACGTCACTGAAACCTACTTATCCTTACATAATTATAAAACAAAGTCCTCCGCCGCGTCTGTCTGTCGTCCTGTTCGCGATAAACTAAAAAACTACTGCACCGATTTTCGTGCTGTTTTCACCAATGGATAGAGTGGTTCTTTAGTAAGGTTAGTATAAATAACCAACATCCACGCGGGCCAAGCCGCGGGCATCAGCTATTTTCTTATGAAAGTAAGTTGTGTCTATGCTTTCTCTTGCTCTTCCGGCCGTTCGCCATCTAACGTGTGTTTATAAAATGTACAAACGGCTACACATAAAGCTATAGGTACATTTCCAGTTTAGGCTGATCTCGCATTGTATAGGATTTCTGTACAATGCGCGGTCAGCATAATTATACTCAGTCACTGGCGGTTATGGCCACTGGCGCCATCATTTGAATTTGAAATATGTTCATTTGAAGCCAATTCTACTGACCGGCTTCGTGTTCACGTCAGCTAACAACGTCACTGAAAAAAATAACATTACACATTTTTTCCACGAAGGGTGACTCCAGACTCCAGACTGTCATTCAATGAACTGACTCGCAAACTGGCCTAGTGTCCCGAGCACATTATTTGAATTTGTTTGGTGTTGACGGAGCATATCTTTTTTCCATGCATCTCACCAACCAGTCGTCAACAACTTTTATAAATCTTTTACTCAATCCATCCACCCTTTCCTTTATCTTCCTCTACTCTATAGTTATCCTCGTTCATACTCAAAACTTTTCTTACGAAATTATTCTCATTCTTCCGTAGATCTATCACAAATGCCCATAGCATGACAGTTAGAAAATAAGTGTGTTTTACTGATATTCTTTTAATTGGAAATGTATAGCTTGATGTGTAGCCGTGTGTACAACAAGTGAAGTGAAGTTTTTGAGTTAGCTTCAATCATTCTTATTTTTCCCACTTGGTATATCTAAAAAAAAGTGATAACAAAAACTTATTCAAAAAAAAAACCGACTTCCAAAAAAAACAAAAGCTTTTGTTGTAAAAAGTTTTTATGAAGGAGCAAATTAAGATATCGTCTAGATAAACTAAGCGAGAAAAAATACGGGAAAAAATACGTAATATTGAAGCTAACTCAAAAACTACGCAAAGTTAATAAAATTTATATGGGACCACAAGGGAACCACCAGCTTTCAAATAAAAAAAGAATCATCAAAGTCGGTTCACCCAGTCGAAAGTTCTGAGGTAACAAATATAAAAAAATACAGACGAATTGATAACCTCCTCCTTTTTTTGAAGTCGTTTAAAAATACAACCGACCTTCAAAATAAACACTAAAAAGTTCTTTTTTGGAATTCGGTTGTTTTTTTTTTTTGTAAAAAGTTTTTATTCATTCAAGATGACTTTGACAAGTGACAATCACTCAGCGCTCCTTCGTGGAAAAGCTTCCAGCAAACAATCCCATCATCATATAGCTAGCCTTTTCCCAACTATGTTGGGGTCGGCTTTCAGTCTAACCGGATGCGGTTGAATACCAGTATTTATCATGGACCTACCTATCTGTCTCTTTCAAATAGTTATTTTTAAACATTGGTGAGATATAAAGTTGAAACCTTACAAATACAAATTAATTTGTCACATAATCCCATAAAAGTCTGTTTTTTAATCGCGTAGACTAATTCGACATTTCAAGTGATTGTTGCTTGTTTTTTCAATTTGGAGTTTGACATATTTTGCATATCTGTCAAATTAGTCTAGATCTGTCAAATTAGTGATTGCGTAAGAATTTAACATGAACAGAGTTTGTTTACACTTTTTATCAGATACTTTTGGAACAGTCATTAGGCTAAACGTATGCTGACACGCAAGTGACGCAGGTCCACGCAGCGCAGGGTGGAGCAGATTATGTATCCAGACCTAGCCGCAAAGTTCACATGTTCCATGTACCTAGACGAAATAATAAACTATTCTCTAATAATGTATTTTGTATGGCGACCAAAGTTTATAATAAACTACCAGACTGTTTGAAAACTCTAAGCTTTAGGACATTTAAAAGTAAATTATTCAATTATCTTCTAAATAAATGCTACTACTCGACTAATGATTTTATGAATGAAAAGTTGACATAAATATTAGGAAACAGTGTTATATTTTTTTCTTATTATCTTTGACCTAATTCTATCCTTCTGACATTTCATAATTACTAATACTTGACTAATTTTCAATTTGAATGTTATCCTAATCTATTTAATTCAATGCCAATTCAATGTGTGACCAACAAAACTAACCAAAACCCTGAAAATGTATTTGTACTCCGGAAACGGCAGAATATTATGTACTTCAAAACTATGTAACATCTCTATGTAACAATATTCTCACAAATAAATTGACTATTACTATTACTACATGTAATGGATTAACGTATTGGCAAACACTGGCGATAATATTAGGTCCCCACCTATGAAAACAGCGTTTTGTATGGGGAATTTTAAAGAAGTTGCATTTTTCATATTAACATTTTCTTATAATGTATATAACAACCATGAACACTAATGTTTTAAAACTTTTATGCACTAATGTTTAAAAACTAAGATAACGTATGCCATAAATTAAGCGAAAAAGTAACTTTTGGCTAAGTTAAAAAAAAATAGTGGTCATTTCTACTAACAATGAGGAGTCATTTTTTAAGGTATTTTTTATGTTTAGAAAACTATAAGTAATAAGGTTTTTTTACTATTGATGGTCATTATTCGATATAATACCAAGTAATTGATGAATATTTTAAATCATAGAAGCGACAAGGTTCTCTATTTGTGAGAAAAAAAACGCCAATTTCATAAGTAGGGACCCAATATAATGACAGATCTTCTTGACAGCCGTTATGACGGAACCGCTCTTCTAGAAAACCAAAGTTTTAGTCGTTACTTACCGTAGACGCTAACTTCAAAGGTTCTGCTCAGTTCTTCATGATTGTGGACCAGCCCTACATGGCAGCCCCACCTGCCACTGTCATTACGCCAGAGGTTATTGAACCTGATGCCGCATTCTCCTGCATCGAGACCGTTGCCGACGTATTCGTAGTCTGCTGATGAGATGGCTGCGGAATAATAACGAGGGTGGTTTTAGATTCAAATAAGTGCAAGACTGCAAGTTCGGGAGGAGAGGAGGAGCTCGTGGCTAAGTAATAACAGCCGCACGGGTCGATCCATCAGGTTAAGCTACGCTTGCCGGGGCTGGTCCGTGGATGGGTGACCATCTTTACATATCGAGACTCCTCCGTGCCGTCATTTGTTGATCTTTGACAGTCGTTATAGGTCGTCAACAGCCCGAAAGTCTGACAACCAGTCTTGCCAAGGGGTATCGTATTACCCCAGTTACTGAATTGTGAAGGTCAGATAGACAGTCGTTCCATGTAAAATACTGGTATTCAGCTGCATCCGGTTAGACTGGAAGCCGACCCAAACTTGGTTGGGAAAAGGCTAGACAGATCATGAAGTGCAAGACTGCAAGTTCATCCTCCTTGTCTTTGATAGCTCTGACAACGAGGCTAGTTTGTGAGTTCATCCAGCATCACACGGTCCAGTTGACAGTTCGGTCACTGGCGTTATCATTTGAATTTGAATCATGTTCAATTGAAGCCAATTCATTATTGACCGGCATCGTGTTAACGTCAGCTAACAACGTCACTGTACAAAATAACATTACAACATGTTTTTGGATGACTCTAGACTCCAGGCTGTCACTCAATGAACTGACTCGCAAATTGGCCTAGGATCCCGAGCACATTTTTCGAATTTGTTTGGTGTCGACGGAGCATGTCTTTTTTCCATGTATCTCATCTCATATTTATTATCTTTTACACAATCCATCCATATTTTCCTTGGGATTGCTCTACTGTAATCTATCGACGTTCATGCTCAAAACTTTTCATACGGCATGTATCTTGTTCCTCCGTAGACAGTTGGAAAATAAATGTGTTTTACTAAAATTATTTTAGCCTTACGCGGGATCACATGTCTCATCTCACGTAATATAAGTAGTTGAAACACCCTTCCAATACATAAAGAAAAGGATACTTATTATTGAAATTCTTATATCGGCCTTTCTTTTGGTGTTCTCTTAAATAACAAATTTTCTTAACTAGCCCTGTTAGGGACAGGGCTAGTTAAGAAAATTTATTAAATGTACATTACATATTTTACGCCTTGTAAAATGTCCATAGCAAAGTGATTGTCGGATACAGAATGGAAGTCCATTATTTCAACAATGTGAAACGATCTTCACCCAACTTCTTGTTTATGTATAACCGCGCCAATTTTCTATACCATATAGAAAATTGGCGCGTAAAATTGTTGGAAAATTGGTGTTTAGTTGTTACATAATATGAGACATGAAACCCAATAATACACAAATATTAAGGTTTTATAGTGGGTAGGTAGCTACTCGGGGCACAGCAAATTTTCAGGGGCGGCAAAATTCGAAGCGTGAGAAAAAAATTCATCGCATTATCGAAAATACTTTTTATACTTATCTTAAAAAAATGAAATATAAAAAAATAAAATTGAAAAAATTATAACATTTAAGTAGGTACCTAGTTACATATAAATGATTATTTAGCATTTTTTACAGTGCCCCAGGGGCGGCTAATCTTGAATCCTGACCTGACACTTATCTTGTCAGCACACCTATTGACAGCTCACTTCACCTACATTTCACGGTGAAATTTTTACTGATTAGATCAGCTGGTGTGATACTCACATGGACCAACGTTGAAGACAGTTCCGTTCGGTGCCCTGAAGTAGCAGTAGCGGACAGAGGCGTCTATGGAGCAAGACATCGTCACTGCATTGCCTTCTTCGCCCCCAAATACAGATGCTTGGCTTTTCAATTCCGGCTCTGGAAATTAATATTTTTTATTACACTTTTTGGAGGACTGCAAACTGACTTATCATCATCTGCCTAGCCTTTTCCCAACTATGTTGGGGTCGGCTTCCAGTCTAACCGGATGCAGCTGAATACCAGTATTTTATATGGAGCGACTGCAAACTGACTTAGATCAAATAAAAACCAAGACTGAGCACTGTCAACAGTGACATGAGGCCGTACCCTAATCTGAATCATTTTGAAGGAGATTGCTAATTCATTGCTTCATATGTTCGAAAAATGTGTCTGCTCGACAACGTAAATAACGCGATGAATGTTGTTGAACTGTCAAAATGAAACAGATTGTGATTGATTGTGTGTTACGCAATTTTGGTGCTGGTTTCGTAAACATGGGTGCACCTATTGAGGTGTTATTTGATTGTAAGCGTGTGAGCGTGTATGCACAGAGCGGAGGCGTAGTTTTAGCATGCTTCACTGTATTGTTCGCAGCGCTCTGTCTTGGTTTTTTATTCGGTCTGAGACTTAGGATAAGTAGGTACTATTCTTAATTCAACGCTACTACATATACAATTGAAAACTAAAAAGGAGTAAGTAAGTAATTTACATTAGTAAAAAATATAGGTATACAGGGTGAAAGCACAGGTCTGTTCACATTCTGTACATCAAACTAAGTATCATTGAGCAAAATATTTTTGTGATTTTATGTAAAAAAAATGGACATCGATCTTCAAAAATGGAACTTCGACCTTCAATATATAGTCCTCCAGACCGTATTTTCGGCCACGGCGGCCAAGTTAAGCCTTCGGCGCGGGAGATATTATAGTGCACAAGTGTTTGCGCAGACACAGGTGCACTCTCTCTTCCCTCACTCTCATAGTCCGATATGGGACGGTAATCCGACACGACCGGAGAGAGATCAGGCGTAGGACCAACGGCTTAACGTACTTTCCGAAGCACGGGGGTATCACACCGCCAACTTCCAAACTCCGGGCTGTTACTACGAAATTCCTAATGGAAAAATCCAATAACACTTTGCCCGACCCAGGAATCGAACCCAGGACCCCACGCTCTGCAGTCGCGCTTGCGACCACGAGACCAACGACCTTCAATAACTAGGTAACTAGACGGTTCCCAGGCACTGTACAGTACAAAAAATTGTCACAATGGACGCATACAAGTGACTCTTGGCTTCGTGCTTCTTTTTATATCGAATTGAAGATATGTTTAATAAACTGTTAACTATAAAAATAATCTACATCATTACCGATATCTACTAGTTGTATAGTCTAGTTTAGTATTTAATAATTAACATTGATAATTAAACATATCAGTTACAATTACCCAATAGTTAGATAAAAATATTACTCAATGTAATGATTATGGCGCTAGCAAATAGCAGTTCTGTGTACTTACTAGTTTTTATTGCAGTTACCGTCAAATAAAGAATAAATAAGGAACTGTTTGCAACCTAAAAAGATGCATCTTCGAACAAGATAGGGAAACAATTAAAATAGATGATTCCGAAGTCGAAGTAAAACTTTTAAACTCTGTAAAAATGTAGCAGCAAGTTCAGTCAGCCTTGTGTACAAATTTTGCATATAGAAGAGTATATTATCAAACAAAAAGAGTAAGTAAACAAATGCGAAATATATATAAATAATCCTTGAAAGAATTTATAAGATTATATTAATAAGATTATACTGCTGTCTTGTATGAGCATGCAGATATTATGAGAATTCTAAGAGGGATGTATGGCGAAACACAAATGGGTAGAATAAGAAATGGGTATAAAAGAGGAAGTCTGAAAGTGGCACCGGTCGGTGACTGAAAAGTTGTGTGGAAATCGGTTGTCATGGTATGTGATGTAGATGTGTGCGGAGAGTGCACAGGTGATGCGGAAGAATGAAGAAAATGTCGTGAGTAAGTAGTAGTAGTAGTTCTAAGTTTGTATGTGGATGGCTATAGGAGTAAGGAAAAACGACAGATGGACTTTGAGGAAGATGATGGCTAGCAAGGGGTGACTACCGAGATGGCCGACTAATAGAGAAGTATTGAAGAAGTAGAAACGGTATGCGGTGTCCCAACACCAAATAAATTGGGATAAGGATAAGGATAACGATGATGATATTAATAAGATTACACCTAGAGTCCAAATGAATAAATAATCAGTTGAATTAAGATATTGATTTAATAAAAAAAAATAATCTCATAAATGTAAGATTTGAAACTGAATGTGACGTCATGTGCAGCAGCATTGATTAAATAATTAACGGGAGCTCCTACCATACTACAAGTAATACCAATAGTAAACCTACCACCATTGTAATAGTAACTAGTCGGCTGATCCATTATCGACCCGGTGACGGTAAGGAAGGCGTAGCTGATGTGCCGTGCGGTGTTGACAGCACAGCGCCATATACCTTGGTGCTCCGCGGAAGGCGTTAAGAGGCGGAGAGTGCAAATATGGCTGTCAGAATCTGATTCGTAACTGTAAGATAAAACAATATTTAAAAACTAGATGAGGTCGGTATTTCCTATTCGATTACTGTGAGGAGAAACAATGAAACAAAATCAGAGGCCTAGACATAATCTTGGTCAGATTATTGAAGACCATGTAGATTATGTGGTACTGAATATCATCGCTAACTGATTCAATAAAAAAACAGCTTTGGTAATAATATTCTCACAGTCTCTATGTTGGTAAAATCGTTGGGCCTAAAAACGAGAGTGATTTATGTTGGAAAATATCACAACTTGCAGAACATGAACTTATTCTTCTACAACAAATGCTTTTTTGGAGACAAATGCTTGTTGTTGAGTTGAGTTGATCTAAAAATACCGACTACTGACATTATTAAGTACTAACCGTATAACGGCCCCGCTGTACCCGTCCTGCCCAACCCCGTGGCTGGCGATGAGGACATTTCCGCCAGGGTCGCGGAACAAGCAGGCATGGACCTCGTTCTCTCCTGCCACGGAACACGTCATTATCACCGAAGAGCCATTCTTCGATACGTCCGCTGTGACTACTGGCTTGGAATCTGAAATAGATTGAGGTCATCATCATTGTTGTAATCATTCAGCCAAAAAGACATCCCTGATGGACAAAAGGTTTCCAAAGCATCGCCAAAAGATCTTCCTTTGTTTTTCGCATCCATCGTATTCCCGCTTCATAAAACATGATTTTGAATATTACACATAAAACACAAAATAATATTATAGATACAACATCAAACTGATCCTTAAATGTTACAATTTATAGTAGCTATTACATACCTGCTGCTTCTACAACCACGAAGAATCTCTCATGACGAAGCATGACTGTGCCGGAAACGCCAACCGATATAGTCCACCATCCTTGATGGGCCTTTGTTACTCTGTCCACCAACAGTCTGCACTGACCAAATCCGTCGTAAACGTGGTTATTGTGGAAGTCTATAAGTCGGCAGTACACCGCATCTTCAGGACCAAGGGTAATATTCACGGAACTACCCAGAGGCCATTCCATATTCTCCACGGAGATTTCGGTCAACTCTAGGAATACATTTGTAATGTTATTAATTGTGTCGAAACACCCATTATGATATTCAACAGAGAAAACGTGAAGAACAGCTGAAGTATGGAGAAGTTATGAACTATATTTGAGTATTATAACAGTACATTACTTCTCATCAAAACGTTAGCGTATTGAATATCATTACCTAAAATATTTACTTCAACAGTCGCTCTGTAAGTTATTTGGTTTCCATATACAATAGCCCATGATCCATGTTGAGCACGAGTGACGTTTCTAACAATGAAACCACAAGAACTATAACGAAATTGGTCAACTTCAAAGTTTGTAACTTCTTCATCATTAGCATACAGTTTGCAAGTGTCATACATATGCGTAGCATTCGGTAAACTCAAATACAGATCGGCTCCTTCAGTTATAGTTATTGCTTCTCCTAAAGACGATGTTTCTGAAAGAAAAGATTGGTATTCAAATTTATTATCTGTAATCATTGTCCGATAGAGTGTATTAACTGTGTTATCTCTGGACGTGACCTGATATGCGGATAATCATCATTAATTTAAATATTATCGATTACCTTCGATGCGGATAGTAAAATGCCGCCTTCTTTCGATAGGATTAGATGACCTGGTAGCTCTTGCGATCAGTATCCAGTCGCCGAGCATGTCTAAGTCGAGAACATCGACCTTAACGCCACATTCGATGCCGTTTTCTTCTAGAATTTCTACGTTGGGTATATGAAATCCATCTATAAAGGCGTACTGCAAGCCATTTGGTGTCATTAAGTGACAACTCTCATTTTCAACAAAGCTCGTGGTGGTAATTATTACTCTATGTGACATCCCCAATTTTGTATCAAGAATAGTTTCGGTCAAATTTTCAACAACTCTAAAGTCATCTAAAATGGGGCTTTCTGGATCTGGAAAAAAATATATGGAAAAATTGCATTACGTTAACTTGTAATAAGTACAAATCACACGATTTTAAATATGTTAGGGAAAAACTATTTTTTCAATATACTGACAAAATATGAATCATCGAATGGAAATCCTACTTTCCGTTTTATTTTATACTCACGTTAAATATAACATTTTTTTTTTTTTCAAATTAGTCAATCAAATCTTTATACGGTATCTATCGACCTTTAAAACTTAGTTACCTTCTTGTATGATATGGAAGGTCTGCCGTCTCTCAGTAAACTGATTACCATTACTGAATTTTCCAATAATCTGCCATTCACCTAGCATATCCTTAGTAATTGGGCTCAAAGTGATCCGACAGGCTGGTGTGTCTACACTCTTCAAAACTACTCCATTCGAAGCGATGACATTGTTTAAATCATATGATTGGCCTGTAGGCATTGTGTACTGACAATTTTCGACTTGTCCAACTACACCTTTAACACTTACTTCCAAGGTGCGTCCCAAAATAACAAGATATCTGTCTTCGGGTAATGTAGTTACATTATACGCCTGATCATAAGGTCGCTCCTCATCTGAAACAGTATCATTGTTAGACACACCGACAACTTCATACATTTACAGGTCCTGTGCCCAATGGCATTTCTATCGGCAAAAATCACGAACTTCCTTATAATTAACTCCATACCGTATTTAACCCCTTTAGGGAATGAATTTTCAAAAGGGCTTTCATAGTGCTCACCATCATTATACATAAGGAACTCCTGTGCGTCTGATGCTTCTAGACACAGCGGTTTAGGCTGTGAGTTCTCTTAGTGAATGCATTCAAGATTTTTCTGAAGTACATATTTTAAATTAAATAATAAATACTTACTGTACAGGAAAAATTTCAATGGTTGACGTATTTCTTGCAAACCATGAACCGCTGAACGGAATTTGCCATAGATCGTCCATTCTCCTATCGAGGTTTTATCTATGTTGGTGAAATTAATGCTACACAGATTTACAAGGTCGAAACCAATTCTTTCTATGTTAGGATAATTGACGTCTCTTGTGATAACGAGGTCTTCGCCATTGGGTGTGATAACGTTACAGGTGACAGCAGGTGCAGTGCTCGCCACTCCAGGATTTACACTTCCACCGTAGTGAACTGGGTGACTAAACATAGGCTGTGTAATCGAACCCCAGGCAGCACTCGGGTTATTGTTGCTATCTAGAAGATTGAATTATGCAAAATAAAAATATTAATAAAAAAAATACTTAAGTGTACTAAATAAAATTGAATTGAATACTTTAAGTTAATGCTCTCTGTTCCGTTCCAGAACTAAATAATCTCTGAGAAAATGGCATGACATCGACTGAAGTGAATGTTGACAAAAAAACAATATAGCGTTTGGAATTATTTCTAGTAATCTATTCAATTCTATAGAATACAAGAATATTAAACTTACTCCAAACAATATTGGCAGGTTGGCATCGCATTTCATCATCTTGGGTAGACTTGCCGCACAGTCTCCAGTTTCCTAACAAACTTGCAGACATCGGTCCTAAGGTGATTCTAGACGAGACAAAGTTGCTGCTGCTTTGTACAATGACGTTGTCCATTTTAAAGTTGTCTGCCTTTGTGAGTTCTCCATTTGGAGGCCGAACATAACACTCCTCTTCAAATGATCGTTTGTCCAAAGATATATCAATGAAATGTTCCATTCTTGTGAAATGTTCGATCGTGCTTAGTACCGTTATATTTTCATCTTCGTTATATTCCGGTTCTGGAATGATTTTAAAAGTTCGGGGATACAGAAATCCTATTTTAAATATAATTCAAAATACAGGGTGTAAGGGTAAACACTCTTGTCATTCAAACCATGGGTAGTTGACTTAAATAAATGACCTAGTAACAACAAAAAAAAACTTTATTTTCATTAAAAGATTTTAAAAAGACCGACACCGTGCTCGCTAGCGAAACAGCTGACTGACGACTGACGAGGGAAGGGTCGCGCTCGCGGCCGTTCAAGTTACGTCCCACACCCGTGTTAAGACGCAAGTTCGTTGCCCTAGCGCATAGGGAAACGAACTTGCGTCTCTTGTGGTAAAATGTAGATTAAAAAAAAACCTAATCTTCCATTGATTTTACGTTCTATAAATGACACCAAACCACTGGTTTCAGGTGTTTACCCTAACAGCCTGTATTTAAACCACTGTAAGATTTCCTGTTGGAAGAATTCAAGAGAGTATGAAAAATATTACTATCAAAATGATGAATGATGCACTGACTGGACAGGTCCACCCAAATCTGAGTGGTTCTTTCCTCAAAAGACCATTTCAGACACTAATATACTAATATTACATGGTCATCATATGGCCTGACCAAGATTCGATCTGGACTTTAATTAAAAGAGATTCTACTCAGGGATAGTCAGAGGAAATATCGACTCCTCCTAGTTTATTTTTTAATATCACGTTTAAAAGTTATTCCGATATCCTATTTATAGAATTTATTGGTATAGTTACTTAGTCCTTTTAGTTAATTTAGTATAATAACTTAATAAGTTACCCTATGTATATATTTTATCATAGATAAAAAAACAGAATTTAAACAATTTCATTCCATTTCATTGCTTGCTACTGGTTATGTACACAATTTTGTGGAAAAGAATTTGGGCCCGTAATTTTTAATTACACGATTTTTACAATTCTATTAAATTTTAATTAGTTTTCTTTACATTCTTACCTGTAACAATCACAGTGAGATTGACGGAAGCAGTGCTTGCATGGTCTTGCAGTTCATGATCGTAGGTTAGGACCCAGATTCCTTCATCATTGATATCAATATGATGTACAGTTACCATACAATCTATCCAGGCATCTTGATGTACATGATATTTCTCAGTATTGGCGCTTACATCATGTGGTGTGAATACGAATATTGTATTTTGTGGTGATTTTAAGAAACAAGTTTTCGCCTTGTGGTGTGGCTCTGTCTCCACGAAGATTCCGAAAACATCTCCTTCGGGTCTGGTGTAATTTCTACTCGGATTGCTGTCGTTTATGCCATCTGCAAATAGTATTTAAATCGTGTTACACGTACTAAGGCGGATAAATCATGAAATTTACACCCTTTAAAAGCGTTTTATTCTTGAATCGTATTTTTGAACATATATCGGTGAAACAAAAAAAAAAATATATTTTCCAGAGTAACGAAAACGCGTTTTTGTGAATAATAATGCAAAATAGTTTACAGGAAAATTTTGGTTACGAGTTGTAAAAAAATTATAAAACCAAAACTTATATGATTTTCAAAATTAATCAATGTCATCCACGGCAATTTCGATAAAAATAAAATTTGTTATGAAAAAATAAAAAAATGTTATGGTTTTCTTAATGTAATTTTGTTGTAATTCAGGTCAGATAGGCCAGATAGAACCTATTAATAAAAGGTAAACAAAATTTTATTCTGTTGCCTTTTTGCCTGGACTTATGACGATAAGTATAAAATCTACATACGATGTATATTTTAACTGAATGTATCGCCGTAATCTTTTTATTACGTGAAGAAGAAATGTTTCCAATATTTTTTTTATAATCTACCGAACGGACAAGAAAAAAAAGTTGTAGAATCAATTTCCTTTATAATAAGGATTTGTTTCCGATAAAGATATAAAATATCTGTACCTACCTACCTATATATCAAAATAAACCTAGTACAGATCGATTCAAACTTAATGGCGGCTCGGAAGTTAGCTTTTAGCTGCGCAGTACCCCACCCCTCACCCCCGCTGTCACATGAAATTGTTACTGCGCAGCGACTCGGCTCATGTTCCGAGCCGCCATTAAGTTTGAATCGAACTGTATCAAAGATTGTTATCAGAGTGCATTCAATCTTATTTAAATTACAAGCATTTAATAAATATTTATAGGTACATATCAGTAAAACTAATAATACACGTGTATTAGCATGCTTAAAATCAGCACGCTTTTAGTAGGATTAAGTATGCTTATTCACATGAATAAATAGAGATAAAACCTGTCCTGTTAAAAAGTGTAGAATTGCAAATGAGCTCAGGGGGCTTACAACAGTCACTTTGGCAGAATCATAATAGGAAAACATTATGAATCATCGTAAAATGTCACAAACTGACAATTCATATTTTGATCGGCGTGCGATTCATATTACGAAATAATTCATCTGTTTGACAGTTTTCTATGGATATTCGTAAAATGGTTCACACATTTTAATTGCTGTTGTGTCAAATCAGAGGAATTGCTAATGACACCTGGAAATTCAGCAAATGAATTGCTTATAGAGGAATTGTTAATGTGGCCGTTTTAGGCCCACCTCTTCCAATTGCGGCTCAGGTAGCATGCTCGAAAATTCGAAAACCAACAGATGATTTTTAAGCATGCTCGGAGTTAGCATGCTTTTACTGGAAAAATCGATTATATGTATATATTTTCGCAAAAAAAACCTGCTCGCATATGTGTAGTAGTTGCTTCGGGTTTGTTTTGTTCATAAGATAGATAGATAAAACGTTTATTTACATACAGAACAGAAACACAAAAAACAGAAACACAAAAAAAAAAATCGACAACGTAACTGAAACACAAAAAAAAATCGGTTACCTTCGAAGCGGATGGTAAAATTCAGCCTTCTTTCGATAGGATGAGAGAACCTGGTAGCTCTTGCGATCAGTATCCAGTCGCCGAGCATGTCAAAGTCCAGAAAATCGACCTTAACGCCACATTCGATGTCGTTTCCTTCTAGAATTTCTACATTGGGGACATGAAATCCATCTATAAAGGCGTACTGCAAGCCATTTGGTGTCATTAAGTGACAACTCTCAGGTTGAACAAAGCTCCCGGTGCTAATAGTAACTCTATGTGACGCCCCCAATCTCGTATCAATAATTGTTTCTGGCAAATTTTCAACAACTCTAAAGTCCTCCAAAATGGGGTTTGCTGGATCTGAAAAGAATATAATTATGGAAAAAATCCAATACCAAACTTTGAATTACACACGATTTATAAAAAGAAATCGTTTAGCTATTATTTTTCCAATTGATTTATATATATAAATTAACAAAATATAAACCATCGAATCAAAAACTATCTCCTTCTGTTTTACTTTATACCCACGTCAACATAACACATATTATTTTCAAAAAAGTTAATCAATTCTTTATTAGTATATACGGTACCTAACTTCAATACTAAGTTACCTTCTTGTATGATATGGAACGTCTGCCGTCTCTCAGTAAACTGATTACCATTACTGAATTTGCCTATAATCTGCCATTCACCCAGCATATCCTTAGTAATTGGGTTCACAGTAATCCGACAGGCTGGTGTGTCTACACTCTTCAAAACTACTTCATTCGAAGCGATGACATTGTTTAAATCATATGATTGGCCTGTAGGCATTGTGAACTGACAATTATCGACTTGTCCAACGCTTTGTACATTAACTTCCAAGGTGCGTCCCAAAATAACAAGATATCTGTCTTCGGGTAATGTAGTTACATTATATGCCTGATCATAAGGTCGCTCCTCATCTGAAACAGTATCATTGTTGGACACACCTTCAATTTCATACATTTGCATACAAGACTTTATCTACACCCATGCTATAAATCAATGTGAAATGCGCCTGAATGACAGCGTTCTTCTTTTGAAATGAGTTGCATTATGAAATTTAGTACAACATTATAACACCCGTTTGGATGATCTAATGGTTACTATGACACTGTTGCTATGTTTCAGAAACTTTTATAGAGGTTTTATAGCATGGGTGTAGATAAAGTCTTGTATGCAAATGTACTTAAATAGGTATTAAAACACTCAAGTGCTACTATTATCACAATTACAAAAAAAAAAAAACTCGAAAACTACAAAAAATCGTGGACTGAGAAATGGGGAATCTAATTTTTGTTTATGACGTCACTTTTGGTCCAGGCTGTATACATAACTCTTGTGCATTTCATGCTTCTAGACCCGGCGAATTATGCTGTGCAATGTATTAGTGAATTGATTTTAAGATTCTAAGGAAGAAGATAATTAACTTTTTAATTTTCAATACTTACCGTATAGGAAAAAATTCAATGGCAGACGTATTTCCTCCAAACCATTAACGATTGAACGGAATTTGCCATAGATCGTCCATTCTCCTATCGAGTTTTTATCTATGTTTGTGAAATTAATGCTACATAGATGTGCACGGTCGAAATCAATTCTTTCTATGTTAGGATAATTGACGTCTCTTGTGATAACGAGGTCTTCACCATTGGGCGTGATAACGTTACAGGTGACAGCATTAACAAAGCTCGCTACTCCAGGATTTACACTTCCACCGTAGTGAACTGGGTGACTAAACATAGGCTGTGTAATCGTACCCCAGTCAGCATTCGGGTTATTATTGCTATCTAGAAGATTGAATTAAGCACAATAATAATATTAATACAAGTTAAATAAAATTTAAAATTAAAAAAAAATCCTCGCCAAAAACAAAGCATCTAATAAATGTTTTTTTTTTTAATATAGCTAAGAACACTCTCGATCAAGTCACCTTTCAAATAAAACCAAAAAAATCGAAATCGGTTCCGCCGTTTGACAGCTACGACGACAGATACAGATAAACACCCCTCTTTTTCCGTCGGGGGTTAAAGTGTGCTAAATAAAAAGTTTTAATATAAGTCTGAAATCAACAATCCGCATTGAACAAGTGTGGTAATCAATGCCATCTCTGTATGACAATAATAGTCATGTATTATTATTAAAGCCTACTGTTTTGTTTAGTAAATATGTAGGTTTTTTTTAAATTGTTTTTCTTTGTCTTTTTATTAATAGAGATAATAATTTATATGACCCACATAAAAAAAAACAACCGTGTCAACGTTATCCTTTTGTAAAGTATAGGTACTAAACTGTTACCTTGAATATATCATCAGTGATTGATAATATAATATGTATAATTATATAACCGTCAAGCCGACAATTATGACGCAATCAGTGGTCAGAGCTCTCTTTTGCACTCAATTTAGCAAAATCCCGAAAATTCACAAAATGTAAAAAAAGCAATGTTGAATTCTGTTTTTGAGTCCCACTGAACGTAACCATATAATTAAACTTAAGAGCATTTACGCCATCATCCGTGAGCTGTTTGGCTCAAAACAGTACTTTTCGACTCAGTTAATATCCATTAAACATTATTTTAAAAACATATTAAGAGCGTTTACGACATCCGTGCGCTATCTGTACTTTTCGACCTAGTTAATATCCATCAAATATATATTTTTTAAATATTAATTACTAATCCTTTTAGGAAACGCTCTTAAGTTGTGCTCTTTTCCGTTCCCGAACTAAATAATGTCTAAGAAAATGGCATGTCATCGACTGAAGTGATTTCAAAGGTAATTGTTGATAATTTATATCAATGTTGACAAAAAAACATTAATAATTTATAAGCGTTTCAAGTTCTATCTGAACTATGTAGTAATCTATTCAATTATAAAGAACACAAAAAAATATTAAACTTACTCCAAACGATATTGGCAGGTTGGCATCGCATTTCATCATCTTGGGTAGACTTGCCGCACAGTCTCCAGTTTCCTAACAAACTTGCAGACATCGGTCCTAAGGTGATTCTACACGAGACAAAGTTGCTGCTGCTTTGTACAATGACGTTGTCCATTTTAAAGTTGTCTGCCTTTGTCAGGTCTCCATTTGGAGGCTGAACATAACACTCCTCTTTAAATGATCGTTTGTCCAAAGATATATCAATGAAAAGTCCAATTCTTGTGAAATAGTCGATCGTGCTTAGTACCGTTATATTTTCATCTTCGATAAATTCCGTTTCTGAAATATTTTTAAAAGTTCGGGATACAGAAAAGGATTTTTTTTTGCCTATTTTAATAACTTATTTAAACCACTGCAAGATTTCCTGCCGGAAGAGATCAAGCCAGTAAGTTTAGATAACCTAATTTAAAATTGTGCGCCCCTCCACTGCTTGCTACTGCTTGTGTAGAAAAATTTGTGAAGGGACCCGCAATTTTTGAATACAGAATTTTTATTGGAATAGTACAATTCTAAATCTTTTGTTTCTATAAACTTTTAATTAGGTATTTTTACATTCTCACCTGCAACAATCACAGTGAGATTGACGGAAACAGTGCTTGCATGGTCTTGCAGTTCATCATCGTAGGTCAGGACCCAGATTCCTTCATCATTGATATCAATATGATGTACAGTTATCATACAATCTATCCAGGCATCTTGATGTACATGATATTTCTCAGTATTGGTGGTTACATCCTGTGGTGTGAATTCGAATATTCTATTTTGTGGTGATTTTAAGATACATTTTTTCGCCTTGTGGTGTGGCTCTGCCACCACAAAGATTCCGAAAAAATCTCCTTCGGGTCTGATGATATTACTACTGCTGCTGTTAACGCCACCTGCAAATAGTATTAGTAATTAATCGTGTTATACCGAAATCACAAGATCCGCGATTTTGCGGACGGACACCGACGAGCCCGGACGACGGACCGTGGGACGTGCGGGGTATCGCAGTCATCGGAAGTTCCTCGGTGCGCGGTGCGTGGCGGTCTGTGGTCGTCTGCCGTGCGTGTCCGTCTGCAATATTGCCGATCGTCGGATTCCACCACGTAAACCCAAGTTACTTGTTGTTACTCTCTTGTTCTGTTTTGTGATTTATGTATTCCTAACATTACATTTTTGTGCCCGTGGTCCACCAGTGTGGAGGTCGGAAAACGAAAAAAAGAACGTTTAAATTAGGGATTAAATGTATCCTACAGGTGTAGCCCTATCGTGTTTCTGACAAGTAAATTACTTTCACCTTTTCCTACCAGTCAGTGTGCCAAGCAGCCAGGTTTCGATTTATATCATAAATTAGTAGGATTTATTTAAAAACCTTCGCAGACAACATTATTTTTGTCTATGTTTAATATGGGGCTAAAGAGACATGCTTGTATTAGGGTGGAGCATCAATTTTTTTTAATTCTTTTTCTATATTGAATAGCACTAGAATATTGAATAGCACTAGAATATTGAATAGCACTAGAATGTTGCATTGCACCCTCAATTTATTACATAAAAAAAATCATCAAAGACATATTGGAACTTATTTTTAGCCCTCTACTGCCGCTTGAAGATTATGAAAAATCAATAATGAGCAATTTATAAAACATCGTATATTAAAACATAAACTTTTTTTTAATTGTTATTGTAACTCATAATACCCTAAATATTACTAATTTTATATAACAAAGGTCAATTTACTGATAAACGGCACACAAAGGTACGTTAATTCGGATGTCAATGTGAAGAAAATGAACAAATATTGCGGGTATCTTTGTAAGTTGAGTTTTAGATTTTAGTTAATAAAATGTGTGTTTTAGTGTTAATAGTACGCTAAATATAATAGTATTTTTATTTTTATAACATACTGTATATATGCTTAAAGATATGCCTAATTTCTTTAAATTGTGGCTATCGTAGATAGTAGCTAGCTAAAGTAGAGGGCTAAAATATATGTCCAAAAAAATAAACAAAAATATATTCACTTATAATTTACAGGTATTCAAAATCGATTCGATGTAAAAAAAAAAAATCTCCATACATTGGCGCTCCACCACTGCTCGTGCTCTTACTAATAATTCTTGAACTTATTTTCATTTTTAAATTCCATCATAAATATAAGTCCAGTCTGTTAGGGTAGGATCTAACTCAACAAACTGGACTCAATTTACCCTTACAACCTGAAGAGCTACGTTGTCTACGTCCGTGTGCTACGAGGCTACGCATCTCTTTCTAGGAACATACAGAGGGCCTAGACCATAGAGAAATTATATCTCTATGCCCTACACAAAGTGACATTCTATCGACGATAACGATGCTGGAAAAGGCAAAAATGTATAGGACGGACATAAGCTATCGAAAAGCTTATGTCAATCCTGTTGAAAGTCGTTGTAGAAATACGAAACGCTTTCGAAGCGATTGTCACTTGTCTAGGCCCTCTGCGTGACTGTAGCTGCTACGACAATGATATATCTTGAATACTTAGCATAGCAATCCACGCATATCAACGTCAATTTGCCCCTGTTATTACAGATTAGTCATTATAATCAAGATAAGTCTACATATGTCATCATACAAAGTCCTATTAGTTGATAATACTTGCGACATTGGGCGACATTAGGTTGCCTGTAGGTATCTTGCTTTGGTTTTTAACGTTGCATCATTAATCATCAACATTGCATCTTTTTTATTATTGCAATAATTAACGTTAGGTGCGCTTTTTTTAAAAACAGTTCCAGTATTTTTGGTACCTATTCAGTCATATATGATTTCCTAATATCGATCGAAAAACATCGTAAGAAAACCGGCATGTCCTACAACAAAAATTCGATACATGTGACATCTACCAACCCCTGGGCCCGCGTGGTGGATTACAGCCCACTCTCTCTCGTAGTGAGGAGGCCTACTGTGTCCCAGCAGTGGGAACATTACAAGCTGCCTACTGTGTCCCAGCAGTGGGAACATTACAAGCTGACTATAAAAGCAATTATTTAAAATCGTAGGTTCGATTTCCTTTCTTATTTAGGCTATTGTTTCCGACATAGATAAGAATTATCTGTACGTACCTACTTAGTATCAAAGATTATCAGAATGCATTCAATATTATTTAAATGACAAGAATTTATTAATATTTATAGATCATTAAAACTAAAAAAAACATTAAATCAGCACGCTTTTCGACTGTATTGATACTTGATAGCATGCTTATTCCTCACGAATGAAACCCTGTCCTGTTTATAGGTAGGTACCTATGTACAATTCTAGATGAGCATCGGGAACACCCCTTCCATGAGCATCGTGAATACCCCTTCCAACTGCGCTTCAAGTAGCATGCTCAAAAATCAAACAATTGCTAGTTTTTGAGCCTGCTCGAATCTAGCATGCTTTTTACTGGAGAGATTTTATATTTACTACATGTAGCAATTGCTCCTTACTGGCACGAAAGCATGCTGTGTCAGTAATTTAGTTTGTTACTGCTTGACACCTTTATTCCATGGTGGGTTAGCTACACTGGTGTTCGGGTCGGCATGATTCGGCACAGCCGGGTCGGGTGCTTCTATTTTGCAATCGAATATAATGCAGCTTAGCTCGTATTGTGCCGAGTCGACCCGAATATGATTAAGCAAGGGTAGAACACAAACGAAATTTGCCGATTGAAAGCCGATTATGTGTAGTTATTATTAAGAACTTCAGGTCGGCTTTGTGTTGTATAGAATATATGTACCTACTGACTATATGTATAATAAAATGACTGTATGTAGGTATATAGATTTGTTTTTAAGCCCATCGAACATTTTCCCATGATATTAGTCAAAAACTTATTGCAGCAATCAATAACCGGGTAGAAATCCAGGCTCCGGGCTGCTACTGAGAATATCCTAATGGAAAACCTACTAACACTAAAATACCAGCAAGCCAGCTATAATAAATTTTAGTGATAATAATGCGTAAGTATTAAATTATTGATCCATTTTATTACTTTATTACAAAGTAAAACAGTCATCATACTCATCATTATCTGTCGTAAATGCAAATGACATCTAAGTTTTTGTTCACTTTCAGCTTTTACCTGTCACTGTTAGCAAGTCGATGGCCTAGATACGAATTTGTGTGGGGAAAGTGCCACAACTAAAAAGTGAAAAATAAAAACTTTTTCAAAAAAAAAACTACCGACCTCCAAAAATAGCACAACAAAGCAAAATTATACAAATATTATTGTAAAGTCGGTGACTTTGGTTTTATATTTTCGTTTTTTGCAACCAACTTCCAAAATAAAGTTATTTTTCACTTTGTAGTGGTTTTTAGGAGCTCGGGGCTAAGTAATAACAGCCGCACGGGTCGATCCATCAGTTTAAGCTACGCTTGTCGGGGTTGGTCCGTGGATGGGTGACCATCTTCACATACCGAGACTCCTCCGTGCCTCGGAAAGCACGTTAAGCCGTTGGTCCCGACTGTCCTTTGTGCATCTTTGACAGTCGTTAGGGGTCGTCAGAAGCTCGAAAGTCTGACAACCTCTTACCAAGGGGTATCGTACTACCCAGTTACTGGGTTGTGGAAGTCAGATAGGCAGTCGCTCCATGTAAAATACTGGTAATACTGGTATTCAGCTGCATCCGGTTAGACTGGAAGCCGACCCCAACATAGTTGGGAAAAGGCTAGGCAGATGATGAGTGGTTTTTAGAAGTCGTTTGCTTCGATACTGTACTACTACATAATTATAATCGATTTCGCCGCCCGGCTGTGCCGAATCAAGCCGACCCGAACACAGTGCAGCACGCCTTGCGCTAAATCAATGACGAGTCAAAAAAATTGTGTCAAGTGATCTCATTGGCTGTTGATGATTCAGTTAACCAATCAGCTGATCGGCGCGGCGTTTGAAAAGCTAATTTTAGGGTTGATATTCGTTTCAGAAAAACAGTGATACAACACATCTGGTGATTCGAAATTACGAGACGCCGATGGAAAAATCGGCGTGTTTTCGCTTCAATGCGTTTTAAATTAGGTACACACATATTATGGGTTAGGCCGAAATTACGTCGCGTAATTTTCATAGAAAATATAAGCAAGCCGAATTTCCGTTGCGTTATTTTCGACAAGAAATCAATACACGGAATTGGTTGGATACAGACGGCTCACGAAAGATGAGACCATACTACACAAATGCTGTAGGACTTTGAGACTTAGATATGCAAACGATACTAGATAGACTACCTACTTTTCTACCGCGTATAATTCTTTGCTGCACTAAGCTAGTGTGTAGTTGATAGCGCCTACGCCTAAAGCTCTTATCTCCGGAATCACAGACGATATTTGAATTAATTATTATCTTCATGCGGCTTCGCCCGCGTGGAAGTCGGATCCCAGGGGAACGTACTTTAGGGGTATGAGGAACAGGGTGTAAAGTTCACTGATCCACCATAGAAAAGGGAGGATCCTCCGACCAGACGGGCGTTGTGTCTGGCGGGCAACTGCCCAACAATTGATGTTGGATTCTTGTATATATGTCCATCGCTCGGTAAACTGTAATTGCGCGATGCAGGATTTGTGTGACCTCAGATCTTTAATGCGTAGTTCGCATGTGGCGATGTAGATACCGCCACAGTACCACCGGAATAAAAAGTATCCTATGTTTCTAACCCAGGGCATGAGCCAAATTTCATCCAAATCCACCCATCAAACAAACAAACAAACTAACTTTCGTATTCATTATGTTAGTTAGGATGATATAACTTACATTACACGACATCAAAATGTAAACGCGTGTAAAAATCATTTAGCAACATGTCGTGTTTAGACACCATTTATGTTGTTGTATGTTGTTGATAGGCTAGGATATTGTTAGTTATGCATTGATGGCAAGAAGTTGTGTTAATTTTCTACCCATTTAGAAAGTAACCAGTAAGTTACATCATGTAACCAGGCTGGGGCCGTATTATGACTTGTTAATGCCACCATTTTTCCAGTGTGAGTGAGAAACGGAGCTATACAAGACCGATAGCACCATCCTATTTTCGCAGTGTAATAATGATGGCATTAATACTTTATAATACGGCCCCTGAGCGAACATGTGCGACTCTTGTTTATTTTTCCCATAATTATAAGTCATATGCTTTATTTAAATACATATTCATTTGTAACAATTACTAAGCAAGTCTTTGAGTGTCGCAGTACCTACATTGAAGTCGTTCTATTTTAATAAACACAGTCAAAGTCACGAAGTGTTTATAGTATTCCATATTTCTCTTCGTATGACATCAATACAACCCGTTTACACTTCAGTTTAATAAAACTACGTTGAAAACCGTACTAAACAAGATTTGCAACAATTTTTACAAGACAGTACTTTAGGAGACCTTTTATAATAAAAACTTTTAACAAAAAAAAAACAACCAACTTCAAAAAACAAACACAAAAAAGTGAAAAATAACTTTCGGAAGTCGGTGGCAAAAAACGAAAATTGAAAAGCAGACACCGACTTCCGAAATTAAAGTTATTTTTCACTTTTTTTGTGTTTGTTTTTTGAAGTCGGTTGTTTATTTTTTGTAAAAAGTTTTCACTTTTTAGTTGTGGTACCTACCTCACACAAATTCGTATACCGTTATCTGCTATGTAAATAACAGTGACGGAGCGAAATAATTATATCATCTACATACGCAAAGTGGTAAAAATACGTAATTATTGAAGCTAACTCAAAAACTACGCAAGCAAAATTAATAAAATTTATATGGGACCACCTCTGCAGCATGACCTACCAAACAAAAAAAGAATCATCAAAATCGATTCATAATTGGCGGAGTAATCGCGTAAGATACATACAAAAAAAAAAAACTTACAGACGAATTGAGAACCTCCTCCTTTTTGAAGAAGTCGGTTAAAAATAGCCGTTGGCTGCGACTTCGTCTGCGTATTATTTGTATTTCATCATTTTTAGTGTTGCGTACCCGAAGGGTGCCAAATAGAACCCTATTACTAAGCCTCCGGTCCGTCCGTCTGTCTGTCAACGGGCTGTGTCTCATGAACCGTAATAGGTAGACAATTGAGATTTTCACAGATTGTGTAACTATAGCAACTGATAATAAAATTTAAATAATTAAAGGGCGATGGAAGGAGTGGAGGGACGCCTTTGTCCAGGAATGGGACAGAGAAGGCTAGGAAAAAAAATTAAGGTCATATAAAAGACATATTTTTTTCACTACACTTTCATGAGCACTTATGAAACGTCAGAAGGTAGGTGCTCGGTTCCAATTGGTAGGAGGTTGGGAGAAGAGCCGGCAAAAAACTCGGTTACTCTTTTAAAAATAATTGGCTTTTTCTTTCCAAATTACAGGGAGGACAGTGTAGGCCTGTCAATAAGTACCAGGTACTTAAAAAAAAATAGGAAATGGCCAACAAATCGAGATATCTATCCCCTTGGCCTTGGCCAACGCAAGACGCAGGTCGCGCGACCGCGGCGAGAAGAAACGTTAGAAGTTGTTTAGAGCGTGGCATGAGTCGCCGCGGTGCGACTTGCGGAAAGCAGAGCGGCGCGAGAACATTCGACGGCCGCCCCGCGCCGCAAGAAACACCGCAAGATGGACCGCCCTAATGTCGTGGCCCTGGCCTTACAGTCTCCAAGGAAAGGTCCGGTATAATCCTCCGCCTTCTTAGACGGGGATTTACCTATCTTCCTATACATGCTTAGCACTCAAAATATTCATAAAATCATAACCCATACAAGAACCAATCCTTTCTTTGTTCTAAATAATAAAAAAAAATTACCTATTGTACCTAAGCTTATTTACTGATAAAATTAAATATGTAATTACGATAACCAATAACTTATTCTCTTAGGAAAAAAACCTGTGCCTCCGGCTATATCTGGTAGATAATAATTTAATTAATATTTTATCCTAACTTTAATATTTGTTTTTTTTTGTGTATTTGTTTGTTTGTTTTTTAAGCTTTCACGCTAAAGCGGCTGAACGGATTTGGATGAAATTTGGCTCATGCGTAGACCATGACATGGAGAAGGACATACGACATACGACGAAGTCGCGGGCAACAGCCATGTTTTTTGATTTTTTTAACTTTTTAACAGTTACACAGATAATGTCCGCAGGATCATACTTTATTTTAGGTATCTAAGGAAACCTAAATGCGCTGTGATGCTGATATGTCAGTCAACATCAAAGATAGATTATGTTATCAAGTAGGTAAGTATTCGAAAGAGTGTATTTTCTTTGTTTCATCTTATCGCTGCTTATTTAAATATTAGGGAAAATTCACTTATGATTGGATGGATTTTCATCTCTCGGTTTTACGTTGAATCCAGTATTACCTGAATATAGTATTGGCCAGTATTAAATATTAATACGTATGTGCTATTTCTAAAAACTCACCCTGATTTTGTATTCTATGCAAGTAAGTAGGTTGTGGATTTACTATTTAAAAGCACTTTATTTATTTATATAGGTATACTTTATTGTAGACCACAAAAATATATAACAAAAGGTGAAAACAAACACTACAAAATATACAATGGGCGGCCTTATCGCTTGCCGCGATCTCTTCCAGGCAACCTTGGAATGGACAGAGATTTGACTTTAATTTAAATTTATTATTACTTTAATTTTGGCCCATTTTGTCCCGTTACTGGGCAAAGGCCTCCCCCAATTCTCCCAGGAACTCTTTTTCTGCACTACGTCGAACCAGCCCTCGCGGATTTATACTTAGAACTTAAAAAGTTCTTTGGCTCTATTCGAAAGCTTTTGCCAAAATTTTAAATTTAAAAATAAAATATTATCACTCCTGTTTTCCCCTAAGTCTTAGGCAGAGTAGCAATTTATATAGGGCAAGCCTAATTCCCATCAACCAGGCATAAATCCAGACTCCGGGATGCTACTGAGAAATTCCTGAAGAGAAGTTAATTTTTTTTTAGTGTTAAATAATGTTTATACATATATATAAATAACACTTTGCCCGACCGGGAAATGGAACCCTGCTGGACCCCATGCTTAGCCTCGCGCTTGCTACCGCTACCAGCGACGCAATTTTTAAAACCTTGCCTATCTAAGGTCTAAAACCATACAATTTAGTCTTCAAACATGATGTACCTATACCAAAATAAACAACAATTTACCTGCGAACAGGATGGTGAAGAGTAGCCCAAATAAACACAACCGTAGCATTTCAACACTGACATACGACTGTACAGCAATCGTAAGGCTATCCGTGACACTTTACGTTATAGATAACACCTCGTACTACACCTCGTGAGATATAAAGTCCTATTGGTAATGCAATAGATTGAGTATTCTCTTATCTGTTTTGATCCATATCCTGACGATTTACATAAGTTTGATTAATTTATTAGTTGATGTTGATTGTTTTCGATTGCCTTCTAATTAAAGGTGTTTGGGAATTCTTTGTTTTTACTACCTATATAAAAGTAAAGGAGGAGCTCCAGGCTAAGTAATAACAGCCACACGGGTCGATCCATCAGGTTAAGCTACGCTTGCCGGGGTAGGTCCGTGGATGGGTGACCATCTTTACATACGGAGACTCCTCCGTGCCTCAGAAAGCACGTTAAGCCGTTGGTCCCGGCTGTCATTTGTGGATCTTTGACAGTCGTTACGGGTCGTCAGAAGCCCGAAAATCTGACAACCAGTCTTGCCAAAGGGTTTCGTATTACCCAGTTACTGGGTTGTCATCAAAATCTGTTGCGTGGCTTAGAAGAACAACGCGAACGTACAGACAAACCCGAAAAGCGACTTTAATTTATAATTTATGTATAGATTTTAATAAGCACGTTTTATTTTCGTTTCTTTCATTTAAACAATATTACAAAAAAAAAATGATCGTTAAAGCAGCGTCTCCCAGTTGGTTCCTCTAAGTTTCTGGTAGATAAAGACCACTGTCTCTAATCCTTACTAATATTATAAATGCGAAAGTAACTCTGTCTGTCTGTCTGTCGCGCTTTCGCGCAAAACCTACTGAACCGATTTAATTGAAATTTGGTACACAGATAGTCTAGAGTCTAGAGCCTGAGAAAGGACATAGGCTTTCAATTGTTTTCCAGTACCTACAATTTTCCAAACAAGAAAACTACAATACAAATCATCATCTCACTGCCCTTGTCCCATGTTACTTGGGCGTCGGCGTCGGCGCAACACGTTTTCTTCTTACATTCGTTCCCTTCCCCCCAGTAAACTGTCACGCTATCATTCACTCCCTTTTCTTTCATAATCATTCATACAGATACAGTTAAAACGTATCGACGACGCGACGGTCCCAACTATACACTACAAAATCAATGCAAACTGGATGCAAATGTAAGGTTAAAGCAAGACTAATGCCATGCAAATCAATACAACTAATACTTTGCAGTTAACACCTGGCACTGTATTTGAATAATAATTAGTGAATTTCCTACTGATAAAGTTTGAATAAGAAGCAGGAGATTTATTAGATGATTCTAAACCCGCTTAGTTAAAAATTTCGCCGGTTATAAAAAAAAAAATTGCTGTTCCATACTTTTTCACCGTGTAGGTAGTCGTAATAGGACGTGTTGCTAAAGTGTCGTTTTGATTATGGGTCGTTTTGCTAATAGGACCATTTACTTTTAGAACTTTTTGATACGGAGGGTAATCATGTGCTAAATTCATGGTTAGATAAAGTTTGCGCGTCGATGTAGTCCACCCTGTATAAAGATCTCTTCATCAATGAGTTGTCTCTTGGCTACAATCCATAGCCCTTTTTAACCCAAGTAGGTACAGATAATAAAGTATACTTAGTTCAAAGCCCATATGAAGCCCACTGGCTATATTGGCTACATTATCCTTCTGTCTAAATTTTTCTTCACAAGCTTGGACCTCCCAAGGAACCTCACAATGGTAAATAGGATGCCCATGTTTTCTCTTAATTTTTATTATAACTTGGCATTAGTCTACTACGGTTAATAGATCATCACATCGCTTTCTTAACATTATCAAAATCCGCCCAGTTAGCGGATTGTTGAGATCTAGAAACCTTTTCGAAGGAATTCATATTAATTCAGTTTTTGAATTTCAGCAGGCGTAGCATGGCGTTTTCTATCTCTACGAAGAATAGACATAGCTTTTTCTATACAAAGTTACTTTGTATAGAAAAAGCTATGTAGTTCGTTTCTTCATTTTTGACATCCACAGTAGAAATCTTTCTACAATCTGTCATTTTGTCTTTCATTTCTAACGATCTTTGTCTTTTTATATGTAGACTATTTCGGAAGAAAGTTTTCTATCCTTACTGTCAAAATCACACTGACAACCGATAAATCCTATGATAAAACAAAGAATTCTGAGTCGAATTATGTAAAAGAGTGAATTTCGTAAAAAGTGCAGTTGACTCTTTCTATTTTGCTGCCGTCTCGTACTGTCTACTGTCTACAGGAAACGTCATTTTTGTCTACTCTTCCGTCGACATAACGGTGCTCATGCTACGCCTGCTGGTCGCACTGCATTCTATGGATGAGAAAAGAAGCCTTAGCCGTTAGAAGTCGAGCATTGATCACCACGCTTCTTCAACACGGATTGGCGATTTCAGACTTATAATTACTAGCTGCCCGCCCCGGCTTCGCACGGGTAGCACTAAGTACCTACCCTGCCCTATCTACCTACCTAGACCTACCTACCTACCAACCTACCAACCAACCAACCTACGAGTACCTACCCTACCCTACCTAGCTACCCTACCCTACCTAGCTACCCTTCCTAATTACCCTACCCTACCTACCTACGAACCCTACCTATCCTACCTACCTATCCTACCTACATACCAACCTACCCTACCTACACCTACTAAACTAAACTTTGCCCTGAGAATAACCAACACAATAAAAAAAAGAATTATCTAAATCGGTCCAGCTGTTCTCGAGTTTAAGCGAGACTAACGAACAGCAATTCATTTTTATATATAAGTCCAGGTTTCCACGCGATGTTTTGCTTAACTGATGTCAGTGATGTCCAAGATATACCTACTTAGAAAGTACAAATGAATTGAAAAAGTCAAAAGTTTGAACGTATAACCTTGCAATGCAGTCAATGAATAACTATAATAGAAAATTTTCCACATTATGGACACTAAAGAAGTCCTGGTCACAGCAGTCTTCCACTTGGGCGAGCATCGAGTCGGTGCGTGCGCAGCGCTCCGTTCATGTAGAAAACTATTCAGCGCACTGGTCCACATGCTCATCGTGCCTCATGTACCCCATGTTCATGTTTTCCCTTATGTATATAATTTATAGAAACCTGACCTTGCGTTTTATCAGTTTTATTTGTAACTAATTGTAACACGCCCTTGCTTCGCACGGTTGCCATCTACTTATGTGGCGACAAGTCAAACATTGAGATTTCTATGTTAAATAAAATTAATGTAATCCACAATAAACCTTTTGGAATAATTTCTCTGAAAGATGGTGACAACCTTATCAAAATCCATAGCATTGAAGCATTGATAGCCTAGTGGTGTGACCGTCGGACTACCAAGTCATGGGTCTCGAGTTCGAACCCAAGCTACGCACGACTTTTCGTTTCATGTGCGTATTGTATGATTATCACTTGCGTCAAAAACGGTAAAGGAAAACATCGTGATGCCTGAGAGATATTTATCGACGGCATGTGAGAGAGCCAAGTCAGAGTCCTATGGGTGAATTAAAAATCTGACACCCGTTAGTCACATATAACCACACGAAAATGAAGACATCCATTGTGTTGTGTAGTTTCGAAGAACTAAGCAGTCACACAGACAGATATGAAAAGCGGCTTGTTTTATACTATATAAAGATATAGAAGATAGAGTAGGTACATTCTAGACATCTTCATACGGAGATTTAATACTGACTGGAATGTTTTTAATCTACAATTTGCATTGAAGATTAAACTGAAGTAAGTATAGTTTCTTCAAAACAATAACTCCAGGAATATTGATGTTCACAAAGCACACTTTTAAAACAATGAAATCCCAAAAAGTTTACAGTGGAGGTAGAAGTAGAGCTTATATTAGACTAAAACAATGTATGAAAAAACCTAGATTCTATTTCAGAAATAACACAGAGAGTGAAGTAGAAGATTAAGAAGGAGCAGAAAACGTGTAATCATGATTATCATTTCCATGTGCGTGTTTGCAGTTGCAGGCACTTGCATCGCAAAAAGACGAAACACAACTAAAAATGTAATTGAATTTTGGCAGCGTTAAAATCCATTCGTTACGTCTAGTTTTTTTCTAAAAATCCAATTTTAAAGACTAGACTATATTAGAAATTTCTGGAGAATAATGAGAGAATGTGCAAGATCAAAGGGCTAATATGTGTATATACCTAGTTACGTCCTCATGCTAAAGTTCAATCAAGTTACAGCCATAACAGTTAAACAAAATGATTTCAGCACTTTTAACACATTCTGATTTATTAAATTACGTGGCAAATACAAACAAGTTGAACGAAGTCCGCTGCAATGTCCTTTCGCCTTTTCTCTTGAGTCAAAGAAATGTGTGTACGACCGTGGCATACACAATGTGCATGTGGAGCGAAACTAAAGCCAAAACTTAATTTTAATACCGCCTAGAATAAACTTTATATTGTAAGTGATACTGCACACATTTGCTTACCAACTTCTCACAAAGTTACGACGTTTTGTTGCTCAGTGTAAGCCAACCGGCGCACCGCACATAACGTCATCAGTCTCTTTCTGGACCGCGTGGAGGGAGGACGCATTTCTCCGCGTCGTTTCTAAAATATTATCAGAAAAGTAAACGTTAATAGTTTAATCCATTATTTGTTGAACAACGGTGTAAACAATACCAGCATTTGTGTTATTAAACCGTGTAACTCCGTCAACAGTGTGTGTTTTGATATTTTTATCACGAGGATTTCGTTTTTATATGTAAGTATATTGATTTTTCTCCTGCTACGTGACAGGATATTTATTCCGTCACTCAACAACATTTTTGTTGTCCTGATCAATACTGATTTTAAGTAATTTAAGTCTTATTCCTTTGACTCATTCAATTAAAAGTTGATAGTTTGCCAAGAAAGCACGTTGCGGCTACGATTCCGTTACTTATGTGTTCTTTTGAACTTGTCTGACTACTATAGTCAGTCAGCCATTTCTTAAGCGTGTGGTATCAACTGAGTGAGAGTACTAATTTCTAAATTTTATGAATATAATGTGTTACAATCGATTCTTGTTCGCCAGTTGGTTTATGTCCGACTTCGACGTGATTAATAGCTGCTCTGTTTACGTTATAAAGATCATCGGTACGGCCAGTGACTAACTTGCGGTTACCCGCTGTGGTCTATTTACTTATAAGTAGGTGACTATAAAGGTATATCAATTACAGAACTTTGTTTCCGAGGATTAGTTCTTGTAATTAGTATGTAAACATGATTATGTTCATTTCGAATTAAGTGTTCCACAATGGTCCGATTGCGGTCCCCAGTGGGACACTTCTTTAATTATGGTTTATTTGCGTAAGTAATAATAATAGTGTGAGTACTTATTTACTGGGGGAAAAATTGGCGCGATGTTGTCTACCTCTTCTTAACTTTCGTGAATCATTGGACTTATTTCAACTGCTTTGTTTCCATAATATTCTTCAACTTGTGATAACAAAATAAAGTTCCGTTTCAATACGAAGACGTCAAAACATTCATCACTAGACCACTATTTGTATTCGTAAATTAACCTTATAAACCGCAGTGATATTAAGGAGGACAACCACATCTCCACCAAACTAAAAACGAACACAAAAACCCACACCAGCCATTCAAAAGACTGATCCTAACTCCTTTAATGAATATAATATATTCAGTCCATGAATAGACGAAGATACGGTGAACTCAAGCAACGGTACAGGAACAAAATTAACAAGACAACGTGGTAACGAAATGGAAGACGGAAACGGTACTATATGCTAAGTAGACGCCTGCAAAATATCGTACTGACAGTTCCTAGAGCAGCTACATTTGTTAGGGGACATGATAAATTGGGACCTTTTGACACTTAAAACTTTAAAGACCAAGACATTTTTTTATGAGATTATTATATGAGTATGGAGGTCTTATGCCGTAAGAGGATGCACATACTCATATTTGCTTTGAAAAACTTCATTTTAATGCCCACTAATGATCAGAAATGTTATGATAACCAACCTATGGATCTTCAGAAGAATTTAAGAATAATCAGATCAAGATAACCATCTTTTGTCCAGGCTAGATGATTTTGCTTAGCAAAATCTAATGAGCCAGTTATGCCTTCCCAAATATGAGTGACATTAACGTTCCTGCTGTTTACAATCATACATCTCTTGATGTATTATCTGCATCTGTGAGAGCATTGTTTTGATGATATAATTCAGTTAGAATGTGTGCCTATCTTACGAATAGATAACAACGTAAATATTTAATGTCTTCAGCGATCTTTTGTAAGGTTTAAGAAAACTTTTCAGGATGAGTAACATTTCCGTATCGCCTTGATTGACTTGACTTCAGCCAATCAACTGGTTTGATGGGACCAAAACAGTATCTTTCGCATATGACGAAACTAATTAAAAGAAAACTACATGTTAAATAACTGATAGAAGAAACAAAGAAAAGAAAGATAATGAAGCCTGTTAAATTGTGAAAAAGACCCACTGACCAATAACAAAAACACTAATGTGTCCAATGTTTTATTATGTCCAATGTATTATTTATATACGCAGCAGGTTTATCGCTAGTCTGGGCGGCGACCAAAAGAACTTGGTACTAGTTAAATTGGTTTCGTCTTAACTGGTTTCAAAAAGACTCATCAGTGTTGTTTTCCTAATTGATGGAGTTTCCCTGTAAAACATCGGCCGAATTACGAAGTAATGTAAATGAGATGTTAGTCATAGTCACGACTACAGTTTTTACACATGTTCTTCGTCCAAATCAAGTATCGTATCCAATCCAAGTAAAGTTAATGACTCACGTACAGTACAAAGTGATATTACGAAACCTAATTTAAGCATTACATACGTCCTCTTTTGTTATGCAAACCGCTTCAACATTTTGCCGATTAAGTAGAATAGTTCGATGTGACTAAAGTGTTTGTGTCATACTTATTTGCATTTTACTTATAAATGTCAATTGTTTTTGCTGTTATTTTCCTCTGTGTCTGTCAGGTATTGCATTATCAAAGAATTCCCAGTAAGCTTAAGTGTTTCAATATGCAAAATAGAAGCACTCACTGCGTTGTTGTATGGAGCATCGAAAAGAAACATATCATAGTGGCAATTGTGGCATATATAGCAGTGATAGCCTAGTGGTGTGACCGTCAAACTTAGGTCTCGAGTTCGAACCCAAGCCGCGCACCTCTGACTTTACGGATTCATGTGCGTATTGTATAATTATCACTTGCTTCAAAAACGGTGAAAGAAAACATCGTGAGGAAACCGGCATGCCTGAGAGATATTTCTTATTTCTCGACGGCATGCGAAGCCAAGTCAGAGGCCCATGGGTGGCTTTAAAACTTTGACACCAGGTTAGTTATTAACCATACGAAAAGAAAAGGATCCTGTGGCGAGTTTGATCTGTCATTTTTCGAACAAAAGTCCTCGTTATCTGTGACAAGCATTCATGATAATGACAGATGAGATGACACATCAATGACACATCAATGAATTCAATATTTCTATGATTTCTTTTTTTGCTTTGCGTTCGAGCCTATGTATATGTCCCAAAACCTTCAAGTTCACATAATATATCTACTAGTCCCAAACAAAGCAAAAACAGCAATCAAGATTCATTTACAAGCTCCAAATAAATTTCAATGCATCTGAAGCTGAACTCAATGTTTCTATGCATAGAGTAAAGTTCTCATGCATAAAATGGCAGTTTTACGTTGACAAGACGTTTACGATCTCAGCAATGAATAACACAATGGCATATTATAAAATTTGTGCACGCATAAGGTTCACTAACAATGGAAGAGTATGTGTGACGTGTTGGCCTGCACCATTGTTGAGAGGAATAGACTCGCTGGCATTTACGTTAGTTCTGAATTACGATGGAAAATTAACCTTAAGGCATAGGTGATAAGGTGTAATAGGAAAATGAAGAACAATGTCTTTTTTGTGTTTGCCAGACTCTCGGTCGATTTTAGCATCGATTTTTATTTCAATAATTCTTTATTAAGCTCGGCGCCTACTTAACATATACTACCTTTTATATTTTTGTTGAAAACTTATTCGCAACAGCCTGAAAAGGAACATTTTCGTCACAATATTGTGAAGTTTTGGTCCAAAAAGTTTATCTTTGAAACAAAAAATAAGCTGGTTGAGAAACTCAGCAAACAGACACGGCAGTTAAGCAATTTTTAGAATCGTTTTACATAAAAAAGAACGTGCATTATTATTCTTTATTGCAACGTTTACAAAACTGTTTGTTTTTGTCCATGAGACGTTCTCTACTGAAATCTCTCTATTGATAAATGTTGTGAGAAAACCAGGTCTTGGCTTGATGACCCAGACTCAACAAGACGTGAAATTCTAAGTCTCATGCGCTTTTAAATGAATTGAGGACTTGCCGTAACACAGTTGCCGTTCATTGATTAATTGCTTTTAATTATGTTTGACGATGTTTGTTTACTTTCTTTAAGATATATTTCGAAAATTGTATATGATTTTGAAACAATATTGCTTGCATATACAGTGACATACATTAAATTTAAAAATCGTCTCCGCTTTCATTGTTTTTCTTTAAACTTCTGTCTGTATAATAAAATGAGGTTTGCTTTACAATATTAACCGTAGCCAAAGAATGAGCATGATATCCAGTTTCGTAACAATGTTTATATTAGCCTGAGTACTTCGCTTTCAAAGCTATCTCGGTCATACAATAATAAACTGTCTTACATATCCTGGACTGCAGCCAGCCATTGCACTCGGAACAATAGTTACTATTCACTTGCGATCTACCTATTGTAGGCTACAGGGGTGCCACCCCACAGTTTCGAAATTCTTTGTTTCCATAGAGCACAGAATCGTCTAAAGACGGCACTACTAAAAAAAATCAAGTAAAAACACTGTGTAAGGACTGGAGACGGCTCTGAATGCCGAAGATGACAGAAGTTGTACGTTCCACGCATTGTAATATGCGTCCAGTCCTTACACAGTGTTTTTACTTGATTTTGCCTCACTGCCAAAATCACAGTGATCGTTCAAATTCAAATTCAAAATATTTTATTGTGGATCATAGGTAGGTACAGGTACAGTTATTAAATAGTTGATAATTTTGATCAGCTATGTCGTTATACGTGTTATAATAAGGTTGCTGTTCGCTTGCTGCTGTCCGAGGTGAAATAACTGTGAAAGGACAGTAGTGCTATTCTGTAAAATTCTCACTGTGAAAACTTAGGTGAAGTGAGCTGTCATTCTAACTGATGCAATGACACTA
Organism: Lithophane socia; assembly: GCA_947522985.1. Lineage (NCBI taxonomy): Eukaryota > Metazoa > Arthropoda > Insecta > Lepidoptera > Noctuidae > Lithophane > Lithophane socia. The sequence continues at coordinate 5,249,473 of OX383272.1, forward strand.
CTGACAGTTCACTTCACTTAATTTTTCACGGTGAAATTTTTACAGAATCTATCAGCTGTAAATACGTTATTGACGTCGTAGAGTGAGTAAACAGTGACAGGCTTGGTTTGTACGAAAACCGTTGATAGTGCCGCCTCTAGCAGCGAGACCTCTTCGTGCTCTGTGTATTTCTTTCCCTTTCTATCCCCTATTGCAGTGACCGCAAATGGCGTCGACGCAAGATTCTCATTAGCAATATTACTGTCATCCACCTTGTTATATTGAGAAATCACAGTTGGCGTAATGCTCAGCGAGAGTCTGACTTTTATAGTTTCTGCAAGACTTGCAAATGACCAGGGATTGTGTGATTTATGAGAGGTTTCAGTAATAATCTGGCGGATTCAAAGCTGTATGACGCCATTTTGTCGCTTACAGTTTGAATGCTTGGCTTGATATTAAACGGCGCCTCGTTTCAGAGCTTGGTAAAAAGCCAAGAACTGATAATTTGGCTTGCATTCTAGACCTCATAAATAATTTCGAATGCCGTCTATCATATATCTTTTTTAGTACCTCTATTAAAATTACAACTAACTAGCATTTTGTCATGAAATTAGGTTTTACTTATGAAAAAGTGTGATTATTCAGGATTATCATCAATAATAAGTGAAGAATTGAGTAGATATATTTTTGTGTCCCTTCCGACTTAACAAAATTGTTTGTCTCAGGATCAGGAATAAGGAACTGCTCTGTGGGAACGAGCGTCGAATGTCAGCGTTATATTTGTTATTTCCTTATTAACTACTGTATTATCGGCCAGTTCAAATATCAACGTTACAATGGAACCTAAGTGTGCTATTGTAGTACATATCTACTTCACTTTGTTTTGTATTTCTATCTTAAAGGAAGCTTCCGTTATTCATGATCATGGCTGGTAATGTTTCTATAACTTGCTTAATGTCTGGCTTGATTTACCTCATGTTTGTTCATGTAGTTTCCGATAGATTATGTCTCAAGTAACATCATTATATTGTTTTTTTTTTTCGGAATTAGGTATAGTATGTTTTAGCATTCCATCTAATAATTAATATAATTTAAAGACGTATCATTTGTAATAATTTTACCTACATGGAGGAAACCATGTCCAAGAACCAAAACAAGAACTTGTAAGACATGTGACATCTACCAACCCGCACTCCCTCTCACATAGAGGAGGCCTGTTCTGTGTCCCAGCAGTGGGAACATTATAGGCTGAAACCACAATAATTTATGGACAAAACGTAAATTAAATCTTTGTAACGGAATACCTACTTAGAATATCGATCGAAATCAGGTTCGCTATCAAAAACTGGTGTGATACACTTTCATTTATTTATTTTAGAGGCATGACTCATCGATAGCTAAGTAGGATGTATATGAAGCTATAAAATTTTATGAAACAGTGACAAGCATAGACATAAGGACAAGCTATTAAAACGGGTTATTATTGTATTACGTAAAATAAAACTGAATTTGCAGTCGTTTATACGTTGATAAAAAAATTTGGTGAGCTAATCAAGAAATCACCTTACTAAGATAGTAAAATAGGTGAAATAAAGCATAGTGCAATAACTAAACATATGAATGTCTTTGTTTATTGCGAAATACCACACAACATTCCTTTTCTCCACCAAAATATTATTACCAAAACCATAAACGAACACACATCCTCGTAAAACATAGTTACAATTTTAGTCCAACCCAAGTCGCAAATGAAAACTACTAGAATATTCCCCGAGAAGGCGGGAGGCGGTTGCCATGGCAACCGGGGGGTGAGCTATTTCCATCCGTACTCCTTTGATCTTGCTAGCAAGCATTCCTCACGAACGTTTCGACATGTTACTCGAATGCTATCTGCAGATCAGGTCACGACGTTAAGCCGGTAATTCTTTTACCGTAATATTTGGTACGTAGAGCCTGTTTTGGCAAGGACGTTTTTTTTTATCTCTTGTAGTGAACGTGCATGTCATGGGGCCTAAAACGGCCACATTAGCAATTCCTCTAATTGACACAAAAGCAATTCATAATTTGTGGACCATTGTACGAATCTCCATAGCAAACTGCCAAATGAATTATATCGTATTATGAACTGCACGCAGATCATAATATGAATTGTCAGTTTGTGAAATTTTACGATGATCCTTCCTTATCCTTATCCTCCGCCGCGTCTGTCTGTCGTCCGTCCGTTCATCTTCATGCTCTTAGTTGAGACATTACAGATTAGTAATCTAACTGGTTCAACCTATTAACCTATCTGATTTGTACCTAACCACGTATTAAATATTAATTACCTACGTATGCATATCGACTTTGTCATTTCATCATCACAACTTTTAGTTCACTTTCATACCACTTACGCTTTATTTAAAATCGAAGCAATAAATATAATTCATGTTTTATATTTTAGTAATCAAATATTTCATTCTTTAAAGAAATGAATACGATGATAGTTTTAAAATGTTATTAATTACAAACACTTTACCAATAAAACTGCTTACGTTCGCGCCTTGATATCCGTTCTAAATACAAACGGTAAGCTGCGTTCATTTTAGTTCACACGCATTGGCTTCATTCATAATTTACGAATCATTGTGTGGTTGTATGTCCCACGGTCTGAACTAACCTTAAACGTAAGTCATGCTAGACTTGTTTAGATGCTTTACTAAGGTATTTGGACTAAATATGGTTTATTTACCTATGCGTAGGTCGTAATTTATGAGAGTAGTGGGTCAGGACTCAGGACAAAGTAGTTAGCGTAGTGACATGTCCTTGTGTTAAAGATTGTAAAAAGCATGTCGTAGTAACCTATTCTTGGAGTGATTTCTTACTATAAACTTGCATAAACCTGACGTGCACGTGTAGCATGACCACCATAGAAACGAGGTTTGTCGCCGGAATAGACAAAATGACAGATTTACAATCACAAGCGTGCTGATGAGAAGTTGCAGGGAAATCGCTCCATTTAAGACAAAACAAGAATCTGTGCATACTTAAATTACACGGTCTTTAAATTCGCAACCTTACTCGGCTCGCCGTCGGTGACACACGTGATGCTTGCTAAAAATTTCATTGTCAAATTAGCTCGCGGCTCGCGGCTCGCGGCGATGACAGACGGGCGAGTAAGCTCGCCGAGCCATAAGTACGCGTACTTGCTCGCACGTCTATCACCCCTTTATGACATTTTGAATTTCTCTCAACTACAGTTTCCAAGTTTTGCTGGAAGTCTCCAAGTTTTGTTGTAAAACTGTACAGAGGACTTATCCCCGGACTATCTAAAATCAACAAAAACATTTTTAATATCAGACTAGGACACATTCTTCACCGAGAAAAGATACTGCAGGAAAGCAGAAGCATTTTACAACAGGAAATTGACTGCACACTGCGTGGCTAGCTCCGGAACAGGAAAAATATCAAAGCAATTTGCTACACAGCGACCAGAGGCAGCTCCATCCGTAAATAAATTAATAACTTAATAATAACACAGAACTAATAAGCTGTGGCTGCATGGCTGTTTAGTGTTTACGCGCATAATCTGTGGCATGCCGAGCACAAACAATGCGTTGAGTCACATTCATGGACCATTGGACCATAGATAAAATATTGTTTTTACGATGCACGTCGTGAAGACGCGGGAAGACGCGGAAGACGCGCGCTATGTCAAAATAGAGTTTGTTGTAGAAGTTACCGCTTATCTAGCTTGATTGATGATGGTAGGAGAATGTCACATTATGCTAGGTATTTTCTTTTGCCTTTTGACAGTCGCAGTCATCCATTCTTCTGACGACAATGCTGTTAATGATCGGCTTCATCATTATGAGACTAAAATGTTCCCGCGTATTCACAAAATATTTATATGCAGCAACGTAGGTAATGTGTCGTATGTACAGATAAACCACCAACTTAAAATAGCAATCTAATCAACTAATACCAGCGTAACACAATCTGAATGATTTTGAAGGATATTGCTAATCCATTGCTTCGTAAGTTCGAAAAATTTGTCTGCTCAGCAACGTAAATAACGCAATGAATGTTCTTGAACTGTCAAAATGAAAGCCATTGCTACTGTAAATGTTTTACGCCATTACCCGCGCTAATTAACAAAAATATACAGCAGAATCTATTTCTTCAGCCAAAAGCATTATGAAAATAATCAACTAGTACAACTAAACAACTAGTACACTTCTACTAGGGCACTTCTCTCGGCTGACCAGACCTACTTCATAAATAAGAAGGTAAAGTGTGAAACTATAGAAGCAAAGTAATTCTATTTGTTAATAAATCACATAAAACTAGATACTTATCTATATAGATTTCTGAAAATTCATATATTGCTTTTTACGCTCACATTACATTAAAAAATGTCATACAAAAATCGAATAATATCCTCGAAATGCAGAAATAATTATAATAAATAAATATAATACGTACAGTTATAAATATTATTAAAGATTATTGCGTCTTACTTTGTACCCGATTTCCTTTTGTACCAACTCGATTACACAATAAAAAATGAATTGTCCCAAATCTGATGTTTATAATTACGTATGTAACTACCTACTTAATTGACCTGGATTATATTGCCAGTTTTATAATCTCAATACAATGAGAAGGAAAACCGTACGAGGAAACTTGCATGTTATGTTATTATTCTGCTAAGTATATTTAACATGTGAATGCACCATGTCTGGCATCGCCATGCTACACACAGGTGCAATATGAAAACATTATTCTAAGGCCAGTGGTTGCCCAGTGGTCGGCTACGGCCTGGACTTACGGGTTGTAGGTCGTGTGTTCGAACCAGCCAGGCGCATTGTTTTGTGTAATTTATTTCATCACCGCTGCTCTCAAAACGGTGAAGGAAAACATCGTGAGGAAACCGGCATGTCCTAGAACCAAAAATTCGAAGACAGATGTGACATCCCCCCGCACTGGGCCGGCGCGTGGTGAATAACAGTCCACTCCCTCTCACAGAGAGGAGGCCTGTGGTTTAGCAGTGGGAACGTTGTAGGCTGATTTTGCTATTCTAAGAACCGATACATTATTTTTATTACGAATAACTCGATATTAAATTCTAATATCAGTATGTACTACCAATTACCCCATCCGTAACTTTACTGGCCAATAAAAAATATTCTACTCTTTTCAGAGGTCCTCCTCAGATAAACTATAAGTACTTAGACCTACCTATAGTACTCGCGCGTTAGCACAGGAAAAGCGGTCATTGCCCTTTCTATTTAATATCTCTCCGTAGGAACCCAAACAATAGGGAATATGCATGTATTTTTTTAATATTTTTATTCGATAGTTTACATCGTCAAAAAATAGTAAAAAAAAAATCGACGGCAAAAAAGCAATTTAAAGTAGTTAAAAAAATGTTTAAAAATATCCAACCGATCCGGGCTATTTAAACGCCCTCCATTTGGCGCGCTTGGTGTGGTGACGTCACAGTTCGTGAAAAGAGACAAGCAACTGTCAAGTCAACGTCAAAAACTCCTTTTTCTATGAGCGTTTGACATTGACTTGACACTTGTTGATTGACTTGACATTGACATTTTGATTGTTATCCCGGATTGTTACGTCACATCCGCTCTTAGCCTTTTCAAGTATTTGAATTACCCACAGTTTTTTGGGACTTTTTAAAAATTAATTTCTCGCTCAAAAAGAAATTTTATTCAAAAATATTGATAGAGGCATAATTCTGAAGTAACATAGTTTATAGAAAAAAATATTTGACCCATATTTGAATCACATGCATATTCCCTATTAACTATGTATCTATGGTTTTTTGTTATTGGAACATATTCTTGGACATCACATTTCAGTTTTTGAAATGAAAATGATACTTTGAAAATATAGGTGGGTCAATGACCGCTAATACCATGCAAAAAGGTGACAACTATATATAGACATAGCCATGATTTGCCTCCGAAACAGGCTTAGAGCATCATCATCTGAAAAGTCAAAGTCAAATAATTTATTTCAAATAGGCACATATAAGGAACTTTTGAACGTCAAACAAAGAAATAGAACTGATTCTAGTTGCCCCTTCCAATAGGTAGTTTTCGTATGGAGAAGAATGGGCAAGAAACTCCACCGTTACTCTTTTAAAAATGTTTTACAATATTTTGTATACATGATTTATATAATTATATGTGAAGACGATGCACCTACAATAAGATTTCTGTACCACAAAAGGTAAAAAGAATTATAAATGGAGCAATGATAAATAAATTAATTACCAGATACATGGTGCTCACATATTTACAAAGATTGTAAAAGTATACGATATTACTATAGTCCTAACATTGTTACAAGTAGTCAACAAGTAGTACTAATAAGTCAGTGCGTGATTTTAAGTAATGACAGAGTGTAAAAGTCTATGACATACAAATAGGTATATCTGCGTTTACCAGTCTACTGCAGAATTGCTCAATGTGGCCTTTTCAGACCCCCTGGTTATTGACCTCTCCAATCAGTTCAAATTCTAAATAGGAGTAACTATGCTAGTCCAAATTTGTCCAAAATTGAAAAAAAAAGGCAATGGGCAAGCCACGACTTCGCAGAAGTTATACCCACAAAATGACGTGTACGATAACCCTAATATTTTGTATCTCTCATAGAATAACTGGTTGTTGACCTTATATTTTTTGTTCATCACGAACAGGTCTGATCTCATCACATGACGCAAGTATAGTAAACGCAATTAAATAGCGATCACTCTTGGCCAGTCATTGAAAAGCTCTATTGTTAAAAGATTACCATCTTAGTTTGCGAAACAGTCCATGGAGAACCATAGAGTATTTTATTTTTTTATAGCAACGGCTCTGTCTCTCACACAGCCTGAAACGCTATTGTTAGTCTCTTTGGTTATGTGGCTCAATCTTTAATTGAGTCATTGAGTTGTTATTTATGTTTGTTTAACTGCAAAGTAAAAAATATTTCTATTACGATTTGATAACAACATACCTACAGCAGAAATGAATTAAAAAACGTGAAAACGGGCCAAATGGTAAACATAACATTGCCTGTTATAGATTTTTTTTCAAAAACCGAAAACTCGCCCTAAGGGCATGCATAGACATTCAACAATGGCCTAAGACAATGGTTATTGGTTACTGTATATTGAAAATACAAACACTCTTATAGGCAGCCTCGTTTACAATAAAATACCACGTTTTCTCGCCGAGTCAGGGTCGATGCCATAATCCATTTCGATTAAATTGACAATCGATTTAACCACCCGCATATTTAAATTTCGATTGCGTTCTATCGATTTTTTTCTTTGTGACGATGTGTGTTGGTTACGTTAAATCGGTATACGTTAAACTCTATTATATTCTTAGGAGCAGTTCATTTTTTTTTCATAATTTCAGATTAGGATAGAATACCATACATTTTCTCGGGTTGCAATATCTGTAGGTGAGTAGTACTTACGTAAACACTTACTAAAGTCCTACAGCATTCTAATATCGAAACACAAGACGAAAACATCATAAATAACGTTGTTATTGTGCCCCTAACTCGTCGTTGGACGCTATCTACCCTTCAGTTTATCTGCAAGGAGTTCCTACGCAAAAAGACGACATTATCGCAATACATAATCGTGGGAGTACTGTGGGTGTCAACGTTGTAGGGATAAAACAGCTGCCGTTTAGGGAATACAAGTTTAGAACAAGATGGCCACCTTATAATAATGAGACAGCCGCATGGAATTAGTATGTACTATAAAGCAGCTACACTTTTTTTAAGAACACAATTTGAAGTAGGGTCCTTTGTGTCAATTTTTGAACGATGGCAGAGGAAAGCCTTCTTAAAGAAAGTTATGCCTTAAAGTACTCCTGTAATCGCGTTAGTAAAAAAAACATTTATTTGCAAAATTGAGGGGGATTGGCGAACCATGCAATAGCGAGTCGAGGGTGAATATTTTTGTGACTGGCGCTCTGCGCTGTTTCCTTATTTATCTTTCTTGAAAGTAGACGGCATTGTTCCCCATCTTTTGGGAAAACTGAAATGGCTTGGAAAATCTCCAGGGGAACCACCTACAATGTTTCCGTAAAAAAAAATTTTAGAAAATTGGCAATTTTCAAAATAAATTTGGCCTGTCAACTTAGGTTTAGAAGTAACCACTAAACAAAAGGTCCATTTATTAAGGCAAGGTTACGTTACACGTTACACAATCAAATGCCGATACAATGTCAAATGTTATTAGAAAATGCATGACACTAGCTTTCTAAACTGCTTAATAAATTAAAATATTCATTCAAAACCTGATTAAAATTTTGAAACATTTTATATTTGTTTTAAAATAATACATTGTTATGTCTCCATCGTTGTCATCATCTGCCTAGCCTTTCCCCAACCAAGTTGGGGTCGGCTTCCAGTCTAACCGGATGCAGCTGAATACCAGTATTTTACATGGAGCGACTGCCTATCTGACCTCCACAACCCAGTAACTGGGTAATACGATACCCCTTTGTTAAGACTGGTCTCTATCGTTGTATATCTTCTATACATATTATAAATAAAAGTCGCCTTTCGTGTTTTTCTGTATGTCCGTCCACGTTGTTCTTCTAAACCACGCAACAGATTTTGGTGAGGTTTTCACCATCGTTTAGAGAATTTATTCCGGAAGGTTTATGTGTTTAATACGTTAATTTTAAACATACATATAACTAAGAAATTCCGGTGTTTTGTCAAGTCGTAAAAACCATGCCAATCAGGAGCGGGTCGCTAGTTAGATATAAGCTAGAGATGCTCACTTGCTCAGTCATAATTAATCTCAACTTTGAATCAAATCCATACCTACTCAAATCTAGTTTTAAAGCGATATTGAAATACCTCTACCTATGGCCTCTTCCTTGGAATACGGGCCTTGAATTTTAATATTTTGCTGACCAGTCTATGATCTAAAATAACTTGTAATGATATACACACGACTACACATCAAGCTATACATTTTGCAGTTTATGCTGATCTCGCATTATATGGGATTTCCGTACAATGCGAGGTCAGCTTATACTGGAAATGTACAGCTTGATGTGTAGCCGTGTGTACGAAAGTTTGGCATACATAGGGGCTTACCAGTAAAAGCCGAAATATCCCGAGCACCCCCGACAATGACCCGAAGTGGTGACTCAGCGAAGACGCACAGAGTACTTACCTACAGGTGCTTCACCTCGCCTCACACTTTATTTTATTTGCTCCAAACAGTTATAAACTTTACATTATTTACACTTAAGGTCACATATGCTTTGTTCTATACGAAAATGGTGCGATTGTCAAGAATAACTTCACCCTTTATAACAATTTTCTTTAAGAATGAAAATGTTTGGATTAAACGAGGCAAAAGGAGTATGAGGATCGTAGCAGGGCGTTATTTAGTTTATGCCTACCCCCATGGGACGAAGGCGTGAGTCTATGTATCTTTGGATTCCTTTCTTTAATTAAGTTTTACAGTTAAAGGACGGAAGCTGGTTATTATAGTGCCGTAAGCCATGGGCTAGTAAACTGCCGTTAGTGATGCCTATGAGAATGGCAATTTTTATTTTTTCATCGTTCAACTTGTCGATAGAGTAGTTGTAATGATAGTTTTGACCCATGGTGGGTGTTCTTTCTAACGTCCATCGATGCTTTAAAAAGTACCTAATCGAATACGTGTGTAGATAATCGATAAAAATCGGCATTAGTCTTGCAAAATCACGATTTTAAAAGCCCAACCCGTTTTTTAATAATAAGTTACCTAATATCTAAAATCTTCATAATGAAGTAACGCTTAAGGGGAAAGGTTCAGGGTAGCCCGCGAAAATCAAATTTTCTTACGTTTTTTTTGTAATTTGCAGGTCACTAGCAGGTTGTATGTTGATTAAAATATGATTCGCGAACGTAACAAACATGGATTTACAGAATTATAAAGTAAATAAACTCTCTTAGTTCATATAAGTGCATTGAATAACTATTCCATGAAATCATGACATTTGGCATATAAATGAACTTAGGTAGTTGTATTTTTAATGTAGTCCAAATCAAAAATTCTATTTTATTTTCAAAAAGCTCCAAGACCTTATCACTGTGGTATTGCCATTGGCCGAGGTCACTGGTAGAAAGTGGAAGATAACGACGCAACAATAAACAAATACTGTGATAATAGACCACAGACAAGACAAATAGGTACCTACCTACTTAATTGTGCTTGTGATTTGTTATAATTAGGGCGAATTTCACCAAACTTTTATACCGAGTATAAATCTTATCCTGCGAATAATTTTTGAATTTTTGACAGTTTTTCTATACAAAAACTGTCAGACGAAAATTTTATTCCACAGATAAAAGATATCTGACTTTGATAAAATCAGCCCTTTGGCACATCTATTTCTATAAATAATAAAAATTGCTTATTAAATAGCTGCTTTGTTCTACACACTAATGTGTAAAACGATACGTTGAGTGAGCTTTCTCTCTTGAAGGTTTTTGATTGTTGAAGTCTTCACACAGGAATACTTATAAAATATTAAATAAGTAGGTATTTCCAACTAACTGCAGCTGAAATGTCACAAACAACGTACCTACAGCAGCTACAGCCATGTTTCATAATAATGAACTAAATGACTACAGGTGCGTCCATTATCACTTGACCCGTGCCGCGATTTGTAGGTACCTAGCACTGAATTTTGCAGTCTTGGTTTCATTATTAATGAGAGTTAAAAATGGCGACTGACAGAACGACCAATCACATGTCTGCAAAATGCAGTGCTACCAATCGTGTCCTGGGACAAGCTATAAAGAACGCACTGTAAAGTCAAAACTGCACTACATTCACAGATCTCTATCAGTATTACTTTTTTCGCAAAATGTTTGTCGAATAAACTTGCTCGTTGCAGATTACGACAGACCATCGAGATATAAGTACTAACGTACTAGAGAAGCTACGTCAAATAACTGAATTGTCCTATTCTTCGTATTGAATTTTTAGTTCGCTGCAGCGCTAAAATAATAACAATTCGTCTAAACCGTACCTAATTTACCACAGTGCTAGATTTGCTGCGGAAGTGTATTTATTCTCGGCAAAAAGGTCTTAAGCGCCATGTAAATCACGGCACTTACGCGTTTTCTTCGACAAACTGCGGCGCGATCGCCGCAATTGAACGAGACAAAGTAGGAATTTACGGTGTCTTCTCTAGTACGTTAGTACTTATATCTCGATGCGACAGACATAAAAAAGTAGGCTGAATATTTACATTACCCAAAACCTGTTTAAAAATTAAAACAAAAAGAAACGAAGTAGCTCAAAACAACGTCACTATAATCGGATCGCGGGGGACCGTTATAATCGTTAAAAGGCGTAGAATCGAAAGCGTTTATCGATTAAACAAGACAAATCGGAATAGGGTCGCGACAGGTCGCTCGGGCGTGACGACGGCTTTGGACTGAGTTACTCGATTGGTCAACTACATCGATTTCCGCATAGGCATGTTGCTACGAAAATAGGCTACCACCTACCTAACCACGGCCCCTCGGGAAAATGCTTAAGTACCGTAAAATGCTGCAACTTTACCAAATAAGCCCAAGTTTGCCTATTTCGTTTCAATTACGATATTTCGCGTTTGCTGAGTTTTTCATATTTAATACCATTTGGTATTAAATTTACATTATTAGGGCAACATAATGTTTCATTTTCTTTAAGGTGGTAAAGAAAAACGTAATTAAAAAAACGTACTTTGCATTATTTTGATTGTGTAAAGATATTCGAACTGTAATCTTATGAAAAACATTTCTATTAGCAGTCGATTAGAGATTTCCAAGCCATTTCAGTTCAGTTTTCCCATAAGATGGAAGGTAGGTCGTCTCTTCATGAAAAAATAAAGTAGGTACCTAATAAAATAAGTAAACGAAGCAGAGCGCAAGTCACAGAAATATTCACCCTCGCTATTGCATTGTTCGCCAGTCGCCAATCCCCCTTCGATCTGCAAATAATAGCTTTTTTTTATTACATAACTATTTATATATATAAATGTATGAAAGGCTTTTCTCCGTTCAATAATTGACACACACGATCTCCTACTTCAGCCTACACAACCTTAGGAACACTCATCAATATAGTAGAAACAGCCTTAATCATTACTTAGCTAAAGGACTGGTGACCTCAATGTCTTGCAATCGGTTAGAAACTAATGTCTAATCCATTGCTTCATAAATTCGAAAAAAAAGTCTGCTCAACAACGTAAATAACGCAATGATTGTTATTGAACTGTGAAAATGAAACAAATTAGTCTTAATCGGTTACAAAAATATGTTACGCAATTAGATAGCTGGATATTTTTCAAATTGGCTCCCAACTGAACAAATTAACGTGTTCTTGACGTATGTTAACGATTTATTAATGTAGAACCATTGTCACATAATAGTAGTTATTTTAGATACTATGGACTATTATGTACTAGACAGCTGTTAAAATAATTAAGTCTAACACATAGCGTACTATAAACGAAGCGCTTAGAGACGAACAATACGCGTGCGTGCCTGCGTCAATTAGTTAATTATAGGATAACTGATCCGTGTGCACACGTGTTGATAATAATTAAAATGTTAGTGCCATACAGTAGTAGGTACATAGGTTATACCTATCTATTGTTTGTTGTTAGCTGGTGCCTATCAGTTCTGTGTTTGGTAGTGGACAACTAAGTTTTGTCTAGAACATACAGGGTCAATAATTTGCATGCGAAATTCCGCCGACGACGTGAAGAGTATCGTAAAAATGATAGAATATATTATAAGTTTAATAGAATCTAAAATTGAAATAAATAATTGATAACTTATAAATTAAAATTAAATTGACTAAAAAATTAAATTAAGATAATTTATTAAATTAAAATACAAAAAATCAGGTAACGTGCAGCCTGATGAGTCTTCCCACAGTTGCCGATACTGGTCTGTCTGCAATCGCCTTTAGGATTCCGTTGCCACTCCCTCGCTCGTTTCGCTAGGTATTTTAGGGAGAAGTTGTCAAATATTATGTCACGTGTTGGAATTGAGCTGCACCTTGAAACTGAAAATGTTTTTCTTGTATAGATAATTTTGACAGAACAAAGTCTTTCGGGTCAGCTAGTTAAGTATAGTTATAGATACGGACCACAATATAAAGATATAATTACCGTACCTACAATGACACAACGTAACTTAATCTCCCATCTACAACGCTGGACAATCGGAGTACTTTCCCTATCACTGAGTGATGGTCCAGTGATCCGATTACTTTCACTGGCCGTCAATAACAATAAGATATCGAAAAGGTTCTAATAGCTACGGTACAAAAAGAAAATTTGGTTTTTCTGTGATATCTTGTGAAAATGGAAAGGAAGAACCATGTAGGTAACTAAAAAAGATTTATTTTATTTTATTTTTCTGCGCTTTTATATTAATAAAAGGAGAAAAAAAAACAAAGAAAAATAAGCTACATAGAGCACGTCTCCTTTTCTTAAAAATATAACATTCAAATTTAATTAAACCTGTTTCAATGGAAGTGATCAATTAAACACGACTGCACTGTGCAGTGTGCAGTAGAGGGAGGCACCCTTCCTTTCAAACGAAATTATTATTGAATAAGAATAACAATGTTTTACAAATCGTATCAAGTTATCAGACAGATAAAGCTACACATACGTACCTACCTAGGTAAGTCATTGAATCTTCGGTGTATTCCTGGTGGACCCACTCCCTTAGATCCAAAGACAAGACAATAGGTAATAAAAAAAAAACGAAGGTTTTAACAGAAGCCAAAACTTTTTGACGCTCATACAGAACAATACTTTAACTCTCATCTCGACCTATTAAATCTCTCGTATTGATACACGTGCATAAAGCAAGCACATATTATAATATTTGCAATATTTTTAACATTCCTTATATCCAATAACCATAGACCACTAGAAACAACAATTTTTACACATAATTTTATGTTAATGAAACTTCACCGACAAACCATTGAACGTATTTGAATTTAGAATACGGAATATGGCGCGAAAAATTCTATAGTCAAGATGGCGCTAGATTATAAATATGACAATAAATCAATCCTTTCTCTTTTTACGTTATTACAATGTGTTCACGAGAAGTTTTAGTTAGTAAGGTATCATATTGGGGCCAGTATGTCGAATAAGCTTAACACCGTTCCTCACCAACTAAAAATAGCTACTTACTAGAGTTCTTATAGTGTTGTAAACTTGTTTTCTACATAGATAAAGCCATAAACAAGTGGAAAAGTTTACAAGGAAATAGAGTTTGATTATCTATAAGTACCTACTTTGTATTAGTTAAAAAGAGGGAAAGTCGAATAATTTATTTCAATTAGGCACTTAAAAAGCACTTTTGATCTTCAAAAACAAAGAAATAGAAGCATCGAGATATAAGTACTAACGTACTAGAGAAGCTACGTCAAATAACTGAATTGTCCTATTCTTCGTATTGAATCTTTAGTTCGCTGCAGCGCTAAAATAATAACAATTCGTCTAAACCGTACCTAATTTACCACAGTGCTAGATTTGCTGCGGAATTGTATTTATTCTCGGCAAAAAGGTCTTAAGCGCCATGTAAATCACGGCACTACGCGTTTTCTTCGACAAACTGCGGCGCGATCGCCGCAGTTGAACGAGACAAAGTAGGAATTTACGGTGTCTTCTCTAGTACGTTAGTACTTATATCTCGATGAATAGAAGTGATTCTAGTTCCCCCTTACAAGAGATAGTTTTCGTATGGAGAAGAATGGGCAAGAAACTCCACCGTTACCATCGAGATATAAGTACTAACGTACTAGAGAAGACACCGTAAATTCCTACTTTGTCTCGTTCAACTGCGGCGATCGCGCCGCAGTTTGTCGAAGAAAACGCGTAAGTGCCGTGATTTACATGGCGCTTAAGACCTTTTTGCCGAGAATAAATACACTTCCGCAGCAAATCTAGCACTGTGGTAAATTAGGTACGGTTTAGACTAATTGTTATTATTTTAGCGCTGCAGCGAACTAAAGATTCAATACGAAGAATAGGACAATTCAGTTATTTGACGTAGCTTCTCTAGTACGTTAGTACTTATATCTCGATGACCGTTACTCTTTTAAAAATGTTTTACAATATTTTATCTAAGTACATCAATTTATAATAATATAATTATACGTGAAGACGTAAAAAATTTATGAATTTAAATATATGAAGAGGTAATCTTCTGGCCCGATTACAAAAATTCTTTCACTAATGTGAAATTATACAGTAGGTATTGGCGAGAGTCACAGAATATATTTATGTTAAAACAAGAAACTAGTTTTAAGTATGGCATATATGAAACAATTCCTATCTACTTACCATACACACACATTTATGAGGTGATCCTATTGCCATTTACAGTCTAAAACTCCAGACCCCATGGCGCTGGTAAGCTAAGAATTTCCTATTTTGTCTCTTTATTATTCGCATTGTCAAACAAACCATTAAAACGTTAGAGGTTATATTAAGATACAGTGGCAGTATTAAATCTAGAACTTTTGCTTGCCTTGAAAAATCGTGTAGCTATTTACTATCTACTTAGATATTATTAATATTTATGTTTTCGATGTCAGAGTATGACTAAATGTAGGTCTCTGTAGTCAGCCATTCGACTAGACTTCGAACCGCGCTTTGTATGAGTTTTCTCTATTGTTAGATTTATAATAAAATCCTTCATTGATAGCAGACAATGGTCAGATAGTCATCTTATGAGAAACATAATGCTTCATAGAATTCAGAAAGTGATGTGCCTTAGGAGAACGTAGATGGATGTTTTAAGCTAAGTTTATGATCAACTCATGCGCAGCCGCTGACAGCAAAGATAAAAATAAATCTCTCAACACATGTCGTTGATGCTCTTATAAAAACAATGTCTCCTAAAAGCGAAGCTACTCTCTCCATCTCTCCGACAAAATAAACGCTGTCGTTTCACAGCAGCGCGAAACAAAAGACAGTCAATACATGAAAATAATTATAAACAAATGAAACGGTGATAGCAATTTTAAAACCCATTGTGTTTTTCAACCCAACCCAAATGTTCTATACATTAAAGATCTTTTCGCAAATCGACCATGAGTCGCGTACTACATGAAAATCAATTAGTTATGATGTAGATTTCTCTTTTCTAAGCTATATAAATAAATCACAATAATGTAGGTAGTTCTTCATCCCATTTTAATTTATTTAATAAAACTTAAGCACAATTAAAAACAATACTGGACAAAGGTGGTGCCTGAAGCATTTTCTACCAGTCAACCGTGATGCAGAGACAAATCATGGCAGGTGCAACATAAGGGATAGATAACTCGAAAATAACAATAAAATACAAGATTAAATTCTAGAATACATACCGTATACAGTGTGTCCGGAGTTCCGGACATGGACTAGCGATATTCTAAATACTTAAATATATAGTTTAAAGTACAATTACACTCTAAGCTTGGGTCCAATACACTTCCCCGCTATGGCAGCCATTTTGTTTTCTTGTTGAGATATTCTCTATGCGAGTAAAAAAAATCCAGACACACTGTACATACAAAACAACCTTTTGCCGATTATTTATCTGTATACTCCTGATCTCATATGCTTTTTTATTTTTTATTGTATTTAGATCTATTTTGGTTAAAATTGCTGATCTTTTTGTATGCACGTGTTTCTGTGACAAATAAACCTATTTTTCTTTCTTTCTTCTTTCTTTCTTTTGTCAGGAGAAATAACGACCGGTAGAGGAGAAAACGAATCGCTGATTTGCTATCAGCGCTGGGATGATTCTGCCAACTTCTTAAGAAGTTAAGTTAACTAAAATGTGTTTAACAGAAAAAGCAGAAGGCGCCATCCCTTTCTTACAACAAGTCGCCCCTATTCACAGTCTCGTCCAATACATAATGGCCGCATAGATAAACTATCTGTCGTTTTGTCAGCCACTTATCTGTTCCTCTAGCGTGTTCCTGACACCAGGATAAGACGTGAAGGCGTGCAGTTGTGTTAACACGATAACATCCAATGATACTAAGATCTTAGATAGTGATGTTCACGTGGGATTGAGATCGCATATACGGAGAATGTAGCTGGATTTTGGATCATAAATTTTCGGTGTAGGTGTGGATATCATAAAAAAAAATATATAATATAAAATAATGAATTGGAACCTGGCAAATCTGGCAATAGACTTTTGTATATTGTTTTTGTGAGTCTAACGTGGTAATGGCCACGACTTACGAGCTGTAGGTCGTAGGTTCGAACCCAGACAGGCACTTTACTTTGTGTAAATTATTTCATCACCACTGCTCTCAAAACGGTGAAGGAAACGGGCATGTCCTAGAACCAAAAAAATCGAAGACTTGTGAAATCTACCAACCCGCATTGGGCCCGCGTGGTGGATTACAGCCCACCCCCTCTCACTGAGAGGAGACCTGTGTCCCAGCAGTGGGAACATTAGTGGGCTGATTATACTTATGCTTCTGCTAACTTCTAAAATCCGGGAAACCCTTCTTATCTGCTGAAAGTGGAATTGTGAGGTTTTTAGTGGGTATAAGCTTCCTCCGAAGAATTTATCATCCTCAGATGCAGCAGAAACTAGTAAAAGCCAAATCTAACTACATTAGGAAAGGTAGAGGCCAATCCTGGCTAGATATTATGAAACCCAGGAATTCATAACATACTATTTGTAGTCAAGTTAACTCATACGTGACCCAAAACCTACATATTATCACTTTAACAACTTATTTAGCATATACAAGATTCTAACGTCTTCCCTACACCTGGCAAGTTTCTCTGCATTACAATCTATGTTAATATAAAGGCTCATTCAGACTAGCGCGACACCTTTAATTGGAGGGGTTTCTACAGTGGAGTTTTCTCAGAAATTGTTTATGTTAAAGTCGTGTTGCGCCTATTTGCGGGAGTCTTAACTCGTTGCATCGATGTCTCCTCAACTAAGCTGAGGCCGGAACAGGTTTTATCTAACTCACAACACCAAGATAACATTTTACGACTTTTTACCAGTTTTTCCATAACGTTCTGGCATGTATATGGAAACTTATGCTAGTTGGCTACAGAAATATGGTGCTGTAAAGGCATAAAAATGGCTTAGAAGGAAGCAGCATTGCTCTCGAATCGTCAAAAGTTGCCGATTTTATGAAACGGTATTGATGGACGATTATGATCTTTGCTTCTTGGTGATGCCCGATTGTCTCATTGTTAACTGTCTTAGCGGAACGACTCCATGATTTTAAATGTGCCACATAAATCTACTTTTAACAAGACAAAAACGAACTGCATTTGGAGCGTATTTTTTTCTACGGGTTCTTTAAACTTACTTTCGTTGGACACGCAGCAAGCAGCTTTTAACGCTCATTAGCTCCTAAATACCAATTATCCACAAATTAAAATCATAATGATCAGCATGACTGTGAAAAATAAGTTCGTTAACAGCTACATTTACGCTTTTTTTCTCTTCTCAATTGATTACGACGAATTAGCTGCGCCCGAAGTCATTACTTTAATTACGAGTCCTATTTACTCGCTCAAATTATTATCTCAATGTTGTCTAACATCGTTAAGCTTATTTTTTGTTGTTTTTTTAATATATTTTCCTTTCATTAAGGAAGAGTAAATACTCGTTTGTGTTATCAATATCATATATCATTGACAAGCCACGTTTTACTTTCAGATGCTATCGGGGAATCATGCGATCAACCTTATCTCCACTGCGCTCATCTGAAGACTAGTGACGTCAAGTGAAGCGCTAATCCTCAAGTTGTACGAGAATATCAGTGGTTTGAGTATCGACCGTTCGATCGCAAGTGTGCATCACTACAAGTTCCGAATTCGAATTCCGTGCTGCGTTCAAGCGGCAGTGACGGTTAAGTAGGACTCGCGTGTGAAGTGGACGTTAAAGAATAGTAATGGCTAGCACTGGCGGTGAAATTTGGCTGCAATGGTTCGCGTGCTGCTACCAGCCCGCCGCGCAGGCGCAGCGCACGCGGCGGAGAATAGACAGATCCATGATCGGTGCGCCGACAAACTTTCAACACACAGGACACATAGGTGAGTTGGTCATTTGTAACTTTCTTGCCTACTGGCGTACTACTTATTATGTGTATAGGAAGACGTAAACACAGAGTGTAGTTTTTGCTAGTCGGTTGATTCAAAACACAAATAAGGAAAATCGGAAGTTATCAAAATACGCCAATGAAAAAACTACGTGGATGGTAGAATTATGCTCGATTGATACATAAGAACAAACATAGAAAAAAGCATCGCAAAAACTCAACTTTGTGACTTTGTAATGTTTTTGTTGGAGACTTGATCACATTTCTCATAACAGTGAGTCACTATGTTCTGTTGAATGTACGATTCTTGGTAACGCTACTGGTAATAAGGCAATGATAATAATATTGTATAGTTTTTTGAACGATTGTTGGTATTAGTAACCTTGAACGTTACCAATAGATTTCGCTGAAATAGAGTAACAAAACACGGCTATTATATTTAGCCAAAGAGTTAGCAGTTGCGACCTTTTTGGAAATAAAAATATGAAAAAATAATTGGCTAAACTACTTGCCGAGTCTGCACAATCTCTTATCTCTCTCGAATAGGCACTCGAGGGTGATCATCGTAATCCTGACGATCGATGGCTCGATAACGGGCCGTCAGTCAATCGATTACTATCTTAACCTTCCCGAAAGGCAAGGTGAACGACCGGGTTATACAGCCCGAGGTACCTACATATAATACATAATGTTTCTTGCTAAAGCTGTAGTATGAGTAGTTTTAGAACTTTCCACATTGATGATGATGATGTTATGTTGTAAATTAGACTAGGCTTTCTCTTATAATGAGAAACAATCAATTTAACTTCATTGCCCTCTCCAAGCTTGATTTCAATGAAGTTATAGCATTGGTAACTCATGTAATACGAGTCACATCATCTTTGAAATGAGAAAACATAGGTGAATAACACGATGTTCATATAACTTTAGCCTTAATGGTGCCAATGTCAATCAGAATCAAGGTATACAAGTCACTAAACAAAATACAGAGAAAGAGCAAATACGTACCTATACTTATTTATGACTAGCTGTGCCCCGCGGTTTCACCCGCGTAAGTCTCGATCCCGTGGGAATATCGGGATAAAAAGTATCCTATGTGTTAATCCAGGTTATAAACTATCTGTTTGCCAAATTTCATCCAAATCCATTCAGTAGTTTTTACGTGAAACAAACAACTTTCAACAACAACTTTTTACAAACTTTCGCGTTTATAATATTAATTAGATTAGATCTAACAAAGTTTCATTAGAAAAGTCAAAATGCAACTCTTAATTCACAACTACTGCTAATGTATGTAGCAAACAGTAATACTTACAAACAAACAGCAGAATCTTAAACCAACTTCTTGTAATCGCTTAAAACAAACATCAACTAAGAAAACCGAGCCAGACCAGACACTTTCCTTTACTGACCATCGTAAAAACTAACATGTCAGGATACGTAACGATTACAAAACTGAGCCTTACATAATTGATTTAACGACTAAGACGTGTCCACACGCGTGTAGTACGAACGTTACATAAAAAAATGATCGCATTTGTATTCTAGAGGACGAGTGAGCTCCTAATTTGGTTACGGATAGACCAGAGACTCTGTGTTCCTATTAAGGAATGCTATTCTGCACCAGTAGAGATAACTATCGGTCTTTTAAAAGGAATGGGCTGTCGACCGTCATAGTGCGTTTTGTGCAGTCAATGTAAAACGTCGTAGTTAACGAACTGTCTTTTCAATGTGACATTTTGTCAGCCCTAGGAGCATTTTGATAAGACTGGTTTTGCTTCGGGTTATATCTAAAAGTTCTGTAGCTTTTGGTGTTTATTTTGTAACTAGATTTATTAGTAAAGTTTTTCGATTCATTTTAATTGAAGCTAAGCATGTAGTTAGCGTTTTTGTTTAACATTTTATATCAAGCAAAAAATATGTCGGACATATCACTCATTCTTCGACAAGAATGTTCAAACTTAAATGCAAAAATCCATTATCTTTGTATCTTTTTTGTATAAGTCCATAAATAGGTTCTAATTGCAAACAAAAAAGTTTAATACCAGATACAGCTGCAATTAAAATGATTTCCTTTTCCCATACTTCACTGCTGGCATCTGCGACATTCCTTGCTAGTTACTAGCATTAGATATAATTTTACACTTTATAGTAGTCACAGCTAATACTAGAGTTGTCTGGACCAGTTATAGCCCTCTTCAATCCTGTTTAAGGCTAAATCAGGTACCTGGTATTTGTATCCAATCTGATTTCATCTACCGATCTGTCTTTAGATATATATTTAATGCCACTTCAATCCAATCAAATAGAAGAACAATTTTCGTTAGAGATAAATTAAAATCTATGAATAATTGTACGTTTAATTTCTAGTCATATTTATTAGTTTTTAAGAAGTAGGTAACAATTTATGGAAATAAAATACGAAAATAGACTTGATTTGACTGCTAAAAGTTCATTTTATATGCATTCGTAAACGAGGTTTTTAAACTTGGTCACTATCCAAGTTTGAAAACCTCGTTTAAACGCTAGTTTTTGCACTCGTCCGCCAGTGAATGGTCATAATCGCCAATTAGACCAAAGTATTGCAGATCAAATCTGTTTCATTGAATTTTAAACAGTTCCGGTTTGTTAAAGCCATAGCCATATTAGTGTTCTGTATGTTTGAAGTTTCTTATTTGTTTTACATCAAAATTTCTATTGCCTTTTTTTCTTTCAATTTGCAAATGATTTCAGAACTTGTTTCCAAGTTAGAAATCGAATCCGAACTAATAAACCAAAGAAAGTAGATTAGACTAGATAAACATTGAGTAATTTTAAAATCCATTCCCACGTTCATAAGACTTAGAAGATACTTACGTAGGTATTTCATTTCTCTCACTGAAGAAGCAAAAGCCGCTAACTATCGCTGTGTTTACGCTTTCGCTACTCTTTATTACAATATCTTGGCAATACCAATATAAATATATCAATAATATACCTATTACAAATAACTATTATTACTATTATAGGCTCTTTTACCTATGATTATGTCATAGCTGTCAGAAATGTTTCAATATTTTTTACCTCATCCCTCAAGAATTCAACAAACAGTAAATTAAGACAAAGAACAAAGGACTTAGCAATGAGCCATTATAAAACGATTTTTTTATTATTATTATTTAACTTAGCAATGAACCATTATGAACGATTCACAATATAGGTAGATGTCTAAGAATGTATCACACAAACTCAGTCATGCATGTCATACGGTCATTATACCTAATATTAATAAACACAAGTTAGGTAGGTATAAATGTAGGTAAAACTGTCGAGACTGCTAATGTGATATCGCTCTAAAGTTCTATTGACCCCGAAAGTAAACATAAATAAAGATAAGTTATATACTTCATTCATACTAATGTGCTCGTTACGTGTCGTGCGTATGCGGTGTACTTTAACTTTGAATACTAATACAATAACGTAGGTATAACTCTAACTTGTACGGAATTAATTACATTACAATGTTAGACTCTGTAGAAGTCATCAAAAAGAATACTTAGGTAAGCTATAATACTTATCGATAAAAAGAGAATCCATAGACAAAGAAAATTAGTTTAACGAGCATTGAAGCGTCATACAAACAGAAACGCGGCGGAATGTCGTTGCATTTTAAATTTAGAACATCCGAGACGGTTTGTACGCATATTATTTATTCGTAACTGCTAGCTAAGGATGTTAACCACAGATTACACATTAATCTTTGATATTTATTATGATTGCTTAATGTTAATTCTTGTAAATCAGTTTATAAGAACACCTGTTTCAAAAGACAATTTATTTTCGATGTCTCCGCATAAATTAATGATTGCAAAAAATATGTCTGATTAATTTGACTAACGGAACATCTTTTTATAATAAAAAATTGATTATTGTGTAGTAGAAAGATGACGCAAATGTTAATATGTGCAAACTTTCAATTTAAAGTTGAATGCAAAAATATTTGTGACCGAGCGACATTTAATTAATTAATGCAAAAATTTGCAAATGTATGTTTTAACGTATGTTTGACTTCAAATAATTAAAATAGCATGTAAATTATTAGCAATTCACTTGAGAATACATTATTCATGGCCACATTTATCCTTGAAAACAATATTATTATTTGGAACATGTTTACAAGAAGGCAGCCCTGTAATCGAGTTTAAAATAAACAGTCGAGTTCGGCGGCCGTGTCGGTCGGCAAGCCAGCCAGTGACTCATCCCGATTCTAACGTCCCGTCTGTAATCTACAGTCTGAACAGAGCACAACCGCTCGCGACTGTCGCGGACTGACTCCGTCTGAATAAGGCACTTATAGGGGTTCAACATTTTTTTTTTGGCCTGAGTGTTCAACAAATTAGTGATGTTCCAGATCTAAATGATGACATTGTTATGTTGACCCTACAAGTCTTTAGCTTATTTTCCAGTAAAATGGCTTCGCTCATACTCATCCCTAGTTCGAACTCGCCCGCTTTTTATAAGCCTATCAGCTGCCAGAGTACAATGGACCGGGCTAGTTCGACTTCGAACTAGGGATAAGTATGAATGAAGCCAATAGAATGTGATCAGTCCATTTTCCAAGCCTGAGCGTCTAAAACAAGTGACAATCGCTTCGAAAGCGTTTCGTATTTCTACAACGACTTTCAACAGGATTGACATAAGTATGCTTGTCGATAGCTTATGTCAGTCTACATTTTTGCCTTTTCTATCTTCGTTATCGCTGATAGAATGTCACTTTGTCTAGGGCCTCAGGTGACTATAGCAATATTGCCCACTGACCTCTTGATGAACCTAGGTATCTCTGTAACAGGACTTGTTTAGCAGTGGAGTACCTACCAAGTCAAATTAGATTTAGAACCCGCAACGTAATTGCGTAATACACGATCAATCACAATCTGAATCGTTTTGAAACAGATTGCATATCCATTCCTTGATTAGTTCGAAAAAATATCTGCTCAACAACGTAAATAACGCAATGAATGTTGTTAAACTGACAATTAAATCAGATTAATCGTAATCATTTACCGAAAATGTGTTACGCAATTGCAGCTGAACTAGGTAGCTGTCAGTAAGTTTCCAACATCAAAACTGTTCACCAAACTTTCAAAGTATCTATAAACTCAAAAAGGTCTTTTATACCCATCCTTTCATATTATAAAACAAAGTCCTCCGTCGCGTATGTCTGTCTGTTCGCGATAAACTCAAAAACTCCTGATTTTCATGCTGTTTTCACCAATGAATAGAGGTTCTCGAGGAAGGTTATTATATAATAACCAACATCCACGCGGGCGAAGCCGCGGGCATCAGTTAGTTCAATATATTTCGAGAGTGTTACCAGCCCTAATAGATAGAATTTAGCGCAATTTGAACTTCCTTGAACCTCGCGGATAACATTTGCGCTATAAACAGATTACTACTTTGTAAAATGTTTATAAACTGCAGACTTTACTACAGTTGGCAAAGGAACCGAGATGTATAGTTTATGACTTTGTGTGTGTTATTTAAGAAATAATCATCATAGGAGCTAATATAATGATTGTTAGAGATATGCGAAAATTCATCGCCTTTATTTATTTAATATTTTAAGCACACAAATGTACAGAGGCGGCCTTTGAAGCTATTCTTGTCTAACCGAGTTGTAAAAGCATGGAATAGGCTCTCGGATAATGTTGTGACGGCTCCCTCACTGAACTGCTTGAAGGATCGGCTGGACAGATTAAAATATCTCCAAGCTACACACGCACCAGCTAGTTAGACAATGTTCATCTTTCTGAGTCAGAAAGAGGGTCGGTCAGTCAGAAATTCTGACTGACCTCTGATTGAAATAAATGCTTTGAGTTTGAGTTTGACCTTAGCGCCGCCCCTGGGTACTGTACAAAATGCGGCCCTATTAATTAAATTAATTAAATTAATTAAATTAATTAATTTAAATGTACTTATGTTTTAAATTTTTCGAAAAATGCACATGTAATTTTTTTTAATTTACCTAATAAAAATAAAATTAAACCTTAGACCACCAGATTGGACCTTAAACTAGACTTTATAATTAAGGACCTTGCCCATCATAACACACGAAGGTTACGTGCACACAAATTCTCAGTTGAGCTGCACGATTATACAAACGCATGCGCTGACTGGACAGGTCCACTCAATCTGTGTGGTTCTTTTCTCAAAAGACCATTTCAGACACCAATCTACATGGTCTTCACATGATCTGACCAAGATTATGTCTGGACTTTAAAAGAGACTGCGAGAAGAAAGAAGAAAGGCCGAAACTTTCTCAGAGTAGTCAGATCGGGTTGTCAAACTTTCGGGCTTCTGACAACCCGTAACGACTGTCAAAGATCCACGAATGACAGCCAGGACCAACGGCTTAACGTGATTTCCGAGGCGCGGTGGAGTCTCGTTATGTAAAGATGGTCACACATTCACGGACCAACCCCGGCAAGCGTAGCTTAACCTGATGGATCGACCCGTGCAGCTGTTATTAATTAGCCACGAGCTCCTCCTGTATGTGTTATTGTTTAGTATAAAATACCTAGTGTAAAGAACCTAAATAGATAAGTGGTATCCAGACCCTAGGGCCTTTAACTAATGCACTTCGCTGTGTAGGTACTAGTGCATTGGAAGAACAGGATCCAATGTCTTGTAATTAATAACTTTTCTAAGAAAACCCACAGACAGGTAGCCGTTTCATTCAGTAGGTAATTCTGTAGAGCAAACATGGTTTCCTGTCCAATGAATATGATAATCTGTTTTTTGCAACTGCGTTTTTTATCGGTGCACAGCTTATCTGGTGTATATAAGCCTTCTCAGAAATAATTTATGTTGTTGTAGTTAGGTGATTTCCCGAAACTGTTCTGTTTCATAGCTATGTAGGTACTTAAAGTTCAAATTCAAAATCATTTATTTGCAAATATGGGTAAACAATGTGCAGATGTTTGACATTCATGTAATTATTATATTAGGTATATCACAACATATTTTACTTGTGAAGGCAACTCGTCGGCAACTGATTCCTAAGAATGATCTCAATATAGGTACAGTAGTTAATTTAATATATCATTGCCATAATTAAAATCCACCATGGCAAACGTAGCTAAGAAAAACAGTCGCTAAAACTACTATGTCTGAGAATAGTACCTAAATGATAGAAATAAGGGCACATTACTTGTTAGTCACTTATTTCTTTCGCTACTACATATTTTTTTTTTTAACTACTTATGAATTATCCTAGGCACATACTATATAAAACTAAAAATAATGGTATGGTGGTAAACATCATTGCAAAGCCAAAGATTACTAAAAAATAGCACCAATATCTTGTCGGTAACCACCAACCAATAAGGAAAACCAAATGCCAAAAATTATCTTATGCTTTTCCCAATCGATCGTCGACTAAGGGCAAATTTCACCAAACTTTTATACCGAATATATGTCTTATCCTTCGAATAAGTATTGAATTTTTGACAGTTTTTCCATACAAAAACTGTCAAATGACAATTTTATTCCATGGATAAGTCTTATCCTGCGAATAAATCTTTAATTTTTGACAGTTTTTCCATACAATAAAACTAATTATTTGAAAAACAAAAAACCCGCCTGCAAAAACGCATAACTTAAAAGAGAAAAACAAGCATTATAATCTGTAGAATTTTGGTATAACAGGCGGGGAACAAACAAAAGTTACACCATATTTCAGGTTATTGGTTTGTTCCCCGCCCCGGTTTTTTGTTTTTCAAATAATTTGTTTTATTTCAAGCTTTTTAGTTTTATTAATTTATATATTTGGAATTAACTCATTACTAGCTTTTATTTGATGCCAATAATATATTTTTTTTTTTAAACCTTCCCTCCTTTTTTTTTGATTGCAGATGAAGTTTTAAAAAAATCTGTAGTTTATGTCACTCGCACAATTAAGACGAATCTAAAGACACCTCAATTGTTAAAATCCATCAAGCCGTTTAGGCTACAGAGCGTGCCAAAGAAATAGACATACATACAAACATACATACATACTCTCGAAAAACATTACCCTCCTTCTGGGGCAGTCGGGTAAAAACTGTCAGACGACAATTTGGACTTTAATTAAATCAGCTCTAAGCTGTGTATTAGTCTTCCTATGTATATTTGTAGTGACTATACATATTATATATTTGTCCCTGTCTTTCTGTAGGTATATTTTTAGTGACTACATACTATATTCTTGTTTATATAGACGGTAAACAGACATTAGCATGACACTGTGAACAGGATAAAGTCGACAAGTTCAAAGTTTACCTTGTGACTGCGGGCCTACAATTAATTTCTAAGAATCTGTCGTGGTTTAATTTTGAAGTCAGATATTTACCTTTTTTCCTATTAGGTAAATACACCTATTATTTTATTTTATCGGCTTGCAGCTTACACAGAGGTAAGAGTGAAGTAATTGACGACAAGTCATTTACAAGCCTCCTCAGTTATCAGATATCAGTCAGTTAGTTATTACCCGACTACGGCGAAGAAAAAGGAGGGTTATGATTTTGACCGGTATGTATGTATGTATGTATGTATGTATGTATGTATGTATGTATGTATGTATGTATGTTCATCTGTTCCCTCCTATCTTCCAAACCACTTATCACAATTTGACAAATGAGGTATCGTTAGAAGCGTCGTGATTGTCCGCTGGTTATAGGCTACGTGAAGTCACATTAAATTAAAAATGGCGCCCTCCAGAGGACATAAAGGGAGGAACTTAAAAAAAAATATGGTTTAATCGTACCATGTTGGGTATCAAATGAAAGGGCTTAATGAGCACATTTCAAAAAAATATATATTATAACCCCAAAAGTATTTAAAAAAAAATCAAGTAACAAAAACTAAAACCCAACTACGACTTAAAAGATATAAACAAGGCACCACAGACAGACAAATTAAAAATCCGGAGTCACACGTAATCTGTTCGATTTATGCCCTAACACGTGTGACTCCGGATTTTTAATTTGTCTGTCTGTGGTGCCTTGTTTATATCTTTTAAGTCGTAGTTGGGTTTTAGTTTTTGTTACTTGATTTTTTATACTTACCTATTTAGCAAAGAAATGGAATAAAAACAAACCCATGAAAATCTGAAAATCCAAACAATGGCTTATGCGGACACTTTGACAGTTTACCAATCTTCTACAACAAAAAAGTTAAAATGCGATACAGGGTGTAAGGGACAGCCCTCCACAAATTAACAGGGGCATTCAGCTCCTTATTTTGAATCATATTCCACCGGAAATTTTCTAAGGAAAGATTTCATTTTTTATCGTTTTTTTAGTTACTATTCCTTTATTTTTAATGTAAAATTACATTCTCTGTTCGCAGCACTCCATTTACCTATGTGTGGACCGCTGCCGAATAATTCGTGAAGTCGATGATTTCTCGTCAAAGACCATCGCTGAAAATTGCTTGAGATCGACGATTTGTAATTCCATTATTTGTTAAGACATTAATCAAATCCTCGATGAATAAAAAATGTATTTAGAAGTCTTGACCGAAAGATTATCAATAATGTCCGGTTCAATTCGATATCCGTGGGTTCAATCGATCACAAATTAATTTGCATTACCTACTTATCAGATTAGATTGCATCCAGAATGTACACTTAATCCTATAATTGCATATAAGCCGAACGTGCGTGACTACAAAAATCTAGCTAATAGATATATAATTATATACGATATGATCGATAGATAGATAGATTATGATCTTCATGTGTCAATAATCAGCTTTAATTGTTTGATCAAAATCATAATTTTCGTGACTTATATTCAAAGATTTAAATAGATTTATGCCACGTAAATTATCATTTTGATCAAACAACCATTAATATTATGATTGTAAATTGATCCACTATTGAAAAGAACCTAAAGCTACCTAAACTTTGGAGGAAAAGGAGAAAAATTAAAACCAAAATGCTAAAGGATAATTGTACTTATTTTCGATCAAAAAATCGCTCACGTAATGTTTACGTCGCGTGGTCATGGTACAGCCTCTGTGACTGTACCACCACGTCTAAGTATGATTTCAATATTATTTCACAGTGGGAAAGAGATGGAGCTAATGTGTCCTGCATAGCGCCATCTCTTCTCACACTGAAATAAAATTTAAATAATACTGCTGCTTATGATGCGAGGTTGAGGTTAGCCCCTGATCCCTTTCTTCGAGCTGCAATATGCTTAATAATAACTGCAACTGTACCATAGTGTAACATTGATACATACATCAGTCACCTATATCATTCAGAACTTGTATTTGCATTATAATAACTCCATGTCTGACCTCAATTGTTAAGAGATTTCAGTTTTTAATATCTTCCGCAGGCGTAATTCGTAAGCACATTTGGCCACATGTGTTCAGTGATAATTACGACTTCATACTCCATTAGTTACGAAATTATTAACGGCTTCAAATATGAATTATTGTGACGTTATGAATGAATGCTTAACCAAGTGCTCTGTTATGAGATGTAACGTAAGAAATGCTTAATAATATCTGCGCCATTTTAAATGGTTACACACTGTATAACTTTGACAATCATTACGGATAGTCAGAAGCCCAAAAGTCTGACAACCACTC
Organism: Lithophane socia; assembly: GCA_947522985.1. Lineage (NCBI taxonomy): Eukaryota > Metazoa > Arthropoda > Insecta > Lepidoptera > Noctuidae > Lithophane > Lithophane socia. The sequence continues at coordinate 5,279,189 of OX383272.1, forward strand.
TTAACAAGGGGTGTTACCCAGTAACTGGGTAGTGGAGGTCAAATAGGCCGTCACTCTATGTAAAACACTGGTATTTAGCTGAATCCGGTTCCACTGGAGGGCGACCCCAACATAGTTCGGAAAAGGTTAGGCAGATGATGACTGAAATTATACTTAAATATGTTCCAAGTTAAGCAGCCAGGAGTTAGGTTGCCACTGCTGGGTCACAGGCCTCCTCTCGTTGATAGTTAAGTTAGCTTATTTCGAAAATTCAAAGTCAAAGTCAAATAATTTATTTCAAGTGGCACATTAAAGGCACTTTTGAACGTCAAATACATAGAAATAGAACTGATTCTAGTTGCCCCTTCCAAAAGGTAATTTTCGTATGGAGAAGAATGGGCAAGAAACTCCACAGTTACTCTTTAAAAAAAAATGCCTTTTATCCTGGTTATGTCTGGTCAATTCAGAAATACTAGATATAGATAGATACTATTTAAACGTTTGAAATTCTGTCTGCTTCATAACCTCACTTCGTAATTTCGGTGCTATTAACAATACCTCGAAGTAAAATTAAAGGAAAATTAGCAGTAACATAAAACTGTAGTTATTCTACTACTACTTAGGCTTTGATTACTTAGAAACCTATTGATTACCTATATAAGCATTCTATAAAATCAACAAGGATGTCATAGTTCCAAGTATGATGAAGGAAACCACAGATAATGCGATACTATTCTCGATACCTACTCACACCGTTTTAATACCTTTTGTTTTAGTTCGCACGTTCTTTAATCTACGACTTAGGTACTTAAGTAATCGTAATACGACTTAATTGCACCGATTTCCAAGAATAGCAACCAAAATGGTGGTGATTTTAAAGAGGACGTATTTTTTTGCTATGACAGACCCAACATTTCAACTGAAAATGTAGGATAATGTCGCAGCATTATTTATTTTCTCCAACTAATTATAAGTACTGATTGCTCATCGATCCGGAATCCAGGAACCCTTATACCTTCGATATATTGTTTGAGATGTATAAGATCGATATTAATACTGAGTTGATCTCCTCGAGTACTGACAAATGCTTGCACTGACTGGACAGGTTTACTCAAATCTGTGTGGTTCTTTCCTCATAAGACCATTTCAGACACTAATCTACATGATCCTGTAAAGCCTGATCAAGATTATGTCTGGGCTTTAAAAGAGATTGCGACCTCTGAGTTTGTTTCGGCCTTTCTTCGCAGAGTAGTTTGATAGGAAACGCCGACCAAATATATATATATTTTTTTAATAAATGACGTGTAAAAGTGATTCCGATATCCTATTTACAGAATAAACAATTTCATATCATTCCTGTATTTCAGTCTCGCTTCAATCATTGCTTCTATGGGCATGACCTTCGTAACAAAAGACCTAGGCTGTTCTTGAATCCTGCTGGATACATTATTTTAAGGCCCTATCTAATCCAGCACCATGACTCCTCATTGCAAACATTCAAAAACTCCAAAAAAAAAAAAAAATCGCAAGGCAGAGACAAAGTATCCTCTATAAATACACACTGAGTGAGGTCGTGACGAGAGGCTCTACAAGCTAATACTTACATTCGCGGACGTCCGCCTCACCTTGAAGTTCAAGAATCACCCATTTATTTCTGGAAGCACCTTGTTTTCATGTCTTCGTGACGTGTTGTCATGCTGTGTTGTAGTAAGCTCTTGAGAAATCATAATAATAATAATAGTCCTCCAGACCGTATTTTCGGCCACGGCGGCCAATCTCAACGGAGACTAGCCTTCGGCGCGGGATATATTATAGTGCACAAGTGTTTGCGCAGACACAAGTGCACTCTCTCTTCCCTCACTCTCATAGTCCGATGGGACGGCAATCCGACACGACCGGAGAGAGATCAGGCGTAGGACCAACGGCTTAACGTGCTTAAAAGACCAACGGCTTAAAAGAAATCAAAAAGAAAAAAAAAAAAGAAAAAAAAAAAATTTGAAAATTGAAATTTGAAATTTTTGAAAATTTGAGAAATCATGCAATGACACTGAAAACTCAATATTGATTCGACATTGTTTTTTGTTTAGGTCGTGATGGCCCAGTCTTTAAGGCCTCGCCCCTCATCGGTTCAAATTCGGGCAAGTACCAATGTGACTTTTTCGTTTTATATGTGTTTTGTCCTCTATGTGTTTGGATAATAATTTGATATCAATATAAACAGTTATGGTTATTTATTTAGAAAAATATTATAAAGAAACCATTTTTTAAATCAAACAAAAACTAGTCTCCTTTAACCTATCTCTAAAAACATTCAGCGCTAATATCTTTAACTAAATTATAAATTAAAGTCGCTTTACGTGTTTGTATGTATGTCCTCGTTGTTCTTCTAAACCACGCAATAGATTTTGATGAGCTTTTCACCATCGTTTAGAGTTACGTTAGTAATAAAGTTACATATAACTATGAAATGTCGAAGTTTGTCAAATAAAACTGATGGAATAATGGTGACTTGTCAAATATGACATTTGTTGGACACCACAACAGTAGATCAAAGATAAAATGCAGATAAATAAGACTATTTGCGTATAATATTATGTTTATCTGATCATCTCAATACTTTCCTGGTTGAGATAAAAAATTGCAACTTTGAAAAGGAACTTATCTGTCTGAGTGCCTACCTACACATACGTATACAGGCTGACGATTTACTTGTATCTAAGTGTGAACTGAGGGATTCTATCCGACACAATAAACAACTTCCCTGTACCATAAACAGTCGTTAAAAATAAAATCAACTTCCTTTACAACAAAAGCTATAAACAATGTCGATGCATACCTATAAAGTATTTTTCACGAATCTGAAAAACTGTAGCCGATCCCATTAATTCCTGAATAAGACCTGAATCAAAATCAGAATCAAAAATTATTTTTGATTCTGATTCTGAAAAGAATCGGGTATGAGGCTTTCATAGGGAAAGTTGTTCAGTATGACGGGTAGGCACTAGTGACCATGTACATTTATACCACTCTGTTTCAACTTTAAATTAGGCATAAACAAAAGAACTTCGGAATAGCCAAAGATTGATTATAAACTGATTCTCCTCTGAGATGCTTTGATATTGAATCTTGAATTGAGCAAAAGCAGACTTCCTTCACAATTCAAGTTTGCTTAAATTCTTACCAAAATGACAGAAAAAAAAAACAAGGTTATTCTAAGTACATAACATTGCAATTGCAAAGTAGCACTCATACAGGCCAATTTTTTTCACATTTGCAATCACAATATAGTTTTTTCTGAGGCCGTTTGTCGCGACCTTAACATTTGACTCATCTTTCCACAAGGTGACTGTGAGAGTATTATATTTAACTACCTGGTATGTACAGTCAGTCTCTTAAAAGATGTATAATCCATCCACAAGAATTCAACAATCTTTGTTTCTAATCGTATCGTTTATATTTCATATCGTAATCGTAGTCATATTTAATTGTAGCTACACATTGATACAATATTATCGGCTCTCATTCGTAAATCTTTGACAGTCGATACAGGTAGTCAAAAGCCCAAAAGTCTACAACCTGTCTTACCAAGGGGTGTCATTTTACCCAGTAACTAGGTTATGGAGATCGGAAAGGCCAGTCGCCCTATGTAAAATACCTACTGGTATTCAGCTGCATTCGGTTAGACTGGAAGCCGATTCCAACACATTTGGGAAAAGGCTAAGCAGATTGATTGATACAGTATTAAGGAACACAAATTGTTAACAATTAAAATGAGTTCTTGTCTACATCTTTTTTGAGGCTCAGTTTCGTATAATCTTTAAAATCCAAGCGTCTAGAGTAAACGCACCGTATTATCTGCTAATGAAGGCCGATGCGAAGGTTGTAACATCGCGTGCTTGCTTGACCTGAGAATGTCTTGTTCTTTCTATATCAGTAGATATTTTACTTTGCCTTTAGGCTTCTGCAAATGACCCACATGTTGATTCTAGAGTTTTGTGTTCCTGTTTTCTTCTTGTTATATTACAGTGAGTTACATTTATATTATCTTCATGTCAAGCAACTAACGGCTGTTTGCCATCAATAATCATAATTTTATTATTAATTTTCGCTATTTTATCGTTTGGCTTATAAAACAAAATTTTCCTAATAAGTGATGGGTAATACGTACTGTACTTATTCGAACAATGTGGAACCTTTTGCTCATAATAAGATTAATTTTCCTCATTCATATTTCATTTCTTCCTTAAACTGGAAACCGACCCCAACAAGCGGATCCAGATGAATACCAGTATTTTTACCTACACAACCCAGTTACTGAGTAGGTAACACGATACCCTAATTTTCCTCACAAATAAGTTAATAATAATATTCGTCTCTACTTCTGCATTACAATGATGTATGCTTCTTTGGGACAAGATCCCAAAAACCAAACAAGATGAAAACCACAGCTTCGTTTTTACACCAAATCTTATCCTACAATCACATCATGGACCGTCTTCTTACTCATCGTCGCCATCACAAACCGTCCCTCCGTTTCTTAGAACGCGATCAATCAACAGACTATCACTATTATCTATAACATCAAGGACATCTGCATGAGTCAGGGGGCTACTTATCTCTGTTTTGACAGCTATAGATATGTCTCACGGAATGGCCGTGATTTGTAGATCATTAGCTGTTGTGTTGTGTTAGGTAAGGTCGTTTGTGTGATTGGAATGTTGGCCGTAAGATTGATGTGACGGTTATAACTTGCAGAAATTTGTACGAATAATAAATAGTTTAAATAAATAGTTTTAAATATACAGGGTGTTAGGGTAAACACCGTTATCCTTGCAACCAGTGGTTTGGTTTCATTTATAGAACGTAAAATCAATGGAAAATTACAACTTTTTTTTTCTTTTTTTTATAGCAACATTTTACTTGCGTCTCAACACGGGCGGGGGGTTCGGGATGTGACCTGACCGGCCGCGAGCGCGACCCCATCCTCAGTCAGTCAGCTGTTTCGCTAGAGAGCACGGTGTCGGATAGAAACTTTTTAAAATCTTTTAATGAAAATGACGTTTTTTTTTTGATGTGTTCAGTCATTTATTTTTATATTTAGGTCAACTACCCATGGTTTTAATGACAAGAGTGTTTACCCTTACAGCCTGTATAATAGTTTTTAGGAAACAAACAAAAAATAAATAATAAATAGTTTTTAGGAAACGGTATTTCCCTTTGACTTCGAACTAAGCCTGACTTTCTTTTATTTTCCAAAGCAATGGAATGATCGAACCTCAGCCACTTTGGCAGAATCATCGTAAAATGTCACAAACTGACAATTCTTAATATGATCTGCGTGCGATTCTTATTAGGAAATAATTTATCTGTTTTAGAGTTTTCTGTGGAGATTCGTAAAATGGTCCACACATAATTGCTTTTGTGTCAAATTAGAGGAATTTCTAATGACAGCTGGAAATTCATGAAATGAATTGCTTTTTGAGGAAGTTAAAGCAATGTTTGACGACCCTAATCGAAAGAGAAAAGACGATTTTTGATATTGTGTATAATTTGATTTACATATTTGGAAATTAATCCAAGATCCTTCATCTCAAATAAATAAATCTAAAGGATATTGTAAGATTTTCCTCATTAGTTACAAACTCTGTTTTGGTCAAAACCCAAGAGCAAGAAAAATCCAACGTAGTAGAAGTCGATAAGAATCGAGATGCGAACAGCACAGGAATGCGGCGACCCTTACATAATCAGCCTATAATGTTCCCACTGCTGGGACACAGGCCTCCTCTCCATGAGAGGGAATGAGCCGTAATCCACCACGCGGGCCCAGTGCGGATTGGTAGATGTCACATGTCTTCAAATTTTTGGTTCTAAGACATGCCGGTTTCCTCACGATGTTTTCCTTCACCGTTTTGAGAGCAGTGGTGATGAAATTATTTACACAAAGTAAAGCGCCTGTCGGGTTCGAACCTACGACCTACAACTCGTAAGTCGCGGCCGTTACCACTGGGCCACCACTGCTCTCGGCGACCCTTGGTGTAGGCCTATTTCCAGTAGTGGAAGTTTTTCGGCTGAAATAATGGTGATTATGACAAGTGATTATGGTCGAACTTTTGCAAGGTCTACTCTCTGCCATTTCAGAGGGCCTAGACAAGTGACAATCGCTTCGAAAGCGTTTCGTATTTCTACAACGAATTTCAACGGGATTGACTTATGCTTTTCGATAGCTTATGTCAGACCCATACATTTTTGCTTTTCATCGTTACCGCTGATAGAATGTCATTTTGTCTAGGGGCTCAGTACCATTTGTTATGCTAAACGATCATTACTAAGTAATAGTTATCATAAATCCGTGCCACTAGTGTTGTGACCTTCTGCGCTAATTAGATATTATGGCGGCGGACTGACATAACTTTCGTTGCGTGTTGCTGGTCATTTGTTACGTGAAATACTTCACTATTTTCGTGACTTGATAGTTTATTGTTCTTTATGGTGATGGTTATTGTTCCTGATAATGCATAGGTTGTACCTACAATTGACTAATATTTTTCTAAACTTTATGGTCTTGTATACAGGCTGGCAGGGACATAGACACGTAACCTGTTACCATGGATTCAGTACTGGACTCTGGACCAATTTCAACCCAAGGGTTGTTGACATTTTTCGTCGGCTATTAAAAAATAAATTACCTGTTCCATACATTTTGACCGTGTAGGTGTTCCAAAATCATGTACTGAATCTATGGTAACAGGTTGTATGTCGACGTCTCTGCCACATTTTTTAAGAGTATTGACACTGTTGACTGTGCGTTTCATGAGAAGCTTTGGTGGTCCACTTAAAAATTAAAGAATTTTGCAATCCTGACTTTTGCATTTGACCTTTCAAAAGATCCGTTAAAACATTTTTTCTCCTCTTTTACGAATTCTTGTTATATTTTTAAAATGTCAAGGCCTAACATCTACGATCTTTTAAATGTTTTGTTCTTGTTTCATACCTGTGTGTGAATGTATAAGTAGTAACATGTCTAATTATAATGATTCCAGGCTCAACAGACGTGGACATCCCGTCGTCGTTGCTACACACCATGCAGAATCAGATGCAGAGCAAGGGTGGCTACGAGATGGCGTATGGCGTTAAGGTAATTATCGTATTCGGCTCAAACTTTATAGTGGTTCATACACACAACAGGGACATAGCCAGTGATTTTGATATACTATCAAAAAACTTAATAGATAAGGTACTACTAACTACTGACGCTCAGTCTTCCACTAACATTCAGCTTGACAAAGTGAATTGCTGCTTATAAATAGGGAAAAGACATATTATAGCCATTCAGTAAAGTTAGTAGAGCGACTGACTGTAAAGGAATATCCAATTGATTATACATACACAATAAACACATACATACCTAAACTCACCCGTTCTTCCCATGGGGATAGGCAGAAACACCGCCACCTGCTACGATCCTTATATCCTCGATTTGCTTGGTCATTCGTGATCGCACGGGTGACTGCTGAGCGTGGGGTCATGGTTTCATTTTTCGGGTCGGGAAAAGTGTGGGTTTTTCCATTTGGAATTTCTTAGTAACAGCCCGGAGTTTGGAAGTTGGCGGTGTGTTAGTCCCGTGCCTCGGAAAGCACGTTAAGCCGTTGGTCCTGCGCCTGATCTATCTCCCGCGCCGAAGGCTTGTGTCCGTTGAGATTCGCCGCCATGGCCAAAATACGGTCTGGAGGTCTATATATTATTATGTCCGTCAAGGGGGTCACCTCCCGTTCCCACTCACATCTACCTTGTAAATACCTTTTCTTAGTTGCCTTTCATTCATCATTATCATTATTTGTATTGAATTCTACATAAAAAAACATCCATTATCTAAGGATAGATGCCAAATATTTTAAATCCTTGATTGATAACTAATTGATTTGATCAAGGCTGATTCTAAAATACTTTTCGTTAAGAGACTTCAAATTGACGTTTAGACGATTTAATCTCGCCAGTCTTAGACAGCTAATTAGCTATTTTAAATTGTTCTTTTAAAACATTAAGACCGATACGAGCAACCTTGAATTTATGCCGTGTTTCTAAAAGATCGTGTCTGGCCACGAGATAGTTATTGTCAATGATAAGTAAATGTTACCTTGGGTCAGATCCTGTAGTAGCTATTCAGTCAAAAAGGTCATCTGATAGAACACGTCCTAGGCTAGTACAGTCGACCTGTTATTTTAAGGTGCCATGTAATAGGGGGGTGAGCCTATTGCTATCAACCGGGCCGAAGTCCAGCATCTGGCCTGCTACTGAGAATTTCCAGATGGAATAGAATAGAATATTTATTTGCGTAAAACATGGTATACAGAGGTGTTAAATATGAATTGAGGCACAAGCATGTTTCGCTAGGATAAAACATAGCATGCAAAAATTTTAAAGACAGGTTAAGCAACAAAAATCGTTCAACATTCTTTATCTATAAATTCTTTTATACTATAAAAACTACACTCGAGTAACCACTTATGAAATTTTATTTTAAATAATTTTGTATTTAAAGCTTTGAAATACCTTGGTATTTTATTATAAATGCACACACACATTGCCAAGCAGTTACTATTATATTTAGACAGTCTAGGCAAATCATTTAACACTAGTTTAAAGTAGTTTATAAGGATCTCGTCGGTTCCGAGGATTGACATCATTTGCAGTCTTAAATAGTTGCTTATTTTTCATAACAAACACAGATATTTCGTAAATGTAAAGCGACGGTAACGGTAACAAACCAAGTTTTTTAAATATTGGTCGACATGAGTCGTCGGGCTTAAGTCCACAAATTGCTCTCATGCACTTTTTTTGAGCGATGAATCCTCTTTGGAAGTCAGTGCTGTTACCCCACATTATTAGTCCATAACGTAACAACGATTCAACGTACGCGTGGTATGACATTACAGCAGTTTTTTATATTAGTTACATTTTTTACTTGTTTTAATGCATAAACAAATGTATTAATTTTAGTGCTAACATTGTCTATGTGCTCTTTCCAGTTAATGTCTTTATCTATTATTACACCTAAAAATCTGGTACGCGTTACTTCATTGATTTTATTAATATTGAGTTTAATGTCATTTTTGGAATTATTTGATCGATTAAATTGGATGTAAACGGATTTCTCTAAATTTATCATCAAATGGTTAATGTCAAGCCAATGGAGCCAATGCAATAATTTGTCAATTGTATTATTAATGTCAAGTTCATGTTCTGAAATGGTATTTAGTTTTTTATTAGATGTCACTATAATAGAAATATCGTCAGCAAATAATACGCATTTATGGTTAGTTATTTTTATGATGTCATTTATATAAATGAGGAATAATATTGGGGCTAGCACACTTCCTTGTGGAACGCCAAATTTATTATGTTTATATTCAGATGAATAGGATATTATTACATTATTTTCATTTTTTTTATTGATGATGACACATTGTTTTCTATTGCTTAAATAGGACGACAGCCACTGAAGTGCCGGTCCTCTAATACCAACAGCTTCCAATTTTTGTATCAATATGTCATGTGACACCAGATCGAAAGCTTTCGATAGATCAAAAAACAGGCTTGTAGTTATATAATTATTATTAATATTTGAAAGTATAGCTTGCATGAGGGAAAAAATTGCTAACGATGTCGACTTGTTCTTTTGGAATCCAAACTGCTGGTCGCTTATAATATGAAATTTATTGCAAATGTCAGTTAACCTTTTAAACATACATTTTTCAAAAATTTTAGACAATATGGGTATAAGAGTTATAGGTCGGTAATTGTTGATGTCACATTTATCTCCCTTCTTGAATAAGGGCTTTATTAAAGACAGTTTTAATTTATCAGGAAAGGTGCCTTGTGAAAAAGACATGTTTATTAAATGCGGTAGAATACCAGTCAGTTCGTTGCAGCATGCTTTGACGATTTTTGTGTTGATCTCATCATAGCCCTCCGACCTAGTGTTGGACAGAGACATTATTTCCTGTCTTACCTCGTTAACCTCCATTGGTCTAAGAAACATAGAGTTGACACACGTACTTTTGAAGCGGGTTTGATTTGTGTTTTTTTCCCCTTGTACATGCGTTAATTTAACATAATTGTTATTAAATATAGTAGCCATTTGTACAGGGTCTGTAGTTATTGTTTCATTGAATTTTATACTTTCTATGTTGTCTTTGTGAGTGTTACTGTTTATTTCGGTTTTAATGACATTCCATGTGGCTTTACGCTTGTTATCATGATTATGAATATATTTTATATTTGCGCTCTTTTTTGAATTATAAATGCATTTATTTAGCAGACTGGAGTAGTTTTTATATTTAGTTTTATTAATTAATTTTTTATTTTTATAATATCCATACCGTAGCTTCCGTTTAGTTTTGCAACTTTGTCTCAAACCTTTACTTATCCACTTTAATTTGTTTTCCTTATTACTATTGATTTTAACTCTTACTTTAGGAAAAACAGAGACCGTATAACAGACACAATAGCTCATGAAAATCATTGAACGCACAGTTAGTGTCAGTTTTGAGATAGATATCGGACCAAGAAAGATTTTCCAGACATTCTTTAAATTTTCGGATGTTGTCTACGTTATAGTCTCTTTTATAAATATAGTATGTTGTTGATTTCTGTGGTTTCTTTTTGATTGGAAAGCTTAACATTTGTGCTGTGTCGTGATCAGACAGATACAGGGGCAGTACAGTGGCAGTTGCGTTGGCAATGTTGCTTAAAATATGGTCAATACAAGTCAATTTGCGAGTTGGTACCGTGATGTGGATTTTTAAATTATGATTGTTAGATAAATCTTGCAATCCATTTGTGATGTTTCCTTTTTTAAGAGTATTTATGTTTAAATCACCGGCCACAACTATATTTATTTTGGACTTAAGTATATTTATTTGACAAATCGTGCAAAAAATTGTGTAATTTTGTCAAAAACAGATTTGGATCAGATTGTTGTGTTCTATAAACACACATTACTATTAATTTATTATTTATAATTTCTATGCCACAAGGGAAGACCCAATAACACTTAGCCCGACCTAGGAATCGAACCCAGCACCTCATATTTAACAGTAACGGTTACGTTACGACCACTAGACCAACGCTACAGTAAATCTTTTATATCTACGCTTTAATACTGCAAATACACGTAAGTCGTCAATTCGCTTAATAATTAATTACCCTGACTGTACATAAGAACCCACAGTTTTGGCAAGTCAGTGCGTTCACCTCAAACAAAATATTATGTAGGAGGAAGATAATATTTGCATTAAATATTTTCGCATCTACCGTTTTAGCATTGCCATATAAGAGTGAAGGAGATTTTTTGTTACTAATGGCACTAATTGTCTTAATTCATTCCCGGTTGATGGTAATAGGCTCGCTCCCTATTATATGGGACTGGTGAAATATATGGGTGTACTGTAGGCACATCGCTTCCTGAGAATACAGGCGTGATGTTATGTTACATGTCCAAGAATGACAGTTGTGAAATACGGAGAATATTCGGACTTTAAATTGGCTGCAAAAAAATGTATTTCGTTAAAAAAAATCTAAGTTATTGACGAAATGTCAGTAAGAAGTGTCATTTTACTGCAGCTAATATAAAGTCCGACTATAGTCAATTTGCATATCAAATAATTTCCCTGACAACTTATATAAATAACTAAACAATATCGTATGCCGTCATTCATTGGAAATAGAAGCGAGTTTAAAACCAGACAGTCGAGATTCAATGAATCATTCATGTCTACAAACTGCTTACTATTTTTATGACTACTAGTTTAGATAATTCATAGTCAAAGTTGTCAATAACAATACGTTGAGTTTACCATCATTGAATACTTTGTCACGATATTTATTGAAAGAACTACGAAAGAAGTAAGTCTTAGTGTTCCTATCTGACCCTTTTTTTTGTTTTTTTGTGTGTGGGATATCGTCAAATGACTTCTCCCGCTCTGGGCGGAGCGGGAGGGTGTGTCAGACTTTTACTGACTAAAATAAAACCCACCCGTGTTCCTTCAGTTGCCTGTTGCCAAGGGTCCCGGTATCCCTTTCGGACTTTCCCGCAGTTACCTGACCTAAGTGATTGATTTGTTCTTTCTCTGACTCATTGGCATAATCCCTTCATTTCTATTCAAGGATAAAATAATTAAATTAACCATCGAGAATTTACAGACGCGATAAGTATCATCATCATCTTGCCCTTGTCCCATGCTACTTGGGGTCGGCACAACACGTTTTCTTCTTCCATTCTTCCCTGTCAACAGTCACGCTATCATTCACTCCCTTCTCTTTCAAATCCTCACACAATCCATCCATCTTTCAGCCTCCTCTCCCGCTCTATTCATCAACATTAACTATCCATCACTCTTTTAGTCACATGCGTTTCCTCCCTCCTCATCACACGCGATAGGCATCGATATCTAAAATTCTTTTGGTTTATCATAACTCGGGTCATTCATCACCACCATCATTCTCCTGGCCTTATAACCCAATTTATTTGTGTGTTTTTCATCCATACTTCTCTTCATCGTCATCTCGGAAGTCACCCTCTTTCTAGCCATATCATCTTCCACACAGTCCATCCATTGTTTTTTTGGTCTTCCCCTACTTATATAGCCATTCACACTTTTCTCACGACATTTTCCTCATTCCTCCATGACCACCAATTTCCACACTGTACCTACAACCACGACACTAATTTTATCTTTATTTCAATTTCCAGGTTTATTGATGCGCGCAGGGCGCTCCGAAGGTCGCAAGACTCGCAAGTGATAAAACCGAGTGATCGCATGCACTGTGTGAACATGATCTAAACAGACTCTATTTATTAATGACTACGTTAAGTGTAAACAGTAAGTTTTGTTGTGTAAATAAGAAAGTAAACCGAATTCAGAATATTAGCGAGTTACCCAAAATTTATGTTAGAATTTATTACTTAGGTACAGTTGCCTGTGTCGTGACGATTTCATTGACAACTGTCGTTTCTCGCTAGAAATTTAACTTATTTTCTTATTTCTGCGCAGAAAATAAGTTAATTGACAAAAGACGCTGTTGTGTTGTGGTCGTCAGATTCGCACCATGTTAAAAACTGGTATTCAGCTGCATACGGTTAGACTGGAAGCCTACCCAAAAATATTTAGGAAAAGGCTAGGCAGATGATAATGACAAATTGCATTCTTAAGAAAGCGGTGAACGGTCACAAAATAAAGGCAGTCCAAATACGAGGGATTTTTAAATTTGTGAAAATTACGAGATTTTGATGCCGGACCCGACCGTGATATGACGGCCACCGCTCTTCTAGGAAACCGTAGCTGTAATATTTAATGGCTTCGTCCACACTCATCCCTAGTTCGAACTCGCCCGTTTTTTATAAGCCTTCAGAGTTGCTACCTACAGTTAAAAAAAAAGCGGGCGAGTTCGAGAGTAGGTATGCACGAAGGCTATTTAATTATGCAAGTTACGACACTTTAGTCAAGACGACTATCTTTCGTCACGACACAGCGCAAATTGGACCACACTCGTTTATGTATCATGAAACTATTGTTCCTCTACTTCTCTCCTTTTACTATTAAGAACTGTATCGTCAATTATTGTGAAAGGTACTGACGAATGTAAATAACTATTATAGAAATAGACGCTCCTACAAAGCTCCAGCTAGGACAATTGAAACAACAGAGGCTATAGACAAAATCCCTTTTCTATTAGCGTTAACGCCAACGGAAAGATCAAATTGTATGGAGTTGACATTAGCTTTAGAGATGTCACGTGACTGCTGCTGTCAACTCCATACAATTTGATCTTTCCGTTGGCGTTAACGCTTGCAGAAAAGTGATTTTGTCTAGGCCCCCAGAACAGATAAAAGAGGTTCTCTTTTCCGGACCTCTTTTATCTGTTCTGTGATTGAAACCATATTATAGTATGTTTTTTTTCTTGTTAATTTGGTAAACAAACAGCGTAATGAGAATTAAGTTAAAGGAAAACAACTGCCTCGTTGGTCTAGTGGTCGCAATAGCGCTACTGCCGAGCATGAGGTCCTGCATGGGTACGATTCCCAGGACGGGCAGTATTATTGGGTTTTTCCGTCAGAAATTTCTCAGTTGCAGCCCGGAATTTGGTTCTGTGCCCGGTTGATGGCAATAGGCTCGCCCCCGTAAACATATCTGCCGAAATGTGGGTGTATTATAAGTATACCTCTGCCTAACCTTTGGGGATTACCAGCGTGATGTTATGTGTGTAATTCCTAGCAGTTTTTAATGTGCAGGGTGCCGTTTATGTTTCATACAAAGAACAAGAGCTTGTGATGCGAAAGTCGTGTTTTCATAATACTGTGTTTGTTAACCAAATAAGAGATTTCAAGGTATTCCATCACCGGGAGCATTCGCCTGTAATGTAACGCTACAGATTCGATTTTGAGCATTACGTTACAATACTGTCTCACTGACTGACGAGCATTCGTCGCTCGTTACACGCGAGTTCGTGCTCGTTTCCACGTACTGACTGCACGAATGCTCGCTTTGTAACATGTTACATTACACCCCGTAACACCGGTCAGTACACGGCTTAATGTTCGGTTCGCCTCCCTCGACTCTATGTTACATTACAGCTGAATGCTCCCGGTGAGGGAGCACCTTACGGAAAAACAGACTTCAAGTTAAATTCAAATTAATCTATATTATAAAAGAAATAGAAATATCTAAGTACTTCCAGACTGTTATTGTACCTATGTAATAAAGTGTCTTGTGTATTGTGACTTATAGAATTATATTTACCTAGACGTTAATGATGTGCTTACTTAGTCAATTTGAATTTATACTATACGGTGTTGAAACTAGACAAACGAAAATAATTGTATCATCGATTTAAAACAATGGCGTATCCCCCCCGAGCGCAATCGTCGCGCGAATATGCGATCATCGCGCTCTTATACATAAATAATGTCACTTTTTGTTCGGTGAACCGTCTACTAATTTTGACAGATTTTTTCTGAGTTTTTGACAGATATGCCATACAAAATCTGTCAAAAACTGATCATTGTGAGACCACTGATACATTTGTAAATTAGTAGACTTGGCCCCCTGAACGCGTAGTCGCTCCGACAGAGGGCGTTTTACGGTTTTCCGAACAAAAACTGAAATTAATCACGCTGCGATCGGGTATTCGCGCGGCGATCGCTTTAAATAGAATGGGGCCAGGTGTATGTACCTTCTCATGGCATAAACAAAATATTTAGATGTGTCAAATGTTGGAGCAACTATTATTTCGAAATTGATTCAGTACCTACCTAGGATTATTGGTACATATTGGAATTTATTGCTTATTCGAAATGATGATACTATTAATTTTTTAACTTTTTATAGACCTATAAACACATAATTATGACTTATATCCTCAATTATTATGTACCTCATATTCCTCGAGAAATTGCCAAGTATGTTACTTCCATATCACCATATATTACTTACTAAAAGTCCTGAAAACCTGGATTTCAGACATCATCATAAAAAAAATCTCTAAATGACATTGACTTTCATCGCTACTGCCTTAAAATGCGTAAGTAATTTACTATATTAAATCTACTGTTATAAGTACCTAAATGTTGTGAAGAGACTAGTTGTATACCTTTTTCATACATTATTAGCGAAATATAAAATTAATAAGATTACGGTTTGAATGTAAAATTGCCCAAAAATGTACGCAAGTGACAAGAGATTTTTTTTAAACATCTTGACATTTTTGGAAATTCATAGTTTTTACAAAAAAAAAACTTTTTTTTCTAAATAATTATCATTCTATTCAGCTCAATATCAACTATCTATTCTTGCATTTGATTTAGTATAATAATATGTAGGTCACGTAACGCACTCGTTAGGGACCTAGTCTGTGGAGAACCCTCTGGTATAATATTCGTCTTTTGGCTTTATTTTCCATTTCTTTATAGATACACAAGAAGTTGTCCTCAAAAATCGAGTTTCAAATATCTTTTACAACGTCACTACACCTCAAAAACTATTACTTGATAGTAAGTCACATTAAACTTTTGTGTAAAGGCATACTTTGTCGAATTATGTAAAACTATTTGGGCATAGCTTAGGTTAATAATACCTACACTATTCTGCCCTGCTAAGAAACGGGGGCGTAACCGCGTAACTGGCATCACATAGGTACATAAGATGAAAAAATCGCATATTTCCATAGATGAGAAATAGGCACAAGCATTTTTAGTGGTGACTAAAAAATAATACATTTTTTTTTTACAAGTACTTACGCCTTCTTTCTTAGCACGACAGTAATAACGATGTGTTATTTTTGAAACGTCTCATATTTAGCCGTAAGTCTAATTTATAATAATTACTTTTTCTAATCATTAGAAGTTAATAGGTTTAAATTAAAGTCAATTTCTCGTCCTGTATAGTCTTCTTGCCCGAACGGTTTTGGGCAACCGAATGACTGAAACTGAAACATTGTTCGTCTGGAGACTGAAACTGAATTATATATTTTTACAAATTAAAATACAATTTACATAATATTTACTTAGAACCCGTCAGTGTTGTAGCCAAAAAAGGGTGGACACAGGCCTTTGTTTGTTATGATATTTATATTATTCTCTCGACTTAATTTTGCACAGAGCAACTGCAGTTTAATTTATAGATACTTATTCAATTCAAAAAATAAAAAATACTTACCGGTATTCTGAACTGTAATTGCTGTTTATGAAATTATCTACAAATATATGAGTAGTCAAACTTCCTCAGTACTGTAAACAGCATAACAATCAATGGACTGCCTCACTCGATTTGAATAAAATAATAATTTTGTCCTTTTTTTGTTAAAACGACAAAGTTTTGTTAAAAAACATTGGTTAGTTATACACATGTAGGTATATAAAATAATTTGTAATGTCCATTTAATAAACTTGTTCTATATAAAAAGAATTACAAAAGTGTTTACTCGTTTTATTTTGCGTACGCACCTGCCTATTACTTTTTCCCTTGCAGTTTGCAGACCTACCTACCCTAGGCTGTTTAAAACTTGAGTCCTAAAAAAAATCTTGAGGCACTCTAAAAGTTACTTTGAGCTCTAAAAGTAAGGGATTATTTAGTAAACACAGTGTTATTGTAAGAAAATTAAACACGTTTGAAAATTCCCCCTCTCTAGCATCTACTGTGCGTTTGCGTTTATTCTATCTTGTCCGTGACGCGATGCTGTCAGTCGCCATTTTGAACTCTGAAACTAAGCTTGACAAGCAATGGTGCCAACATGACGGCAAGGGACAAGTTATAGTGAACGGTCTGTATAGTTTGGCAACCAAACCAACACACCAAGTATGTTCTTTGGTCCCAATAATTTATTTAGGTACTTTGAATAACTAGGTATTGTACTTACCTTTTGACAACAAGCTAATCGTAAATTAAAAAATAAAATCTTGTATCAACTTTGTCTGTTTGTATTGTTTAATGACAATGACAATAAACGCATAAACACCATTGCCTATGAGAACAAACATCGTAGTTTTTATTTATTTTTATTAGTCTACGCTTTGACAGTGACACTGCTGACGGTACATGGCGACGCGTCGCCTGGTTCTCTACACATTGACATAATTTATCTTTTAAATAATAATTATCCTCGGAGTCACAAGTGTGTACCTATATACTCATACAATAAGAAATGATTTAATTGTATACAAGGTACCTACTTACATAACAGGTTTCTCATCCAATCCATTTCTGCATCAACACACCACAGACCTACGCGGGAAAACAGAATTACCAATGATTTCAAGTAATATACCTACTTAAAATTTCAATGAGAATTACTTTAAGTATTCCTACTTCATTTAAATACTCAAAATGCTTCAAGCATTTTTATGTTTTGTACTTTTTTTTGCACTTTCTTATATTATTAATCAGAGGAGGTTGCACAAGTCGTTCGTATTACAGATTAGAATACCAAATAAAGTAGTAATCGTCACCGGTGCTAACACAGGCATTGGCTATGAGACCGCTAAAGAGTTGTCCAGGCGAGCTGGCAGAGTCATCCTCGCCTGCAGAGATCTAAAGAAAGCCCAGAAAGCTGCAACAGAAATTAAATCAGAGACAGGATATGAGGTCATTGTCAAATATTTGGACTTAGCATCTTTCAAGACAATCCACGCATTTGCTAAAGATATAATAAAAACTGAGGGAAGAGTAGATATTCTAATCAACAACGCTGGCACTGGAGTTCTCGACAACTCTCTTACTGAAGACTGCTTGCCAATAGAAGCACAAGTTAATCATTTCGGTCCATTTTTACTCACTATGTTACTGTTGCCCATAATGAAACATTTGCCTGAAACAGCTCGAATTATTAACGTTACGTCAATAATGCACATGTTTGGGACAGTGGAGAATTTGGATATGCAGGGAAGGACGTTTTTAGAACGTAGAAGAGTTTATTCCAATACAAAATTGGCCAACATACTTTTTACGCGGAAGTTAGCAGAAGAAGTATTTTTTAAGAATTACAATATTATTGTGAACTGTTGTCACCCTGGAGCAGTTTACACTGATATATTTCGAAATCAACCAAGAATAATAAAATTCCTTATGAAGTTGTTGTTGTTGACGCCGAAACAAGGAGCACAAACTTCAGTATTTCTGGCGGCTCAAGAACAGATGCCCGGGCTGCAAACATCGGGTAGATACTACACCAACTGCGAGGAAGATACTCCTTCCAAAAGAGCTCATGATCGTGAGGCAGCACAAAAGTTATGGGACTTGTCGCTCGAAGTTTGCTTTAACATGAGACGATGATAATTTGTGTACTAAAGGTTTTATCATTGTTTCATCTTGTTATCATAGCATTGTTTATCAGTTGTTTAGGCTAAATATTTTTTTAGTTTGACGTAAGGCTGGAATTAGACTCACGTTGAACAAGGGAACAAAGTGTCAGTTTTATGTACTATGACCGATAGAAGATTAGACCCAGGTTTAACCCGTCGTTTGCCGAACGTAGATCCACGCGAGACACAATGGATTTGTAAATGTGTATGTAATTACGTAATCCACCAGTTAAACCATCGAGACATTTTTTAATTTCGAACTTTTCGATTCCGACAATGTTCAAATTCGAAGTTTGAAATACTAATAACAAATCTTTTTTTAATGAGGCGGATTCTGTGTTCTGTATACTTAATTTTAAGCTAACACCCAAAATAATAACTAATCACTTTTGTAAAAAAATACACTTAAATAAATACTACGTATCATTTGTTTTGTATCAATATCCGGACACCAGTCTTTCAGCCAGTTGTCAGCAATTTCCGTTGCCGCTCCACTGGTAGCGCCCTCTTTACTTACTATTGTAACACAGAAGGTGCCTTTTATTAAAAAAATCTCGATGTTTTTGTCAATTCGTAGTCTTTTTTTTATCGCTGACTAATTTGACAGATGCAAATGTAAAACTCCAAATTGAAAAACAAAGAACAATCATTTGAAATGTCAAATTAGTCTATGAGATTAAAAAACAGAGTTTAGAGTTTAGTCAACTTTGTTCGCTAATCATACGGACAACGGAGATGAGTAATAAATTCCTTGATTCGAAGCACCGTGCGAAGCATACGGCTTGCCTATGATTTGGTTGGCCAAATATAAAAGCTGTCAATTCCAGAGATGCCTCAGATAAAAGTTGTCAGATATAAATCTCTAGGTTTGAAGTGTCACTGACTCTGGCAGGACCACCATCAGGGATTTTAAGTCGCTAATTAGTCGAAATTTGTCGCCAAAT
Source organism: Lithophane socia (assembly GCA_947522985.1). Classification (NCBI taxonomy): domain Eukaryota; kingdom Metazoa; phylum Arthropoda; class Insecta; order Lepidoptera; family Noctuidae; genus Lithophane; species Lithophane socia. Next base: position 5,298,965 of record OX383272.1, read on the forward strand.
ATCAGAATTTGTCGGTCACTGGTTCAAAAGATATAAGGGTATAAACCCTTGTTGGGTGGCCACAAGGTGGCCGATCGGTAGTCTCCCCAGCAGGACCACATTTATATCTCAAAAACTAGGGCACCTAGCGAAGATCTGTTTTCTCCCAAATTTAGTCGCTAATTAGTCGGAATCAGTCGCCAAGTCACAGGTCTTAGTCTAGAAGATATAATTTTTAAGGTATAGTCCAAGAGCTAGATCGAAGCGTTTACGCGTAAACTCTTCGATCTAGCTCTTGGACTATGATAATGTATTGAATTCATTATATCTATTATATTGTTGCCAGACCCAAGCGAAAAATAACGAAGGAAAAAAGAAACAACGAAAGTCTTTTAATTTGTATAATTGAGCTTGCAACAACAGTCAAAAGTCACTTGATACAAATACATACTATAAAAGTCAAACGATACAATACAATTTTAGAGCACATTGCACAATTTTTGAATTACTTATACATTTTTTCTTAGTTCTAAACTTTCGTCAATTTCTCGTGTATTGCGATGCGAACAGGGTTGGTTGTGTTGTCGTTACGAGAATTTGTTTCTTGGAAGGGGTTGCTTATCTTTTTCTGTGCCTGTGCTCTGAATGTGCAGCAGAAGGTTTTGATTTCTCCTTGTATCTTGGTTCATCTGAAAGTGGAAAAATTATATTCATTGACCGCGGCTGTATGACATGTGGTCCATATTAGCTCTGGATCGCGTTAGCTAAGCTGGCAACAAATTACGGGCTCGCATCGCTCGCATCACATCATTTTTTTTTAATGTCCGGAAATGAGGAAAACTGATGTTCCAAAAGTAATTAAATACTCTTTTTTAAAAATCTGTACTATTTTTACTCTCTCTGAAATCAGAAATACTTACTTAATTTCTTTAAAAAAAAGTTGGCAACGTTTACCCCCCCCGAAATGAATTCCTGGCTACGGCCCTAGTCGTACCTCTCTCCTTACGCCGATGCCTGCGGTCCCGCTCGCGGCTGGTGCGCGACTCGGGCGACGAGCGGCGGCGCGGCGTGCGCGGGGCCGCGTCCGGGCACCACCACCACGCGGGCGGCGCCGACGCGCGGCCCCGCAGTGGGGACCCGCCCGGGTACGCGGGGCCCGCGGGGCCCGCCATGTGCTGCGGGTATGGCTCAACATAAGCGATGGCTCAAGAAGGCTCTTGGGCCCAAATAGCTGAATGCGTTTAGCGCTGAACATCAGTCAATTTTTTTGAGAATCGCTTGAAGATGACAAAGGCAGAATAGTGTTTAAAGTACATTTAGCGCTACATGCATAGCTATTTGCGGTGCCTTAGTATATCTTTTGTTTTGTTAGTCTATAATGTTCTCAAAGCTGGTACACGATTCTCCTCTGTGAGAGGGATTGGTCCCTAATCCACGGCTGCCGCGCTGGGGAAAAGCCTCCCCCCAAATCCATGCACCCTTTTCGAACTCAGGTTCTCTCTCTCTGAACTCTGGTTCGAAAAGGCAAGAAAACAGTGCGTCGCGGTGCGCGTCCAGGTCACCTGGCCACTTCTCTTGTCTTCTCTGTGTTGGCCTAATTTCAATTTAATTAATTTCAGCTCAATTAAAATACTTGCCTTACAGTTATTGTGTATTGTATGGCTAAGGGTCAGTTCACACCGAGACGCGACGTGACGCGCAAATTTTGATGATCTGATACAATATCGAATTTATTTACGACACAATAAGGTCGCCGCGCTGCGCAGCACCACTGCACTCATCTCAGCGTACTTTGAAACGTGTCAATGCCCGCACTGAATATATACCTTGTCCTGAAGAAAATAAGTTCCATAATTGTTAAAAGGTGCGCACAGCGTCGCTTCGCTTCACGTCGCGGTCAGAACTGACCCACGTGACCTTCCAATACCACTTGAACCTGGCAGCCTGTTTGCCGTGATGTTCCGAGTTGTGGTAGTTCTTTTTACGCCCAAAACGCTGAATCTTGCCTTAACGTTTATAAAAGTTATTTCTACTAGAACTTCTTTTGAAGTACTAGTCCAGGGAGGGATAGGAGTCGGTGCTATCTCGCAACACAATCTGCTCAGTTACGACAACTTACGGCTGGGTAGTTAGGCGGCAGGCGGTAGGGCGCGGCGGGCAGGGTGCCCTCGCCGTCGGCGCACACGGGCGCGGGCTGGCGGGAGGGGCTCTCGGGCGTCACCAGCTGTCGGAGTTACATGCACTAGGTGTTACGAAATCAAAATATAGCTAAACGTTACTTCCGCCTTCTACTCTTTGTGCCCGTTTGATGGTAACAGGCTCGGCCCCTATGACATGCGTGAGCGTGTATGCACAGAGCGGAGGTTTAGTTTTGGCATGCTTCACAGTATTGTTCGCAGCGCTATGTCTGACGTCCACGGGGGGGAAAATCGCGGCGATAGTCTCGCCGCTATATAAATTCAATAAAAACTCTATGAATCATCAATCTCCACACGGCGATATCATTGCAGCGATAATTTGAAGGTACAGCGTGACCATTGCCGCGATTCTCTCGTCTGTGGAGATGGCGCCTAAGGCTTGTAAAGCAATAACGAGCTGGCCTTTATCCCCAATCATTATTCACCAGATGTTTGAGTCCCAACATCGAATGTAATAGGGCGCCAACCCACTATCAACGGGGCACATTTCCAGACTCCAAGCTGTTACTACATATTTTTTTAATTAGTTAACTTACGCTCAGACCAATAAAAATTGGTCTGTGAACTCACGAGGAACCAGAACCGAAACATCTAGCGAAGAATGACGAGCAGAGTCCACCGCAAATGAAATGGGGCAAAGCTAGGCAAAGAGAGGGAGAGAGTTAACTGCCACACAAAAAAAAACAAATTTTCTAAGTCCACACGTTACCTGCACCTGTTGCTTGAGGTTGTTGAAGTCGTTGCTCATGTCTCGGTACCGCTGCAGGCACTCCTGCCACATGGTGGCCATCTCTGCCATCTCTGAGCGTTGTTTCTTGATCTCCTCCTGAAAAAGAATAACAGATATCCTGTTTCACACTATTTATTTAATCTTAGATGAAAAAAGCAGCTTAAAAGCTTCTTGTATCGATAACTAGACTGCGAATATGGTGGCATTTTGCAAAACACGGTTAAGTTTGCAATACTTTTTTTTTAATATTTCAGTTTGCCTTTGTTTACGGAAAGTGACGCCATATTCAAAATTCATTTATTTTCGTTACATTACTTACACGTCACACGTACAGAACGTATTTTTTTGCTGGCCGTAATTTTTTTCGAAATCTGAACGATAATCAAAATTTCTCAAAAAAAAATAAGGTGTGTGCAAACATTGCGCGGCAAGAGCGCGGCAGCAACACGCAGTTTGCTCCTGCAAACGCTGCCTTTCTGCCGCGCTCTAGTGTGGACTAAACCGACAAATGTTTGCGCGGATTGCCGGATTCGCGTTTCTCAGATATGCCGCCAGAGCACTGCGCGGCATATTGCGGACCCGCGCAACTTGCATGTGTCGTAGCTCTGCTTATAATTCGCCCAAACATCATTACTGACGAATATTTGCTAGAAAAGAAAAATCAAAAAAATCGTCCAAACAAAACGAGTCAGGCCGCGCGGCAGCCGCGCACAATTGTGACTCAAGGTTTGGACACACCTTAAGACCGTTTTCCTGTAGCTACAACGGTTAAGGAACGTACCCTTTGCCCAAAGTTAAAAAAATTACAAAATCCACCCTGTATAGTTACAAAATCCAGCCTGTATAGTTATAAAATCCAGCCTGTATAGTTACAAAATCCACCCTGTATAGTTGCAAATCCACCCAGTATAGTTACAAGAGTCACTTACCATAAGCCTAGCGTCTGTGTCCCCGACGTCTCTCGCGACGGTCTCGTAGCGACGCATACATTCGCGCCACAACCGTAGCTGAGCAGCCGCTGATTCACGAACATTAGCGGCTGATTCCTGAAGATAATTTATAATTATAGTAATTTAGTAGCGATCATTTGCAAGTTTAGGGCGGTCCAACGTTGACTTGGTTCAATTAGTTCAAGCTATAGAAAGAACTGCAACCGAAATAGCATAGCATCATCAATCAGCCATGCATATTCCCACTGCTGGGACACAGGCCTCCTCTTATCGAGAGGGAGTGGGCTGTAAATGTCACAAGTCTTAGAATTTTCCTTTCCAGGATGGATTCAAACTAAGCTAACGGCAATAATGCTTAAATCAGTCGCAAATAAAGACAATCCCAAATCAGTCCACATCGTTTCCTAAAAACACATCTTTTTCATAACGTCTGAGGGTCACAGTCCTGATAAAATATCAAAATATTATATAAATATTTACTCTAATATTTTTGTCCTGCACTTGGGTCTGCGAGAAGCCCTTGAAGCACCGCATGAGCTCCTTCCAGAGCTTCATCATCTTGTCCATCGCCTCTCGCTGCTCCGCTATCTCTTGCTGCAACAAGCCACGCGTCTTATCAGTAATCCTTGTAGGATTCTAAAATAAAATAAAGCGTCCATGAATATTTAGTCTTCTTATGGTTTGTTCCTATAAACCAATATTTTTCAACCTGTGGGTCGCGACCCCTAGGGGGGTTGCGAAGCCTTACTCAGGGGGTCATGGACAAAAAAGAAAAAGGCAAGTGTTTCTAGGTCCTACACTTCACGCTAAAAATACAATTTCAGTCAGAAGGATGACCCTAAGGCCTAGGGGGTCGCTAGAATTTGTAAAGAGGTCGCGTATGAAAAACACTGCTATATACAAAAACGAATCGTTTTGCTTACCAATAGTATCTTAATAGTATCGTTTCCTATTGCCGAACTAATAGATTCGAATGCTATTTTTTAACTGTGATAGCTACTTCCTTAAGGGAGAGTCTACTATGCAAAGCTATGAGGTCTTTGCTTTATTATTGATAAAGATACCAAAGTCTAACCAATAACGGTTAGACTGCCATTATGGTCTGTTCCAAAGTGTCCGATGAAAATGTAAACAAACCCTCTGTGTTCAGGTTAAATGCTTACGCAATTCTAACTTATCCTAAACTAATATTATAAATGCGAAAGTTAATTTTTTTGTTTGTTACGCTTTCACGCTAAAATAGCAGAACACATTTGGATACAATTTGGCACATGGCTAGAAGATAGCTTGGATTAGGATATAAGATACTTTTATCCCGATATTCCCACGGGATTGAGACTTATGCAGGTGAAACCGCTAGTCCATACTTACTTACTTACTAATATTATAAATTCGAAAGTAACTCTCGGGCAGAAACTAGTTTTATTTTAAATGCGAAAGTAAGTTTGTTTTTTACGCTTTCGCGCTAAAACGGCTGAACGGATTTGGATGAAATTTGGCACAGCGGTAGACCTTGACCTGGAGATGGACATGGTCTACATTTTATCCTGGATCTCAGAAGAAGTCGCGGGCAACAGCTAGTTCCTCAATAAAGGGAATTAGTAACACATTCATCTGTATGAAGATGGTTTCAACTTTATATCTCAGTACTGTTAATATGATTAAATTGTAATTTAAAAAGAAATACATTATAACATAAATCTCAAATAATATTGTTAAATGAAAAACATCTGTAGAGTTATTTGAAATAAGAATGTTGGGTATTCAAATAATCAAATCTAAGCATTCCATTTGTTAGTAACACTAAACATTGGCATCCATAAGTACGTTTTGTGATCAATTTGTTTACAATTTCATCTAATACTTTTGGAACAGACAATAAATAGATAGACAAAACAAAATACATAAAACAAACAAAAGACAAAAGCGACTAATAATAGACAAAAGCGTAGTCGCTTCGACTTCACGTGGGGGACAACTAAGCCAAACATACCTTTACAACCTTCAGATAGTTGCTCCTCCCACTAATGGTGCTGGTCTCTCCATCAGCCACACTCATCCCCGAGTCCCTCTCTCGCTCAGAGTACCTATCCCTGTCTCTATCCCTATCTCTGTCTCTTTCTCTGTAGTCATCCTCCCGCGACACCACCGAGTTCCTCTCACATCTCTCCACATTGCGCCTCCAACGCCGTTCCTTACTCGACGCATTATTCCGATGCCGCGGTTCCACAGGTTTCTCATCGTAATACTTCGTCACTTCGTCATATCTATCTATATATCTTTTGTCTCTCTCGTCGCAACGCCTGATTCTGTTGCTGTCGCTTCGTGCTGTTTTGCGACAGTTGCGGTCGTCGTCGTACCCTTCTCTGTGCACGTCGAAGCTCCGGCTTGTCCTCTGCTCGTAGTACCTCTTCTTTTCTTCTTCGTAATGTTTTCTCATCTCTCGGTCGTAATCTCGGTAGTCCGGGGGCCGTGTTCTGTACGGATCGACACAACTCCTCGTTGGGACGGGGGCCGGAGGGTATTCGGGGTATCGATCGGGGTAGTCATCCAAGTAACGCAACCTCGACCTAGCAATATCCAGTTTGCTAGGATATTTAGGAATATCCTTGTCGTAAGACCTTTCTTGTGGTCCACGTTCGATATCATGAGGGATGACTATTTTACTATTGTCGCGGCTTCGAGTTTTGCTTGAGAAGTTCTCCTGGCTCCGTATTCTGGACGCGCCAACCTTTTCTCGAGATTTTTCATGACATAACTTGACTGGGCGATGGTCGATTTCATACGCTTCTGATCGTTTCATAACGACTTCACATTGTAATGACTTGTGACTCTGAGTGCGAGGCTGTAAGAATTGCCTAACTTGAGTAAGAAGTTACAGCTGTAAGTGATTAGGTGCTTATAGAATACTACGTACCACTTGTAATTTATGGATGTTATGGCTACTTTTGTTGGAGTTTATTTGTGCACAGAGCTTCGCGAATGCCTCGATGAGCGTCGTTTGGTCTACCGGTGCGATGGGAGACTGAACTTCTTTTGGTTGGCTGAAATAATTGCAAATAGAATAACAGAAGACCTACAAGCCTATGTCCCGGCTGATGTGTCATATTGTGGCAATACACTTGCCCCCTATTATTTATTTATTCAAGGTGAAGTAACATTAGCTAGCGAAACTCCACAGATGTGATGGGCAAAAAACAGCACCACGTCTGTGGAGTAGGTATTGCTAGCTTATTTAATTTGAGCTTGTTTATTGCCATAATACATAATGAAATTAAGTATACATAAAAATAAACAATTAACGTGCTATTGTGAACATTAAAATGACATGAATACAATTCAATAAAACAAAGGCTAAAGACGATCCGCAAGTTTTATTTGCAATTTGCAGGTCTGTGTCAGGTTGTATATTGATCTAAATAATGATTCGTGACCATAACGAATATTTATTTTCTATATATTTATTTGTTCCATAAGAACAAGTCTCTTAGGAAACACTCTTGCAGAACAAAATCTTGTAGAGATGTATTAATTAATTAATGTATTAATACCGTTATGCTCTGCACACTAACTGCATGTGGTTAGCGACGGACAGCATGAGTCGACACTACACGACTGTAGCCGACCGCGTAAAGTTGAAGTCACGACTGTATGCAGTTAATATTGACTTCACACGACTGCAGCGGACCGCGTGAAGTTGATATCATGACTGAAGGAAGTCGAACGTACAACTGCATGCAGTTGAATATATCGACTGCATGCGGTTGCTACGATGCAGTCCGTCTGATGTCAGCCTTATGATTATAATTCTGTAAATGCACATTGTCGGCGGCTGCTTATATGAGCACTTACATGTCCTGATCTCTAGAAGGCTCATCGTCTCTGACTCGCTCCCTGTGGTGGTGTCGGTGCCTCTCCCTGGAATAATCGCGGTCTTCGTCTTCGCGACTGCGCCTCTCCTCGCGACGTCGAGCGTGGCGCTGTCTGAAATGTTACCACAAGTAGAAGAGGCACTGTATTCGCTTAGTTTAAAAACAAAAATCGTTTATTCATATACAACCTGTAACGGAATAAACGCAAGAGCTCATACACCCCAATTAGAATATTAAATTATAAGACTAAAATAATATCTGTAATTTAATTTAATTAAACGACACCTAGTTTTTTTTTACAAAATAGACTTCCTGACGAAACATGAAACATAGGATAGCTATGAGCGTATTACAAATTTGTTTATGCATTTGAATAGGCTTTATTCCTTTGAGATAAGGCTTAAATTTCCTTAAATAAAATATCTTATTACCTTGGTAAGACGCGGTGGTTCTAATTTCAGTTAAAGAAAAGATTTTTTTCATGAAAAATTAACACATATAAATAATGATGGAAATCGATTCAGAAGCCGATTCTGAGCAAACTACTTTCAGGTCTTGCGCTTATTCTGTTACATGTTGTATATGACTGACAATCTCAATCAGCACTTTGGAACCCTCGCCCTTTTCCACATTTATCTAATAGGGTAAAAGTGTGAAAGTAAATCTTTCAACATCATCTTTCTGCCCCTATCCCAGTTTATTTGGGGTCAGCGCAGTATGTCCTGTCCCGTACATCTCTATTAGCCGTCATATACCCGGGAACATATAACCCAGGATTTTGTAATATCTATACCCATTTTTAAAAGAGTTTCCTTGGAGTTTCTTGCCCGTTCTTTTCCATAGAGATCTACGTTTTGGAATGGGCAACTAGCTTCAACTTTCTGACTAACTGACAGACTCTTTGAAAATTCAAAAGTGCCTGTAAATGGTTTAATTAAAATAAATGCTTTGAGTTTTGAGTTTGAACATTACAATATACAGGTTGAGTTTTTTTACATGGATCAGCAGCATGGCTGCTTCGCTAACCGTAAGATGAGATTTAAAAACACGTAATGCAAAAAAATAATGTTATGACAAACTTACTTCTTCTTGTCCTTTTTTATGGCTTCCTCTAGAAAAGTGTATATAAACGAATCATGGTCTTGTGGGATGTATTCACAGACAGCTTCCTAAACCAAATAAAACGTACATTTAAAAACAACTCTAGGTGATATTTAAACAACCCAAATGTGTTTTTATTAAAATATAAACCTGTGCAGTTGTCACAGAGCGCGGAGTTGAAACCAGTCCCGCTTTCAAAGCCAAAGAAACGCCCTCTCTTCTGTAATATCACAAAATAATACTTAATAAGAGTGACTAAAGCGCTTTCAATAGGTAATTGGCATTTATAGTTAATTAATTCAATTGGCCACCTGTTCTCACCGAGTTTACGCGCGGACCTGACTGCGCCTCCTATTCTTTCCTAAGTGTAGCGTAGACTTTGCGTCTGTTCAGTTCAGACTAAACAGGGCCTGAGCGGGGGTTGTCCCCCCCCCCGTTCAAATAGAACGGGGGCTAAGCCTATTGCTGAAATCGGCCCCAAGTTATTATTTTGTAAGACTAACGTCTCACCTAGGTAGAATGGTAGAAAATGCCTAAGGCATTAGGTAAGTCCGCCTTTGTATAATTTTACTTGTGCTTATAGTTTTAATAAAAATATTCACCCTCCTTCGTAATAGGCACACATGGGACTTACAGCTACATTCGTGACTAAGACATAAAATAAATAAACAAAAAACAACTTGGTCGGCTATTTCAGGTTTTTAAAACTTTCTAAATTCCGGTGCTATCGCATTTTCCACAGGATCTTAATTAATATTCTTAGGAATTAAAACTACACTAAATTGACATAAATATTTAACAGTAACATACGCCGATCGTCGATGGCGTCGCGGAGACCGCGCATGACGATGAGTCCCTTCCGGTGACCGCGATACTGAGGGACTGCTGTCTTGGTCCCTATTGACGTATTAAACCTTGTTAATCTCTTTATTTCAGTTTGTAGTCCAGTACCAACCCGTATTCGGGCGATGATCGCCTATTATAATGGGTATAAAAAGACGCATTATCGAAGCCTAGTCACTTGTTCGTCCCGTAATTATTGTACTTATTTTTTTTATGGAGATATTGAATGTTCTAACTTTTTTTAAGTTTTTAATATTCTATTAGTCTTTAATTAATTACCCCTATAAGGGTGGTTTAAGAAACAGGGTCTAAAGTTAAATCATCCTCTACAGAAAAGGGCGGATCCTCAGACCAGACGGCTGTTGTGTCGTGGGCTACTGCCCAACGATTGATATCGGGTCGTATTATGCTAGTCGCGCGGTAAACTGCTTGCGCGATGCAGGATTTGGCGTAACGTCAGTGAGATGCGTAGTTCGCATGTGGGTGGCGATGTACACGCCGCCACATTCCCACAACTCCTGTACCATTGCATGCCTCCAAAAATAATTAGTTTCCCACTAATCATTTTTGCTCAATGCTACTTAGTTTGATGTACAGAAAGCGTAGATGAAGAACGTGTTATGGGTATTTTTACACCCTGTATGTATTGGACTCAGGGCTAAATTGATAATATACTAAGTAATACATACAACCTCTTGGTTATGTTGGAATCATGGTGTCCACTTAAGTTCTGCACAGTGGCTGTCTCTTGTAAACTAGCTTTCACGGAGGGCACTCGACAGACGGCTGGGCCACCCTGCAGTTAGATAGAATCAAGTAAAATACAGCATTAGACTACTAGGAACAAATTTAGAATTATTTCAAAGTACAGTCGGCTACAAAAATCGATTTCAGAAGGGACCAATCGACCCATCCTATCGCAGACCATTGGACATAATTCAGTACTTACTTCAACCATTGCTTCTTGCGATCACCTACTTTTGTCGCTGACTGTACAATAACGGAGAGACACTATTACTTACTCCATTCTCAAAAAACCGAGATAACAATGACCACGCAGCAGCGACCGATGCGAGACGTTTAGCTCAGCGTGTTAACAGCCAGATTCTCGGAGAAGCATAATATGGGTAGCTGTTGACGTGACTTAGAAATTCACCGATGCAAGAATACTTACGCTAGTGGAGTCTGTCACTACGGAGTTCGAATCGTCCATCCCATCCCGTCTTTTCCTACTCCTCTTGCGTTTTGACGCCTCGAATACTTTGAACAATTTTTTGCTATCGCACGGCTCACATTCCATCGTAAATAGTCAAATGGATCTCCCGGCATTGGAAATCAATATTCCTAAACTAATTTACTTCTATAACTGTCATCACTGTATTAATTATGGTGTTGAAGAATATTTTTACGAAATAAGAATTTAAAAAAATGATAACCAAAAATACAAGGTCAAAACTGAGGGATGACAATAGTGTACCTATATGTAAAGTTGAAATAAGAATTCTGTGCTGCAAAGCCAGATTCTTGGCTGCCAGTTCCATACGATGTCAAACTCTTTCGATAGAAATAGAGGTGGGGAAGAAACCCATAAACATAGACCTCAGAGTGTTGGCTAACCTCAGAGTGGGGTAACCATAGATCTAATAAATAGGGTAAGGGCTGTCTACGGGTAAGGGCGTTTCCCCATTTATCCGTATCCGGTTCGTATCCGATTCGTGTTCGATTCTGATCCGGTTTGGCCATCCTATAATTGGACGAACCGTGTATGCATGAGTGCACAAACGTCCATACATTTACTAGAATGGCTTAACCGAATCAGAAACGAACACGAATCGAATACGAACCGGATATGGATAAGTGGGCAAATGCCCTTACAGTGCAGAAGAGAGGCCCAGAATATCTGAGTAAAGTACTACAAGAATATTTTGGCGCCTGAATGACATTGACAGGGGGGCGTTGCTGGACATTTTGTGAAATTGTATTGACAAAACAAGAAAATAACATTGCAGCGTTTTTACTTATGATGCGACATAATGCTTAGTGCGTTAGGTCTCTCACCAGTTAGTCCACGCATAATAACCAAATCTCAAGAATTTCAATATAAACGACAAAATCTAAATCTTGCGTCATCGCTTGATTGTTGTTTTGTATCATCACGCCTCTTGTATGGCCCGAAGGGTAAAGCAGGTGACCCAATAGGCCACTCCCTCCCCAATCTAGAATTCTCAGATAATGTCTAATTTCCGGAATTCATAAGTCGATTTGATGTGTATTCCTATGTCGTTTCTCATTCAAACCCATCCTTCCAAAACTAAGCAAATAAAATATTTTGAATACCAGAAGTGCTATTCACAACAATTCGTCGGATTCGATTGTAACGTAAGGTTCTCTTATTTCGAATAAAGTTGCTTCGTAAACGTCAGAGAATTAAAACTCGGTCTGAATCACAGAACATTAATACTTAAGAGGTCTGAATTGATCAATTTACTCAATATAATTATTTTATTGAAGAACAACATTGATTTATTTCGTTTCATCATGAACGTAGTACTAATGTGACTTTGGCAAACCACCTAAATACGTGAATATATTTGGATATAAGCAAACCTCAGACCAAATTTGGTCTTTCGGAAGTTACACAACGCTTTGTCTTCTTCTTTCGAAAGTCAAATTACTAAGTACTGAAAGAAAGAAATCGGTGTGTAACTTACTTGATATATAACGTAATTCACCTGATATATTACGTTTATTAGTAAGGAAGTTAATGTTTATTTTGTAGTAAACACCTAAGTTACGATATGCCTAATAATAATATTTTTGTTTCAACGCAAAAAAATGGTAAAGTTACCGTTGTGTAGCATTCCCCCTCTGTATGAACCTTTAAATTGAATCCGTTAACGAATCAAATGGTTGAGAATATCACTGCTGCATAGATGTGTAGAACAGCATTTTTGAGATGACCGTGTGTCTAATCAAAATACCTCCGATTATGTTACATAGTTTGAAATTTCATATTCATATTTATTACATAAGATCTGTATTTCTTTACCTATGATAACAAATAAATAAATAGAAATAACAGACTACAAGTTTTGTTTCCTCACTAAGATAACGCATTTTTATGGGTTTTAGCTGGCTTAACTTTTAAAAACTAAAACTATCAAAATAAAAATTTAATTTGAATATTATGATTTTGATGATGGTCATAATTTTCATCATTGCCTGAATCAAATTTATTTCGGTAATAAGGTACATAAAATTATAAAATGCCAATTCATGAAAAAAAATAAAATTCAGATTCAATTTCAATATATTATAGATTATTGTAATTCACATTAAACTTAATTAAACTTATAGCCCACATAAGCTCCTCACACTCTCCACTACGTTTTCTCTTATAGACAAAGGCGCTAAAGGTACTCGGTATAAAATCTCCATCATAAAACCAATAAACAGATTCAAGTCCCATTTTATTATAAAAATCAAAATTACGTGTTATAATACATCTTTTTCACAATCGAACAATAGAAATCGATTATAGCACATTGACATTCTTGTTGTAAATAAATCATCATGGACATAAATAACAAAATCGGATCGTACAGCCTAACACTTGAGACACCGCTATAATGAGGTCGGAGTCGCGAGACAGTCACAGTACGTAGTAGCGCCGCACCGGGCGTCCGTATCACTATATGTACACGTACCCACAGGTAGCCCGGGCGCCAGGCGTCCGCTCACTACACAACACTACTCCGCGTCGTCGGCGCGCGCCTGGCTGCAGTGGAACAGCACGTCGGCCAGCTCGTGCGCCACCTTCTGGTCCAGGATCTGGCTCATGACCAGCGACAGCAGGCGTCGCTCGTGGCGCCGGATGAGCGGCCGGTTCTCGGGGTGCTCGGCCAGGCGCAGCAGCGTCGCGGCCGCGCGCCGCAGCATGTCCAGCGACGTGCCCATGGCGTCGGGGTTGTCGCGCAGCGCCGCCACGCCGTGCTGGTTGGCCACGCCCAGCGCCGTCTGCTCGGCGCGCTCGATGAAGGCCACGAGCTGCGCCACGGCCGGCGCGTGCAGCGCCACCTCGCGCGCCGCCGCGCCGCCCGCGCCCGCCAGGTAGTGCAGCAGGTTCACGGCGAACTCGCGCACCACGGGCCGCTCGGGCCGGCACAGGTCGCGCGCCAGCCCCGCGCACAGCGCCGCGATGCGCCCGCGCGGCGGCGTGGCCAGCACCAGGTCCACGTTGGCGTCCGTGACGCACAGCTTGCACAGCGCCTCCAGCGCCAGGCGGCGCGGCGACAGCGGCGAGGCCGCGCCGGCCGCGGGCGGCGCGTCGCCGGCCACGGCCGCGGGGCACACGGACCAGTGCAGCAGGCCGTCCAGCAGCGGCCGCGCCACGGCCTCGGGCTGCCCCGCCAGCTCCACGCCGCCCGCGATGTTGGCGCAGCACACGAGCGCGTCCTCGCGCAGCTGCGCCAGCGCGTCCCACCACCACTCGGCGCCGCCGCGCAGCGAGGAGCAGCAGGCGGCCTGGTCGTGCTCGTCGCGCGCCGCCCGCTCGTAGGCGCGCGCGCGGGCTGCGCGCGGCGCGTGCTCGTGGTGCAGCAGCAGCAGCTTGCCGGCCAGCGCCAGGAAGGCGCCGGAGCGGCTGAACTCGGCCTCGTTGCCGGGCACGAAGGTGAGGCCGCGCAGGATGTTGGAGAGCGCGATGCAGCGGCGCGCCAGCGCGTCGCGCGTGTCGTCCACGAGGTTGAGGCTGGGCTCGTCGCGCGTGTAGCACTCGTCCTCGTAGTCGGCCAGGCGCCGGCGCCGCAGCACGCCGGCCGGGTCGCGCACGGCCAGCGCGCGCCCCGCCGGCTCCAGCTCCATGGGCTCGGGCGCCAGGTTGTCGCCCGAGGGCTCGGGCGCCGGCTCGGGCGCGGGCGAGGGCGCGCGCGGCGAGGCGGGCGGCGGCTCGGGCGCGCGCGCGCCGCGCATGACGCGCACGAAGGGCAGGTGCAGGAACTCGGCGCGGAACACGGGCAGCACGTGCGCGGCGCCGCCCGAGTCGCCGCCCGTGTGCCAGGGCTCCAGCACGTCGTGGTGCGCGAGCTCGGCCGCGTCGTCGTCGTCGGGCGCGAACAGCTCGTCGTCCGGCTTGTACACGACGGGATGCCGCCGCCGCGACTCGAGCGTGTAGTTCTCTCCGTTGAGGAAGCGCACTCGGTCGGTCGGGTCGGGCGGCTCCCGCGGTTCTCTCGTTGTTTTCGCGCTCTTGATCACGGGCTCGGGACTGGCGGGCGGCGCGTACCAGGGTCCGTCTTCGTTCGACGGCGAGTCGAACACGTCGCTTAGACTTTTGTGGAAGTGTTCAAGTAATAAGTCGAGCAGGCCTGGCATATGCTGTAGGCCAAAGTATCCTATGCAGTTGTCGTCGAAGAGGAGAATGTTGAGGATGTCGAGCGCCCAGCAGGTCTCGGCGAGCAGGCCGGACTTGAGCGCCATCATGATGCGCCACGCGTCGACGGGCGCGACGTCTGCCTTGGTAAGTCTTCTCCGCTTCTCGCCGGTCGGCACGGCCGCCTCCACGCACTCGGCAGGGAATGTTAGCTCCCTTTTCAATTGTCCGGGGGCAGTCAAAACTGGTGCCGTGCCCTGAAAAAATATTAAAGAGGTTGTTTTAGTTAGGTTGTAGATCAAATCATGCACAATGATATTATTATTATTCATACGTAGGAATGCTACAATTCTTGAAAGGCAATTCGATAATTATTGCAACATACCGGTGAGGGCGCGGTGGAGTTGTAGGGGTCTTGCGTCGGCGGTCGAGGCGCACCTCCCCAAGCGGGACCTCCACTCGGCTAGAATACGTAAATTGTTCATTAGTTTCGAGCCTATTATTTATGAACACACAAAATACATTACGATAGAAGAACACTAGCTCACGAAATTCAAATCATCTTACGTTTTAGAGTTGTATTGATATGATTTGAATGATTATCATTATGTTGTTACGGTCGCATATATCATATTGATAAACATACTACCTGACACTGACTTACGAATTTCAAAAACGTAAAAACATTTGAATTACCAAAATGAATGATCAAATTGAAAATACTTGTAGGTCGGGGCACACCCCCCCCCCCCCCTCACGTATGATTGAAAAGAAAAACAAAATTTTACAGCCACCATCTTGGATTTACGCAAAATTTACGCACAGTGCTCTTTTATTAGCAGTAGGTAGCAAAAGACGTTCAAGTCCGGTGTGTCGGTGTACATACCGTGTTGGAGTAGGGCGGGTGCGTCCAGTTGGGCGGCTGCGGCGCCTGGGGCTGCGGGCGCCAGGGCGCGGCGGGCGCGGGCGGCGCGGGCGCGCGCGGGAACTGGCCGCCCCACGCGCCGCCGAAGCGCGCGCCGCCCGCCGGGGCGCCCGCCGCGCCGGCCGGGGGCCCGCCCGCGGCCCCTGCGCCGCCGGGCCCCCCGTACGCGGGCTCCCCTTTCGCGAAGTCGGGGTGCCTGCGCGGCGCGCCGGCCACCGCGGGCGCGCCTGCCAGCGCCTTGCCGCCGGCGTACTGTGGACACGCAGCGACACGTGTGAGCGCTTGTTGTTGATTTGTCCGAGCCTCGCTCTCTTTCATCTCCAGCCGTCTATTCTGTAGAAATCGCACCGTGAACATTTTGGCGAAGTGAGCTGTAGTTCCACTAAACGCATTACATACCGAAACCCCTCCATGCCTCGGAAAGCACGTTAAGCCATCGATCCCGGATCCCGGCTTTCATTCATAGATCTTTAACTATCGTTACGGGTGAACAAGGGGTAACGTGTTACCCAGTAACTGAGTTGTGGAGCTAACGTCGCTCCATGTAAAATACTAGTTCATCCGGCGCACTTCACCTAAGTTTTCACATTGAAATTTTTACAGAGTAGCACTGCAGACCTCGGACTCAAGACGACAACCGAAATAATCTCACTGGGACCTCCCGAGAAACTTCTCGGTACTCGTCTCTCAATCCGGGACTCCAGAAATCAGGAGATTGGTGCGAACCCTCAGTTTTTCAGGTTTTGGTATAAAATTTTATAGGCAGTGTAACGAATCTTTATCGAATAGTTCTTTTAAATGTCTATATTACTTCTATTATTTATCCGTTAACGAAAATGAAAATTTATAATTATGAATCGCAAAAATTCATTTTTTTAAACACATACCTTTTGCACATTCAATATTTGGAAAACTGACAGTTCGAACCATAACGAGGTGGTGGTCTTCGTTACAGAAAGCAACAGTAAAATAAATTTGTTACACTGGCCGTGCACCCAAATGTGTTCGCTTTAGGATGATTATTTCATACGAAAATCAATCGAAGGAATCATGGAATAAAGTACAAAATTATGTACAGTAAATAATATCATACACTGATGCATTCGATCGATTCGTGTTGCTGTAAAAAACAAAGCTACGATTCCGTTAACTTACAGCTAAGCTTACATGATTTGTGAGAATTGAATGCATGCACATGATTTAGTGACCAAAATTGTTCATATAAAGCCACCACCACACACTCTAAACCTTTACTTCCATGTTTTGATTATTTTTGTTAAATTTTGAAGGAGCTAGTGGACGAGTTTTTGTTGGGCCATCGCTCAGCCAAACGACAGGCGACGACGAGAATCCGAAAAGCCAATTAATCACACCGCAAGCCAAAAATTTTGTTAAACAAAAATAGAAGAAAAAATTAACAGTGATAGCTTAAAATTTTGTCAAACGAGTGGTATTATTTGAAAAATAAAAAATGAAGCCAAAACCACGAATGAGATATGCCCTTTACACGATAATCGTTTTCTGTATTTCCTCCAAAAAAAGTCTCAAGATGAGAAATAGTTTTGTGAACTGTTTGAATAATATTGGTCTGTTAAAATAATATTAAAAAATTTATTGCCTTTGTGAACTACAAACTCAATCAGTGAATAAATGGTGAAAAATAGTGTGCACAAAAATTCAAACCACTATAGTTTATTGTAAGAATGATGTGCAATGAAAATCAAAACGTGATAGTCTTGATTTGTCTGTTCGCTCCATAGGAACTACTTTTGCATTCTTATGGTCTTATATCGGCAACAACCTTTTAAAAAAATGCATTGTAACTTTTGTACGATGCTTTACACACGATAGTAATTTAAAGTCGTGTGCAAACGAGAATCGTGTTGTGGGGCTCGCGTGAGCAGTCCGTGCGGGTGAGAATGAGACCGTATCGCCAATCGATGGGAAGCGGTGTTGAGTGCGTGGTACAAACGGGGCGTCCGTACGTAGGGTCTGGGCGTGGGCGACAGCGGCGCCACCAGCTGCCGCGCGAGCTGCGAGTTCAATAAGTTACTGACGGACTGCGCGCCGCCCGACATCTACACACCAGACAGAACCGTCACTCACGACATCACGTCGGCACAGGGAACGTTTCTCGCCGCGATAACACATTACGCGTTACACAACAGAGTTATAATGCTAATACGTCTACCTTATACATGCCTTTAGACGACTTAATGCCACACACAATCTGCAGAAATATATTGAGCAGTTCGATCACACACAAAGTGACGTGCCAACCTCCTCCCCCCCAACTTTGAAAATTAGACAGCGTTTTAATGGAACTATCAGAAAACGTGGGATATTAAGATGTCTGGGCAATCTTAGCTGGCTGATCACCAAACAATTTATCATCAATTTTTTAATAAATATGAGCTACCAGACCCTAATAGGAAACATAATTATGAACAAAGCTCTCTCTCTCCTTGTATAAAAGGATTTATAAATGTCTGACGATAAATTGTTTGGCTTTAGAACATACCAATGGTTTACGACGCCTATCTTTTCAGGCCGTTATGTTACGTCTGTATATTGAGTCTTTGAAGATCATAGCGTCACACCTCATTATAGGACACAACACCATGATATTACACGATCAATTTTAAATTCATAACAATAATTAACTGATATTATGGGTACTTAGAGAAATGTCATAAAACCTATAAACTTTTGTTAGTTACTTTATGGACCGTTAAAATCTAAAAGGCACTAAGTATTGGATGTTGTTCGATGTTTTGCATTGAGATATTTCAGTTGGGGCTAAGGGCTCATTTCAATAGTCGTATAGCATTTATGTGAAGAATAAATATAATAGTTTGTCACATTTTCCCTCAAACCGCTACATTTGTTCCTCATGTAACTGTTATCTGTTATGCTGCTTGCCAGATAAGTTTTACGAATGTCGATTGGTTTAGAATTGAACATCAACCAAATAAGTAATAGTGCATTACATAAGCATTTCATTTACTTGACTATAGTATAGTATTCCTTACATGCTAGACATGCAGTCCAATATTAAGACGGGCTACAGGGATGGTAACTATTAACATTCCAGACTAACCTTCGTTGAAGAAAAATTATATCTTCTAATATTTAAAATTTTGGCTAAGTTTAAACAACTAGGATATCGGAATATAATCTGATAGGAACAGGACGATATATCTTTCAATAAACTTTTTCTATTAAATAAATAAGTTAACAGTCTATACTAAATTTTATGATTCATGCTACACGTAATAATTTGAGGCAACTTTTTTTACCCAATTATCTGATTCATAACATAGTATTTTAATTTGGGTATATAGAAAGATGCGTCAATTAAAAATCCATAATCTGGAAGCACCGCCGCATATAAAATAATAATTACTTTATGTTCATTACTCGCAATTTTTTTTATGCACCAGGTTTGCATCGTCATCAAAAAACAAATCTAACTGATAAAAGTAAATAAATAAAATTATCTCTTTTTGGTGCGTGCAGACTATGGAGAACCTTAACTATGTATAATCGAGACAAAATCATGTAGCAGTACATCAGTGTAGCATGTGTCATGGTCGGGTAGTTACCTCATGCGGCGGCTGCTGCGGCGAGATGGGCGGATGCGGCGGGTGCTGCGGATGCTGCGGGTGTTGCGGGTGCTGCGGGTGCGGCGGGTGCGGGTGCTGCGGGTGCTGCGGGTGCGGCGGGCGGTAGTAGTCGGGGTAGGGCTGCGCGGGCGGCGGCGTGGCGGGCGTGGGCGCGGCGCCGCGGTAGGCGCCGGCGTAGGCGCCGTACTGCTGGTACTCGCCGCCCGCGCCCGGCCCGCCCGGCCCGCCCACGGACCCCACGGACCCGCCTCGGTACCCTCTGCTGGGAGAACACAGGCGCACGTTAGCAATACAAACCAAGAATAAAGGGTCAATTTGCAACAATAAGACTTTAAGAAACGCCTTGTTATCGAACAAGTGTAAATGATGGCGCGTTGAATTTTAATTGACACAAGTTTGTTTATAATTTTAATGCAAGATAGTGTGTAAGGTATATGAGCCACAGTAGCCTGACATAAATGCGTACTATTGTTATTATTAATCTTCAAAAGCCGGCTCTATGTAGACTCATATAGTCATTTATCTAGCCTTTTCTTAACTATGTTGGGGTCGGCTTCCAGTCTTACCGGATGCAGCTGACTACCATTATTTTACGTGAAGCGACTGCCTATCTGACTTCTACAACAGTTACTGGATAATACGATGCCCCTTGGCAAGACTGATTGTCAACTTTCGGGCTTCTGACGACCCGGCTCTAGACTATAAAAAATATATGCGGCATAACCATGTTTTTTATTTGAAAATCATAACTTTAATTCATAACAAACCTCATCATTACAACAATCCACCACAATTAAAACAACGACCACACTATCGTACACGCGTACACGTCGTACACGTCCGCATTGTACTCTTTAAAGGTAAGTACTACTGATGTTGGGCCTTCCCCTGTACGTTGCCCGGTACTACTAACAATCGTTGGAATTCCCCGAGATTAAATCCAAGCGATATCCATGGCTATTATCAGTATGCAATGACATGTGTGTTGTATTAGACCGATTGAATAATGCGGAAACAACGAAAGAAAAATCAGAGATAAAATAGATCTTCTATACATATTATAAATTGAAATGAAATGAAATGAAATGAAATGAAATGAAATTGTTTATTCTGTAAATAGGATATTGGAATCACTTTTACACGTCATATTAAAAAGTTGTAAAAATAAGCTAGATGAGGTCGGCGTTTCCTATCTGACTACTCTGAGAAGAAAGGCCGAAACAAACTCAGAGGTCACCGTCTCCTTTAAAGTCCAGACATAATCTTGGTCAGGCCATATGAGGACCATGTAGATTAGAGTCTGAAATGGTCTTTTGAGGAAAGAACCACACAGATTTGAGTGGACCTGTCCAGTCAGTGCAAGCATTTGTCAGTAATAGTGGAGCTCAACTCAGAACTTAAGGAGCTCAACGACTCGACGAACAATACCAAAGAAAGGACATTTGGGTAGGTCGCATAAAGTTCTCAAATTGCCAGACCTTCGCTAAAACTAACAGAACGAAAAATAAATATCCACATAGTCCTCACATTCACAATAAAACAATACTTTACAAGTAATCATCATGTCATTTTTTATATAATATTCAATAATGTCAATTTGTATATAAAACTGGTAGGTATATTTTTATGGTTTTCCATAATATTCAAAATGTCACAATGCTTAGCAGAGCGAGCAGCTCAATCCCATGCATTTTTGTCTTCTAAATAATCTGAGATTTTATAGTACCCTTTTTTACAAAGTTTGGTTTTAATACAGCTTTTAAATCGTTTAATGGGTAAGTTTCGAATGTCAATGGGAAGTTTGTTGTAAAAGCGTATACATTGACCCATGAACGAGTTTAATTTAGGTCACTAAGGTTTAATTTAGGTTTAATTTAGGTTTTTAATTTAGGTCACTTTTCGTGTTTGTCTGTATGTCCGCGTTTGTCTTCTAAACCACGGAACAGATTCTGATGAGGTTTTCACCATCGTTAAAAGAATTTATTCCGGAAGGTTTATGTGTATAATACGTTACTATTAAAGTTACATAATAACTAAGAAATATCGGTGTTTTGTCAAGTTCAAAAGCAGGAGCGGGTCACTAGTCTTTATAATAAATAGAGTTTCATGAGCTCACCTGTCACCATCGGGACCATAAGGAGGATAAACAGGCCTATTCGGCTGGTAAGGAGATCCGTATTCGTACCCGTAACCTTGTTGGTAACCTGTGAATCGAATTACACATAATAAAAACATTTATTAAATTAAATATTTACAAATACTGTATTCGGGCGTAAATATGACATGGCGAGTTTTAGATTAAGTTCGACATTGTAGAGTATTGTCTCTGTCACTTACTACCATAGACACTCTACGATAGTTCCTTTCTGAAACTCGTTCTGCCATATTAACGATTTGAAAAAGACGTGCACAAAATGACAATTATATACATAATATTATAATAAAACCATGCAGTCATTGTATTTTATGGGATATACAATAAACAACACTAAATAAATAAATGTTTTTTATTTGCAAAATTATAAAAATATGGCCATAACAAACTACGTTTATATGTTACAGGGAAAATATAGGAACACACACAGACAAAACAATGGTATTTAATATACAACGGAGGTCTGATCACTTGATACCGTAAAAAAATCTCTTTTCTGTAACTATATTTTTAAGGCAAACTTATTGGTAATATTGAAAGTTTAGATGACCATGCACTTATTAATCTTCACGCCAAAACGTAAATGCTTTTTAGAAAGAGTAAAATAATTAATGATTATATGGAAGATTGTTACTTTTATGTTATTAACGGTATCATGCGAATGGACAAGGGTTAATATGTGATATAGGTAAGGGCCACGGAGTAGTAAACAAATGGAGTGCTAGCATATTCAATCAGACCTTAATTGTTACGCACTGATGCTTGGCCATATCCAAAAACTGCATTCTAACTGCAAGATAAGGAGTGTAAGTAGTCTTCATTATTTCATTATGAGAGAGAGATGATGCTATTCAGGACGAACAACAACATTCCTTTTTCGCAATGGAACAATGACACTTTGAGGGTGTTACTACACTCACTCAACCAACGTCCAAATGACGTAAATCGATTTTTATAGGTCGATTACATTGATTGACGATGGTGCCGTGATTGTAGTAACATCCTAACACTTCACAGTATAGCCACAGCTTGAATACAGTAGGCCCGAAATTAGTTAATTTTAGTCTCGATACTAGCTTTGCAATACTGTTACAATAGCCCTCAATTCGTTTACCAGCCATGTAGTGAGGAGATGTGCAAGTGTTAAGTACCTGGGGGTCTCCTGGGCCCCGGCGGCTCGTCGAAGGGGTTGGAGGCGGCAAGGTTGTCGCCGCCCGGCCCGCCGCCTACAACCACACGTCTTTGTACCCACACGTACCCGAGAGGAACGCTAACCCTCCGACATTCACTTCCATTCTAACTACGAGCACAGAATAAATAGGAACAGATGCTCTTTGCAACAGTGCGCGAATGGGACCTAGCACAAATCGACATACATTACGAAAATCCAAATCGAACGAGTAATTATTTCAGTAACCAAAATACTGGTACCAGGATTCTCGCAGCTCTAAAAAAACAATCACGATAGCCAAAATACAACTAACTTTGACCATAGCACACAGCAACCGCTTTAGGCGATTTAGTTTCTCGTCGATGTGCCCGCCAATTCTATCGTGCATTGTAAGACGCAAGCATTCTGTATCAATTTATTCCGTGTCACCAAAGTGCTCAGTGTAACATCGGTAGTAGAAACCAGAGAAGAATTGTTATATTTACAGTAGAACATAGTTTATTCACATAGATGTTAAATTCCTCTGAGATACGACAGTTAACCCCGGTTTGTGAAAGCCTGTTCAAGTTAATCTGTGGTAAAATCTCAAGTTAAGATTGATTGGCTGTTATTTTCGACAACTAATCACAATAACATGAGTTTTGACATTAGATAAAGGCTTAATTGCACCAAAAATCACATAAATACTAGCGTTAATCATATTTAAAATATCGTTCTATATCTTTGAATGAAGTTAACAGAAACAAAATAGTGGTTTAAATATTTTTAGCGCTAAATGTATTTAGTTGTTTATGATAAAAGAAAGCCTAAAAGATCAGGAGAGATCGGGTTTTCAGTAACCGGGTGTTAGAAGTTAGTGGTAAGCGGTTAGAGTCGTATGATTGGTTAGCAGTGGCCACTCGGAGACGGTTAGATAGTTAGTTGGCACGAAAAGAAACAAAAGAAGCGCCGGCGCGGCGCAGTGCAGTGTCAGCGTCGCACGCGCGCGGCCGGGCGGCCGAGTACAGCGGGCTAGGGGCCGGCTCTGGGAACACGGGCGACACGCGGTGCAGATACTAACATTGTTTAGATTTTTTACCCAAGACGATTTGTACAAAAACCATCCTTTTTTGTATGATATTAAAATATCTTATTTTTTTATTACCAATTTTGTTATACCAATAAATGATGTTATGATAATAGTTGTACAAAAGATTTTTAAGACTTCAGCGTTAGTTAATCTGAATTACTTGCGCTCGAAAAGTTCTAAGCACAATACAATCGTGCAATAGTAATTGCACGACTTTTTTCCACAAATAAAAGCCTCTAATTCATGGTAAACAAAATGTTGGAAAATATTGTTTCAGCAACATAATTGCATACAGAATTAATACAAGGCTTTATATTCCCAATTTTGGAATTCTTTTCTTGCAAATAAACGTTTGATTTGATATGATATGAAAATGTAGAGAATCGTAAAAGGCGGGTAGTCGCCAGTGTTCAAGAGCGCCTATCAGTGTACGTCCGTGCGAGTGACGCGGTGCCACTACAGTCGGAGCTAGCGACTGTCTATTCACACTAGCAATCAAGAGACCGTACCACCAACTCTTACATTCTTATTCTATGGAAAATCTTTGCCTTGCTATAACTTCACGATCTGGAACATTTTCCGCGCTTTTAATTTGAATTTGCTGCTCTAACCCAGCTTATATCAACTTTTTGTATTGCTACATTTAAATAAGATGGAACCCTTTTTGAACCATAATATCACCATCATCGTCATTAATATGATGACAACGCGCATGAACATCCAACTTGTTTTTATCAAAATCAACTGGAAATAAAGAGTTGTTGGTACAGCATGAGATGAAGCGACATCGAGAGAGATTTAGTCGGTAGTATACCGTGGGCAGGCGCAGTATGTACCTTGCGAGTGGTTGGGTTGCGGCGGGTACCCGGCGTACTGCGCCGCGTACCCGTCCATGGGCGCGCCGGCCGCGCCCGCGCCCGCGGGGAACGACTCTTGCGAATTCGACGACCCTGCTGAGGAATACGAGCCTAATGTTATATGACCCCCGAACACACTATACTGGGAAATTCAATAACATTTCAACTTTCTAAATATACGCAAAAATTGTTATAACTTGTGATGAACCTGTTAAGGTGCTTTGGCTAGGTTATGTCTGTAGCATCAAAATCGAGATTACAGACCTTACTAGAAGGTATTTGTCAAAAATAATTTTCATACAGTCAAAACGTCAATGTATGAAGCAAACTAAACAGCACTAAAAGTGGCTAGAACCATAGAGCGAAAATAAATAATTATTGCAACTGACAGTCACATAAAGAATTCATTAGATATTTTCCCATTAAATGTACAGTCGTGAACTACGAATGTTTACAGCAAGTGAATTTATCCGAACATACCTGTACTGGACGTGCTATTGGATTTGCCGCTCTTTTTCTTGGTGGATGCTTCAACTTGGTTGATGATCGGTTGTGGGTCAATGCCACCGCGGTCAAAGTGGCACTCATACGCTAGCAAGTTCTTCGTGTAGTGCTTGCGAAGCGTGTACGCCGCGGACGACGACGCACCGATACCCAGCAACCCCGCAATGTCCTTCCACGTCTTATTCTTCGTCACCTGCAAACACACATAATAAGTAAACGTAAAACGAACCACTTTGCAGTTTTAAAGTAAACAAATGAACACGAGGCGACAGTTAACTCGAACATAAAGTGTGAAGGTTTAGTGCTCAGTGGAAAAGGCGATAACTCGCGCGTGTTAACGAGTGGAAACCTGACCATGCCGGCGATTCTCTAATGGCGAGATATTTCCCGTCGCTCGGCGCGGAGACGCGAGACGCGACCGGCGCGGGCGGCGAGCGCGCCGAGTGTCGCCGCCCGCGCTCCAACAGTACAATGATAAAAATTTATTAACTATCGTTAAAGGCCCGGCGGGTTTATGGCGCCTATTCACATAAAGCGCGGTACATGCACTAACATAAATCCTTGCTGAAGTCTATTAGTCTCAGTTGCATAGCGCGCTGCGCCTCGGTTTTACTAGCACCGCTAAAGTGATACTCGAGAATACAAATGTTTACAAATGTTAACGTTTAAACTGTAAAACCGAATTGAATTACACACACCGTTCGTCCTCTGTATATTTATTTGTTTGACTTTTAGTGGTAAAATAGACTGCAGTTTTAAATGCAAGATTTAATTGTATAGTTAGTTTAGTAATAGAGGAACAGCTACGTAAGACTGAGCGTTGGCTGAATGCACTGAAAGGTATAACGACTGTGTGGTGATCGTGTTCACTCGTAACAATTACAAGCGAAGTTTCATACAAGTTGCACCTACATTTTTACACTCAGATTTTCTCTTCTAAGTGTATTTTTTTTATTATTTCAGTATACAACATGTAACAGAATAAGCGCAAGACCTGAAAGTAGTTTGCTCAGAATCGGCTTCTGAATCGATTTCCATCATTATTTATATGTGTTAATTTTTCATGAAAAAAATCTTTTCTTTAACTGAAATTAGAACCACCGCGTCTTACCAAGGTAATTAGATATTTTATTTAAGGAAATTTAAGCCTTATCTCAAAGGAATAAAGCCTATTCAAATGCATAAACAAATTTGTAATACGCTCATAGCTATCCTATGTTTCATGTTTAGTCAGGAAGTATATTTTGTAAAAAAAAACTAGGTGTCGTTTAATTAAATTAAATTACAGATATTATTTTAGTCTTATAATTTAATATTCTAATTGGGGTGTATGAGCTCTTGCGTTTATTCCGTTACAGGTTGTATATCTCAAGGGTTTTGATAATGCGTAGCTAAAAAGTTAACTAATTCCGTTGTAACCCGGTTTTTACTGAGACGACGACGCAACTTTAAAATTGAGCGCGCATTTAACTGTGATGCTAAATAAGGCAGACGCCTTCACATTGTGCTACTTACTCTCTTGTTATAATATTTAAATCAACCAAATGGTAAAAGTTGTTTACGACTCAGAAAGTTTGGCTATTATGAAGGAATACCGGATTAATAAATTGTATTTTATTATTACTTTCTTTTCTTCGAATTTTGTTTTGAAAACGTTTGAATGACGAGAGAAAAAATAGTTATTTTTAAATCATCATGGCTAACACTTATTTGAAATCTATTGTAATTGAGTCGCTTGATGTAGCTTCGCCTCGTG
The DNA here is from genome assembly GCA_947522985.1 of Lithophane socia. NCBI lineage: Eukaryota > Metazoa > Arthropoda > Insecta > Lepidoptera > Noctuidae > Lithophane > Lithophane socia. The sequence goes on from OX383272.1 coordinate 5,326,072, forward strand.
TCATTTACGACATGAGACCGGTAACTGGTAAGTAACATAATAACGCATTTCCCTCCGCTGACCCTGGCTACTTTCGCGCCGTTAAAGGTAGCTTATACACCGTAATGTTTTTCATTTGTAACGCTTTATTCCCAAGGATTTTTCTCGAAGTCAAGAGGTATATTTGTGAATTAAATGAGTAGTCTGGTTTTGCGAGGCCTCAAAGCAAAGAAAAAACAGTTTTTGTGAAAACTTATCATGAATAAGGTTACTATATCGGGCGATGGCAGCTAGGCGGCGCGAACTCTCTGTTGTGCTAGCCAAAACCGTACAATGATACCTTTTTTACTTAGTTCAACGTGTTCGTCGACGAATTTATTTAAAGCAAGGGCTGAGATCCACACTTTGGGCGATCTGTGTCTATATACTGGTCGACAACGGTCAAGCGGCTCGGTCGGTCTGAAAGGCTATTTATTGGGCCGGGTTCGGACCGACCAAGCCACCTCCCGATGTTGTTTCATATGACAACACGATCGGTCGGTGAGCTATGGACACGCCTCACACGATTCGTTTCCACATACTTTACGCCTTTGAACGTAAAGCTCGACTGGTCTGACCCAACTAGCTGGTGACTTAACTAGATAGTTTTACTATTTCACATGATGGAGCAGTGGTGGCCCAGTGGGAGTTGTAGGTGGTACGAACCAGCCGGAAACCTTGTGTGGTTGATTTCATCACCACTGCTCCCAAAACGGTGAAGGAAAACATCGTGATGATACCAGCATGTCATAGAACCAAAAGTTCGAAGACATGTGACGTCCACCAACCCGCAGCGAGCCCGCGAGCCCACGAGTTGTATTACGGTCCACTCCCTCTCACAGAGAAGAGGCCTGTGTCCCAGCAGCGGGAATATTAAAGGCTGATTATGGTATGATAGAGCTGGCAGTCCGTACCTCGACGAAGCCGCCGCGGTCGCGCACGAGCAGGTACAGGCGGTACAGGTCCAACGGCTGCTTGGAGATGGTGGGGCAGGCGGCGATGGGCGTGCGGCGCTCGTCCATGAAGGCCAGCAGGCGCTCCACCCAGCCGCGCCGCTCGGGCGCGTCGTCCATCTCGTACAGCTTGCCCAGCGAGTCCGACTTCTGGCGCAAGACACACTCATCACATACCCGACCCATGGATACGCCCACAAGACATACTCGATACCGACAGGTCTAGCGCAATACAATCCTGTCTTGTCACCCTTAGGGCTAGTTTCTCGAAAGAAAATTAATTTGACAAATTGTCAAGCGCACCGTCAACTGATTACTTGAATGATTTATCAACAGCCAATCGCAGCAATATTCGCGCGTTTGACAGTTTTTCACATTCATTTTGCGATAATTTTCGTTCGAGAAACTGGCCATAAGGCACCTGACGAACGGCCTCCGAGGAAGAGATTAGCTATTGACTATTTTGTAGCGGCAGTGTGAAAAGTAAGCGATCATCTATTATTTACATTTATTGTACGTGCGAGAAAATAGTCGATAGCTAGTCTCTTCCTTGTTGGCAGTGGGACAGGTGCCTAAAGGCCAGCATTCGGTGTCCTGCAGTTGGGAGACGACAGCGGCACATGCCATGCGACAATTCTTTCTTAGTCGTTGTTGTCTGCCAAAGAGCACGGAATGGTACCATGATAGCTATCGTGACAAGACAGCTTGAAAGAATTTTGTCTCATCCAATGTCATGCAAGGTCTAACTTTCTTAGATTTTACGAATAGTTTTTGTAAAGTTCATCTGATATTTTTTTAATCAAAATAAATGTAATAAATAATAATATTTCAATGCAGTCGATTTCTAATCAAGGCAGTTAATTTTTTCAATTCTGGGTATGAGTACGTCGTATGGGTGGAAATTATCAGGCCAGGCTACCTTTTTATTAAAACTAAGCACCAGTTTATTTTTACTTTGTTTGTACAAGACAAGTACACCAATGAAGTGATCGAAACCATCTCTTTTACCAATACCATACAAAAACCAGTGCTTATTTTTTAATTTCTAGCAAATACATCTATAGAGTATATGTCATATTTAACGCAGAGTATTGTATGAAGTGAGCTATTTTCACGGCAATCAAGTTCAAGCGATTAGATTGATAGTGTATGTGTTACCGGGCCTGACGAAGACTCGCCTATTCGTCGCCTTGAATTTTCAGCCTAGAATAAAAAATCCACTAATATAAATTGTATGTTCAACAAACTACTTTCGTCAGCCCCGTTCGTTTGGAAAAACTCCTTATGATTTATGAATACTTCAAAAATAAAACAAAATTAGATAGAGAAGAGAAAAAGGAAATGAAAACTTGAGTGAAATGATTACAAAATAAGGAGTTTTTACGAAATTGCATTCCAATACTAACCCTTTTCAATAAACTACATATTACAAGCTAGTACATAGTTTACGAAACGGGGACTTTGGGTATTTTCATGCAATCGATGCACAGTGCATATCAATATATAAGTTAAACAGGCTTCAGATATCATGCTATACAAAAGTGGCTACAGTATAAGAACACGGAGATTTCATTCAAATCTAAAATGTGTAAGAAAGTGCTACATAAAAGTGTAATTTAGAACCAACAGAACCTTTTGTTGTGTAAAGTGTTTGAGGGTATTTAAACATTTCTCAGTTGAAAAGTTCCTAAATTGTTTCTTGAAGCGAGTCCACAACCAAAAGGAAAAACCGTAGCAGAAAGCGAAAAAAAAGTGAATAACAAAAGGATTTCTCAAGCTTGAAGCTAAAAGTTTGTGTCGAAAGTTGTAACTGAAAAAATATGTAGACATAGATGCAGTCAGACAATGTTATGCATTTAAAGGCAATGCATTTTGTATTATGCAGATAGTAAATGACTAACATGCAATCGTAACACGGTATTAAGTGAAAATATTAATCGTATCGAGCACTACTCATGCTTATGATCTTTAACTTGATATAAACCTTTGATCTGTAGGACTCCGGCGCAATGTGACTGTTAAATACCTGAAATACATGATAAAATGCAATGCCTCCCTTTCGCTTACACACAGCTCATGTTAGGAAAGAACAAGACAGTTGAAATGTATGAGGTAAACCTACAAAAAACTTAAATTGCCGGTGATGTGGCTCTCAATTGAAAAGGAACAAAAAATAATGTTGGGTGCACGAATGTTGACCGCACAAATAACTTGGGTGTACAAGTATACTGTATCTCATACTTATAATGCAAATCTTCATGGTTTTTCGTGTGATCGACACCCGTGACAAGTGAGGTTCGATATGGATTTCCACATAAATGCAATAGTTATGTGAATAGTAAAAAATACGAAAGGATTTTAATAATAAAATTTCATTCATCTCTTTTTTGTTCTCGTAACCTGACTTCGTAAATTGGTATCTTTATTTTAGTTCGTCATTATTTTATCCCTTATCAAATAAAACTTCCTATTGTAAACCACTTCTTGGAATCTACTATTATTTTGGGTTTACGAAAACAAAAATGTCCTTCAGACAGTTGCCCTCAGAAAACTGGCTGAAAGACGAGGGAAATATTAGGGCTTTTAGTCAATCATGAATTCGCAAGTCTAACTAAAAGCCAAAATTCAAAGTTACACAATATTGTTGTAGAAGTCTGAACCAGCAAAAAGAACAGAGTAGACGAAGAGTACTTGACAGTAATATCTGTGGAACCAGCCCAGTTTTGGCTACTTTGGGGCAAGCCATTTGCAATGTTTCTTCCTTGTGTGGGTGTGCTAAAAATCTTTTAACTCATTGGAAACAAGCCCAGGGCGCACCTGCGCTTATTTCCAATGAGTCGAAAGATTTTTTTACGCGATGATTTTTTACTGCGCCATTTTTAACTCTCGGTGTTGAGTCGAGCATTGAGAATCTAAAAGAGCAACAAAATACACTGTTGGATTGTCAACTCTCGGCGCTAAACAGTCCTTTTAAAATCCAGTGCGCGATAAAAAGGCGCCAAAATCACCCGTGGGTACGAGGGTTAAGGGTTTATGGGAAGTTTCGATGAGCTAGGCAGTTCCACAGATAGGTCAGTGTGATGTGTTCAGGTGTGGTGTGTGTGGTGTGACGTGTGGCGAGACTCACGGGACTAGAGGGCGGGCGCGGCCACGACGACGGCGAGGCGTCATAGTCGTCGTGCAGCGACGAGTGCGAGCCGCCGCCGGGCGACGGCGATGGCGCCGCGCTGCCCGGGCCATACTCTTTGCGCGACCCGCCCTTACTCGAGCCCGACCCGCCGCCGCATGCTTCTTCGCCTGATGCTGCAACAACACGTACTGCTAGATTAGTTAATTGTTAAAGCAAACAACTAATTTCTAGTCAATTTTAGGGCACGAAGATGGACGCGAGAAGCTGGACCAGTCGTTGTAGCGATGCTTAGGAGAGGCCTACCGTCTTTATGTTCAACAGTGGAGGTCTTTCGGCGTAATAATGCAGATGCTATTCAATATCGTCGCCATGCAGAAGATTTTTTAATTTTTTTCTTTTTATTTATTTATTTGACCGTTTGTCAGTTTTTATCTTCCCCTGTAAAATAACGTTCATTGCAATCACGAGGTTTACACTGTACGGCGACGAATTGAGTTTTGATTGATAAAGTACATACCTGCGGATGCATTACTAAGCGTGCTCTGCTGGCTGCCTTCATCCAGCGGCGCGCCATCCGGCCCCGTGGTGACGAGCGCGGTGGCGGGCGCGGCCGGCCCGTTGTCGTGCGGCTCGGCCGGCGCCGTGGGCGGCGGCATGGCGCCCTCGGGCGCGCCCGGCGCGGCCGGCCCGCCCGCGCCCGGCCCGCCCGGCCCGCCCGGCCCGCCCGGCCCGCCCGCACCCGGCGGACCCATGTGCCGGGGTTGCTGCTGAAACGGCAAGGACTTACGGTTACTTATGTGCTGAGCAATGGAAATTAGGTATCACCAACATCACCCGGTCTACTCTGCAAAAATCTCACCGTGAAGGTGAAGTGAGATATTATTTCACATAATGCTAGTGATTGACACCATTGGCAACTTACTCGATCATGGTGAGATTTTTACAGAGTAGATCGGTAGATGTTGCAGTCAGTCAGATTTCAGAGTTGAAGACCCAGAATTTCGATCAACGAAGTAAGATCGCCAGTTGCTATTAGTTTAAGTGTCGATGGAAACTCATCAAACAGTGGGTCACTATGCTAACAGTCCAGTAGAGGTACCTTCAGAGGAGGGTAGTGCTGTGGCGGATGTGGTGGCGGCGGCGGGCGGTACCCGTATGGGTAAGGATGGTGGTTTCTCGGCGGGTAGCCGTAGGGCTGCGGCGGCGGGTAGTGCGGCGGCTTGTAGCCGGGGTGGTGCGCGTAGGGCTGCGCCACCAGCGCGCCGGGGGGCGGGCCGCCGGGCGAGGGCGCGCCCGCCGCACCGGGCCCCGGCCGCGCCGTCGGCCCGCTGCCGTCGGACAGCGATGACGACGTTCGCGGCGGCATCGCTACGTTCTGCGTGCCTGCAATAAAGTTATCAAATAGTTAGATATCATTCATAACATAAAACGAATGTAAAGAACACGCAAAGTCATCAAATCGTACTTTTAAAACACTGCAGGTAACTTGCTCCTCTATCGAGTAAACAGCATTCACTACTAGTCATAACTCCGAAACTAGCGTCGCGCCGGTTTAACACAAATCCAAGTTGAGTGTCAAGTGTATGAATTAAATTGTATACGAGAGTGCAAGCGACAAACATTGGCGTATATCGGTTTTGTGATCGATCGTGGAGCCCGGCGCCGGTGCTCGCACACACAATTTGAATAATACAGTTAACGAGGGCTCGCCTAAGCCAGCCGAGCATCAATCGAGGGCGGAGAGACGCATCCGATCACTTTCGTTTTCCGTCGGCACGTGAGCAGAATGCGCCGCTAGCCTGCGAATTCTCGCTGCACTTTATTGCATCCGTATATGTGCATACGACATGCACGCAACGCATTGACCGAGGCCGAGATACGAGCGGCAGTGATTTGCGACGACGAAAGTGGTATTGCAGCTTTTATGTAGGTCGATTTGGAGTCGGTTATGTTAGTGTTACGTGAGAGCAACTACCGTCTGTTACACAGTTAATATACATTTGCAACTACGTCGGTGCAGCGGCGAAAACTGTGCGCCAACTAAAAGCGGCGCGCTTTAAAGTTTTTCAGTGCACATTTGAAAGGCGCCCTTTACGACGTTTTGTATGAATAAAGATAAACACGTGCGAGGGTCGTCACTTTAATCTCATCAGCGGGCTATTATCGGGCCATTATATTGTGTCGGTGCGATCAGACGGCCGGCAGACGGCGAGGCGCCGGTGAATCATAGATAACAGCGCTGTGCCATACGCGCCCACCTATATATCTATTTGTTTACGGCGACCTTTAATGAGTGTAGCGCCACGGTAATGGGGTCGTCCCGACTCGACTCACATCCGACCAATGTCTCGTAAAAATAGCACGCGTCCTATTTTGAAATGTGAAATAAAGATAGCATACAACGGTGAATATGACGACAGAAATCTTCTCTTTTACTTATCTCTTACTAATGATCCTAAGCCTATAAGATCTGTTTGTAAACAACAGCTGACAGGCACCTAATATGCTTTGGCCAACTGTATCATCTGTATCATCAAGTGGACGAAATGCCGTGTAATCTCCATTGTTTGTTTGTAGACAGTTGCAATCTTCAGCACATGAGTGCATTGTTTTCACGTCACAACAACAGCGTCCGTAGATACAGAGAATGACGCGAGTGCTAACGACAGGATCATATCTTGTATAGACTGTTTGACAATCCATGAGGGTATCTTGATTTCAAAAAAGTTTCGCTTATTCAATAGTTACTCTGTCTACATCCCAGATATGACTACATTGACAAAAGCTCCTGGTTGCATGGTTACAAATCATACGCATTATTACGCATACAACCCCTTTTTTTAACAGACATTCGTGTCGTATCTAGATCTGCTACGTTGAAGCAGAAGACAGTAGTCTATGGTCTATTAGCGTTCTTCTCTCAATCATATAAAGAAATAGTGAACGCGTACACAGGCACCCTAAATGCAATACGTCTTGTAGTGTGATTGAGCAACGCAGCAAGCCGCGGACACGAACCAGCTCTGTCAAGGGCAGCGCCCGTCACCGCGCGACCGCGTGCGTAACGCACGAAGCCGAGGTCTTTACTTTCCCATCCGACAATACCGCCACAGTTGCACGTGCAACTCGGTGCAAGGTTTCTGTTAATGTTACTTTGAAGTTTGAACATGTGTCTCGAAAAGAAACTGGCACGATTTATTCGGTGAAGGTATTTCATGAGCAAATTGTTGTATAGTCAAAACAGGATGCTCTACAGACATTTCATCGTTAGGTTGATCGTCTAGCATGTTATCGTCCTATTTGCACAGGGACTAACAACCTCTTTTTAATGGTAGGTAGATTTTTGCTATTTTCGACACAACGACTGAAAAACTGTTTCTGTCACTTTCTGTAATATTATCCTGTACGTTTTGAAAGGGAGTTTCGTTCCAACTTTACTGAGCTTATGCCTTCTGATATTATGGACTCATAGAGTACTTGTTTAAGTGTTCCTTCGGCTTGGATTACTTCAGCACATAGATATAACACGGCATGCATCAAAGTCAAGTGTCAGGCACGAAGGGCGCGGGCTTGCGAGCAATGTGCGGACAGCCGCGCGAACCTACCGCGGTCATAGCTACCAACACATTCCGCGCATACGATCAACCGCGCCCACGTTAGGTGTATACTGCAAATAGGGCTACCGAATGATCGGAATCGAAATGGAGTGTCGGTAGAAAGCGTGGAATGTCTCAGCTTGCGTTTTATTATCGGTCGAACGTGCATAGTTTCAGAACTCATACTCTCTTAAGGGGGATATCAGAGGAGAAAGCAAACGGGCGGGAGTAGCCAATAAGTATGATAGCTGTGCATCCATCAAGTTCCACGGAGTAGCAACTAAATAGTACTCCAGTCATGTGAGTACCTACTCCTCTAATAAACCACCCCAACTCGACTTTGTTGGGATACGAGGAGAGGAAGAGGTCGCCTTTTGTGAGCTATCGTCGGCTTTGATTGGTGCATGAGTGATGGGAACTCTCGCGGTTATGTTGTAACATAACATAACATAATATCACGCCCGTAATCCCCGAAGGGTTAGGATTATGTTGTAGTTAATCCTTATGAGCGTTTTCCCGAACATTATTCCTTATTACCCCATTTACTAGTACGATTTAACACACGTCCAAAGATCTCAGTTGTGTCATTCTTAAATCATTATCTGGCGTTGTTATTATTCTCACAAGAGAATAATTATTATAGAAAAAAGGGAAATCCATCCAAGTATTTGTGGGTTTCCTAATGACATTGTTTTTTATTTGCACACCCTAGATTGCCACCGCAAATTACTGCCATTGAAACCGCCAACAAGGCAAGTTATTTAACTGAGGCAATATAAGATCTATTTACTGCAAAATTCCATACATAACCAGCCCAATGATTGGACATTATGCTGAATGTAATTTAGATAAACAAGATACTAAATGTTAGGTTTGAGGCAATAACAGAAAATGTTTTGAAGGTATAAAATACAGCATATTTTCGTTAATATATGCTACATAAATGTTGCGTCAAGTGCTCACAATTTACACCAAGTATCTAAACTGACGGACTCACAACGTGGTCGTACAAAAGTGGTATGACATGAGTATTTGTACTAAGAGAATTCATAGTCACGCAGACACGACGTTATTAGCAACACGATGTATGCCATGTACTCTATCTGTACATAAGGATTCATAATATAGATTTCATATATTCGATATTTCTTTTTAAATGTAAGTATTTTCCTTGTTATAATCATTCATAGTAACGTTATGACTAGACAATGAGTCTGAATTATTTCGTAGCCATTAAATAAACAAAAACTGTTAAGGCTTGAGAATTAGTCAAAAGGATCGATCTGCAGAAGTTTTTTCTTATATACTTATATAAATTACTGGTGTACATCGTGTTAAATGTGTTAACAGCAAGGAGTATACAGAACATAGACAATAGCGTTAACAAGCGGCCTAGTTGAGACAAACGGTGGCGTCGGAGCGACGGCGGTGTTTGTCGACCCATTTAACTTGATCACCACTAACACACTCGCCGTCCCCAGATACCACATGATATACAACGCTGATTTATCTTAGAATTTACACATTTCTACAGTTTACATTCAACTTTGAGCTATACTGGACAGTACAGCAGCTGCATACTAAAACTTTTAGTTGCATCATCTCGGAAATTCCTTAAAGAAAAAGCATACAAGAAATTATTAACGTTTTTTATTTAAACTGTGTTTAGCAATTTCATACGTACGGTTGAATAAATTTCATTTATTCAATATCGAAAGCCGAGGCAAATTGTCACAATGGCTATAAACAAACAAGACAAATCAAATGAAACCTTTAGAAGTATTTCATTGACAAATTCAATGAAAATCTCGTTTTCCTTTTCAATCTTACAACAATCTCGAGGAGAGGGACCGAAAACAGGGGGGTTGTTACGTCTGTGAGGTAAGTACATCTGGTTATCGGGCGTGGGGGTAGGTGGGTACACTAGTACACTTAGTGAATGTGTATAGTATACTATAGAGTGAGCCGGGCAAGTCTGGCCGAGGTTAGGGAAAGAATGTCCGCACCATTAGCCAAGGGGGCAGACGGAACGGGGTGAATGGGCTGTCGAACCCTCCGTCGACCTTGACTCGTCGAGATTTATCACTTTTCCGGGGTAATCTGAATACAATTAGGCGATGGGCAGCCAACAGACGGGACCGCAGACACGCAACAGGTTCCCGTTACAGAAGTCATATTCTTTTAAGTTTTTTTTTTGCTCCCTCCGTTACTCAGGACCGCTATGTATTCAAATCTTAAATCTCAAAGTTTTACATTGAATGGCACTTGCGTTTTGCAAAACAAACCTGTAAGTACTTTTGATCAATATCAAAGTGAATGATACTTGAATGTTCAAGAAGTCTGGACTTGCTGACAAGAACAAAGAAACACATACAAGAGCTGGTCGCAATAGAATTTACTTAGGTGGCTTTTAGAGATAGAATTCTAAAAGAAGAATATTTATTTTACTAGATGGAAATATTCTAAGAAATCGCATAAATATGAAATAAATTGTTTGTGACAGCAATATGTGGGCGGTAGTTGGTAGAAAGAACACCATAAATAATAATAACGATCACGTCGTTCCTTGCAGTAAAAAAAGTATTCAAAACACCACGAAGGATCGTTTACGTGAAAACGATCAAAACAAACATTATGGCAGGATCGGGGCAAAAAGCGTTTTGTTTTACCTTTTTTTCAAGTTGGAGGTCGTTGGCCTTGCCAAGGACGTGCAAGCACGTGGCCGTACATAGAGGCATTTCAGTTAAACGTCAAACACTTGTACAGACCCTCACACATCTGCATGTGTGAGGGTGAATACTTAATGCACACAATCAAACATAGATCACTTCCGAGCTTAGTAACAACTAAGCGATAAAACACGATAACACAAAACATAAATGCATTATGAAACCGTATTCATTAATTAGGATTACGTAAAGGAAGTTATTCATTGTTATTATGACATATGATTTGCAAATCAACTGTTCAAATCGGATGTCTTTTAATTGTTTTACATTGTTTTTTCTGGCCAAGCTAATCGGCACATGGTCGTAATTCATTTTTATTAATAAACTATCAGCTTTAAAACGATTGCAACAAAAAAACAGGATAAACTTCAAATATTTTCTATATAAAATGTTAAGCATCGAGCTAAGTATAATCCGAAGTAAATATAGGTTTCAAATGTCACGGAGAAACAGCGAGCGGCAGCGTTCGACTCGGTCCCAAGAGCCAGCCTTATCTTAGTTGATGGCATTCCACTGCTCGGCGGCCGATACGCACGACGGACGACTGCGAAACGCTTTTAGCGCCCGTATACTGAACAACCGACCACTGGGCCAAGGAATTATCGCCCAACACGACAACAGCACAAGGTCTGCAATACCACAGCCGCGATAATAGGTACACTTCGCGCAAAAGAAACCTTATTGGTCGAAAATTAAAGTCGTTTTCGAAAGTCACGTTGTATGCGGGCGTCAAACAATACGCAATTCACCTTCGAACGCGTCGGGTTGCGGTATTGCGGCTTCATTGTGTTAAAATAACGATGGAACTTGGATTGGAAACGAGCACAATGCGGTCGATAAACAGAAATTTATTTTTATTTACACATCGATAAAGAATATTACGATCAATCAATGAGACTGCCGCATAGATAAGAGATAACGAATTCTTGCACACAGATATTACCTACCTATTTGATAGCATTACCCCTTACTTATTTCGATTTGATATAATATGCATACCGACTCAATTTACTTGAATCCAATTTCGTACAATAATAATGACCTACTTTTTTTTTCAGAAGATATAAAATCGTTGGTCATGGCCATTCTTATTATTGCTTTTCTTACCTAGTAACCATATTATTATTTTAGTTTTTTTTTAATCTACGTATATTTAGGATTTATTCATGTATCGTTTGAGATAGCCAATCAGTATCAATGTTTATGAATAGCTACGTAAATTAATAATATTTAAAAGTTTTAACAACTTGTAAAACAATGTGAGTCATTGGTGCACATTTGAGCACTGGCAGGCAACATATAAAGCAGCGTATTTTTCCTCAATCGCTTCGTCTATAATTTTCTAGCGCGAGACTTCACATATTCACTCGATGTTTGTCGAGAGTCAAGAAGTCCGACGAGCCGAACGGTTGACGTCATACAGTCATGTTAACCTTCTACCACTCCACCAGCTCGTGACAATTTGTGTGGCGGGCTATAATACATTGCTGCGCAAGTCCTCGCCGTATTTGCCGGCGAGGAACACGAGCAGCGTTGGACTTGGAGGTTGTTTGGTTCGCTCGGAACGCTGGAGATACAGTGTGAGGGTGTATTGCGGTCATATAACCGGTATTCGAGTGGCGCGGCAGTCGGAGCTCGGCCGGTCTACAGCCCGATGTTTTGAGAAAGCCACGTTCGGCAATCGGCGACGTTAACAAAACACGATTGCTTTTGCGGTTGCCGTTCGCTACAGCCGGTTTAGGCAAAATACCAAATTGCTTTTTATGATACCTGCATATATGAGGGCGGCTCAATGTTTATTTTGAGGCCAATTACTTCACTCAACCGGGACAAATTGATAACTGTTAATGCTTTGTATAAGAACTAACCAACCCTGACTTTGGTGATTATCCAATTAGCATAAGCTTAAATAATAACAAAATTATGGCCTTAGCTTCAATGTTCGTGTTGGCCAAGTCTGAAAAAGTTGGAAATTGGTATTTGCTTTCATAAAAGCATTGAAAATGAAACAAATAGAAGGAACGATTACATCTTCATCTGGAGTAATTGGGATATTCGAAAAGATGATTTAGAAATCATAGAATCCTGGAATGTTCATGAGGATCAAAAAATTAAATTGTCATGACATCTAGAAGCTTACTCAGACACATTGTGTGTGTATCAATGAGGTTGGTGGCAACATAATGTCGCAAGCCATGCATGGTAGGTACTGCCTTTTAGAAAAGGAGTCTTTGATTTGACACACACAATTGAAATCCGAAATTGAAACTTGAATTATGCAAATCTCATATTTGTTCGTAATATGGGATCTTAAAAGGCACTTATTGCTAAAAAATCCAGCGTGAAATAAAACAATCGAATTTTAATGGTTTGGAATGGTCACCAATTGTAAGTTATTGAACATGCGTGAATACATTTACAAAGCAATTTGCGTTCCGAGTATACTTCCAAGTATGCGAATACCATGGCTTTATTAACTTTTGAAACTTTACTAACTGCGAAGTGGTCCTTTTATCCTTTATTATTAGAACAGTACCTGGGCCCACCAGGATACCACCAGCTCTTACAGCAGTATTATTTTAATATTACTTCAGTGTAGGAGAGAGATCAAGCTCTACAGGACGTATAGGTCCATCTCTTTCCCCCACTGAGTAAGATTAAAATAATACTGCTGTAAGCGGTGGTGGTAGGTCCCCAGGTCGACTGAGCTCAGGTGAAAAAAGATAAGCATATCGCTCAGGTACGTTGTATACATACTAACGTTGTATACATACCAACTTTGTATCACATTTCCGAGGCTGTGAAAATAGATAAAACGATTTTTCCAGATATGAGCCCTAGCTAGATCGATTTTCAGCCCCCGTAAACCCCAATATTGCAACTTTCAACGAAATAGTTTCGAGAACGTGATTACAAATATGAATATTGCTAATTTAATATTATAGGATGGGAAATTAAATCCATCAGTCCCATTACTGATAGGTGTCTACTGCCATAGAAAACGGATTATATCAAAATGCATGTTTGCGTCATAATTTTGCATGAATACCTGTTTTTATTTTACATCGGTGGTTTGTACGGGTTAGTATCAGATACGCTTGAAATGATTAAATTATTTTGAATTGATTGACAACATCATCAATATCAATGTGCACGTTTTATCTTAACACTACATAATAACTGTAATAAATGTCCCTAATTCTCTATAAGGTACTTGTTGGCTGAAAGAAAAAATACTACTTGGTTGCATTTTGGTCTATTTTAGAGGGAAGAGGGAGATAAGTGACCTTACCACTGTACCCAAGTCAAAGTCAGATGTACCTACTGGCTTATCAAGTTAGGTACATAAAGTTTATAATTATTCAACTGTTCATGAATGGGATTGTAGTAGGTAGGTATTATTACTCGTCTAAAATCAGCTGGGAAGGCAAAAGTAACTCTAACTATGTATTCGTAATATACATATTCCCACGTCAAACAAATCGTGACAGTGAGTAGGTAAGTATATAAGATGCGGCGTCTCCGGTGGGTGAACCCGTCAAGGTCACTTCGAGGGAAACCCCACAAGGGTGTTCTAGGAATCTTTACATTTCAACAAGATGTAAATTGGAATGTCAACAAACACTTTTAAAATGTATTAGGATTCGATATGCGGCTCGTTGATCAAATATTGGATACATTCGTAGCATATTAGTCAGCCTATTGAATAACGCTGTCCGTTCCAATTGATCGATTATGCGCGAATTCATCATTTATTTAACGCAATCAATGTAGCTCCGCTTTTAGGTTGGGATTTTTTTAAGCTTTTATCAAAATCGTGCCAAGTTCGGCAAAGTAGAGTCGGTTTCGTTTTTTTATGTTGTTATATAGGTGGGAAGGTTTGTCAATGGTGAGGTCGGTGGCGATCCGGCACATAGGAGCGCCTCGTGGGCCTCAGGGGTAGAAGGTCCTGTTTTGCGTGCTCGCCCCGACCGTCGGTGGGGGTAAGTTTTTCACGAGGCCCTATATACCGCGACCACCCCGACTCGTACATAAGGTGGGCGGGCTGGGGTGGTTCGCGCCCGCAAAAGGGGCAAAATACGGCGTACTCTGGGCGCCCGTTCTATGTGGGTCAATGTCGGGAAAGCCCGTGTCTACCGGTGACGGAGTATGCACAACGAATCTGATCAACACACCCGTGACAAAACAAAGGATAAGGCAAAACCTCCCAAGCATATCTTAAGACCTTAATCCCTGGAAATAAGGTTCAAATTCAAAGAGAACGCAAACACGAAGTGCAACTTCGTTCAATATTCGTTGACGAAAACATAAATCTGATTAGGATGATTAGTGATTGCACTTAAATCTTATGTGAATTATGTGATTAGAATCAAGTTTGTTTTCACGGCAACATTGTATTTCATTGGCTTTTCTTCAGAAACAAGCTACTCGTAATGAAATTCCTATTAAAGTTCTGAGTCATCAATTCACCATTCATATAAAATCGTGTCTGGATAGTCATTATCAATATTTTGACATGTAAGGCTAGGTTGTTTTACTCATTCATGTAAAATTGATGTCATATTGGTATCTTACTTCTACTATTGGTGCCTTACTTAAGCTTGATTTGTGCCCAAGAAAACATACACTTTTAGAAAATAACTTGGGATCGGCGGCTTGTTTAGCATAACAGCCACAGTGGCCTGTAAGTCTGTTACACTATTCTCAAATACTGACCACCGTCACTGCGGCTATTATGTGACAGTACCTTCGACTAAGGAACCACGTGTCTCGTATCCAAGCTTAAGGCCCACTTGCAAAAAACGCTAAACGAATTTAAAACATCGTTATGTTTCTGGCAATTGTCTGAATAAGACACAGACAGTGATGTCTTAGATTTGTTTAGCACTAATTTGAATTTAGTAATTTGTCGTGCAAGCGGGCCTAAGACTTGAATCAATAAACAACAGTCCAACGATACCGAGGAAGACGCGAAGCTTTGGGCCAACAAAATTTAATTCACTTTCTTGCCCTCGATACGACGAAGAAGATGTAAAGAACATTGAAGGTACTTACCAACAGCCGGTGACATGGAGCGTGAGCCACTGGAGCCTGTTGGGCTGGGCGTCGGCCTCAGGTGCGGCGTGGTAGCGCGCCCAGCACCGCCGCTGCCGCCCGAGTCATTGCTGTTCTGACCGGTCAGATCCTGGAACAACACATAACAACATTAATATCAATTTTAGTATCTTTCTGGGCAACTCCCAATAAACACTTTTTCTTTCTTTCTATCGGAGTCAAGCGATGGTAACGCTGGTACCTACGCAAAACAACACATGAAAAGTAAGCATACGTCTAATATCCTACTAATATTACTAGTTTGTACATATGTTTGGAAGTTTCGATGTTTGTTAGTCAATCACGCAAAAAGTTATAAAACTAAAACCCAACTACGACATAAACTGGTACAGACAAATTCAAAATCCGAAATCACACGTATCTGTTTGATTTATTAACACGGGTGACTCCGGACATTTAATTTGTCTGTCTACCTTGTTAGTTGAGTTTTTTGTCGTAGTTGGGTTTTAGTTTAATAACTTTTGTTTATTTTGGGAGTTATAATATGTTTATTTTGGGAGTTATAATATATTTATTTTTGAAATGTGCTAAATAAGCCCTTACATTTGATACCAAACACGGCCTAAATAAAAACATTTTTTACCTCATTTGTCCAATTGTGACGAGTAGTTTAGAAGATATGAGGGAACACATGAACATACATACATTACATATATCGGTCAAAATCATAACTCTCTTTTTTGCTTCGCCTTTGTCGGGTCAAAAACGGCTGAACGATTTGGATGAAATTTGGCACACAGATACTTTATAACCTGGATTAATAGGATACTTTTTTATCTCGGTAATACGTTCCCATGAGATAATTTCGGACAGCCAGGCAGGCGAAGCCGCTGGCAAAAGCTAGTTTCTCTATCAAATTTCATCAAATGTTCGGATGTTTGGGTTTAAAATGTATTACTAATGTAAACAAACAGACAGAGACTTGATTTCCCATTTAAGTATAAAGAATGATTCAACTTATTACGATCAAGAATTATAATTCTAGGTACATACCTAAGTTCAAGATCGTGAACTAAGGATAAAACCTAGAATTACAGTTGTTTCTTCTATACATCATTTCTTAGAACGTAGTTCAATAATTTGGAATTTTACCTAGTAGTACAGTTGGTCCTTCTATACATAATTTCCTAGAACGTATTTTCCTTGGGTGGAAATCTTTTTAAGATTGAAATGAAATTTTATGAGTATAAGCCTCAGGAAAAAATGCTTATGTTTTTCGGACAATTGTTTCATGTATTGATATTGAAATCAATATTGTGCTCTAGGTCCTCTCTACCTACAAGGCAGTTTCATCTAAGATAACTATGTCGGCTATTCACTGCCACCAAACAGTGCAGGTGGCCAAGTCTACTAATTTACAAACCTCACTAATTTACAAGCCTCACAATGATCAGTTTTTGACAGATATGCCATACAAAATCTGTCAAAAACTGATCATTGTGAGACCACTGACACGTTTGTAAATAAGTAGACATGGCCCCTAGATGTAATGTGATGATGATGGTGGTGGTGGTGTTGTGCCAATTGAAAAGAACCTACACAAATGATCGTGCTATAAGAATTTGATTAAATTCCAGTTGAATGTCCCTAATTGAGGATCATTGAGGATCATTGATCACACCAAAGCTTCTGAGGAAGTGTGAACATAGTAAGAACAAAATGAGTTTTGTACCATAATTTATGATTCAAAAGAATGTGGACTACTTACAAATACGTTTAGTTTTAAGTAAATGTTGCCATTTGAACTATATTTACCATTTTTTTAAACCCAACAACAATAAATGCGAGGTGGGTCACTTATGAAAACAAAATTGTTAAATTGAAATAATGAAAACCATCAACATCAACAAATGAAAACTAAAGGACCAAAATCTTGATTGTTGCGAATCTATGATTTAATTTTTCTCAGAACATAGTAACTGTCATCCAACATCAACGACGAAATAAAAAAACAGTTGTTAAAAGTTTAAGTATTCAAATAACTATAGTAAATGATAAAAGAAGCAAGTCCCTACAATTTTTACGCAACTGGAAGGTTCATAAACAATTAAATACCATAAAAGATCACTAACAGATGCTAATGTAAAAAGCAATTGTGATTTGCATAATCCACCACACGGCATAAAGTGTGCATTCTTGTGCCTAGGTGAGATGCCTTGACACTGCAACCTCGGCAGTTAAGAGCAACAATAGCACGCCGAGTCAATAGAGCACGGCCACTTGCGGTAATCGTGCAATAAAACAACGTACGGAATCTCCGCAAACAATGCGCTCGCAACCAACACCAAAATAAAAACAAATGCGGCACGCCTCGCGCTAATATTAAACTTGGATGCAGATCATCTTTTGTACGGTAACTAAGTTATGTAACGTAAACCAACAGTCGTTAAAGTACAATGGAACAACGAGTTATGCATAATAATGCAAGTTCATACGAACCCATAAAAGCTCACCCAACAAACTATTGTACACCGCAGTTGACAATCATATGGATAGTACGTACCGTTTCAGCGCAGTCAATGTTCGTAGCTCGTAAATCAATCAGTGGTCCTTTTCTATTACAACATACAACGGTAAACGCGATTAGAGCGAGCTTAGAGCGGACGAGAGCAACTGTGCAACGGACGCGTAAATGTTAAGCTTTTTCAAAGTTAAAATCGAGTCGTATTATAGAGAGAGCGGCGACGGTGCAACGCGTTCTCAACGTTCGAACGGGCTCGACGAGGCAACTCACGACCCCCCGCTGTCGAGGTTAGCTCGCCTGCGAGAGGCTCCGGCGTCGATCAGACGAGTCCGGTCGGTGGGGCGGGGCGCGGGGCGGCGGGGAGCGCGATAACTGCGGCGATGTTTTTGCCCAGCGCTCCAGCTCGCTCGCTCGGCGCACCAGGCGCGTTCTTCATTTCGTACAGAGTCCATTATCTCTAAGGCTGTCCCTCTCGCACTCGTTGCTCGCTTCGTCGCGCCTCGCCGCACCGGCCGCTGTTTTATTGCCAGCCGACGATTTTAACGTGCGCTCGCAACGTCCGCCGGAGCACAAAAGTTTTTATGGAAATTTCATTCCGAATGCGCCTCGCTCGCTTGCTCACTCGGGAACGTCAATATAAAAGCACGATAACGAACGGACGAGTCAATTAATTATTATTGTTGGAAGCTGTCGGGACGTGCTGGGCGGCTCTATCTAGATACAGTATCTGCTGTAGTGTTTTCAGATGTATACCTAGTAAATTGGAAGCGAAATGATTTGACGTGGACCATGTATGTAACTAACTAAGCTAGACAGACCAAGTGACAGTTTTATAAGTAGACACAAGATAATAGAAACGTTAGATGAGGCATAACAAAAAGTTTTCTTTGATTTTGAATTGAATGACTGACTATTAAGTCTTTAACCTACCTAGTAAAAATGGAATTGATGCTCGGTACGCAGAGAAATGGAAATACGTTGATGACAGAAATTATAATAATGTTGGGGATGCACGAATATTTTTATATATTTAGTCAGTAATGTCCCACTGATGTGCAAAGGCCTACGCAACTAAATAGGAAAAAAATACGTACTACGTGCTAAAATCTCCATTCGTAGTTAGGTGTTTTCGCACTTCATGATATAAAAATGACTACAATGACTCCAGATAGGAAGTCAGTACAACCGTGGAACAAGGACAAAGGACCACTTTGAGACAAAAGGTTCAGCCAGAATTTGAATGTACTCGAAATAAAACAAGTTTTAACTATATCTACATTTCAGAACACTACGGCATTCAATTAAGATATAACAAAACATTGATCAGCTGTTTGAGTGATTGGGCTACGTCGATTGCGATACGTCAGTCGAGCACGAACGAACGAGATCGGCTTAAATTGACCGACTGCACTTGGCCCAAATCCCGACGCAAATAAACACAAAATCACTCTTGTTGGTGTGTCTACACATTGTGTGGAGGCTGCCAGCAGCACGGTAAATAGAGGGACTAACGCAACCACACAAACCTACGTAGCCTACGTACCTTATATAGGTGAGGTGCAGTGGGAACGAGGCGACGACGATCATGAAACCCGCTATTGAGCCGAGAGAAACGCTCACGTGGGCCCGACTAACAATGTGCGGTACTTATACAGGATTGCTATGGTACAAAGATTTTGCTTCACAACACTACGCTTTACAGTATCTGAATCATGGTGCGGTTGGTTAGGATTAAGAAAGATACAATAGTTCATTCTTTCTTTGTAAACTAAAAATACCGAGTTAAATCTATAAAACTTTTGTTTTGTTATTGAGTTTATAGTAGAACTTTAGCTAGAGTTTAACTCCGGACTTTCCAAAAGTCTGCGGAGTGTTACAAGTCTCTACATATAACTTTTCCAAGAAATGCTCTTGAAAAACCTTGGTCATGTAACAAGAAACGGTGAGTCATATAGCAATCAGGGCGATCGAAATCGATTATTGCGTCTCATGTCGCTATTAGTTCATTACTGTCCCGAGCAATACACGATAGATAGTTAGATCTTCAAATTAATATCTGGTAGGGTAGGTCAGTGGCACGGGAGCCACGCTACGGAGTGACGTGCGCTATAAATAGCCTGCTGATGGGCGTTGAAGCTCGTCTAAATAGCCGCAAATCCCCTGCCTCGCAGTTCTCCACATCATCAAACGTGCAAAACGCATACGCTTCATTTTGCTCGCTATTCATCGTCATTGAATGTTAAGACGAATATAAAGTCAAGTAACATTAACGACATTACTTCGACTTACCTACCGTCAAAACAGATTTGACAGAAACTCAACCAATTTGGATAGTTTATTGCGCTGGAAAAAAAGTACGTAGAGAAAAGATACAGGTCCTCAGTCTTGTAATACAACATGTTGAATCAACCAAGGGATTGAAGCTCACCGATGTTATCGTAAACCCACTTTCCTCATTTCAAGTAATAACAAAAGTATAATATCAATGTCATATGAGACATGTCGAGATTAATCGGCGTAAATGCGTTCCAAGACCATTCAAGAGTTCGTCGACCGGCGTGCGAAAATGTTGTCGTAAATAAATAATTCACAAGGCTAGTGTTCTCGGTTGGGGCACGTGGTGCCGGCCACGTGTAGTAGGTACGTAAACATTTACATTACATAACCGGCTCGTCATCGACGACCGCGCGCTATTGAGAGCGAAATGCTGTGCAACTCTTACAAATGGTTGCACCGTACACCAACTTTACCCCGCTCCAATACGGCGCTCTTTCAAGTTATAGCCTTTTCACTCGTTGAAAACTGGTTACGTGAAAACGGTCATGCGAAATTCAGAAGAAATTGATCCATTTTAACCAGAAACAATTTCGTCGAAAAAAAGACGGATCGCCAAATGTCAAATGTAAGAACTCAACAAGTCCTTCATTAAGAACAGAACGAAGGGTACAAATGAAAGGTAAACAAAGAGGGTGCTCAGTGATGTTTTGTGTAGGGCCGGGTAGTGCGTAGTGCCTGGAATACCTGGCCTACAGTAATCTTACACGGCTCGTACAATTATATACAACGAACCACGTGTAGCGGGGGACAGTGAGAAGGTCGCGACCCGTTCCCACCCCACACCTTTATTCGTTCAAAGTAAATTTGCATACGTATGTCTACACTTTCCGATCTACGTTGAGCCCTCTGTGTAGCAGATGAATCACTCTGCCGACACAGCCACATTGAGACTTATCTGACATCCCTCGATGTCGTTGCTGCATGCATAGGCAGTTGAAAGTTTAGTTGAACGAGGAATTGTGTGTTTGCCGAAAGGTGCAAGATCCTGTTTTAACAAACAAGGACCTTATTTCAGTGGTTCTTCATTATGTGGCATGATACATTTCGAGTAGTGTTGTGAGTAGTAGGTGTAGTACCACTTGCAGGCCGAAACTACTTTCACAAAATCTCAATTTCAACAAAAATCAAATTAAATAACTCCAAAAAGGAACAATGAATTTGCTCAAATCTTATCAGAATACCAATCGTCGGTAAGAATGAGAAAGATGGCAAAAAGTTCAACTTGGGTTAGTAGTGGGTCTGCTTGTATGTGTGAGTGTATTTGTGTAAAATAGACGGTTCCGCAACGAAGGCAAGTGGTACACACTTTATTGAATGTCTTTATAGGCCACCTGTTACTCGGGTCGGTGTCGGCGAAACAGCTGATCGGGCTCGAGCGAATTATTATTATTGTTGTCGGATGTCGGCTCTGGCTTATTTATTTGTGACGAAGGGGGTTGAAGTGGGAAGGGGGAAGCTACGCCGAAGCTCAACTTTCCCCGCCAACTTCTACTATTGTTCGATTGTAACGTGATGACGTCGAGCGCCGAATTAATTAAGTGAACTCCACGATAGGGTTTTCACGTGGGATCGTGAACTTGAAAATCAACAGCCTATAATACTTTTGAAAATATATTGCATATCCTTTTTGTTCATAAACTTGAAGAAGTAAGTATCGCATACACACTTTGTCACCGCTTTATCAGCCCATTCCCTAGATCTAGGAAGGCTTATATTATCAAGCGCCAATAAGAACCACCATGATATATGATACTGTTTGACCTAACTTCATTCGAACTCAAAATTTTGAATGCTTTTTGTACATTTAACTTGATGCATCGGCAAAAGTAGTAATAGAAGTGTCTCTGCCTGTGTGTCTGTCTGTCAGCTTTTCGCTTCCATAGTCGCTGAGCCCATACCCCGTATTGAAAATTACTGGTCACTTTATTAAAACAAAAACTGCAGTGTAACCGTGCGTTTTCACTGGCGAAACATTTAAGACAAAACATGTTGAAATCTCTATTTTCTATTTTTGACAGGAACTACTTTGGACTTTAGGACTTTATTGTTTCGCCAGTGCAAACACACGGTTAGATTTTTAATTTGTTACCAAATTCTTTAAACTAAATATTGACAGAAGGGCCGTTCTGAAATCTATGGATATTAAAAAAGTAAAAAAACCGTGTCTGACAAGTCTGCAGGTTATAATAATGTTTTTACAAGCAGAGTATCCCGTTAAGAAACTATGATAGATGTGCAAAAACGGCATAATATACATAACGACAGACTGAGGATCAAGCCATAACATTACTACGTAGCTACATAGGCAAATCACCGACCACGTCATGTTTTTTACCAAATGACATGTTTCATAATGACTGTTTACGTGCAAGTCCAATAAGGTATACTTACCAGGCAGGTTTGAAATTACAGTGTGCTAGGTAATGAGTTCGTGTTTTATGAAGTTATCTATCACTACCCGAATACTGACCAAGATAAACTAGATCAGACAAAATTGGAAACTGATATCTTGTAACCGAACATAAACCAGTAAAAAGCATAGAATTTCTAAAACAAGCGTAGTGATTCTAAATTGTTATAGATTTCTAATGTCGGAAGCTTAAATGACTATTAAGTAGTCAAGGTAACATCGTAAATAATCATAATTCATTAGCATTACATAAGAGAAATAGCTTTTAAGTATCAATTGGCTGTACGCATATATTGTATAGGAGTCGTTTTATTCCATAAGTTCTATTTGAGTGCTATTTGTTAGAGTTGTTGACTTTACTGACGTACATTACGAATTACTGATAACTGAAAAAAATAATAGATCAATGTCGCACAAAAACGGTTCGGCTACTGCAAATCAGAAACCAACGTCAAGAAATAGTACTTCACGCTTTTATCAGGCATATCAATCAATATGACTAAACAGAAAAAAAAACAAGAGGGAACAATGTGAATGTCCAATTAAACGGAGCTCGCACACGTCATCGAAAGGTGTTTCCCGAAGAACGCACACACACACATGGACGATCAGCTGACTGCTCCGATTTTAACCCACACCACTGAGCCGACTGTTAGAGAACATAAATAATGACGGCCCACCTACCTAGCTATACGTAACACACATCGTATAATTTGTATGAGCCACCGACGGAAGAGGAATGTGTGATACGCCAACGTTTTCTCCGCCATTATAGTTTTTACGACAAGATGAATAAAATCGACGATTGATCTGCCTCATTGCTGGCAGTTAGGACTTTATTCAAGTGAACTTGTCGAGCGTGAGATCGCATTAAATAATCAGAAACGCGTACAAGCATTACGAACACATGCGCGATGATAACAATGCTCTTTAGTAATCACATCGCAAGAACACTGACGAGCTTTTTGCAAACGTTAGTAATACGAACAACAAAATGTATTAAGATATACTTTGGACGTAGCGTTCCAGAATAATACAAGAAACAACTATGACTGTAAAAGATGTCAAGTTAGGAACTGATCAAATATAAAATTCCAAGTAGGTATATATAGTCCTCCAGACCGTATTTTCGGCCACGGCGGCCAATCTCAACGGAGACTAGCCTTCGGCGCGGGAGATATTATAGTGTACAAGTGTTTGCGCAGACACAGGTGCACTCTCTCTTCCCTCACTCTCATAGTCCGATGGGACGGTAATCCGACACGACCGGAGAGAGATCAGGCGTAGGACCAACGGCTTAACGTGCTTTCCGAGGCACGGGGGTATCACACCGCCAACTTCCAAACTCCGGGCTGTTACTACGAAATTCCTAATGGAAAAATCCAATAACACTTTGCCCGACCCAGGAATCGAACCCAGGACCCCACGCTCTGCAGTCGCGCTTGCGACCACGAGACCAACGGGGCAGTCAAGTAGGTATATGCACATATCATAGAGAAGAATTAAAACAAGACTAGCGATGCAAGTAGAGAGACTACATTAAATTGTTATTATAACTAAATGTTAAGGAAAAAAGTCCAGCAATGGAGAGAATCGACACAATTTAAATACTTCAATAGTTTTTTTTTACAAAGCAGTGTTTTTTCCTTTAATTTGTGTATACATTAGCAGCAATACCTTTCCTAATTATTAGTATTTTTCTTTAAGCAATGTTGAATGTATATGCTGTTGGTGTTCTTTAATAAATAAATAAATAAAGCAATGAATTGTGTCCCAATATGAAGCAAGATGGGTTGGTGTATCAACTTGAATGTTCAGATTCTCTAAAAACTTATGTCCAGGGAAGAACTTAATGCAGAACACTTGCATCTGTAACGCTAACCCAAAAAGAGAAAGTATAAATAAACCTTATATTGCAGGAAAAGGAAAGATAGTTCTTGCTTTCGCAAATGAAATAGCCAGTGTGCACAGTGTAGGTTCAGAACCTTTTAGTTTCAATATTATATGCTTGACGGGTTTTGTTTGACAAATTACGGTGTTGTTTGTCATTCAACCCTAGTAATGTAGGAAATTTACTGTTATTTTATAATAAATAGTGTTGTATGTCAAGCAATAGTAGTGCCCACTAAATCACCATTTTAAATTTTATTATTCTTAGGGCTCCATTCTTTTCAATATAAATGATGAAATATTGTTCTTTCTCCTGAATTTATTTCAGGATCGGGTAAAACGTAAGTCTATTTTAAATCATATAGGTATGTACCTACCCAAACCTACATTAAACAAGACAATATCCACAACAATCTGAAAATTACTGATCCATGTGTAAGATGCTTTTTTGGCTCATTGCGGCCAATAATGGTTTAATTTGGACCAAATAAAGTCATCAAACACATTCAACATTTTATCATGCACTTTCCTTTATTTAAATGAAATAGGTTATCATCTAAATAAGCTTCCAATGTTCAACAGAGAAGAGACACGGAGCGCCGTACAAATACGCCTACAACGTTGCCGACGGCAAATGAAAAGCGGCAAGTATCCAGCAAGCAGAACTTACTAGATTAATGCTTTTATTGCTGTGGCATTATTTCTGTTTTTGTACTATAGTGGGATAACACATTTTTGGTGATTTAGAACGTTTCAACTACTTACTTCCAATTATTATTCAATTCACAATCATTCTTATCACCGCCCTTTGATGGTTCTAACATAGATCCATCAAAGCCAACAGTACTTGAATTTAAAGCAAGTAACAGCAGTCGCCGGTCATATGATAATAAAAACAAACATCTAGCCGCTCCGCCACAAAATAGAACCGAGTATTGAGCCAACGCACACATAGGCACGGAGGCGGTCGGATGTCACGCAAACACTGACAAACTCAGCGTCGGCACACCCACGCACACAAGTGCGGTAGATAAGAATCGTCCCATTTTACATTGAGTCATGCGGCCGCCGCGATACTTACTGTGTTCGCAGGCAGCCTTATGATGACAGCCGTCTTGAATCCTTTTCTTAACTACACCGAAGCACAAATTAGGGCGAGCTGCGCACATGCACTTCTCACACACACAACGGAATATTACGAATGTCTAAAAGGTGACAAATTTTGCTTTACAGCAAAACGTTCCGAATCATCGACCGGCGCCGGTAATAGGAGCGGTGCCGGGGCGAAGGCGGTGGAAGCTAGCAGAGAGCGGGAGCCTCGTGTGGAATATTGTACGTTCGATTGCGCTAGCAGTGCGCGCGTTTCAGTTGGCGCACGGCGACTGGCGCAGGCGAGGCGTGCGGTGCGACGAAGCGGGCGGGCGAGCGATTTCACCGGGCTGATATTGCGACGGCACGCCGCTCGCTACGACCCATATGTATAGCTACAACGAGCGAGGGCACGCCAGCGAACCTCGAGCGGGGGGTCGCCGAGCGCCGAGCTGCACGCACTCAACCAACTATCCAACTCAACCAGTTATTTGTTCGCCTCAGCCAGCCTTACTTTGTACCGAAGGCACGTAACTACTTTTTTGTGATACATTCAGTTATTATTTATTCACTTGGAGTCTTCGAAACCTATGAATTGTTCAAAAAGAATAATAAAGTACCGATCTTGAAAAAACACAATGAAGCTCTACCACGAAAGCCATTTAAAATAAATGTAGCAAACTTCTCTGGTACACGAGGAAATATAAAGGTTACAGTTTACAAACACTACAGTATTATAATGCTGCTCATTAAACTTGTGTGCGTGTGTGTAGAATGTAGATACAGCCGTAATCATTATAATATGAAATTGTTCATATATTATATACACACAAGCGCGATACTGTTGAGTAAATATGAGATCGTAGACTTATCATTGATAATAATGAACAGAATCGCTTATCAGTTATTAACATAATAACAGATAATACAATTCACGTTACCACAAATATACGCAAAATCACTGTCATCTGTGATACACCTAATAACTAATTGGGAAATATTGATCGACTGCGCGAGCCAATAGTAATATTATCATCCATATACTACATCTCATTACTGTCGCAGTGCAAACAGTGATGGCCTATTGGGAATGCGGGTCAATGCATATGCGCACTGTGTCTGTTTCATGATATTTATATTGTATTTGTATAGAAGTGATACATACGCTATCTCTATTTATTCGGTGATAGTAGTTATCGCGTGAAATGTTACCAAATTAGGAAATCAGTATAACCTTCTGCAGAAAACAATAATGCTTTAGGAAATAACGTTAAGAATATGTCATTTCCAATTATAATGACACACGCATGGGGGAAATGTGTGCCAACTTTGTTCAAACGCAACAGTTATGTGTATGTTGAGGCTGTGTGAATCCATTAGCGACGTGTATCGTGTGGTGAGCGAGTAAAACTATAATATACGTTCAATCGAGGAACTGGGAGAAAAAATGAAATGGTTGTAGCTTGATTGAACACGGCGCCAATGACGCCTCCCTGCGGGACTCCCGACTAGACGCCCGATGGTCTACGCAAAACCATAACTTTACATCACAGTTAAAATTCTCTTGTAGCGTCATTCCATGCTTGTATTTTTATTGCTATGTTGACAAATAAACTGTGTTGGCACTTTGGTAAGGCAACGGTCATTAATAATAACTTGGTGAGCAGTTATGCTGACGAAATTAATAACAAGTACTCAATCTTAGCACGTTTACTAAAAATGAGTCGAGTAGTCATTTACCCACACATGCAAATAGAAAAAACAATTAAGTATTAAAATGTCACATTATGCAAAATTGATGAATTTTACCTAAGCGCCAAAAGAAAAATGTTAATATAATAAAATTATGACATGGCACGGCACGATACACCTGAATAAGATTTGTGATGGTTGAATAAATAACTGCAGAGGAGGAATGCTTTGCTTCTGCTGAAGAAAATTTCTATTACCATTAGTATCATTGACAAAACCTAGTAATCGAGCCCGAGCACAATAAGATAACCAGTTTTTATTATCTCTAGAAGCTTGCATTGCTATCAAAAAGAGAAGAAATACGTAGAAGTTAAAACAATATATACGAGCCAAATTATGTCAAAATGAAAAGAAATTAATAGTGTAATAATATTGTGTGATGCCAACGAGACCCACGATTCAGCATTGTTACAGCCAAAAGTTGATATAGGTCTGGCCGTCTCATGTCAGTTAGAAAATGTTTACGGGGCAGAAGAAAAGTTTCAAGTAAACTTCCATTTCATTCTATTTGAAGCCGTATACTTATATTTTCAAAATACTCATATATCCATCACATGTTTTTGAATATGGTATTCCAAAATATAAGCTTCCAACATGGGGAGTGAACTACCAGATATATTTCAAAAATGTTGAGTTATTCTCGAGACTGAGGAAAATATGCAGAGGGTGAGGCGGCACCTCGCAGGCGGATTTATCGTTAATTTCGATATAGGAACCTGTTTTGTAAAGTGGCGGTCCGACCGAGCCGGGGCTGCGTAGTCAACCCGCTCCGCAAAATAAAAGAAATATGTTTTAGTGGGTTAGCGAGCGTGTTTACGATCGGATTCCTCGGGCCCGATTATGCCGCCATTAGTTACATAAGCGGCCGGTCGGCACCGTAATTAGACAATTTGTCTTATAGCCGATAATGTCATAAAAATATTTCACAAGGGATCTTTGGCAAATTTAACCATAATTGGATTAAACTTGAGCTATTAAGGTACACGATACGAATGTAAATTTATCTAACAGTAACCTTTTACCAGAAATAGCCAAGACAACGGATAAGTGTTTGAGTTTGTCTGTTATCATTTATAATTCTTGAATTTAATCTTTATAACCATTCCATGAGAATATCCTGGGCATGCTGATTGGAAAAACTTATACAATGCTGTATAAGTTCGATCTAATATCATTTAAGTAAAGGTATAGGAACGAAACATGATGCACAAGTAATATGCACGTGGCGCCATCTGTCGTGCGCTGCGCGAGGCTCAGACCGGATGCCCGACCAGTTTAGTAGTGACATCGAACACCTGCAAGCACAACCGACACCACTGTTCTGCCTACGTATTCTGTTTTGATAAAACCATAGCTGTCGCAGGTGAGCTAAGCAAAATATTTAAATATATACGTTTGTTACAATAGCTAGATAGTTAATAGAAGAAAAGAGATAGCACTATCACTTTAAAAGAGCTCATAGAGGTTGAATAAGCTGGGTTATCAACGAAATAGATCTCCATAAAGGATACTTGCAATGTCCATAAAAGTAGGAGCCGATCGCTTTAATAGTTAATTGATCTAATGTAAACGGATAGGGGAGCTCAGATAAAAACTTAGTTTACAGTAGATTATGGAAAAGCTCAAAGAAGCAAATTCAAAAGCATGACTGGAAGCAACGTTTAATTTGCATAGTAACGGTCCGCATGCGTAAGACATTATTTATTTTTTATGTTTTTGTATGTATATGCGTGAAGCATCCTTGTGTCCTTGTTTGGCGAAACAATACGCGGTTGTTACGTAAGTTTAAAAGACGCGTCAATGGCATCTCGACCCTGCCTCTGTTCTCGTCACTGACCCACATTACTCACTCGCTACACGTAATAACAATAACGGTAATCTCATTCATTACATAATATTGCACCGTCTGTGATTACGTTTACAGTAACGCGCATAAATTAACATCCGTTTAATAACACTTAATAATGGTCGTTTCTGTGTTTGATATCGACTGCCAATTTTTGATTGAATATCATGACTATTTTTACTTTATCAAATCAATTCAGGGAACTTGAATGAGCTTACTTGATTTATGGAGAACAATATTTCTGTTTCTTGGGATCGTTTCCAAAAGCAGAATCTTCTGTTCTAATTTTCGGACTTCATTCAATAATACTAATCAACTGACTCTTGTGTCACTTTCCAATATGTTCTGCATTGCAGATGCAGAAGCTGCGGTAGCGTTTTGTCGAAGTGTCAATTAGAGATATTTTATACCTTTGTAAAATGTTGGTAAAGTAGATATTACTTTGCCCTATAGCAGAACACTTAGAAAACATCAATTTGACAGATATGAACACTATTATCTTTGATAGGACAGCATCTAATTATTGCTTAGACGTCTATCATGAAAGGTTACAATGTCATGTAACAATGGCGATGATCTACCATACCATAACCACCACTGGTCACTCTGTATCTTGCTTTTACTGCAATAGAGTATTAAAGCTACACACAACAGACATCAGCGAATTTTCTGAACTGGATGCGAGTGAATTTTCTTTCCAGACAATTATTCCCATCCTTTCATGTAAAAAAGCAACGCGAATACCATTTTCTAGCTAATAATAAAGTAGTGAGGCAGCGGATGATAAATGCTGAGTCTCTGCTTACTACTATCCCACCTTTCCACACTGAACTACATTCTAAATCTTCATTCTGTTTCTGTGGCACTCTGAAGACGTGGTTCTACATCATACAAAACGTCCCGTATAAATTCTTTCGCGATTTACGCGCTGACAAGGGTGACGATTTATGAGAATAAAAGTAGAAAATATTCAATTCATGTAGTTCTGGACTATGGATCATATTAGGCCTTGTGGCCATACCGCCTGATCATTAGTGTGTGTAGACAGTACGGAGGTTTTTAACATTAGAACCTGGGCCTTTGTTCAGTGGGAATGAACAAGTATGATTAATTTGTGGTGATAACAACAAATAATAAAAATTAGCCCGTATTGTCCCACTGCAGGGCAGAGCCCTTCCTTTCCCTTTTCCACTCAACTCGATGCTGAGCCTATATGTACCAATCCCTCTTATAAGTTTAAAGTTCGTCCTGCCATCTACACCTGGGTAGATGCCTTGGAACCCGTTGTGGTGGTCTTAGCCCACAATGCATCCGACGTGCGACAAACGTGTCCGGTCTATTCCTACTTGAGCTTGGCTGCTTATTGGTTGACGTCAGAGATTAGTTTCGTGTATCGTGATCCGTATCCGGTCGGCAAGTCGAACTCCAAGGATACTACGTTCCATCGTTCGCTGGAAAACCTCCAATCAATCCTCGAGCTTGGTCCGTTGTTGATCTGTCAAATACCAGATTTGAGCGCCGTATTTAAGGATAGAGAGAAGGCTCATGTTCATTAATTTGCGTTTATGCCAAATCGGAAGATCTCCTTTCATAAGGTTTTTTTTTTAATCGACCTATGGCTCTATGACCTATGGCTCTTCCAGGCGTTTTCGGGGCGGCGAGCAACTTACTTAAAAAGAACGAAATACTAAGTTATTTGATAATACTGGATGCTTTTTTCAATAGATAAAGAAACAATTTTCATGACGTGGATGCACCTTCCAATAGAGAAAGAAACAATTTTCATGATGAAATCGATGTAGCAAATGAACTGAGTTTCTTTGCCGCCAAGCCCGGGTAAGGATTGAGTGGTGTTCTTATAGTAGCTGGTGAGTACTGTTTCTAAAGCCATTATTGTCAGCCACCCTGTTCTTAGACCAAAGGAAACTTCACGCAGTTAGCATATTTATGGATAGTGTTTATTACTGAATAATCTTCCCCTGTTTAGAAACCTGGCCGTAACTGTTCACATTCTGGACGTGGTAGAGCCTACAGGGTAACAATATTACTTTTTTTGTTTGGTTCAGTAAGGTACAGCTTTAAACAAAAGAACATTATTTCGACTGTAAGATGGTGTAGCATAAAGCCGACCCGCTTCGTAGACAGACAAAAAGTGTTGATTTAGCACAGAAGTCGCAAAGTACGTGACAAAGGCCTTCGACAATGTCACCGTTACACAACAAAGATAAGGCAGGGTTTAAATAGCGTGCTAGATGAGTAAACACGTCACGCTTATTATTTATAGCGTTGAGAAGTGCCGAAACATTGAATGAACTTTTCTTTTCGTGACGAGAGAAGTGGGCGTGTGTGCGTGTCCCGGTGTCGATGTAGGCCACTGCCAAGGTCGAATGTTTAATATAAAGTCTGGCGCCGGGACATTAAAATGGTCGGGCCCTCCCCGGACCCCCCTTATCCCCGGCCCGGCGGTCGCAATCGTTGCACTCGTTATTTATTATCTGGAGGCATCCCCCGCTCATGAACGCCTTCAGTCTTCGGTACCTACACATTTGTATATGTATAGGACGTCGTCGGCACCCGAGTACGGTATCGACACAATAATGAATTTAATGAAACACGGATTTCGTAACGTGAGGGATTCGGAGAACAGCTGACGCCACTCAATTACCGACACCCTGACCTATTGAATTGAGTGACGAAATTCGCATCAGATTACTGCGCATAGATGTAAAACGTAGGCGTGATCGCTTTGAAGGTCTCGATCAAAAGAAGAAAATCGTCAGACTCAACGTCACAAGACGTAGTTACTGTAACGTAATAAATGTGCGAGTAAATATTGATATTCACAAACAATACACGTAACATTGTATTACATATGAATGAGTATGAGTGTATGAACACAAAGGTTTAAGTAAATAGACGTTTATTCGCATTAATTATGTGAACGGATTCGAAACTAATTGGAAATAGTTTTACGTTCAACCATCTCTAAAGATATTTTCAATACTCAATTGGAGAATGGAGTGGAGTTTTACACAAGTACTTTAATATGTAAAACACTAAAGCTATACAAATCTGGTGTTGTCGGTCGATTCTACGACGAAGCAGAGCGCGCTCCCGAGAAACTTGGTACTCTCGCTTTCGAACAAGAAACGCTTGGTTACTGTGGCTCGACAACTCTATAAACACACAAACAACTTACACAAAACATAGATGGATGCAGCGTGACATTCACCTACATTTTCGATATATGTAACGCTAGGTCTCTGAACATTGCAATATCTTGAATGAATGAATACAAATACAAACATGAGTAGACACATACATTAACCCACATAAAAGTCCATAATTATTAAATCGTCTGGTAAATGTTGGGGATACCCCGTTGGATGGTTGCCAACAGGAAGGGGCCATCTTTAAATAAATTCAGAATAATAATGCGTTCAAGCGCCGCGGATTGACGGCAGGTTGAATTTTGACATTCCACCACTATGCATTATTGTCATGATTTATTCGAAGGAATAAGAAATTAGTTTTGTCCATCTTGACTTGTTCGCGAATCGAGAAACCTCGTGTCGAAGTTTCGAAACATAAAAACAGTTGTTTGTGAGCTACGTAGAATGCACGAATGTTCAGCATGGAGTGAGGCTAGATATTCACGAGTCGTTTAGAGTCTTGGTCACGAATCAGCGGCGGAGGCCGAGGCGTGCCCGCCCATCGCAATCAGATGACATCATGCTGCCGCCACATACTCCAATTCACTAAATGGACAACTCCTTGATGCAAGACTGTTGCATTCAGGAGCTTGTGTTTATGTATAAGTCATAGGTGAAGACCAATTAAGCTTTTTATGAGAACGAGCATTACCAACATGTTGCACTGATGTAATTAGCTTCTCGCTTGTCCAATGAATAAATGGACGTTACCGTCGAGTGGTTCTCGAAAAGAGCGTGTGCACAAAGATGCGGGTCACGTTGGCTGGGCTTCAGTGTCGTCAGAGGCGCAGGTCGCCAAACGTCACAAAGCAGCCAGTGATTGATGGTTGCGGTGACACTTGTTACGTCAGCTGCCGGGGGTCGCGGGGTCAATGCCGTCACGATTACAATAACCGACGGGATGTAATAATAATCATCCAGCTGAGCGGTGTTTATCATCTAGATATTCACTTTTGTGCTAGGATTGTGTCTATTTGGTTTGTATACAGTCAGATTCGGTATGTTATTGATTTACAGCAATTAAAATAAGATTGTTGAGTTCTGGAAGGAACAGTGACAATCGTACAAATTAATAATTAGTGACAGCATTGCATAACTTTCGCCTAAAGAGACTGAGGCATGGTTGTTTATTTTATTAAAATTCATAAAACAAGGAGGGTGGTCTCAGGTTATGTTACATTACGACCACCCAGCACGGTGGCTGTTCGACCCCATTCTGAAGGCAGGGTCGGTGCTATAAAACGACACGGTCGCTTTTACGACAAACATCTACAACACACATCCGCATATTGTAACGTAATAACGATCCGGTAAAGGTCTACGATACGATGCGAACTCGAGTTATTCAAGTATTCTATTGACTGAAAACAAACCTATTGAATTACATTAGGTACGATCCGGAGAAAGAAAACTATACGGTCTTACGATTTCATACAACGGCAACGAGCTGTTGTTATTTATACAGCCGAGCCGTCTCGACTTGTATATTGAGATAGAGTGAATAACGAAAGTTTAAGAATTTTTTCTGTCTTGTTATTTTGATAAAGAGACCATGTTCCCACGGATAAAACCTTGGATATAAACGTATGCTCAATTACATTTGACTGCAATTACATTGTACCTGCCAGCAAATGTTAGTAAATATGTCATGTCAACAGACGAAGCAAACTAAGTCGAAGGTTTCCAGCTTGAAGTAAACACCTTGTATTTAGCTTAGTTGTTCGTCTCTGTATCATTAATGATGACAGATAATGGTCAACTGACCACCATTAATGTAAAGGTATTCTTGTCAAGATCATTACGTGTCAACCCTAACACAAATGAAAAAGCATATAAGGTGCTTAGAAAAACACTCATATGACGGCTTATTCTTCTCTCTTGGGGTCTATTGAAAAAAGCAGAGGACGTTAACGCTGTTGTGAATTCTACACATCGAAAGTTATTAAAACATTTGCATGATATTTATATGGGACTTGCATGGGAATGTTATGGTTTAGTGACGTAATTGCCGTATTAAAGCCATTAGATCTAATCGTTATAGGCAATATCGTGAGTTTACGATGATTAATAAAGAAGGTAGACTGTAAAACTCTCGTTCATCAGGTATGGAGCAGTAAAATATGTTAATATAAACAGTTTACTAAGAACATAAAGTTGACAAAGTAACCGCAACGGTGGTAGCGGCGCACGCAACCGACCGCATGGAACACGGAACATTTTGCATTTAGTGGTCTACAACGGACTCCCCTAATATCGCCTGCTACATGAATGTACGAGCTTTTGAGGTAACTGAGATTTCTGCCTGTGCGGCTTGGGCATTGGGGAATGTAATAATACGCTATATGTTGCAGTATATTGAAGTTTTGGTAACAGTAAAGCCGATTTAGTACGGTGCAAGAGTCCTTTCAAGTTCTGCATAAATATTTCAGGTACCTATGTTTTACGTGTACTTGAGTAGAGGATTGGCATGCCACTCGGGTACGCAAATCGTGCAATGTTTTAGTGCTATCACGGAGCAGTTCGTTTGGTTATGGGACGCCGGTCCGGTTTACTGCCTCGTTACCGGCGATCCAACGTTTTTACAGCCCGATTAAACCGCTCACCCAACCTACGGTCCCTGTAATTGGGGTAAATCTTTTTATTGAAGTCTCTAGAGCTAACAATTCTATTGCCATAGCGTAATGATATACGCAAATAGATTTAAATATACAATAAGGCCGTAAATCGGTTTTAAAAACAAATGTAGGTACATTCTCATTATAAATAATGTATGCGGTTCGTTCATTATCCTGACGTATGATAGATTACCTACAAAATTGAAACATGTTTAAAATTCGCGTAATGCAAAATTGAAATAACACAGAAAGGCTTTATCTGCTCTGTGAGTCGTATAAATTATTAAAATGCAACAAAACGAGTGGGCGACCACATTTTGTTCACAACCGGCCTCGCGGCGCATTATCGAAATCGGACCGCAATAATTACATTCGAGCCGAATGCGGCCACTCCATCCATCTGTCCAAACGACTAAATAAAATATACGTCCGCGATAAAATTTTATCAATGAAAAATATATTATTCGTTTTCTGGAATAGCGAACATTTAATTAAACTTGGTATTCAAATAAAACCATTTCAATCAGCGCAGAATTTAATATTTAAAGTATAGAGACAGATATTACGTAAACCTTTGAAGATACAATATTAAGGTTAATGTAAAACTAAAATTCCACTATGAATATATATGGGTGTTTTTAAATAGGAATTTTCATAATTATCATAGTATATCATAATTATAACAAACACCCCATGCATATGAAAGCAACAAAGTTACTTCATCTGTTAAAATCGATATTGTTGTATTTGTAACAAAGAAAGGTACCAACCAAATCATAACCCTTCAACGTAGTCACACAAAAATTTGTCCGAATGCACAACCGAGAGATAAACGAGAGAAAGTAGAAACGGTAAAGCAGAGACTGTAACAAAAGCAAACAGAAGGCAACGTGAATTTTGGCGTCGGGCGGATTATGTAGCACCCTCGGCTTATTCAATTAAAAAGGAAACGTACTCAAGCGCGCATTCTGACTACTCGTAATTCTGATACAGAAGATCCTATTTGACAAATGAGATTCGTTTTAGCAGCGTCACTAGTCATGTTCAATCTATAAGGCAGATTAAACTGTTTAGCTGTTACAATCAACCCCAATGACGAATCATTGTTCAGTGTTTTAAATTCGGACCGAAGTAGAAAAGGAATTTGTTGTAACTCGCAATATTCATATCACAGTCATATAGAATCTCTTGTCACATTTTCTATTTGTTAGCACCATTTTGTCAAAATGGTCACTTTTCATGAATTTGCTAAATTATATGGTACAAATATATAGATATCGAGTGTAACATGTACTAAGCGTCACTAAGCAAGTTGACTGAAAAAGAAAAAGCATGATGGCAAGCGTATTAGCGGACATGAAAGCGTGTTATCATGAAGGTAAGTAAAAAGATTAAAAAGCAAGGTAAATATTCTTAAATAAGTAAGCAAACATTCAACCAAGGAAACATGCATATAGAAATAAGCAAGCGTGCAAAAAAACCAAGCAACCATACAGAAAAACAAGCAAGCATTAAAAAGACGCGCACGTGTAAGAAACAAGCATGCAAACCAGCAAGCGAACAAAAAGTGAGCAAGGCAGTGTTTTTGAGTGTTCCACCAGAATGACTCCCGTCACCCTTTTACTTGGCAAACAATAAAAAATGGGATATGTGGTAAGTGGTTCTAGTCTATCCTAGCGAATTCATCCTATGAGTAGTTAAAGGCTTATTCTCTATGTGCGCCACACCCCGTATAATCAACCCTCACACAGAGAGAAAATAAAGGAGTACAATACCATTTTTAAATTCAGTGCAAGCTACAGTCGCTAATACAGCGGAGTGACAAACAGAAATTTTATGCGGAGTCTGAAAAATATATTTTCTTTTTCATAGCTAATGTGATAGAACACTAGTTGAATATAAAAGTCATTTATTAGGTATGCCTCGAGAAATGTGCACGTGAAAATTTCGAGTAAAATGTATTTGCTTTGTTTTTACATGCGAACGCACGTCGCCCGTCGGCTGATTACGCTCCGCGCTGTTACCGTCATTCATTTGAGTCTGTACACCGCCCCACTCAATCTCGTTTATTATGAACGTGCAACGGGCGAGCAACCCTGCCTCTCGCTTTTTACATTTGAATATTTTGCTACTACTTTTACATTGTTAGGGAATCTTTCTGCGAGATGATAGTGCACATGAGTCGCAGCGTTCATTTACGCGCGGAATGTTTTTAATTGACATTATTTCGTTTTATTTTTCAACACTCATTTCCGCTGTGTACCGTATAATCAGGCAGTTTGTAAAGGCAGCCTGGACTGAATTAAGTTTAAATAAGAACTTATGTTAACACTGCAGTAGCAACTGCTACAAGACAAAAGCCTGTACAAGTTTCATTACATTGCAGTGTAGATTGTTCTTTAGGTTTACACAAAATCTGTTTGATGATATAATAACCCTCACAATAGCTTGAAATTACAGGGGTCTGTTTCATTACAATAGAAGAAATACTCGCCTTTCAGGGATTCCAAAACATTGTAGAGCTATTACGGTAGATACAAGATATGGCAAAATGCTTTGATGATAGAAAAACTATTGTATAAGACACTACATTAAATCTCGTACGTAGCTAATCTATAGAAAACTAAATTAGCAAGCCGGAATTGTATCTCGACGCCACTAAATCACTATACACAATCTCATCACTAATAGCTCCAATATCCTAAGTTTGACAAATGATCATCATCAATAGTATCTAATGAAGACAAATTAGTGCGAACACCATTAACATTTCGATAATACTACATGTCATGTGGCGCCGAAGCAGGGAGCTTTGCCCGAAAATGTATAGAAATTGTAAAAGGACATTTTTATAAAGCATTTCTTTATTCGAGTCATGGGAGCGGCACATTTCTCCTGAGCATTCACAATGCCGGTAAAGTTGCATAAATAAATAACTCGAATTAGAACCCTTCACGTAGCGCGCAAACGTTGAATGCTCGCGACTCACGGTGAATAATTTCTTACCCGCTTTTGTGTTCAACGTCTCAGTAAATACCTGACATTTAACTGACAATTGATGAATTTTATAGGGAAATGTTTTTGGAGGAAATATTCGGTAACTCTGCCTTGTTACCAACAAAGATGATGGAATAGTAGTAAACAAAAACTGTTATCCCAAGAAGAATATTTATTGACTTCCCTCCCACGCAAGTTGTTAAGTTACGGCTGGATAATAACCACCCATTAAAATGTATGTTAGATTGTTCTTTTTGATAACAATACACGACAAGAAATCGCTCCAGAGCTCTTTTAATTGATAATATAAACTTCTAGAAACGCTCTGAACGTTATCACTGGAGTTTTTAGCTAACCTTCCCAAACAATTGGAACAGCTGATCCTTTGAAGACGAACGACAATAAAAAAGAAATCGCAATCATTGTGATTTCAAAATTCCCCATTAAAACATTTGACAATAAGGCCGGGGTGGCAGCGGGGACTAGGGAGCCATGGGTTGTTGCTACAATTGATAGGAGCGGCGAGTTTCGGGTTCCCCTCGTTTCGATACACAGCACTCGGTACATTCATTACAAAAAGCGTCACATCGCAGTACGGGCCCCGGTTTAATAATTCCACTCATTTGGGTTCCCCCGGGCGACTCGGCGAGACAATGCGCGCCCGGCTAACGGTATCAATCAACATCAAACAACCCCGCTACGTTCTATCTATACACAGCTTTAGGGTTGTACTTACCGGTTGTACGTTTTGAGCATATATTAGTTTATTGAGATTATGCAAACGTAAAATCCCACGCAATGTTAAGTTTCTGGGGCTTTGAACTTGTATTTAGTCCATTAACAATAGATGAAGTGTTACGTAATCTTTGTGTTGAACTAGAACTATTGGAACTCACAGTATAGGAAGCAATGGATCCAGTTGGTTTGCTTTTATTTATAACCTAAATTAAATAAACACGTAGCAAGAACACTCAAATGATAATTATATGAACCATCATCATCATCACACACTAGTGGCTTCATAAAGAATAAGCACCCTACGGCGTAGCAGATTCAGTACATAATATAGACATAGCCAACATTTGGCTCAAAAGTAGCTTTATTATAAAGCTGGATTATGATTACAGTTTCAGCATAAAATATGGCGGCCTTAATGCGCTTTGAAGTCTGAAGTAAACGATTCTTTTTATCACACAGTCGTTATGCATGCAAGCCAACGTCGATAAGCAAACGCCCGCGGGATGTGTGCTCATCTCAATCCTCGCAAACACATTAGTAGTAGGGCACATTTGCTCATGACGCATTCTCATCAAATAACCGAATCATGCGTTTCAAAACAAACAGCGCACCCACGCAAATCCATGCTCATAGACGTAAAAATAAAACTGAAATCAGATTGTAAACACGAAATTAATCATGCACGTTTGTCTATAAATAACAGATTCTGACAAGAGAACATTTATTTCCTTCGTCTACATTGTTTTGTCAGGGGAAATGGCTTTCGTTTTTTCAGTTGGAAACAAAGTATGTAAATAAAATCTATTTGCGATTACGCCCACGACGCGTACGCGAACACTTGTAGGTTTTTCAGTGTGGCAACGCGATTCAGCAAACAAGCTTATTGTCAAGTGGCGTGCGCCGGACGGCGTACTAACTCTGAATATGGAGTGCTCGTCCACAAATAGAGGCCGAGTCGTCCGAAGCTCGCTCGTTTTCGTGGGCCACATGTGCGCTAATGAAGACACGACGTTTATGATTATGTTTATTCACGTCCGCTCGGTTTCTGATGCAGGATGATGCTATACGTAACGAACAGACCGAGCTCATTTATCAACTCAATCAACAAATGAGCGAATTGACGGCGTCAGTAGAGAGAGCAATTACAAAATGTATGTAATGATAATAGCTGAAAAAACTAGGATACAAGGAATCGTAATGTTTTCCTGAAACATTTTACAATTATGAGAGAGGCAGGATTACTCGCATGTTCAGTGAAAATAAATGAATGTACTCGACGAGACGTAAGAGAGTACAAGGAGCTTCATTAGGCGCGGAAACCGACGTTGTATTTTGTTCTTTGCGTGACCAGCTGCCTACATTATTCAGCCATTAGTGTATCATGTCTGTACGACACACCAGTCCTACGTCAAATAGGAATACGTCATGACGATATACGTACATTCAAAATATATTATTTTAAACGTGACCGAGTTATTTACCTATGAGGAAAGAGACTTGGTTCTGAATTGTATTTGTCTAATTCACATCAATGTATTTCAGTAATGTTTATAATGAATCACTACGCGGATATAAGCCGTCACATTTACTAGCAGTGCATAATTTTTAATTGGTGTAGGTACGTGTTTCTCTAGAGACTACCTACTTAATAGTTGGGTGAATGGTTTGCGGTTGATGGGTTTTTAATACCCTGCCTTCTTGATTCATCGGGCGGCAGACACCGTTGATTGATTGTGGGGAGTATTGTAGCAACGGGCTAATATCCCCTTGGCTTGTAACAATTATGATTGCTTCTTGATCGATAATTGACTGTTTATTGATTACTTACAGAGTCTGGATCATGTGCGTTTGGCGTGGACGGCTGCGCTGGCCTAGGTGGTGGCGGGTAACCCTGCAAACAAGATTAGTTACATTTATTGTAAAAATCCATTCTTCTTTCAAAAAAACTATCAAGTTCTATTAAATCAGAGTAATTTTGTCACGGAAATACGTTCATTAAATAATCCTGTCATTACGTAAGAACCTACATTGTACCGTTAGAATAACATCTACCATAACTAAGCAGGCAA
This sequence comes from Lithophane socia, assembly GCA_947522985.1. Classification (NCBI taxonomy): domain Eukaryota; kingdom Metazoa; phylum Arthropoda; class Insecta; order Lepidoptera; family Noctuidae; genus Lithophane; species Lithophane socia. The sequence goes on from OX383272.1 coordinate 5,367,032, forward strand.
TTCAAGTTACAATAGGTTACAATGTAACTTCAATTGCCTGCTTTGCTCGCCGATATGATCGTACGTGGTTCGTAAGTTCGAATTAACAACATCCTATAGTGCGGACATTATCATTGTTAACGACGATAGCACCATAGTGCAATAAGAGCGGGTATTTGAAAAGTTACCTAGACTTGTCTATGTCTAACCATAGGAGCAGAGCATGTGAATGAAGGAGTGAAGTCAACAATATCGGTCTTATGACTAGATCGCCGCTCGGTTGGCTCCGGTTATGACATGGGACTTCTAATTGAAACCAACTCCGACTGGCACCCGGCTAAACATTGAGGGTTTTTATCAAAATTGACGCCACCAGTTGGCGCCACTTAGGCAAGAGGTCTTCCATTTCGACAATGAATATAAAATACATATCGAGGGGTGAAAGGCTATTTGGTTTAAGCGACATTTTTGCAACTTTACAGGAGAGCCATTTAAAGTTTAAAATTTCCGAAAAAAAATCATAACAAAAAAACTTCTTCAGCTATTGGAATGGAGTAAACTTAATTTAAATTAATTTGAAAACGTCAAGGTGTTGATGCTTATACCATATAAAATGGACCTTTAATTAAGAAGATAAATGTCGCTTAATACGAATTGCCTTAAGCCACTATTTTTCAGGGAACGGAAAAAAGATTTAAGTGACTTCATAACTACAATTGGCTACAGGAAAAAAATACTAAGCGACTCTGCAGTATATTTTCAGAATAAGCCAAACAGCATGAAGTGACGCAGCCCAAAATTAACTGTAGCAAGCTATTTATCTCACCTGCCAATTGAGATTAAATTGACTGACTGGCTAGTTCACATAAGTAACATAATAGTATTGAAAATGTGACGTTGGATGTAACATTTTAAGCGTCTAAATCAGTCAATGGCTGTTGAAACAACCTGAATATACCGCTATCACCGAAAATTTCAGGTGCTGATATTGAATAAATAAAGAAATACACAGAATCAGTTCAAGTATTTATTAAGTCACGTAATAATAATAAAGTAGAACTCTTGTACGAAACGTCTCAATGTAGGAACATCAATATTTTTATTTATTATCTTTCAGTCTTAATCAACCACATCAGTTAAAATAAGTATTACTCGCTTATTCATATTTAACAATATTAGGCGTAAATCTGCATATTTTAACACCATCCTATCCATCACATTTGTCACCCTTATGACGATGAGATAACAATCACAAGTTTTTTTGTAGCTATATTCTGCTTAGTCACTTTCACACATTTGGCAGGAACTGTCAATGACAAAGTGACAAAGAAGAAAATAGCTATAGAATAAATATTTTTATGAATTACACCACACACATTACACACTGTGGTGTATAATGTGTGTGGTGTAATTTACCTTAGTATAATAATCATGTAAAATCAGTCTCAATGTAGGAACATCAACTATAATTATAATTAACTTTAAGTACAAACAACAAAACTTCTATCAATTATATAAAATACAATCAATGCTTGGTAATAAAATGCAATAAAAAATAACGAAAAAGTATTTAGTTATCATTTTCTTCGACTGTATCCTCTACATCAGTATCGAGTAGAACGTCTTTGGAATTGCAGTATTGCAGATTTAAATATTCTTTATGAAATATCTTGGGTACAACCCCTGTGTCACATAATTTCTTTAGATCCATGTATTTGGCTTTGGTAATCGGCAAACTTGAATTATATCTACGATTGATAGCTCTAGGTTTCGCAATAATTTGTATAGTATCTTCCGGTGCACTATCTTTCATTGAAAATTTTACTTTCATCTGATTTGTATGAGATTTCTTAAATGTTGCTGTACGGATTTTACTTATCTTACCTACAAGATTTCCCTTAAAATATTTATCAGACATATCATCAAAATTTAAGAAATCCTCATGTGTCAGATTTTCAACATTATAAGGTGCCGGTTCTTTTCTTGCTAGCTGGCATATTGTAGCCCATTGCGATGGAGCCCATACAGTAATATTTCGAACGGATTGTTCTATTGTAGAATGTATGCTATCTACTGACATTTCCGTGTGACCAGGGAAAAGGTAATTTATTTGAATTGCTTCTAAATTGGTCGATTGCAATAAAGCATTGTGTATTGCTGCAAGGACTATTTTATTTTTGTTTTGTCCAGGGCAAGAATCTGAATACAAGATCAAAAATTTAATGTTGCCCCGAGAATCAACATTCTGTATGTACTTCTGTATAATAGTGGCAATTTCATTTGCACCCCTCTTTGCTTCAGATTCTCCCCAGATAAAACAAAAACCGTTCCTTGTGATGCTTTCGTAGAAACATAAATTAAAAACAGCATACTTTCTAGAATAAAACAGTAACATATTATTGCCATGAGGCGTATTGAGAACTTTCTGGAGGTCAAAAGAAGTGCATAGAATGGAAGGGTTTTCTTTACCTAATTGACGATGACAATCCAACCGCTTCTTCGATGCCTCCTTTTCGTCTAAATGAGCTTGCAATTCGGCACAATCCTCTGGCTTCTGGCCTTCAAAACGCAGGCACTTTATGCATTTGTCCTTTTTAGGTACGTGAAACCCAATATTAAAATCAGTAGTGAATATTAGACGGAATACTTTTTCACTTACAACATCCACTCCTTTACTTATTAGGTCTTCTTTATAACAGCGGTATAAATTTTTAATATTTTTGAATTCAACAGGCAGATATAGTTTTGTGCTATCCTTTCGGCAGTAGTGCGATGGTATGGCAGGTAACCTTTTGATAAAGGATTTTACTGATTCTTTGATTGCGTTAGATGTTTTGTTGGTGGGAATGCATTTTCCTCTTCCTTCTTCTTTCGCCATACCAAGTTCCTGTGTCGTCAATGTATAATAAATGTATCTTTGACTGATATCAAGAGTGTTCATGAGGAACTTTAAACAAACTTGTCGCCGACCTTCTCCATCATTTATGAAATAAAAGAATGTATTATTCCTGTAATTAGAGTCTTTGGATCTCTTCCTTTTTATGGTTTGTTTAGAAGACATAGATATGATCCACTGTTTTTTTCTTTCTGTAGATAATTCCCAAAAATGTTTAAATATGGCCATTCTCTTTTCTGAGGGTATTTCTTTACAGTTATAGGGACAGTTTTTTTCCAAGCAAGGATTCGGTTTCATATTTCTTTCTTTCACAATTGAACCATCTGCCTTAACATATTGAACGCCCTTTGATCTAGCATCTTTTCGTACCTTTTTCTTATTTGTTCTTTTCTTTTTTAATCCTGCATCTCCTACTTTTCCATCTTTTATGCTTATTTTCTTTTTCTTCGCTATTCTTTGATCATCTTGATCACTTGAAGACTCATCTGTTTCTTTCCACGACGTTGAGTCCCAAGCAAAATCTTCATCATCACTTAAAAAATCAACATAGCTTTTTTTTAGAACTCGTTTTTTTTTCTTCCGTATTGGATGATCACCTTCTGTTTGTATTTCTACATTGTCATCAGTATTATTATCTTCTAAAGATTTCCTTAATATATCCATGTCGGTTTCAGGTATAATTTCAGTAATAGTTGGTTGAAGACTGTCGTTACTAATTGTCCTTTCTATTTCTGTTACTTCAGGTTTGTCCTTTTCTTCTTGATTCTAAAAGACAATTGAAATATTATTCACAATCAAATTTGAAAAAAAACTCCGCACTAGATTTTACAGTAAACGCGAAAGTTTATGAGGGTAGATGGATAATACGATGTTTGTTGCTCATTTATGTTGAAAATATTAATTAGGTTTTGATAAAACTTAACAGTAACATAGATCATAAATCAAAATAACACGTAGACTACTTTTTACAAAGTTACGAAACTAGTGACTATATAAAAAAATCACCTCTCTTTCCACGTCAATCGTTACTTCGTTAATAATTAAATCCTCGTCTTTCAAATCATCAGGTATATATTGTGTCGTTTTTGTCTGAAATAAGTAAAATTTAACGTGTTAATAACAAATGGAGTAGCCATTTGTTATTAAAATTTAACGTGTTAATAACAAATGGAGTAGCCATTTGTTATTAACACGTTAAATTTTACTTTTATTACAAGTATTACAAATATGAAACATATACCTACTTCTATATCCACAGAATGTGCATAAAAGTTCGATTCATCATTTAAATCAATTGGATCATCAATCAAGGATTCCGGTTGTTGATCTATGCTGTTCGAATTAAAAATACTTAAATCGTTGACTTGTTCATGATAGGTGGCACTTCCTAAGATTGTTACTGTAGATTTGGTGGTGTCGCTTTTATCAGTTACGGAAGACGTATTATCCTCTTTTGACACACTGATTCGTTTGATTTTGTGTTTGTAGAATTTCTGTCTTTCTGTCTCCATATTTATCTGAAATAGTAATTATAAGGGAAGTACGTAAGATGATCCTTTTACAACCACAAGTATGTACCTATATCATATTCATAGTTGGCGCTAAATGTTAGTACTTAACATAGTTTACAAATAAACGACAAATCTATTACATAATAGATCACTGAAAAAGTAATTTGCATGTCGCTTGTCGGTAATTTTATTGTAATAAACAAACTAGGTGTACCTAAAATGCATCTAAAGATACGAGTATTAAATAATTATTAGTACAACTATATTAAACAGTGTGTATATCAATAATAACAATCATGTATTGTTATACAATTATACCGAACTTAAATGAAGACAGTTAGCCTAAGATTGCAATAATTCTCTTAAAATAATGAATTAACTACATACTTAATAGAATTAGTAACATAATTAAACTGATAAATAATAATACAAATAAGTAAACGTATTACATTTCATCTCAATTTGAAATCTTACATAAACAACACTTACGATTTGTTTTGGAGAGCGCTGTTTTATAAACACTGGCGGCAACTGTGAGTCACGTCACACCTTGATACACTCTGGAGTTCGACTGAAGCGCCTGAGCGCTACAGTGTCGTTGAATGATCACGATTTTTAACTCCCGGGTGATAGAATAAATAATGGTATTATATGACATGAATGAAATGTATCATATTAGAATTGAATGATTTAAAGGTCGACTTTTCTTTTTATTAAAATTGAAAAAATGTTTCAAATTCCATCAGTTCATTTTACCGTCTATTTTAAGAGTCATTCATTTAAAAAAATAATAGGACCAAAATGTTTTAACGAACATGCAAAATAGCTAAAACAAAACGGCTATTTAGTTTAAGAAGCACCCTAGGTAGAAAATAGATGCAGCTGAAAGAGCTTAAGCGACACTCCATGTCGTATTTTGTTGACGGACAAATGATTTAAGCGACATCGCGACATGTAAATCGTGGGTATCAAAATGATTTAAGTCACATGTTTATAAAAAATAGAAACAAGAAAAACGCTTTAACCGATATTGAATCTTTTTTCTGAGAAAGGCCTACTGATTTATGTCTCGGTTCTTTAAATCATTGTATAGTTCAAGTACACTAGTAATAAATTAATGCAAAAATGACGTCAGATAATACACTGCCACTTTGGAAACAACCCAAAAATAGAGTTGTTTGAAGCGCCAAAAAAGTGCTCAGATTTAAATGAATCCGGCATCATCCGACGGAGAAAAAATTGCTGATTCCGAATATGTATATAACTCAATATCGCCCAAGATGTCGCTTCAACCAAATAGCCTTTCACCCCTCGATATAATATGATGAAGTTCATCATTCTTTTCATTCATTCTCCTTCCATCATTCAGTCACCATAAAAGAAATTATAGGCTTTGACACTTTTGACAGGCAGGTACCCGGACCTGTCTCAGTGCTGCCAAAAAACCCCCAATCTGATGCAATCCACTGGCAACATAGCTAGAATAACTCCAAAATGATAACACAAACAAAAACAAAAATGTAACGAGCAACACGAAGTGTTTAACTCGAAGTCGGCGGCGATTCGAATTAAATCGCAATTTCAAACGGGCGACGATGACAAAAAGTTCACAAGCTTAAGCCCAAAGTTAGTTTTGTGCGCCACTGTAAGCTGAAGGCCAGACTTTCGTACTGAAACTATGTCCAGTACTAAAACACTTAATGTAAAAATGAACTGACAGAATACTAGCAGTGGAAAGGACGCAGAATGGACTTGCAACATAAAGGATTTTGTTGAAGTTGAGTCACCTCAGGAGTTCAGGGTGATTACATCCTCATAAAACGAAAAGAAAAGTGGCCAAAAATACATTACGTCATAAGTTCAAAGTTCATATTATGTATTAATGAATCATTCAATCTGAACCACATTCATTATTCTAAAATTAAACCAAAGTTACCCGAAACGGAATATTTGGTTTACTTTACAACTTTAGCTAAGAGTTAAAAATAGTGTGGTAATAATTTTACGGCATAATATTATGAGTTCAAAAACGAATATTACGGCACAGAAAGTAAGGGTAAACTTCTCCGAAATATCAAATAAACATCTAATTCAACATTTTGTGCTCGCGAATATCACAAAGTTGTAACGGACTCCGCAATTTGGAACATTCAAACTTTATCTCGCAAAACATACTAATTGTTTTACCTCGTTGACATGATAAATGGGAATTTTATGTAACGGCTGGCTGCAGTTACTTTACGTTAATCATTTTTAGGCTGTAAATAAAACTGGCTTTTATAATTACGCGGATGATAATGGATCTAGTTGTCTAGTTTTTGGCTGAGACAAACCATTTGTTATTGTTTTCAGGTGACACAATAGACCTAATTTGATTTCAGCGTTTCTTTTCAGAGCTTGTCATTAGGAATACCCAGCGCTAATTAGTTTCAGGTACCAGTTCCCCTGTAAAGGAGTTTTCATTAGATTTCGTTTTTATTTTTAACTCCTATCTTATGCTCACATTATGTTATGGAATGTAATAGAAGAACAAGTATATTTGGCCTACACAGAAATAAACAATTTTGAATTAATTAATTTAGGTAGGTATTTGAAAATCCGATGGTACTTGTGGTAACACAAAATTAAACGGCTCAATATCAATTTGCGATACATATTAAACAGGATCCGCCAATTAAATTCCGAGCCGTTGACTTACGAGAAACGTCCGAAAAGAGGATTAATCCGTTTAATATTTCCGGCATTAACTCCGGGAGTAGCTGCTCAAAATTAGTGAGGAAAGTGCACGCCGACTGTAACAGGTAAGTCTGTTCCAAACTTATAATGAATTGGAAACAAGTTTGTGAAACGGCCACGACATGATCTCTTTATCAGACGGGACACGTTCCAAATAGGGACACGGTGTAAGCTCATTACAAATATTTACTAAACAAACTTGCTGATTTTATAATTATTGGAATAATCATTAATATTTCAGACAAGGATTTTTTTGTTTGAACGAGTCCTAGTCCTAGTTCCGGTGATCACTCATCGGTGGTGATTCAACGATGAATCCTAAAAGATCCTTAGCTAACCATTACCTTGGAAAAATAAAACACCCTTGTCTCGTAATTCTAAATATAGTGTTAAAATAAGTGGTGAGAGCGTATTGTCACAGATGATATACCCGGTGGCAGTTCTCGAGTGTCGAGTCGTCTACTCTGCGAGTACCTCACCTGCGAGACATGCTCTCAATAAATCGGGCCATCTCTAGATGCAGCCTTCACAGTTCACGCTTAGGGCTGTCCCTACGACACCTTCAATAAAACTTTATCATAATAATGGAGCAGTAAGTAGACGAGTCACACAATAGACAAGACAAATGTCAGTTTCTCTTCTCTTTACAATTGAATTGCATTATTTTGCGGAGATTGCAAAAGGGGGGAGCGAGCGGCATAATTTATCCAAGTCGGCAATTCCCGACAGCCCTGCCACCGTGACTCCGCCACAGGAGAGAGAATGTACGCCCCACCGTCAGCGCTTTAGAGGTTTCCAACGGCGAGCGGGGCTGCCACACTAAAGTTCGGAGAATCCGGAGCATTTTGCAGTTTGTTATTATGAGAGCGGAGTGCTGCCAGCGATAAGTTGCTCTTTATGTACAGGGAAAAACAAGGACACAGCGTAAAGTCGCTTCTTAGTTAATGTTGGAGTTGCGATAGTTACGAGAATAAGTTAGCTAATGCGAAACATGGACTTTGAAGTGTAGTTTTATTGTGAGGAGATTAAACAGATTAAGAGGAATATTACTGGCAATATCTGCCTGTCATCGCGATGGATGCTCCAGTGAGGGACAATGAGAATAGCCAAAGCCGTCAGTCTTCCTGATAATTCGACAATTGTATGCATGAACTTAATGTCTAAGAGATTCCTAAAAGAAAACCTCCCGGAGGCGCACTTCAGAAAAGTCAAGCAATTAATCGCACGGCCTTTGACAAATATATTTCCTTGACAATAAAATATACTGAGTTTTTACTGGCGAAGGCGAACGCCCGGGCTAGAGAACGGGTAGAACTGTCTCGTGCAACCGGCGCGCCTACTGTGGGGGAATATTAAACGGACCGTACCCCGCCAGCCATGCCATTATTATTATCTTGCCATTCTGTCCCAGTTCCGGGATCCAATATCCAGTATGCTACGCTATCAACCGATGTGATTGCAAAGCAAATGTTGTGTATCATTACTATTCGACTATCGAAAGGTTAACGATATTGGGCCTTTCAAAGAGAAGCATGAACGGAATTAAGGGTATACGCGTGTATAAAAGTATCGCAAGGTGTATTATATTTGTACAGCTCTAGTGTATTTAATGTTGCTTTAATACGAAAGTCCAGTAAAATATAATTAGTGATTCCTCATTACCGCGCGGCTGGCGTGGCCCCTCTGGACGTTCGTGCGTCTGCTGGCTTATGGTTATTAATAACGCTGGCCGCCCGCCCCGCCCGCGCGGCCCCCCTCTGGCCCCCACGCTCGCCCGCGCTGCCGCTGCCGCACGTCTGACATTTTAATTCCGGAGCCGCGGGTATGAGTCCACTGCATAATTTTTCTATCGACAATTTTGTCGACATTCTACAGGTACTTCTCTATTTATACTGGAAGTCAATGAAGCATAAAATTATATTGTTTCGAAGTTGTGCCAAATGAAAACCTCGAAAGTTTGTCGAGAAACATAGAAATAGGCTGGTTAGGTACCGCTTTTATTTATAAAATGTGGGTGGTTTACTCTAGAGTTTAAGGAAAGATCAGTGACGGCTATTTTCATCTGTAATAGATCAAATTCATGAACATTACTTGTTTAAAACGTAAAAAACTTATTTGCCCCATATCGATATCGATGAGATAAACTGCTAACCGGTTAGACGATAACCGTCAATTCGTCATCAATTTTTTTTTTTAAATAAAAATCAATGAAATATTCGAGATTGAATAATATTAACGGCTATGCTGCGTTCGCTAGTAATATTCCGTGTATTCGGAGGCACGCGTAATAATATCGAGTGAGTCAGTGAACATCACTAGCCACGAATGCTACAATGGCGGTCGGGCGAGCGCAGGTCGAGCGCAACATGGCTGCCTGGTAGGCGGTTCGAGTGAAAGAGACGGAGCAAGCATCGACTGTTGCCCTCCCTATCGCACTCGCACGCAATGCTCGCATCGATCTCCACTCTCTGTGCTCGCCCCCAGCACCAGAAAGGCGGAACTAACAAAATTACAAAGCGCTTTCGAGCCGCTAATCATAAAATAAGATACGACGTTTCATTTCGACCGTACGACTCTCGAGCGATCACGATGCTGAAATGGCCCTTGACTCTCAAAATTCTCTACTGACATCGTGGAGTATTACCAAGCGTAGCTCGCCGAGAATTTAGTTAAGCCTGCGCACAGTACAGATAGATTTATGTTGTTTGTTCGAATGGAGCAGCAATAGTTGAATGCGGGAAGGTGGAGTACTTTTATCTATAGCAACAAATATATAGGAAATTCAGGTTCTATTAGGATGAGATAAAGAAAAGATTATGTCCTTCTGCGTCTGATTTTTAATTACAGCGTTACTCTTATTGGAATGAACAGTATCTTTTGGAGCAAGTCAAGTTGTGAATGGAAGGAGGCTAAGGTATAAAAGGTATAAAGCTCTACATCTCTTCGGAGCCGGCGCCGATGCCGGTTTATGTTAGCATAAATTGTAGCCGTAGCCTGGCGGCGTTTAGTTCCAGAGCTGTATAAAATCGACACAAGCCGCGCTCTCCCACTGCTCGGAGTTTCTGCTCCGTCGATTACATGATATCTTGAGTGACGTTTAATTTTTGCACGACGCGCTTTTTTTTTCAAGATAAGATTTCGGAGATGAATGCGTCACCTTCTACATTTTTTATCTTCCGGTAATGATTCTTTTTATTGTGCAAGTTATGTGAAAGGACTGCACAAATAAGACAGTAGGTATTTATTTTAAAGTTATTTAAAATACCTAAGCAGTAGCTCATGCAGTGAACATAACAGCCTATACAGTACCTACACTTAATCCCGTCATCAAAAAACATACCAAATAAAAAATAAACTTTTATCATCAATAAAAACAGTAGAGGAATGAGTAAGCGCGAGGAATGCAAAACGAAATGTTTCATAGAGAGAAACTTGCGACTTGTTTAGAGCGTTTCGTTCGCATGCAAAGCTGCCAACATGTGCTACATCTCCATTATATCGTGAAGCCGTCGCTAGGCCGGCCACGTGCGAACCATACGCCGGGCGCGGGCGATGCGGCGAGTAAGGACATAGAAATATGTAAATCGCAGGGCGAGCCAAAAACGTTGGCTCACGTTCACGATGAATGCTGATCGCTGCACTATGACGAACCGATCAGCCACGATGCGGCTCTACCAGTCACGACAGATAGGATACCAATTATTACACACTCGTATAAGGCATATTTCCTTTTTTCATCGATTATCTTTCATTTTATGGATTACTTTCAATAGTGTGGTTATTGGTTTCTGCGATGATTGGTTCATACATGAAGTCTTGTCACGAGATGCAATCCGATTTTGAAGGTAATATACAGGGAACAGATAAAAAAAAAACTTTGTCTGACAAATCTAGACAAAGTAAAAATGGCCCCAAGTCACACTTCAACCGTATCAGAGAATTAGACTAATGTCTTTGGAGTTCAACATAAACTTACAAACTTTTCAAGTATATTATGATCCAAGTAAGAAGTTTTCATAGTAACACCAACCACTTGGAAATGGTACTTATTTATTTGTTTTCATTTTACACTGTTCACTCGGCACTGTAAACGTGCAATTCCCTGATCGAACTTATCGACTTGCTATAAGTCGCTTAAGTTCTAGTTGAGACAGCTCTTGGGACTAGTTTTTAGGCCGGGGTCGAATGTCCACAACGGCGATGTAAAACTTAATACCGAATAAACTAATTTAAAACATTCAACAAGCTTCTTCAATAAAGGCTGCAAACATTTTGATATAATCAAGATAAGCAAAGCCTAGGTAAGTGAAGGTATTACATTACTCGAGGGCGAATACAGATATTATTGTTAATGTTGACAAGAAAAAAAAACCTATATTCCACAACGACGGTTATAATACGTAAAATAAAAGAGTGGAAAGAATAGCGAAACAGGAAAACTAACATAACGAAAGTAAAAGTCTTCCATTAGGTGGGGTATGAGTATGACCATAGACGTTTTATTGAAATAGTTATGGTTGGGGATGGTAATTTTTAAAAATTGCTAACAACGCGGGTTTCCGTACATTCGGCAGCAGTTTAATGTGTAACGATAACAGTAAAGTTCATAGCCAAAGTTCCATCCACCGAGTTCCCGGGATTACTATACTTTCCATATAGAGTGGGTTCAATTTCGTTAAAGCTATACAGATTCGTATCTATGCGCGTGCTGACACAAGACAACACAACTAGTGTAAGAAGACATTACAAATGAAAATATATATTTATTTATACAGCAACTGCTTCTACACACGCCATAACAATGTATTTTTAGTTGTACTGGGTAGGTACGCAGCATTTTCCTTCAAATTCAGTAATACTTCCGTTTTTCCCCGGACTGATAACACTTTCTGTCACGAAATACAGATACATGACTAATTCTAATTAAATTCCAATATTAGGCTAGTAAGATAAGAACAGTAAAAATACAAAATATGATTTACATCCTGAAATCTAAACACTTCTTGGTATTGACAGAATGGTTTTATATAAGCAATACCAATAAGTTACATGATAAATTCGCGTTGGTTATTTTCGATTAGCAACAAACCGTTTATCATGTTTTCGGGTAGCTATCTCGCGAGGCGCACACTACGTAGTCTAGCAGTGGAGTTTCGGCCAAAATTATCGAAAATTTCCGTCGGCGACGACGTTCTCCGTGATATCGGCGCGATAAACGAAATGCAAACATGACGCCGACTCGTCGAACCAACATGTTTTACTTATTAAAGTTTCGGTTAAAGATACGGTCCAATGGAGATCATTTTAGAATGTGGTGCTGTGGTGTGGTGTTGAATAAGGAATCATATTTTTTTGTCTTCCAATGTTTGCAGTTCTCTTCTACATAAAAATGAATGCAAGTTTCTCCATTATAAAAGCAGGCATAACAGCGTGCATGGTAATAAATTAGTTGTCGAGCAAAAACTGTTTTCTATTATAGTTTCTGAACCGCCCATCGATTTTACGGAACATTATCTTACATTTCAATCGAGATGATTAATTTGCCTTTACTAAATCAGTGTTCTTTAGTTTTGTAATGTTTGAAAAAGCTGTCTAGATATTAGGTAAAAAGGTTTCCTGATTCGGGTTTTACAGTGGAGTATTGACTGAATTTGCAATTCAGAGTTGGCAGAACGGCGTACGTTAACTGCTCGTGAGCCAACTACTAGTTGGAATTACCTTTGCTGTTCAACGTTAGCTACTTCATCCGCACTGGCGCAAATGGAATGCAATGAACTTTTCATGTGGTGTTCAGACCGCTAAGTAAACGTGAATTATTCTAATCACTTCAATTAGCTTAATGACGGTGCAGTGTGCTATAAAAATAACGTTTGCTTTAATTTAATTAGTTTTACAGTAAGTACGATTAAATTAGAATTAAAAGGGCTTTTTGTAGTTTTTAAAATCGTATACGTAAAATAGTTTCCAAACAGATACATAAAAGAGTTAACAAATAAATGCGATTTCCAGTCAGTGGCTGAAGATGGAAAAAAAAATTCTTCCCTTTCAGCATTTAATATTGAATCAACATGATTTAATTTATTATATTTTTTAGCCAAGACGTCTATAAAATGATCACGACTGCTTGTCACAGCAGTGTTAACTATTTCAAACTTATTTTGCTCTCAGTAAAGTTTTTTATTTTGTTGCAGTAAAAAAAAACCGTAAATAATAGTTTATCTATAACACGGGTCATGTAATTTTAATATAATCATGGAAAATGTCGTCTTTCACAAAAGCCTAAATCATTCACAGTGTGAAGAAAAAAACTTCCGAGACCGATATAGATTTGTATATGTAAGTACCTATAAGATAAGGTGATGAAAGTAACAGCGAAGAAATAAAAACAATCAATTGAAAATACAAGTCACGACATGGTTCAAAGGAGGTTCAAATGGAAACAAAAAAAATCGATTCATTGTCTTGTCTTTGCTTCAGATCCTATTGATATTTTTGTCGTCAATTAATTTGGATATTAGCAGGAGTAAAAAACATATAGTTATTAAGTTTTAGTACGATGACTTGTGACTCACGAAATAAATGTTTTTAATTGGGTAGTAAAAGTTTAAACCAAACCACTTAACAGTACACAATAGGTCACTGGTTGACAAAAAGTTTCGTCTAAACTGTTAATCATGCATAACAAACTTGTTGAAAGCTTCGTTTCAAGGGTAATGGGAAGTTTACCGTCTTAACTTTGTTAGTTGCAACTTAAACTTATATGTTTGAGAAGTCTGAAACGGCTTTCTTGTCGATTAGTCTACTTTCATTTTCGGTTACAGTTTACTTTATCATAGGCAGCACGCCTCTTTCCACTATCGATTATTATAAATTATGGTTGCTAATTTTACTAATTACATGTTACTATTAATTCGGTTCTTTTTAGAAAAACGCCGAAAGTCACATTTGATTTTTATCAGGACCAATGCATTAAACTTTTAACATTATTATTTTGAAACGCAATTTCTGAAGTCCTTAGTGTCTTATAATATACTAGCTTTTGCCCGCGACTTCGTCCGCGTGAAGCTTCTCATTTTAACATAAAACATATCCTACGACACTTGGTGATACTGAAGCTTCCCATTAGTGAATGAATTTTCAGAATCGGAGTTCCGAATATTACCCCCTAGATACAAACCATTGAGGTTCAATGTAAACTAAAGTCTATTTTTACCCGACTGCCTTAGATGGAGGGCGAAGCAAAAAGGAGGGTTATGATTTTGACGGGTATGTATTAAAATATTAGGTATATTATAATACATTATGACGCGATTTAATTCTATGTAATTTTCCTTCTTTAAATAAACTGCTAACTAGAGACAAGTGAATTGAAGTGTTAGCAACTCCACATTCCCTTTAAACCTGTTTCTAACTCATAAGATAAGCTGTCTTTCCACGTGCTTATTTACAACACTTAATGTTTCCGGACAGCTGTATGATTACCGGATATAACTGGGACAACTTCTCCGCTTCCGATAAAACGAGATTACGCTTGCGCTGTTGGTATAAAATCTAAGCGGTATAAAATCTAACAGGTGCAAGCGGGAAGTTTAAAAATCAAGTATAACATCCGAAAAAATACTCATTGAATCAGCCAGTATAGTGGTGGTCACAACCCACAATAATGTCTATTGCCAGAGCGTAATGATGTTTTTTCTCTCTGTTGTTACGCACAAATCTCTAGGGTGACTCGGATTCAATAGTAGATATCACCCGTCAGCTGGTTTCCGGTTATGGGGGCTACCCCAAGGTCGTAAAACACAACAAAAGGATTATTTACAAAGTATAGCAGGTGGACTGGACGGCGCCGGCCTTATCTACCTGCCTATAAATTACATCACGTCAAACAACACGCTTGTCCAATATTGGCCGTCGTTGTGATTACGGCACTTTTTGATATGACACCGATTATGTGTATGAAAGTTTTCTCTTATTTGCGCGGGTATCGTTTAGACCAGGAAATTGTCATTTTTAACATGAAAAAAAAATGTATACCACAACCTCACCATTATAACCTAAACCATTTCTAGACCGAAACCTTTGGTTTATCAATGGTCTGACCAACAAACGACCTTCTAAATACTCAAAGATGAATTTTCAAACTGGAAAGGACGGCCGGTTTTCCTCTTTAATTCAACATAGCTAATGCTGGCATCTTTCTATTGAAATTTCTTGCCCTACACCATTTTTGGACCAAAAACTTTGGTCTACCAACAGTCCGTCCTAAAAACGTTTCGTAAAGCCCTCACAGATGAATTATCACAATGTTTTTCGTGGGTCATACCTGATGTGGCGGTGGTTGTGAACCATGCGGCGGCATATGGGGCGGGTGCTGCGAGTCCTGGGTGGGTGACATGGCACCGGGCGCGCTTTGACCTGCGCCTGGGCTTGGCGCGCCGGGCGGCTGCGTCGGCGGCTGAGGAGAACCGCCTCGCTCATAGCCCTGCACAAATTCAAATATGCTCTTTAATATAATTGGACTGTAAGTTAATTAGAGAAGATTGTATAGTTAGTTTAGATCTAATTCGTGTCATGTTATAAGAATTCCTGAAATCCGAAGCACACACTGTTTATAAGTTTAGAATCACTTCCTCTTCTTGACGCGACAAAATTTAGCGTTGCTTTTTAGTCACTAATCACCGAGAATTTATCTTCAGAGATCAATTTTAATAATTAATTAGTTTTCCTACTCAGGTATAAGAAACTCACAAGAAGTTACCAAGTTCCCGACAGATCGAAAACTTTAAGAGGTCGATAGCTTCTACTTTGAACAACCGTGCAATATAAAAGATTGGGAGAACCGGAAAATTCATGAAGTGTTTCGGTTGATATAACGATGACTTTGACCCCCTTTACTTCCGTACAAGACCATAAAACATTGAGTGTTTATCGCCCAGCGTGTGGTGTAAATTCGGCTGAAGGAGTCAAATGATCGGTGCAGACAAAACGCTCGGAAACACGAGACGATCATTTTCATTGAATATATTATACCTTACAGAATTGACTGTTACATTCACTTGTGTGAGATTATTAATTCATGATGCTGATTCATGATATAAAAGCAAACCCAGTATATTTTCTGTTCTCATTACAATCATGGTATGGTCATTATTTGGAAGTCAAGCGTTAAGCAAGTAAGGTGGGCATTGTTCTTATCCTCTTTATGGCCTTTGCTTTTCAAATTTTTCTTCTTTACATACACCGAGCAGAAATAAAAGCAGTAGTAGTAGTAACACAACAACTTGGGGCCAATAACCTGCACGTCCGTTGACACAACACCCAAGAGACTTCCCCTATCACTTGATAGGCTAATCTCAATGCCCCGAAGACTACAAAGCACGGATACAATACCTTGTGGCAAGGCAGGACTATGTTTTGGCACTTCAAGCATAATGTACTCTTCTGTACTAGATGTCGGAAAATGAGCCAGAGAAATCGTTTGACTACGCGGTTTTTGTTTAAAATATACTGGTCCTTGACTTTTTTGTTACACGAATATGTGACTCTTGTATAACGTCCATTCAAATGCCACTACAAATCACAAAAGCATCAAAGAAACCAAATGCCAAATCCGACAAGGATTTTAAGAGCCAACATTTGTCTCCGACTCCGCATAAAACTTTCATTGCTTGGGGTTGGCATAAAATGTAACCAGTGTTGTAATAATGAATCGAGCAGCAATTGAAATGGGAACACTCAATTAATCACTGCCGACAAAGCTCTCGTGTCCTTGGCCGTGACTCAGAATCGCGAGCACGCTCACTCTAATTACCAACCTTTTTGTTATACGCTCATTCGGGGTCTTCGAGACATTGAAGCTTCAAGGTATTATGGTAATAGCATTGTTGTCCGTCTGACAAACAGAAATAATCTTTTAACCAAATACTTCGTGATGGGTGTGAAATTGTCTGGGTTAGAACATTTCGGGATATTTTGTGGTGTTATGAGACTTTTTACGCCAAACATGACACGGGTGTTAACGACTCTTTTGTCGAAGAGACTAGGCGGAGATTACCAAACCATGCTTACTTCTTGTATCACATTAACTCCTAGAAGCAGCCACATAGCGAAACCCCTTTTACTATTGTCACACCTTAACCTAAGCTCCCCTCGAAATTGTCATCTGTTGACAATGACAAGTCGCAGGACCACGACAAGCTATTGTCTCAAAACGGGTTTCGCTAACCGTCCTTTCCAACAAGTTCACCACGCTAATATAACTATTAATGATGTTCACACACACACGCACATTAAATACATAGTTGGTATAAAGCAACGGGCACGTGCAAGAGCAGGGTCGACGACCACGAACGGCCTTGACCGTGCATCCATTATGCACACCCGTTTACTTGCAAACGAGTGCACCGCAACGCATCTACGCCTACTAGTGCCTATGTAAATATGTCTGTATGTATAATAAACCAGCACGAAAGAGCTCCACGACTATCGGATGACGTAACATGATTGGCCGTTCCGCCGGTATTGTTGGCCGTTTCTAGTTGTGCCGGCGGTTTTGATGCAATGCACACGTTGTTCAATTAATTTAACGTTTCGCAGGGAAACATGCAACGCAATAACATCGTAAAAACATCGTTCAGGTTTTATTGGATAAGTAATTTGCGTTTAGATTGAGGCTAGCATCCAATTTAGACTCAATTACATGACTCGGATTCCAGTGACGAGTTTTTAGGAAGATAATCTTGATTGAATATATACTTACGGGTTTTTGTAGTTCCTCATCGCCTCATCGGCATCTACTTAGGTTCATTTAGCGTTGTTTTCAGACATTGGTGGTGTTAGTAGTGTGTCAATCTTGAGTTGGGAGTCTGGCAATTGCAGTATGTTAAAAAGAATACCAAGTTACAACCCCAGTTAACATAAATCGACTTCGCCCGTCCTCGACATAGATCTTGCTGACAATGCAGACGTTCATTGCATCAGTCAGTCGCACAATGCTTTCACTCGGCAGCCAGTTTCCGCGTCACGTTTCAAGGCTGCAGATAAGGTTGGCCTGATATTTACTAATCCAGGTCAAGAGGAGTCATTCACTTTTTATGTTTCCCCTACCGGCTGGCGATAATTGAATAATAATCGTGACGTCAACAGTTCATGGCCTCCTGTTACGTGTTATTGTTCTTGATAACGAAACAATATGTTTGTAATTACAGCGCATGTGACATTGTAATTGTAGTTTCAAACAAGTTTTAGAATCGATTAGTTTGTATTATGGGAATGTATTTTTGAGCCAGTCAGATTTGCGTGGGTTTTATTTATTGAAATAAGGTTATTTAAGGCACGTAGTGCCTAGTTTGATTCGAAATAGCAATGTTATAATCAGCTTAACTTGACTCTTGCATAATGGGCTCCGACTAAAGGACCGCCTCGCTACTGTGTAATTGGATATGCTGCGTTCATTTACCGGTAAAGCCGAAACCTATTCAATACCTGGCAGTACTGCTAAGAGCCATTGTCATTCCCATTAGCGTTACCGGAACCGTAGACGATTTGTGATACACATAATGACATTGGACAGATATGCGCTTAATGACACTGGACAGTGAGACGGACACTATCTAGTCACTGTAAATTAGTGTCCAACCAAAATTTCGGTTTTGGACAAAAAGTGGCCGAACTTTCGGACCGACCGAAACTGGCGCATGGGGTTCGTGAGCTGTCGGTTTTGATAGAATACGATTGAAGAATACCAAAAAAAAAAAACGTTTACTATAAATAGAAGTTATTTAGTTTCTTAACAGACATGCTGCCTTTATTTTTCAACGAGTATTATCAATTTATTCGCTTTCATAAAGATTGATAAAATTTCTAAGGGCAACAGCAGATGCATCTTAGCAACTGTGCGTTCGGTCACATCACAATTCACAATAGCAAAATCACGCGTTTCAGCGATTACTTCGACGCTACATCACAAGATCGCGTTTTGGCGACTCGTTCCGTTTGAAAATAGCGTTGATTTGTTTGGCGACGGCAGCGAGATGAAGCATTGTAAAGAAAAAATATTAAATCGCTAATCGCAAAAACTAACAGTAGCGTATCAGCCTTACCCTCATATAAGTAAGTTAGGGCTAATTTTTCAATCGTCATTTTGATATTTTGGCAGTTATTCAAATAAAATGTGGTAAAAGTATTTTTTTCTTTGGTTAAACTTAAAAGAAATCTTATAATTGCAATATCAGCCCTTAATAATCTAGGTACGAAAAACGACGGGTCTCAGAAAATAATGACATTTCATTTTAACCATTTTTTTCTTAATTTCACAGGTTGGGTTTCGGTCGAAATTGAAGGAGTCGAAAATTCGGTTACGGTTTCAGTTTACACTGATAATGTATCGGTCGGACACTACTGTAAATCAAAGCAGCCTAACAAAATCGTTTCCAAAATAAACATTTTCGTTGTCGATTCGAACAATTCGTCACTGTACATAGTAAGTTTCAAAGGCGGCGAGGGGTGGGTCGGGTGGTAGGTCGTCTGCGTCCAAAACAAAATACAAAGAATTGTTAGAACTTTCACTGAATAATAATTTCGCGGTAAAAGTTTGCCGAACAGAACATAGCAGGAAATCGAGACTAATGCTTGGCAACTGAGTTTGGCTGAGTTTCAGTCGAACATCCGCGCCAGTCGCCAACCAATCCATCAAAGGAGGGTGACTGGATCGGGTGTGGGGTACACCCCCCGTACCCACATAAATATTGCGGGTAGGTGAGTACAAACCCTTTGACCGAGTTCTGTTTACTTTCGTTTTCGCTCAGCTGACGGGGCCGCCACCCCGCCCGTGTACCTCCACTATTATTATGATAATTAGAGAGCTATCAACGTGATATTAACTACACAGTCTAATTGTAGCGACGCTAACGAACGACAAGGCCGAGGGCGTGACGAGCGTCGGCCTCCGTATCACTCAATATCAATATCGATAGGCTCTAATTTATGTAACTGTATTGAATTTGATAACCTGCTAAGTGTGACTTTTGTGGTGTTGCAAGTTTTATGGAGTGCTTTTGTGTCGGCCCATTTGTGTTGCGGTCGTCGAGTTTTTTAAAGGTCTCACCCGGAGGTGCGAGCAGGGGTGTCCCCGAGAGCACTCAAGGTTGCAACGAGTGCGGACGCGGTAGACAGGGCGTAGACGTGCATTATTAGGTGGGTGCCGGAACACCCGCGGGAGCCGAGTTGGGGGCGGTAGGGGTGCGCGTACGTCATCACCTGAGGCGCGCCCTTGAAACCGTCGTCGCATTCATTGCACCCGGATGCGGGCCGTATCTCTGAGCCCGCAATACTCGCACTCAAGATACCACCTACCCATCTTATAGTCTCGGGGACACACCCCCGGCACCACTTTTAGTATACCTAAACACTGCAAGTTGTGAACATTTCAACTGATCGTCTGAGCGATGTGCTTGATGACGTAGCACGTTTAATACCGCGCTGAAGTTCACTTTACTATCAAGTGTCACTGGTACTTCGAATCTAAATCTAAGACGGCGTTTACAAATTATTGTAAAGGTCAACTTTGATAGTCTTGGAATTGACTTTCAAAGTTACAGTAGCGGTGAAGTTGGTGAATTCTATCAGTACGCATCTAGTGATCTGGATCTCGGGCTTGTGCAAGATAAATAAAAAAAAAATACGTGACATGATTGTCGGTAGCATAAGATTAAACAGTTCTATGAAATCATTTGTTGACTGTGGTGTGTTTTGCCGTGAAACATATGTGATGAGATTACCACTTTGATGTCTCCTAAATTATGAATTAATTTGATTTATCTAAAACTAGCTGTTGCTCGCGACTTCATCTGAAAAATATTTTCTCCTCCCGGGCAAGGTCTACCTCTGTGCGAAATTTCATCCAAGTCCGTTCAGCCGTTTCAGCGTAACAACAAACAAACTCACGGTCGCATTTATAATATTAGTTAGGATTACATATAGTACACCCACATTTAACCAGTTATTTTTATGTAATAACCCATGTAATATGACTTGATATGTCATGCTTATTTCCTACAATTTTAGGAAGCCTTAATTTTCCACTGACCGATAATTCAATACATTAAACCTTTATGTGCTGAATATTTATTGGTTAGCCGTCGGCCTTAGGTTGAGAAAAACCAGCAAAACAAAAAAAAACCATTGAATAAATCTCCATGATAATTTTACCATATTTGACTGAGTTAAGAAAATTTTGACCCCCTGAATGATTTTCACAAACTTACTACGACGTTTCCAACACCCCATAACATGGGATTGAAGAGAAAAAAAAAACCCCCACATTACGTCGAGCGGAGGAGATGCATAAAAAAATATTTTTTTCATGATTTTATTTTACCACTTTGTAGACGTGATTTATATACCCATGCCAAATAACAGTTTTCTAGTACGTAGAGTCTCCGATTCGGAACTGCCAATTATTAATTTAAAAGCAACCGTAGATTCCTTGCGAGGAAGCTAATTTGAAATGAGCCAAATTCGAAGAAATACTTCGTATTTAGCTTAATTCTACGATAAACTCATTCTAGCATAATTATATTTAATGAGGACGTTAACGCATCGCTAAGTGTCTTGTTACAAAGAAAAACAATGCGCTAATTAGCTAACAACATTGTTTGGACCTCTACCTATATTTACCGAAATGCTAATTATATTCAGGTAACCGGTATAGTAGGCTTTGCGATCGTTACTTGCTCATTCTTTTCTCCTTTAAGGCTCTTACATACTGGGGCGATTTGTCGCGCGACGCGACGCGCCGCCGCATTTTTCGCCGTGAGGTTTTCTCAGAAATTGTTTTGTTAAAATTCGCGTCCCGCATCAAATCGCGCCAGTATGTAAGAGCCTTTAGGCGTTGAGCAGTAGATCGCGATGGACAATTTGTCCGCGGAAAATTAGGAATCGTATTAAAATCGAACGCGCTTATAGGACAAAATGCAGGGATTTCCATACGATTTTAAATTTTCCCGACTCTGTATGTCTGTACTAAATTCTCTAAGAAATTGTTATTCACTCATTTCAGTTCAACCAAGTGTTACATGAATCTGGGAAAACGACAAATATAAAAAAATCAAGTAAAACCAGAAACCTTGTAAAAGATAAAGAAACAATACGGTCAAAAGTCAAAAGCTTGATTAATAGTCGAAAAGTTTCGTCGAAGCAAAGCGGACTTTTGGCATACCTTTGAAAAGGTTAAAGAAATAGGAAAAATCCGTTTGAATATGCAAAGGCATATTGTATGCCAAGTTGAAGTTATTCTACTTTCCGACTAAGTTCTTACTAGCACAAATTTAAGAATATTAATTTAATGCTCAGATGCGCTTACTGAAAAATAATATTCATCAATAATGAGTGGATTACTGGTAAATATCTAAGTATCTTTGATAAAGCTGCGTGGTAGAGTACTAACATAAAACCAAATACCTACTTACTTAACATTCAAGAATGTGCGAAGACAGGATAGTTGGATATTCTGTATTTTTTATGTACCGAAAGGCTGAAGATATTGGTGCCGATTCTCTTGTACACCGAACTAACTTAACTATCACTAAAATTCCTTACTTTTTACTATGAGAATCCAAGAGCTATTCTGCCAACAAAAATCTCTAAATTTAAAAATTATTTTGACAGAACTAAAATCGAATTTGACAATCGCGACTCCTCTTGGTACCTACTTGTTTGCCTACCACGTGATTTTTTTTGAGCCGGAGAGGCGCGCAATGTGGCTGTCTCGACGTATTTTTATATGGAATTTTTCGTTTTTTGGAAGAAAACAAAAAAATTAAATTACCAACATGTTAAGTATTACGGGTTTGCGGGTTGCAAAGGGGGTCAAAATTTTCATTATTTTTGCGATAGGACACACCGTTTTCGAGATATAAGCAAAAGAAAATAAAAAAAAGATACAGTACCGTTTTGCAACTGAATCGAGATGTTGGTTTGAATTTTAGTTCATGACATCTAATTTTATTCCACACATTTTTAATCGTGATTAAAAATAGTCAGAGTTAGTTAGAAGATTTTAGATATAGAACAAAAATTTTGGTTAATTCGTCAAATTCAGAATAGCATTTTCACTAAATTAAATCTCAGTGCCATCTTAGTGCTGTCAAACTAAATTATAGTTAAGTTGTGTCACTTTAGTCTATTTTCAGAATAGGAAATCGTCGTTTGACAGGAATAAACTAAATTTTAGTGATTTTTAGTTTAGTTTAGAGAATTTGTGACAAGAGAATCGGCACCAATATGCGATATTCTTCTCTAATTGAAGACAAAGCATATCCTAAGGTAGTTATTCCAAAGTATATAGAGGCTTGTTTTGAAAACGGCCTTGTTCGTTGTAGAATCATTTCTTAACATCGATTTCTACACGAGTTCGCTCCAAGAGCCCTGCTTCAAACGTACCTCTGGCTCCGTTGCACAACGAGCTTACGTCAGCGAGCGCGCGGAGCGGCTTACGTCATTCGAGCGTATCTTGAGCCTCCAAGCTAAGTTAGAACTTGCGCCTATGGCTTTTAGAGTCGTGTTCCTTCGAAGACGGCTTAAGTATGATAGAACGTTTATGTTCACGTGAGTGGATGAGGCTCCGACGCGCCGCCGCCGGCTCAACGATTCTGAGAAACGTTCGAGGCGGCTCTCTAGTTTCGGACTTGAATATGAATCCTCCAACACGACGACCGAGCATAAACATATTTCTCAGAAGACGACATCGTCAGAATCGTTTACAGATAAGTCCTTCTCCATGGGTATTTATTAGAAAAGTTGCATGAATTCAAGACTTTCAAAGGAATTTCGCTTTTGGGAATCGAATGTTAATTTTAGTTTACCATTTCAGTATACGATTTCCTATACAGATTGATCTGTTATTAATTAATTAATTAAAGTAAAACATATTAAATTTTCCCGCGTAGGATGCAAAAATCTATTAAAGAAACAGGTTTCTTAATAGCGCTGTAGTCGACGGGATAGCCACCGGATAGCCACCGGATACGGCTATCGTTATAGCAGTAATATGCCTTTACCTCTACCGGCATGGCTCTTAGGATACCTCTTTAGAATTTAGCATTTCCTGTAAGATATAAACCAAATAGCTTGATATTACTTCAATCTCTGAATGACTGTCTCGTTGGTCTAGTGGTCGCAAGCGGTACTGCTGAGCATGAGGTTCTGGGTTCGATTCCCAGGTCGGGCATTTCTGGGAATTGTGCCCGGTTGACGGCAATAGGCTCGCCTAATGCATGGGACTTAACAGAACTGGCGAAATGTGGGTGTACTATAGGTACATACGGCTCCACATCAAGCATTTCCAGTATAAGCTGATCCCGCATTGTATAGGATTTCCGAACAATGTGAGGTCAGTGTAAACTGGAAATGTATAGCTTGATGTGTAGCCGTGTGTACACCTCTGCCCTACCCTTCGAGGAAACAAGGCGTGTTGTTATACATGTATGTATGTACTTAAATCAAATTGTTATTTGTGGAAATTCTATTCTTCTTCTTTTCGTGTGATTAGGGACTAACCTGGTATCAGAGTTTTAAAGCCGCCCATGGGCCTCTGACTTGGCTTCACATGCCATCGAGAAATATCTCTCAGGCAACGTTTCCTCACGATGTTATCCTTCTCCAGTCGTGACCACCAACAAATCGTGTTTGTTAGCATTAATGTAAGGTTTTTCACAAACGCCTTTAATATGTATTATTTTCATTTGCACTAACTGTACTTCATTCTCAGTTTTCAATGTACACAAATTGAAAGGTGCTTCCATTCACATATCGTGTCTTTCAAAAAGGCATAAACTCGAGCTTATGGCAGCGTGCACTCATGAATCCCTTTATAAATGCTCACTGTATCTGCTTAAAACTTATCTCGCATTTTGCTTTCAAAAGGAATATATTTTGTAAGATGACAAATCCTGAGTGCAGAGATTGGAAAAGCAGGTGTATTTTAGAGTATTTACTGACAGTCAACTTTTATCAAATACCCCTAATGTTGGTAGTAGACAGTATATATTTTAAGATGGTAAGTATCTAGCGGAAAAAATCTCGACCCCAAAAAGTATTTTTGAAACGTTTCAGGCAACATTTGTTACAGTTGTCCGTGCAGAAAGTGGAGATAAATTGAATTGTCTAAATACTTTAAGCGCCAGTTCAAGACATAAATACTTATCTAAACAAGGTTTCTTGCAAACTTCGTAGAGCTTTTAAAAAAATTGAACAGTTGTTCAAAACAGTTGAACAAACACGGAGGGGTTCGTGGCTAAATAACACATAACAGCCGCACGGATGAAGGTTAAGCTACACTTGCCGCGGTCGCTTCGTGGATGGGTGACCATCCATTACAAGGCGAGGTTCCGACTTTCATTTGTAGATCTTTGACAGTCTTTACTGAAAGAGAAGCTCCAAAAGTCTGACAACCAGTTTTACCAAGGGGTATCTATTGTGGAGGTCAGAAAGGCAGTCGCACCATGTAAAATAGCTGCATCCGGTTAGACTGGAAGCCGACCCCAACATATTTAGAATAGAATAGAATACTCTTTATTATGTACACCATAAAAATTACAGATATTAATGTGGAAATTAGGAAATGGCTAGGCAGATTGAAACGTGGAGGTTGTGTTGACAAAGGGCTTTGGTGAATCAATACATAGCACATAATATCAACTTGCTACGGATATTGATACATGACGGGCTAAGACGCAGGACCGAACTGCGTCTAGAGGCCATTAACCCTTGGCCCTACATAGTGTTATAGAGTTGATAAATAACAGAATATACGTTTAGATATGCCGTCACTATGGTCATCAATCACTATTAATTAATTTACGGCTTTTTAATGGACGCATAACTGCATTTATTGAATTAGTTGTTGCCATTTTTTTACAAGCTTTATATTAGCTTGCTCTGTTCATATGTGTTTCCGGTTACTCTAATTGTCGTCCATTTTTCAAGCACTTCCTGGCATCCTATCGAGCTGAAACTTGGCATATTTATATAACTTCCGAGACATTTAAAAAAATGATAACATTGAGCTGGTCTCATGATGGAGCCGGAAGTTGGGCATAGGAACTCCTCCATCAAACAAGATAGCACCATCGTATTTGGACTCATTGGCTATGTATTAATTAACAAGTAATTTGACACTAGGTGTTAGGTTAGGTGTTCAGGGTCTGACGATGGAACCGGAAGGTAGTCATGGGAAAGTCTTTTTTAGTTCATTAAAAGCTTGTTTTTAAAAAGATTTTTACTTAATTTTATTACAGTTGAATTGACCATGGTCGAACGAATCGTCACAAAATATCAATCTGATCGTGTGTTCAGACGGTTTAGCTGTAACTACCATTCAATCCAATAAATGATTGAAATAGATTCGAGCGTTGGAAAAGCTAACATGAGCACCAACAAAGTAAAGATACACCATGTGATCATATTTTCCTGGACGTCCATGGCAGGAAAGTAAAATAAGGAAATAACGTTAACTTTATAATGTTATCGTGGACGGAAGTTTAAAAGCGACGTCGTATATTGCCATACATTTTTTAGGGTTCCATAGTCAAAAGGAACCCTTAATAGTTTTAAGACGCATTCGAAATGTGGTGCTGGAGACGGATTCTCAGAATTCCATGGATAGCCAAACGCACTAATGTGTCTATCCTTTCCCAGCTCGATATCAAGATCCGATTGTCCACAGTTTGCCTACAGCGTATTTTGACCTACTTCGGCCAAATAATGCGAAGGGGAGATAGCAGCCTAGAAAACCTGGTCATTGTTGGCAATACCAAAGGAAAGAGTGCACGAGGCAGATCGCCAACACGATGGTCTGACCAAGTAAAATAAGCTACGTCCTCAAGCAAATTTCAGCAGGTGGCAACATTGGACCGGAGCTGATGGAGGCAGATTGTCCGTTTAAAGGGGTCCAGTGACCACGATCCTCAGTAATGAGGGACCGATTGAAGAAGAGAGAATAGTTTTTTACGATAATAACATAACAACATCACGTTAGAAAATTATAAAACGCATAATGTCGCTAATTTCGATGAGACGTAGCGGTAAGACTCCACTTAGTTCAGTCATGCTATCATTCGTCTAAGTATATTAAACTTCAAGCTAACTTGGCATAATCTTCATGCAATTTATTTGTATGCATGTATTTTAATGTGTTTTAAGCAAAAACTCAACAAGTCTCCAACTTAAAGATGGACCAGTTCTCAAACTAGTTTCTTTTAACAGACACCATAAACACTGTTTTAAGTGGTCTACAATAAAATAATAAAATGGAGTGTTTTACAAAGTGAATTGAACGAAAATCTTTGTTTGGACTACCTGTTTAAAAAATCCGAATTTATTTAGCTTCTGTCACAGACACCTTATTGGCCGTTTGTTCCAGAAAAAATGGAACGGATTCATTTTATGCTGCACTATTTTTCACATATTTGTATAATTAAACTTCTGATATTTTTTTTGACCAAAATGTTTTAATGAGCAGAATATTTAAAAGAATGTGTGGGCCAAACCAATAATGTTGAAATTATAGTAAAAGGCGGATCAAGAGAGTTTGCCTTTTTTGAGCCTTACAGCACACTTGACTTTGACAATCATATAAAAGACACACCCATTCATGTTCTGGATTTCAATTTTTATCATCTACTTATAGCTGCTGCGGTTTCACCCACGTGACCCTAATTATTTTTCTTAAATAAAAATAGCCTAGGTTACTCCTTATAACGTCAGCTAGCCAGTGAAAGTCCCATCAAAATCGGTTTAGCCGTTTCATTTTTATCATCTACTTATAGCTGCTGCGGTTTCACCCACGTGACCCTAATTATTTTTCTTAAATAAAAATAGCCTAAGTTACTCCTTATAACGTCAGCTAGCCAGTGAAAGTCCCATCAAAATCGGTTTAGCCGTTTCGGAGATTAGCCGAAACAGACAGACGAGACACATAATAATTATGCATTTAGTAAAAAGCTGTTATTTCGACATTACAAACAGACACTTCAATTTTATTTATTTGTATAGATTTAGGTAAGTTCACGAAGGAAACTTTAACATCTCACTTTATGTTTCAGGAAAAATATTCAACTAACGTTAAAAGTTACTAAAGTTTCGGATGATAAACCATATCTGTCGAAGTCAGCCGCACTAGTTCAACGTTAAAGCATAATGAGTGGATTACAAACCTGGTGTGGCGAGAAAGGCGGTCGTGAGTTGGGTGCGCCTGGAGGTCCTGGTGGCGGGTACCGTTGAGGGTACGATCCAGGCGGGCCATACGCCCCCGGGGGCTGTTGAGGACCGCCTGGGGCACCCGCGTAAGGGGGCCCACCATAGCCCCGAGGCGGCTGAAACAAAACATTGGATCTTTAGCAATGAACTTAAAAAAACATTGGCGTTTGATCTCAGACCGGATGCAAAGTAAACAAAAATAGATTACGTTTAATGTGCATATTATAGAACTGGTCAATTATTTATTGCATTAACTGCTGTCCGCGGCTGCCCACGTGGACCCTAATTCTTTTTTCTAAAAGTAGCCGAAGTAACTCCTTATAAGTTATAACATCAGCTTCTGCCAATGAAAGTTCCGTCAAAATCGGTCCAACCATTTCGGAACCAACAGACAAACACACAAAAAAAAATGATTGTTATAAGTACCGTATAGGTTCATAAAATATGCATATAATAAAAAACTGTTATTTTTACATTAAAGACATAGCCGAAGTAACTCCTTATAAGTTATAACATCAGCTTCTGCCAATGAAAGTTCCGTCAATATCGGTCCAACCATTTCGGAACCAACAGACAAAAACACAAAAAAAAATGATTGTTATAAGTACCGTATAGGTTCATAAAATATGCATATAATAAAAAAACTGTTATTTTTACATTAAAGACAGACACTTCAATGTGATTTATTTGTAGTATGTGTAGTATAGATTATATAGATAAAGGCATTACAATTTTGCAAAGCCTAATCTGGAACCAAGACGAGCCAAACACGCGTCTTCCAGAAGTAACTTTTAAGTACAAGTCAGTCGAGACGCGTAAAAGCTAATAACAAAGGCACAGATAAAGAAACACCCCCATTACCGTCAATTTCAATATTAGCGCAATAACACTGGGTCGTTAACCGAATTCTGAACCCTTGGGAATTCGGAATAACGTGCAAATGTAAATAAGAAGTCGAGCGCGCCTGTCTTTAGACATTAAGTTCAACTACTGACAAACCCTTAACTCAGTGCAAAC
This sequence comes from Lithophane socia, assembly GCA_947522985.1. Classification (NCBI taxonomy): domain Eukaryota; kingdom Metazoa; phylum Arthropoda; class Insecta; order Lepidoptera; family Noctuidae; genus Lithophane; species Lithophane socia. The sequence continues at coordinate 5,396,426 of OX383272.1, forward strand.
ATATTCTTTGGTGGTGTTTTACCAGGGACCTAGGACAGCATAATGACGATCCTATTATTTGGGGGATTAAAGACCCCCGTATTTTGTGACCGGTTTCAATTATATGTTGTTTTGTTACTCAGCCTAGAAATCCCTGGAAATAACTTCTAATGCTAGGATGAATATCATCGGAATACAGTACCAATTTATATCCTCTTTTCTTAATTCAGGAAACTTTTTCAGCAAATTAAATTGAATATTAACTGGAATTGTTCATAAATCGATTCCAATCGCAACGATCATTCTCTAAGGAAGACACTTACACGCCATTTACACGCCACTTAACATTTTTTTTTAGTTTATATAATTCATAGACTCTTTGGATTTTTGTTACTATAAAATATTGAAATAAATGATTTAATTTTAGAATTAGAAAAGGGAAGGAAACAACAACAATGCTAGTTACGCTTAAAAACTAACTTTTCTTACCATTCGAGGTTAACAAAAGATAATATTTCGGATTAAGATAACTATAACATTGTTATTAAACAATTCCGTAACATTAAGATTGAAATATTTTCAATTAGATAAGGTTCTCAATTTATTACTAGACTCGTTCATAATCTCCAGTTCTTTACACGAAGGTATTTATTAGATTAATAGTAGGTAATGTTCTTATAGAGTTACTTTTGTGTACCACGATTCGTTGTGCACTATAAAAAAAAATCCGTTTGGAAAACAAATTATGCAATACATAAATCATAATTGAATTTATTTAACATGCGTAATATTTTAGGCTACGGTCGATCAGTGACATCAAAAACCAGAAACCAATTCGTACACTCAGTTTTACGAATGATGGACAGATAAATTTGCATTAATCGTACGATGAGTTAGGGAAATCACTTCATTAGACGCCGAGGATTCGATGAAAACAAACAACAACATTTATTAATTTAGTACTTTATTGCGGACAGCGAGCGCTATAAAAACTCATCACATATGTGCTGGGTTTAATAAAACCTTTTTTGTCGAAAGCCCCTCTAATATGCCCGTAAAATTAATGCGCTTTTACTGTAATATCAATTTTCAGACAGATACCGTGACTAAATAATTGACGTCCGAAATAATTCGCTGTGCCAACAAAGTCGCCCGCTTCAGTTTTCAGCTTTCATTTTGTTCTATGATGGAAATTCAATTATTCGTACGAGACCCGCTCCGACGAGGCAAACGGGCGAGCGAGCGGGATCTGTATTACTCTTTGATCAATGTTTTACGTCTCCAAACTAAGGCCTTGTCCTGAAGGCTTCCGGATGTAGTTTGACTAGGAGATATGAGACTTGTGTTCGCCAATTAGAGTTACATTTTTACGAACATTGGGGTGTTTTATGGCGGATTCAATGATTTATGGGGGCGGTGTGCCGGGGTGCGGCGTGCGCGGGGTGTGGTGAGGGTTGCGCAGGGTACGGGCGCCGGGGGGCGGCGGCGCGCCATTGGCCGCTTCGGCATCGATCGCACGACGAGCTCGCAGCGGCCCGCCCGCGCCAGCCAGCCTCCACCTACGTTAATAAGTAATCATCCGACCCCGCGATACCTCAGCGAGTTTTCCGGACAGAGCTGGAGCCGCCGAGACGGGCCTCGTATCTCCAGTCGGCTGGAACAAAGAGCCACCGCATAGGGCGACATCCGTATTGATTTATGCAGTAATTGACCCGCGGGTAGGTGCGCAGCCCGCGCACCGCCCTCCCTACGCACCTATCCTATTTGTTTTCATATAATGTGCTCATGCCTATTATGTGAACTCAATAATATGGTCCAACTGTTACCTATTAAATAGAACAAAGTTAAGACCAATACTTGAAAAGATATCGGTACACAACTATCCATTTACCAATGTAAGGAACGTCCGTCTCTCAGATGAACCTAATAAAGAAAAGCCTGCCCTATATTTGTAATACGCAATAAGTAAAACCCGAATAAAATGTCGGTGACCCATTGCCTCAAAGTCGCTTTCAAGAGCCTCATGAAAAGTTAATTTAGAGATATGACAGGTTTTTTTGTAGTCTCGAGTAAATGCAGGGATCAGTGAATACCGCAAGTCAGGAAAGCAAAACAGACAAAACCGCTCTGTAATCGTTAAGGTTGCGGGTTGAAAACACGAGAGTCTAACGTAAACCACAACGAAACGTAACGTAAAAGGTATTTCATTTTCGCAAGCGGCTCGGAAAGCAGCCGAGCCGTGGAAAACTGTTTCGAGAATGAAATATATAACTGTATAGCTTCCGAGTGAATTTTACCCAGAAAATAAACAAGATAATTTAAATGCTTCAACAGAATAGTTTCCGTTTTGAACAGCACTCATTTTGAATCACAGCAATAATTTTTGTTACAACAAGGATGTGGTTCCTTAAATTCTATTCTTCTGCGACGTTATAATATCTTCAACAATTTAATGCTTCTGTATCTTTCAATAACATTAAAGATGCTTAGTACAGCAGTCGGTTCCCAAGACAATGGTCAAATGTCTATTTCATAATTATAGGTAATTTTCTTTACAAATATATCCTATTCCGAGATTCTAAAAGCCTTTAAAAAAACAATTCCAGTTAGAGCACATAAAATAAACATCGTTTGCGAACGTGGTCACCAAAATAGACTGTCAGTTCTATGTAACAATGTAAATTGTGCGTGAATAACGCTTTCCGTAGTAAACTCAGCTGTTAAGTGTCATTGTGACTGAAATGTAAAACACCTCTTACGAATAAGGAATGTTGATGTAATATTTTATCAAGCCGACTATACTACGTGCGTTCTGTAGTTTAATATGAATGTATAAATACTTGCTGTTAGATATCTCGTAATAGTTATTAAAAACTAGAGCTAGTGAGTATCTAAAATACCGATCTCAGTGGGTTAAACAGCCATAAATATTCAAGTACTTTAAATTAACTCCGATAACTGGGTAAACGAGACGATCTAAACATAGGACTAGTTCTGCCAGCTGACTAGCGAGTATGAGACAGCGTGGTGCGAAATGTGGAGTACCAAGTTAATTGGCATAATTTAATGAGATAATATGGTAGATATTACGGAGCGCGCGAAGTGCATCAAACGCGACAGTGCAAGTGTGTAGTGCCGTTAGGAATGTGACCGGATTCCGATCCAGCTCGTCGACACGACCGCATTCACCCACTTGCATCGCTATTATGTCATTACCACCGGCCTAAACATTAACCCTATTACTCATAATGAATAACTCAGTAATTTTTATTACACCACTGACTCAAAATAAGTTGATTATAGGTATCCTGTCCTATGTTCTCGGAATTCCACTTGAAGAGTTAAATTTTTCCTGGAAACTATACAGACTGCTTTCGCGCGACGTGAAAATTTCTACTTCCCACGGCTAGTCGCGGGAAGTTGAATTTCAACCATAAAAGGTTGTTTTATGTATTTTTAAACATTGGAATTGGTACAGTGTAGACGTGCGCGGTGCGCCTCTACAATCACGCTATTATAAAGCTTGACGAAAATGGAAATCCTAACGATCTCTCATCAGAAAATGGCATCAAACGGCCAAATAATAGTTAAAAGAGGAACAGACAGAAATTATATTTACACCTAAGGAAGGATACGTACGTCACATTGTTTATAAACCGGGTTCCCATCGTATTGTCAAGGTTGTTAGTGGAATTGCTCATAAGTTCATTGGCAGGAGAACTCCCTTTATTCATGTTCGTGGAAGTTTCTACGTTTATGTAGATTGATATTATCTCGGCTTGAAACTTTAGTTTGATGTCTCTATCGCATATCAATGCTAAGTTCCAAATGCTGAGTTTCATCTCAAATACATCTTTCAATTGTATCGAGATTTTCTAGTCCCGTATGGTCAGACACGGACGGTCATTCCACCAGCTTCGTGCAAGGGTTAGGGCGCCCAGAACAAAACACGACGGTCAAAACCGGACACAGTATGGTCGATGCATGCAGTCGCAAGATCAAGAATACTGAAAGCATGGTGACTGTGAAACCTGTGGGCCGTGATAACCTTCTATACCACCCACAGAATAAGGTGGGTTGATCTATACTTAGCTGGCCACCACTCGGTCAATTTATTTTTAATATTGTGTACATCCTTTATAAATATAATCTATTCATATTCATGATGTGCATACGATATACGTCAAACGAATAACAGCAATAACTTATCTCCATCCTTATAACAGGTTATGCCCTCTTTGAAGTCGACTAAGCATTCAGCTATGCAGTAGCAAGCTGCTTAGAAAACTTGCAAATTGGAACGCCCTTACGCTCTTTAAAGAAATATCGACTTTATCAAGACTTGAACTTAATCTCCGGTACCAATTTGAAATAGACGTTGGAAGGAATTTTCAGAGTTGAATGTTACAACATTGAGTCTCAGAATTGCCTGGGTATAACAAGTTGCGTTTTGAAAACTATATAGGGAATATCAGGATAAATAGTATCCTATCCTAATCTACCCATGTGCTAAATTTCATCCAAATCCGTTCAGCCGTTTTAGCGTGAAAGCGTAACAAACAAACTCACTTTCGCATTTATAATATTAGTTGAAAAGAAGATCATCCTGACATAGTTAGCATTTAGTTAACAAAGATAAAGGTGATTATGCTTCCAAAGGTCATTAAGTTTTCTCTATCTAAACTAAACGACAGGTGAACCTACTTTTTCGTCCAATATCCATAATGTAGATAAGATAGGCCATACCGTTTTTTATACCGTTCCGAAAGGTGTTATTTCCAGTTTCACGATGAATTGTACTGGCGTTGAATGCAGGTGAAGGGCTTTAATAGCCCGTGGCCGTGCAACTTGATGATTACACACATGTGGAAAGTTGTTTGGTGTGAGAGCCACTTTACGCTTTGCGTAACACTTTTGAGATAGCCGGTATTTTTGGGACTGAGTAAAAGGAAAACTGTACTTTATTTGTTTGTTAGCCTTACTTATTGGACGTTATGTTCAAGAATATAAATTATTATACATCTAACAGTAAAATAATAATAATATGTACATCGATATATATCAGCATTGCCATACAATGTCACCAGTGCCTTTTGGGCACTTGTCCTGCTGACAGCGATGCGGACGAATTTTTTGATGCACTATAGTGATTACTCCCCCCCCCTTTGATATAGTTGTTCAAGAATGAACATAATTAGGCTTCCGTACCCCAACGGTGACATACGGAACCTTCTTACTAAGCCTTTGCTGTCCGTCTGTCTGTATCTCATGCGCTGTAATAGGTAGGACAGTTTGAATTTTTGTCCCAGATTGTGTATTTCTGATTCCGCTATAACAACAATTTACAGTCCTTTTTGGGCAGTCGTGTAATAAAGTTAATAATTAAAGGGCACAGTCACAAAAACGCACGTTTTTTGTATGAGGACCATACAAAAAAACGTACGTTTTTGCTCGATCTTAATACGGTACGGAACCCTCCGTGAAAACCGGCCAAATCCGACTCCGACTCGCACTTGGCCGTTTTTTATCTCATATACCAAGCATGGAACACTTCATGCGCGTTCAAATTTTCAAGTTTGTACAGATTTTACTCCATACCTGCTAATGATAGTAATATTTTTCAGCATCTTCTGGTCAATTTTTTTTGTTGTTCAGATCTGAACAGAACACCCTCTATGGTCTGATTTCGATATTGTATTTCGTATTATTTTATCGAAGTCATCAATAGAGAAGTAGATATCGCATAATCGGATGCATATTTATCTAAGTTAATCTTAAATAATCGGATACATGGTATGACTTATCAACCCTCTTATGAAGATTACTAGTTGCCGCGAGCGGCTTCGCGCGTATCTTTATAAATTATAGCCTATGTTACTCAGGGTAAATGTAGCTTTCTAATGGTGAAAGAATTTTTCAAATCGGTTCAGTAGTTTCGGAGCCTATTCAATGCAAACAAACAAACAATCAAATCTTTCCTCTTAAAATAATATTAGTATATACTAATTGATATAATGCATACGGCTTATTTTAATTTTTGAATTGCTTTGTTTTTTTTTTTTCCTTTTAGTTACGTACGCTTTTAACGTGCACGTCTTTCTACATTGATCTCACATGTATAATTTCAACATGAATGATGTAACCAATATATTGTACTTAATAATATTCTGATTAAAAGAGTGTCCGTGGAGTTTCTAGCCCGTTCTTCTCCATAGAAACCTGGTACGCTTTGGAATGGGTAACTAGCTTCATCTTTCTGACTAACCGACCCATTGACAATTCAAAAGTGCCATTAATTGGATTATTTGAAATAAATGCTTTGAGTTTGAGTTTGTAAATATTTTTAACGAAACACAAGGCACTGAGTGTCTGTAGCTATGTGCTATATAATACCTATACCAGTTTGGCAACCTTCTTTACAATATTAACTAGCATTTCTATAGACAAAAAGTACAAAATGTATCAATTCCGGAATCGCGAGATATTTTTCGCGATACAAAAGTGCATTCCATAGTAGCCAACACCTGAACCTAAGTAAATGCACATTCGATTCTGTGCGCGAATTCGAAACGTACTTGACCGATTTTGGACTGATATGAAGGATTGAATGTGCATTGGGAAAAAGGGACATTTTGCGAAAGAGACATCCTGAATTTTTCGAAAGTGACATTTTGCGAAGTGGTCATTTTACGACTGAGTTTAATCTTGGTCATCAGGATTTCTGTAAGTACTTTATATCTACTTTTCATTTATGACATGATCTTATTTAACTCACGGAGTCGTACAGTCTTGTTATCCGAAATAAATTTTACCCAGACAAAATTCTGAATGTAGATTATGAATTTGGTTTCATGACTTCTGGCATAACCATAAAAGTCATTAAAAGAGTAGCTGTAACAAAATAATAGCAATTCCAATATAATTAACCATCGTCGTAACAATTTAATTGACGAACGTCATTCAACATATAGAGCGAAACGAATAGTTCAACACCTCAAGGAAACAATATTATTATGTATAAAAAGTAAACACCGCTTAACAGCGATGTTAATGACCTATGACTAATACAAGAGGCCTGTAATGTATAACATTGGCATTCGTACAAACAGCAGTGGCAGCGTGCGCGGACGGATACGAGCAAACATTACATAACTTTGATTGTGTTTGTAAAAAGTTGGGGATTCCCTCCACTACAAGCGCATCTTGCTTACACAGACACACCGCAGATGTGTGGGTAACCTTGCCTTCCTTTACATATTAAACGCCGTCGGGCTATCCCTTTGCGTACCCACACAAAAAAGTCGAACCATAACTATATTGTTAACAGAAAAAGAAAATGAATGAGTTTCACTGTTACCGCTGTTATTATTATCTCCAGCGTGCTCCTGTGAGGAACGATAAAGGCCCACTGACCGGTTCACTTTTTATACGTCTCGAGTATCAACAATGGCACGTAAACCGTATTCATCGAATCATCTGTTTCTACTTCCGACCACACGTGCCTTGAATAACGGTTGCAGGAATCTTGGTATTCAATAAAATTTCATGTTGTTGAGTTCACCTGACTCTTTGTGACGAAGTTTTAGTTTGTATAGAACGAAAAAAGCATCGGGTAGTTGCTGTGAATGTTTTACTAGTGTTTAATGTGTCAAGATCAAGATGTCGTTTAAAGTTTTTATTACAAATATCCTCTCGTTCTCGATTTGGCAACGGATTCCTTTACGAGGTTGTAAATTATATGAAAAAAATAAACAAAAGAAGTTGTTGCATTAGCGTAGCGGTTAGCGCGAACGATAACGCGCACGTTTGCGTCGGCGACTCTGTCGTCACGGACTAGCGGAAGGCAAATACGAATGTCTGTGTATTTAATTATAAGACTCTATAAATAGAAAGAGCATTACGTCGTGTTATGCGGTTGGTTACGGCAAGTTATTTCGGTCCGCGCCGTCACGAGCCCCCGTGAATGTCAAGCTCGCGGTAACTCTAACTAGGTGCCACGGCGGTTGGGCAACAGGTGGCCTGCACCGCGATCTTAGACAAGTAAACATTTGCATGCACCCAAGAAATTCAATTGTGGGCTAACCATATTAGATTCCTCCCACTGGAGCAACTGTTCGCGTCTGGTCGAAGTAAATTCCTGGATACTAATCTTTACTGTATGTTGGCTGGAGTCAAAAACAGGTCCAGAAAACGTTGTTTAAGGAAACAAAAGCAACCATCCCTGATACGACCCACCGACTAACATCTCTCTTAATCGTAACGCAACGAAAAAAGTAACGTCGAGCAGTGTTCGATCACACCAAACAGTCACCACACATCTAAACCATAATCAGAATTTGATAACAACATTAAAAACTTGTAATTATCAACAAATTATATAATCAGAAATGTAAACAAACGATCACAAGTGTTACTGACCTAATAAGGCGACCCCTTTTCCACCCAAGACGGTTCAATAAAGAACTCCCTCTAGGTACGTAGTATCTAAAGTAGGTACATAAGAGTGGCGGTCGTGACCTTTTAATATATATACTCCAATGTATAGACACGCTCCCCGTTTTACGCAAGTACCTACTGACACATCACATCAAGAAATGTTCCCCCCAATGTGGATAAGGCGTCTTTGACAAGTTAATCCCATTTAATTGAGATAAAATAGAGCCGTAGTTCATAAAAGTATTTCATTGATAACATTTAGATTTGATGAAATTCGCACAATTCAACGAAGTGGAGAAGGCTGTAGCAGATTACACTTCTACACTTCTGAGTTTGTACTGATTCTAACTATGCATCAAAACACGAACAACTCACAAGGAAACTACGAATGAACCAAGCCAAGACTATTCCAAGAGTATTAATACGTGATTCGAATCCTGCTGCTTGGTGCGTTTTCATCGCAATACTCCGACTAAACCAATACTTTCAACAATCCAAATTATGACAACTGCGTATAGCAGCAGTTACTTAGTTATAAAAACATTTTAGTAACTGTTTTACTTTTACGTTACGTTTGATATCGTCAAAGTTTATTGCTCTCAGGTTCTAAAGAACGCGCTTACTTTAACTTCAAAAACAATAAACATAAAAAGTAGAACAATAACATCTTTTTATAGACTTCTAAATCGGCATAACGTTGTTTGATAATGGCACTCATAATAACATGAATCCTGGCCGTAATCTTTTTACATACATCGCGTGTAGTATCTAAACATACATGAATACACTAGATGTATAGGTATGGAAGTCATTTACCTTTCCGGCTGCGCTCAGACTCAGTCCTTGGCAATGGCCCCTTTCACATACGAACAAGTATACACATTTATCGATGTTACGTAACATTGTTTGCATCATTAATGTTGGCTAACGTTTGGTTTATAAAATTTTGCTCGTAAAACTGTTGTGTGGGAACGAAATTTGTAGATCTTAGAAGCACGATGATGGTAGATAGTTTGCGTTGTACTAGTTTAACATAATAACGTAACCCATTTGTAAATATAATTTTGGTAGACACGAAATTAATTAACGTTGATTATACTAGAATCGCAGCGACATGTCTGTCTTGGTAATCTACAGTCCCAGTAATTAGAGAGCACGTCACTCTGGTTGTCACGCACACAACCAAAGTGATAATGTGCTTGACCTACACAGACCTCCCTTGTTATTAATCCGACGTTTTGATTTCAACCAGCGACTGGCGAAGGGAGCTGGCAATTACGTGACGTCACCACGGTTTAACGACCCCATTACAACATTCAACATATTGTATGAATGAATGCAAGCCGCGTGACGGCTGACGTTTTTGTTCGTCGATACGTCGCAGAGTAAGGTGTAAGTTGTTGCGCCGCAACTCAGATGAGGTGCGACCCAGGTGTTTAACAAAATTAACCTATATGTAGTTCCATTCATACAGTGGGGAATTATTTTCAATCAGAAATCACCGCTGCCAAATCGACATAGATTGACAATAGGACGACGTCAAAACAATTTGCGCGCGTCATCAATATACGCTTCAATTTAAACAATTGTGAGAAGGCCACACCTCAATGTTCGAATCAAAATTGGCACATGCCAAGTGAAATATTAATAGATGGCAGTTAAGCGTTCGTTGACCCAATGCGGTAGACGAACGAGGTCGTGCCCATTATCCAAGCACAGCACAATGACACGATTATCGGACGGCACGCGGGTCCGAGACGGCTCGCATTGATTTTACGAAATCCACATCACGGACTCAGAATGAACGGTCTCCGTCGGCACATTCATCTCGTTTTCATGTACACTCCGCCGCTATTGCGATACGAAAGTGAGAGCGAAATTTACTCGGGCTGCAACTACGCACAGAACCGCCATGTATTGCCCTAAATACGACAAGAGAATAGATAACGGCCATTAGGTAATTGATAATTGAATAGCGTTTGAATTTAAGCATTATTATGCTATTGGGGGTGGGGATGATTTTGACATAGATTTGTTACTATGATTGTATTCCAGTTTCATGTAATTTGCTGTGTTAACACACCCTAGCACTAACCATACGTATGGAAATGGGAGTAAACATATTTATTCGAATTTCGAACAGTGCACTTTGATATTCAGTAAAAGGAATTTCGTATTTCTTGAATCATGAATTTCGTAACTTTATGAATGGAATAATCCCAAATACGTTTGTTACCCAAGATAAAAACAATTACTGCTATACTGAGACAACCATTAGCAATTCTGTTTCATTCTGATGTAAATTTCATAACATGAAGGGGCGCAAATCATGTTCAAAATGTCGAGTGCAATAACTAGTAAAGCCAAATCACAACAAATGTAGTGCACAAGAACCAAATATTACACCAATGATGCTGCAGACCATGCAGTGCTACCGACACGTTCTATGTAGAAAACAGATGAACCGCATAGACAAAAACGTATACAACGAAGGATACCAGATGCAAGACAATTGTGTATGTAGACAAACACACACATACCCACATCACACACAGCTAAATCTAAATATAGCGAGCGCCGATATCAGCGGCTCGCCCTTGAACCAGTCGCACGGAAACATTTTATTATTATTACCGAGCTGTCGGCGAGCACGAGTATGTCGGGTCGTCGACCCCGCAACCACGTGTCTCCTTATCGACAACTATCTAACACGATTGTGGGTAAACAACATGCCGAGATAAATGACTAATTCCACAATGCTTGCCTATTTGAGCCATTCATAAATAATCAGCGTAACGTCATAGCGATTTCGTTGACAATAACCGTCTGTGATTCAGAGTAGCACGTTGAATTCTCAATGAGCTAGGACATCCCACGTTTAATCAACGAATTGTCCTCAAGTTTTCAATGTTACTTCATAGCTCTAAGTTTCGCAATATCGCAAACTTTGAGTAAACACTCAAAAGCGAGTACGATTGACGTCCAAAGAAACAATTACAAAAGTAGATGCCGCCAGAAATCGATACCCCACAGGCCGGTCGCCCGGTCAAAGAAAAGCAATGCAACACGTCCATAAATAATAAATCGTCTAATTGTAAAAGGCCGTGACGGACGGAAGAACGTGCATATCGTGGGAAGTGGGACATTGTTACGTAACCGGTATTTGTTCAATGGCCAGCCTACACGGGTACATCCTTACAAATGCGTACGACCTTGAATGTGAACTCGAAAGTGTAAACAGGCACGTGCTCGATGCATTGTTTTATAGCCGCCGGTTGTGAAATACCACTAACAACACTACGTTATAGCAATGTGCTACATTTGATGGGCAGAACATTGCTTTTGATCCTTATCAACGCAAATCTTCTAATTTGCTCGAAAGAGTAAAAATAAGCAGTAGGTATCTCATGGAAACAATAAAAAAAAGTAAGGATAACGGTTCTGTAACAGTTGCCTAGAGAGGTCTATCATACAAAGCATCTCATTCTCATCAACTAATTAATGGAACTAGTAGCGACATCTATTTTTTATTGTCAACATTATTGATCAACAATCTATACCCGTAAATAAATCCAGCTATCGATTTACGTGGACAAAACAACTTTCTATTACATTAAAAGAGCTGAAAATTGGAAGCGAACGCAGCCGATAGCGAAACGAAAAGCCTTTCAAAGTTCACGTCAAGCTAGATAGATACACGTGTCACATGTCAAGTTCCATTCACGTTGATTCCGTCAAACATATCCCGGCGCGTTGCCTCTACATAATGTATGTAGGGGGAGCGGCACTGGATCGGCGGCGAAGCCTCGCGTTTCACTACCTAAAGGGTAGTGAAGCCGGTCGTTTTCGAACCAAGAGGCAAACGCGCAAATCTCCGCCTGGAAGCGAGTAATATTTGCCTACACATCAAACTTTCACTATCGCAGTGCGCTTTCGTTTTTATATCTGCTAACAGCGGCGGGCCCGCTTTGTTATTCTACGTACTTTTTTTTTCGTTTACGTCTGACAACCGACACGCTGCTGACGCCAACAGGCAATAGATCGCCTGCCTTTGTGGCTCACTTTAACGGAAGTAACGGCAAGCCTGATCATAGTGATCATTATTGGTATCGATTTTCTATGTTGATGTTTTGTTAAAGATTGGGGGAATCTCGGGACCCTAATAAAGATGTTAATTGCAATGCTTTTAGATGATTAGGTAACACAAGAAGATCACATATTGTGTTATAATTAGGTAAGCACTTACTGTCAAACGTGGGTTTGAGACAATGCTAACGCAATTAATGTTGAAGACTTACTGATCTAGTTAAGTAAGAGGGATATAATAATTAATTATAGCTTGAAAATAGGCTTGCACATATTCTCGAATTCTGTATTTAGCAAAAAAAAAAAACTCGGTAAACATTGTAACCCAAAATCGCGATTCGGACTTTACCAAAACGTCATTATTGCAGATCATCGTGATTTTACTTATTACAGATTTGGGTTATTGTACATTCGCCACAAAGTAAATTCGTCACATTTTTGTACAGTCCATACATTGAAAGTGTATTCGCCACTTTCATTCATAATATGTGTAAATTCGTCACAAGTCTTCATCATTTCTGCTTAAAATACTGGTAACAAGCAAAGTTATTGGTTTTTAGCGTTCGAAATGAAAGATAGGTAATGATTTCTAAAATTATGAAAGTACAGGTAGGCAGGTACAGGAGAACCAAGGTAACCGACATAGCCGGAAATATTGCTAAACTGAAGTGCCAGTGGGCAGGGCACATTGCTCGCAGAACAGATGGCTGATGGGGCCGAAAGGTTCTGGAGTGGCAACCGTGTACCGGAAGACGTAGCGTTGGAAGGCGTGGTGAAGGCCGCGGGAATCCGCTGGTTGCGAAAAGCACAGAACCGGTCAAAGTGGCGGTGCTTGGGGTGGAGGCCTATGTCCAGCAGTGGACGTCTTTCGGCTGAAATAATGATGATGATGATGATGACAGGTTGTAAGATATCCTAGGAAAAATTATAAGGCTACAGTAACCATACATCTTTCTATTCTCCTGCGCTCTATCTTTCTATTATTTTTCTTATAATTGTAGTGTTGTAAGCAAGCCACTTGTAATACATGTTTATAAGGATTAGGCGTGTCACGCTGTCGTTGAAAACGAGACCTTAAAAACGACCAAACCAGTCATTATCAGCGTATATTTTAGTTTTTACTTCATGAAAATAGTACTTTTTTCCGTGGCGAACTTACTATGTGGCGAATGTACAATAACCCACAGATTTGCCAAAAAATCATACGGAAAACTCTGTTTACATTACACACTAGTTCAGGCATGCCCTAATCCTCACGGCTATCTACAATTCTACTTGTCTGAAGATTGTTCGCTGCGTTAATACAAGTAAGCGCGCGCGCAGTCCACGTGGTTGCCGCAATCGACCGGCAAAAAAGATCACGCGGCGTCCGCGTGGTTCTACTACTTCTCAGTGCTAAAGGGCATTCAGTTGAAAAGCGTTGTTACGTTTCCGCATAAGGGCCTGAAGTTACTTCATTTGGGCCTTTATATTGCAATTACAAATTTGGCTTCACTCCTCTCCAATCAAAAAACCTGGATTCTTTACTCAACTTTATACTGTCATGATCAGCACCGAACGCCAAGAAAGGACTCTGAATTGCGACCCCAATTCAATATGTAACCAATACGGCATGGATTTGTATTGTGATTTATATTGAGTGTGCAGTCCTCCTCGATAAGCCTAAACGCAAATTTCCCGGCTTTTCTCGTAAAGACGAAACATCTTATTTCAGTTTTATATCGTGTATAGTATTTAACGTTAGCAAGTATAGGTACTTCCTTAAGTTATTTTCTATAAGTTAAAAAAGTATTCTAGTTGAATAATAAGTGGTGAATTCAGATGAATTAAGTCACAAGACGCGAGATTTCTTTAGAAATAAGCAGTATTTTGTACCTTACTTTTCTTTTCTTTGGGTTTTATTATAAATGTGTGTGTAATGGTTAAACAAATAATAGGGATGAAAAGAGTTCCTGAAAACACGAAGGCTGCGTAAATTAATTTTTCATTGAAAATTTTTAATCAAATTAGGTAATGTTTATAGCGAAAAATTGAAAATACCGGCTACATGGCCGGTATTTTAAATTTTTGGCGGCATAACTTTAGAAATACTATTAGGTCGTTGTAACAACAAGGGAGAATTTATTTTGGATAGAAAGTGGAGGAGACCACTTTGAAAACTATCATTACTCTGGTAAATGAGGCAACAGCTCAAAGTCGTAGCACCGTGAAGGGGACATGGGACATCTGAAACTTATTTCTTTCTTGGTAAGAAGTCTTCATACGGTTATTGACCTGTCATTGAAACTTCGGCGTACTTGTTAAGCTTTAGTTAGGGGCTTCATCATTCAACTAGAATGAAAGGAGGCTGTTCAAAAATCAGGAGATTGGGCGGATATGCCGCTGCGTTTTCGGTCGCTTTCGTTGTACCTTGATGACTGTTTACTATTAGGTCCCCACCTATGAAATCAGCGTTTTGTATGGGGAATTTTAAAGAAATTGCATTTTACATACTAACATTTTCTTAATTTATATAACAACCATGAACACTATGTTTTAAAACTTTTATGCACTAATTCTTAAAAACTAAGATAACGTATGCCACTTACATTAAGCGACAAAAATAAGTTTTGGCTAAGTTAAAAAAAATTGTGGTGATTTCTGCTAAAAAACTGAGGAGTCATTTTTAAGGTATTTTTTATGTTTAGAAAACTATAAGTAATAAGGTATTTTTTCTCTATGATGGTCATTTTTTCGATATAATACCAAGCAATTGATGAATATTTTAAATCATAGAAGTGACGAGGTTCTCTATTTGTGCGAAAAAAACGCCAGTTTCATAGGTCCCGACCCAATATTTGAATGAATGAGCAGTATTTTTTAATCAGGTGTATCATGTCAGGGCAGCAGCCGTGTTTTAAAGAACAAGTTTTTAAGTCCAATTAGAATATATGAGGGAACCCATGAACATACATAGATAGCTATCAAAATCATAACCCTCCTTGTTCCTTTGCCGTAGTCGGGTAAAACGTATCTCATCCAAATAATTCCCTTTTTTTGAATAGCTATGGGAAGTTACTATGAAAATTTAAAATGATTATTTTTGGCATAGGTTTGATTGCAGAGAAAATCCAGTTTTTTCTTTGTTTGCTAACTTGCTAGTTATTTTTTTTTTTTACTATTTTAAAATCCTTTAATTTAGTCTTTTCACCTATTTTGATCTATTTAGAACATTTTACAAAAATAACTTTTCTGTTACTGGGAATGTAACAATAACACAAGTTTTTCATTGCAGAATCACACAGATGTAAGTACAAAGTATAACTTTTTAAATAGCACAAAAACTTCAGATTTATACAAAGATGTTTATGAGGTTTATGTTGTAACACAAAATTCGGTGCAGTTGTAAAAAAAAAATACTAATTATATTAAGGTAAAAAGTGGTGAGAAATCATCAAAAGAATTTTTTTACCAGTAGAAATCTTACTTTTCCTGGTCTCTAACTTATTTTTATTATCGTGACCATAAACTTAAAAAACGATGGTACAAAAAAACAAACACAGTTTCAGCAACATTTTGCAAGCAACAGGGAATAGCAGTATTGCTGGATGATGATGTTTTGAATTCATGGTACACACAAGCCTTATTACCACAAAACCGTGTTTATCAGTTGTTTAGCCTAAACACCTTTGATTTGTTGTACAGGAGCTTCTAATGCACTTCCAGCACATTAGAAGTTGAAGAGAACAATGGATGATTCTATGTTAAGACTTCCTATTGATTTCCATGATAAGAAAAACAGTTTTTTCAAAGAATTTACACCAGAAACAATAAATTATCTAAACTTCAGCATCTACTAATAGGTCAGCAAATTTTATTAATAGAATTTACTTAGTTCTGCTAAAATTGCTAATCATCACCCACATAAAATGTATTTTCAGTAAATGATTTACTTTAATTTCAATTAATGATAAAAAAAAATATATGAGTTTTATAAACTAGAATAATGAATAATTGTTATCTATTAATAAATAAAAACTTTTTACAAAAAAAAACACTAAATAGTGAAAAATAACTTTAATTTCGGAAGCCGGTGTCATGCTAGCAACTGTTTCTCAACATTCGTTTACCATGAACATGAAGCTTTTTTAGACGTTTAGGCTACTGAGTTTCATGAGTAATACTGATTTTGATAATGCGGACTGAACTAACTGTACATACAGACAAGTATTTGTATTTTATTGATTAATGATTTTATCTCATTTATTTATAACTAGCTTCTGCCCGCAGCTTCGCCCGTGTGGAAATTATTCCACAGAAATGTACTACAAACAATCTATAAACAATCTGTATGCCAAATTCAAAAAGTATGTTTAGCTATTTTTGCATGATTGAGTAACAATAATAAACATCCAAACATACATAAACTTTCACATTTATAATAATAGTAGGATAAAAAGGATCAGGATAACTGAAACTCACGCAATGACTTATTAGAATTACTTGTAAAAAATTTAGGAATATTGTATACTTTTACAATGTTTGAATATTTACAAACATTGTGAGCACCATGCATTTATCAAATAATTGATTTGTCATTGCTTCATTTTTAATTCTACTTACCTTTTGTGGTACAGTAAAGTTATACTAGGTGCATCGTCTTCACATATAATATATAATTGACTAGCTTCTGCCCGCGGCTTCGCCCGCGTGTTATATCGATAAAAAGTAGCCTATGTCCTTCCCCGGAATGCCATCTATCTCCTTGCCAAATTTTAAGAGTTACTTTCGAATTTATAATATTAGTATGGATGTATGTATACAAAACATTGTAAAATATTTTAAAAGAGTAACAATGGATTTTCTTGCCCATTCTTCTCCATACGAAAACTACCATTTGGAAGGGGCGACTAGAATCAATTCTATTTTTTTGTAAATTTTGATGTTCAAAAGTGCCTTTTATGTGCCAATTATTTGACTCAGAAAAATTGCCAAGAAAAAAAAAATTGATAAAAACATTTCAATAATCAATGGTAATTGAATACAAGATTTGTTTGATTATGTAGTTTGAATGAACAGTAGTAATAGCTGTAAATGTTTCGAATTTAGTTGTAAATTGGTTAGACATAGATTCCGAATGCTAGTTTTGCTTTTTGTACCACTTTGCTACAAACACAAATATTCTGATTGATTTCCAAAAATGATAATTCCATTATGTGCTAAATTATTCCTAATTTATTGGGTATACTAAACTATTTTTGAGGATTCTTTACTTTACCTACTTTATAGTTTAAAAAAATATACATTTAGATTAGAACTATAAGATGAGTAAAAAAAAAAAGTAAAAAAAATATCACATATCCTTTGTGGTAAATAAAAAGTATTAAATCATTTTCATAATAAGAAGTTTCCCAATGAATGAATTATAAACCCTTCTTTCACATAAAATGGGTGTCCAAAAACCTAGCATGGTTTGATTTTTTTTAATTTGGATTATATTAATTTGAAAGTTACTGTGTCTATGTGCAAGATACATAAGTACCCTGGGACCTGGAGCAACACACTAATAGGCCACTTTTCATCCTGGTTAACTTATTAAAAAATGGTGTAAATGAAAGTATACAAAGTTGCGGGCATAAGCTAGTTGAATATATTCTGGGCCATTCTATGGTTTCATATTCTATAATATCAGTTATTAAATCCTCTTCATAATTTTAGGTTAGAGAAATTGAAATTACCTGATAAGTTTTGGTTTTTTCATATTTTATTATTGTTTGTTTACATAATTTATTAGAGGAAATGTAAGTGAGGGTCAACTTAACCATGAAATTGGTAAATCCAATGTTGAGTTGATAAACACAAATGATAACTGGGTATTGTATAATACAGGGAATGTGACAAACATATAAATTAACAGTGAAATAGCTGCTGTAGCTGCTTTCATTTGCCATACGTAAACATGATTATAGCATAATTATGATTGATTTAAATTATTTAAGGAATTTATGGCAAAATGTATGCCATAAATTGATTTGCCTAATAATGAGTAGTTGACTAGAATGTTTTCCGGATCATATTTTATGAATTTTCTCATAAATAAATAAAAACCTTGCTTTAATGACATTGACATAAATAAAATATAATTATTTAGGTCATCAAAAGGTCTTCTTGCATCATGGTAATTCATAGAGTAAGTAGGTAATTGCCCTACCTAAACATTTTTCTAAAATTATGATTAAAAATACTAAACTTACCGTAGAATTTCTATATGGGCTTCCTTGAGGGTTATAAGGCGGCATAGGCCTGTGCTGCGGCCAGCCGGGGCCCGGGCCGTAGCCCGCCGGCGGCTGCTCATAACTATTGGGATAGCGGTGCGGCGGCGCCCCGCTTGATTGCAATAACGAATTCAGCGTGGGCGTGGGGCCAGGTGCCTGCGACACCGCTTGTCCCGGGAAAAAGCGCGGCTGCTGCGGCGGTGGCCGCGGTTTGCCGGGAAAACCTGGCCGTGGCGCGTAATAAGGATCCGCGCCTTCTGCGTATCTATACTGGCCGTATTGGTCCGTCACTGGCCTTTCTACGCCTCTGTCGTGGCCGGGCGCCTCGCCACTGTCGCGTGGCTGCCCCGGTTCGGCCGACATCGGCGATTTGCTCTTTGTGTTCACGACGCCATCGGGCGGAACGCGCCCGACGGACTTGTCGGTGCCGTTTTGCAACAAAGCGTTCCGAGATTCAATGAGCTGCTCCGATGGATTCTGCTCAACGTTCGCTTCGCTACGCTGAGACTCAGCCTGCGTCGCAGCCATGTTCGGCTGGCAACGGCCGTCCCTGCTAACACTCGCTCTGGCGATCGACCGGCTCGCTTACGTTACATCGGAATCGGGCGTCGGATTGCAAAACCGCGACGCGGACACTTCCATCACTAACACGAAGATTAACTATACACAAATAGTAACGCGAAACGGACGAATTATCGTTCACCGACGCACACACATCGATCACATATCTACTCCATTGGCGTAAACGAGGTTAGGGAAAAGGTTACATATCTAGAAGGCGATTTTGTCACGCTATAACTGAACATTTCATATCACTATCACGTTATTAACACTCCGTATACGTTCACTTATGACAAAACTCATTCCCAATCCCACAACCAAGTAAAATACTTAAAAACAGAACAATAGAATCACGAAACTTCCAAAATTATTAGCGTCCGCCATTACGGACTTGAAATTCTGCGCTTGACGACGCTTCTGCCTATGTTCACTCCGGTTACAAAAAATATTTTTGTTGAAACTTTTACCATAGATAGCTTAAAGGAGCTCTAAATATTTATCTCGATATTTTTTCAGTTTGATTATACTAAATAATTAGCTAATTGTACACTAATTGGGGGAAAATAACCCAAAATTATCTGTGCATGTTTACATTTTTGTACTATTGCGACCACGTAGTTACTACGGTAGTACCAACATAAAACATGCAACAAAGTGACAAGTTCCGCTGGCGCCAAGGCTTTCGTTGCTAAGTTCATTTCAAGTTGGTGGCCACTATTTATTTTTATGATGATTTAATTGCTGAAATGAAAATATTGTAAGTCAAATTAAATATTTTCATGCCATAAAATTTGATCTAAGAGTTTTAACAATTTGTTAATCTCATCTTATATATTTAAAAAGTGTAAACGAACGATTCCATTTCCGATTTTAATACCAACATAAAAACCCTAAAGATTTGATGCATAGAGTAAAGAATAATTTAAACATGGAATTTTTTTATTTTATTATAGTGCTTTTTTAACTAGGGTTTTTGAGAACTTTTTGATTTCGATTTTGTTATATTAGACCGCTGACTCAGCAGTAACTACGAAATGAAAATATATTTTTATTGGATTACAAAACAAACATCTTGTCTATGATTTTGATTCAGAAGCAAGCACAATTAGTCGATTAAAATTAGGAAAAGTATTAAAATCTTAAGGAATTCTTTTTAACTTTTATTATGCCCTTTAACAAAATATAGTCTATTTTATTCGTATTCCTGCCAAATACAACTTCGCCTTTGGGGGACTTTAGGCGATCAATCTGGCATCAATTCAATCTGATTGGGATAAATCAAAATGTGGAGAGAAAATGTAAAGACTATCTTGTGTTCTATCTAGCATTCTAGCAGTACTACACGATCAGTTTTATTTGACGGCTATCCAACCAAGACCATGGATTGAACTGATTGTTCATTTAGGGTCTGTATTGTATAGCCCTCCGCTGGTCTTCCTTAGCCCTCCGCTTGTACACACGGCTACACATCAAACTATACATTTCCAGTATAAGCTTGAGTATTAATGTTCTGTGGTATAAGCTGACCTCGCATTGTACGGATATCCTATACAATGCGAGATCACCGTAAACTGGAAATGTATAGCTTGATGTGTAGCCGTGTGTACACACGATAGGCCCGGCAACTTTTCATAACGTGTACTAAGCGGCCCAGCGTAGCCCTTGCCAAAGAGTATTTGGTCCTTGCGCTGCAATTTTGAAGTTTTCTCAAGAATATTTTAGTAAAGTCGAATAGATTTTCTGGAGGCGAGGTGGTTTTATTAAATAAAATCCGTCTATAATGTGACAGAAAATATACGTAACTGTGATAAATATTTTTATTTTACAAAACATTAACACTTAGTTTTGAGTTAGACTCAACTGTTAGAAACCAATACTTAATTAATTTATTTGACAGCTTTGAGTTCACGTAACGAGAGCGCGCGAATTTCAAACAGTTGAGCACGCACAGACTACTTAGAGATACTACCTACGTAGTTGAGCTTGAATTTGACATCGACTGAAAATCCCTGTCCCATTGATTAATCACTTTTTAGAACACTTGTTAGCGTGTTTTTTACACGTGAGGACTTGATCGAAGCGTGAGGACGCAGCTTTATAGTAAGCCCGTAGTCTGAAAATTGTTATACACAGTAACTATCTATCCCCAAACATATTTCCAACTTCGCCTGGCTGGAAATCGGAAATTTATGTATGCTGCAAGTCTAAGACCTCTTGTCAATGACAACGGACAACGGTCCGATTTTTATAACGGACGACGGGCCGCCGCGTAGTGTTCAATAGGTTAGTGTAGGTGTTTGTTAACGCGACATGCACATACCCGTTGCACGACTGCGGACCGGTCGGTCCGATGCAGTGGACCACGTCATTTCATAGAAGTATGTTGACGTCAACGGATGCAAAAATGTACTCTGTGGACGGATGTGCGCCCGTTAACAAAAACGGTCGTTAACAAGAAGTGATACTTTTTGTAGACGTCTCACTGACTCTGGCAGGGCCACCATCAAGGATTTTAATTTTGATTACACAAAAAATTAGTCGCCAAAGGTCGCCAATTAGTCGAAATTTGTCGCCAAATATCAGAATTTGTCGGTCACTGGTTCAAAAGATATAAGGGTTTATAGGTGGCCGATCTGGAGTCTCCCCAGCAAGGCCACATTTATATCTCAAAAACTAGGGCACCTAGCGAAGATTTGTTTTCTCCCATAATTTACGCGTAAACTGATATTTGGCGACTTTCGACAATTTTTTTGTGTAATTAAAATTCCTGATGGTGGCCCTGCCAGAGTCAGTGACACTTTGTAGACAGGGTTTATAATGGCACGTATGATGTTCAACATGAGCTACCGTGTGAATACATCCGTCGACTTCTATTGCTGACTCTTCAGCAGGTGTTTGAGAAGTAAAACAAATACGAGGCAAATATTTTAAAATTTGATTTATTTTCATGTCTTCGTTATACAAGTTTTGTTAATTTGTTTGCAAAAATATTGTTATCTTTACCAATGTTATTACACAAAATTTGTTTATTTCAATCATTAATACCGGTATGTCTGAACACAAGATTATATTGCTACTTTACAATAGTTTCGTAGTAAAATGATAAAAAGGTTCACTCAAAGAGGTGGTGATGTGGCTTCTTGAGAAAATTACAATTTCAATCTAAACACCTCGCAACATAAACACGGGAACACGCTAATTTTAATTGAGCGAAATTCTATAATATAAATGCCAAATATATATCTCATTTCATAAAATAACGTAAAATAGCATTTTAATAAAATAAAAAAAACTATAAAAGTACACATAAATTAGTTATGGCATAAAACTATTATCTAAGTATAAAACAAATCTCAAATTTAACCTAATTTAAGTACAAAGATCACGGGTCTCAATTTATAAGATAACATTTGAAATTATATGTGATGACAGATCTCGCTAGTGTAAGCTCGATTGAATGCAGTTAGTATTATAATATTAATTTAATATGTACATGGAACGAAGTATCTCATTGTGCTTTATACAATGTTCAAGTTAATAATGATCACGATTCGTATAAATATCTCGTCTTGAAGGTTATCAATAAAATGCCAACAATTAGCAGAGTTAGGCCAGGTTTCAGAAAGGTAACTCAAAAATTAGCTAATGGACAGTCCAGGGATTTGATTGGGTTTTGTTACTTTAGTGACTCCACCAGCACAGAAGTTAACATAAGTTTGACAGACTTGTAGTTTATTTCTGAGTTCATTCTTTAAAAACTGGTTGTTAGAAGCATATTTACATTACATTTGAAAACCGGAATGTTCCACTCTACTGTGTCAATAGATGATTTCTCTTCACTTACATAATATTATCAATTTCGATATGCCACTATCAATTTTATACTTTCCGTATTAATACTGCAACAGTCTGATTGTTACTTCGTTAACTTAAATATTTTATTACATTGAGTTTTAAGGCAATTTTTCGTGTTACTTTAGATTCTATATCAAATGTGTTGAACATTTGCGATAGAAGCTGGCTGTGTTACGTTGAACACTGGACAGTATTGTCGACGTTAGTGCTTTAATCAGGAGGAGCCGAACTCTGCCATCCAGGAGAGGTATTTCTGAATGTCTCCCTTGGACACGGACTTGTTGCATTTGGACAGGGCTTCCATGAAGTCCTGCTTCGTGACGGGGAGGTCGAGCTCTTCCTTGGCAAGTTGTTTGATCTGCTCGGGCTTTAGGCCGGCTATCTTGCGTCGCATCGACATCATTGATGCGTCCCTGGAAATTAAAAAGAAGTTTTCATTTGCCTATAATAAACCGTATCGATTTGGATAACGGCGATCCTTTTATGATTATTTCCTAGCGCGTGCCCTAGTAGTACTCGCCAAACCTAATTTAATTTTACAGCGGTATTACATACACATCATCAAGCCTATTTTCCGGAAGGGAATGGCAGAGAATTCACCCACAATTTGCCAGCCAACTGATATAGACCCCATGTAAAATGGGGGTTTCCAGTTATGTGGAAGAGATCTGACTGAAAAACCGCAGCCACTAGATGAACTATAAAATATATGAAAAATGATAATTTCTTTCTTCGTCTGCCTTTCCTCGACCCATGTTACTTGCGGTCGGCGCAAAATGTTTCCATCTTCCCGGTCAGCAACCACGTTGTCATTCACTCCCTTTTTATTCTTTATCATCCCCCACACAATCCAGTATTCTTTTCTCTGGTCTCTCTATCCAACAAAATTTTAAATATCATCGTTTCCCAATAACTTTGGGGTTGGCTTCCAGTCTAACCGAGTCCAGTCTAACTGAATATAATTATTTTACATAATGGTTTCTATAAACGAGCCGTGTGCCCAATTTGATTTCCCATCGGCAAAAGTGACGAACTTTCACCCCTAATTGACCCCATTAGGTAATGATTTTTCAAAAATCCTTCTTTACTGCTCAATTTCGTTATACAGTATGTTGACTAACAAATGGCGTTCTAGATGACATACTGTATAAGGCATTCTTGTGTAAAATTTCATGCTTGAAGATCCAGCTGTTTAGGCTGTGCGATGTCTCTCAGTGACTTAATGAATTTCAGGGTAGATAAATATAATTTCAATCTATAAAACTCAACCAACCTGCAGACATTAGTAATATCAGCTCCGGAGTACCCATCCAGCTTCTTGGCGATAGCGTGCAGGTCTACCTCGGCGTCTAGCTTCACCTCTCTCAGGTTTATCGTAAGTAACGCTTCGCGGCCATCTTGCGTCGGCAACGGGATGTAGATGCGCTTTTCCAGCCGCCGCCGCAACGCCTCGTCGATGTCCCAGGGGAAGTTTGTTGCTGCTAATACCATTACCACCTGGAAGATGTAAAGATAGAATAAAAATCAAGAATTTGTTACAAAATTAGTTTTTTTTTTCTACCTGCAATGTTGTGTTTCTTCATAACATTTTGTTATTATTCTTTGCTTAAGGGATGTAAATAGAGATAGTAAGGACACATAGCTCATAAATAGCATTAAAAAACGTCTTTCAATGAAATCAGTGAAATCGTTAAATCTCTATAATGACGTTTAGCCTTTCTAAGAGTTAAATCAATATAAATGAGTTATCGGAAAGTAGCTACAACTCAGACGTTTGCAACATCAATCTAACAGTCGATTTACTGATCAGAAAGTAATAATTAATAATAATTAGGCAGTTTCCTCGTTGGCGGAGCCCATTCCGTCCATTTGCACGAGTAGCTCTGACTTGACGCTTCGCGACGCCTCGTGTTCGAGTCTATCTCGTATATTAATGATGTTATTATATTACTTACTTTAGCAGGCTCATCGTTGGCTGAACCCAGTCCGTCCATTTGCACGAGTAACTCTGACTTGACGCGTCGCGACGCCTCGTGTTCGAGTCTATCTCGTATATTAATGATGTTATTATATTACTTACTTTAGCAGGCTCATCGTTGGCTGAACCCAGTCCGTCCATTTGCACGAGTAACTCTGACTTGACGCGTCGCGACGCCTCGTGTTCGAGTCTATCTCGTATATTAATGATGTTATTATATTACTTACTTTAGCAGGCTCATCGTTGGCTGAACCCAGTCCGTCCATTTGCACGAGTAACTCTGACTTGACGCGTCGCGACGCCTCGTGTTCGCTGTCGGAGCCGCGCCGCGAACACAGGGAGTCTATCTCGTCGATGAATATCGTGCTCGGCGCGTAGTACCGGGCCTGGAACCGATTTCAGTGAGTTTTAATAAAGAAACTAAAACATAGTTACATCAGTAAATAGGTATTTTGCCAACAAACTGAAAAAAAAAAGCTTTTTGTTAGTTTGTGCAAGGTTTTTTATTAGACAGGAATCACAATACGGTATTTGACAGGTCTATCGAGTTGATTTCTCTAAACCTTAAAAAAAGATAACCCACCTTAAAATACTTTGTTGTTGTTGTAAGCGTTCAAAAAATGTCTATGCTAGACAAAGACAGCACGGCTACCATCTGACGTCACAAGACAAAAACGCCACAGTAACTTTATGATCGTTTTGCGTGACAAGACATAAGAATAACTGCAAAAGCGTGTAACTTCTCCATTTCTCAATCAATTTTACTTATAATTTCAGTGATATCCTTTACGCATACAAATAAGTACCTTACCAAAAAAGGGAGTACCAATGATCAAAAAAATCAAGTAATAAAAACTAAAACCCAACCCTGTCTTTGGTGTCTTGTTTATACCTTTTAAGTCGTAGTTGGGTTTTAGTTTTTATTACTTGATTTTTTTTTAAATTCTTTTGGGGTTATAATATATATTTTTTTTGAAATGTGCTCATCAAGCCCTTTCATTTGATACCCAACATGGTACGACTAACCCATTTATTTTTTAAGTTCCTCACTTTTTGTCCTCTAGAGGGCGCCATTTTTAATTTAATGTGACTTCACATATTTTATCCTATAACCAGCGGACAATCACGACGCTTCTAACGATACCTCATTTGTCAAATTGTGATAAGTGGTTTGGAAGATAGGAGGGAACAGATGAACATACATACATACCGGTCAAAATCATAACCCTCCTTTTTCTTCGCCGTAGTCGGGTAAAAAGAAAGATTAATTCATTACTCCAATGTCATATTATTTGACAAGTGAATATACAATGCAGATTTGAGTGGAAACGCCCTAGAAGGACATTCATAGTGACTCTATTAGTGATGTTCTTCTAGAAAGGTCAGGTCCGTAGTACTCGCAACTAGCGTGCGTGTATGACCGTAAACGAGGCAAACTGAGTATGTAAGTATCATAGCAGGTGTGTTCTGTAGTTTCTGCCTACCCCCATGGGAAGAAGGCGTGAGTTTATGTATGTTATTTATAAATATAAACCTTAGTTACCATTTCAAAGAGCAATCTGACTAGTTTCTCGGACTCGCCGCGGTACTTAGAGGTGAGGGTCGAGGAGGACACGTTGAAGAAGGTGGTCCCGCACTCTGTGGCGACGGCCTTGGCCAGCATGGTCTTACCGGTGCCGGGCGGGCCCACCATTAGGACGCCCTTCCAAGGTCGTCTGATGCCCTGCAATGCAGAATACATAGAGGTCTTAGTACAGTACAAGAATGTTTATTCATTGTTTTTAAGTGTCGTTGTTCATGCGATGTTTTAAATTCGTTCAGCGCTTATTTGATTTAGTCATTTGTGGTGTATTTACGCAAATCTTAGGCCCACCATCGTAGATTTTCGTTTTCAATAGTAAAAATATGTTGAATACTAACTTTAAAGAAGTCGGGCATCCACATGGGCAAGACTACGGCCTCCTCCAGCAGGCGCTTCGCCTCCGCTAAGTCCGCGATGTCGTCCCACCGGATGTTGGGGTTTTTTTGTACTATGTCACGCTCTGGAACATAACAAATATTATGTTAGAAGATAAAATGTTAGGATATTAATGAAAAAACAGATTAAATCCACCGTGACATACGTAGGTCCTTTTAAAATCTTGAACTGCATAAATCATACATTTTCATTGGTTTCTAGGATTTGTTATTGAATGGCAAACAAACCGACCCACATGATGCAAAGGCGTAAGCGCCAGAGTACGCCGCGAAATTCAAAATTTCTTACGTTTTTTGCAGTTTGCTGGCCAGTATCAGGTTGTATGTTGATCAAAATACAGTAAACTAGATGTATTTCCAAAGTTACAATAATTAAAATCATTAATACAACTCTCTTACTGTCGCGATTCATATTTGAGTCACCATATTACCTGGTAAAAACCGTAAGAAAATTTGAATTTCGCGGGCTACCTTAGCGCATCCACCTTAAGTGTTATTGGTCTTTGGTTCAAACTCAGGTGCCACAAATTCGATGAAGTATCATTTCAATTTTAGAAGGAGCATTTCCGACGTTTGGCTCCCAGGCTGGACCAGGCTGGAGCTGCCTTGGGGCGGCTCCTGCCCAATCTGGGGGGTCCAAACGCCTCCTGCCGGAGGCTCTACGCGGGGGTCGTGCGCTCCATGGCCCTTTACGGGGCACCGGTGTGGGCGCGTTCCCTTAGGCTGCGGCCAGACCGCCGGTTGAACGTGTCCCAAAGGGTCATGGCCATTCGGCTGGCCCGGGGATACCGCACGGTCTCCCGCGAGGCGGCGAGCCTCCTGGCCGGATTACCGCCATGGGATCTGGAGGCGAAGGTCTTCGCGCACATCTGGGAGTGGCGCGAGGAGATGAAGTAACTCCGCTGCCGCAAGAAATCGCGGCTCAGCGGACAGAGCTCCGGCAGGATCTCATGGCGGCATGGAGAGTGCGATTGTCGCAACCCAGTGCTGGGCACGCCACAATTGCGGCGATAAGTCCCCTCTTTGAGGAGTGGCTAGAGAGGCGCCACGGCGTCCTCACCTACCGCCTGACGCAGGTCCTCACCGGACACGGTTGCTTCGGGAGGTTCCTGTTTCGGATAAGGCGGGAGGAAACGCCCGGGTGTCACCACTGTGTGGATCGTCCGGAGGACACGGTGGAGCATACGGTGGAGGTCTGCCCTGCTTGGGCGGAGCCCCGCCGTGTCCTCTTGGAGGCGATTGGCGGCGGTGACCTCTCGCGTCCGGCTCTGGTCCAGGCCATGGTACGGAGCGAGAGGGCATGGGAAGCAGTCACCTCCTTCTGCGAAGCAGTAATGCTCGCGAAGGAGGAGGCGGAACGCGTGAGGGAGAGGCAAAGTTTGCGCCCTCACGCCCCTAACCGGCGCCGTTGGAGACGCCCTGGGCGTCGGGAATCCCAGGCGGATTCCCGGCCACCATAGGCGCGGGCTTGCGGACGGCGAGCAATGGGTAGCTCGCCGTCCGATTAGGACCAGGCCCGGGTCGATGGCGCGTCGTGTTCCACGCGCGCCTCAAAGAGATGTCAGCACAATAGGCGGGGTCCGCTAGGACCGATGCCTGCCAGGGTTGCGGGTTAGTCCGAAAGGGATACCGGGACCTTGGCAACAGGCAACTGAAGGAACACGGGTGGGTTTTAGTCAGTAAAAGTCTGACATGCCCTTCCGCTCCGCCCAGAGCGGGAGAAGTCATTGGATGATTTCCCAACCACAAAAAAAAAAAAAAAAGGTGCCACAAATTTCCAAGTGTAATTTTATTTCATCACCGCTACTCTCAAAACGGTGAAGGAAAACGTTTTGAGGAAACCAGCATGTCACATCCTCGCACTGGGCCCGTGGTGGATTATACAGCATATAACAGAAACCTTGTCCGATCCGAAAGGGGCACGTAGGTACTGCAATAACATTACCAGAAAAAAAAACCCCATTGAAAAAAAGTGCGGTAGACTCTCAATATGATTCTTAACAACAACCTCAAGGATCGGACAGGGTTTTTGTTACACACTGTATATAGCCCGCAGAGAAGAGGCTGATGTCCCAGCAGTGGAAACATTTTAGGCGGATTATGCTATACGTTGTAGTTGAGAATATATTTACCGAGCATGTCGACGAGGTCGCCGTCGGCCGCGGACGCTGGCTCGAACCTTCTCTCCTCATCTTTATGTTTCTCTTCGTCCGTGTCGCCATTGTTGTTGTCTCTGTCTTGTTTATCTTTGCCGTGATCCTTATTGCTTGTGTCTTTTGTTTTTGCTGTAAATTAAAAGAACATTTTAAGGTTAGGTTAGTCAAGTGTCTCTGAATCTGGTATTGCATATTGTATCAGCTGTTTTGTTTGATTAATGAAATAATATCAATAAGTATTTTAGCAGTTGTAACCCAGGGTGTCTGGTAATACATGAATGGATCGCAGTCGGTTGGATGTCCGGCAGTGGATTGCGATAGACTGAAGATAAAGTTGAATGAGATATGGGAACATAATACTAATGCCCGTTTTCAGTAACAGAAACCTAAATATGATGCCTAAATATTGATAATCGTTGGGATTTTCAACTCTGGGCGCTGAGCCTAGCGTTTAGCTTTAGCAGCATTACATTTAGGTGCCGCAAGTGTTAGTGAAAATGGAAGAAATGGGCGTTCCTTTTGATGTGCCATAACTATAAGGTTAGGTATATGCTAAAAGTAAAAATAATACAAAAGACCTAGAACAAGTGTTCCAAAAATACATACAATATTTTACGTTATCATCAATTAACAAGTTTCATTGATAAATACGAGTAAATCATCTCATTCAAACCAAACATTCAGAATGTAAAGCTAAGAAAATACGACGTTGTTATGTTTCACGTAAGGGTGTTTTACATAAATAATCGTGAATTGTCGAATTATTTTGTATGAAAAATGAAAAATAACTCATATGCCAGTTGATTCCTTGAAATGGGCTCATTAATACCCTAGAGTTATGGTATATCAAAAAGAACACGTTTGTTTATGTATGTCTAAAAACAAAACGATAAAAATAAAGATATTCGTCTATTTGATTCATGGTTTGAGCTTATCAAGAGATGTGAATTTGAATTGTATAAAATATACATGCGTTACTATCAGGTGCAAACACTAGAACAAGTGGCGAAGCAGCGATTTGTTTGCAATCAACTAGTAACTAACCTTTAGAACTGTATTGACTCAATCAATAGTAAAGCATTTATTGCTACATACCAAATTTTTAAGGAACCTTTTTACCCGACTACGGGGTAGCAAAAAGAAGGGTTATGATTTTGACCGGTATGTATGTAATGTATGTTCAATTTTATTGTTCATGTGTCCCTCATAACTTCTAAAGTACTCATCAGAATTTGACAAATGAGGTATCTTTGGAAGCGTCTTGATCGTCGACTAGTCATAGGCTATGTGACGTCACATTAAATTGAATATGGCGCCCTACAGAGGACAGTCATGACCAAAAAAACAATTTGGTTATGCCATGTTGGGTATCAAATGAAAGGGCTTAATTAGCACATTTCAAAAATATATATTTATACTTAACCCCAAAATGTTTTTAATTAATAAAAATAAAAGTTATTAAAAATCCGGAGTCACAACATTTATGCTCTCTAACACGTATGACTCCGGATTTATAATTTGTCTGTCTGTGATGTCTTGTTTATACCTTTTAAGTTCAGCTAAATTTTTTGACGTAGTTTTAGTTTTATAACTTTTATCACCAATGAAACTGATCACGATCAACACATCTAAACCGCGTTCAACTCAATAACACAACAAAGCCGACACTGATAGCTCTCATACGCGGTTTCTTCAGAAATTCCCCCTTAGAAGTAGAATCCATGGAATGGACAGTAAAAGGTTAAGAGCGCTATTACAAAATCGAAGTGCAGATTTAGGTAAATTTGACGGGGCGCGGCAAAGATGCGCTCGTGTGAGTCTATTGAAGTACGCTACGCACACATGCAAACCGGGCGTGATCAACTTGATCCTTTCCACTTTACTTTTGAAATAAATTAAGTTACAGTTATTTATAGTTCGTGTTACTGTTATTTTTAGCATTGCATACAACAATTGTTTAAAAATATTATTTTACTTTAAAAAAAGTTAATTTTTTTTTTCAAGCAAGATTAGATAGTAGCCTATGTTATTAAATACTTTTTGTTAAAATTTGGAAAGTAAATTCATAGATAAAAATCGGACGAAAAATTGTCAATAACTATCTGTGTTACGGAATTATTTTTGGTGTATTACTAAATGAAACATAAAAAAATTGACTTATACATTCCAAAGTTCAAGATACAGTTGTACCATGGACATTTTTATAAATGATTAAATTACTGTATCTTTGATGTAACAAAGCATCAAAAGACGCCCAAAAGTTAAATTTTATGAAACATCCTTTACAAAGACAAGTTTTTTACTGATTTGTGTAAACAAATTGAAATATTTATTTAAAACACTGTCAAGATATATAATGAGACTTCCTCGGACATATTTTTTTTTTAAGTTTGAGGCTATAACTTAATCATAATCACACATCAAAACTAGCGTCAAACGCTCAAATTCAAGAAAAATTGTAATAGCCCTCTTAAAGTCCACTAAACAAGTTATGTACGTCAAGTTTAGAGCTGTGTTACACCTACCTGTAAGCACCTATTAAATGCATAACAGCATCTTAATTTCAAAACCACGTAACAATCACTGCCTTAAGAGTACGGCTATTAACCAAAGTCTCACAAACGCTAAACAATAAAATGTAACATTATTGCTAAACCTAGCTGCAATGTACGTGAGAGAATATATTTAATATCTTCTCTGTTAGTACATTAACAGATAAAATATTAAGTTCAGAAGGCTCACTAAGATCAATGGGTGGGAAATCAAAATAGCTCTGACAAAGGCACAGTACGGTGTACAAGAAAAGAGGAGAGGATATTAGGAGAAAATGGAAAATCATTTTAGTACTTTAGTTCATGGTTAACCATCTGTGATACAATTAATGTAATAAGCCCAACTGTGGGTAAACATTGCCAGGAGGTGTAATACAATGAAATTCACATGTAGTTTAATTGCAGTTGCTGGGACAGACTTATGCTTCATATTTATCTTGGAGGCAGGCAGGAGGCAAAAATAAAAAAAGCAGTATGAATTTATACATGGCTGGGTCTAAATTCACGTTTTTTTTTTTTGCAGAAGCGTTCCTTATGTAACGCAGATACGCTCTAAGGAAGGATTTTTATAATTTCATCCCCTAAGGTAAATAGGTATGAAAGTCTATATGACAGTTCGCCATTTTTGTCGACGCGAAGTCCCATCAGGCACATCAGCAACAATGAAATTGGTGTGCTTTTTTACTCGTACACCACTTTACTTAGAAGAAATGTAATGGTAATTTCACCCACACTTCACTAGCACTTTATGCGATTCACTTTGCTATTTGGAAGTCATAGCAAAAACAAAACAAAAGATTGTTTTTTTTTTATAACAACGCTTTGGGGAGGCCTTTGCCCAGCAGTGGGACAGTATAGGCTAACATAAAAAAACAACGCTTTTAATTAACCTTCTGAACGATCTACTTCATGCGTATACTACAGCGTTTTTGTGCCTGTTCTATCGCCGTCATATATACATTTTTTATTAAACGCTGCGGGGCGGTGAGCACGTTTTACGTCCATACTCTGCAAACACCTATTACTATTTATGTAATATTGACACAAGTAATAAGACGTGGATTTTGTTAAGAGATGGTAATCCCTGCTTTTTGTAGAATAGTTAGTTTTTATCAACAAGATTTTCCAGAGCACGGCTCGTGTCAAAAAACTACTAAGATTCGAGATTTTAAATGCAATTTTTTTGGGAGTATTTTTTATCTGCTAGGGTATGGTTTTCCTATATCCTTCCTTTTACAAAATAAAATAAAGATTATTGTTAAGAAAATTGCACCATATCCATTAATAAACTAGGATTCCTTGTGTGGTGAGTAGTCTTCTGAGGTTCTAGACAAACTGACATTCCATCAGCGCCAACGATGATGGAAAAAGCAAAAATGTATAGGATTGATTGACATAAGCCATCAAAAAGCTTATGTCAATTCTGTTGAAAGTCGTTGTAGAAAAACGAAACGCTTTCGAAGCGATTGTCACTTGTCTAGGCCCTCTGTTCTAGTGCAATATTTATCTTTCCTTTTCTACCTTAATAGTTATTATAAAAAGAGGAAAGTTCACGTATTTGCAGACATCATTATTCAGCCAACAAGAAGCTATACTGCATAGCTATTAAACGTAAAATGTCAAGCAGTATATGGGTTAATATCTAAGAGCACGAAGCATCGAGCTTCGCATACAAAATAAGCGTATAATTAATTAGTAAACATTGGCTCTAAGTCGTGTCGTAACCGATAGCAAACTACTTCCTACTTGAAGTACCTTTTTACATAGTTTTTTTTCTTCCTTGAATAAAAACACTTATTGTAAGCACGGATAACTTTTTAAAGCTACTGAGTCGTGTTATTATTAAAACATTGTTATAATAAATCGATTGTGTACAATATATTTAGATTTTCTATTGAGTCAATCAACCGCTAACCACAGATTGTATTATGAAACCATCTCACTGTTGCTTCCTGTGGTTATTTACGTAAACTATCATAACACTGCGAGGTAGGTAATTTAATAGTACGATGTACTAGTAATTAACTTGTAGTACTTTTTGCCCTGAGGTGCCTTAACACTTAAGAACCATGACCTGTGTTTTCCCTATTAACAAATCCTCACAACTTAGGGAAATCAACAGGGAAAAACAAACTTGTGTTCAGTTGTGTACATGTAATTCAGAAGCCATTTATAAAGCGACTTATTTTGGATACCTGCATTTAAATATTATTTTGAACCGCCCCTTGCAAACAGAAGGCCAATTCTCGTACCTAAAAAACGTTCACATTTAAGTCGCTATTTGTCAAACTTATCAAAAATGTTGGTAAATTGCATCGAGATATAAGTACTAACGTACTAGAGAAGCTACGTCAAATAACTGAATTGTCCTATTCTTCGTATTGAATCTTTAGTTCGCTGCAGCGCTAAAATAATAACAATTCGTCTAAACCGTACCTAATTTACCACAGTGCTAGATTTGCTGCGGAAGTGTATTTATTCTCGGCAAAAAGGTCTTAAGCGCCATGTAAATCACGGCACTTACGCGTTTTTTTCGACAAACTGCGGCGCGATCGCCGCAGTTGAACGAGACAATGTAGGAATTTACGGTGTCTTCTCTAGTACGTTAGTACTTATATCTCGATGGTAAATTGATTGTATTTTGAAAGCTTGCGAATGCGAACGTTGATAGTGTCATGAATTTATGTCAGTTACTACAGTCAGACTCCGGCAAGAAACAAAAATGCGTCGCAGTATTTACTAGTACCGTTGGGACTGAAAATATTATGAATAAACTGTTCCACCGAACCGCACTTATGAAAATTTTGTTGCTGTGCGGTGAGAGCAAGTGCTCGGATGCTGGGAACTAGATACGACAAGTGCTGTTGAAATCAGTGCTCTAAGTGGAATTCCTCTAAAATCAGAACATTTTTAAGGTACTATATTATATTAGACAAAATGCTTTTTAAGGAATAATTATTTGTACATGTTGAATGTATATGTTGTGGCTATTTTTTAAATACTTAAATAAAACTACGTAAAAAGCAAGAAATATCCGTTGTTACTAACCGCTATGTGCTTTATTTGCTGCAATCTTGGGATTCCTAACGTCGGAGGTCTTCCGTTGCGAGGAGGTGGCGGTGCGGTTGCCCGGCGTGGTCCTCTTGTTGTCAGTGCGTGCCGTCCGTGGGTTAGCTCGTGCCGATTTCATTGCGGGGGGCCCTCTGAGGATAATTAACAATGATTTAGGAACAGTTTTCCTGTAAGAATGATGTTGTTATTGGTCGGGTTTGAGTGTGAAGATAGATGCAGGTCGTGTTGGATAGTCATTGTGACTGAGTTCACTATGCATCCATAAACACATGGCTTTTCCTCATGGGATAAGGCAGAGATGACTGCACTTTGTATTGAAGATGCTGCATAATATTTTAGGTTACCCAGCATCTGCATTTCGCATTTTTATAGCCACCAACAACTTATTTACAAAAGAATACTTAGATTAACCATTTACAATAAAGTCTTGTGTAAATAAGTCACTTACAGGCGTGTAGTGTAAATCATTCACAGAGCCGGACAAATATACTTTTACCATTTTCGAAGTAGATATTGATTGTAATTAGATTAAATTAAGATTTCACTACAAGACGAGTGTGTTAAAGTTGCTTTCAAAACATCAAAGCATGAACTGATCCTTTAAGTCTTGGTCCAAATAGTAGCAGGGTGTTCCACAAAGTCAATTTATTTTTAACCATTGTCACGATGTCTTCACCTTTGTAAAGTTATTGCTGCACATATTACAAAGATAATTATCAGCAGACAGATAAGTATCATGACATGAATTACGTTATTTATAGACCTGCATATTGTATATTTCCCACCTGACGTCATTTCTAATCTTTATTACTTAGCTGCATCAAGAACATTATGCTTTGTGTAAAAACAAGAAACAGCTGTACGTTCTTATCTTATACCTACTTACAGTATACAACTTGAGATTAAAAAAAAATTAATTACTTAATTAAAGGTTATTATCAAGATATTTGTATAGAATAATATTTTTATGTCAGTAATTCTAATTATTTCTATGACGAAGCCTGCCTTTTTTGCCAAGAATTATATGCATGCAGATTATACAGAATCGTATAAGGAAATAGATGCCAAAGACAGAAAACCTAAAAAATATTATTCCACTATATTGAGGATTTTTAGGTTACTGTAACCCAGTTACTGGGTTGTGGGCCTTATGGGGTATCGTATTACCCAGTTACTGGATTGTGGGGTATCGTATTACCCAGTTACTAGGTTGTGGAGGTCAGATAGGCAGTCGCTGCATGTAAAATACTGGTATTCAGTTGCATCCGGTTAGACTGGAAGCTGACCCCAACATAGTTGAGAAAAGGCTAGGCAGATTGAGGATTTTTAAATTTTGTCATCAAAGGGCCCGTGGCTAAGTAAAACCAGCCGTACGGATCGATCCATCAGGTTAAGCTACGCTTGCCGCGGTAGGTCTGTGGATGGGTGACCTTCTTTACATACCGAGACCCCTCCGTGCCTCGGCAAGTACGTTAAGCCGTTGGCCCCGGCTGTCATTCGTGGATTTTGGACAGCCATTACGCGTCTTCAGAAGCCCGAAAGTCTGACAACCAGTCTCATCCAGGGGTATCGTATTACCTAGTCACTGGGTCGTGGAGGTCTAGGCAGTCGCTCCATGTAAAAAATGGTATTCAGGTCTATCCGGCTAGACTGGAAGCCCCCCCAACATAAATGAGAAAAGGTTAGGCAGATGATGATGTAATCATTTCAAAGTCATCATTATGCAAATGAATAGGGTCTTATAGTTTTAATTTGCCTCAGTGTTGGCACCCATAATTAATGGCATCCTTGTACTAAACCGATTAATCAACCAATAAAATCTTCAACATACAAAACCAATAAAATTATGTGGGTCAATCAATTCAATGGCACCAAGATCATAAAAGCCGTTTTAATTTTAACACCTGTGCGTCAAAATGTCCTTTGTAACATACAGCTGTTTCTGCACATAATAATGAAAGTAAAGTCAATCAAGGAGTTAGGTATACAGGTAAAAATATTCATATTTATGATCAATAGGCCGGCGCAACACGCTTTCTTTCACACCTGTCAACCGTCACACTATTCACTCCCTTTGCTTCCATACCATTCCTCACAATCCATCCATCTTTTCACTGTCCTTCCTCTCCCTTCATCAACATTATTACTTAATCATTCTTTTATGTACATAGTCGTTGTCTCCTTCCAAAAATTGTTTGGCTTTACCAAGCTAAACGAATTTTTTTTACTACTCAGCACACTCACAAGATTGTTTATTAAAAGTAGTTCCAAGTTATCTGCCTGTATAATAGCTTGTTCGACTGTACATAATGTTTATGTTGCAAACATTAGTGACCTTCGACATATCGGCGCCTACGCAACTATTTCCGAATGATTACGAAGTGAAACGAAGATGTAACGATACCTTTTGGAGTTATACTACTTTTGAATTAGGTAATGTTGTTATTCTGTCGGATTAATTTTGGGCCGAAATTATGAGTAATACAATAACATCCTTGAGGTGGGTTTGCATATTTGACTACTATTTGGATCTACGTCGTAAGTTAATGATTTTAATACACGTAACGTAAATACACGTGTTTATCACGTTATAAACGTAGTAGGAAGATAAAATAAGCCTTATTTTCCTTGCACGTTTCTAACTTCTTGTTCAAAGCAATTGCCGATACGAAGATGAAAAAAGGGCTTAGTCTGTTTTACGAAGATTTAAAACTTTATTCCTTTCTTTTCTCAACCGATACTGATATCAATTGCCATAAACTACAATAAGTAGGTAAATTATGATTTCAATGTTTCGAACATAAGTTTAACTTACTACAGCACGTGTTGAACGTGGCAGTTATTAAACTAGTTAGCACATGCACCACGACCACGTGCTAAGTTTAACTGTTACTTTTAGCTGCATCGTGCTAAACATAGCTAACTGCATAGCTTGATTAGCTCGCCAGGTAGAACCACAGTCCAAAACAAATGGAGTAAACAGATGGCATCAAGTTTTATAAATAAAGTGATCTAGGATTCTTTCGACGCTGATTCATTCGAGCTAATACCGTTGCCGTTGACGACGTATTCCGTCAAAAAAGGCATTTCTACTGCTAGTCATAACAATCACGCAACGACAAAACGCCAAACAAATAATCCAAAACGTTCAATCAAACGTTCAAATCACACTGCAGTTGTGCTGGATACAGAACTTCCTTAGGAGAAACTGCAAATGAGCATTGGTGGAACGATCATCAAACTTGTTAAATAACCTTTTGTAGCCATCAAGCTTGTGAAGTCATGGCCTACTTAAGTCCAACAGTCATATACTTTCAATTAAAATAATAACTTGACATGGACTGACTTTCCAACTCCGCGGGCCTCTCATTTCGTGAAAGACCTCGCCCTTTGACTGAAATAATGACACGGCATAGACTGAGTTTCTTAACTTTCCCAATCCGTGTCCGGGCCTGGTTCATGAAACTCCATTACTCCACCAGATGTCAAGCAATGGATAGTGATAGCGTTAGTAAAAGAGATGGTACTAACTTGTGTTCTACACTAGTGGGTGGGGGCCACAAATTGGGGTCTCTGTCGGGCGGAGGGGGCCATATGTCGGGGTCAATCTCGTGCGGCGCTGGGGCCCACATCTGGTCGCGTGTCGGCAGGTCCTCGTAGTCTGTAAAAGAAGAGAGAAGAATGTTTATTGATGGTCAAAAGCTTTATTGAAAATGCAAGTGTGATCTTGGGAGCATTTATTTACGAAAATTCTTACAACTGGTATTTTCTTGAGAGTATTTTAGACATCAGTAACAGTATGGACATGTCATTCTTCGTCTTATGTATACCGCACTGTCCAGTGTCGGTTTTTGCCAGTGTCTAATTCTTTTTTTGTGACATCATTTCTTACAGTAGTTTATAATCCTTTGCGAACAGTTTCTATAGGTACCTATTTGATTTCTAACAAGATTGTGAAAGCGACAACAGAAATTAGAGTCTGTTTAATCGATCCACTTTTTTCATAAGTATGTCTCAACTTCTAGTATTCTAGTAATTGCGAACGTTTTTTCTTGGAAACTGAATCAAAACGTTGCAGCAATTACATGAACACAAAGCGCAACTGCTTCAATTCCCTTGCAAACTATTAAACTCAATTACGTATGTCCGACACTGTGGAATAAATGTAGAGGTAAACCGCTTTATTACAATTTATGCTGATGAACGGAAATTAACTGATATATATATCGGAACAGGTTATGAGCTAAGAACACTTACCGTTAACTATCAGATAAGGATAAACTCCAACCCTTATAACTCACTGATAACCTTTAAGAAGAACGGTTCAATAATCATTTTGTTAATATTTTAGTCTTTAGTATACGAACATAAGCTCTGGCACTTTAAAACAGCCGTATTGCAAGCTTGCAACTAAAAGTTGTGGGACAACTTTCAGTCATGTCATTACCTCGCACCAAAGTCTTTAATGCCTTTAAATTAAATAAATGTTGTATAAATTACCGCCAGTGTGGATAAGAAAGCGAACCGGAAATTAGCAAAATGGCAGAAGTGACAGGTTTTATTGAAAAAAATCTTGCATGGAATGGAATGGAGAATAGCAATTTCCTTTAGCAGACATCGTTTGAGTAGCGATGTGAATGCATGTCTAGCTGAGACTTAATATAAACTAGATTTACCCGCGGCTTCGCTCACGTGACTGACTGTAGATTCTATTGGCATTATAAGTTAATCGGAACGTGAAATCATATCCTCTACTGCATCACTGATATGCTAACTATGTAAAATTAAAATGTATTCGATCAGCCGTAAGAAGCCCGAAAGTCTGACAACCAGTCATACCAAGGGGTATCGTATTACCCAGTTACTGGGTTGTGGAGGTCAGATAGGCAGTCGCTCCATGTAAAATACTGGTATTCAGCTGCATCCGGTTAGACTGGAAACCGACCCCAACATAGTTGGGAAAAGGCTAGGCTGATTGATTGGTCTTTAGAAAAGTATTAAAATAACGATCACAAAAATTGAACATCAGTTAGCAATCGAACTTACGAACCGTGGCTTACAGGGCGAACGTGAAACTATATTTGCTGAAAGTGTGACTAAAATAACCATTCTTATACAAATCAAGATTGACAACTTATCTCTTTGTAGTTGTAGCGTGATGATATTCATTTCAGAGATTAAATCCGCATCTATCCGGAATATTATTAAAAAAATCTCGTTTAATTAAACGCAGTAATCTGTTGAGGACTACGAACATAATGCAATAGTCTAATCATGCATAGTAAATAACGCGATAATATTCTAGTCTATTCGATGACCAGACCTTTAAGGATTAAAATTGTAAGCAAGCATTGACTGAAATCAATATAATGTAAACTTTTTGGAGACCGACAAGAAGCAGCATCTTCATATCATGACAAATTTTATAATCGATATGGTTTTTTCCAGGTTTCGATTTCTTGTTTTAGCTTCAGAGAGAATCAAGAATTGGCTCTTGAATGAAGTTATCCATTTGGTAAAGCTCACGAGTCACGACTTATCTAAGAAAGCCCCTATTATATTGAAATACACTAAATAACAACGATCTACGAACAATACAAAGTTAAGGCCATTATACACATGTTATTAATTCATTATCTACGAAAATCGATAGTCACCCAACAGGTTATAGTCACCGTGTCTAATGCCACGCGTAATTGCGTTTATTGAGATTTAATGACTCCCAGGGAAAGCCGTTACTTAGTTTTATCTCTTCGACGCGCTCGATTACGCGCCAATTTACGCGTAAAAGCGTCACTTGCGTAAAACTCGGACGACAATGAGGGGCCCTCTTGAATTTAATCACATTATACAGCCAAATAGATCTTGAAAAGGCGGAATAACATAACACGACGTCCGTCTGTAAACCCATGGGTATAGACAGATGAGTGAGTACCTATAGAACACCCGCAATTCACCAATAATGTTGCAAGTGCCTTAAAATTAACGAGTTTATTGACTGGAACAAATCTGGACACCAGGCTGCTTACTATACTGAGAATTTTCCAATGAAAAACTCAATAATACTTGACCCGGGGATATCATATAACTAAGGACCCTATCATATAACTAAGGACCCCAATAACAAGGCAGCCAAAAGCTAAATAAATGTACTCATATTGATCAGAGAGTGGAATTAGTAAGTGGTTACTATCAGTTCGCCATGATCCCGCATGTGTCAAAAGTTAATGGAGGGAATCGGTTATCAAGGGGTCCACTAATGTGAACCTTGAGAACTAATTGGTTTTAGTTTTAATTAATTGGTTGTTATGTTTTGGCGATAGTGGTCTTTTGTGAGGACTTCCTGTTTTAATAGTCCTTGATTTATATGGACGATGTTATAGTAAGTCCTGCTCCTGGAATTGCTGAACTTATCGCAATCACACGAGTTTTCATATGGTCAGCATGACTAACCTAATAGCATAATTTGGATTGATTCTTAGTTTAGAGTTTGAGACTCTGGTGTCTCATAAGGTGTGAATGAATAAGTATTTCTATGGAGACGTGACGTTATACCTCAGGATTGGCATTGTGCCCGAAAACGCGTTATTATCATTCAGATATCACAAGGACCGAAATTGGATCCTTACGCCGTCATAGACGACCTTGGAATGTATGTTACCAATCATAACGACTTTTTGAGCTCCAAACAGGATTATTATGTAAATGTGACTGACGTATTAAATCAAGTTTAGGTTAATGTGTTTGTCGCGCAGTATCCATGCCACACCACGATAAAGACCAGCATACAAATTATTTATCAACGAAAGCTATGCCAAACGAAGTCTAGACAACTATAATTAATAAAACAGATAAGACACGAAATATTCGGTCAAGCAGTCCGAAAGTATAACGATAAACACCGGGGGGTTCCGTGTTACAATTCATCGTACTTTCTACACAAATGTTTCTAGATACAAATCAAGTTTTATGGTTACACAACTAAAATGATACAAAACTCATCAAATCTATCTCCTATTCACGGAACTGTAAAGCCGTTTTGGGGTATATTAGTAGCCATTAAATTCTAAATACGTGTATGTAATGGTTTTTGGCCAGTTTCGTCACAATAAAAGCATAATTTTGTCTGCAGTTCGCTCGTAAGATGTTGTAGCTGATAATATTAGAATTGTGAACACAAAGAAGGCAGGATGAGAGTCAGACTGACTCAATTGTATGTGTCTTTGAACTGCAAGAGTATCTTTGAGTGCACTAAATTATAATAAAAGCCACTTACATTCGCGTCATTCTGATGATTGATTGGGTAATGTTAAAATAATCAGAAAATCTACAACATCAATGTAATTATAATGTTTCCTGGTGAAGATAATCAGCAGGCCTAACATGACACACGCGACAACTACTCACG
Organism: Lithophane socia; assembly: GCA_947522985.1. NCBI lineage: Eukaryota > Metazoa > Arthropoda > Insecta > Lepidoptera > Noctuidae > Lithophane > Lithophane socia. The sequence goes on from OX383272.1 coordinate 5,438,740, forward strand.
CGAGAGTGAGTAATTTTTGTCTATTTCGTCACTTTTCTCGTTTTCTGACAGCGCTGCCATACAAAATACTCGACTCGTTCTGTCAAACTTGATGTTTTCTCTACAAACCCTAACATGACACCCAAGATATCTCGACTTTTGACAATTAAACACGATATATCTCCGATTCTTCTGTCATTTACTCGTCGTCGATTTTTACGACGAGATGAGTAGACAAAATTATTAAACAAAAAAAAAAAACTCCATAATAACATGGCAGTTTCTTAAATTGTTCTTATTTTAGTCATAATTTTATTTTGCAATATAATATGGAATGGAAAAAACTTAGTTTTAAACTACTATCTATATTGGAACAAAAGTTCCTTTCAGCAGCCACGACGAAACTGTGGCGGAGGGGAGCACTATTAAGTAGATGAGCATCACTTTCAGTAATAACCAGTCACTTTGGCAATTATGGTGATTAGTGAAGTAGAGGGATTATGGCTGTATGGCAGTATCATACCTTCGCAACATAATAGGATGGTGATTAACCACGATTAGTCTTTTGTGGTTATAATAGCGAAATCAACTCCAGCTGCATATTTAACTGAACATCAGTCCTTTTGGCAAGTGTGGTGATTAACAAAATTTGCAATAACACGGGTTTTATGGTGATTGTTACAATATCAACTTTCGCTTTATCAAATGGCGATCATCGGCCCCTTGGCATTTGTGGTGATTATTTAGTGATTATACTCCATGCTTAGTCCTCGATAATTATCCTGATTTACTATGTAGTCTCACTACAGTCCCATCGTGTGCACGCGAATATTCAGAGAATAAATCCTGCAAGAAAAAACTTTTACGCTGGCAACTATAACCAGCTAATGTCATTCATTATTTTCGCGTCGTGTAGCGCACATCATTTTAAGAAAATTATTGAATTTTCTTTTATAAACTTATTACTTTTGATTATTATCAACAATAAATAATACCAATCAACAAAATGTGGCGAAAATTGGATAGAAACCGCTTAGGCGAGCTCAAGGGCGACTTCGGCGTCCCGTTTTTTGGAGTCAGTAATACAGGCCGATCGGCAAAAGACAATTATTTTTGTAAACGAAGAAGAAAACACAGGTATGTATGTGTGGTATAATGAAAAATTTCAGGGATTACGATTAATTTGGATTGCAAAGCAGCAGAGGATTATAATTATCCGTCATACTGCCAGTGCTCGGTCCGTTCGTTCTTGTACAATGTAACATGAAGTTCGTGTTACACAAGACAGTATAGTGCTATGTGCAACAGGAGGTCCTGTTGACTCCCGTCGAGACTTGTTCTCGAACCTCAAGTTGGGGAAAAACGCACAAAATATAATGTATACCTAGAAGTTCTATGGTATGCACTGCCTATGCACAAAATGTTGTTTTTCTCTCGTGAGAAATTATTATTATTACAATAAGGCAGGAGCCTAGCTCTCGCAGCCTCAAGTTGAGGCAAAAAGCTCAAAATATAAATGTACTTATATCTAGAAGTTCTATGATATGTACTCAATATTGTTCTCTCGTGAGAATTATTACAATAAGGCAGGAGCCTAGCTCTTGCAGCCTCAAGTTGAGGCAAAAAGCTCAAAATATAAATGTATATCTAGAAGTTCTATGATATGTATTCAATATTGTTCTCTCGTGAGAAATTATTATCACAATATTGATTGATAAAGAATCAGTTCTGCACATTAAGCATCATCAGACTTAGTTAGTCTATTGTGTGCTTTGTAGATCATATCCAAGATCTAAAGGATGGTTCTATGAGGTTGTATGAAGCAATGATAATGGCCTTGGGAAACCCGTCCAGTTCCAAGAAAACCTAAATGTTTTTACTTTCTTAAAATCATCTAAAATGACTAAGATTTAAAAATGATCAAGAAAGAAGAATTACCTACATAATTTAAAATGCATTTAATACTAGTACTGTTGAATTTACTATTGCTGGATGCTTCAAAATTGAACATGGATTTAAACGGCTGAGTCACCCAATCAAGGAAAACAACCAGAGGGACCACCACAGTCATTTGGAATTGCATTACCGCAGTGTAAACAGTATCTATATTTTGATAAAAAACAATTGGAACACAACAAATATTAAAATTCTCACCTATGTTTTCACGATTATTAAGCAACTTACTTTGATGATACCAGTTAAACTAGATAAAAATCAAGATTAAAACAACAAATATAGCGAAACGGGACAGTTTCCTGTTTGGTGAAAAGTTCATAATTGAACATGTCAAGTCTGGGTAATTAAGAAGGCAGCTACAACTACACTGTTAAGTAATTGTAAGGAAGACTCCAATGCCCCTTCACGTTTGATTCAAGCAGGGGGGGGGGGCAAGTACCAATCTAGGACCATTGGGAAGTACCAACAGCAGAGGATTTCATCAGGCAAGACGTACTGATACAAACCTGTATGTCAATTATAGAGGTAACGACAATTGCATGTCGCCTTAAATATTTTACTCTTGCTGGCGGTGATCTTTTTCACACAAGATAAAGTTATCTGGTCATGTTTGAAGAGATATAGAATTCCATTTAAGGACATTCCTACACAACATAATACCTATAAAATTGTGCATTTTCAGAGTCTGAATATGTATTTAATACAACAAAAGAAATTGGTAAGTTGTTAGATTTGAGTGTGCAGTGTGCACCTATCAGTGGACAGTTTTTTAATCAAAAATATTTATTGTACACAAACTAAATGGAAGTTCCAGTAAATCCAAAATGTCTGAATATAATTTATCCATACACAACAGTTTTAAAATGAAAGACATACCTAAGGAGGTTATGTAAAATAAAATGATCATTTGGGCACAATTGATTTATAAGATGTCTATTTTTTAATATCATTGAACACTTATGACAAAACACATTTGAGGGTTTATTGTAAAAACAATTAATTCAATTGTTTGTGCTTTGGCTTGTGTACTGCCCCACACCAGTAATATCTTATATTTATACTTTAGTGGGTGATAAAAATCTGTGTTTTTATCTTGAGGATTTAACTTGTATTGGAGAACATTATTAAGAATTTTTTTGAAAATTTTAGTAAAACTATAGGCTTTTGGAGTGCCTTGCATGTTACATAAATAAGGTTAAAACTAATCCCAAACCCAATTAAGTTGCTGAGTACTTAGGATTTGTGATTGATACAAAGGATATTATGACATTGTCATTGACAGATTTAAAGAGATATTCATTTATTATTTTACACCTTATCCTATCGGCTTGTTGTTCAGTTGTGAGTTTTGGATTTCTATGCTTAAGTACCTACACTAGAATTTGGAAAAATCCTAGATGTGTAGAGTTAGTTTACCACAGTGACTTTGATTTACATAATCAGCCTATAATGTTCCCACTGCTGGGACACAGGCCTCCTCTCTATGAGAGGGAGTTTGATTTAATTATGATAAATATGGGAAATATTTGTTTTGACAGTCAGATAACTAATGGGGTTTGGAAAGTCAAGAAAAATCATTTAAGTTTTTTGGAATTTTTTGATGCTTTTCTTGGTATAGAATATTTTACCGAATACTTAAATGTATACCAAATTTTATGTTAAACAATACTACAACCTTAGATTATAATGTGTGGTAGTCAATATAATAATCTTAATTGCCTGGCTAGGCATAATATGGCAGTGGTGTGAAGCCCTAACAATGGGGATATCTGCATTTTATGTATAATCTAAAGACAGCATAGAAGCTGATCTTGAGTCTAGAAATAAAAACATTGATTGTGTGTCTGGCTCCTGCAGCATTTCAGGACATAGTGAGATCTTTTGGAAATCTTTTCCATTGATCTACATATTTGCTACTAGAGCTAATACTAAGTGTGATAGATATGAGATATCTGGCCTGGCACTTGTAGAAAATATAGATGCATTTACAGTAAATTGGAATTATTACCCATTATTTTATGCATTTCCACTATTTGGATTAATTTCACAAACTATTAAGTTGATCAGGTTTTTTGGCATCTTACTTTCTCCTATGAGACTATCACAACCTTGGTACCCATTTTTTAATTTCATGGTGAAATCACAGATTACAGTATATAGTTTGAACCAACAAACCAATTTTTGCTGTCACCTTCCAGAATGCTGCATCCTTTGCACTGCAGCTTTTTTCCCTGGGGGCCTGCATATTGGCAGAGAACCGTTTAAGAAGCAAATGATACCACATGCCACCATTAAGGTCATGATATCTTCATTGTCAGATAACAGTGTCAGGCAGTATTCAGTAACACACTACATAAGTGGTGGACTTTCTGTAATGGTTAAAATATTCACGATATTTCTATCACTAAAATATTAAAGTTTCTTACACAACAATTCAACAATGGCAGTTCATATACGTTCAGCACTAATAGATCTGCATTGTCATTGATCATAAATGCTGATGTAGGTACCGATCCTGTAATTAAGAGGTTCTTTAAAGGTATCTTCAAATTACAACAAAGTTGCACTAACTACAATGATATATAATATAATATAATTCATTTATTTAACAGATCATACAATCCAACTTGTTAGACAATTAATCATAATGCACACACATCTTACACACTAGTGTTAGTAAATTATATTTGGCAAATCCCGTAAACTAATTAATAACAATGTCAAAATGGATGTATGGGATCCATCAATGTTACTGAATTTTATAGAATGATGGTACCCATTACAACAATTATCACTTGACAAAGTAGCCAAAAAGTATGTAAAAATTATTTCAAGTCTTAAAGAATATAACTTATCTGTAATTGAGACTTCATAACATCCAAATTATTGATTCAAGTGTTAACATAAAAATCACTGATTGGTAAAAACATCTAAGACAGGAAAACGGCTAACAATTATTATGTTATCCTACTTTTCATATGGAACCTGACATTTGTCATGTGATTACATTACAATGTTATATAAATTATACACACAAATGGTGTAATTCAGAGATAGGTAATACAGAAAAATTATTAATGCCTCATAATTATGTTAGTTAGCCAAACAATTAGTTATTGGATTAAACAAACAATGTTGGACAGTGGCATAGATATCAAAATATTTACTCCTCATTCCACAAGTCATACTTCAATAGCGACTAGAGGTGTGTCAGAAGATAATCAGTATTTTTAAAACGGTTATTTGGTCATAAGTTTTGCTAAATTTTTGCCAAGTTTGTTGGTAATGTTGACCTTGAGACTGATTGATTTTTTTTTCGTAAATTAAGTTTTGAGCCAAAAGAGTAGGCATACTAAATAGGTACATACTTGGTTGTTGATAATTAGAATAGAAGCATTATTAAAAGAGAATTAATTGAAAATGTGGTAAAGTTTTTCCACTTGCAATTAAAGGTTGATTTTATGTTTTAGTGTGAAACAAATGTTTGTAATTTCCAACTTCATCTCTCTAAACATCTACATAGTAAATCAGGATAATTATCGAGGACTAAGCATGGAGTATAATTACTAAATTAAACGAACTTACCTAAGTGAAGTTCTATTGTAATTATACGAAATGCTTAGTCCTCGATACTATGTTCCCTCCCAAGCCCTGAACAAGACCATAGTTTGTTTTTTGACCCTGGGATTGAAGTTGGGGAATTACTGTCTGTTAATTTTAATTCTCTCATTGCAGATTACTCTAAATAGAATGACATTAGCTGGTTATAGTTGCCAGCGTAAAAGTTTTTTCTTGCAGGATTTATTCTCTGAATATTCGCGTGCACACGATGGGACTGTAGTGAGACTACATAGTAAATCAGGATAATTATCGAGGACTAAGCATTTCGTATAATTACAATAGAACTTCACTTAGGTAAGTTCGTTTAATTTAGTAAGTATACAGGTTGAAATTTAATTCATTGGCATTATTATCCACGTATTAACCGTATCGTAATCTATTCTTTTTCATTTATGACAACAATACTTATCGAAAAAGAAATGATATTTAAACTTATATTGTGCCACTAATTTTCATTTCCGTCATTTTGTATTTTAATTTCGGCATCCCAAAGAAAAATATTTAATTTTAATAAAAAAAGTCGGTTATAAAAGAGGTGGACGTAAAATTAATATAGTACATACTAATTCCATGCGTAAAATTGAATGAATGAAACCGAACCTTAAGCTGATGTTGCTGTCATAAAAATGATTTGTTTTTAATAATTTGCTACATCGGTATCTCGTCACGAGATAGAGAAGTGTCAAAGTGCCTTTTTCGGTTATACTCGTGCATAACGGTCATGTTAGGGATTAGAATGACGTCATAATCGACGACAAATTTCGACAAAACGACAAAAAGAGCGTTCTCGCGCTTGTCATGTTAGCCCTGCTGGGATATCTGATAAACTTACGAGTAATTTTTATCGGAAACAAGGTTACACTAAAATATCGATTAATCATGGAATTGAATCTAATTAATTGTCAATTTCACCTGACACGATTAGACAATGAATCAATGATTATCTGTGATACTAAAGCTGAACAAAAGGAATTTGTTCAAACCAGAGATGAAACAAACTTCCACAAACATTTGCAAGAGAACAGAGTCCCGGTCCAGCTCTAGGACAATAAAGACTTGTATTTTGGAAATAAATTGATCAGCCAGTTCACAGAGATATCAATAGAATCAAACTCGCATCATTTACCAGCACCCCAAATAACCAATACCAATAAAACTTCTTTTTATAAAGACCCCACAATTTAAAAACACAAAGCATAAATCTGAACCAAAACAAAATAGACAATAGCAACGGGTGACGCGGTATCGTCCCCTATTGTACCACCATTCATGGTGACATAATTGACGACATGGTAGCCTTTATCGGCCGTTCAATGGTTCCATCGAAGGTCGCAGTCAATTACCGTCGTCTTTGGCCTTATGACGTGGGTTAACGAACTTTTGTTGCTAATTGCTTGCTCATCCAACTGTCTGACGTTTCACTTTTTAGTTAGAAATCGGGTGATTGAAATTGAGCGTTTTGGTGATTGCTGTTTTATGTAGTTTATTGAATGACTGCGCAGATACGTGAACAATGGCTTAGATTAGATCTGCGTGTTTTGATTGGTGTGCTATTCTTCTCTTTCATCTAGTTTCGTGTTTAGTGTTCGTTTTGGTGAAAGAAATGGGTCTTCGAGTTAATTACTTTTTCAAGCACCGACTTTCTTTCAATGATTTTATGGATGCTTTGAAAAAGTTTCCAGATATTAATTTCTGCAAGCCTGATAAAATCGCTGCTCAATAGAACTCATGATTCGCACGTCTTGTCCTTATTGTAAATCACAGTTGGCATTCAATTTAAAACCAGATTACTAAGAAAAGCCTTTAGAAATCGGGAGTAAGCTACAAGCTAGTCATCACACGATAATCTTTCACCCAAGTTTTTTTTAAACTCGGAGCCCATCAAGAACTACTATTGTACCTTTCAAGCCATAAATAAAGAAACGAGTTTCTTGTCAGCCATAAATGTTGACTGAAACCTGTCAATCTAGAGTAGACGTTCAATAAAGGAATTTCTTTGATAATTCAAGGGTGGGAATAAACTTACTGTGCCCAGTTGTTTAATTTTACCTTGAGGTAAAAGTTGATCGAACTGTGTAGGTTTACATGGACGAAATTGTTTTTTCTACTAGTCATTATCAACCGATACTCACAATATAATAGGCATGAAATGAAAGGCTTTCAACGAAGTGTGCATTATTTATCATTTAGGTTAAAATTTGGTTCATGACAAGTAATTTTTGGTACTACACTACAATGACGCCATCAAAAATTTTAGTGACATCATCTTATCGCCATGGGAACTCCATTTTTTGGACAATTTAATAAAAATAATTGTAATGGCTTTAAGTCCCAAAGGCAAAAGCCGTGTCGTGCCGAGAGGCCAATTTCTTGTGCTTCTTGGTACAGCATATTATGACCAGGAAACATGTTGCGGAAATGATCAAATCCAAATATCTATTATGGAGGCATCAATACTGTAATTAAGTTTCAGTCATGACTAGGCTAAGTCCATTGTGTTAGGATATTGAACCTACTCTAGTTTTTTATTAATGTTTGATATAGAACCATGAGTCAAAAAGTCTACGACCTGCCTGAATAAAAAATGTTGTAACAAAAACTTTGCATAAGTTAGTGTTTGCCTGCTATTGCAATGCAACTGCCTGCGCTGTATAAAAACCGATTTACCTATATCCTATTGGGAATTTGGCACCCGCAAAAACGAAATTTTTATGCACAAAGGGTAAGCCAAATAGTACACCTAAATCACCGACCTTTGAATGTGTTTAGGCCAGACTATTTGGAAATTTAAAAAAACGAGGGTGAGAGGGCTTACAGTAGTCGTATATGATGTGTAAAATCTGACATTTTGACTGACAGTACCAACCTCTCGGAAAATAGGTAGGTACCATCTGACAGCCAAGTCTAGCACCGCGCGCGCTCTTTGGTCAAATGAAATAGCGTGCGCTTTCCCGGCTTCCTGTTACACACTTCCGTCCCTTTTCACGAAATCACTCCCAGAGATAGCAGGAAAGCGAGAGGTAAGATGTGACACATCAATAAGGGGACAATTCACATTTTATTGTCAACGGAAATACCAATATACCTGCTGTAGGTTAAAAATATTTTTTTAAAGTAATTATACCGCATTTTTCACATCACAACATCCTTTGAGCCCATCCGCTTTGGGGCTCAGACTAAATAAAAAACCAAGACAGAGCGCTGTCAACAGTGACGTGAAGCCGGTTTCGTAAACATGTGTGCTCATATTTTGGTGTAGTTTGATTGTAAATGGTTGTAAATGTGTGCATTTGAGCGTGTACTTACGCACAGAGCGTTGGTGTAGTTTTGGCATGCTTCACTGTATTGTTCGCAGCGGTCGGTCTTGGTTTTTTATTTGGTCTGAGCTTTGGGGCAGATATTTCTCTAATTTCTTTCTTCCACATAAAGGCTCCCGCAAACAGGCGTAATATCGCGGGCGCGACAAAGGTTTAGCTGCCTGTCGCGGCCGCGATATCGCGCCAGTACGACAATACGACATTCCGCGCTCAAAAACTCTCGCTAATCGCTCGCAGTGAGACCAGCGCTTAACCTTAAAGTAACTTTAATAGCGCGAAATTAAATATAATTTCCAGTTTCATAATGGTCGTCTGTTTCCTTCGGAAGTGTCGACCAACATAGTGTGATAGCTCATTTCCAGATGAACTAGTTGGAAAATATTTACTGTTATGTTATTATCAGGCTGTAATACTGACCGCAACTCGGGTTTTTATAAACTATTTGAGAGATTTGCCAATGATATTTTGTTGTTAAAGCGTTTTAAGTTTATCATACCCATTTAAATCGTAGTTGTTTGTAATTAAAAACGTTTGCTTCTTTGATTGACTTCGTTAATTTTTGAAAATGTCAAATTCAAGGCTTTAAACCACCGGAGTACAGTTTAAGCGTGAGGGACTCAGCTGCGTCCTCAGATGACTTCAGGAGAAGCACGATGAAGTATTAGTCGGTAGGGAATCGAGAGAGCGTTTTGGTTTAAACATTGTTCGCTTATAATGTAATTTGTATAAATAAATAACCCTCTACTGTCTGCAGACAGATGGCATCTATGGTCTATGTGAATTTCCCCACAGAAAAAAAAAGCTTTGGGCCTCTCCACATAGTGGTTGGTTTCCTATGACACTAGTACAAAGATGAAGGTACTTACTGCCTGTGAGTGGTGTGATGGCTTTTTCTCCGTCGTGCTGGAACATCTGCAAGGTTGCCACCGTCGCCTTCAGCTGCTCGTACTCCCGTGCCATCTGCTTCTGAACCTGAACAACCAAGAGGATAGCCCATTAGTCCATCATCAACTACATACATTTATTTCTAGAAAACATTGTATTTTTTGACAGAACATTGGTTGCAAACGCGTAGGTAGGCTTGACAGAAACGGACACCAAGTCACCGAAAAATTACTAATGGAACCGTGCGCCTAGCTTCTGACGTTTCATAAGTGCCCATGTAGGTTTATGTGAAACACTATATTTTGAATATGAATTTTGGCAGTCTTGGGGGAAGATGAATGATGTTGGTCATTGTTTAGCGTTGAGTTTGGTATTCACCAGCATATCAGACTTTAGAAGAGGTTTATCAAGACGACACGGTAATTTTTTTACTGATAAGTACCGTAGATGTCAACAAGGTGAACCTAGATTACGTCATACATAGGTGAAGGCATAATAAAACACGTTCACATTTTGACGTTGTTTTGCAAAAATCATATTAGAAAATGGCCTACGACCGTCTGTAATTTTATATACAATAGCTTTTAAATTTTTTCGCAACAAGTTCAAAAGTTCCCAAGTAAAACCTAACCAACCAATTACATTGTATTACCTATTACTAAACAACACACGTAACTATTTCCCATAGGATTATTTAAAACGATCCGTTATTATTTTAATGGTACCAGGAGTACAGACTTCGTAGGAGCTTAGCGTTCGTAGCAAAAAGAGGTGTGACTTGTGTAGTTTGTATGTGGGCGAAAATGTGATATTAATCACCATACCATTCACCAGTCAACGTTATGCTACTGGGAGTTTAGTATGCAGAAATGCAGGTCGGTATAACGACCTGTATCTGTGCCTAATTCTATGTCTAGACTTGGAGTACATAGAACCGCCATTGTCTAAAGACTTGTTTAATTTTCTAAACCTTATCAGCGATGATGATGATGAATATAAAACCGTTAAACGAATATAGAGAGTTAAATATCTAGACTAATATTATAAAGAGAAAGAGCGAATTTTGAGAATATGTGTGTAAGTGGAGGGTAATCTCCGGAACTACTGATCCGATTCCATAGATAAAATAGGACGCTACAGTATTGCCGAGTGTCATAGGATATATTTTATGTATGTTAAAGCAAGAAATCGCACGGGGACGAATTTGCGGTCAGAAGCTAGTGCAAGATATAACGCCTTCAAGGGAAAGAAAGTGTCTCGCATATTAATGCTGATCACTGGCCATTTTGAATATAAAGATGTAACGACTTTTGTAAGACGAGTGCAGATTTCAAGTGTCACAAATGAAATGTAGAAGCAAGTTGTGAACACAAATTGAATGAAACTTGATACTGTCTTAATGGATAATGGTAGTTACAATGGAAACTCATTTCATAAATGGTATATTGTGTTAAGATAAAACCAAGTTCACACATGTGAAATCTCAACATTAGCATCAAATTACAATCTAATCCAGGCAAGCAATCGCTCAGCAAATTGCACAAAAAACACTAATATACATTAACTCAATAATGGATAAAGATTCATCAAAGATACGCACATGATTTTCTTGATGTGGGCACAAAAGTGAAAATAATGATCTCTCACTACGATTATCACACAATGTTCGCGCACAATAAAAAATATCTTAAACACTTCCCACACAAAAAGTTCAAACCGTTGAGTAACATCCGGCGATCACACGCCACATAACGTGCTTATTTTCACCTAATTTAAGCTTAAATACCTTGACCGACTTCTATAAGGAGCCACTAATATGAACAAATTTAGTTTAAGTAGGACAATAATTAAAACTACCCACAATGTTAACAAACTGAACCTGTAATTGGGACACCGCGATACTCACAAGTCACAACGTAGTAATAAAACTGTCTGTCAAAATAATATATGCCGTAACATTGTTCAGGTAAAGGCGGTAGTGGCGTGCATAATTTTGACAGATCGGCACAGTTACAGTGTTGAACAAAATTGGGCAGTCCGTACGCGTCACCGAACGACCGATATACTGCGTGGAGAAGGTTCGTCGACCCGCGTCGTCAACACTTCGCGGCCTGACGGAGGCAACAACACGCATGACAATATAAAACAACCACGACTGACATACGTCGACAATAGAACAAACAGTTGGCGTCCTTCCAGTCTCTAATTTAGACTAGGTGACCTAAACTCAAGTAAAAAGCCTGAAGCTCTTAGGACCATAAACTCCTATATTAATCAAGACAGTTATTGCGAACGAAGGCTAATATATGAGATGAGTGGACGCGTTCGTATTATGTTTTATTGTCTCAGTCAGAACCAGTTCATGTTGGACCGTATAGTGCTTCAGCAATTCTTGTCTCACTTGCCGGTAAAATATGTAGTCATGAGTTGAACAAACATGAGACTGATGTTGCATCCAACTACAAATATTCTCTGATCGTTACAATTAAGAATTTGCATTTGACGCGACGCGACGATACAAATGTTGATTAAATAAAAGGAACCAAAAACAACCGAATTGAACCATTCACAAACGTAATATTTATGTAACGATGCGAACAATAGAAATGCAGCTATTAGTTTTTTACCATCTCTTGTACAGACCATGGACACAATGACTACAAAATGAATGGATCGGTCACTTGCCTTTCAAAATAAGATAATTTATTTATAACAATAGCTCGAAATCGCCTGACTCAAATCATTTAGTATTAGAACAAAGTTACGTGTTCATATGCAAATGTATGGAGGTACAAAAACCGATGCATGACGGCTAAGTAGTAAAAGTGTAACAATTTAATTACAAATGATTGGTAATCATCTAATCGATCGATTTACGTTCCAATGAATTAACATGGAATATTTCTTGTGTATGAAAGAAATAAATGAAGAATCTCAAGCCACGACGATTTTTCACGGTGTTATTATGTCTCGATAGCTGATCGATACGTTATGGCGAGAGGCTGTAAGATTTATTTTGAGCTTTGATTCCATCGAACAGGAAATCATGGGCAGATGGAACATTGACATTGATTGAAGAAGAGCCGACGCAATAGAGGAAAGTAATATGTCGAAAGTAACACCTCTGTTAAAAGCGTGATAATATTTTACTGTTATTACTAAATATAAATGCTGAGATTAGAGCCGTATCAATTTAATTACTTTCGACAAAACTGAGTTGTAAAACTCAGCAACATATGGACACGATTGATAAGCTGATTAATTGTGTTCAAGCAAAGAGGATGGTATAAACATGATGCTAAGAAAGGACAAATTCCTTTCTTAGCATCATGTTTGCCGCAAATAAAAGTATTTTCGTTCTTTCATTCTCCAAAAATTTTTGTTTCTTTGAAATATTTGCCCCTGTCGCTTATAAATAAATAAATAATTCTTTATTTGCAGACCTTGAAATCCATAGTGTTAGTAATGACACTAAATATACTTATTTAACTATTATTATATAGTAATACATATAATAAAACAATGAACAATAACATAATAAAAAAACTAGATGCCCGTATATAGCTACTTAGAGCCGACCTGTGTGTGCAGTCTCACCCATCGGCCAAGCATCGGACAGTCCCACCACCGGTCACTCAATACCCTCAACGGGAGCTAAAACATGTTCTTTGCCGGAGAATAATGGCGTAGAAATCATCTCTACCCTCGCATCGGTAAACATACCCGAAGCGCTACAAAACTGCGGCAGCCCCACGAGCATTCTGAAGGCATATTGGATACACGGAGAGCGCAGAGCTTATGAAGTAGACTCAAACGGAGGCGGAGTCATGCAGTCAAATCGTGAACTGGAGGATTGTGGTCAGACTATTTACTGTGCTCCTATTTAAATCTATAGGCTGTATATATTACAGCAGAGATCCTGTACATTGTAGCGAAAAACAACAACACCCGACCAAAATAAAGGTGTTTCTGGGTTACCGTTGCTCAAATGTTTATCGGCCCTTTCAAATGCCGACTGAAGTGAACTGGTTCACAGTCATATTGCTTGAATGTACCTTTCCCTTTATCGACTCGTAAAGAACTAAAACTAAAAGGAATTAAATAGAAGAGAAAGTATTTTTTAAAAGACTTTAGAAACCATAAATCGAGTGTCTACTTTGTATGACAATGTGATTGGATGGTGTTGATTTTCTCAAAAATAGCTGTAACAATTTTGATGACACTTTCACTGATAAGTTTTGTACGTTTGGTTTGGGATTGGGATGGTTTTAGAATGAAACGATATATTCTGATAATCCATTTTTATAATGATTGAAATGTTGTATACTTCAAGGTGATTGTCACAAGTATTGCCAAAAGTCATTGTTACTCCGAAGGTCGATTTCTGGATTAAGTGAGTTACATCAACAGTGAACAAACTCGATCACTTACAAAAGAATTTGTCGGGTTTCACTTGAATAGCACAAAAACTATCGCTGTATCGATCGCAAGGACATGCTATACAACAACTGTTTGTCTATTTTGGATTTTTCTAAATGGATTATTATGGGTGCCGTAAGCGGCTAGAATAGGATTATTATAAGGTCAATAGTTTTAGTTTATCTACATATATACTGATTTTGTCAATTCATCGACTTTCCTCTCTGTCTACATCATTATTGCAGTCAAAAGACTTACAGAAGTTAGACATCACGACAACGACTTCGCTTCCCCATTTCAGCAGATTCCCGCGATTTTCATCAGTAAGTCAGTCTACAACCATCGACTTTCCTGCGTCAGGTTTATTCAATTAGACCCCAAGAGCCGAGAGCAACCAAAAGGCCATCAGAAAGGTCATAATCATACAGTATAACAGCCCATAAAATTCCACTTGACTCCCAGTAATCGTTACAACAAAAGGTCAAAGACCAATGTCCAGAAACCCTATATTTCACACCGCTCTTGGCAGACTGATTGGCTATCGCAGATGGTTGTTATTAGCAGACAGAAGACTCCATTCACCATCATATTCACCATTCAATTGCATTAAATGTATTTCCGGCGCCCCCTGGGCAATCAACCTCGCCAAGACCTTGGTGACTGGCTAATATTTTTCCACGACATAAACTGTTCTATGGGTACATCGGTACGAACTAAAGTTAACAAAAGCGGACGCAAAGCCGGACGGAAGAAAAAATTGTAAACTGGCGCGATATCGCGAGCGCGAAAGGCAGCGCTACCCTTGTCGCGCGTGCGATATCGCGCCTTATTGTGGGACCCTTTACGCCGACACATAAAAGCCTGGAAGGCCCATTCTTAGTCAAAATCGCACGTAGCATTGTTTCAATATTTAAGTTGGTAATATTCAAGACCATTATTCAGTACGTGATTTCATCAAGTGTAAAGTTATTCTTTTCAATCCTACAGACCCTCACAAGATCAATAGCGTGAAGATTGAACAATAATAAAGTACGTGTATGACTTAGCAAAACCATTTGTATGTAAATCAAGCGTGTATTGAGTGTGTAAAATCGTTGTTTAATTGTATTTGCTGCACGCCTTATTGGTAGGTCCTTGGAGGCGTGACATTAATTTATCACAGTGGCCATAAGGAAAAGATCTTTATACCTATAGATTTAGTCTAGTAATTCCGAGATAGTCTGAATATAATACTATAGATTATTGCGGCTCACGGAGATGGCTACTTCGTTCCATAAAACGAATGCTTCTAGAAGACGAGCTGTGGGTCCGAATCAAAAGGAACCGTAAGGATAGCATTACAGGAAATGATGGGAGTTAATAGTCTAGGTCTGGGACTACAAAATATTGGAAAAATAGAGGTTTTTGCTCAGAGGAGACCTATATTTAGGTCTCCTCTGAGCAAAAACCTCTATTTTTCCTGGCCTATTAAGCCTGGCAATGATTCTAACTGTCTCTAATACATTGCACTATTGAGTCATCATCCGCCTAGCCTTTTCCTAACTATGTTGGGATCGGCTTCCAGTCTAACCGGATGCAGCAGAATATCAGTATTTTACATGGAGCGACTGCCTACCTGACCTCCACAATCAAGTGGGTAATATGATACCCCTTGGCAAGACTGGTTGTCAGACTTTCGGGCTTCTGACGACCCGTAACGACTGTCAAAGATTCACAAATGAAAGCCAGGACCAACGGCTTAACGTGCTTTCCGAGGCACGGAGGAGTTTCGATATATAAAGATGGTCACCCATCCACGGACCAACACTGGCAAGCGTAGCTTAACCTGATGGATCGACCCGTGCCGCTGTTATTACTTAGCCACGAGCTCTATTGAGTAAATGTAGCTAATAACGACCACTCAACATTCGAGCAGTGGTGGCCCAGTGTTAACGGCCGCGACTTACTACTAGGTCAGGGGTATGAACCCAAGCAGGCACTTTACTTTGTGTAAATCCTTTCATCACCACTGCTCTCAAAACGGTGAAGGAAAACATCGTGAGGAGACCGGCATGTCCTAGAACAAAAATTCAAACAAATGTGACATCCACCAAACCGCACTGGGCCCGCCGCCCGCGTAATGAATTACGGTCCACTCCCTCTCACAGAAAAGGAGGCCTGTTTCCCAGCAGTGGGAAAATTATAGTCTGATTATGCAAAATTTTAGTCTATGAATATTTTTCGCACGTTAATTCTAAATAGTCAATTGAGTCCGCGCGTGCCTCTTCATAAACTATTAGAAAATTGCTTACTATGACCGGCTAAATGTTATATCAACAAAAACTGTTTCCATACACTTTCAGCCTACGAATCGCGTAAACATGAAGATGAGTCATTCAATAATATATGAAGCCTTGTTTTATGCTAAAACCGTTATTGTGTATTGTGAAACCAAAGCTTTAAGCCACCGACACATTACTGTGTCGTGTTGTTTCGTGAAGCGGGATACACCAACCAAACGAACCAATCTGTTCAGGACTACATCAAAAAACTAGTTCAGAAAGCGTCACGACACGATACAACATAGTAATATGAATCCGGCTTACGAGTACCATAGCACCTTCACAAAAAGTTGGGTTCCACACATCGATCACTAATTATTAGTGATCGATGGTTCCACACATCGTTTGCAGATCCGCGTTCAAAGTTTCACGTGTCTCGGTTTGTTCCAAGGCGTTCTATCAACTAATATAGCATGCATAATTTTATCATGCGATGTTTTCTACCTCAATTGTTCATAATTAACCATTGCGGTTAACTTTATTGCTCGCTGCATTATTATTTCTTGTTTAATTTAATTCTCGAGTGATAATAGTTATTTGTGGTAAAGGAAACAACGTGTTTTGGGAAAAATGTTTGCTAGTATCCTTGTTTTTGTCACAAATAAATGTTCCAGAATAATGCAGTACATTTTTGAGGACAGGACTGGCACAAATCGTTAGAATCTATGCCCAAAAGGGTCGAACGGTTCTGGTGGCCGTCAGGGACTACCAGTTTTGTTTAAAAGACCATTAAAGTATCCAGTTTTTGTTTGTCACGTTTTTATGGCACTCAGGGTTTTAATTACCAAACTAGCGGATGTGGAACTAAGCTGGGATTAGGAGTAACGACCGTTGTAAGTCTTCTATCAATACCAACACAATAGCCACTTATGCGAGTGTTTAGTCGTTAAATCCATACGCTATGGCTATGCGTGGCTTCAGCTGAATTATGACGTGTGATATGATCGCCTCTTGTGTTCCTGGTATGCAGGTTGATAAAACACACTTGAACAGGGAAAAGAGCGAGAAATATATGGCATTATGCCTTTATTCTCCGAAGTCAGGCAGTAATGTTGCATTGTGCATCATTTTTATCTTGATGACATGAATGAAGGTCCATACAATAAAGCCAAACACACACACACAAGGCGGGTGCGTGTCGGGCGCGGGTCGGGACGGAAGTACGGCGGGCTGTATTCTTTGCATATGGATGTCAGTTTTCTTCGCGTCTCAAGCGAAGAAAATGAACCGACCCGCGCCCTACACGCACCGGCCTTGTGTGCTTTATAATTCTACCCAGTAATTGTATGTTCTTTCTTACACTTCAGGGCCTCTTATTCTCTTTAATAAGGAACCGGAAAACCGCAAAAAAAAACTATAAGTAACAAAAAAACTAATGGCGTATAATAAATTTGCCAAAAGACAAACCAAACTACCAGAGAATCAAGTAATTCATATTACACTCACGTAAATTATATCCAAAGTAACTGGGATTATAGTTGGTCGTATTCTCCAGCCACTAAACGGCGAGCGGTCGGGGCTCTTAAAATAAAGAAAAAATGGGAGTGACCTTTTCGAATCGCAAAGGTTTCGCCTACCTGTGCCCATGTTGTTGCTTAGTAGCAGGTAGTCCGATTTCTGACCCTAAAATTCCAACCGCCATAATATAACACCCTCTATTCCTCAAAAGGGTAAGCAGAAGTGCAGTACCTTACCTATTATACAGGGTGTATCAGAAACGTATGAAGGAATAATCAGTCTTCCCATACAGTTGGATCGAGCAGGTATTGAAGTTTTGGACGACTGATATTTGTTTCGCGATTACTATGTTGAAAAACTTGTTCAGCTTGATGGTCTGTCCTACACCCTTAATTTTGACCACAGTTTTCTGATACACCTTTTATATTTTTCCAGCTTGTAATAAGGGGTGAGCCTAGCCATAGACAGCGCACAAATCCAGACTCCGGGTTGCTACTGAGAATTTCCTAATAGAAAATCATTTCGAGGATGGCTGACGGCACCCGGAACCTCACGCTGAGCAGCTGCGCTTGCAGCCACTAGAGTCAAACCGGGCAGTCCAGACAGTTCCAAGTTCCAACCTCCATAGATATATAAACTCACGCCACGCCTTCTTCCCATGGGGGTGGGCAGAAACTACATAGCGCCACCTGCTACGATCCTTATATATTCTTTTGTTTCGTTAACGTTCATAAATGATACTCGTACGCCAGGTTGCGAGTACTATAAATCGCACCTAACTTTTCTAAAGAACATAATTATATTTGCCAAATATTCTCTTACATCAAGTACCAAGTCACATATTCTCGTATGCAACATTATACGCGTAAGATTACGCGTAGGCGTATGATAAGTGACTCAGAATACCATTGACCTCATCAAAAAACGTTATATGAAGCTTTCTATTAAGACTAACGACTCCACAGCGACAAATTGACAACGCAAATTAGATACCTAGGAAAGATATTGATAGTTTTTAGATGCAAAACTGCAAAATTAACTATATTTGCATGAATGTAAATGAGATAGGTACTTAGTTGTGAAATATGCGAGCAAATCTATGCAAATGTATTAAGGCAATCACATATTCATGAAGATTTTGAAATAATGTAACTATGGGTACTGTGGTCTGAAACACCTACTACCTACACTACCTTAGTCACCATATTTTATGCAGTATTTTGAAAGATCAATGGAGTCGATAGCTGTGACCAGGCGCGGTCCAAGGGGGAGGGGGCTGGGGGTCATGACCCCCCCCCCCCCCCCACAAAATCATTCAAGCTGTCGAGAGATTGATGATGATTTACTTGCTTTACTAACTAAACATTTTAGAGTACTTTTAGGGGTATGAGGAACAGGGTGTAAAGTTCACTCATCCCCCATAGAAAAGGAAGGATCCTCCGACCAGACGGGTGTTGTGTCTGGCGGGCAACTGCCCAATGATTGATATTGGGTTTTTGTATATATGTTCACTGCACGGTAAACTCTAATTGCGCGATGCAGGATTTATGTGACGTCAGGTCTTCGATGCGTAGTTCACATGTGGCGATGTAGATACCGCCACATAATTATCAATTAGGTAACCATTTCCCTGAAAATATTCCCCGGTACCAATGGTGGCCCCCCCCCAAAATCTTGGGCTGCGACCGCGCCTGGCTGTGACATGGATAGATTGTGTGAAAGACGGTATGACGAGAAGAAAGTGTACTCTGAGATGATAACTTAAATAATAGATGTAGGGAAGAAAAAGACAAAAAATAAATGGGGATAAGGGTAGGATAACATAGAATTACAGTTAGAAAAGTGTTTTCGGCTATTGAATGTAATGGAACATAAAACCTTTACGCGCAAGGGCAAAGTTGTTGTAACATAGTAAATGCCTCTGATACAAAAATGGTCATTGAAAACAAGATAAGACCCAAATGTTTCCAGGTCAAGTTTAAGTCAAACATGTATTTCGAAACATTTGTTGGCCATACAGCACTACTTGTTTTCCTTATTCTTACAAAAATATGTCTAGGTACTGAGCAGAATAAAATGCTTGGTTTCAACTTTTCAAGGCTAGTCATTACAGTGTATATTAATATAATAATAATAAAAACGACAAGGAAGATGCTCAATAGATGAACAATACTATATAACCAATGACCTTCAGAGTTGAAGAATTATAATAGACATGCTCAATGCCAATTTAGCCTGTAATTGTGGAGCAAAACCTGAATTCAGAGCACTATGCATGTAATGGATTATATAAAAAGTCGTTTTTTTAATTTTATTAAGGATGTTAGTATAAAACTTAATCATCATAAATTCAAGGTAAAAAGATTGAGGCTTTTTTGAGAGATTCAGTTTTTGCATTGATCTGCCTCTAGGCATCAGAGTGGCACGGACATCGACGCTCAACCCGTTACCATGGATTTACTTAGTAAGTACATAAAGCTGAAAACTTTTCGTTGCTTATTAAAAAAAAAATGCTGTTCCACACATTTTGAAAAATGTAAGGCAGAGGATCCAGAATGATGTACTGAATCCATGATAACAGATGGCGCGTCGATGTCCCTGCAAACCTGCAATCCTGTATACACACAAACTCACGCCATCTTCCCATGGGGGTAGTCAGAAAATACATGATCCTTACATACTCCTTTTTTTTTGTTTCGTATTCGTTCATACATCTAGCCATATACGCACGCACACACGCGTATGTCTGACAGATTCTAAAAAATAGTTTAGGTAGGTAAGGAGTAAGAATCCTGAATAAGCCCAATAAAAAAGTATTGACAGTATTAACAACTGTCTCAGGCAAAACTCACAACAGTGGCTGTTACCAAGCTCATTGTGAAACAGCTGATTTACTTAAACTTTCTTAGAATCCAGCAAAGACACATGAAAACAAAAAAGGTTATCAATAAAAGAGGATGTTTACACTTCATTTTCCATAGACAAACTTGAGAGTGTGTTAGTAAACAGGACACTACCACCTAAGCAAAAAAAACATATTCAAAACATTATCACTCACGTACCCACTTACTGATAGATGTTTACGGCGAGCAAAATATTATGAATGTACCTGCATTATTTGGTTATTAAAATAATTTTAGTATAGGAAAATGGTGTAGGTAGGTTTATGAATGAATATAACCAATATTATAATAAGTAAATATATGTTAATTGTTTAGCTAGTTGTGTTCTAATAGCAAATGTGAGTACCAATACAAACCATTTCTGGTTTAATGGTACAAAAAAAGCAATGTTGTTATCTTTTTACCTCAACTTTATTATTATATATTTTCGCTTTTAACATCTTAATTAAAGAAATAAATAATCAATATCAGGTGAACAGTGAGTTACCTCTAATTTAGCATCACAGCAATATTTATTTTGATCTTTACTATCATTTCTATAAGGTTGATAACCATTCTGAGTTGCTGTTGGAGGTAACATAACTTTAATGACTGTACCCGATCTGTTATGCTTCTTTGTGCTCTTCAATAAACTCAGTTGGTGAGTCAGCTGCACTTTCGTCCTCATAAAATGCATGATATATGATTATGGTTTATCTTTATGCTTGAGATATGAGATGTTAATTATGATAATGAATGTCTGCTTGTGTATGCCAGGATATTCAATTAGATTGCTACCTTATGGCTGATCAGTTGTGAATTGACAAGGAAGATGCATTTGAAGCTAGTTTACACATCTTATGTAGATGCCTTATAACCAGATCAATTTATTTAAAGCCAGATTTTCTACATGTATAGCATTTTTTTAGATTCTTAACTGTAAAATTAACCTTCTAATAAGTTCGAAAGTCATGCTAAATATAAACATATGAGTTATGTTTAAACAAATACAAGAACAGTACTTTTTATGTACGAGAGTATGTACACATGAAACATTTATTGTTTAAAACCAATTGTTTACAGTTATCTTTTTCTAGAAGTTTTAAACTCAATAATTGAGTATGATTATGTATGCATGAATAGTTTAACAGACTGTTCGAAATTATGGACAGGGCAAGACAAAATTGCTGGTAAATTCTTTAAAAGATTACTTCATAACTTTTTGTTCTTAGATGGATATGATGGTTTTTCTTGGAATTTTACATTAGGAAGGGTTTTATACTACAAACATCTTCAAAGTTACAAGATACAAGGGCTTATTAGATACTATTAAAATGTCATACAAGATATGAGAATGCAAACAAAGATAACAGATTCATATTATCAGATTGTTTTATTACTCTCTTCACACTGATAACAATAATTTGGCATCACTGACTTCAAGAAATTAAATGTTATAATATCCCTTATCATGAATGTGGATTTCAAGATTACGAAATGCATAATAGGTAACTTACACAAGTGCTAATGAAATTGTTATGTATTTTGTCAATGTGTTAATATTGAGCAGTTCTAGGAATGTTGACAGACTCATTTGGATATGTTAGCGTTGCATAGGTATTCCCTTTCGTAACTGTATAATTTTGTCCACTCAGAAAGTTGGTTTCGTCGTGTTAAATAGATCAGTTTAAGTCAGTTTCTTTGTTTAAAGGAAATGGGTACTTTAGCTTTAACAAATGAGGACATCATTTTGTAAGTGGGATGATTCATACCTTTTCTTTTCAAAGGTAGATTATTGAGACAATAAAAACTCTTTGTTTACTATTTAGTGTAATGAAGAGAAAGGATAATCTAATAAATTTCAGAGGAAATAGGTTTAATTTCTCCACATACTGTACTTATGGAAGACAGATAAATAAAAAATAAAGCATCAAAATATAATCTAAGTAAAAAAGATGTAGTAGAATGCCACATGTCATTGTACACAAAGACTTTTATTTTTTAATGGAAAAACTGTTGCTATTATAATAAAATCCTGATCAAAATATCTGTTACTTAGTACAGGCAGTATGGTATCCAAGCATGGACCACAACAGACCTAGATAACCTAGATTCAAGAACAAAAAAGGGCATAAACAAACCTACATGGTAAATTATGTGAACGCTGCGGGTGGCCTTCCGCCTTCCTACCGTCCGCGCAACTAATTAGCACCACAGCTTATCATAAAAGGAAACGTTAATATTCAAGGTAAGCAGCCATCGAAGTACTTGGAAAACATGCAGAAAACTTGAAGGTACTCACCAGTTGCCACTTGGACTTGCGCGTGGGGTCTGCGATAGTGATGAGCAGTCTGTGGATCATCTGCACCGTGCCCTCGTAGTAAACCAGCGCCGACTCATAGTTTCCCATCAGTGCCATCTCCCTCGCCAGTTTCGTGTTCTCGCAAATTTCGCCAACAGAAACTGCCATTATTGTCATTCCCGCTGCGTACATGTAACTTATCCACAGTGAAAACTTTATGGTTCTTCTAGGAGACCACTTCGAAGATTACATTCGCGTGTGACATCCAATAATCCAAATGTAACACTTCGCATTTTCACAACATAACCCACACGACTTTCATTGTATTTATGCTTTATTCACTTGACACATTGCAAATGTATGTTTACATGTGGTACAACTTATCTCATGATTCCGCTGAATTTATTAAAACTTGGACCATATTTTTGTGACAAAACAAACTTATCAATTTCGTTCGACAGTTCACAATCACAATCGCAAGTCAACTGCCAACCTAAAATCAATTAACCAATGACGAACTCGAATAGTTAGTATCTGGGAGTTGGTATCTCAGAATAGTGAGCTCGTTTTCTTTTGCAAACGTTAACTGCTACTAGT
The DNA here is from genome assembly GCA_947522985.1 of Lithophane socia. NCBI lineage: Eukaryota > Metazoa > Arthropoda > Insecta > Lepidoptera > Noctuidae > Lithophane > Lithophane socia. The sequence continues at coordinate 5,462,477 of OX383272.1, forward strand.
GCTGCTGTTAAAATAATCGACTACTGTAGTGAAAAAATAATAACGGCTTTTGCCACTTTTAAAGTCAGGCTGGTGCACAAATCTATGGAGTGATGAAAATAACAGATTTAAGAGAGAGAAAGAGAGAAGAAACTTTGATTCCGAAATCCAGTGATTCGGACAGTGTCCGCGTTAACAACTTCAGCATTTTTATATTTGAAAGTCCTATTCTACTTCGAAATCTTGGCCCACCGTAACGGCGTAACATAACTTATTAGAACACAGTATTGTATTGGTGCCCAAGCAATACCAGACTACGAATTTCATGGTTAACAGCCCGGAGTCTGGATTTGTGTCCGGATGCTGGCAATAGGCTCGCCCCCTATTAAATGGGACTTAAACATAACTGGCAACATGTGGGTGTACTAAAAGTATACCTTCCTAGCCCTTCGGGGATTACGGGCGTCATGTCATGTACATAATTAAGAAAAACCTAAAATAAATCAACAATACTTCATCATAATCTGCCTAGCCTTTTCCCAACAATGTTGGGGTCGGCTTCCAGTCTAACCGGATGCAGCTGAATACCAGTATTTTACATGGAGCGACTGCCTATCTGACCTCCACAATCCAGTTACTGGGTAACACGATACCCCTTGGTAAGACATCCACAGACCAAACCCGGCAAGCTTAACTTAACGTGATGGATTAGGAGTGAGGCGTATTTATCGTCACAGATAGAAATCACAGATATTATAAAATAGCAGATAGCAATTGCTCCTAACGATAAAAAATATCTGTTACTTAAAATCACAGATCCTCAAGACTGTTACTGTTAAAACTTCGGATACGATTTTCGACTTTAACGAAAAGAAATAAAGAAGATATTCAATTGAGTCAATACGTATTTATCGTCTGTACAAAAATCACAGGCTGTGATTATATAACAGATAGATACGATGTTCGACTTTAAATCAAAAGAAATAAAGATGATATTCGATTGAGATACGTATTTAACAAAAATCACAGGCTGTGATTTAATAACAGATATTTGGATCTGTTATTTTTTTGTCACAGTCACAGTGATCACACATATCGTGTTTCACCTGTTACAACCCATCTCTATGATGGATCGACCCGTGCAGCTGTTATTACAGTTACAAGCAATGTGGTTATTACTTAGCCACGAGCTCCTCACTTATTTCATGCAAATAAAAATAAGCTCATATCACAATATCCAATACTTAGCACTTTTTCTCTGCTTTAACACAACGCTTCTGCTTTTTTTTTTACAGTTCGATTTATTCCTCTGCATTCTCAGATGGAGGGTATTTATGTGGATAAATGATACATGTCACACAAAGAAAGATCTCACTAATACAAGGGTAGGGTTGTCCCGGGTTCAAATAAAACAATGACGCTAACAATAAACATTATATTCGTAGTTCTAGATATAATACATAGTATGAAACATAAATACAATCTGCAGTTATACAGTATTACGTCTATTTACATTAACAGCTCGCTTTCAGTAGAAGTATGGTCAAATGTTAAAGTTAACCGACAATCACAATATAATGTTAACAAAATGTCTGACATTGTGATTTGTTAGTCAAATTCACTGGTGTCAAATTATTTTTGAGGATTTTTTTTATTTCTTTCTCTCTATGTTATGTTTAATACCAATACATGTCAAAATATCGATAAACATAATCATTATAATAGGATCCCTCATAGACGATTTAGTATTTAAAGTTGACTTTTCAAAATATAAGGTAAGCTCACTAGCCACCATTTAAGTTTTACTCCACATGAATCGTCCACAAAGGATCATTATTCGCTTACAAAATCAAAATAAATACACTTTATGGAAATCTCAATAACTTAATAAGAACTATACGATATTAAACCAACTTTATTTATTCTAAGCATGCTATAAGATAAAAAAATACTAACATTTCAATAAGTGGCAACACTGAAACAAGTTTGCCAACATAATCACATTGCAATTTATTGAAATGCGCTCGTTAACAGATATCTAAGCTTCTTAAAAATAATAAAAAATATGTCACACCTACTGAGTATACTCATTTTTTTCTTTGTCAATTTATATAAAGTCATAATTTACCGCGGAAATAATAACGAACATACCGTTTGCCATTTGCATTGTTAGTTTTAGCTATATAATTAATACGATGGCTAGCATTTGTAACTAAAGTAACAGAATTGTGTACATCAAATTATTCTTTGGATAACTTACACTAGGGAAAGCTCATAAATATTAGTATAGACACAATATAAAATAGATGGATAAACAATGGGTGTTTATTTGGTTATGGTGAATATTTTTTTATATAAGGTGTTAAAAAATAACTTTACAAACTGCTTTACAGACAGACATTAGAAAAAAAAACAACTCTGAAATCGCGAAAAAAAAAAAACTTGCTGTTCCGTACATAAGTTTACTACCTACTGTTCTATAATAAACAATTTTTCTTTATTTTTTGTTTGTTTTTCTAAACTGTATGGGACAGCTGTTTTTTTTTTCGCGATTTCAGAGTTTGTCCCATAGTAAAAGTTATTCAGTTCGATGACCTAAAGCACCTCTTAAAGTTTGTAAAGTTATACACGTGTTTTATTCATTTCCAATTACGTTCAAGCCAGTTTAATTCAATTGAAATATACACCCTGAATAATTTAATTCCCATTATCAAGTAAATAAACATTGCTTTAATATCTTATGTCAAAAAATAAACCAAAACAGCTCTTAACATACATGCACCAGTTTAACTTAATTGAGATTATTGTAACAAGATATACAAAGATAACTTAATAACTTGAACATTATGAAGAATTTGGTGTTAACTCTATATTAATCTAGCACCAAATTGTATTTACAACTTATATGAGAAAAGAAGAGACGAGAAACAGACTAGGTAGACATAATCGTTGTGGCGAAATAAGTATGGCGACGATGGAAAAAGATATTTGAATCTTTTGAGACAGTAATACATGTTGGTCATAGCTCGCCACGCGAAGGCGAGTACCAACGTATAGTCTAGCCCCACCATATGATAGCTCATATGATGCATATGATGCTCGCCTAGCTGGCCGAGTTCAGGCGACCGCCGTTTACGCGGTTACGTGGTAACGTGGTACGCGGTAACGTGTATACGGTTCGTTTCAAGGTGATAAATCGAGCGAGCGATCCCGAGTGGTGACTCGGGATCGCTCGCTCGTCTCACTTCGGAACACTCTCGGTTTTTCTGCCTGCACTCGGTAATTATGGCCAACATTTGGATAGCTCCACAAAAACTCGTGAACATTGGCAGGTGCAATTGGTCTCTTTCGAACTTGACCAACATGTATTACCGGCTAACGAGTAATTTCAGGCCCGGTTTTCATTTTGTAGAATAACCCTTGGTTTCTAAAAGCCTATTTAGTTGAAACTGTTGTCAAGTGGTTTACATGGCTACTGTTAATCCGCGTACCACACATAATATCAGAGACTTGATCAAGCTTTCTCCTCTGACAATGAGTCCTGGTCAAACATCCAATTTCAAATCTATGTTTTATTCAGATGGCCAATTCCCGTAATCAAAAACGTTCAAAATCTACTCGCAATCTCATCTCAGCGTCAATCAATGTCAAAAACTTGTCATAAATTTAGGGAAAAGAGAGGTATTTTTGACAGATTGTTCTTAAAAACACAGGAATTGCCCCTCTATTGTATCAAGTCCATAAAAAACAAAAGACTGTCAGTACAATAACACTACGTTACACATTTAAACGTCTAACACATAGCTAGCTATTTATCTTTAGACCTAAATGTAAGTGAAATAAGTCCTAATATTGAATGTAAGAGAATGAGGCATAAGCATTGACTTCCCTGTAGAGTGACAGCGTTAAACTTTACTGTACCATTTTATAGTAATAACTTCCATCTTGATTTAAAGCATCGATGATCGAAAATTTTATCTGTCTGTGTTAAAAACCCAGATGTAAATGTCTATTTAAACATAACATAACATCACGCCTGCATTCCCCTAAGGGTTAGGCAGAGATGTACTTATTATTGCACTCACATATCGCCAGTTATGTTTCAGTCCCATGTTATAGGAGGCGAGAGTCCCATGCATTAAGTTTGCCAATATTTTGCCTTTTGAAATGATATGGCACTAGATAATTGAAAAAATAAGTGAATTATTTTCTCTAATGATGTTGCCAAAGCATTAACAGGTATAGCTGCAAGATTATGAACGTATTACACATACAGGGTAATTTTTTAACAGATATCTTATCTCCAATGGTTGGCATAGTTGCCAGTGATTTCTATTTAAAAACTTACCCTGTATTTTTAATTTATAGTATTTTTACCTACATTACACACATACAACCTTACGAAGCATATGAGTTATCACATGTGGTGGTCCGATTCTTAGTCATAGAATAGAATTTCGTAAGCAGTACTATCAGATATCCCATACAGGGTAAAATTGGAATCATTCATATACTTGAGTATTTTTTTTCCCTTGAAAGGTCCCCAATAATTTCAATTACACCCTGTATCTGTCATTATTTTACATGAAAATAATTTTAGTGTAATAGAAGCTTTTATAATTCTCTTCGAGTACAATATCATAGCAGCATTTTTTTTTTTTCTAAAATATGGGTAGTATTAAAAATGTGCCTTGTTTCCATAAAAATGTTTTTATTTGTGCGTTCAATAAGAGCACAGTTAATAAGTTATTGTTTAAAATAACGCACATTAAAATAATACCCATCAAGTATAGTCTTTTATGCCAAATATTAGTTTAGGTACTTTTAAAATACATTTAAGCATACAAATAATTCGTTTGTCCCTAACACGAAATGTGAATGTATAATATCAATTTATTTATTTTTGTTATTTTATCATTAATATTATTGAATACATTGAACATAATTTATTGAGCCTGGAAATGTTATAACGTTTCATCAAACGCAATGGACGTATTTATTTTCACAATCTGTGTATTTTGACAGCTAGTGTTGTTTTATTTTCTTACTTTAGTCGATTATGGTGGTGTATGTCATGATAGTCAGTTTTATAGTTTGAATAATATTTTGGGATGTAAAACTCGCAAGTTTATAGTTTTCCTAATTTTTATATTCGTTTTTTAAAATGCTCCAGAAGTTCGTTAATGGCAATAAATGTATTCACGAGCAGAATTATACGCACGTTCATAACGTCCACATATTTCACTCGCGTAAGAGTACAAGCGAGTAGTCACGCGAGTACAGAGGCCCTAGTGTGAGTTTCTTTTAACCATCTCGACTTACGCAGCGACCGCTTTCGGTGCTCCGTTTGGCCCTACACTGGCCTTCACTGGTGAAGGGCCAATCGGAGCGCCGAACGCGGTCGCTGCGTAAAGTCGAGATGGTTAAAAGAAACTCACACTAGGGCTTCAAGAGTCATGGTGTTGCTTCGATGCTACTCGTATATTATCACCTTACCTAGACATGTACTTAGGTTATGCGTTGTCAGCCAGTCAGTCAAGAAACGGCTTTAACAAATATAGAAAAAAATCATAAGATTTTCTGATCTCGTCAATCACACAACTCCATCATCACCATCATTTATATACTCCTTATGGCAATCTTCTATCTTTTACCAAAACCTGCGAGTTCCACCACCCTACCAGCACAATTACTAAGCTCATAGACTAGTCTCCACCCAGCCAACCACGACTAATTTTCCATAAGTAATATCTTACGCCAAAGCGAGATACTACTAGGCGTAAACAACGTCAAATATCGTTTCGACGCGAGATAATGCGACGACAAAGTTAAGTCGTGTTATGTATGTTAGCCTGGCATGACTTACAATATATTTAGTTGGCTATCACGTCGAGATGTTCCTTCGGCATAGGAGGTAAGACGTGGACCTGCTTCGCTTTACCTGCATGGTACACTTGACCTGGACTGAATGGTTCGAGTCGGGGGTGAGCTGAGATGTCTTTCTTCGGATCTAGAAAATTATATTGCGTTTGTAAGATGTTATTAGGTTCAGGTTTGTAGACAAGAAATTTAGGAAGGACATGTTTTTGAGCTCTGAATGAAATGTTACCTTTTGATGTTTTAATAAGGTCCTTATTTAAACACACTTGTGCGATAAATCGCCCACGAGTCTCGCATGGACATTTTCACCCATCGATATTTGAAAAACTCTCCTCGTGTAAACAACCTATCGGGTCCCGCCGAATCTCAAGAGATTATCGAAAAATAGGTGTTAAAATTTGTCTCCTTTGATAAGTTAACAATGCCTACAAAGAAAAGGAAGTCTAAATAATATAATTGTATTTACCTTTGGTATTAGCTGCGATGTATTTAGACAGTCGGACGGTCGGCAGCGGCAAGTATCCTGCGACTAACGGCATCACATCTAGCGTTACATTCTGCGGTTCCGTGCTCGTACATTCCATTGTTATTACACCTTGAAAAAGAAACGTAATATGTATAAAAGTCAATGCAAAGGTCTATTATGTTTTATATTGATAAACTAGCTGCACCCCGCGGTTTCACTTGCGTAAGTCTCAATGCCGTGGAAATATCGGGATAAAAAGTATCCTATGTGTTAATCCAGGTTGTAAACTATCTGTTTGCCAAATTTCATCCAAATCCATTCAGTAGTTTTTACGTGAAAGAGTAACAAACATCCATCCATCCATCCATACTCTTACAAACTTTCGCGTTTATAATATTAGTTAGATATTTTTATTTTTACCTGCAGTACGACCAAGAACAGCCCACATGGTCTGGTCAGCGAGTACTTCGTACATAAGCGACGTGTATTCTGTTTCATTCACCTGAAATTATATAGACTTAGGTTAGGCAGAGAAGATTGATATAGCAACAGTGTTAATAAATTAAAAATTTAAAAAACCCCCGACAAAAACAAAGCGTCTAAAAAGTAAAAAAATAATATCATAAAAGTTGTAGGTAATATTTTGATCCAAGCGTCGTCGTGTCGGGGGACGGCCAATGCAAACGCCAACACACACTAGGCATAATGAATGTATGCTGTTGTAGAAAGGATAGCTGCTGTTAACTTCCTATTTTCATTAGCCGTCCCCCGACACGACGACGCTTGGATCAAAATATTACCTACAACTTTTATGATATTATTTTTTTACTTTTTAGACGCTTTGTTTTTGTCGGGGGTTTTTTAAATTTTTAATTTAATTTTTATTTCCAGCTTTTTAAATTTTATATTATATTACTAGTAGAAACGCTACGATCAAGACGCAGCTCGCCGAAATCTGCGTAGCTGTACGTTTTTTGCCACAGTGAAGCTTGTCACCTACTAATTCACTCTCATTTATCTTTCCTACTCCATCATCAGACTTTGATCACCATCTATCTGTAACCTATGTGTTGAGACCTTTCCAATGAGTCCAAACGCGATACCTCTGCTGTAAGTTCGTGAGGGAGTTGGGTATCCTGCAAATTCCAGGTGATGCTGCAGCATCAGCTCAAGGTTACTACATATATTCTTTTCATATAATTGAAATAAGAGAATTCTAAATTTCCAATCGATTAGACCTGTGGAAGATGCTCACATCCATTCATCAACTAGAAAAGAGCTCATAATTTTCAAACGGCTGAACCGATTTTCTTGAATCATAGCTAAGAACACTCTCGATTAAGTCACCTTTCAAACAAAACCAAAAAAATCAAAATCGGTTCAGCCGTTTGGCAGCTACGATGGCGCAGACAGACACACAGATACACAGATACACAGATACACAGATACACACGTTAAACTTATAACACCCCTCTTTTTCCGTCGGGGGTTAAAAATAATAAACACCAGAAAGAAAATTACAGTATTCGACTTTATTGGATACTCATGGCATATTTTTATGCCAAGATTTCATTTTTTTTTCTCATTTTTCCACCCCTTTCTATGTATGAGCTTTTCTGCTCAATTTGTCATGAATGCACCTAAAACTTATTTCAAACTAAATTAAATTAAAACTTAACAAAACAATTTCCACATACCCTCTGCACGCTCAACTGCAAACAGCACATTTGCGAAGCCCTACAAAAGTCGGATCCCTTACTAGGCTCCAATTTAGTCCTTATAACAAACAGTGTAGTATAGTCTTGTATGTCAAACGGACAGCTGAATGGTCTGCCCGGCCCCTCGGTGTCTGAGGGGTGATAGTGCACGGAGAATGTGGCCTTCATTGGACCTGCTTTTACCAGGGGGTCTTTGAGTAGTTCCCACATGAATGAGGCTGTAGTACCGTCTGATGCTACCATCTGGAAGACAGCAAGATGAGGTTGATTAAAACAGATGTACTCCCGCCATCTTAGTGTTTGACTCGAATCGAATGTGATTCAACTTGGTATCTCGTTGATTGTATTCCAAACTAGAAGATTTCGGGAGTAATAATAATAGTCCTCCAGGCCGATTTTCGGCGCGGGAGTAAGTCGTAAGTAAACATTGAAAAGCAAAAATGCTGCGTGGATTATGCCTACATCAATCTACCATAGTCGACCTAACTTGTGCAACATAATTGTTACTTTTGTATATTAAAAAAAAGTATAATTCATAAATCATTAACTTTTTTATGAAACTGTTTATCAAAGTCATAATATTATGAAACTGTTTAAAGAACGCTATAAGTTTTTTTTTTCATAATAGCTCTCATTGTCCATTATGTTATGTGACGTCAATTGCAACATTTTTAATTTTTCCCACAAAATTTCCTATGCGTGCAAAATAAGGAAAACTAGCTAAAAATAATCCATACCATATGATCAGAATTCTTCGGATTCATATCCGCCACTGAGTTATCAGCACCATCACACTCTAACTTCGGGTCTATCAGCGAGAACTGCACCAGGTGCACCACGGTAGACTTGAGGGTCACGTGGATGAACTTCCTCGCGTTTGAGGTGAGGAGTCGCCAGGATGCCACCATGGGAGGGGTAAAGTGTAGCGGCACTTCTGTCACAGCTTCCCACCAGGGACAGGTTAGCCAGACCTGTGGAAGATAAGCATAATCATAATTTATGTTTCAATTCTCATATTCTGTTCTGAAATAGTATGTATAGTTTCGAAAAAAGTATAAATGATCTAAGACGATATTTATGTAATAAATCTGTTATTTCGTAGTCTACCGATGCACATAGTTTTTTTGTGTCGCATAATTTACAGACCATTATTGGTTAAAAGTAAGACTTTTGTATCTTTACCAATAATGAAGCAAAGACCTCATAGTTTTGCAATTTGCAATAAAAAAAGCAACTATTGGTAAGCAAAACGATTCGTTTTTGTTTATAGGAACCGAGCAAAAATAAGCCACGACATCGACAGGTTGATGGTATCCGACTTAAAATGATAGTTTAAAAAGGCTACCCGTAGACTGCCGGTAAAATGATTGTGTGTTTGTTTAACCAGCTTTACAATTTCCGTGTCTTGCTTCTCATTCTGCGTCTATGTCTGTACAACTTTGCTACACAGTGTCTTAAACCGTACAAAATACATGAAATCTAATAAAATATACAATTTTAAATTCTATAGTTAAGTATTTTAGGGGTATGAGGAACAGGGTGTAAAGTTCACTCATCCACCATAGAAAAGGGAGGATCCTCCTACCAGACGGGTGTTGTGTCTGGCGGGGAACTGCCCAATGATTGATGTTGGGTTTTTGTATATTATGTTATGTCCACTGCACGGTAAACTTTAATTGCGCGATGCAGGATTTATGTGACGTCAGGATTTTTGTGTGACGTCAGGTCTTTGATGCGTAGTTCGCATGTGGCGATGTAGATACCGCCACAGTATAAACTCACACTATGCTCAATACTCTTCTCCTTCCTAGGCTGCAAGGTGGCGAACAGTCGCAGCGGCACGCGGGTGGTCTGAAACGGCTCCATAGATGCCACCTTGATGGATAGCTCGCGACTCATCGCTGTGTCGTTGTCGGCGAAGCGAATGAGCAGGCCTGATGATGTCTTGAGAAGTATCGTTGTGTTCTGCGTAAAGAAAAGAAGAAAATGTTGCTTTATACAGGGGGAGATTGAATTCATGGGCATCCTCTTATGGGTTCATGTTCATTGTACTCATCATTATGAATAACTTTCACTACGGGACTAATCCTAAAATAGCGATGGTCCCATAGTGAAAATTGTTCATAATGATGAGCCCATGAATTAAATTTTACCCTGTAGAAATTAATATTAATACTATCAGATTAATTGTAGAGTTATCTAGCTTAATTAAGAGGCTGTAAAAGTGAATTTAGTTTATGGTATCTTTTAAAAGGTGTCACCCTTATGTTAGGGAATATAAAGAAAAGGCCAGCCCTTACAAAAATCTATTATAGTATTGCCTATGTTTTGTTGAAGGTTGTTTCGAATCATACCACTTTTGCACTACCGGAGAGGTGTTGCCGAGAAACGCGTTGAAATTGTTGTAATAAAGTGTTGATTTAGACTAGCTAATGTGGTCTAGCTTCCACATTTGACTGCAAATGCAATTGTACGGATGACAGGGTTACAGCTTTTAAGACTAAATTTTTGTGAATTAGTTGGTTAAATCTATTTTGCCTACATAAATAGTTAGTTTAAATGGTGCCAAGTTAAATTTAATTGATTTCAGTACTAGACAATCAACAAACCTCTTCAATATGCGAGCTCCCACTCGTCACCACTAACTCTATCGCCTGTTCCAATCCAGCTACAAGATCCTTCTTCGCTTCCACCTTATTTAAGAAAACATTCACTCCCTGCGTCACAACTTCACACCCCATCTTAGTACCGATGAGAACATTCGATAAAAACTCTAATTTCCCTTCCACTACCAAAGATACCTGAAATTAAATAAAATGGACTTTATTTGCAATAAATACATTACAGATGGTCAGGTTTTCTACAGTTCCAAAAGCAGCATGCATATTCATAAAATATGTAAAGGTGTGTCCAAACATAAAGCGGCAATCGTGTTCGGCTGCCGCGCTGTGATTGGACGACTGCCGCGCGCGAACGCTTTTGTCTACTTGCCGCGCACAAACATTTTTACTTATCTAGAGCGCAGCAGAAATGTGTCTTAAAACTAATGGAATAGGCATTACATTTCATGTCATAGTTAATACAACATTATTGATTATTATAAAGGTCAAATTGCATTAGCTAGCGAAATTCTTCAGACGCAATGCCATAACATGATAAAAGAAGAAATAAATATTAGATGATCTTCGAACTAAAAAAATAAAACATGCGGGGCAGTCTTTGGGGACTGCCGATAGAAATGAAAACTAAGCAACAATGCGTTCCCTTAACGTAATTCAAACGGTAGATGGTAGATGGCGCTAAAAAACAAATCACTTCAAGCGTGACGATGACGCGAGTTCCATGATTTTTGTTCACCCAAAAAGTGTTCAACGCGCCTAAAGAAGTTTTCACATCAGAATAACCATCAAACATTTTTTTTTCACTACCATCACGCCTTTGCTGTGGAGTTACGCTAACTAATTTAATCTAGCATTTGGACCTAGTAGATTATCAAGATCATTTATCAAATTAAAAGGAGAATATCAATGCGAATTTTTAAAATCAAGGTACTCATTCACAAAGGGATTTGTTTATAAGTCATTCATTAAAGCAGTTTAAAATTTTTGATAACCAACCTGACCAAGTTTGAATGTCCCACATATTGTCGCTACAAAATCGAGTAACAAGTCATTCGAACCCGGCTTTAGTATAACCGTTTCTTCAGAAAAACAGTTTTCGTAACTGTGTCGCATCGTTGCGGAGGGTTTCCGGTATTTGCAGCTGTCGGAACGTTTGAGGGTTACCTTCGGGTTTTGACATTCAACAGTGACTTTTTGTAGGGATCTGTCTTCTTTGTAATGAATTTGTGAGGTTATGTGTAAAGGGTTTAGTAAAGGGTTCTTGGGTTTTAAATCGTCCAGTCTTATGCTGAAATGGAAAAAGCAAAATTAATAATTTACAAGTGAAAATAAAAAAAATGACATGCAAACTGAAAAAAAAAACGAAAAAAAAAATACACGGCCTACCCTGACGCTTCCGCCTTCAGTTAAACTTTTTAAGGTTTATTTAAATCCTTGTATGTTATTTCCACGTAAACCAAAATAAACTTTATGACAGTCTAAATAAAGTTGATTTTAGGCTGACTAGTACCGTTGAAAAAGTTATAAAAAAATATGAAGTTGTAGCGCAAACTGAACCTTAAGTGTAGGAATTACAGTTGTTTTTCCTCAAACTCGTGTTTGTTTACCTGTTTGGCAAACAAATTGCGAATGCAGAATAGACAGCAAAATTGAATAAATACTTAAAAAGAACCTCACCTTGTAATTAAATTAGTAGTTTCACTCTCAGGCTCAACCGGCCCCCGTTTCGGCGAGCCCACACTACCGCTAACACTTAAATCAGTCTTATAACTTTTAACAGGCGTCTTTTTCTCCGCCTTATCATCCTTACACCTCTCTATACTTATTGCTGCCCTAGTACAAGTCACATCTTTCGGCAAATAACTCACCACCGTCATGCGACATTGGACCTTATTGTCAGTGATATAAACACCACGTTCCGACGGCACTAACGTCACTGATACGACCTTGAAACATTCGTTCAACTCTGTGAGAACCGTTTCGGTCTTTTTGGACAGGTCTTCTCGTATCGATTTCATCATTTCCTCGAAATAGAAGTTTCTGACTAGGATTTCTAATTCGGCTGTGCTTGCTATTGTTGCTGAGAGTTTTGTGTATCTAGAAGATGAAAAAATGCCTTAGTTTTTGTGTGCAAAAAGTCAAAGAAGGGTCAAGAACAGCGTCTTTTCCTCGATAAAAAGCACTCTGTTCCATTTGAAATAAGATTAGACATTTAAACAAACCTTTATACAGTCCGTTTAACCGATTTTGACTTCTATACCATAGGGATAAGGATGGCATTAAAAGCCAAAAAAGTTACAAAATACCAACTGTCTACTGCAGCTGCCATTTGTCACGCCATCAACGCAATAGAACTCAAAATCGGTTGAACGGATTGTAAAAAAGGTTTATATAAATGTCTAATCTTATTTAAAATGGAGTATAGCTATTTCAAATCAGCCTGTAGATAGATAGTATTGCACGACTCTTGGACAAAGGATTCTCGTCCATTTATTCTTCACAACAATTCTTGATAGTATGCTTATTTTCTTGTCTTGTCCGTGGTACAAAGTGAATTCGTGTTTTAAAACCCAAATTTACCTTTTTAGGACAATAATTTAGAATGTCAATTTCAAAATCATAGTTACGTTCAAAGTTCTAAAAAATTCTACTTCTCATCGCTAAGAGACCTACTTCATCATCATCTGTCTAGCCTTTTCCCTACTATATTGGGGTCGGCTTCCAGTGTAACCGGATGCAGCTGAATACCAGTATTTTACTTAGAGCGACTGCCTATCTGACCTTCACAACCCAGTAACTGGGTAATACGATACCCCTTGGCAAGACTGGTTGTCAGACTTTCGGGCTGCTGACGACACGTAACGGCTGTCAATGACTCACAAATGACAGCCGGGACCAACAGCTTAAAGTGCTTTCCGAGGCCAGGAGGAGTCTCGATGTGTAAAGATGGTCACCCATCCACTGACCAACCCCGGCAAGCGTAGCTTAACCTGATAGATCGACCCGTGCGGCTGTTATTACTTAGCCAAGAGCTCCTCACCTCAGCTAAGAGACCCACCTGTCCATATCATTCATCTTCTTAGCAGCTGCAACTAGTTCAAGCCTGGTCTGTGCGGCCAGGTCCCGCCAACCTTGCTCCTCATAAGACCTTAGCGCATCCATCAGGAATACTACAGCTTTACCAGTCTCGCCTAACTCGGAGTAGAAGCCGGCTAAGTCGCGGCCTATAAGACGGGCGAATCTGAAATTGTGGAGAAAAAGTTTTGAGGGGTTCGAAATTTTGCATTTTTATTTGCAAGAACTGTTTCTGGATGTAGTCGTTTTGGTAATGTTTAAAGTCACTCCTCTTGGCATAGTATTTTCAGATCTCGATTGAGGTAATTCAATACTATTTTTACTTTCATAAAATAAAAATAGGATATTAGGACTTTCATAAAAATGATCTAGTGACCATAAATATACATTTGCTTCCGAAAACGATTACAAAAAATTACATTATAAAAATATATATTTTGACCATAATTATCACAATTTAATCTTTGATATTTTAACGACAGATTGTACATTCAGGAAAACAAGAAAATTGATTTTAGAGGTATGAGGAACAGGGTGGAAGCTCCTCATCCTCCATAGAAAAATGAGGATCCTCCAACAAGGCGGGTGCTGTGTCTGGTGGGCCACTGCCCAACCGTTGTTGTATGTTAATCGCAAGAATAACTCTGCTTGCGCGATGAAGGATTTGCGTGCCGTCAGTTGCAATGCGTAGATCGTATGTAGAGGTGAACCATTCCCAGATTCCGTCACTATTAGCCGTGGAAAACAAGTTCTTATTTCGTCACCGGAGTAAAATTCTCAGCAAAAACTTACCTTAACCGTCCAATATGCTTATACGTCCCCATAGCTAGCTCGGCCAGCTCCAAGTAATACTGTTGAAAGCAGGTCTTGCTACACAACGCTTCTTTTAACCGATCTGTTGGGGTTGGATGTTGGTTGTTGGTCTCATTGTCACCCATTCCTGCTGATAGCATGACTACTAGGTGCAGTTGCTCTGAGGACGGGTCTGGCGAGCCGGGGAGGAGGCCACAGAGTTTGCCTAATTCGTGGAGCTGGAACAAGGAATTATGGAGTTTGAAATCCTTACTAATATTATAAATGCGAAAGTAACTTGTATCTCTCTGTCTGTCTGTCGCGCTTTCACACCAAAACTACTGAACCGATTTAAATGAAATTTGGTACACAGATAGTCTAGAGCTTGAGAAAGGACATAGACTACTTTTTATCGACATACCACGCGGCGAAGCTGCGGGCGGAAGCTAGTAGAAATATATTTATTTCCAGGTAATACAATTGCAGTTAACAACAGTTAAGGTATTACCTACAGCTATTTCTCACAATTAATATTGGCAGTGAGCCCCTAACTAGCCAGTCGGTATCTATATTAAAATGAAGGGATTATTTTATTATCGTGTTGTTACTGGACTGTGTGAAAGATGATATGGCTAGAAAGGGAGCGACTACCGATATGACTACTAATAGAGAAGTATGGAAGAAAAAGACATATTGCGCCGACGACAAATAAATTGGGATACGGGCAAGCTTATGCTGTTTATTGCCGTATATTGCAGCTTATTACCGTACAGGCACAATCCCCTTTACCCATATAACACTTTGCCCAGTCCGATAATCATTTTTTTCTTCTAGAATAATCTGAAAACCGGCCAAGTTTGAGTCGAACTCGCGCATTAAAAAAGTGTTTCGTTACGTTTGGACATTCGTAACGTAATATTATACAAGGATACATCATTCAACAAAACAACATCATTGTCACTTGTTTTCAACTGTTCTGGCTTGATGCCAGGTCAACATTTAAAACAACAACTGTCCGTAGCCAAGGGCGTGTCCAAGAGGCTCGACTCAGCGATTGATATTGGAATGTGTAACAAAAATAAAATCACTGATATTATTTCACTACAATTCGACAGTACATACTGATATTAAAAGACTCAATTGGTTGATACACTTTTAGCTTTCTTAACTTCTAATGAGCATCAACAAGCTATGTTGTAGCTCTAATTATACATTATCTTATGTAATTTTCTTTCATAACGAGAACAGTGTTAAGATCTGTGATTTCTTTAAAAATCTCTGTTTGGTGCTTTGTTATTAACGGTCAGTCAAACATGCACATCACATGCGCGCAGCGTTTATGCGCATGTGAGTTTAACGGAATGAATATTATTTTTGACGTGACAACGTCTAATAAATCGATGAACGCCGGCTGCACGCACGAAAAAGGATGACTCATTGTCCCGTTACGTTCATTGTAACGTTACGATCAGAACGAGAGCGCTACACGAGCGAGCGAAAGGCACTTGTTATGACGTTGTCACGTTAAACTATCGTCCGTAAACCGACTTTACAGACAACCAATTTTTCAACATTGACCATATCCTAAGCAGTATGCAACAGTGGCGTTTGAGTCGCAGTACACACATAACTTACGAATTATTTTTAGACGCCAGTCTCTCGCATGCGCGCAAGGGATCTGCGCATGTAATGCTAATCTAGTAAGATCGTTTTTATTTACCTTATCCTTAGCATTGTGCAGCATCGGCGCTTGAGTAGCAGAACAAATATTTAACGCATTGTTATTAGCTGCTAGTCTCTTACATGCGCGCAATGTTTCTACGCACACTAAGAGTAATTCAAATAATTTCATAGTTATTTTCTTACCTTATCTTTAGCATTATGTAGCAGCGGCGCTTGAGTAGCAGTACACATATCGAGCGCGTTGTTATTGGCTGCCAGTCTCTCACATGCGCGCAACGTCTCTGCGCATGCGAGTTGCGCCCAGCATGCGGCCGCACCTTCCACTGCGGTTGCGCCGAGTAGGGATAGCTCCACTAGAGTATTGTGGACGGTGGATAGGCAGCGGGAGGCGATCTGGAAGGCAAATAAAGGGCTATTTGAATTGTTTTTGAAGAATTTACCTTAACCAAGCAAAATTTGTATATATGGATCGTAGCAGGTAGCTTTCAGTAGTTTCTGCCTACCCGCATGGGAAGAAGGCGCGAGTTTATGTATGTATATACCACCAAATACGTGTCGACTTGAGAACCTCCTCCTTTTTTTTGTCGGTAAAAAAATGAAAATGAGTCTTCGTGACACCCACGAGCGACCAAGAGGATCGACCACAGATGATAGAGGTCGAAGTTCTTGTTTGGAAGGTTCGACAGATCGTTGTAAACCTACAAAGGGATGTTGGAGATCTTGATCCCTTTTTTTAATTTTTTGAAAGGCGATCGAATAATTTCAGGAATCGACGCAATTAACTTTCAGGCAGTTATAAATTATAGGCACTAATACTAACTTGGAAAATGAAAAACATAAATAGGCTACTTTTTGTTCAAACTAAGGGCCCGGCGCTCACTTGGCGAGGCGCAGCGCAGCGCGGTTGTCACTGCCAAACAAATATCGATCTTGCAGCAATTGAAATAAAGTTGAGAATAAATAAACTTCCATGAGCTCGAGAGTGTATCTAAGCGGAAAAAGGTGCTTGTCTCAGGTTATTTATTTTCGACTTTATTTTAAGAATCGTAACGTTGATATTGGTTTGGCAATGAGAACCGTGCTGCGCTGCGGCGCCTCGCCAGCAGGCGTAGCATGGCGCTTTCTATCTCTACGAAGAATAGACATAGCTTTTTCTATACAAAGTGACAGTTCGTTTCTTCATTTTTAACATCCACCGTAGAAATCTTTCTACAATCTTCTTTTTGTCTTTCATTTCTAACGATCTTTGTCTAGGTCTTTTTGGAGGTAGACTATTTCGGAAGAAAGTTTTCTATCCTTACTGTCAAAATCACACTGACAACCGATAAATCTTATGATAAAACAAAGAATTCTGAGTCGAACTATGTAAAAGAGTTTCGTAAAAAGTGCAGTTGACTCTTTCTATTATGCTGCCGTCTCGTACTGTCTACTGTCTACAGGAAACGTCATTTTTGTCTACTCTTCCGTCGACAAAACGGTGCTCATGCTACGCCTGCAGATGTGCGCCAGCCTTAAAATGACATTTTCATAACTCCATCAATCAATCTGCCTAGCCTTATCCGCCTGAACCGATATCATTTCCGATTTTCATTACTCCATATTGTCCTAAATATAACCCACATGATAAACATGAACAGTTAACAGATTAACTGCTCATCCCGTTTATTATTATGCCATCACTGTGTTATACAACTCATTTCCCGAGTGACATAATTACACCGTTTGTGCACTTGACCTACCACAACCGTCAATACACGACTGAATACATAGCATTGGTATATGTCATATGCGTTATACATGGCTGGTCATGGGGAAAATATTGGTTTGGAATATACAGATGGACAAGTATAAATCAATGTGGAAAACTATTGGCGAACCGTGACAGAGTAGAAATGTAGAAAAGAAAACTTAACTTAAAACTGTCAACTTAGCATCTAAGTTATTTGCAGTCTGTTAGGGATTGTTTTCAGAATATTCAGATTATAGAGAACTAGCTTCCGTCCGCGGCTTCGCCCGTGTAGTAGGTCGATAAAAAGTAGCCTATGTCCTTCCCCGGGATGATATCTATCTCCTTGCCAAATTTTATCGAAATCCGTTCAGTGGTTAAGGCGTGAAAAGGTAACATACAGACAGACAGAGTTACTTTCAAATTTATAATATTAGTATGGACTATAAACGTGAAATCTCAACAAAAAAAAAACTGCTTTTCCCTACAGTTATGTTCGCATAGCTCGTCAAAATGTAGGGAACAACTGATTTTATTTTCGCTATTTCAGGGTTGGTCCCATAGTGAAAGTTGTACATAATGGATCTTTCTTTTATTTTTTATTATTTATTTTTTCTTAATTTTAATTAATCATAGTCTGGCAGTTTGAGTAATTTATGCGGCCTAACCAAATGTCCTTTCTTTGGTATTGTTCGTCAAATCGTTGAGCTCCTTAAATTCGGAGTTGAGCTGCACGATTACTGACAAATGCGTGCACTGACTGGACAGGTCCACTCAATCTGTGTGGTTCTTTCCTCAAAAGACCATTTCAGACACCAATCTACATGGTCTTCACATAATCTGACCAAGATTATGTCTGGACTTTAAAAGAGACTGTGACCTCTGAGTTTGTTTCGGCCTTTCTTCTCAGAGTAGTCAGATAGGAAACGCCGACCTCATCTAGTTTTAAAAAATGTGATTGACGTGTAAAAGTGTTTGTACAAACCTACTTACAGAAATAAAATCATTTATCATTTATCAATGATGAGTACACAATGTCCCCTTAAGAGGATACCCATGAATTCAATTTCACCCTGTATTGGGCTGGTGTTCGCAACGTATTAAGATTTAAGGTCAGTTTAGATAGGCATATTACTTCTTTGCTTCATACGAGTGAAAACCACACAGTTAAAAAAAAAAAAAATTTCTCCGAACTCAAAGAAAATAAATTCAAAAGCTTTTTTGGTTTTCTGGTTTAAGACAGTTACTCTCTTCAATGAGAAAAATACAAAGCTTATTTAAATTAGAATAACTGTCTGGTTATAAAATAAATAATTAAAAACTAAAATCATAGCCTCAGCGCGCTTTTTATTAATTTCTAGAGTCAATAGCCACTTTAACAAGCAAAAAAATAAAGATTTCAAGTATGGAATCTTTACCAAGAAGTACGCACGAACAATTTGGAACATACATTCGAAGTTATAAATAATTCACGATTGCAACACTTTATTGGACAGAAATTGCTTCGTAATTATCTTCAATGCTCGCGCTTGATTGTTTGCACATACATCATGTATTCTGTCTAACTTTACTGGAAATAGGCTAGCTATTTGCTAAATTAGTCTTTCTTTTCTAGTGTTTACTGAATCGAGGGGAGACTAAGTTGTTGAAAGGATTTGCTTCAGAATAATCATGTATTTTGTAATCTTTCATGGTTTAGTATTTTTTATTTTATTTAGTATGTATTCTAATAAGGTTCAAGTTCAATCCACAGAGTTTTATACGTAAACTAATATTGGACCGCCTTCCACGAACATCATCCAATGACTTCTCCCGCTCTGGGTGGAGCGGAAGGGCATGTCAGATTTTTACTGACTAAAACCCACCCGTGTTCCGTCAGTTGCCTGTTGCCAAGATCCCGGTATCCCTTTCGGACTAACCCGCAACCCTGGCAGACACAAACATTTAGCCTCAGGCGCTTAAGCAAGTATAGCCACCAGCTTTTGATCGACAGGCTATCTGGCTGGTCTTGATAAGCAATAAGCAACATTATCGCAAATCAGAAGATTTGGGCCTCAACGCTATGTTCAGAAGTTCAGTAGGTTTAATAATGTGATATACGCAAATTCCGCATCAACTGTTACTCTTACGATCAATGATGGCAATTGGCACATCAGTGGTAAGTTAACAAATTAACATTGATAGCGTTTTTATGTCGTAGCAGTAAGGGCTATTTTCGTGGTGCAAGTGTTACCACTAGGGTTGTCAACCATACTGTTACAAAAAAAATCGTAATCTGTTCGATTTATGCCCTAACGTGTGACTCCGGATTTTTAATTTGTCTGTCTGTGGTGTCTTGTTTATACCTTTTAAGTTGTAGTTGGGTTTTAGTTTTTATTACTTGATTTTTTTTTAATCTTTTGGGGTTATAATATATATATTTTTGAAATGTGCTCATTAAGCCCTTTCATTTGATACCCAACATATCCATAATTATAAAAAATAAACCATATTTTTTTTTAAGTTCCTCACGATATGTCCTCTAGAGGGCGCCATTTTTAATTTAATGTGACTTCACATAGCCTATAACCAGCGGACAATCACGACGCTTCTAACGATACCTCATTTGTCAAATTGTGATAAGTGGTTTGGAAGATAGGAGGGAACAGATGAACATACATACATACATACATACATACATACCGGTCAAAATCATAACCCTCCTTTTTTCTTCGCCGTAGTCGGGTAAAAATACATTATTTCTCCGAAATAGGTACTGTTTATTTTTCCACTTTCACTATAATTTACTTTATTTCTTGTACAAAAAGTTGGCAACCTTAGTTACCTACTGGTTATTGGTACTTGGTAGCCCATGTTCAGCAGACTTAAACGGGCTGATTTTCATCAGCTAATATCAATGGCCATTAATTGCGTACAGGCATCATTAAGTAATGTAAAACTAGCAAAGATTAATCTAATAAATCAGAACAAGCGGCCGTGTGTTCATAATTGCAGTATTCAGGCGCGCGTGGGCAACGATACGTCAGACGGGGTTATATTTCATGTTACGCTTGAAGTGTTAGATATAAGATGCATGTTAGTATCATGGATACTGTGATAGCTTTAAAAACATGTACGATACTTTATGGAACCTATCTTAAGAAACGCTGTCGTAACTTGAAGTCTAAACAAACTTTTATAGCTCGCGGGTAGGGTTACCTTGCGGATTTATCCGAACTTTTAGAGGGGATTTTTAAAACATAAAAAGCTAAATGAAGACTAAAAAGGTTAGATTAAAAAGAAAAACGTCCGGCTTTTCAAATTTCGAAATGGTAACTCTAAACGCGCGTTCTTTCTTTGATTGATCTATAGTCCGCGCTTTCATTGGCCGAACGCGATCATCGTGCGTGTACAATTTCGAATTCGATTGGAATGGTAAATGAAGGTGCCTTTTCAGCATAGTATCTGGTAAAATTACATAAGGACAGACCTGGGCGCTTACTCTTGATTTTAATTCCGATCTATCGACATTGGAATTTTCACGTTTCGTACTCTTGAGTTCGACGCTAGCGCCAAATTGTATTTGAATTGCGTGTCCATTTTTGGGAACTAAGTGGAATCGGGATCGGGCTTTGGGTGCTACTCTTGACTTACTTTGACAGCCGTCTATTGCGCCAGTATTGCGTTGGGATTGTTTGTTGATTGGGATTTTTCCAATAACAAAAGTGTAACTTTTTAGAAATTGTTTTGCGTTTTATGTGGTTTTCAGCAAGTAATAAGTATATAACATGGCAGGGTTGGCATTAATATACAGTGTTTTACGTAATTCCCATAAAAAACAATTAAAACAAAGACGAGATGAGCGTCGGAAGCGTTTTCTATGAATGAAGACGAATTTAAAGCAAATTATAGAGTGAGCAAGGATTTTTTTGAGAAAATTTATGAAAACATTAAGAGAAGAAGTGATATATCACCATAAGGTACTTAAGTATGTTGTCTTTGATATATTAGTTTTATCCCGTGGTTTTATCAATGATATTAATATCATGAATTTTGTTTGGAAGATCTTATAACTTAATTAATACTTGTATAATTCTTGCAGGTTTTAGTGGCACTTTTTATGCGAGTGCGAGTTAAGTACCAAAATCTAATTGGAGGAACATATGGTTGCTATGTTAACATATTGTTTATTTACTTAGGTACCACTTGTATAAAACTTTAATATTAGTAACTTAACGGAAAATAAATAATTGTTACTAAAAAAAGAACCACACGCGATCGATATTTGAACTAGCTAAACAAACTTGCATTTCGAATTCACTTTTTCTAAAACCCCTTGACTTGACTTTGTTTATGAAATTGGAGAACTCGCACGCCGCCAAATTTTTTTTTGTAGTAGTTATAGCCAACGACCCTTCCGCATGCAGCCAAAGTCATGGTAAATTTCATGATTTTAATCATATTTTTACGCCCAAATGAATTTAATATGTTACAAACAATCAATTAAACAACTGTTTATATCATATTTATGTATTAGCATTCTTATTTAAAGGATAAAGCATTTTAACGCCCTATTAGCGGTTTATCGTAATGAGTTGAACACCACTATTGCGGGCCGTAACATAGCTAACTTCACGTGTAACAAAATAATCGCGGGGCAATCCCAATTTCAATCCAATGTTGACAATATTGTTTTCAAGAGTACCGAATCACGTGACTGCAAAATTAACATTGGAATCGTATTGGCTTTAGATTGGAATTAAAATTAGTTTGAAGAGTAAGCCCCCTGGACTATCTATGCAGTGTTGTGTGTGTTTGCAGACGATAATAATAATAACGACTGTTTGCATTAGCGCAATCCAAAATTACGTAAAACTATTTTTTGTGTTATTGTCCGTGTTTGAAATGTCTATGGAAAAGTTTGAAACTAAAGTGAAAGGCTCACTAAAAGGCTTATGCCTGTTTTCACTCACTGCCTAAATAAAAGCGAGCTGTTGGTTTTTCAACGTTTAGCTCAGTGTCGAAAGTTGAAAATCGAACAGCGGCATTATTCGCCGGTAAATAAGCAACTCCTATACATACAAACTATAATGTAGGTATCGTTTAGGCACATATTAATACAATCGAGTAATAAATGGACCAAATACACTAACATAGTGCATTGTTTTTTATTGATAAAAATGCAATATGTAGTGACTAATCTGTTTAATAAACTCATAGGTACAGGATGATTAGTTAAATAAGTACCTATACATACATATATGTACCTATATTCCATGTTTTTTCCTTACTCCCGTGGGAAAATATTTTAATAGTTTGATAAAACAGTAGCTAAGTAATAACAGCCGCACGGGTCGATCCATCAGGTTAAGCAACACTTGCCGGGGTTGGTACGTGGATGGGTGACCATCTTTACATATCGAGATTCCTCCGTGCCTTGGAAAGCACGTGAAGCCGTTGGTCCCGGCTGTCATTTGTGGATCTTTGACAGTTGTTACGGGTCGTCAGAAGACCGAAAGTCTGAGAACCAGTCTTACCAAGGGGTATCGTATTACCCAGTTACTGGGTTGTGGAGGTCAGATAGGCAGTCGCTCCATGTAAAATACTGGTATTCAGCTGCATCCGGTTAGACTGGAAGCCGACCCCAACATAGTTGGGAAAAGGCTAGGCAGATGATGATGAGTTTGATAAAACAGTAATAAGGAAAATTCTGTAAAACAAATAATATTATAACTAATAACACACATACCTCCCAAGGTTTCGATGAAGGTAGTAACATGGCACTTTGACGTTGAAACAAATAGCTTCTAAAATCCAACAGGGAAGCTTTATTCTTTATAATCAGCTCTCTAAGATGTTGAGGAACCAAGGCAGTTAATCTCACTGCCTGCCAAGACGTCACAGGTTGCTTGAATGTTTCCAGCCATTTTGGACTCTCCGTCACATTAGAATTGAGCACAAATTGGGAGAACAGAGCATCTAATTCGTCATACTGGACTAAAGCTTCGTCATACAAGCCTAGCATTTCTAGGACAAATGCTAGTTGTTCCTGAAAATGAAAGAATATTAAAGTGTTTTTGTTAGAAAGTATTTTTTTTTATTCTATGTTTTTTAAAAGCTATATTTTATTGATGCACATAGGCATCGTACAATACAATGCACTTTGACATTAAATTTTAAAAAAAAGCCCTTCATTTGTCACTGATTCAGTCTTGTCTTGCCAAGGGGAATCATATTACCCAGTTACCGGTTTGTGGAGGTCAGATAGGCAGTCACTCCATGTAAAATACTGGTATTCAGCCGCATCCGGTTAGACTGGAAGCTGACCCCAGTATCGTTGGGAAAAGGTCTATGCAGATGATGATTTATCACTGATTCAGTAGAATAACATAAACTTTGACATTTATTTTAATAATTGAACCAAAAATTCCTTACCTGCAGAATAAAATATTTACAAAAGTCCCAATCTGGATCATTTCGTTTCTCTCTCTGCTCTCTCATATACTCCTCAAACTTAATAAGGGCCTTATTATAAGCCACAAGAACAAAATGTCTAATCTTTGCTACAAGCGCCCTCCAAGACTCTGCACTCCTTGCCTCAGATTTGATAGGATTTATTACAGAGATAAATCTCTCCTCTGTCTGTTTTATGCCAAAATCACCTTTAATTTTGTCCAAGACTGTGGTCCTCGGTAATAATTTGTTTGTTTTTCGTATGTCATAAGTTTCTACTAATACTATCATCCAGTCGGTTATGCCATTTTTTTCGAGTTGTTTCAACCATGCCTCTATATCTTCTCTTAGAGTTGTCTTGTAGTATTCTATGTCCTGTGAAAGGAGATTGAAGTTTCAATTATAACTCTTTGATAAGACGGCAGAAGTTACTAAATACAAATGAAAAATGGAATTTTGAGTTACATCCTAAAATCTTTTAAGGTGCCTAACTACCAGATGTATAAAAAAAATAAAGTACTAGTACAGTTAGATTAAAACTTAATGGCGGCTCGGAAGTTTGCTACTCGCAGTGCAGTACCCCACCCCTCATCCCCGCTGACACATGAAATTGTTACTGCGCAGATATTCGCCTCATGTTCCGAGCCGCCATTAAGTTTGAAATGAACTGTAAAACTAATTGGGAAGCAGGAAAGTGGTAAATCAGGACATAATGTGAATGATGCAAATGATGTATTTAAGTTTATGGCAGTAGGTGCATTGCCTGATTGTGGACCACTAATATGTATACTAATTACATACAGCTTTCTGTTAGAAACTAAGCTTGAAAGTTTGCCACAAATATTAATGAAAAAGCAACTCAGATAAAAAGAAATAAAGCTTGAATTACTTTATTACATATGTGAGTTACTCAGGTAAACTAATTTTACAATATGATGCAAAATATAAACACAACACACTTACATGTTTTAATTATTTAATTTACTACAAACATTTTTATAATGCAAAGAATGCTATCCAATATAAACTTTAGTTAAAAATCTTATCAGCAGAACACAACAAAACCTTATCAGGAATCTATTTTTTATAGTTAGTTGACCAGTTGGTTGAAACCAACATTAAGATTATAAATGGAAAAGTGAGTCTCTCTATTTGCTTGGTATGTATTTCTAAGTAAATTGCAGAACAGAGGATAGAGTATACCCAAATCACTTTACCGTGGCAATAGTGGTCATTGCCATTTCGCTAATATCTCTCTGTACAAACCCTAACAATAAACTATGTATGGTTTGTCATTATTCGAACATGTTGAAGATCACCATAGATATTGAAGCGATACAGAATTCTAGAAAATGAAGGTGGGTCAATGTCCTCTATTGCCACTCTAAAGCGATTTGGGTATACTTAAATTGACCATAGGGTAGGATGAGAGGAGGTTACTAGACAGGTTATTTAAAGAAATATTTTTAGTCCTACAAATTAAATAACTAACTTAATAGATTGGGTAAAAGGAAAAAAAAACTGAAGGAAAAAAAGATGAACATGATTTGGTTTGAATCAAAGTCTTTACACTATATTGCAAAAACACATAAACAAAAATATACAAACCACACAGTCTGTCCAGTAAATGTGAAATATTGGCTTCTTCAATAAGTTCAGCTCCAGCTGCGCTCTGTCTTTACTATACTTGGTGAACGAAGCCTCCAAATACACAGACTTGGTGGCCCGTCCATATGACCGTCTCCATTCACATGAGTCCTGCGGTATGGCGGCCACTAGGGGCGCCTCTAGGGTGCAAAATAGATTCCAGTCTCCCGCGCCTAACATCAATAAAAATTAATTTGTTTATCCACATCAAAATAATCAAAGATTTGCATTAACATAAGGTGTTAGAAACTTACATGTAATAATCGGTTTATGGGTCATGCCTTCACGGTCGCCTGATAAACTATCGACACCCTTCATTTTTCATCTGCTTTTCATCATCAGCACAATTCGTCGATTTTGCGGGCATGACACAAATAACACTACAATTATTAGTCCAAATGGAATCCACCCACTTTATTCGCGAATATTAATTTACAAAGAACATATGGATACAGCAATTCTGTCGCAACTGCTAATTAATTACGGTGGATATTTTCATTAATTCTCATTATTTTTAACTCGTTTTGACTTTTTTGAAGATATTAAAAACGAGAATTTGTCAAAACTCGCTGTCATCACCCAACTCGACAGATATTTGCGTTTCGTTTCATCACGTTATTGTTGTCATGTTTTACAAAAATGCTATTATTTTTTATTGGTTTATTCATATAAGTGAAAAAGGACAATAAAACTAACTCAAGTTTGCTTTTTTAGACAAGCGTAGATTTGTAGAGTATCATTTACAGCCATGTATCAAGGCGCTGTGCTGCGCTGTTTGGATCCCGATCTCGGTTCTAACCGATCTTCTTTCTAGATCTTTGGTGAGAGCACAACGCCCACAGAGTACATTATACTATACTGAAACAACGCCGTATGGTCGTCAGTGAGTTAATCAAGAATAATGTGCCGTCCACCACGCAACGGACGATGAAATGATGAGTTTCACATTCACTCAAACACAAGCCCACGATTAATCGTGAGAAACTGAAAGTCGATGCAATACATATTTGTCAAATTGTACAATTAGCTAAATACATCTAGGAAAAAATGTGTAGAATAGCCTTTCGATAGCACGCTACGCTGCATGCATGTTGAATATTAAAACCAGCCAGTCACGAAAATAAGATCGTGACCTTCACCCCAAGATAATGATAGATAGTGATAGTTGTGCGAGTTGTGTTGTGTCCCTGGCTAAAGCAAAAAGCCTCGGTACTACGAAAATGATTTTATGAAATGGGTGGTGGCAACATTCCTCACTCTATCTGTCTATGGACCGCCAAAATGTCGCATTCTGTTTTGGTATCGTCTGACAATAAAATAAATTAATTTCGGTAATTTACTCATTACTTTAGTGCTTAAAAGCAAAGTGATTAAATGCTTTCATTTATAAATATTTAAAGCAAGTCTGGTGCATCAATCAGGTAATTTCCTAGCACCTAGATATCCTAGAACAGATAATTTCGTTATGTGAATAATTCCTTGTATTTTCAGTTTTATTATGACTTATTTTAATGAATTTCTGATATAAATTATGCTCCTAGCTGTATCTCGGACGTCTCAACTTAAACTTTAACAAATATGTTACACAATATTGACGTTCTCTATTATTTAGCTTTTGTACTTTATTCTGATTTGAAAATAATTATGTGCTGATCACTTTGTTTATTAAATTTATACTATTTAATTTTAGCCTACAAAATAAAGTAAACCTCCATTTATTTTCGTCGTTATTAGCGTTCTATTAGGAATATGTCTTGAAATTGCTGTATTTGTAACCTACAATTCTATGTATTATATCCTCAGTCATGAATACCACGGCGCCAACGTCCGCGGATGCATGCCTGAGCATCGTGCACTCACTGATGTGCCATAGACAGGGAGGAGAGAGTGAGGGCTTCTCCAAGCGTGCCATTGAGTCTCTCGTGAAGAAACTGAAAGAGAAGCGAGATGAGTTAGACTCTCTTATAACGGCAATAACTACCAATGGAGCTCATCCAAGTAAATGTGTTACGATACAGAGGACCCTTGATGGCAGATTACAGGTATTTTCTTAAATAGTTTATTAGTTATTTAATATAATTTTATAACTCACACATTTGAGGGAGACACCTTGACACATAAATACAATTTCCTTACAATACTTATGTTTGAATGAGTAAGATATTGTGGAATGGTGAGAGGGGCATGATGGGGCAAGATGGCAAGTGGATGTTTGAAGGCATATAAAGGGATGGGCAACTCCACAACCAACCTTTAGTTGGACTTTCAATCATACTCAGTAACTTGACTGTTGGAGGGATACCAGATAATGACAAAAAAAGTAGAGTGGTTGAAAAATAATAGGCTAAATTGAATAAACTTTTTATACACAGTTTTAAAGTGTATTTAATAACTTAACTTTGGATCATATTATGTTTGAAATTCAACTATTTTTGGCATTCATTCTTACAACCAACAATATTTGGTTGTAGTGTGCCTGTTGTTTAGACTTAAGTGTATTTCAAATTAGCATCCAACAGAGACTTCGCTTGCGTAATATCTTAATAAATTATAGCTTAAGTTACTCAGTGATAATATGTATAGCATTGTACGGGTGAAAGAATTTTAAAAATTGGTTGTGTAGTTTTTGAGTTTAGTACAACAACCAATGAACAAAAATACATAAGTTTCTTTTCTCTTTATAATATTAATTTAGATCATGCAAATGGCCTAACCCTTCCCATGTCCATACAACTGAACAACGAAATGCTCCATCTTCATACTTATTTTCAGCTAAACTTGGCCCCAGCTTTACTAGTAAACTATTGTTCCAGGTGGCCGGCCGGAAAGGTTTCCCTCACGTAATCTATGCGCGCATATGGCGGTGGCCAGACTTACACAAAAATGAGTTAAAACATGTCAAGTTCTGCCAGTTTGCTTTCGACCTAAAATGTGACTCGGTCTGTGTGAACCCTTACCATTATGAAAGGGTTGTCTCCCCAGGAATCGGTCAGTATTAGTAATAATGCTTCTTTTAGTTAGGTCTATTGTGTTCATAACCGGTCTAGATTCTAGACGGACTATTATGTTCTAAAACCAGTTAATAACTAGGGGTCTGTCTAGACTCTAGACGTAAAGTGAAAGATTCTATTAATATTCTTTACCCTGAAAGTTTTCTTTTACCTTTCACAGTTCATTTCAGTTGCTTCAAGACTTGCTTCCATAAAAGTCGATTTCGCTTGTCAGTAATACAGTGTACGTGTGTTTATGTGTTCCAATGAAGAAAACATTTTCAGATTTATCAGGTCTCACTCTACAATCGGGCCCCAGTAGGTTAGTAAAGGACGAATACACGGCCGGCCTGAGTGGGAACGGCATGGACATGGACACTGGAGAGATGGTGACCATACAGCACCATGCGACCAGTCCGAGGCATCATCATACGCCGATGCCGCATCACCATCAGCAGTTCCAGACGACCAATATTATCATAAATCAGGGACAAAGTAAGTGGATTTAATGTTGAAGTTGTCTGTTGTGAAGTTGAAGGAAGAAAACACTTGTATGGCATAGCCTGGAAGGAAGGATATGATTAGAATGTCATCCCATTTTTAAGGTCATAGGTCCTGTATCTTCATCCAGCCTATATCATCCAAAGTGTTAATTCCATTAGTATCTGTGTAACTTTTATTTTTTGCTGCATGCTAAATATTATTTTGGGTTATGTGGTTCCTAGCGCCTGAAGGCGTTCCGAACATGTTTTCGCCGACACACGCGCCGCGCACGCCGCTCCGGGCACCCGCGCCGCCACACGCGCCGCCGCACGCGCCGCTCGCGCCGCCCATGGGCCACGCGGCCCCCGCGCCGCAGATGTGTGGGCCACACCCGGGGCCCATGGCGGGGCCACAAATGGTCGGAGCACAGTCGCCGCTAGGAGGAGGAATGGGCCAAGGACAGATGTCTTCTCCTCGCCTCGCAGCTGCCCCTACAATGTCGCCTGCGACGCCTCAAATGCCTTCAATGAACAGGCCGATGTCGCTACCCAGCCCCCAACAGATGGTCATGGCCCAGCAACGTGCGGTGGCTCCGAAACTCGAGCCCCCCGATACGATGGACGCTCGCGCTATGTGGCTGCCTAAACGAATGAACCATTGTAAGCTTTATTTTTTTGATTTGCACTGTTTTTCATTTTGATTCACATTTTTTTCTTGATTATTATTTTGTAGACGTTCTAATTTAGCCGGGGCTCTTGAAAAGTTAACATTTATGTCTATTTTAATGATCGCTGCGGGTATTCTGTTTTTGGATGTCGTAAGTTAACAAAGGCTCTTTTAACGTTATTATTTATGAGTATTAAATGACCGCTGCGTGTGTTCTAGCTGCCATGCCAGTGACTATGTCTCCGGGCGCGACCACTCCGCTCATTGATGGCTCAACCACCACATTCTTCACATCAGATCAAACTTCAAATGATTCTCCTCAGCTTACGCAAACTTTGTCTAGTAAGTTTACTTACATTTTCATCTAATTTTCCAGTAAAAAAAGAACACAATCAATCGCTCATTTACATTGATTTCGTTATAAATGTAGACAAGCCTGGTTTGTGCCTTAACATTAATTTCAGACTGGTAGTAAAGTGTTGTAGTTGTAGGCATAATACAAAAGACTACTGCACAGTCCATTTGTTTTTCTGGTGAACTATTAAGTGTTCCAAAAATATTAAAAATAAAAAACGAGCGAGCGTTACAGTAGTCGCATATGTGTAAGATCCACAGAGTACTGCTTGTATATAGTAACATCTGACATCTTGGCTGACAGTGCCAACCTCTGGGTAAATAGGTTGGTACCATCTGACGGTGAACTCAAGCACCGCGCGCGTAACACACTTCCGTCCCTTTTCACGAAATCACTCCCACACACACACACAGACTGCAGCTCCGACTAGTATACAGTTATTTGTGGATTGCAGGAAAGCGAGGGGAAAGACGTTAACATCCAAAATAAAATTACAATGTGTTTAGAACAACAACAAAACACACGATTTGTGCTCCATATAACGTACCATTCCTAGATATTGCTTAGTGACTATAATACCGTAAATTTTTTACAATAATAAAAATGCACCTTAAAATATGCCACTATATATAATAGAATGACTATCTTCGACTCAGTGGAAACTGAACCTTAAGGTGCAGAAACTTCTTCATCTTATACAGCCTTTAAAAACATACTTGTTTCATCAGATACCCACGCAGGCGGCACGGTATCGCCCGGTTCCGGCGAAGGTTCTCAACAGAACGGATTTACGACTGATGGTAGTCCTGCTCCTCAACCCAGCCCCTTGCCGCATCGCACACAACATCAGCAGCAACAAGGTATATTTTTAACTCATAGGGCTTTCCGAGATTATTAAAAACAGGACCTACCACCTACTCAGAGCAGTATTATTTAAATGTTGAAGTATCAAAAGTTCAACACGCGTAGCACGCGCAAAATTACACAAACAATCACAATCTGTCAGTTTGTCTATTCTTCCGTCGAAAAAACCCGTTTCTACAGTGGTCATGCTATGCGAACAGTGTGGGGTAGGGATGGAGCTGTATAAGACGTATAGCTCCATCTCTTTCCCACACCGAGGTTTTTTTTTGCAGCAATTAAAGTTTTTCAGTAAATTAAAACCAAGTTAGTGGCGAATTGTCGACTAACCGCCTGCAGGTTCTTCCTCAAACCTTACTGTGTTCTGTATCTCTCTTTTAGACACGCAAAGTAGAATCAAAAAGCTGTTTTTTTTTTAACAAAGCCGTTTTAAAGAACAGTTACAGAATGAAAAGGGAATGCGCCAAATTACAAGTCATCCTGTATGTGCATGCTGTGGTCTCCTGTAAAGTCCTTTCAGTCTGCAGTCGCGAGCAACAGCTAGTAATAACATAAGCCATTGTTCTCTGTAGGCACTTGGACGGGCAACAACACACTCACATACACACAGAGCCTGGCGCCTCCACCTGCCGCGCCGCCTGTACCCCTGGACGCACCTCCACATCATCATTACTGTAAGTTGAACATAGATTGCTTATAGTACACGTACACCAATGGATGTAGTCCTTTTTTTTGGTTATCAACTAACTTCTCCCGCTCTGGGCGGAGCGGGAGGGCGTGTCAGACTCTTTCTGGCTAAAACCAACCAGTGTTCCTTCAGTTGCCTGTAAGTTGCCAGAGGCCACGGTATCACTTTCGGACTTTCCCGCGAATGGATGTTGTCCTTACAGTCAGAACGCTCATTCTTGCATTATTATAGTTTTTGCGTTATAGCATGGCAATAGCGGTCATTGACCTTTCCCTAATATCTCGATAATATCAATAAACTATGTATCGTTTTTATTAATTAAAAATGTCGATGATCACGGTAGATGTTGATTGCACTAACTTTTTAAGCACTCAAATAGTTTTCTCTCACCACGATAGGCAAAAAGTCGTGCAACTCAAGAGTATAAGGAAAGCTTATTGAAACTAAAGAGTAGACTCATCTATTCCAGATAACGGTAACCCAGGCGGCCTCCTCTCCAGCCAGCCGGCGCCCGAGTACTGGTGCTCGGTAGCCTACTTCGAACTGGACACGCAGGTCGGGGAGACGTTTAAGGTGCCCTCCAGTCGGCCCAACGTTACCGTGAGTATGATATCTACTAGTTAAGATGATTGTTTTTAATATATTTACAGTCATTTCAGCTTATTACTCGATTGTATAATAGAATACATAAACTTATAACCTTATACTCTCTGACTACCCTGGGGGGCCTAGAAAAAATCCCTTTTCTGTAAGCGTTAACGCCAACGGAAAGATCTAATTGTATGGAGTTGACAGCAGCAGTCACGTGACATCTCTAAAGCTAATGTCAACTCCATACAATTTGATCTTTCCGTTGGCGATAATGCTTACAGAAAAGGGATTTTGTCTATAGCCACTGAAATACCTTCCGTTTTATAGAAATACATAAAATCGGTCGGTTCGGTAGGTCGGTTTCATAGAGTCGTGATGTGGCGACACGTCGCCTGCAGTTGCCGCCTGTGGTTGGCTACGGAATTGTTCCTTTAGTGTACAAATAAACATTTTATAATTTTGTTCCTTTTATTTCATTTTTGTCCATTTAGATTATATTTTTAAATATTTTTATAAAAACATTTAAAAATATAAAAAATAGTAGCCCACCGGTATCGGGAACAGGGTCCAAGCTACCGGTAGTCAGGGCTCCTGAGAGAGGAACCTCTTAACGATACGCGCCGTGTCCAGAAGTACCGCTTTCTAGATCAAGTACTTGATCCAGTCGATAACGAGAGCCTCCCCAGGCTGGTCGAGGCTCTTGGCTATTATGCCATTGGCCGTGACGACTATCGGCACAATGATTGCTGTATCGACATCCCAAATGTCGACAACCTCGCGTTATTTATTTATTATTATAGTTCCTTAAATGTCTAAATATATTTTTAAGGTGGATGGCTATGTGGACCCTTCAGGTGGCAACAGATTCTGTTTGGGAGCCCTCAGTAACGTTCACAGGACAGAGCAAAGTGAGCGCGCGAGGTAAGCTATAGTATCATCATCATCTGATAGATAATGCGGTTGAAGAGATGTTTTTTTTTTTCGTATCGGTACGAACCACAACCAGCACGAGTAGCATGACCATCGGAGAAACGGCTTTTGTCGACGGAAGAATAGACAAACTGACAGATTGCAATTGCTTATCTGTCATTTTGTCTACTCTTCCGTTGACAAAACCCGTTTCTACGGTGGTCATGCTACGCGTGCAGGGGTGTTACGGATATTCGCATCCGGATCCGCATTTATTTAGACATCCGCATTCCCATCCGCATTAATCAATGCGGATGCAGATGTATGTGGAAAAGGCTGAATATAAGTAAAATCATAATCAAAAAATATTTAATTAAAATAATTTTAATCATCAATATGGCACAACATGTCTTTTTCGTCCATACTTCTCTATTGTAAAGATATCACCCAGCCAGCAAGGTGGTGGTAACGCGGGTTGCCCAGGATGCGTCGAGCGAATACACTTCATAATTATACGTTTCTTTGCGCTATTTTAAACCAAACTTCTCTCTTCCAGACTACACATCGGCAAAGGCGTGCAACTAGACCTCCGCGGTGAAGGCGACGTCTGGCTACGTTGCCTCTCAGACCACTCCGTCTTCGTACAGTCGTACTACCTGGACCGAGAGGCTGGACGAGCGCCTGGCGACGCCGTGCATAAGATATACCCGTCCGCCTGCATCAAGGTAACACACTTCATTATGAGACAGGTGTTTATCAGACTACTCGTTTTTCTATAGTCTTACTATTGGATCGAGAGGCCGGACGAGCGCCCGGCGACGCCGTGCGTAAGATATATCCCTCGTTCTGCGTCAAGATATGTTATAAAAACGGCTTTATTCCTATACTAGCTTCGGCCCGCGACTTTGCATCAAAATCCCATTATCCCACATTTATCACAAGCACATTTAAGGGAAAACCAAACGTAATTGGTATATTAAATGATAATGGTTCAATTTTACTGCTCTTGCATATTTTGTTTTGCACAATCTAGTAAAGTGGAGAAGTTACTTATTTCGCTCGGATTGTAAATCCGTTTAGCAAATGCATGCATCCACATTCAACCGTGAAGCGATTGGTTTCTCAAGCCACTCGTGGCCGCGGGTTTGATTAAAGTAACGTAAATAATCATAATAAGTTGAAATGCAGACACTCATACATTACTTCTTCCTACTAGGATAGGCAGAGACTTACAGAAATATTGACTTATGTCCGTTTTCGTTAACACCCCGCCCGCCATCAGCACCCCGCCGCTCATTCGTCAACGCTGCCCGCCGCCTCGCCGCGCATACCTAGGCGCGGTAGAGCGGTCTCGGCCACACTATACTGACCAGCACCGTCCCCGCAGGTGTTCGACCTGCGCCAGTGCCACCGCCAGATGCAGAGCCAGGCCGCCACGGCGCAGGCCGCGGCCGCCGCGCAGGCCGCCGCCGTGGCCGGGCACATCCAGCCGCAGCACCCCACCATGAACAAGTGTACGTGTCATGTATGCGCCGGAGTTTTCGGCCGCTCTGAACGACAGCCCTGTGGGACTTTGGGATTTCAATAAACATAGGACTGTTCTTGACCGAGCCGAGAGGTCCATCATTTCAACCACGTTCGCAACTACCTGGGCTAAAACTTAATTTTCTATCAAAATCTGCCGACATTGTCTGAAACCGAAAAATCGAACAGTTCCTACTTATTTCACTTCACTTCTGCAACTCATCTAAGGGCCGGTTTCTCAAACGAAAATTGATATGACATTGTCCACAAATTGTGCAGCGCGGTGGTGATTGTAATCTCAACAGTTTACGCGCGCTTGACAGGTTGGCCATAAGTGTTTTAGTTATTTTGATTGCATAGCATTCGTCGTAGTACGTAAACTAACTATCACTCAGTCCTAAGTTCAGAGTGGTCAAGAATTTTGGCGCCCGCCCGTCTGTAGTATCACCCGTAGAAAGTAGTTTGTTACTTAGCTCATTTTAGTTAGACTTTTTGTAAAAAAGGTCAGTATTTACCTTTTTAGACCATCAAAACATAGAAAGCCAACCCTACTCCTTATTTACCTTCGTCAAACTAAGGTATGGAAGGGACTCACACTCTGTGCTTTGACATGATTCCAATTTACAAATAATATGAAACAAAAAAATAAAATTCGATTCGCTATTGGATTCGATTGTTAAGGTTCGTTTAAAGAGAACGCTACAAAATGGTGACATTAGTGGTAGAAAATGTTGAACTGGTAAATAAATTATCATTATTAGGTATTTTGTAACATAAGTATAAAATATACATGGAGTGTTTAATCAGCAGTAATTTTTATAAAATAATCTAATATTATGTATTTCAATTAAACTTGCGTTGTAGACACATACTACGAAGAAACGGTATTCACAAATCGAAAATCGGAAAATAAAATTGTGAGTCTGCAGAACTTCGGGGACATCTACAAAAAACCCGAAGAATAATAACCATGTCTAGTCCATGTGTGTCTGAAGTATCTAAATGGCGCAGGTTTATCGGCAGCGGCGGGTATCGGGGTCGACGACCTGAGGCGGCTGTGCATCGTGCGACTGTCCTTTGTTAAAGGATGGGGACCCGACTATCCTAGGACTTCGATTAAAGAGACTCCCTGCTGGGTTGAGGTGCATCTGCATAGGTGAGGAGATTTTATGTTTATTTATTTGTATAGTTTGACCGAGACCGCTGTACCGCGGCTTAGGTATGAGCGCGGCTCACGGGGAGGCAGTGCAGGCCGCTCATACGCTCACGGCGTCCTGCCGCTCGTTCGTCAACGCTCACGGCGTCCCGCGACATGAATCTTTTGAAATTTGTCTATTCTAAATACTAGAGAATATTATGTGCAATCTTGTGTTTAACCAAACCAAATTACTACATTATCCTCAGAGCCCTGCAGCTTCTCGACGAGGTCCTGCACACGATGCCAATCGACGGTCCTCGGAGCACCATCGAGTAGGAGTTGATCGGCTTCTTTTGAGGCCTTCGAGCGACCGCGCGCGTCGCATCCCTAGCGACCCCCACACTAGTGCGAGACAAGGACGACCTAGTCGATAGAGTGGCGATAAATAGTGATGTGATTGTATCGAGTGAAACGTGCGGGAGTGAGCGTGTGTCATACTACTTGTGTGTCACTGCAGCGGCGAAGATGGTGGTGATATATCGTTGTTGGAACTCTACTCTAAATGTGTTGTAACTTTATGTTGTTCTAGCATAAGTAGTATGCCATACTTTTCATTCTAAAAGAGTAAGATGCCATATGAATAGCATTTATTTAAGTCATTATTTTTTAATCAAAAATTGTGATCACAGAATTACGTATTTGGCCTATGTCTTCCAAATTTATTTGTTGTTCGTCTTCCGGCACCATAATTGTTTATTTCATTTGGTTTGGTAAAGAAATTGTTGGTTTTAGAAACATGTTTGCACCAGGCGTGGATGTGCATCGCTCGTTTAAAAGAGGTGAACTTATAATTTATGTCTTGTATCTATTTATACTAAAAATATAAGTAGTTGCAGTAAATAAGTTAAATATTTATAGATATGTATGTAACAGTATTGAGATGGAACAAACTAAAGAACATATATAAGGGATCTCAGTAAAATATTTTTCACAAATCCTAAATGAAGTAATATTATTGTAAGATATTAGTATTTATAAAAATAAAGAACGACGAATACAAACATTGTCATTGCTCAACAGAAATGAAATGAGTTCGTGATTATTTGTATAAACTATAAAACAAACGAATTTTTGTAACAGCTATACCAAATTAAGGCATTTTGTTATAATAAATCTTAGTGTAGATGATATAAAACAAGACATAAATATGGTTCAACTTGAAAGAAGCCAAATGGGAATTAGCTTTCGATAGAGATAAGCTATAGCGTTGTTATAAGGTAGATTTTAGAGTAATTTATGATATTTGTAACGTTTAGGCGCGAGGGCCGAGGCGTGCTGAGGGAAAGGCTGTATTTTTGTTAGCGTGAAGTGTGCCTCATTAGAGGAATTGCATGGACACTTTTATCAAGCCACAAATACACTAACACAGATGCCTACAATTTACCTTTGTATAAGTGTGTACAGTGTGTGCGAGGTCCCTAATTCGTTATTTATTTAGTTCTAAAATTAAAAAGTTCATGCAATTTCGCTAAGTCTTTAGATGATCTGTGATGTGCTAACAAAACGTGTATAGTATGCGTGCGCGCACTCGAAGTCGGCTTATGTCAAGTTCTCACGAAAAAGTGTGACTTTATTATTTTCGGTGAATGTCTACACTAGATGTAAGTTAAAAAATAATAAAATGACATATTTTGTGTACGAAAAAACGTAAGTGGTTATAGATATTTAAGGTTAGTAATGGTGTTTTTAAAAAGTATATGAGATTTTTTGTCGTTTGCTTAAGATTTGCTTTAATTATTATTACTTGGCAGATTAATAATTATCTTGTGTTGAATGATTTTATACAGTTACTGTTAGTAAACGTTAGTGTTTTCGATTTTTTTATCATAATTATTTTTTATTAAGATGAATACGATCGAAATGTTCGATGATAAACTAATATAGTGTTTATTATTTTAACTCTAACAGAGAGAATATTATGCTTGCAGTTTTCTTTTTTACATAAAATAATCAGTTTTTATAAATGTTCAATTTTACGTTGACAACGAGTGATCATCACAAAATATTATATTATTTTTGTTATTGCTTATAACGGTTTAGTTTATGCGTCGGAATTTTACAATTTACAATTATTTTGTATTATTGTTACCAATGTCTTTGTAAAGATTCGAATTATGCAAGTTTTGTAAATAGTACAATTTATTGAGAATATTTTTACTATAATGTGAGGCGTGGTTGCGCTCCCAAATTACAAAGCAAATAAATCGCGAGACGGTACTTGGTATAAACTATATTCATTAAAATTTTCTCTTAGAATCTTCTCACAAAAATCGTGTATCAAAAATACCTCTTTATAGTGATGAAAAGGATACAAAGGGTTTTAGATGATATTAAATACGTGGTAAGTTTTTTAAAAGATGTTGAAGTTTTGAAATACTAAAGATATTTGTCAAATTCTACATAGGACAGTTACCGAGAGCCGTAATGTTTCACCTCTCGCGTACAATAGGGATGATGCCTGGGTAAAAAAAAAAAGAAATTCTATGTAGTCCGTCAGTTCGATAATAAAAAAATATTAGACACGTATTTTTTGCTTTATCCTAAGAATAAAAAAATACCTAGATAAAACGCATTAAAGTTGGGGAGTGGTAACTTTAATGCGTTAAAAAAATATAAAATTACGCTCGCGCAAAAATACGCTCGCTACGTCACAACAAAGTATAAAATCTACATATGCGTGACGTCATGCCACTGAATGAACCGCTATAACCTTATGAATACGCAAAAAACAAAAAAGTGTCTAGTATTTTTTAATAATCAACCTGACGGACAAAATATACTGTTGTCATCAGCCCTATTATTATATTGTGAACCATTGACTAACAGTTATTGGAGATATACCGAAGTTATCCAAAGTTTGAAGACTAATGTTTGTTGTTCGTAAGAACATTAATGCACTATGGCTTTTGTAAATAATTGCGTCGTATTCTTGTTTAAAACAAGTTGATTGAACGTTGTTTCGGCGACATCGTTGTGATCCTATATCCCGTTGGAATGATTTTGAGTACCTATAAGCGATTTTAGAAGTTATTGTGATTAGCATAAGGTCTGCCAAGTTAGAACAAGATTGGCGGCATCTTAGGTTATATTAAGCGTTAGTATTGATTGAAAAGCGTTATCTGCTTGCCTGTATAAAATTTTCTTGATATGAACTGATATTATTGGACCATTGATTTTGAAAATAGGTCATATTTTTTTGGTAGCTACCGTGTTCGCGTATTATTCAATAAAAGTTTAATACAAAATGGTTTTTATAAAAAGGCAAGTTGAAACGCTGCATGCACTAATAATGACATTTAATATTAACAAACTAATAGTTTATTCAGTTTGACAACTAAATAGGGTAAAAATCTTGTCATAATTGTTGTAAAAACAATGTCCTCGCAATTTTACATTAGAATTTTGTGAATTCTAGTAATATTAAGAAACTGCCATGTATTTTTGACATTACACTGTTGTTTTTCACTTAAAACCTGGTGTTTGTTGAACAAAGAGGGATGTAGAATGCACACCGTGTAACATAGCCTTAAGCGCATAGTTAAGAGTGAAACTATGAAAGAAATGAATATAAAGGTTATTCCTCTAATAATCGTTTTATTTTACTGAAGTACCACGTACTGTACGTTGTATAGTCGCCCTGATAATTTCTTTACCACCCTAAGGTTTAATGTCACTTGCACGTCTTAAAGAGAAAAGGTCCATTTGTCTATGTGGCAGTTTCAGAAAGTTTCAACATCAATGCGCAATTCCATCAAAATTGTACATTTTGATTCACAAACATTTTCAACAGTCCAGAACTCCAACAGTGCACGTATTGAGCAGATTCTTCAGTCTCTGTTTCCACAGGCAAAGTTGTACGTAACTTTTATAAGCGTACAGTGCAGCGAATTTATAAATGTTTACTTGAGTGAGTTTACCGAAAGAAACATTTTTGCCGTACACTGCATACGGTGTCGCACTCTAGTGGAATCCCGCCTTTAGTGAAGTTTCAATTTACTGGGAATTGCTGTCAAAAGTGGAAAATCAATTACGAGGTCGACTTACTGAATATAATTCTACTGATCACCCTCTTGACAGTTGACAAAGATGCGGGAAGCTAGGTAAAACTGGATTATTTTTACCAGAATACGGTGCAGCAAAATAAGGGTAATGAGTTTTATAAATACACTAGCGACCCGCTCCTGCTTTCCACGGCTTTTTGGGCTTGACAAAACATCGAGATTGCTTAGTTCTATGTAACTTTATATTAACGTATTATACACATAAACCTTCCGGAATAAATTCTCTAAACGATGGTGGAAACCTCATCAAAATCTGTTAAGAACAACGCGGACATACAGACAAACACGAAAAGCGACTTTAATTTATAATATGTACAGAAGAAACAACACGAATCTTAGGAAATATTACTTCACTTTGTAAACCCAGGTAGTGTCCCAAGTTTGTGTCTATCAGGAATTCCCCGTGGGAAAGAAATCTTATCTCCTATTGGTCGAGTTCTGAGAAAGTGTTCATCCGCTTTGTCCATTTTTTATCTTTCTACGAACGAATCATACAATTGTAAAATCTTTATGAACAAGGACAATCTTTTTGTAAATATTCTCAAACGTTCTACAGTCACAATTATAATTAACACTTAGATAATTTTAACAATGATTATTCATAGTGAAATCTGTATTTCAAACTTTATTGTCCTTCCAAATAAATGTCGTAAGTCACAAGAGGAACCGAGAAACAAAGACTGTATCAATGTTGTACTTTTGTTGTTGAGGACAGCTATCCGTCCGGGTTTATACATTTAAATGTATATGTTACAGTTAAAATCAGCTTTTAGAAAGAACGCGTTTTCCCTAGTTAGAACTATTATTTACTAAATGCCTTTGTTAAAACTAGAATTAACTAATGCTCAAAATTGAATATCAGTTAAAACTAGTTCTTACTAGATAAAACGCGTTTTTCCGAAGCGAATCAGTTAAAACGGTTCCGACCGAGATTTAAAGTTCATCGTACCTTATTCTGATTAGTCGCTTCAAAGGGATGATCAGGGTTTTCACAAGAACGAAAACGTTGGAACGAAATATGGAATGCTCGACAAGTTATATTGCAGGGTTATACATTTTTGCGGGTTAGTCCGAAAGGGATACCGGGACCTTGGCAACAGGCAACTGAAGGAACACGGGTGGGTTTTAGTCAGTAAAAATCTGACACGCTCTTCCGCTCCACCCAGAGCGGGAGAAGTCATTGGATGATTTCCCACCCTCAAAAAAAAAAAAAGGGTTATACATTTAAATTTATATACTTTAAAC
The DNA here is from genome assembly GCA_947522985.1 of Lithophane socia. Lineage (NCBI taxonomy): Eukaryota > Metazoa > Arthropoda > Insecta > Lepidoptera > Noctuidae > Lithophane > Lithophane socia. The sequence continues at coordinate 5,504,067 of OX383272.1, forward strand.
ATACATCACGCCTGTAATCTCCAAAGAGAGTAGAGTAGAATACGCAGACATGTTCCTATAGTACAACCGCATTTCATCACAATTTTTTTTTGTTTTTTTTTCTTCGAAATCTAATTGTATCTACTGGTTTTAAGCACATCTGGGGAATTTCTGGGCGTTTTCGTAGAACTCAAAAATCCCTAAACTTAAAAAAGGAACTCATGGTGTGCCTATATTACCTATCTGGGTTTCAATCGCCACCATACGAGTGTTTTTAATCTACTTGTCGAGTTGCTTGAAGAAAATTTTCTAAAAAGCGCGATTCATTGATCTTCAAGTGGCCAGTCTGTATAAGGACCTGATAGTCTGTAGATAAATTACAAAAGCAGCAAGTATTTTTGAAACAAGTGATAATTATACAATACGCACATTGATCCGAAAAGTCAGAGGGGCGTGGTTTGGGTTCGAACTCGAGACCTATGACTTGGCAATCCGACGTTCACCCAACTAGGCTATCACTGCTCATGCTGTGTATGTTTCTAATACCCGCCGATCTCTCCTCACTTATCCCACAGCTCATCGTTGGTCACTCCACTATAAATACTGCGCGACTCACTCCCGCTCATCGGCACCATTCCAATCCACCGCACACTCACTTTCCAACAACGAACACACAGCGACACGGTGTCATTTCGCAATAGTTATTAGCATTGATGGTGTATATTGTAGGAGACACAGTTTTACGTGTATGTAGGTGGAATAGTGTTTTACAGCGCTATTTTTGTGTGTGACCTGTGGCACTGGCCCTCAGATTTTTGACGCTTTCATTGCAATTCCTCATAGATGTTTGTAGGAAGTAATTGGGGAATTACTGAAATGTTAGCTTGAACTCTGTTTCTAATACTCTTCTTAACGCCCTTGATTCAGATTGATTTAAATTCCAGTCAAACTGCTCTCATAATCAGCCTCTTTAAAATTTTGCGTTTGGGAAATCATCAAATGACTTCTCCGCTCTGGGCGGGAGGGCGTGTATCCTTTTACTGACTAAAACCGGTGTTCCTTCAGTTGCCTGTTGCCAAGGGTCCCGGTATCCGGACTTTCCCGCAACCCTGGCGGCTCATAATCAGCCTATGGCTATAATGTTCCCTTTGATGGGTCACAGACTTCCGCTCTTCAAAAGGGAGTGGGCTTTAATCCACGACGCGGGCCCACGGCGGATTGGTAGATGTCACATGTCTTTGAATTTTTGGCTCTAGGACATGCCGGTTTCTTCACAATGTTTTCCTTCACCGTTTTGAGACCAGATGAAATGAATTAGGTACACAAAGTCTGTTTGGTTTCGGGTCGCTATCTCTGGAACACCACTGCTTTCAAACTGCTCTAGTGCTGTAAAGTTACACGCTGATAGCTATACCAAGGTACCCTACTGTAGCTAAGTCATTGCTATAGATTTATCTCCAAGTCCCCTAGCTATAGCCTGGTTGAGCTGAATGGTGCTGATCCATGCGTCATGTTCGTGAACGGGCGCCATCAGTAGGGACTGGTCATCTATTAGCTGCCACGGTTTATTTTGATTTATTTTAATTTTTGAATTGTTTTGTATCGTTTTATCTTTTATTTACGGACTCTTTTAACCTGCACGTTTTTCTACATTGTACTCACATGTATGATTCCAACATGAATGATGTAAACAACATATTGTAACAATATTCTGATTTAAAAGAGTGTCCGTGGAGTTTCTTGCCCGTTCTTCTCCATAGGAACCTACTTCGCTTTGGAATGGGCAACTAGCTTCATATTTTCTGACTGACCGACCCTTTGACAATTCAAAAGTGCCTGTAATTGGTTTATTTGAAATAAATGCTTTGAGTTTGAGTTTGAGTTTATATTCCTCTTGTATATGAGGCTTGATAGATCGACCTACAATCAGTACTTACTACTTACTTAGTACAGTAATTAAAAGGGTAAAACAAAAGTCCCTCATGAAATGTCTTTAATACTAGGTAGGTATGGTTACCTACTCTCGTTTCACGGACAAATTGTGAATTCAGTAAGACAAGGTTTAAATATTTACAAGTGTAGTCTGCGGAATGGCGCGAGGCGAGAATATTCCGAAATATTAGTTTTATTTTTAGCGTACGAGGTCGGCCCTGTTTACATGTTTTTCTCTTTACGATCGAGTTATTTCACAGCTTCCCAAAAGATTTCCATCGAATTTTATTTTTTGAGAATTTAAAATTGTACATTTTATTTGAAGTTTGACAATTGTTCCGAAAATAGGGGGCTTAATGGAACTTTAATGTAAGATCTATTGGTTTTTTCGCCTGGGCTTGGTTAAAGGATTGGAAGCTGAAGCTGAATCATGATAAGCTTATGAAATGAAGTTGATGTTATCTCTGCTTTAATTCTGTCAAGATTATTTCCATTTCCAACCGGCTGCCGCTGTTCGATGCGACACGATTAAGGCAATCTGAATTTATTAAGGGGATTGAATTTGAATCAACTTCCATTCCCGAAATTATTATTTGAGGGTTTATGATTACAGTCTATTATCTATGGAAATATTATACCTGACCTTCTATTACTTCGTTTATTTATTTCCTTTCTTATGTAATTACATTTTTAAATATTTCTTAAATTAAAATGATAATATAAAAAAACATTTAAAAATATAAAAAATAGAAGTCCGCCAGTGTCGGGAGCAGGGTCCAAGGTACCGGTGGTTAGGGCTGCAGAGACAGGAACCTCCTCACAATGCGAGCCCTATCAAGGAGTACTGCCTTCTGAATCAGGCCCTTGATCCAACCGCCTAACGAGAGCCTCGAGAGATGTTATTGGTCGAGGCTTTCGGCTATCAGGCCATTGGCCGTTACGACAATCGGCACAATGATAACCGAGCTCACATTCCACATGTCGACAACCTCGTGTGCTAAGTCGAGATATTTTATTTGATTCTCTTTCTCAGCTTTCACGAGGTTCTCGTCATGTGGGATGGTAACATCGACTATCATTGCGCGGCGCGCTAATCGGTCTATCACTACTATATCATACCTGCTATTATTATTATTATGTCCACATTGCAGGATCTGAAACATTAGTAGTAGAACTACTGATGTTTCAGCATTTTGTGGAAATCTCTTTTAACGAAGGTTGAGGTCACTTCGCTTATCAACGGAAACAGAATCACAGACAAGGATCTGTTTTCAGCCTAATGAACTTACAATACCACCACCAGATCCGTTAAGCAAAATAAAACTTGGCATAAGGCCGGGAGACGGTAAGATAATGAAGACATTGGAGTTTTTTTAACACATATTTATTAAGATCTTTTTTCTTGTCTTGAACTCATCAATCATGGTCGACAAAGAATTTAAATGTTTCTAGTGTTTCTACCTTCTCTCCAATGGATGGTGAATGGTTTTTCTTTTTAATCGACTTCTTCAAGAAGGAGGTTCTCAAATTGTCTTTGTTTTTAATTATTTTTTTATTACTTATGTATTTTTCCCATTAATATCAGACGGCGTTTTATGTGATCTCCGTCACTGTTATTTACATCGCAAGTAATGGTATTCGAATTTGTGTGGGGTAGGTACCAACTAAAAATTTAAAAATAAAAACTTTTTCCAAAAAAAAAAAACCGACTTCAAAAAAAAAACACTAAAAAGTGAAAAATAACTTTAATTTCGGAAGTCGGTGGCAAAAAACGAAAGTTGAAAGCAAAGACAATTTTTCTCTTTTTAGTTTTTTTTTATTGCAAATAGTTTTTTTTAAATAAAAAGCTTTTTGAGAATACAATACCTATTTCTATTATTGGCGTTTTGTCCCATCGTTCAGGCTTCTTTTCATACTACTACCCTCGCTGTCTTTCTTCTCTTACTTTAGGGAGACATTGATCATCAAGATCATCAACGCTTGCTCAAACAAACCCAGGTTTCCTCCTGCGGCGTTGAAGATAAATGAAGAAAACTTACCTATTTAATATGACTGAAAACGTCTCTCTGAAACTTGAATATTACGACGTCATTTTAAAAACACTTTCGGTCTGGAAACATTACGAAAAACATTTTGATCTTGAAATATTTTAGATTTCAACCTTCATCTTTGTCTTGTTATTTTCGTTTATGTCATATGCCTCGTCCTTGCCACTTTAAACCTTGCGAACCACAAATAGATCGATACAGGTTTGCGCATGATTCACCAGGTCACTTTGATATTGGCACACGGCATTTCCGATCCGTTTATACCGCAAATGAGTTTATATTTATTAATTGAAGGTTCAAGCTTGTTTGCGCTTGAGTCACTTTTAATTTTTTGGAAAGATAATTTTAAAGTTTGATGTAACGTTTCAAAAGGATTTTTTTTATTTTTACAAAAAAAAAAAATGGTTTTGTTGAAACTGCTTCCTATGAGTTGAGAGTTTATAAAACAGTCGCACACACACCGCAAAATTATTCTCTCTTGTTCCTCTAAGCTCTTTATTATTGCAGGATGTATAAGCTGCCTATTCTAGCTCGTGGCTAAGTAATAACAGCCATCGGGTCCATCCATCAGGTTAAGCTACGCTTGCCGGGGTTGGCCTGTGGATGGGTGACCATCTTTACATACCGAGACTCCTCCGTGTCTCGGAAAGCACGTTAAGCCGTTGGTCCCGGCAGTCATTCGTGGATCTTTGACAGTCTTTACGGTTCGTCAGAAGCCCGAAAGTCTGACAACCAGTCTTAACAAGGGGTATCGTATTGCCTAGTTACTGGGTTGTGGAGGTCAGATATGCAGTCGCTCCATGTAAAATAGATGGTGGTGGTGCATGCAATAGATGGTGGTGGTGCATGGTTAGACTGGAAGCCGACCCCAACATATTTGGGAAAAGGCAAGGCAGATTGATTGTATAAGCTCTCTATGAAAGGGAATTCCTTGTATGTACCTACTGAGATTATTATCGGTTGGAGAGCTAGTGAACTCCCTAGAGTCAAGGGATTCACTAACTCTTCGACATTTTGCCAATAAATCTGGGGCCTAGTTATTGGTATTAGAACCGGAGCAGTGTTTGAATAGTAGGCACTATAGGTACCCAGAGTCGCGGGAAAGTCCGAAAGGGTTACCGTGGCCCCTGGCAACACACAGGCAACTGTAGGAACACGTGTGGGTTTTAATCAGTAAGAGTCTGACACACCCTTCCGCTCCGCCTAGAGCGGGAGAAGTAATTTGATAATTTCCTAGAAATAATTTTCCCACCCAAAAAAAAAAGGTTCTATAGGTACATCTCTGCCGAACCCTTTGGGGATTACAGGCGTGATGTTATGCAGTGTTTGCGAAATCTAAACCTATGCGGCGACACTACACTTCCTATATACCTACTGGGTACGGTTAGAAAAGCTCCATTAGGTAATTATTTTGACATTATTCATTGTACGAGAAATTGTGGCTTTGAGGAAAGCCTATATCCAGGCACAAAAGGGAGGAGGACTCTACTCATCAGTAGATACGGAACAAGGTTGCCAATGATGCTGATGAGGGAAGCCTATTGAAATCTTGGATAGTCTGTCTACGTCAGTATTGGCTTGGGAACATGTGCACTCCGCGCCATTACGTCTGATGCACGTGCGTATGATTTCAGTCAATTAGGTATACATTACACATAACGAATGTCTGAACAACTAACCTTGGACGTTGCATAGTTTCCTCGCTACTCACGATTCAGATGTACTTAGGAAATGTATCTTCCTTTACAGAATAAGTAATTCGCTATTTATACTTCATCCTAGATTTTGATTTGCTACGTTCAGGTTGCGTTGGATTTCTAGACTATACAACATAACATCAACATAATTATGATGTAGGTATTCCACAAAGTGACTGTTCATCCATATTTCTCCAGTTATATTAAGTCCCATGTTAAAGAGGGCAGGTAGACAAGAGGAAGGTGCTTCCTATATCAACAGGCGTAGCATGAGCAGCGTTTTGTCGACGGAAGAGTAGACAAAAATGACGTTTCCTGTAGACAGTAGACAGTACGAAACGGCAGCAAAGTAGAAAGAATCAACTGCACTTTTTACGAAATTCACTCTTTACCGACTTCAAAAAAGGAGGAGGTACTACGTTCGGATGATTGTTTTTTTTTTTTTTTTTTTTTTTTTTTTATGTATGTTCACCGATTACTCCGCCGTTTGTGAACCGATTTTAAAAATTATTTTTTAGTTCGAAAGGGTATACTCCCGAGATGGTCCCATATAAATTTTATTAAGTTTGCTTGCGTAGTTCTTGCGCTAGCTTTAATATTACGTATTTTTCCCACAGTCTATGTAGACGATATCATTATTAGACTCCTTCACTGTTATTTACATAGCAGGTAGTAACTTGTATGGGGTAGGTACCACCACTAAAAAGTGAAAAATAAAAACTTTTTCCAAAAAAAACAACCGACTTCAAAAAAAAACACTAAAAAAAAGTGAAAAATAACTTTAATTTCGGAAGTCGGTGGCAAAAAACGAAAATTAAAAAGCAAAGACACCGACTTCCGAAATTAAAGTTATTTACATATTTCGACTCAGAATTCTTTGTTTTGTCATAGGATTTATCGGTTGTCAGTGTGATTTTGACAGTAAGGATAGAAAACTTTCATCCGAAATAGTCTACCTACAAAAAGACCTAGACAAAGATCGTTAGAAATGAAAGACAAAATAACAGATTGTAGAAAGATTTCTACGGTGGATGTCAAAAATGAAGAAACGAACTGTTACTTTGTATAGAAAAAGCTATGTCTTTTCTTCGTAGAGATAGAAAGCGCCATGCTACGTCTACAGGTCAAGAAAACAGTAGGTAATCTTCGACTGATTTTGATTTTAGAGGAATAATAATCTAGCAAAAGATTATATTTTTGTGATTAGATCAATTTAGATGATAAAATTATCGAATCACATTTAAAAACACTAATATTTTTGCGTGTTCTAATGAGTTAATCATAAATTATGGTCCTTGAAATTATCTCGTTGAATTAACGCCTACATTTCATCACAGAATCTTTATTAATATAAATCTTATACATTTAGAAATATGATTAATAAAAAGATATGAGTAACTAGCCTAATTATAATCTGTGATTTGCAAAACATTGCTAAGTGCGCGGGACGAAGACTGAAGCAAGTCTACGGGCGGGCAACTGTGAAACTTTTCATGACTTTAGTGATGTCCTTTTATTTTATACAAAAAATCGACAAAGTTTGTATGAAGAAGATTCTACGTAAGAAAATGTGAATTCTGATTCATATGTAATCCTTGATAAAAATAATCAGAAACTGGTGGGTTCAGCCTTTCAGCCTCAGATCCAATTCATCCAATACCCTAGATTGAAAAAATATAACACGAGGTTGATATTCCCCTTGTGTTTAATTGTGTCAATAACTAAGTGGCCCTGAAAGGTAGTGATGATCGAGTTGAACTGGATGTCCCTCAGTAAAACAAGTGCTTGACTTCAAAAGAGTTAAGTTCATAAAATAATTATCATCATGTCTGTCTATTACCCGAAAGTTTAAGCAGGCATAGAACCTCAGTAATTTATTACTAATTACCACGCTGCGCTGCTGAGATATTAATAAAGGCTCATTTGTTTTTAGTACCTATGCAAGTTTAAACATGAAACTTTTTTGCTCATTACCACTATTCTTGTTAACCCCTCCAGGTCAACCTTTAAGCTACACAACAATAGGGTAAAAAGCGGGTGGGGCGAACTCGCAACCCGCCATTCCCCAATCCACAATGCCATAACGTTATTGTCGCTTCCCGTGTAGCAACGTTTATTCGCACTTTATCTCTCCACCAACTTATCGATATCGATACTCGGTCAATCCCATCACTATTCGCTCGCAAGCGAATCGCGCGGGCGTCGTTCCATACTGGCCGAGCGGCCGGCATCACATCCGAACGAACGAACTGTCCCACTCGTGTGCCGCGTTTGCGAACCCTGCACTATCCTGTTACAACCCTATTCTGAAAAAATATTCTTAGACCTTACTTATCTTTTGTTTTTTTTTGTGCTGTGCTGACGGAGTTTGGATTTTTTTTTAAATAAAGAAATTCAGGTGAGTCGAAGACTATGTTATTTAAATTAAAACAGTGTCATTTCTTTTTGTAAGTAGCGACTAATTAAAAGAATTTCGGATATTGACATAGATGTTTAAAAACGTCGATAATTCATGAAAGAGCTTTTAATAGCGTACCGTTTTGACGAAGTCAAGGATTTCCTCAAATATCTAAAACGGTGGGGAGCGATAAAATGATTGATTAAAAGATAGTCGTGTTTGTTTCAGGAATTAATTTCAGTTTAAGCTCACTTTTGTGCCTTGATAGGTAATATTTGTACAAATTCATAACTAAATTAGAAAGATTAGGTACTTTAAAGCTTGTAGTAGTGTGTGAAAATTTGAAAATTGATCGTGTGTTCAACCCATGCGACTCTCGGGGTAAGTAGAAAGCTTCAAGACTCTTCAACCTGCGTAAATCTTGATATATTCGGAGTCAGTGCGAATTAAACTCAAGAAGTATTTCCTTGAATTTAATATTAGTTTTCTATTTATACAGCTCAATAAAATGTATAAATACTCGTAGACTTGTGATTTAGATATCTACGTCACGATTGGCGTTCACGCTTCAGCAGAAGTATCATAATGATGAGTGCTATGCCACATATAAAACGGATATGTAAACCAATAAATACATAATGTTGTTCTTGTCCCCTTGACGAAATCTTTTAACAGTGAAGTGAGCAGTCAATAGTGGTGCGGATTCTGTTGTTCACAAACTAAACTAAATTTAAGTTCAGTGCATCTTTTTCTTTCTATTTTATTAAGAAAAGGACAGAAGATAAATTTTAGTTTAGTCCTGTCAAATTAATCAGCGCCTGTCACTACTCCATACTAGTTTAGACGTGATTAAAAACTTGCCTACTAAAATTACGTCAATTTACGTCAGGAGGGTCGATCCAAAGCTCGATTCGCCTAAGTTTTCACAGTGAGGCTTTTACAGAATCAACCGGCTGGTGTTGTTCCAAATGTTATAACACTGGCACCTTTGATTGAGGATCTAATGAATGTTACTGACGCTGCCATTATCTATAATTTGAAAACAGAAAAAGCCAATAATTTTTAAAAGCGTAAACGTGGACTTTCTTGCCAGCTCTTCTCCATAGGAAACGAACGACCAATTGGAACCGTGCACCCAGCTAGCTGGACACTAATGAAAAGTTAGAAACTTCTGACGTTTCATAAGTGCCCATGTAGTTTTATTTGAAATTGATGACCGGCAATACCTAAATACTAAACTGCACGATAAGTCTTAAGACACATCCCCGATAGATGTGGCCCTTTTTTTCCGTGGGGAAATCCTCATGGATCCTGTCCGTCTTGGGAGATCGGAGTTATGTCGGACTCCTACCGACTAAAACCCTACTGTTCCTACTACTACAATGAGTCGAGGGCCCGGGAAATACTTTTACATTCGTCTCATCTCCGACTAGGAATATGTGGCCCTAGCTCATTCTTTGTCGGTAACGAGTAGTAACGTGGTTTATTGTTATCTTTCAGCCAATAGTCGTCCACTGCTTACGCACGATAGTCATAATGATGAACGGTCATGAAATCGTCTTAACCACCACGGTTTGCACACGGATTGCCACAGTTTTTTGTTGTAAACTGCCTCAAATAACCTTAGTTTTGAGAAAAGTGTGAAGAAACAACTTATTTATTTTATTATTTACGAGATTCGGTTCAGTTATAGGTAGATATTAACAGGCTGAATTCAGCAGTAGGCTGAATATAAAGAAAACTGTTGAGATACTAAATAAAAAAATATTTTAAACTAGCCGCGCCCCGCGGTATCCACCCACGTTAGTCTCGATCCGAGGGAATATCAGGATAAAAAGTATCCTTAAGTCCTCATGTGCCAAATTTCATCGAAATCCGTTCAGCCGTTTTAGCGTGCAAGCGTAACAAACAAGCAAACAAACAAACTCACTTTTACATTTATAATATTAGTGAGGATTTAATTGGATAAATTGGTACCAAACTCTCTTTTTGTTGTATTTGTTTGTAAGTAATAAAATACTTAAGTACAAATATCTAACTGTTGTTAAATCTTGTTGTTGTTGATTTTGAACATCTACAACAATGATTTGTTTGTTAAAGACCATCTAAGTACCTAATTAGCAAACCGTCTGAGGATCTTTGCATTGAAAATTATATCAATAATAAGCTTAATCTAATTTGGTACCTATTACTTGCATCGTTCGTTGTTTTTATACTTTCAGCTACACTGTGCATCGAAGGTACACACGGCTACACATCAAGCTATACATTTACAGTATAAGCTGACCTCTCATTGTACGGAAATTCTATGCAATGCGAGATCAGCTTATACTGGAAATGTATAGCTTGATGTGTAGCCGTGTGTACCTACTCTATCTAGCAAACTATCGGCCATTTATTTGTTTCTATGGGTGTCATACATAAAACTAAGGAATATTTATCAATATAAACAACTTCCTCTTGGTATTGAACTACTTATGTCTTTTCAAATGAATTGGTGATTTGAATTCGATCGCAAACAATTGACTATCGCGTCGCGTGTTCACTGAGCAGTGGGCGGACCTTTACGGTGCATCACAATCACATTGCCATAACATTTCAAAGACATGATATTCACTTCAAAATATCTCTCCCGATGACAGATACATTATAAATAACGTTGTATAATGAGTTAATGACACATTAACGCGTCATGTAAGCTCGGTACAAGTGACGTCACGATGGCTCTGATTTAGAAGCACGCGCGTGCCCAAACAGATATAAACAATAGATTCCCAGAAAGATTACTGATCCTTGGGTTAGGATTTACCTGGATTTGATGTAATGGATAGTGATACTGTTTGAAGAATGTTATTTAAAATCCAGTGGGTAGTTACGTAGTTGTTACGAGAGCGGAAGTACATAATAAAATTATATAAGTTAAACCGTTTAAATTCTGAATGTGATATGGTGAAGTTTAAGCAAGGATTCACTTCAGGTTCAAAGTTACAAGTAGAGTGTTTGTTTTAATTTTTAGAAGATTTATGTCTAATAAATACCGGCAACCACTAAAAACGTTAATTAAGGCGAAAATTTGAATTTTATTACGTTTTTTGCAATTTGCAGGTCAGTATCAGGTTGTATGTTGATCTAAATATGATTCGCGACCGTAACAAATATTTATGTAAAGAATTATAGTCATAAAAATCATCAATAAAACTCTCTAAGTTCATGTAATCCTATTGAATTACTATTTCACGAAATCACAAATTGAATCACTATTTCACGGAGGATTATTCTAACTTAAGGAGTTGTATTGCTGCTTCTAATGATTATAATTCTATAAAGCCACATTTTTACGGTCGCGAATCATATTTTAATCAACATACAAGCTGACACTTTTTTTTTTTTTGGGTTTGGAAGTGCTTTTCATACTTTTACTGACTAAAACCCACCCGTGTTCCTTCAGTTGCCTGTTGCCACGGTCATACAACCTGACACTGTCCTCTAAATTGCAAAAAAAACGTAAGAAAATTGGAATATCGCGGGCTACCTTAGCATATGGGCTCATTAACTACTCCTAGACCTCAGTCATGTTATCACTGTGTATCCCTACTTCTGGGGTAGTCAGGTATCAATTCTACTACAATTTATACTAGTATTTACTTATTGTTATTCTGATGCAAAGGCTATAAAACTTTTGTTTAATAACCTCTTACCTTATTACCACAAAACCGTGTTTAGTTATTAGTTGTTTAGCCTAAACACCTTTTAAATATGACATTTCTGTATGGAGTTTGACATAAAACTGACATTAAACACGCGTTGAATAAGTGTCTAAGTTTTTGTGGTAAGGCCCTCAGAGTCTTACCACAAAAACATAGACTCTTGTTATTGTCAGTGCATAACTAATGTCAGTTTTATGTCTAACTCCATACAGAAATGTCATGTTTAAAAGGTGTTTAGGCTAAACAAACACACGAAACACGGTAAACACGGTTTTGTGCTAATAAGGTTAGAGACTTCCCGAGTTTTATGAAATCCGTCTTTAATTTTACCGTCACAATAATAGCACTTCGGTTACAAAACTTTCTTCCTTCCATTAAATCCGTCTGTAAAGAGGTCTTGGCACAGGTGCATGTAATTAATATGTCGGCCATTTTGTGACTGTAATAACCGTTTGCACCTGAAGTTTCAGCTGTAGGTGTGTTCGTGGCCAAACCGCTGATATTATTGCGATATTTCCTGTCGTAAAGAGGACGTATATGTTTCGGTTCGTGAAGAGAATAATTCGGAGATATAACTAAATAAATGCGAAAGTGAGTTTCTTTGTTTGTTACGCTTTCACGCTAAAACGGCGGAATGGATTTGGATGAAATTTTGGTATGGGGATACTTTGAACCCAGGAGAAGGACATAGGCTACTTTTTATCGACATACCACGACATAATTTTTGGAAAGATCACGGTTGTTGCTTTTGTGGGACGATTCGAACAATTTCGAATAAAATATTAACTGTTTTATATAATAACTAGCGACCGGAGCTTCGCACGGTTTTTAAGACTTGACAAAACATCAAGATTTCTTTAATATGAGGAAGTTTAATAGTACTACCGTATTATACACATAAACCTTCCGGAATAAATTCTCTAAATTATGCTGAAAACCTTACAAAATTCGTTGGTCAGGTTAGAAAAACAATGTGGGCACACAGACGGACAAGAAAGGACAGTTTTTATAATTATGTATAGAAGAAACAATGTATATTTTTCTTTTGACTGTTTCGAAGTTGGTCCTATAGTAAAAGTTCATGAGTAGGAAGTTACTATCACCGCTGAAAAGCCAATAAAGACAAATTCAGCCTGTAGTTTTACTTTATGAAAGAGAGAAGCAAAAAAACAATGAGTTTCGATAAACCACCCAGCTTTATTATTATTAATCGTGAGACAGATAAAATTATTCGATAAAAAAACGAAACTTTATAACCATTGACGGCGCAAGGGGTTAGGGCAGGCTATGATAGAGGGCAGGTCAAAGCATGTCGTATTTTTTATAAGTATTCTTGCTCAAGGCTGATTTTTTTTTTTTTTAATAATTATTAGTGTAGGACTGTAGGCATTCATAATAAGTATCGATATTTCAAGTTAGGTAGGTATACCAATTGACCTATATATCTTTACGTTTCCAACAATGTTCTTGCAGTTTTTGTCTAAAAAATATATACTTACCTTATGAAATATAGGTAGTATAAGTACGACACAACTTAGACGTTGGATAAATAAAAAAAAAATGATTCATTCATTTCAATTTTATAAATTTATTTGGTTATATGACTTTACAAGATACTTAATACGTTTCGTAATGATTATTTCCACCTAAAGCAGTAATAAAGATTGGTGATTTAGAAGGCGCACTCAGTTCGGATGGTGATCGCTTTTACGAATTTTGCCGATGCTACATCTAAGTTGTGTCGTACACCTTTGGAATCCCCGGGTATTCTTGTACTGTGAATATGGTTAATCCTGAAACACATAAGTATAAAATGGATTTATATTATCATAAAGGCAGAAAGGGTATATCCGACGTACATTTTAGTATCATCATCATCATCATCTGCCTAGCCTTTTCCCAACTATGTTGGGGTCGGCTTCCAGTCTAACCGGATGCAGCTGAATATCAGTATTTTACATGGAGCGACTGCCTATCTGACCTCCACAACCCAGTAACTGGGTAATACGATACCCCTTGGTCAGACTGGTTGTCAGACTTTCGTGCTTCTGACGACTCGTAACGACTGTCAAAGATCCACAAATGACAGCCGGGACCAACGGCTTAACGTGCTTTCCGAGGCACGGAGGAGTCTCGATATGTGAAAATGGTCACCCATCCACGGACCAACCCCTCCAAGCGTAGCTTAACTGATGGATCGACCCGAGCGGCTGTTATTACTTAGCCACGAGCTCCTCCACGTACATTTTAGTATATAGCTAGGTATTCTTGAAGGCTATTTTAATCGTTAATTTAACCCTTACTAATATTATAAATTCGAAAGTAACTCTGTCTGTCTGGCTGTCTGTATAATACTTTTTCACGCCTAAACCACTGAACGGATTACGATAAAATTTGGCAAAGAGATAGATGACATTCCGGGGACGGACATAGGCTACTTTTTATCGACATACCACGCGGGCGAAGCCGCGGGCGGAACTAGTTGTATATAAAAGTAAAAAGCACGTTGTTTATAATTTAATGACGTTTCATCAGTTGGCTATCACCTGCATTTTATATCGATCATCGTCACTCATCAAACAGTCAAAAATAAACCTGTTGACAAACGGTTTGTGATTGATATGATCGGAGATTCGGAGCAAGGGATAAATATAGAAATAAAATAATTATTTTAGTTTAGGTAATTACTTTATATTATGACTAATTATCAAAGACAAAATATTTAAAAAAAAATCACATCCTAATCTCAGACGTAATCTGTCAAAAAGATACTTCTAATTTTAAACAAGTTTTTGACATTGAATGTCGCTGAGATGAGATTGTGACTCGACTTTGAATGTTTTTAATTACGGGAATTGGCCTTCAGGGCTTTGATGGGTTTAGAGCCCAAACCCTGAAGGCCCTGAAGGCTACTGTAGCCTAAACTTTAGGCATATGATGATGCGATAAAGGTACTTGAGCCACCTTGGGAGGAACCCATCCAAGTTTAGATTTGAGAATGACAATTGACACGGCCATTCAACACCCGATTCCAAGGGTTAATTAATGAAGACCATGAGATAAAGCTACCCGATTGCCAACGCCATTTTAAAAATAACCTACTCTTTTCAATTTTTTTTTCTTTGCTCTTTTAAGGAAAGAAAAAAAGAAAGAAAAAGCATTTGCATTATTTGTAATGCAAATGCTTTTACTACAACTAAACTAAACTCTCATTTAAATAAAAAACCCAAGTTAAAAAAAATGATAGCAACACGTTATCATTTCAAACAATTATGTGTATAATATGCACATTCCTCACCTCGCGCCGAAGTCGGCCGATCATACCGTCCAGTACGAAAGCTCCTCACTTCACCTGCGCGGGCGCTCGGCCCAGTTGCACGTCCTCGGCTAACAATAGTCCCTAAACGTGCCGCTGCCAGCGTTATCATAAGTTTCATAACAGTGCATAGTGCGAAGTGTTTTGATGAAGGAGTGGATCGCACTATTGATTTCATCTCCAAGGGGAATTTATATGATATGATGATGAAATTAATATTTTGATACCTCTCCAATGTACGATTTTTTATTATGACCTTATTGTTGAGAATGAAGGCGTAAGCTATGTTCCAAGCTGTAACTTTTACTTGCTGAATCGCTTGCTGATCTCGCGAAAATACTGTTTTCTTTAGCTTAAATCGATATTTATTACCTCAGGGTAAAAATTAAATTACGAAGCACTCATTGTAACAACAAGGTAGTGATATAGCAATTTAGGAAAGTGACAAATTACAATAGGTATTCTTTTAAGTACAGTACACTTGATTTTTTATAAAGCAAAAGCTGACCCGACAGACGTCGTCCTGTCTTAATTTTTCTAATTTTCTGCGCAATTTTCTTAATTCTTTTCTTTCATAAGAACCTTCTCCTGACAATAACAAACACAACAGAAAAAGAATTAGCGAAATCGGTCTAGCCATTCACGCGTGATGGCGTGGCCAAGGGAAATAGGGATTTATTTTTATATATATAGATTATTATTTAGTAGGTAAGGTACTTTTCAAAAGTTTTTCATGTGGGAAAGACACACTTCTGCCTGGATAATAGGTACCTTTTTGTAGGAACATAGGTTTGTATGTTTCTTCTGTTTATATGTAGGATCTCATGTGGCCCTGGAATATAATAATAACTCCAATATATTTTATTGCCGTAGCATGCGCCATCTTTTCTTGTTTCACTCCCACTTTCTGTCACGTTGTGTTTAAACTAAAATAATGCCAACAAAATATATTATAATTGCATTCTGTTGCCCTAAATAGTTCCTATTATATTATTTATTTATTAAGTCATTTCATTTAGTACCTAGTGGAAATAGTTGTGTTATAATAATTTTAATACAGGTACCTTTATGAAATAAATCATTATTAAGAAAATAAGAAGTATATATTTTAATACAGGGTGTTAGGGTAAACACCGTTATCCTGGCAACCAGTGGTTTGGTTACATTTATAGAACGTAAAATCAATGGAAAATTACAACTTTTTTTTAATTTTTTTTAGATCTAAATTTTACCACAAGAGACGCAAGTTTGTTGCCCTATGCGCTAGGGCAACGAACTTGCGTCTCAACACGGGCGGGGGGTACGGGATGTGACCTGACCGGCAGCGAGCGCGATCCCTCCCTTATTCAGTCAGCTGTTTCGCTAGCAAGCACGGTGTCAGATAGAAACTTTTTAAAATCTTTTAATGAAAATAACGTTTTTTTTTTGTTGTGTTCGGTCATTTATTTTAATATTTAAGTCAACTACCCATGGTTTGAATGACAAGAGTGTTTACCCTTACATCCTGTATATCACCTCGTGAATGAACATGCCACAATTTCGTCTGTACCGATAAAATTCGGAGCGAAAAAAAACGGAGGTCAATAAACAAATGAACAATAACTACCATACTTACTTTCTAAAAACTATTGACAAGTTTAAATTTAGAACATAAAAAAATGTTTCGATACCTAGTCAAAAGAACTATGAAGATTATAATACACGGAATGGGAAGGCGCAGTTAGAACCTAAATATAATTTTGGCGCTAAGCCATGCACTATAATTATAGTAAGAGTGCCAAAATTCTATTAGCATTACATGCCATGTCTGGCATCAATACTTTATGGACATACGTTAGTCCTGGACTGTGACTAATGACTATATGCTTTGGAACGTAAATATTTTTTGACAATGATACTGAATATTTGGCCGGTGAGCGCAGAGTGTATTTTGTCCGAGAGGATATGACTAGGTATATTGTGCAGTACCTATAATGATATTGAAAAAGAAAAAAACGCATTTTGTTTGCCAAAAAGCCAAAATTGCTGACTTATAATATTTAACATCGATAAAACCAACCACATTGTTAATTTAATCATAAGAAGAAAACTAGGTACTGCCATAGTATACATATTATACTACAAACTATTTAAAAACTGATAAATCTCTAAGTATAACATCGGAGATGCAAAAGGCTTAAACAGAACTGCATAACATAACTGCTCCAGTTTCCACAAATAGACTTTCTCCTAGCTTCCGACCTTGGCCAAACGAAGCATATGGATCATGAGGCGAGCTTTCCGAAAAACATGTGTTTACACGATTACAAGGCGTGATCTCATTTCACAGGAACGAGAGCCGTATTTGTATGGACTGTTGACTGCATCCGAGATCGAAGAAAATGGCTGAGAACGGGTAAGAAAGTTTTCCAATTTAAATTTACGAAAACTGTTTTTGTTTGCTTCAGAAATGCAAGCTCTTAGCAGTTATGATTGACATAAATAATTCTCGAGAAACAGCAGACTTAAATAACTATTGTATTATTGTTTCAAATTCCAAAATGAATGTCGACATTTACGACTCCAGACATCATGCAAAGCCACTAAAGCTTGATCGCATAAATCTTCAACCAAACTATAACAAATCGGAATGAGAAATGGGCACGCCAGTACCACGATTAATAAAAGTATTCTATTTTGATGATTGTACAACGATTTCCGGATAACTGGCTTAAAAGTGGAATAGGTCACATCACTCGCCCTCAACGGGCAGCTAGTGTCCACGATGTCAGTCCATGTAAAAATAACGTGAATCTTGGCCGGTTTCCAGGTACGGCCCAACCGCTGGACACATCGGCAGAATTCCCAACTACGGAAAAACTCATGTTAATGTAAGTTTTAAGTTTTGATACTTTATTTGTGGTGATGGATGATAAATTGTATGAGGCCCGGGGTTTCGTATTTTCTCTGAATGTAATGGATTTTGGTACAGTTTTTGTAGTAGAAATGATTTACAGCTAAGGGACATAAAAAAAAATATCTTGAGTTTTCTATTTATAACCTTGTATTAACGTCGTCTTTTATGTAATTTCCAGCCAATGGGTGCCTACGAGCCACCAGCATGCATTCAGAACGCCATGATGACGAAGGATAAGAAGCCCTTCACATACACACCAGGTGGCCTCGATCTGTCCCAGATTAAAACTCCCAGCATGGCGAGAAGAATGGCAAGGCAGCGGTCTCAAGAAGACCACGAACAACAACAGTACTACGCTCAACAACCAACCAATGGTGGCTACCATCCCCAAGGAGGACCAGCTCCTCCTCCACCCCCGCCACCAAAAATGCCCGTTCCTCCCCCTCCACCACCACCAATAGTCATCCAAGCACCAAACTCGAAATCCCCTAAACCCATCGCACCCGGCGAACGACCCGAAATAGTTATCCCCGAAAATCCCATTGGAATGTTACGAAAAACGAACAGCCCTTACCACTGGGAGGTTGAGAAGGCAGAACTACAGAAGTTAGGAAATACTCCTAAGTACGTAGATAAAGTACCTAGTCCTTTGACGGTGAAAATGCCTCCTTCTTCCTTCACGCAGCAACAGCCCCAGACTTACACACCGCCATCGCAGAATAACTTCCAACGTTCTCCGTACGGCAATCAACGTAACCCTGAAAGCCCTATCTATAAGCCTGAAGCTCAGTATGCTCACCAACATTCTGCCTCCCCGCAAGGGTCGCCGCCAACGAGAGAATTTTTACAACGACAGGACTCACAATTCAACAAGAGTCCTCAACCATACGCTGGCTTACCTTCCTCCAACAGCTCGCCCTATTCACCTAGCCCCAATAACAACTGGAGACAACCGGAGAAAAGAGACTCTCCTGCTAACAATGTTCACAGCAGCCCACAATCCGTACACTCGAATCGTAGTCCGTTTTCACCAAACACACAACAGTACTCGCCAAATAATCAGCAATATTCGCCAAATAACCAGCAGTATGCCCCTAACCACCAAAACCAAAGCCCTCCTTCCAATTCAGGTCCAGTTTTCCATACCTTACCCAGAGCTGGACAAAGAAACGCAGAACCACAGAACAACAATGTGATGTACAATAACACGAAACCAAGTCCTCCAAATGACTCTAATACAGCTCCTTGGAGGGCAGCTACCCTAAACAGACATCCTAGGGAGCAAGAAAATCAGCAACCAATTTATAATAATACTAATTTGAATCAAGAGCAGTACATCCCTCCGTGGAAAGTAAACCAGAATAATACCACGGCAGCAAATAATGAAAATACTCATGTGCCTGCTTGGAAGCAAGAAAATAAACCTCAGCAGCAGTACATCCCTCCGTGGATTAATTCACAGGACTCTAACAACAATCGGGTTCAGGAGAATAACGCTGCACCTTGGAGGACTCATGAGGCTCCCTCCTCACCACCAAAGTCGAACCAACAAGAACAACCTCGTTACCAATCGACGATATCCATTCCTGTGACTCCTAGGAAACAAAACCCACAGCCGGAATACAATAACGCACCACAAAAGGAGGTGGTATATGTGAATGAGGAGCCAGTATACTTCTGTCCCGAAAGTCCAAAGTCTATTCCTCCCTGGGTGAAAACACAGAAGGAAAAGACGAAGACTCCTCCGCCAACTTGGGTTCAAAAGCCTTTAGATGGCAGGAAAAGTCTTTCCAGGGATCTGAATACACCACCTCGAGACACGAACCAGGAACCAGAATGGGTTAGAAAGAGTAACGAAATGCAAAGAGGTGCTCGCGAAGTCATCAGTCCTCCTAAATACCAGCAGACTGTACAGCCGTCGTGGTCAACACGGCCTTCAGAGAACCGTAAAAGTTTGCCAAGGGATAATGCACCAGGTTCCCCAGAAGCAAGGGTCATTCCTATTCAGATGGAGGTATCGACAACAGAGACGAGAGATTCTAGGCATGGTGGTCATCCACAGCCTGGACTGAGGATTACTATTGGTATGAACCAGAATCCAGAAGCTCGTGCGCCATTCTCGCCACCAACCCAACGCATCATGAGGGTGTTGTCACCACAGCTGGTGAGGTTAGAAGACTCAAACCAACAGCCGGATCTGCCGACCCTGAACAGAAGTTTCCAAGACAATCAGCCAAAGACGAGGATAATTCCGATTCAGATTGAAGGTGGAAATGGCGGGGCAAACAAGAGGTAAATATTTGGAATTTTATATTTAGGACGATTAAATGGTAAACCTATTTTCAATCCACACCTTGTAGTCTGCTACTACCACAATAATAGGCACAAAAAACAATGTTATCTATAATATACAGTAGGTTTTCTAACGAAGGGCGTTCCCCGCAACCTGCAATAGTATAAGTCTATAAATGCAAAAAAAAAATACCATAAAAAAAAGTTTTTTTTTTACAGCAAAATATTCACATCTTTTTTCCATTTCGTTTTAAGTTTTTTTTTTTTTTTACCTTATTTTTTTAACATACTTTTACTGACGCTATACCGTTGCAGGTTAGTTTTGTGAATATTTCACTAAATATATATATTTTTTTTAATTTTTTTGGTTGGTAATTTTTTTTTAGCATATTATGGACGCTACAATATTGCGGGTTAACGAGAACGCCCTTTGTTAGTTAACATACTATCTCTATAAATTTTTCAACACCTGGTATATGAAATCCAAGGACACTGCCATTTAAATAACGTCTCAAAAATCAGGATTACTCAAATATCTTGAACTAAATATCACATTACAATTGTCTATCCTCGTTTCAGCTTCGGTGGGCGGTATTAAGGGAGCTACTGGTTCAAAGTAAACAGTTTTTACTGCACCGCTTCTAAATGACTCAGTGTTACGCTTGCTTTATATTTAGCGCTCTCTTCAACACGTTCTAATTTTATTTTCCACTAATCGAATCATTCTCCTTACGCTGTTGCCGTAATTAATTGGCTATTCAGGTTTATCACGATCTTTAATAAACCATTGGTATCAGGTCACGGCTATTCTCTTAAATTGTACCTAATGCTAGGTGCATAATTCATCTGCTGCTCAATTTTTGCGCTTCTTAACTAAGTTCGTTGTTTTTTGTTTAAAACTGTGTTATAATTTGTATTTTTCTTTCTAAAAATAATAACAACAATAAAAATATAGTTTGTAACCAAAACATAACATGAAGAATTTCATGTTATGTTTTGGTTATGAAAAAGCTAAAGCAAATGGTACTTATGAAAAAGCTAAACAAATCAGTCCCATATTTTTAACGCATTGTATAAATAAAGTATTTTCTGAAAAAAAAAAAACAACTATAAACATATACAAAACTAAATTATATAATAAAATATGAATCAGTATGAACCTAAAATATTAAAATCTCTTCTCTAAACTAATAAAAAACATATCACCCTCACACAGTATTATGCTAAGACTAAATAAAATTGATACATTTTATATAATCATATAATGATCATAAATAAATTATAAATTTTCAGCGTTTTCTACCACAAGTTTACACACGAGGGGCCCCCACGACAATCGAAGGCATTCAGGGTTCTGCAGATCATCACAGGTACCGAGGATCTGGACGACATCCAAGTGATCGAAAAACATCACGGATACACCGATTTATAATTTTTTATGTAAATATATATATGTATTATTTTATTAATAAGTATAATTATATATTTTTGATGTTAGTCATAAACTCATTATACATACAATAAGGCAATCCACGTGAGTATACTCTTTTAAAGTTACATTATTGTATCAAGAAAATGTATTTTATAGTATGCGAATAAGCATTGTTTATTTAACTATCAATTTGCTAGTGTTATGTACTAATAAAGGCTATAAATTAAGTATATTATGAATAACTTGTTGTCTAAATTATTCGATTTGGAACTAAGTTCCTCTAATTTTAACTCTCTAGAACTTAATACATTTTGTCCTAGCGTCGGATTGATGATAAATTATTTTTATTTTAGACACAAAATTAGCGATATCATCTATGTTTAGTAAATAAACTTTATAATTGTTTTAATACATGAAAGAGTACAGAAATACATACGTATTATTAATTTAATTAAATATATTATTATATTATATAAATATTACGAATAATTATACGTTTTGTATATAAATCGAATAATAATGGCGAACCGAAATATTATGCTTTTATTTCGGTGTTTTACTAATGCTCATGAACACAGCTAGCTTACCAAAGAAATCTTAGATGTAATTAATAAATTATTCTAAAATATATCGGAATAATGTTTAAATTATAGTTTTGAAATATATTAAGGTATAAGTGTAGGTATTCTAATTATTAGCTATAATAGTTGTTTTAAAAGTTACCAAATCTAATAGTTACTTCTCTACATTTAGATTTCGTTAATTATAAAGAACTTATATTTCCTGTTGCTAATGCTCCTTATTATATATTTATTACTTGTATTTTATATATATTTAAACAATTTATATATTTATTTATTTCTTATAATTCAGTGCATAGTCCCTACTAATCCTTAATTAATTTCCTTAAATATGATATATGAATAAATATATATTTTTTGTTTTTGGACCGGATTAACGAAGTTATGGATACTAACAAATTAATTCTGAAAGATTCGTGTTTTCATAACGGTGTTGGCATTTCCGAAGTTCCCGAAAAAAAAATGTTTTGTGTATTGTGATTAACTAAAAATTATTGTTTAGCACTGTAGTGATGTGACTGGTTGATAAACTTTATATTATATTTTCCATTGTTCTTTTTACAGTTACTATTTATCTTTCATAATTATTAAATACGTGTAATTTATAGATTTCTATGTTTAGAAATCGGTTATATAATTGTAATGTATAGTTTTTTATTTTATTTTATGTATTTAATTTTATTTACTTATGTTAAAGAGGATATTTTCCAAAAATTAAAACTGGCTTTCCTATATTAACGATATAATTATGTACATTTTATTTATTAGTATACATTATATTTAGTATTATTTTATGGCCAGTTACAATCACTATAATGTGTTAAACATATTGAAATCAGACGAGGGGTGTGGCAATCTAGTCAGTGTGATCTTTCTTAAGTATATTACGTATATTATTATACATATACGCCTAGGTATTAAAATTATAAAATTTATTTTATATTAAAATTATTATAGATTTTATATTTTGCTTAATCCTATGACATAATATAAAGTATTTAAGTATAATTTAATTTTATAATAAAAAGTTATAAAATTGTACTTGTCTTTAATTTTTGAATTACTTGATATTGCTTAAAGAAACCTTTTACAATATCATTCATCTTTGGTGATGGCTTCACATGTATTTAGTTGAATTAATATAATAGAAAAGGGGGTGAAAAATGTGTTAACATTATTATTTCACCCCGAAATTAAAACAATTATTTGTTTGTTTCAAGTTGCGTAACTTTTTTGCCGCGAGCTAGTCACAAAACAAATTAGTTTTTTATTTCTTATTTAAGGTGGATGCGCAAAGATAGACCGCGGAATCACCTCGGAAATAAACAAAAAAATAATTATTAAAATCGGTTTATAAATGACGGAGTTATCAGGCAACAAACTTAAAAAAAAAGAATCTAATTGAGAACCTCCTTCTTTTTTGAAGTCGGTTAACAATGGACGGTCTAAGTTAACAATTACATTGTCGGTTAACAATGTAATTGTTAACTTGAAACAGCAATATCCCTAGATATTGCTGTTTCAAGTTAACAATTACATAATAAGTTTCTTGAAAAGGAATCAGGTAAAAGGAGTGGAGTGACTGATAAAATGAGAAAAGAAAGGAATCTTACTTATAATGAAGTGAACACAGAAACATCCAAGTGGCTCCATCTGTAGTTTTCAGCAGTGATTACTAAGGTGATCAGCCACAGCTGGTCACTATCAGCTGATGCTGTTAGTTACACAGTGTGACCACAACGTTGAAGTAACAAGTGTCGCCATCTGTGAATAGTTATTGGAAACAAACATCTTAAAAACGTGATTAGGGATTTCGGTTAGGCGAGAGGAATTCGGTTTGCTTGTTTATACGGATATTATTACAACGGTAAAATTGTTTGTTTATGTTTGTGGAGTAGGCTGTAGCAGGTAATCTCTGGAAGACTGATGCGGTTACAGACTTTTTTTTTATATTACTGAGTGCCATAGGACAAATGTTTTCTTTAAAGCTAGTATGAACACATACATTATTATTGTTACGATTCTGATAAATATGACATTTGTAAACCGACTGTCGTTATGATAGTTTTTGCCCTAGACCAGGGTTGACTCAGTTTATTTGGCTATTTATTTATTATTATAACTATTTATACCAGGAATATAATATAATATGAATGATTTTGATACGATTTGGTATGTACGTTATCTTGTGCTGAAATAAGAGACTGTTTATTTGGCTCAATCATAATTCAGCTTCAATAATGGTGGTCGTAAAGTCATAATGTATGTTGGCTACAAGCTACGAACGGCTACGAATGCTACGTCTGCTACGAGCTACGAAATTGCGTAGAGGGCTCAGAATGTTGAGTTTTGAAAAATCCTTTCTTAGCGCACTTATGAATTTGTCTATCAATTTTTCAATTTTCAGAGCGTTTTCTAGCCGTCAGTCATTCACGGAGTGATTTTGTAGGTAGGTAGGTACTTTGGGTAGGTGTGTGATGCTGTGGAAATGCGTTCCTTCCGAAGCATGTGTGGTGTAACTATGAATGATAATAGCATAAGGTAAGGTAAAGGAAATTTAAAAGAGTATGCTTGGATGGCTTGGTCATGTTGAGAGAATGAGTGAAAGGCGACTAACAAAAGGTATTTACAAGGCAGATGTGAGTGGAAACGTCATGTAGTTTCTGCCTACCCCTATGGGAAGAAGGCGTGAGTTTATGTTTGTACACAAGTACAGAAGCAGATATAGTTTTTACCCGACTGCTCCAGAAGGAGGGTAATGTTTTTATCTAACATCTCAAATCTATCTGCCTAGTCTATTCCCAACAATATTGGGGTCGGCTTCCAGTCTAACCGGATGCAGCTGAATACCAGTATTTTACATGGAGCGACTGCATATCTGACCTTCCAGTAACTGGGTAATACGATACCTCTTGGCCAAGAGTGGTTGTCAGACTTTCAGGCTTCTGACGAGCCGTAACGACTATCAAAGATCTACAAATGACAGCCGGGACCAACGGCTTAACGTGCTTTTCGAGGCATGGCTCCTCCGTGCCTCGAAAAGCACGTTAAGCCGTCTCGGTATGTAAAGATGATCACCCATCCATGGACCCGGCAAGCGTAGCTTAACCTGTTGGATGGACCCGTGCGGCTGTTATTACTTAGCCACCAGCTCCTCCTTTTATCTAACATCCAATACATTCAATAAACCACAAACTTTGTTTTATCGCGTTCCGGGTCAAAAGGATACAACTAATCAGTGTTATCAGCCGGTGACATCCCTGATTTAGCCTAATGGATATTTACGATGCCCGCCGAGGCAGTAAAAAGCACCATATAAAAACTTCTTTTATTTAACATATGTACGAACAGTGGTCTCGATAACAAACAATTTTTATGGCTTGACGTACGCACGTATCAGATTATGTGATGAACTTGCTTTTTGTTTTTGTCCATGTTTCATTTATTTTTGTCCCACTGTGTTGGGTAGAGCAGTGGCGGTCATAGGTTCGAACCTAGACAGGCGCCTTACTTTGTATAAATTATTGCATCACCACTGCTCTCAAGACGGTGAAGGAAAACATCGTGTGGAAACCGGCATGTCCTAGAATTAGAAATTCGTAGATATGTGACATCTACCAACCCGCACTGGTCCCGCGTGGTGTATTACGGCCCACTCCCTCTCACCGAGAGGCCTGTGTCCCAGCAGTGGGAACATTATAGGCTGATTATTATGTATGTTGGGTAAGCCCTGCGCTTTTTGAAAGCTGCTTTAATTTGAAAGTTTAAGATACATATGTCTGGTAAAGGTGAATTTGCCTAAACTAGGTGGGTACTGTCTGCTTCAGCGAACCTGTTATGTATCTTCCGGTACCATTACCTTAGTACGCAAAAAACGCACGAATTTACGTAGGTTTTCATGCGCACATACGTAATAAAAGCTACGTTTTCCATCAAAAGTTAATAGCGGTTTTTATTTTGTCGTATATCTAAATCCATATCAAAGCGTCTCGAAACTTGGCACTGATATCTCTCATACATCTAGAAAGAATGGTGTTTACATCGAAAGTAGTTTTATTTTTATTTTCACTAATTTTCAAATGGTTTCAAGGCCATTTCGGTACCATAAACAAGATTCTATGCCATTAATATAGGTCAAACACACTTTCAATGAATTAATTAATAAAATGAAAGTCGAAATAGTCGATCGAAATAGTTTTCGATCAGGAAAATGTAAATGTAAGTGGGACGATACCTACTTGTCATGTTAAGATCCTCTAAATGCCTTTAAATCTAAATATACTTATACTAGCTGCACCCCGCGGTTTCACCCGCGTAAGTCTCGATCCCGTGGGAATATCGGGATAAAAAGTATCCTATGTGTTAATCCAGGTTATAAACTATCTGTTTGCCAAATTTTATCCAAATCTATTCAGCCGTTTTTGCGTGATTGAGTAACAAACATCCAAACACACAAACACAAACTTTCACATTTATAATATAAGTAGGATTGTAGTGGGCGGAGGTTCTTAACATATTATTATCGATACTGGAATACGGGCAAAGGAAAACATGAAGTCTAACATCTACTGATGAAATATTATCACTTTATCTCTGAGTGTTATTGGGTTATTGCCTCTGGAATTTCTCAGTAGCAGCCCGGAGTCTGGATCTGTGCCTGGTTGATGGGAATAGGCTCTCCCCCTATTACACTGGCGAAATGTGGTTGTAGTATAGGTACACCTCTGCCTAACCTTTCGGGGATTACAGGCGTGATGTTATGTTTTAATAACTGACTCTAAGTACCTGATACATGACCATGACGTCTGAAATCATATACCTATGGGAAGAGGCTTTCAAAGAGCCTATACTGGTATTACGTATGTACTTTTGCAAGAGATACCGTAGTGCCTATACTGTTAGTAGCAATGAGCTTTTGCGACAGATTTATTATATTATGCATAGGCATGGCGCACCCTATGCGACATACGACTGTGCAATCACGGTGACTAGACGCAACGTCAGGCTGTGGGCCCACAATTTTCATGATATACATATTTTGTTCAAAGCTCTGCACACTTGACGTCGAGTTGCAGATTCCCAACGACAGGCTAGGGGAGGCGCACGCTCTCGCTTCTTGTCGCACCGTCTAGACACACGGTGCACGCGCACACTTCATGACAGTCGCGACAGGTCAGCGTGCGCACACCTGATGGATGACAGTCGCGACAGCGTCTTGTCGAGCTGTTGCAGTCCCCATCAAATGAAATATTTAAACCAATAATTAACTTAATTTTTATTTTTTATTAATTATAATAATTATCACTCAATTTATATTCTCCCATGTCACATGGTGTGCGGAGTGGTTTAGTGATCGGGTAATCTTTATAAAAGACAGATGCGCGTAAATGGTGAGAAAAAATAATAATAATCGAAATGGATCCAGTGGACTGAAAAAAAAGAAAGGCTGTGAGTGATGGAACCGCAAATTTTTCTTCGATTTCTTTAGCAAACTAAGCGACAGAAATACCTCCACTTTGGCTTGCTATTTATTTGCGTAACACAATTTCGGTAAACGATTAAGACTAATCTGTTTCATTTGACAGTTCAACAACATTCATAGCGTTATTTACGTTGTTGAGCTGACATTTTTTTCGAACTTATGAAGCAATGGATTAGAAATCTGTTTCAAAACAATTCAGATTATGATTAATAGCATATTACGCAATGAGGGTGTGGTTTTCTTCCTCGCAACAGCTAAATACAAAATGTAATCCTTGTATAACTGATAACATATCTCCCTTCCTTCAACGATCTTTGGCCATGTTACATAGCCGAGCAGCGTATCTATAGCCAGGCAATTATTCCTTCGCTCACATTCTTTCACAAACAGGTTGGGAGTAGGACATGTTTATTTTGGATGTCGACGTTTCTCGTTTATTCGTGGGGCGATTACGTGACGTCAAGATGACGACAAGAGCTTTTTTGTTCCTCGTTACTATTTCTTGAGATCGTGTCCTCAATCAATCTACTTAGCCTTTTCCCAACTATGTTGGGGTCGGCTTCCAGTCTAACTGGATGCAGCTGAATACCGGTATTTTACATGGAGTGACTTCCTATCTGACCTCCAAAACCCAGTAACTGCGTAATACGATAACCCTTGGTAAGACTGGTTGTCAGACTTTGGGCTTCCGACGACCAGTAACGACTGTCAAAGGTGGACCTTTGACAGTCGTTACTGGTCGAATGAAAGCCGGCTTAACGTGATTTCCGAGGCACGGAGGGGTCTCGGCATGTAAAGATGGTCACCCATCCATTGACCAACCCCGACAAGCGTAGCTTAACCTGATAGATCGACCCGTGCGGCTGTTATTACTTAGCCACGAGCTCCTCTGCTTTTCTTATTCTTGAGATCGTGTCCTGTGCCTGATTATAGTGCAGTTAGAGTTATTACTGGATGTGTCAAGCATTAAATGATTTTGCGACTGAGGCATAGTGGCATGCAAAGATGAGAAATTGAGGATAGGTTATAAATGATGAGAGAAAATTGGATTGTATTGATTTGAGATTGTGATTGTGGCGGATTGGATATTTTTTTTTTACAAAACCATACATTTTTAACAACAGAGTTCGATCATGAAAAGAGCTTCTTTTTTGCTTGAATGTTATATTATGTTTTGCCACGCAATTTTGTAGCAGATTCCAATTACGTAAGATAAAATGTTGAGGTACAGTCAATTGAACGTCGTCGTGGTGACAATTTGACAGCGCCTATATTATAACGTCAATTAGGCGTTGTCAATGTCAATGGAAAACCACCCCACTGTTTAGTAAGCTTCCTTACTACGTAGCAGTGGGTGGTTTGTTAGTGAGATTGACTGTATCATTGGATCTGAATCACTTCTAGTGATAAGACCACACATTGTAGATAGTATTACCTATTTCCTAGCTGTATCAATTGTAAGTAATTTTTATTTTAGTTTTTGCTATAAAACTCTGGCACTAAGTCACATCCAGTAGTTTTACGTCAACACAAACCAATTGCCGGCTTGCCAACGGAATGTGACGTACATTCATATTGTCTGGTGTGTTCTGTCTCTTATCTGCAATTGAAACTAACTCCATCCCGCATACGACGCTAATAGAAAAGATACGAGGTGGAGGCTGGAGTAGCTAGTTTTTATGTATGGAAGTTGTGGAGGGATCTAAAGTCTGTTTTTATTTCTGGTAGACTAATTTGACAGTTGCAAATGTAAAACATCAAATTGAAAAAACAAACAACAATAACTTGAAATGTCAAGTCTAGTCTTCGACCAATTGGAACCGTGCACCTAGCTTCTAGGTGCACGGTTCCAATTGGTTGAAGACTTCCTGCCAGGGTTGCGGGTTAGTCCGAAAGGGATACCGGGACCTTGGCAACAGGCAACTGAAGGAACACGGGTGGGTTTTAGTCAATAAAAGTCTGACACGCGCTTCCGCTCCGCCCAGAACGGGAGAAGTCATTGGATGATTTACCACGCCCAAAAAAATAAAAGCTTCTGACGTTTCATAAGTGCCCATGTAGGTTTTTGTGAAATTAATATTGTGATTTTTTTTATTTTGATTTTTGATGTAAAGACCCATCCATGGACCAAGCCCGGCAAGCGTAGCTTAACCTAATGGATCGACCCGTGCGGCTGCTATTACTTAGCCACGAGGTCCTCGAACAAAATATCACAAATATCTTATTTATAAATACATATAACTAGGAATGCAAATATATGTTTATTTAAATTAGGTAACGCTGACAGCCCTTTAAAAGTTTTATCTAAAGAAAATAATGTGCGCGTCTGAACTCACTGAGTGCCAAAAATTATTCGATGATTGACGATCAATATCTGTTAGAACGAATATTATGTTGATGGTACTTTTATACTCTGAATGTTGTTTATGAAATAAACAATGTCGTTGAAATCGCTACGGGCGGGGCTATAAGAAAAATGTGAAATGACTAATTCCACATTTTAGTTTATAAATACAAATGTGTATAAATATAAGCGGTAAAGTCTAGGATGGTTAGGATAGACATATAACTGCCAGGGTTGCGGGGAAGTCCGAAAGGGATACCAGGGTCCTTGGCAACAGGCAACTGAACGAAAACGGGTGGGTTTTAGTCAGTAAAAGTCTGACACGCCGTCCCGCTCCGCCCAGAGCGGGAAAAGTCATTTGATGATGGGGCATCATAAAGCTCACAAAAAAAAAAAGGGTTAGACATACAAGGAATTATTTAGCGCCTGCGCCTTTATAAATATCCCCATAAAGCATATTCGGGATCTTTAAGTGTCCCCATAGGAAAGTCACTTTATTATAGCCTTGCTTAACCATTCATAGTTAAACCGTTGATCAAATATCCCTCACCTTAAGACACCCGACCATAACCTCTGAGATTAATCAGTAAACTTTAACAGTCTTAATTCCAGTGAGACAAACTCAATTACTGGGAACACGAGCCACATTTAATGGCCGTCGTCAGTGATCCGTAACACGGGGTATAAAGAGCCTGCCCTTATTGACCGGGCATCGTCAACAGCGTTTTGTTACACTTCGATCGGATTTGTAGGGTTAATTCTTGGAATTGAAAGGGTAATTTCAACTTAGTGATTTTCAGGTCCATTTTAACGACGAGCTGTTTATAGTGTGTCATCAAGATTGGGAGCATTAAATTAAATATTTACTTGGGTTACTCACGACGACGAAAATCGACTAAAAAGGTATAAACAAGACATCACAGGCAGACAAATTAAAAATCCGGAGCCACACGTGTTAGGGCATAAATCAAACGGATTACGTGTGACTCCGGATTTTTAATTTATCTGTCTGAGAAAATGAGGGCAGGTGGCGAACTTCTTGTGTACCTACCTAAGGATTACCGCCGCAACATGCATTGCCAAATTAATTAATTACGTACATAACTTCCCTATTTAATTTTAAACAATGTCCTCTGAAATATTCCTGAAACTTGAACTATATACGAGCGGTAATGTGACAGTACAGTAAGTGAGTCCAGCGCTGACTTGCAACTGGATTCGTGTAGACACTAGTTTAACCAAGTCCTGTGCTGACTTGGCGCCCTCAAATCAGGCCAAGCTAGACCAGTTGACCAACCTACCAGTCCATATTAGCTTCCCCCACCAGACATTACTACCGATCTTGTCTACTACACCCACTGACTGGGTCCGAAATTACGAGTCACTGGGTTCAGTCACTGCCATCGTATAATACAGGCATGAACGCAAAAAATTTCCTTGTATCATAGTCATGCGAGGTCTATCTGAATATGACTATGACTAGAAAGTTGATTGCAGAGAAAAAGAGAACCCAATAAAAGTATTGTTATCCTTTATCTGATAACTTTTTTTTTTTTCTCACTCGCAAACTTTTTAGAACTATTTTAACTATTTGTTCCCTTTCCCTATCTTGGTCTGTGGCCTCCTTCTAGAGGTTCATATGTACTGCAGAAGGAGGTCACAACTTTCCCAGTCATAGATTTTGCGTAACCAATACTACTGTCGGAAAACACATATTCTTATCAACAGCACACACTGTCGCATCAGTAAGGAAGATATTTGTGTAAATAATCTCATGCCTATCTAAATAAACTCGCATCTCAAGTAAATACCAAGAAATTACACAGCCAATTAACAAAAACAACTCCAAAACCATCAAACTTGTATCCAATAAAACAGTGATGTCACCTGGCCATCCCGTGTCCGTTAATTAACAATTTCATGAGCGTCGTCGCGGGATTATGATGCCCAACACTATTACCTATGTTGATGGCAAATAGATCCCTACAAGATGGCGGCCGTCTTTATTCTGTTACTTGGGTGTTATAAGGGTGTAATTACTTTGTGTGGGGTAAGGATTAGAATGTCTTTTATTGTATTGGCAGATTGTTATTAAAGGGTTGTCTTAGTAAGAAAACTTGGAGTTAATGGGTCTGAAATTGCAGCAAGAAATAAGGCAGATGCAGTGATGTTAGTTTAGGTCATGCCAACGATACAGACGAAACAGCATAAGGTATTAGGGATTTATTAATGATGATAAAGTTTTTTTTATATTAGAAAGAAAGAAAAATTGTTTATTTTGCACAAACAAAACGCACATTACAAAAAAAAAAACTTAAGCACACCTAAAGAGCAGCCAAAAGCCACTTATTCAGGCAAAGTAAATTTGTCAATTTTGTCGATTGCTTGATGTCCGGGCCAATGACAATTTAAATTGCGTAATAGGTACTATTGAGGCTTATCTGTATTACGACATATATGTAAATAATGTAATAATAATTATATTATATACTGTTATCAATTCACTAAATGCCCAAATTCTTTTTCTAAACTAAAAGTAGCCTAAGTTACTCCTTATAACATCAGCTATTTTCTAGTGAAATTTCCGTCAAAATCAGTCCAGCCGTTTCGGAGATTAGCCGGAACAAACAGACAACCAAAAATTTTAAAAATTGTTTTTTTTTATATGTATTTAGTAAGCTGTTATTTTGAAATTACAAACAGACACTTAAATTTTATTTATTTGTATAGATAAGCGGCCAGACTCTCACCAGGAGCATCAGGTACTGCTGAACCCATAAAAAAAAAACTATTAACATCATCATCAACAAATTGTAGAAAATAATGACAGACTATTGGTATAAGTGGATCGATGATTATCGCAATTACAATTAACTGTTTGATTCTTAACTTAATAGTAATAAGTAAAAGTATTAGAAGTTCGCTGCAGGTAATCTAAAAAGATTACACTTGATCTAAGTAATTTAACTTAGTTGGCTAAGTTTTCTTATGAGCTTGTTCTAACATCTACTCGTCTAAAGGTTTTGTTTAATAGGTATCTAACTTAAGTATATAATTACAAAGTTTATTGAATTGAATTTTAGCTATGCAAAGAAAAGTAAACCGATTATCTTTAAATAATCAAAAATAGCAAAAACAACAAAAAAAACCCATTTAAAAATAACAAAAATGCAAAAATGTAGCAAAAATGCAGGCGTGTTTTTTCTAATACTGAAATCCCACGATCCTCGATTTTGCGGACAGACACCGAAGAGCCCGGACGACGGCGACGCACAGTGGGAAGGTGTACGTGCGGGGTATCGCAGACATCGGAAGTTCCTCGGTGCGCGGTGCGTGGCGGTCTGTGGTCGTCTGCCGTGCGTGTCCGTCTGCAATATTGCCGATCGTCGGATTCCATCATAAGATGTACAATGCTTGAGAAAAATCGTTTGGTTTGGCATATCCTTAAGTAATTCTAAAATGAAAACATTTGAACCCACCATAATATGATATAGGTATTCCCAAACCACAATAGCAATAGCCCAAAATTCCTATCACCATATTTAATAACTTCCACAGGTAGACGAATTGACGAGGAAACAATCAAACTGATCGGATTGTGTCGCCGAAGCTCAATTAACTCGGTAGTGGCGGCGTTTGCGCCGATAACTCCCGATCTAAGTCGAGCGCGTCGGACGAGCGCCGATGATCACATTGTCACTCCACTTTGAAATAGGAACGCACTTTGAAAACGGAAAATTTAAGCCCTATAGTTTTTATAATGTAACTGAAAACTGTGAACTGCCTATGAGTGATAGCGAGGATTTAAAAATAAAATGCAGCTGGGGAATTGGTTTTGGTAGTTTTTGAATGGAAACTCAGGTATAATACTTGCAGGTTTTGTGAAGACTCAAAGCTGCCTACAATTCACAGATTTTTCTGACTGTCCATCCCATGAACAATGGTCTTAGTTATGCTGAACATGGTGCAAATGTATTTAAAAGTTGTTACTTTTAACTTTTAAATGAACCCAATAATAAACCCAATAATGATAAAACTGTTGTTTTGTCTGTTGTTTGTTTGGTTTTGATATTTGGAAAAATTAAGGCGCGTACATACTGGCGCGATTCGCCGCACGACGCAACGCTGCTGCACTGTTCGCCGCGAAGTTTACTCAGAAATTGTTTTGTTAAAATTCGCGTTGCGCGGCAAATCGCGCCAGTATGTAAGAGCCTTTATGTTTTCGGGAAATCTAAATCTTTACAATAATAATACATGCAGGCATGCGTACTAAGATGAGTACATAAGAGGTATCTTAAGAGGCGTCTGAAAGTGGCATCAGTGACTGAAAAGTAGTGCGGAAATCGGTTGTCACGGTACGGGGCATGTGATGCGAAGGAATGAGGAAAATGTCGTGAGGAAAGTTTTGAGTATGAATGGCGATGGCTGTAAGAGTAGGGGAAGACCAAAGAAACGATGG
Organism: Lithophane socia; assembly: GCA_947522985.1. Taxonomy (NCBI): domain Eukaryota; kingdom Metazoa; phylum Arthropoda; class Insecta; order Lepidoptera; family Noctuidae; genus Lithophane; species Lithophane socia. The sequence continues at coordinate 5,538,630 of OX383272.1, forward strand.
ATGGACTGTGTGAAAGATGATATGGCTAGAGAGGGGGTGACTACCGAGATGACGACTAATAGAGAAGTATGGAAGGAAAATACATGTTGCGCCGACCATAAATACTCGTAAATTGGGATAAGGGCAGGAGAATGATAAATAAAACAGGCATGCGTCGTGAAAAGACGAAACAATACATACACAGCCTTAACAATAAAATACAATACACAATCCGTGTCTGTTTTGTTGAAATACATCTAAAAGTTTCTGTTAAGTTTACCTCATAACTCGATAGATGGCGTTGTGCTGTTTAAATTTGCGCTATGGTTTGGTTACACACGATTAGCTATAAGGCATGAAATATTATTAAATAAAAACTCAATACAGCATCGTCTTGTTTTATTACTAAAATTCAGAGTGTAATAAGCATCTTGGTAAGAAGTTGTCCATGGTCCTTCGGAGTCGGATTTAGAGTCAGTGGAGTAAGGGGTCCCGAGACCCACTTTTTCGTCATCAGCACCTAGTAGGGGCAGTGGATCGCTGCTCAGGGCGCAACCTTCCAGTGGAAGCAGCAGACTGGTGACCAGAGGAGCGACCGGGAGGAAAGCGAATCCGCAGTGGCGCCACCTAGCGGAGTGATTTGGCAGCAGGGAGCGGTGACGAGAAGAAGCATAGTGACGTACGTGAGTGTGAGTGACGTGTATCAGTGAACGGACATAAAACTGTGAGTACTTTCTGATTCGATTTTAAGCCTTATGCTCTTGAACAAATTAACTTTGAAATGTTTAGAAACAATTGGCATGGACTTAGAAAATATTGCAAAAAAGTGAAGTGACGGGGAATCCATGCCCAAAATTTTACAAGTCAGTTTAAGTTCAAAGACTTAGAAAATATTTGAGGAACCTACAGAGACTTAGAAAATTTGCGATAATTTGGGCCTATAGAGACAGCGTTTCTGCTGAGAGATTATGGTTCGATTTACGTGTTTCCATCTATCAAAAGGTTATTGGTAGACATTGTATTTGTGTATTTTTTGCATTGATATTTACACAACTTGGAAGTCTACAATAAAATTCAAATGGACACTAATAAGATCATATCGCGAGCCAGGTCTAACTTCAAAAAGTCACCCAAAGAGCGAATTTCCAAGGCATATGTTGAAGTAAGATTGGAGGGTTTGGAGTCACTGTGGACGACATTTGCCGACATACATCGTAAGATATTAAGTGAAATAAAAGAAACTGATTATAATAAATCGCATTATTGTTCATCAGAAGTGTATGAGGTTACGGAAGAATTATATTTGGACTATAAAACGGAGTTAAAAGAAAAACTTACAGAATTGTGTAAAAAAGAAGTTTCTCAAAATGTATCACAGTCTAGTACCGGAAAGAACTCTGATGAGTCTTGCAATGTTAAACTACCTAAAATTAGTTTACCTATGTTTTCTGGTCAATACTCGGAGTGGATCACCTTCCGTGATTTATTTTTATCTCTTATACACAGTAATAAGTCTTTAGATGATGTTCAGCGACTTCAGTATTTGAAAAGTCATTTATCTGGAGAAGCTGATCAACTTCTGAGAAATATACCTATTTGTAGCTCAAATTATCAGACTTCTTGGGAACAATTAAACAAGCGCTACAATAATAAAAAATATATGGCAAGTTGCATTCTTAAGCGGTTTCTTAGTCAAAAAAATATATTGAGCGAGTCAGCACAATCTCTTAAAGAATTATTGGATACAAGTAACGATTGTTTGAATGCACTTAAAAATTTGGGAATTAAGGTCGACACCTGGGACTTCATTGTAATATACATTTTAAGCTTAAAATTAGATTCTGAGTCTCGTAAATTGTGGGAAGCAAAAATTTGTGAATATTCGGAAGATCTACCTACTCTAAAGCAGTTTAATGATTTTTTGGAACAAAGGTTCCGTTCACTAGAATTTTTAGACAATAAGTCTTCTAAAAATACTACCACAAAAAATGTTCCTGTCAAGACACTACATGTAGCTACTCTGTCATGCGTATTTTGCAAATCTGATCATAAACTTGGTAGTTGTAAGAAATTTAGTAACGAAGATGTCACCTCACGGCGTCAATTCGTCCAATCCAATGGATTATGTTTTAATTGTCTCGGGTCAGGCCACGCGGTTTATGCCTGTCGTTTGCCGACTAGATGTCGGTTATGTAAAAGAAAGCATCATTCTTTACTCCATTCTAAAGATGCGTCTGTATCAACTGACCCTAAAGAAGAACCTAAGCAATCAGTTGGTACAAAACAAACTCAAGACGATGCAACTAACACTGTAACAAACTGTGCTGCGACTTCCCGTAGCCATGATTTGTTGCCTACGGCCTTGGTGAAGGTTACCTCCAGTACAGGCACAGAAACAACTCTGCGCTCCTTGCTGGATCAGTGTTCGCAGGCTTCGTATATTACGGAGTCAGCAGTTCAACTTTTAGGGCTGAAAAAATATATCAGTTATAAATCATCACTGAGGCTAGGCGAAGATGATAAAGGTTGTGCATTGACCTCAAAATATGTTGTTTACTTAAGATTACAATCAATGTACAACCCTAACTTTAATTTGTCGGTTAAGGCTCATGTACAGAAGAAATTAACTTCTATTCTTCCTTCTAATAAAATAAAGTTCCCACTGTGGAAAGAACTGAACCAGTATAATTTGGCAGATCCTACTTGGGATACACCAGGAAAAATTGACATTCTTTTAAGTTCCTCGGTGTATAGCAAAGTCCTCAAACAAGGACTCAGTAAGGGTCCTCCGGGATCTTTAATAGCGCAGGATTCTGAATTGGGTTGGATACTTTCGGGAGAGATTACGGGAAAGGAAGAATACGCAGAGAGTCTTAACTTTGTAACGTTGGAAGGTGATCAAAATGATTTGATAAAAAGATTTTGGGAATTAGAGGAAATAGTAGCGCCAAAAAAGCACTTCACGGAAGAAGAGCAAAAATGTGAAGAATTTTATAAGCAATCAACACAACGGGATCCTGAAGGCCGTTATGTTGTTAGGTTGCCGTTTAAAACGGCTACACCACACTGCGCAAATGGTCAAACCAAAGATATTGCATTGCGCAGGTTTTTAAATTTAGAGAAAAGGTTAGCCAGAGATCCCGAGTTAAAAAGCCAGTATGTGAATGTAATTAATGAATATCTCGACCTAGGTCATGCAGAAATTATTCCTTTGGATCAAATTAACAAACCTGATGTCGTATACCTTCCCCATCACGCGGTGATCAGGGAAGATAAAACAACTACTAAAGTTAGGGTTGTATTTGACGCATCTAGCTTAGGCAAGAATGGTGTGTCGTTGAACAGCGAACTAATGGTCGGGCCAACCTTACAAGCTGATTTACGGCACACTATATTGAGATGGAGACTGCATCCAATTTGTATAGTTGCGGACATTGTAAAAATGTACCGGCAGGTGATTGTCTCTACTGAAGATGTTGACTACCAAAGATTATTGTGGAGACAAGATCCCAAGGACAAAATTCAACACCTGCGGCTTTTAAGAGTAACATTTGGCACAGCGTCGGCTCCATATTTGGCCGTCCGAACTTTGCACCAAATAGCGTATGATGAGAGAGAATGCTTTCCTATTGCATGTGAAAAGACTCTGACGGATTTTTATATGGATGACCTGATGACTGGCTGTCAAAATATAGCGGAAGGAAGAGTTATATATGAGCAAATGACACAATTATTAGGAAAAGCAGGTTTTGAGTTACAAAAATGGAGAACCAATAATTCAGAATTAATGAACTATATGACAATAGATAAAGAAGAAGAAAATCTTAAATTGAAAACAGATATAGTCTCAAAAATATTAGGACTTACCTGGTCCAGAGAAACTGATGAATTTGAATACTCGGTGACGCTGCCTCCCTCGAAGATACCTGTAACTAAAAGAAGTGTTATCTCGCATATTTCGATGTTGTTCGACCCATTGGGTTGGCTAGCGCCTGTAATCATAAAAGCAAAGATATTAATTCAAAAATTGTGGTTGTCTGGAATTCATTGGGATGATGAGTTACCATCGATATTGTTAAAAGAATGGTTTACTTACCGCAGCGAACTCGAACAACTTGTACAGTATCGGATTCCTAGGTGGTTATCAACCTCCCACGGTGATAAATTGGAGCTGCATGGATTTAGTGACGCCTCGAATCAAGCTTATGCAGCAGTAGTTTACATGCGTGTGATGGATCAGCAAGAGGTCATTTATTCTCGCCTGGTGACAGCCAAAACGAAGGTTGCACCAACTAAACAAGTTTCAATACCGCGACTTGAACTGTGTAGTGCAGTTTTAGTGTCGAAGTTGTTGATTGAAGTAGCCGAAGTATTGAAAATTGAAAAACAGAAAATTCGAGCGTGGACCGATTCGACTGTAGTACTCGCTTGGTTGAGTAAACATCCATCTAATTGGCAAACATTTGTAGCCAATAGAGTGTCAGAGATATTGACAGTATTAGACAGAAGCCAGTGGGGTCATGTGAAATCAGCGGACAACCCGGCAGATTGCGCCTCACGGGGATTAAGACCAAATGAATTAATCTCTAACCAATTATGGATGGAAGGGCCAGAGTGGCTGAAAAACAAAAACATTGATTACAGCAAAAAGACTGAATGCAAGACAGTGTTAGAAGAAAAGGCACAAAAGGTGAGCTACGTTACAACAGACGAATATTTAGCGTTAACAGTGTGGACAAAGTTCTCAACATTACGAAAGTTAATCAGAGTAATCGCTTATTGCAGGCGCTTTATAAATTGTAAGAGAAGAAGCGACAACTCTGAACAATTTCCTTCATGGTTAACTGCTAAAGAACATCACGAAGCGTTAATGGTTTGTATTAAACAGTGTCAAAGGCAATATTTTAGTAGAGAAATAGAAGATCTCGCTAAAACAGGAAAGGTTCAAAAGAAAAGTGCACTTACCTCGCTTAATCCATTCGTTGATCACGCAGGGGTGCTCAGAGTGGGTGGACGCTTAGAAAGAGCCACAATCGATGAAAACATTAAACATCCGATTATTATACCAGCAAAGTCTCATTTTACTGACTTGTTAGTAGCAGATACTCACCAGAAGACGTTACACGGTGGACCCCAACTAATGCTCAATTATTTAAGGTCCAGATATTGGGTTCTTAATGCAAAAAATCGCACTAAATTCTATGTACGCAATTGCGTAGCTTGTGTTCGTCATGCAGCTCGTATAAGAGAACAGCTCATGGGTCAGCTGCCAAAAGCAAGAGTGAATGCTAGCCGACCGTTCCACCAAAGCGGAGTGGACTATGCCGGTCCAATAAATATACGAACGTCCAGAGGGAGAGGTCATCATTCATACAAGGGGTATATTTGCCTCTTCGTGTGCATGGCGACAAGAGCCATACATCTCGAGGCGGTCAGCGATTTAACTTCTAAAGGATTCCTGGCAGCTTTCAAACGATTCGTGGCCAGACGTGGACAATGTGCTGATCTTTATACAAGGCACTGCAGGCTGCTGAAAAATCAAGCTTGACAACAGAAATAGCAGATTGGTTATCGGATAATGGGACTACCTGGCACTTTATCCCACCCCACGCTCCAAACTTTGGTGGCCTGTGGGAAGCGGGCATAAAGTCCACAAAACACCATCTCAAGCGAGTTGTTGGAAACAACACTCTAACTTACGAGGAGATGGCTACCGTCTTGTCTCAAATAGAAGCATGTCTAAACTCCCGTCCCATTTCACAGCTAAGTGACAATAGTCAAGACCAAACTCCTTTAACTCCTGGCCACTTTTTAGTCGGAGAACCTCTTGTGCTTGTACCGGAATTTAACTATGAACAGTCGACCCTAACTAGTCTAAAGCGATGGCAATTAACCCAGCGGATGGTTCAAGATTTCTGGCGACGCTGGTCGAAAGAATATTTATCTCAGTTCATGAATCGCTACAAATGGGCATATCAGACTCCCGAGCCAGACATTGGTGATATTGTTCTGGTGAAAGAGGACGATTTACCGCCAGCTAGGTGGCTTTATGGTATCATCACTCAAAAACACCCTGGGTTGGACGGAATTACGCGTGTGGTCAGTTTAAGATGCAAGGGGTCGCAAATAAAAAGACCAGTGTCGAAGGTATGTGTGCTTCCAGTTAGCAAATAAGAGAGTTAAAAATATATATATATATATATATATAATTATTGCTTGTATTTAAACAATAATGAACAAATTGTAATTATTGTGTTGTATGTTTAACCATAATTACAGGCTTACAGGTATAAACTATACTATTTTAGTTATACCTATTATATTATTTTACTTGATATTAATTAGCAACTATTATTTTTTTTGTTCTGTATTAGTAGCGACTGCGACCGCATTCTTTGTTGCTGCTTAATTTTTAGTTGAATGTACTGTGTTGAAAGTATTTCAACATTCTAGTGTTCTTTAAAGTGTGTAACAACCTTATTTTTTAATAAATAAACACGGTGTGAACTTAGTTTGATCTACTATTGTCTCAGTTGGTTTTGTATTGGTCAGTATTGTATTTCAGTTTATGATAAAGTTTATTATGGACAAAATATTGGGTCTAGGTAGGCCCGGTTATCTCACATTTTGTCCATGGTGGGCGGAATGTTAAGTTTACCTCATAACTCGATAGATGGCGTTGTGCTGTTTAAATTTGCGCTATGGTTTGGTTACACACGATTAGCTATAAGGCATGAAATATTATTAAATAAAAACTCAATACAGCATCGTCTTGTTTTATTACTAAAATTCAGAGTGTAATAAGCATCTTGGTAAGAAGTTGTCCAGTTTCTCAAGTCTATCTATTGAAACCAGACTATCTCAAAATAATATATTGTAAATAATGATCTCAACGTTCCCAACTATTGGTTCCCAGTTGCAAGCTGTTCTTGAACCATGAATCACGTCGTATTGTTTATGGTAAGGCAGCGGAAATACTATAGTTTCAGAATTAATGTTCATATACATCATTATAGCAGCGTTGATACATGGCGAGTAAAAGGCTTCCCAGATCTGCAGTTCGAATAATGTTTTTGGAGAACTGCAATGTGGGAGTTAGAAATAATAATCATTATATTTATCTATTATTGTCTAGTTAACATCCTCTATTGGACAGTTTTATTTTATTTTATTAGGGAAAACAAACAAATCAATCAATCTGCCTAGCCTTTTTCCAACTATGTTGGGGTCGGCTTCCAATCTAACCGGATGCAGCTGAATACTAGTATTTTACATGGAGCGACTGCCTACCTGACCTCCACAACCAATTATCTGGGTAATACGATACCCCTTGGTAAGACTGGTTGTCAGACTTTCGGGCTTCCGACGACCCGTAACGACTGTCAAAGATCTACAAATGACAGCCGGGACCAACGGCTTAACGTGCTTTCCGACGCACGGAGGAATCTTGATATATAAAGATGGTCACCCATTCACAGACCAACCCCGGCCAACTTGATGGATCAACCCGTGCGGCTGTTACGCGAGGTCCTCACGACGATATATATATATGAATATAGCTTAGAAATCATGTTTTAATATGTCACCACCTCAACTGTCAATTGGCCTTTAGAAGGCGATTAACAATTAAAATTCTATTTAAGGTCTATGTAGATTGCGAGCGAAACAAAGGCGAGACACTATGTAGTCCTTAATAAAACGTGTTTTTAAGAATAATTTCTTAAAATAGTCGACCCAATAACCAGCATAGTATGGACAGCTGGAACTCCGGTATTCCCTGCTCCCGAGGTTGCTCGTAACTCGTAACTATTCGGTAATAATGCTATAAAATCTGGCCTTGCAGACAAAACAGTCGTGAACAATGTATACATGCGTTTATTGTGTGCTGATATTTCAAGACCATTCATTGAATGGGTTTGTGGAAGCCCTAATGTAAACTAAACATATCAGTGGGCAAGCAAGACATACTATAATATAAATTAGCGTAGCGTAGAAATTATCATTCGTCGGTTATCATCCTTGTGTTTCACGCGCGCCTCAAAGAGATGTCCGCTAGGTCCGAGGTCCTGCCAGGGTCGCAGGAAAGTCCGAAAGGGTTACCGTGGCCCCTGGCAACACACAGGCAATTGAAGGAACACGGGTGGGTTTAAGTCGGTAAGAGTGTCACGCCCTCCCGCTCCGCCCAGAGCGGGAGAACTTATTTGATTATTTCAAATTTCCCCCCCCCCAAAAAAAAATGGGTGGCACTGACATCGACGCGCAAACTGTAACCATGAATTCAGCACATGATCCCATGAACCTACAAAAAAATATTGCTGTTTCATACAAAAGTGCATTACCTATCTATCTACGCGGTCAAAATGTATGGAACAGCTTATTTGTTTTTTCCAGAGTCATGTACTGAATCCATGGTCGACCACTCTTCATACTTAGTGTTTCCATTCTCATGACCGATACAATTGAATGCTAGGAGATTGTTCCACTTTATTTCTCAAGTACCTAGAAACGGTAAACATGTGAGCAAAACTCGGATGTCTCGCCATAGGAAACCAGCGGAACATCGAGTGGTTGGCAAGAAGCTGACGTCACCCTTCATCTCCCCCAAAAAGAGGTTAGGTTAGGTTTAATTCCCACACAAAAGAAACAAATGACAATCTCCTTGCAATGGCGGGACAAACAAACTTGGACTCCTTCAATAAGAACTGGTCCTTAGAAGCTTTAAATAGAGAGAAGTGGAAAGAAAAGGGAGATCTAAAAAATAATAATAATAAACTCCTTGCTGTTCCAAGTGTCTAGAAGCTTGCGGGAAAGTCCGAAAGGGATACCGGGGCCCTTGGCAACAAGCAACTGAAGGAACACGGGTGGGTTTTAGTCAGTAAAAGTCTGACACTCCCTCCCGCTCCGTCCAGAGCGGGAGAAGTCAAGTGATGACTTCTCACCATCAAAAAAAAAAAAGGTGTCTAGAAGCAGCACCTCATTATCGTCATCCACACTCCCACTTCACCCACTGCTGGGCATATGCCTCTCTTTTTAGATTGTGCCAACTACTATTTCCTAATAAATTGGTCGTCGGTCTGATTGCGCACTTTACATAAAAAGAAAATTCATTGCATTTATATGAAGGTCCAAAGTTTTCATCACGCACGCGCTCACGCGTGTGACGTCATCTTGCGCATGGGCACCTCGCATTGTAAACATCCACATTTAACTCGGGTTGAATAATGCTGTGGTTTTCTTTATTTATTGACACTGACTTTAAGTGTTAAGTGGTTTAATGTGTAAGTAAGATGTTATGGAGAATTAAACCACCAGTTAATGGACGGCTAAACCATAAATGAAGGGGTTTTATTTGACTTCATCTGTCGTCTGAAGTCTGAAAGTCTACCAAAGGGTATCGTATTACCCAGTTACTGGGTTGTGCAGGTCAGATAGGCAGTCGCTCCATTTAATATACTGGTATTCAGTTGCATCCGGTTAGACTGAAAGCCGAGTCCAACAGTTGGGAAAAGGCTGGGCAGATTGATTTGATCTGTCGTCCAATCTCACATTTGTAGATAATTTATGTATGGACCACAACAACTTATAAAAGACAGAATAATCATTTGACATAGGTTTTAAAAATATTTAACTGTATTTTCTATTCTATGCGCCCGGCGGTTTCACCCGCGTAAGTCTCGATCCCATGGGAATATCGGGATAAAAAGTATCCTATGTGTTAATCCAGGTTATAAACTATCTGTTTGCCAAATTTCATCCAAATCCATTCAGTCGTTTTTACGTGAAGGAGTAACATCCATCCATCAATACTTACAAACTCGTGTTTATAATATTAGTTAGGATTCTTTGACATTTTGCCAATGACGTATTATTATATAGACACGTCATAAACCAACATCACGGCGCTTAAAAACGGCAAAAATACTAGATAGCTACTTATACGCATGAAGAAAGGGAAAGAAAATATGACACCGTACGGCGGGATGCCTGTTGCTAGAGGGAGATAAATATACATCTTAGTACGTAATTTCGTATATCTAAATTAAAAACAAACGTAGTGTCGCGCGACAGGTTGGTGCGTAACTAAGCGCGATGTGGCCAATTGGCTTCATTTCATGTTGTCATTTTAGAGTGCGGACAACGTATCTATAGTTTTATATATCATTGCATTTTGCGCATTTCAGGTGCTCTTTTGTAACTTCGTTGGATCGGGTCGGATTCTAAACGGAAACGGCTTAATACTAAATTTACCTGACGCGAGTGCCAACTGACCTTCGAAACTCAATTATTGGGTAAATTCGATATCCGTTAAGGGTAAATGAAGTATACTTCCTTTATACGACTAAGGGCTGATTTTACCAAAGTCAAATATCTTTTATCCGTGGAATAAAAATGGCGTCTGACAGTTTTTGTATGGAAAATCTGTCAAAAATTCAAAATTTATTCGCAGGATAAGAATTATACTCGGTTTAAAAGTTTGGTGAAATTCGCCCTTAGTAGGTATTACGTGATGTATGAACGTAAACGAAGCAAAAAGAGTATGTAAGGATCGTAGCAGGTGGCGTTCTGTAGTTTCGGCGTGAGTTTATATATCATCATCTGCCTAGCTTTTTCCCAACTATGTTGGGGTCGGCTTCCAGTCTAACCGGATGCAGCTGAATACCAGTATTTTACTTGGAGCGACTGCCTATCTGACCTCCACAACTCAGTAACTGGGTAATACGATACCCCTTGGTAAGACTGGTTGTCAGACTTTCGGGCTTCTGACGACTCGTAACGACTGTCAAAGATCCACAAATGACAGCCGGGACCAACGGCTTAACGTGCTTTCCGAGGCACGGAGGAGTCCCGATATGTAAAGATGGTCACCCATCCATGGATCAACCCCGGCACGCGTAGCTTAACCTGATGGATCGATCCGTGCGGCTATTATTACTTAGCCACGAGCTCCAACGTGAGTTTATGTATATAGGTAGGTAAAACAGTGTAAAACATGCAGTAGGTATGCTAAAAATCTGGAAGTCAATGACCTGATGACATCCATAATTCTAGATAGACCTAAATAGAATGAAAAAAGTCAAAAAAATATGTTCACACATTTATACGTCACAATTCCAATGGCCGCCAAATATTCCCGTCTTTCAAACAAGTTTGAATTAATGCAGCAAAAGATAATTTCATGTCACTCACGATAAATAATGTTTATAACGTGTGAAGACGATTTATTTTTTTAAACTATCTGGGTATTGAAATACTTTACACTTTATACTTTTTCTAGTTTTTGCCCGTGATTTCGAAGTTTCCTATCCAAACTTCAACACTCTAATTTCAAAACTAGGGAGAAAATGCCTGTGTTTTTCATCAACATTCAAGCTATTTGTAGGTTTTCATCAAACTCAGTTTAACGGTTTATGGTGTGATAGCATTTGTAATAATATTTTATTGGTATTTATAGATTTATTATGTTTGAAAGTCTTTAAAACTTTATTAAACTATCGGAATATTTAAATATTTGAGTACGAAAACTTTTGAACACACAGTCGTGACTGACATGTTTATACGGTTTAATCACCGGATATTTATAAAACCGCTCTGTATGTTGCGGTTTTTATAATCACATGATCATTGATTGGTAATGTGCATTCCGTGTTTTCCTTTTTCGTAGTATATTTTTGTTTATAGCTTTTTGTTGACTAGTGCATAAAATGTGGTGCTGTTCCAAAGCAATGGGACACTTATGCAGGAACTGATGGACTAGTGATGGCCAAACACGTAGCTGAATTCTGGGCCAAGTCCATTTAGATTGCCATGGACATGCTAAACAGAAAATCGAAAAATAAAAAGTATTTACAAAAAAAAAAAACAACCGACTTCCAAAAGAAACTTAAAAAAAAGTGAAAAATAACTTTAATTTCGGAAGTCAGTGTCTTTGCTTTTCATTTTTCGTTTTTTGCCACGAACTTCCGAAATTAAAACTATTTTTCAAAGGAGGATCGGACAAAACGGTCCCCACGACCAATAACAACCAGACCTATGTCATTAGATAGGCATTTTAATATAGAGCAACAACTACTATGGCGGCTCTTTTGAAATCGCTGTGTGAAAAAAGTTGTCGCGATGTTTCGCAGGACGGACCTAGACACTATGTTATCGGAACACTTGAATATTAATAATTTCTAGTGGTCTACTTTGAATATTTTCAAATGTATGCGATGATAATACAATAATTTCAATATTATGGTACCATCGAGCTGATCTGATAATGGACCTTGACGCTAGATAATGGAACTCTTGAACAGCTACTAGTATACCCATCGTGTGTGGGCTCATTAGAAGTGTCTCAACGAGTCCTGTTCATTTTACTTGATGACGATGACCTGCGGTCAGTAAGTTTCGACTCCCAGAATACATATACTTCGTCCCATTGCTCGCTGGCTGAACCCGTGAGTGCGAACTTTTGATGCTTTGTTAATGACCACTTTTGCGCTCCATATAATAGTTGAGGGTGGAAAGCATGCTCATGTCCATGAGTTTCGTCCTTTCATTAGGTGTTTCATTGACCAATACCTCTTCTAGGCGTTCTCGGTGCATCGAGGGCCATCTTTATCTTGTGTCGCCTGAAAGGTCACTATTTGGCTGAGGCATAATTATATACCATGGACAAGTTCTACCTTCACAACCCTATGTCTACATACTTTGCGTTTCGTGCTGTTGGTCATTAACATAGTCTTTATAATTAAAAAAAGAAATAGAATAGTTAACAGTTTTATAATTAGGGTTCCGTACCCAAAGGGTAAAACGGGACCCTATTACTACGACTCCGCTGTCTGTCTGTCTGTCCGTCTGTCACCAGGCTGTATCTCATGAACCGTGATAGTTAGACAGTTGAAATGTTCACGGGTTATGTATTTCTGTTGCCGCTATAACAAAAAATCCTAAAAAACAGATTATAATAAATATTTAATGGGTGGCTCCCATACAACAAACGTGATTTTTTTTGCTCGTTTTTATAGATAATGTTACGGAACCCTTCGTGCGCGAGTCCGACTCGCACTTGGTCGGTTTTTTTAGTTACCGTCATCCATAATAATCGCAAAAACGTACTTGTGTATGTGCTAAATGTAAAAAACAAACACTGAGTTTGGATGGAATTTCAGAACTTCATTATCCACCTTCCAGGCCAACCATCAGGTGCTCTACATCAGATACAATGAACAGGACTCGTTGAGACACATCTAATGAACCCACACTCGATGGGTTTACTGGTAGCTATTCAAGAGTTCCGTTATCTAGCGTCCAGGTTCATAATCAGACCAACTCAATGGGACCATATAGGTGTCTAGTTCAGTCATCAGGTAAAATGAACAGGACTTGCTAAGACACATCTAATAAGCCCAAACTCGATGGGTTTACTAGTGGCTATTCAAGAGTTCCGTTATCGAAGCGTCCAGATCCATAATCAGACCAGCTCAGTGGTTCCATATTATCATCAGAATTCATATACATTTGCAAACATTCAAACTATGATCACCAGAAGTGACTAACTATTCAAAGGTTCCATTATCTAGCGTACCAGGTCAGTCCTGCGAAACATGGCCACAACTTTTTTCACACAGCGATTTGGAATGAGCCGCCATACTAGTTATTGTATTATATTAAAATACCTATCGAATGGCATATGTGTGGTTGTTATTGGTTCCATACATTCTTGCCGATCCTACTTTACTGTTTTTTTTGGAAGTCGGTTGTTTTTTTTTGTAAAACTACGCAAGCAAAGTTAATAAAATTTATATGGACCACCTTGGAAGCTTACCCTTTCGAACTAAAAAATATTTTTTTAAATCGGTTTACAATTGGCGAAAATATAGAAGAAAATACACAAAAAAAAAACCTATAGGTGAACATAGAACCTCCTACTTTTTGGAAGTCGGTTAAAAGAGAAATGCATGATCGTGTAGAAGAAGTTTGAACAGTTATTACAAGTTTGTAAGAGGAGGTAATTTAGTTGTAGAGCTCCGTTAGAAAGAGTTTCAAAGCAGGTAATATAACAGCCTTCATTTTCACCTAGCAACGAGTAGGTAATCGATGTCGGGAAAATTCGAGGTACATGAGCATTTAACATTTCACTTTCAGGAATGTCACATCCTATAATCTTCTGTGAACGTGACTCACAAGATAAATCATAATTGTTGTATAGGCAGAAGTTCAACCTAAAATAAATAAAATTATTCCATCAGTCTGATAACTTACTTATTCAAAAAATCAAAAAATTTAATACACTTCTTGCTCACTCAGAATCTGGATGTGAATTTAGTAATTCGTCATAGAAAGATTTCGAAGTTCCGTACATCGCGATTATGAACATTCTCAATTAAGTAATTCGTCATGGCAAGTTTCGAAGTTCCGTACATACATCGCGATTATGAACGTTCTCAATTAATTAATTCGTCATAGCAAACTTTCGAAGTTCCGAACATCGCGATTATGAACATTCTCAATTAAGTAATTCGTCATAGCAAGATTTCGAAGTTCCGAACATCGCGATTAATAACATTCTCAATTAAGTAATTCGTCATATCAAACTTTCGAAATTCCGCACATCGCGATTATGAACATTCTCAATTAAGTAATTCGTCATAGCAAGATTTCGAAGTTCCGAAAATCGCGATTATGAACATTCTCAATTAAGTAATTCGTCATAGCAAGATTTCGAAGTTCCGAACATCGCGATTATGAACATTCTCAATTAAGTAATTCGTCATTGCAAACTTTCGAAGTTCCGTACATCGCGATTATGAACATTCTCAATTAAGTAATTCGTCATTGCAAACTTTCGAAGTTCCGTACATACATCGCGACTATGAACATTCTCAATAAAGTAATTCGTCATAGCAAACTTTCGAAATTCCTTACATCGTGACAATGAACATTCTCAATTAAGTACTTAATGCGTCATAGAGTACATTCTAACTCACGTAAATCGTACTTTTAAACTTTATGAATACAGAACATCGGTATTTTAAACTTCGAAGTTCAGGAGTACAGTCTTATCAAATTAACAAAGCCAAAGGTTTTCCCGTAACCAACTATGGAAGAAAGGAAATAATGGCAAAGAAATTCTCGGTATTTCTTTGAAATGTCTTTATACTTCAAGTGGTTTAGCTGGTTTAGCATTCCGCTAGCTATAACAATCTGAGAAATACGCGAGTAACCTACCCTCTTGCGCATTAAGCCTTCAAAACCTTGTTTACAAGGCTTAATGCGGTTGGTTACCAAAGAATACTTCCCAGAGATTGCCACTTACTTTGGCATTTTTTGGTACTAAGTAAAATATTTTTTGGAAAACTATTTTTTTTTTCTCTAGCTTGTTATTTTTATACATAGATCAACGTGTTTTGTGTTAACTTATGTCAGTAACTAACTATATATTATGAAGAATAGCGATGATGACTAAACATTTTTTTTGGTCCGTCAGAGATTAATAAAAAATAATTAAACACTATTTTTTCTTTTTTACGTAATCAAAAGATTACGGCGATACATTGAGTTATGACGATGAATGTGGCACGACGTCACACCTTTGTAGATTTTAAACTGAGTTGTGACGTAGAGAGCCCCCACTCCCCAACTTTAATGCGTTTTATCTTAGTATTTTTTTTAATAATGTGATAAAGCAAAAAATACCTACCTAATATTTTTTTATTATCTGACTGATGTTTTTTTTACATTACTATTGAAGAGATCTACTTTCTATACCTATAGAGTTACGGTTTTTATTTTCTCACAATCTGAAAAAGGAACGGATGAACACAGTTTATTTCTTGCTATCGTCCAAAATACAAGCAAAACTACGAAACTATATTCTTACACTAAATTCTGCTAATTTATTAGTACAAATTCCATTTTATAACAAAATAGCTTTAATTTTCTGCTCTTACAACAGTTGCTTACGCGTACTTACTCAGGCTAATAACTACAGTTACATTTTCTAATAAACTAGCACTAATTCTACGCTATTACAACGTGTAAACAAATAAATAAGGTCAGCTCCGAGCTAAATTAACCGAGAACCACGAAACAACGCGAGCGCAGTATTATGACGGCGCTAAGAATATGACGAAGAGCTAAATAAATTAGGCGGTAAGGTCGACGTATATTTCTGGATTATATGAAATGTTAAAACTCTTAAGGTTTATGAACCAGCAGGCGTAGCATGGCGCTTTCTATCTTTACGAAGAATAGACATAGCTTTTTCTATACAAAGTGACAGTTCGTTTCTTCATTTTTGACATCGCACCGTAGAAATCCTTCTACAATCTGTCATTTTGTCTTTCATTTCTAACGATCTTTGTCTAGGTCTTTTTGTAGGTAGACTATTTCGGAAGAAAGTTTTCGATCTTTACTGTCAAAATCACACTGATAACCGATAAATCCTATGACAAAACAAAGAATTCTGAGTCGCATCCGGTTAGACTGGAAGCCGACCCCAACATAGTTGGGAAAAGGCTTCCAGTCTCAATTCAGAATTGATTAATTGATTGACTTTGGCAGTCGTTACGAGTCGTCAGAAGCACGAAAGTCTGACAACCAGTCTAACCAAAGGGTATCGTATTACCCAGTTACTGGGTTGTGGAGGTCAGATAGGCAGTCGCTCCATGTAAAATACTGGTATTCAGCTGCATCCGGTTAGACTGGAAGCCGACCCCAACATAGTTGGGAAAAGGCTAGGCAGATGATGATGATGATTGACTTGCAAGAACCCCTCCGCAGCAGGTGATGGCCTCCTCCAAAGAAAACCAGTTATCTCTATCTTGGGCTACTTGCATCTAGACTGGGCCACCCGTCTCGATTACATTGTCTTCCCATCTCATGTACGTCTCCTCTGTAGCTTTTCCCTTTTGGGCCTTTCCATGATGTCACAAAACATAAAACTGTCAATTCCTAAAGTTTACGACATCTAGTAGGTATATTTATTAAATACACCGGTCATATGAGAATTTTTCTTGTATAAGTATGTATAATATTTGTTTTATTTCAATGCCCAGGCGCATTTGAACACACAATGGCATTTAGTGTGAAATAACACATAAACGTTTAAAGATCTCACTTTTACGGCGGCGATTACTGGAACTGCAATAAGCTGCTAATTTTGACTGTATTTTTGTGAGAAAATGGGTCATTGAAAATTAGGGCACGTGGGTGGAAAAGGATTATTTTGAATGTTAAGGAAAGTTCCATTCTCTTGTTCACCCAATTTCAGAATATCTTGATTGTTAAAACCGTCACCACAAAAGGACGTAAAAAATAATAGAAAGCATTTTCTTTTAATAATAAAATTCAGCGTGCAAATACATAATATTGGTATTGGATTACTAGATGGTGGAATGTTTCTTTGCACTGAATTTTATTACTTATAACCATGTGTTTTATTCTTGTACCTACCACATTTTATGGAAATAAATGATTTTCATTCTTGGGACCTCATGTTTACAATAATGATTGTATATGTATGTATAAGTACTTAAACTCACGTCTACTTCCATGGGGGTAGGCAGAAACTACAGAACGCCACCTGCTACGTTCCTTACATACTCCTTTTGCCTCGTTTACGTTCATACATCAGGTCATACACGCACACCGGTTGCGAGTACTACACACCTGACCTTTCTGAAAAACATCCATTACGGTCACTATGTGTCCTTCTAGGGCGTCCCCTCCCGGCGTTTCCATTCGCATCTGCCTTGTAAATAAATTTTGTTAATATCCTTTCATGATTGTAATAGAAAGTAAAGTAGATCTATTATAACATAACAGGCCATTATCCCACATTTCGCTAGTTATGTTTAAGATAAATCTGTTGTTGCTGAATCTGGGTTGACCTATCTCGTAAATATATCTTCGACATTATTAGAGACCGAATTGCAACCACATTTAAATACATTGGCAAATAAATGTGCCTAACGATAAAAACGTTGGCGGAATTGCGAGGAATTCTCTAAGCATGCATACAGATTATGTATGTATATGTGCTGCCTACACATAATTATGTATATGTGCGGGCTCTAGTATGCGAGTGATGCGAGATCATTGACATGCAGCTTCATCACCCACGTGTAGTCTACGTGCTGCCAACAAAACCATTAAGAAGAGGAACGGATTAAAAAAATGCACCCGGCTGTAAAGACCAATACTTGTAATGTCAAAATAACTGACAGATCCACGTATAAAAAAAGTGACGTTCGATATTTCAAAGTTAAAAAAAGGTTGGAAAGAAAATGCGATCGTATTTTGTTTATGACGAAATTCAAATTTCGTTCTAATAGAAACATTTGAATATAGAAAGCAACGGAAATGAGGAACATTTACTTTTTTGAATTTCAAAAGCGTCAACGATGACGCGTGAAAGCGGAAGAATCGATGCTAATTAGCGACGAAAACTTTTTACAGTTTGAAAATCGAAAAGTCGGCGCGCGTTGCGTAATTCAGTT
The DNA here is from genome assembly GCA_947522985.1 of Lithophane socia. NCBI lineage: Eukaryota > Metazoa > Arthropoda > Insecta > Lepidoptera > Noctuidae > Lithophane > Lithophane socia. The sequence continues at coordinate 5,557,094 of OX383272.1, forward strand.
CTGAAAATACCGTCGTTGTTTCGTGCGTCCGCGCATCGACCTTGGTGACGACACTGATAGATCGCGCGCTTGCCCACGCGCAGCCGCAGGGGTGAACTTTCTAAACGAAAACAAAATGTGGATTAAAACAACCATTTGTTATGTTGTCAAAATGACATTGTTGTAAAACGTAAATTGAAATGCATTTTTTTTTTGTAATTTACTGTTATGTCAGTTATATGAGTTATTTTGTTTTTGTTTTTAGCATGGTATAGAAAATAAATTCTTTATTTTTTATGTCAAATTTTATTTTTTACCCAGACAAAGCAAAACGTTTTTATTTTTCTAAAGTTTTCGTCGACAACCCTGACATTAATATTTAACATGTTGAATTAGTTATAAATATAACGGAACAGACATATTGTTGCAGGCTGGATTTTATTTATAAACTGCAATATTTTGTAGTGAAAAGTAATTATCTTGCCACTGGAGGCCACTGCGCACATTCATATTTTGGTAATTAATTTATTATCTTGGTTAGCTCTGCAATTTCAGCACGTAGCATGTGATTGAATTGAATTTTATCTGAATATTCATTTTGGTTAATACGAGTAAGTTAAATGCATTAGTTTTATTAATTCTAGAGACCTCTGAACAGACGAAGGAACCGGAAAAAATACGAATTAGACATTGTAATCCCCATTGCTAGGCCCGTATTACCTTCAAGGGAGTTACAACATAGCTGGCAAAATGTGTGTTCACTATGGGTACACCTCTGCCTATCCCTCTAGGGATTACGGGTAGTGTTGCCAGGTCCAATTTGTTTTAAATCGGGGCAGAAGGTAAAACAAATCGAGATTTAGGGTTGTAGATCGGGACACTTAAAAAACGATTTAAAAACAAAAAGTTAATGTATAATTTATTGTCCTTCGCAATTAATATTACAAGTAAATCTGAATTTAATCTTCTAGTAATAGTCAGACTTGCTGGACTAGTAGAAATTACAAAATATTACAATAAAATGGTAGTGTCCCGATCAGGTGCAAATCGGGACGCGTCCCCAGACCCCTGAAAATCGGGACGTCCCGCGCAAATCGGGACACCTGGAAACACTATACGGGCGTCATATTTATATTATGTGTTAGACATTGTAAACAGCTAATGGATATCCTGTTGCAAATTGACAGCTCGTACAAAACACGTAAATATACGTCAATCAATCTGCCTAGCCTTTTCCCAACAATGTTGAGGTTGGCTTCTAGTCTAATCGGATGCAGCTGAATACCAGTATTTTACATAGAACGACTGCCTATCTAACCTCCACAACCCAATTACTGGGTAATACAATACCCCTTGGTAAGAGTGGTTGTCAGACTTTCCGGCTTCTGACGACCCGTAGGTAACCACTGTCGAAGATCCAAGAATGACAGCCGGGACCAACGACTTAACCTGCTTTCCGAGACACGGAGGAGTCTCAGTATATCTCAGATGGTCACCCATCCACGGACCAACCCTGGCAAGCGTAGCTTGACCTGATGAATCGACCCGTGCGGCTGTTATTACTTAGGCACGAGCTCTAACTATACTTACGAAAAAAAATATTTCACGTAATTTTAAAAGATAACCTCCAACTTCTAGAAGTCGGTCAAAAACTTCCCAGTACAAACGCAAAATAAACAGCAAAGGATTTGAAAACGTTTACCTAAATCTGGCTTTTATGATATAAACACAGCATTACACTAAAGTAAATATAAAGTATTAGGTCGGAACATGTAAGAACAAGAAAACAGATGGACAAACATAGTAGTGCAACATTTGAGTCATTTATTCTCGGAGGAAATATGTATTGCACTCGGAACCACTGGAAAATGGAAAATGGAGAAGACTCATTATATTCAGCTTGCACTGACTGGACAGGACCACTCAAATCTGTGTGGTTCTTTCCTCAAAAGACCATTACAGATGCTAATCTACATGGTCCTCATATGGCCTGAACAAGATTAAGTCTGTCAAAGTCAAAGTCAAATAATTTATTTCAAATAAGCTGCCTTGTTTGTGCCTATTTGAAATAAATTATTTGACTTTGACTTTTGAACGTCAAAAAAAAAACAAAGAAATAGAACTGATTCTAGTTGTCCCTTCCAAAAGGTAGTTTTCGTATGGAGAAGAATGGGCAAGAAACTCCACCGTTACTCTTTTAAAAAATGTTTTACAATATTTTGTATACATCAAAGTCAAAGTCATCAATTACATATTATATGTGAAGACGATGCACCTAGAATAAGATTACTGTACCACAATAGGTAAAAAGAATTAAAAAATGGAGTGGACTTTAAAAGAGAATGCGACCTCTCCGTTTTTTCTCCTCAGAGGTAATTCTGATATAAGAGGATAAGACTGCAGCTACACTGACGATGTTTTGACGCTTACTTTAGCAGTTGGCCGAGTCTTCGTTGAATCGATTGAGGCTAAACGAGCAGAAAAAGGGGTTCATTTAGTCCCGAGACTTAGTCAACTGAAAGTTTACTGGGTAACATTACTTTACGCTGATTGGTGCTTGAAATTAAGTTCCAGTTGACGTAAATTAGACTTGAAAACTATTTCGTAAAAATAAAATTAGTTTGGTATTTATCTTCCACTAGCTGCGCCCCGCGGTTTTACTCGCGTAAGTCTCGATCCCGTGGGAATATGGGGATAAAAAGTATCCTATGTCCTATTCCAGGTCATGGTCTATCCAAGTGCCAAATTTCATCTAAATCCGTTCAGCCGTTTTAGCGTGAAAGGGTAACAAACAAACAAACTCACTTTCGCATTTATAATATTAGTTAGGATTAATACAATTTTCATGATAACTATTATTCAATTATAATCATAATTTATAATTATGATTTTCGTGAAAGTTCTCCAACGCATGCTTGGTATTTTACTGTGAGTTATGGGATGTGGACCTTCTGCAACAAATTCTTAGTGTCCTAACCGTGTAGAGAGCCAGGGTAAACAATAAGTACCTAAGTGTACTACAGTTTACCGGAATTTTCAAAGTGTATGTACCACATAGGTACTTGTATATGAAACAAGTATTTCAACAATGTAACAGTACAAGGCGGTATTTTAGTATGAGCGAACGTTTACTTTAAAATAAAACCATAACATTGTAAGGTCATTTTATCTTTATGTTTTCACTTTTCTTAATAAAATCTTAGGGTACCGTCGCTGGATACCGGGACCCTGGCAACAGGCAACTGAAGGAACACGGGTGGGTTTTAGTCAGTAAGAGTCTGACACGCCCTTCCGCTCCGCCCAGAGCGGGAGCAGTCATTTGATGATTTCCCACCCAAAAAAAAAAAAAGGGTACCGTCGCTGATTTTTGCGATGCGACGTCGCAACGCAGTTTTGTGTACAAGCCCTTACTCTAGACTTTTTAATTTGTCTGTCTGTGATGATATTTTATTTAATTTTTTTGCGTTACATTATACATATATTTTAAATGCGCTAATTAAGCCCTTTCATTGTCCATTTCTTTTTTTTTTAGATCATTACATTATGTCCTCTAGAAGGTACAATATTCAATTTACTGTGACGTCACAGAACCCATAAGACGCTTCCAACGATACCACATTTGTCAAATTTTGATGAACAGTTTAGGAGATATGAGGGCCACACATGAATCTACATACATACCGGTCAAAATCATAACCCTCTTTTTAGCTTCGCCGTAGTCGGGTAAAAACAAATTAAAAAAGATTTAATCTTCAATTAATAACGTAGACTTAGGAGCCGAGCCAACGATTCCGATCAGACAGTTTGGCTGTGTCAAAGGCGTCATTATCATTATCATTTGTCGGAAACAAGAGACAAATTAGTTTAAAATAGAGGTTAAATTGCTAAAGCATCGATCAATCGATGTATGCTTGTTATGCCGTTTGATAAATGGCCGTTTATTGCACAGTCTGACCCATCAATCTCTGCAATTGGTTGTGAAACTAATATCTTTATACAGCCTATATTGTGTCCCACTGCTGGGCAAGGTTTTACCTTCCAGATCTCTCTGTTTTGGCCTCTCTTGGCGGAAAAAAAACTAATATGTATTGCTTGAATTTTACAAGATTTAATTTTAGATTTAGATTTTAAACACACAATAAAAACCGGCCAAGTGCGTGTTGAACCACGCACAATGAAGGGTTCCTACTTGGGATGAATTTATCCCAAAAAAATACTTAACATTGTAGTTGAAAAACTTGTTTTTGCAACTACAAATGTAAGTTGGTCGATTATTACTCGGTAACTTGTAGAGCCTTGATAGTTTTCCTTTTAATTTCGTTATATGTACTACTGCCATGAATTTTTTCACATAAATCCAAAACCAACCATTCCGGTGACAGGCGGGGGGGGGGACGCTTGACTCTAACAAAAATTAGCACTTTAACCCTTCGTATTACAGGCGCGATTTTATAGGTATTATGTTATTAATTTATTCATTCACTTTATTAAAACGCGACCCATTATTTCCTATGAGTATTGTGAAAATCAAAGGTAGTACGATTGCAAGTTTACAGAATTTTTTATGCCCCTACTTCGGCGGCATGTCGAAACATCGAGAAGTCCATAAAAATAATGTATTAAACACATAAACCTTCCAGAATAAATGCTCTAAATGATTCTGAAAACCGCATCAAAGTCCATTGTGTAGTTACGAAAATATGAGCTGTACGAAAACCGACTTTCAATATTATATAGAATAGATAAATGCATCGAGGATCAAAAAACAGTTTGTTCAGTTTAAAACACGGTTGTATATCTAAACCTAACTGGATTGTAAACTCAGTATTGCCAGCTATTGGCAGTCAATAGCTATGTCAATAACTATTTGTGTTGCCAGCGCTGTCGAAGTTTTTTCTTTTTTGGTTTTGATCGGCAATTGTTAACGTATTTTCAACGTCGCATCGACGTTGAAAATACGTTAACAATTGCCGATTTGTTAGCATTAGCACGTCACGTGAATTTGACGGAGTGTGTCAATTTGATAAACAGTTAACTTCCCTAATCAAACATTCTGATGAAAGATAGTCGTCTAAAGTAAGCGTCTGTGATTTAAATATTGTAATTTTATTTGCCTCAAGCACTATCTATCCTGGGTTTAAGAGCCATTGTAAATTAAAGTTAATAGTCTAGCAGCTCGCATGCTAAGAATTTTTAAAGTAAGATGCATTGTTATTGTTTTCAAAGTTCTGCAGGGTAAAGGATACAAGAGGATTCATATTTTTCCTAAGATTTTTGCCAAACTGATTAAAATTTTGGGGTTAGATAGGCAGTCGCTCCATGTAAAATACTGGTATTCGGCTTCATCCGAAGCCGACCCTGACATATTTGGGAAAAGGCTAGGCAGATTGATTGATTGTGTACAGACTTTGCCTAGCAGTCAGGCGGCTGATGGACTTGTTTTTATTAGATTTAAAATGATAACTACTTAGTAAATATTTTCCAAGGAAGAAATCAAATAAAAAAAAGAACCGGCCACTTGCGAGTTGGACTCTCGCACGAAGGGTTCCGATCTATAAAAACTGTATCATGTCTGTTGTATGGGAGCCCCTTAAATATTTATTTTATTCTGTGTTTTAGTATGTATTTGTTATTATAGCGGCAACAGAAATACATCATCTGTGAAAATTTCAACTATCACGGTTCATGAGATACAGCCTGGTGACGGACGGACGGACAGCGGAGTCTTAGTAATAGGGTCCCGTTTTACCCTTTGGGTACGGAACCCTACAAATGAAAATAAAACACAAATTCTATAAACATTCATGTTTCCCTAACAGTACGTACAAGTTTAATACTATGAGATTGCGTTGTTACCCAACATCACAACAAAGGAGGAATGCTCCTTCAAAAGCACAAATACTTGTAGTTTATAGAACTCTTTATTAAATATCTGGTACTGGAAACAGAGCACAGTCGTCTACATAATACATTGAAGTATGCTACGTACACACGGCTACACATCAAGCTATACATTACCAGTTTATGCTGATCTTGCATTGTTTAGGATTTCCGTACAATGCGAGGTCAGCTTATACTGGAAATGTATAGCTTGATGAGTAGCCGTGTGTACTTGACGAATGTTAGCGGTTAGATACCTACATAAGAAAAGCGAATTCTACAGAGTAACGTGTATTCTTGTATATGGAGGGCCTTGTGACTAAGTTATAACAACCGCACGGGTCGATCCATCAGGTTAAGCTACGTTTGCCGCGGTTGGTCCGTTGATGGGTGGCTATACAGGCTGTAAGGGTAAACAGTCTTGTCATTCAAACCATGGGTAGTTGACTTAAATATAAAAATAAATGACCGAACACAACAAAAAAAAAACGTCATTTTCATTAAAAGATTTTAAAAAGATTCTATCCGACACCGTGCTCTCAAGCGAAACAGCTGACTGACTATGGGAGGGGTCGCGCTCGCGGCCGGTCAGGTCACATCCCGTACCCCCCGCCCGTGTTGAGATGCAAGTTCGTTGCCCTAGCGCATAGGACAACGAACTTGCGTCTCTTGTGGTAAAATAAAGATTTAAAAAAAAGAAAAAAAAAGTTGTAATTTTCCATTGATTTTACGTTCTATAAATGAAACCAAACCACTGGTTGCAAGGATGACGGTGTTTACCCTAACACCCTGTATGTACGTACCCAGACCCCTTCGTGCCTCGGAAAGCACGTAAGGCACGATCCCGGCTGTCATTCGTGGATGACAGTCGTTACGGGTCGTCAGAAGCCCGAAAGTTTGACAACCAGTCTTACCAAGGGGTATACATAACATAACATAATCAGCCTATAATGTTCCCACTGCTGGGACACAGGCCTCCTCTCTATGAGAGGGAGTGGGCCGTAATCCACCACCCGAGCCCAGTGCGGGTTGGTAGATGTCACATGTCTTCGAATTTTTGGTTCTAAGACATGCCGGTTTCCTCACGATGTTTTCCTTCACCGTTTTGAGAGCAGTGGTGATGAAATTATTTACACAAAGTAAAGCGCCTGTCGGGGTTCGAACCTACGACCTACAACTCGTAAGTCGCGGCCGTTACCACTGGGCCACCACTGCTCTGCTGGGCCACCACTGCTCTACTGGGCCACCACTGCTCTGAAAGTTTGACAACCAGTCTTACCAAGGGGTATAGTTAATACTATACTACTACTTCTACCTACTACTACTAGGGGTACTAGGGGTTTAGGTAATCCTGGGATTACCCAGTAACTAAGCCCCTAGTACCCAGTTACTGATAACTGGGTTGTGGAGGTGAGATAGGCAATCAGTCCATGTAAAATACAGGTATTCAGCTGCATCCGGTTCGACTGGAAGCCGACCCCAACATAGTTGGGAAAAGGCTAGGCTGATTGAGTACCTACCGTACGCGTGCGCGATATTTTTGTTTAATAAATAAGACAAGCAAAGAAAATTGCACTTAACAACACTTTCTGTTGTGGCTATCAACGAAATAGAAACCGCATTTCTGTTGTAAAGTGAAATTCCAATGTTGTAAACAGATTTTGTTTTATTTCGATCTTAATGCACGATTGTTGTCTTGATTGTCATTGGTAAAAATAAACTTTCGTATCATTGCCAGCAGCTGTCTTTGCTGCATAGCTTGCAGAGTAAGCAAACTCAAATAGCAGTGGGCTGATCATGTTTGGAAAAGCATCTTTGAAGAATATAATTTTCCCCCGCTTTGGCGCAAAATCTCCTTACAACTTTCGACAGCTTGGGAAAAGCGATAGTTGTCTCAACATGCATATGCATACAATCTGCGTGGAACAACACTTAGCCTTTCATAAACTTCGTAGAAATCGCTTAAGAAGCGATATTACTCAACTTAAAGTTACGTCGAGTCGCTGAGTAAGCCCCGTACAGAGTGCAGACTACATGCGAGGGCACGGAGTATTGAGTGGATGGAGTTACAACGAATCTGTGACAGATTGGTCCGGTCGACATCTGTATAGCTGTACACGGATCTTTTGCAGCGAGGCTAAGCTCGGAATGAACGAGGTCACCTTATTTTTCCATACACAAAAACGCAAAAACTTATACGTATTTTCACAAAAACGTTTTAGGAATGTTTACCAATAGCGCCTCCCTGTCAACATCATTCAAGCGCCGAAAGATCCTTTTCCTTGTTGTTTATAAACATTCTGGTATCTGTGGAATAGTCATAATATGAAATTCACCAGCAAGCCACTTTTTTGTAGACTCTCGGTAGACCACTGCACTGCACCAACGTTTGTGAACTTTTTTTTATCAAACCTCTGCTAGGAATAAAGCTGGAATAAAGCTGAATGCCACGTCCTAAAACGACAAGGTCTATTTACCTATGTGACTGTTAGATAATTTCAACCTTATTGAAGTTTCAATTTACTGGGAATTGTTGTCAAAAGTGATAAAGCGCGAGGTTGACTATATCTATAGGTACTGAAAGATGATCGCTCAACTGGGAATAAAATTTCCTCCCCTATTCTGACAGATTCAATGACGGAATTGTCTACTAACGAAAATTTATGAGCACTCTGTTTACTGCCTAATCTGTTGAATAACATAGTACTTCAAACTAAAGGTAATCGATACACTTGCTTGGCAGACGGCTGCTAGTGCGGTGTGAACATTATAGTGTTATGTTACCAATTTGGAAGTACGGAACTCTCTGCCGGCGTGTGAAGTGTTAATTTATATCAGGGTTTAATTTAAAATAACGCCACTATCATTTTTAGGGTTCCGTAGTCAACAAGGAACCCTTATAGTTCCTAGCTTAGAGACTGTTGGTACTGGTTTGTTCTTTCTCGGCAATCGCATGGTGTGGGGTATCGTTAAAGGTCGTTTAAAAATAATGGGAGTTTGTGAAAACCATTTTTGGATTCAGGGATCCGTTTGCGAAATATTAAGCTTTAAAGTGCTAATTTTTGTTAGAGTCAAGTGCCCCCTGCCAGCTAAATGGTTGTTTTCGGATAGGTGAAAAAACTCACGGCAGTATAACGAAATTAAAAGCAAAACTATCACAGCTGAGCAGGCTCCACAAGTTACCGAGCAATAATCGACCTTTTGCAGTTGCAAAAACGTGTTCTTCCATACATTCTGTATGTTCATTATGCATATTTTTTATAAATAATATCAAAATACATACTCTTAAGGATTACATTTCGACCATAAACATAGACAGACTCTTCGCATCATCACCACTGAGACAGAATTCTGTGAAATGTGCCTAAATAGAGTCGGTTCAACCTCAAGACCTCAAACACATCATTCCTGTGTTATATACTATATTTCTATCAGACTAATGTCAAATACAGTCCTTCAATAAGTGATGTAATTCTCCCAGAACTACCACCACCAACCCATACTGGCCCCGCGTGATAGATTACAGCCCACTCCGTCCCGAAGAGAGGAGGCCTGGTTCCAGTAGTGGGAACATTATAGGCTGATTATGCTTATGTTAAGCTTTTGATTTTGTTTTTGTTTTGAAATGAAGACTGTACTGACAGTTAGGGCCTAAACACATAACCGCGTTGCGGCGCCGCAACTCAAAAATTAGCGGCGGCACCCTAAGATTTTCTTAGGAAATGGCCCGAAGCCGCCGTCAATTTTTGCGTTGCGGCGCCGCAACGCGGTTATGTGTTTAGGCCCTTAGGCCCTTAGGTACGTAGATAGCCACCGAAAGAGTATACAACAATTGGTTACTGATATCAGATTCATCTCTATCACATTTCATAGAGTTTTCAGAAAGTAATACATAAAATTACTTTCTCTCTAAAATTACTCTTTTTCATTAGTTTTTGACAGATATACCATACCAAATCTGTCAAAAACTCATCATTGTGAGATCACTGACACGTTTGTAAATTAGTAGACGTGGCACCTTGTGCGCGTGTCTGTAAAAAAAAATGTCCTCTGTCTGTCTCGTTGGCATATTTTATTTATAGTTGTTTGTTTTATTTGTTTATTGTTTGTTTGCAATAGGCTCGCCCCATATTACATGGGACTTAAACATAACTGGCGTTATGTGGGTGTACTATAGGTACAGCTCAGCCTAACCCAACGGGGAATACAGGTGGTTTGTTGGTGTTTTGTAGCAAACTTCAGTACAGTGGGTAGTAAGTACTGTAGTGAAGTTAGGCAGAGAAGTGGTTTTATTACGATCATCATGGCTAGAGATAGGTTGTAACAGGTGAAACACGATATCTGTGATCACTGTGACTGTGACAAAAAAATAACAGATCCAAATATCTGTTATTAAATCACAGCCTGTCATTTTTGTACGGACGATAAATACGTATCTCAATCGAATATCATCTTTATTTCTTTTGATTTAAAGTCGAAAATCGTATCTATCTGTTACTAAATCACAGCCTGTGATTTTTGTACAGACGATAAATACGTATTAACTCAATTGTATATCTTCTTTATTTCTTTTCGTTAAAGTCGAAAATCGTATCCGAAGTTTTAACAGTAACAGTCTTGAGGATCTGTGATTTTAAGTAACATATATTTTTTATCGTTAGGAGCAATTGCTATCTGCTATTTTTTAATATCTGTGATTTCTATCTGTGACGATAAATACGCCTCACTCCTAATCATGTCCCATCTATTGGTAGACAGAGGACTCGTACGTAAAGTAAAATCATCAATCACACATGAATCCAATCCATACAAATATTATAAATTCGAAAGTAACTCTGTCTGTGAATGCTAATATCGATATGGGCTATAAAATAATAACGATTCTTTAATTACAAATCTGACAGTGGGTGTTAATTACATAAACATAGAAGTTTGATCACAGAATAATTTCAGGGGAATTTTATAGCTTTGTGCTATCCCTTGTAAACTACATCAAAGTAATTTTTACATCATAAAAATCATAATTATCTATTACTTATTTTATATATTACTTTCTGAAAACTCTATGAAATGTGATAGAGATGAATCTGATATCAGTAACCAATTGTTGTATACTCTTTCGGTGGCTATCTACGTACCTAAGGGCCTAAACACATAACCGCGTTGCGGCGCCGCAATGCAAAAATTGACGGCGGCTTCGGGCCATTTCCTAAGAAAATCTTAGGGTGCCGCCGCTAATTTTTGAGTTGCGGCGCCGCAACGCAAAAATTGGCGGCGTCTTCGGGCCATTTTCTAAGAAAATCTTAGGGTGCCGCCGCTAATTTTTGAGTTGCGGCGCCGCAACGCAAAAATTGGCGGCGTCTTCGGGCCATTTTCTAAGAAAATCTTAGGGTGCCGTCCCTAATTTTTGAGTTGCGGCGCCGCAACGAGGTTATGTGTTTAGACCCTAACTGTCAGTACAGTCTTCAAAACAAAAACAAAATCAAAAGCTTAACATAAGCATAATCAGCCTATAATGTTCCCACTGCTGGAACCAGGCCTCCTCTCTTCGGGAGGGAGTGGGCTGTAATCTATCACGCGGGGCCAGTATGGGTTGGTGAATGTCACATTTTTTCGAATGATTGGTTCTAGGACATGTCGGTTACCTCACGATGTTGTCCCTCACCATTTTAAGAGCCATGGTGATGAAATTATTTAAACAAAGTAAAGCGCCTGGCGGACCCAAAACAATATGGAAGGATGTAGTGCTAAAGGACATGAAGGAGTATCAGGTATCTGAAGACAATGTCGAGGATAGAGCGAAGTTGAAAAGAAAGACCAGGAAAGCACCACCATGTGGGATCATAGCTTGGAAGAGGGAGATGGAAAGCGCCTGGCTGGGGTCAAACCCACGACCTACAACTCGTAAGTCTACAAATCAATAGCATTTATTGCAAAATAACCATTTACAGGCACTTTTGAACTGTTAAGGAGTCCGTCAGTTAGTCAGAAAGTTGAAGCATGTTGTCCGTTCCAAATCGTAGATCTCTATGGGGAAGAACAGGCAAGAAACTCCATGGACACACTTTTTCGACAGATCTTATTTTATTTTAACCGATTTCAAAAAGGAAGAGGTTATAAATTCGACTGTAGGTATGTTTTTTTTTAACCCCCGAACCCCCGGGGTTTTAAGTTTAACGTGTGTATCTGTGTGTCTGCCTGCGCCATCGTAGCTGCTAAACGGCTGAATCGATATTGTTTTTTTTTTAAAGGTGATTTGATCGAGAGTGCTATTAGCTACAAAAAAAATCGTTTAATAGATGCTTTGTTTTGTCGGGGGTTTTTTAATTTAATTTAACTTGTTTATCATGAATGTTTTTCAACTTTTATTACCAACTGAGTATCTGTTGTTAGTTACTCAACATAATTAACAACTTATAAATATGTTTTTGATATTATAATTAGTCGTTGGCAGACAAATTGATGGTCGCAGTGTGATGAATTAGTACGCAGGTGCTACTGCCTATCATTCTGATAATAATGATATTGTCTGCTTACTCGGACATAATAGGATTGGCTCGATGGAGATAGGCTTCATCATTGTTTACCTTTTACTAGATTGAACGGAAACTGTGAGGAAAAAAAGGTGGTCAAAGGAACCTTAAGCGGAGAAATTTATATAAAACTGCTTTGCTAATTTCTCGTAAAAGTAAGTTTGATAATCTAGGATCTGGTACCAGATTTAGAATAAGTACAGTCAACCTCACGTCTGTGGTAGCTAACACTTCAATCTGCCTAGCCTTTTTACCGACTTCAAAAAAGGAGGAGGTACTACGTTCGGATGATTGTTTTTTTTTTTTTTATGTATGTTCACCGATTACTCCGCCGTTTGTGAACCGATTTTAAAAATTATTTTTTAGTTCGAAAGGGTATACTCCCGAGATGGTCCCATATAAATTTTATTTAGTTTGCTTGCGTAGTTCTTGCGCTAGCTTCAATATTACGTATTTTTCCCACAGTCTATGTAGACGATATCATTATTAGACTCCTTCACTGTTATTTACATGCAGGTAGTAACTTGTATGGGGTAGGTACCACCACTAAAAAGTGAAAAATAAAAACTTTTTCCAAAAAAAAACAACCGACTTCAAAAAAAACACAAAAAAAGTGAAAAATAACTTTAATTTCGGAAGTCGGTGGCAAAAACGAAAATTAAAAAGCAAAGACACCGACTTCCGAAATTAAAGTTATTTTTCACTTTTTTAGTGTTTTTTTTGAAGTCGGTTGTTTTTTTTTGTTCTAACAATGTTGGGGTCGGCTTCCAGGCTAACCGGATGCAGCTGAATACCAGTATTTTTGGAGTGACTGCCTATCTGACCTCCCCTTAGTAAAACTGGTTGCCAGACTTCTGACTACCCGTAACGACTGTGAAAGATCTACGCCTGACAGCTGAGACCAACGGCTTTACGTATTTTCCGAGACACGGAGGGTTCTCGATATATAATGGATGGTCACCCATCAACGAACCGACGGCGGCAAGCGTAGCTTAACCTTCTATCTTCTATTGTATAGTGTAACTGGTAGGTAACACTTGCACTACGATAATCACCATTACAGCTACGAAATATGGCGCTCCGTCTATGTGAAATTGTAACCACTGATGCGCGGATGCCTGTACATAAAAACGTCCATTGGTCATATTCCTAATCTTACGTGATACTTGCAAGAAAATTGAAAAGCTAAATCTAATAAAATTACACTTTTACTTTACCTAGGTATTATTTCCCAGTAGCTAACCATCTTTTCCACCGTTTCAGATTTCATGAGATGGCTCAGTAGGGAAAAATCTTAAACTTAGCTGAGCTAAAGAATCTCTAGGGATAGAAAGAAAAACTCTGAACGCAGATTATTATGCAGCGTAACATAAATAAAGTGCAACAAAAGAGGGACCTTTGTTGCAGTGACATAGACATTCGTTGTTACAGAAAAGTGTCAGGTGCAACCAGTTGCAACACTAAGTATCACTTGCACGATTATTATTAACTACTTTTTGCCCGCGGCTTCGCCCGCGTGGATGTCGGAAAATATCTCACGGGAATGTACCTACTACTGGGATTTAAAGTTAAGGTTACAAACTATCAGTGTGCAACCAAATCCGTTCAGCCGTTTTTGCGCCACTCCGGAACATATATCCAGATAAACAGACAGGAATTCTTCGTTAGTTTAACGATAAATATAGAATAGAATAGATTTAAATATTTGAAACTTAATATTATCGTGATACTAATGTATCGTTAGCAAATCAATATAAATATACCAGCTTATATTTATTAGCTAATGATACATTTAATTGAAGTGCTCTCTAAGGCAAATTAGTATTAAAACAAAATGAAATGTTAATTTGTGAGCTTTGTAACCACTGACTTATAAAAGCTTAGATTCTTTAATGCAGCAAGAATGAAAATTGACGAAGAATGAAAGTGTTCCAAGCATTTTATCAAACTGTCTAGTAGAATCCACGAGGAAAACTGCGTAGGTATACTTCTGTAAAGTACGAAGATTACGAACAAAGAGAGTAAATATCTATAACTACGTAGAAAAAGTCTCTAATTATTTCAAATAACAACACGACAAACACTCGCAGACGCACGTACGCCAAACTATTATACAATACACCGCAAAATGCCGACAAAATACCGAATTACTGCCAAATTTATTGATGCCCGTCAACCAGACTTCAGAAATTCAACGCCAGTCGAAGTTTGACTGACATTGTTAAGTCTTATAGGAGAGTTCGGAATAGTTCCCAAAGCTAGAACTGACAAAGAACTAACGGCTTGCCGAATTCTGGCTCAGCACGTGAACTACACAGCAAACTGAAGGTTATATTGGAATTACGGTGAAGAGGCAAACTGTGTGTTAGATGTGCTTTTTTTTTGTTAATTACGTTGTTAAAAAACTATTAATCGATAGTGTATTTTATAATCTGCAGGAGTATTTTGAGAAAAACTAATGCTAGTATGTAATTTATTTGTAACCTGTTTTTATTCTATTTGTATAATGTATTTGAAAATTTGAAATGTAACACGATTGCATATCCGACATGGGTTATTGAGCCTTTTTACTTTTATAATAAGGATTAAGAACTGATGTGCAATAAATATATCTTTATCCAGAATTAACTAATAATACTATACTTAACGCACACTATCAAATACCCCATTTTTTCTGTTATGCATAAAACATTATATAGGTAAATTAGTTATACTAATAAAATCGTGGGAGAAAATTGTGGTCACATTACTAATCTACTCACGCACACAGTCGCACACTCTTATGGGTCTAGCGTAGTAGGTACTTCGTCCATTTTGGTTTGTTTTGACTGTACAGCGGAAGTGTGACTATAATACTGTATTAAAAATGACAGCAATCGATTCACTAAACGATTCTGAACCAACTACTTTAATTATGTGCATAAGTTTAGTTAAAATAAAAGAAGAAGAAGTGCCTATTTTTAATAAACATGTAACTTCAATGAGCTCCGCTAATCGCACTCCTCTGCTGGGCAAAGGCGTCCCACAAGGTACACTTAAAAACCAGACGGCCTAGAGAAGTGGCAATTGCTTTCAGTGTTTCGTCTTTCTAAATCGACGTTCAGAGGGCCCTAGACAAATGACAATCGCTTCGAAAACGTTTCGTATTTCTACAACGACTTTCAACAGGATTGACATAAGCTTTACGGTAGCTTGTGTCAGTGCCGTACATTTTTGACTTCTACATCATCGTTATCGCTGATTGAATGCCACTTTGTCTAAGTCCTCTGGTTCTTCACCATGCTTTCTATTTTCTAGTTCCCAGTCCATCTTCCACATTGTTTCATGGTAGCTGACATCGATTATTAGATTACGATTCCTTACTTCCTAAAGTTCTTCAGACGCTCGAAACTCTGACAACCAGTCTTACCAAGGGGTATTGTACTACCTAGTTACTGGGTTGTGGAGGTTAGATAGGCAGTCGCTCCATGTAAAATACTGGTATTCAGCTGCATCCGGTTAGACTGGAAGCCGAACCCAACATAGTTGGGAAAAGGCTAGGCAGATGATGACTTCTTAAAGTTCTTCAACCGGTAATTCAAGCAAGGCAAGGTTTTTTTTTCGTTACTAACTTTATCATTCATCATCATACTCCTACCTTTATTCTTATCTTATTTGTGGTCGACGCAACATGTCTTTTTCTTTCATACTTCTTTATTAGTCGTCATCTCGGTAGTCACTACCTTTCTAGCTAATTATCATCTTTCACTCAGTCCATCCATCGTTTCTTTGGTCTTCCCCTACTTTTATAGCTATCGACATCTTTTTCGTTTATCAATTCAGGATTATCGTTTTGTTTCATCTTTCAGTTACTTAACTGGAATTTTGCAGAAAATTAGTAGCGTCATTGCAACTGTATTGTTTATGCAATAGCAATCACAATATCCAACACTATTTTGTTTTGGAATAATAACAAAACACACTCAATATACGATTTGAAATCTGTCAACGGGTTTTCAAAATCGTGAAATAAATTGCTAAAGGCCAGGCGAAGATTTTCGGAGCACATAATATTTCTGTATCGCCAGTATTAAAACAAAATACTTTTGTTTGAGGATTAGGTACCTAATTTACCTGTACGTAGAGTTAAAAGTTTATCAATAGCAAGCAATTAATGGGAAGTATCTTTTTCATGACTGTTTATTAGGAATCGATATATTGATAGGATGGATAGCCACATTTTAAAATCCATTCTTGAAATCAATATCGGGCTGTCAGTTCTAAACAAATAATTTATTAATATTTTGCTTTTTACAAGTGAAAAGTTTCAATGGCCTTCGAACATTTCAGAACCTTCTAAAATATTCAAAGCATCATCTAAAAGTCGTAGCACGTACTCTGTAATGTTTTAGTCAAAATCAATAGTTGAACGCGAACTCTTTTTCAATTCCATCTCACTGTGAAGTATGGCAGTTTTGTAACTTTTCACTAAAAAACTCCGCCGCTTGTCTAAAATTTATGCTCGAATCCTTTTTACTTTCGTTTTGACTTTAGTCTGGTAACCTACATGTTAGGTTATAACATTGAACGCGACAGCCGATCGGGGTCGGATGGGGACGGGCGAACTTTGTAAAGATGACTTCTCCAGCCTTCAGTAGGGCCGCCATTGACTTGAAAACCTTAAATCGTCTCTTTAATAATCAACACTGCTGGAATTATCAATGTACTACGTAGGGAACGCTGAGAAACTGGAAACATTCGAGTTGGCATTAGTGTTACGACCGCCGCGCGTACTTGTCGCGTTCTGGGTTTTCGCTCAAACAATAAAATTATAAGCGATACGTTTATAAATAGCCGATTCGGGCTCGCGGGCGTGTGTCGAGAGGGAGCTGCGTAGTTCTTCTCTGGAGGTCTGGAGGCGTGCGGTGCGCAGGCGCAACCACTCGAGACTGCTCACAGGTACACCTGTCTCACCTAACGCAATGTCATTATCACTATTATAATAACAGACGTGGTTAACAAAGCTCAAAACTCACCGGCCATTCACCGGTGTGTCGTTGGCACGGAAAAACACGAGTTAATTTTGCAGTTAAAGTGTACAGGAAGTAATTATGGAGTGGGAAATATGTTAACGAGTTGGGAAGTGGGAAGTGGTGACTGTCGGGTTCAGAGAAAAAGTGTTTGTTAACTTGGACCGATTGAGCTTTGTGTTTAATTAAAACTGTCAACTCTTATCTAGTTAATGCTTTCACCTGCTTTAATATCTAGTTAATTAGGTTTTTAATGTGATGGGATGCAGTTTGTGTTCCTTATTTAAAAAACTTTTTTAAGATTTTTTCGCAAAGGTGGAGTGGTTTTTTTTGTAGCGAATGTGTTTCTAATGAGAAAGACTTATCTAATTTTGAAATTAGATATCAAAAGAAATAAGATATCTAAATTTTGCGTTATTCAATTCAATTTTTAAATTTAATTTTAAACTTTTATGTCGAAATAAGCATAATAGATATTCTAGAACGGAGTTAATTCCATGATAGTATAATAATATCTTACGTAATTTAAAATATTTTCCACAAAACTATTCCATATTATTCGAATCCAATTTAATTACGCTGACTGATCTCGATATTAAAAATATTTCATTGGCTGGATATGTTCAAAGACTTTTTCAATATTCAAAGAAAATTCCCAAGTAATATAATTACAGCGTTATTCGTTAGTTACGAGAAATGATAGGATATTTTTATTAGTTTGTGTGGGAGGAGACATTTTGTAACATTTTCCGTTGGCGCAGTACATTCTATATCTAATCTATTTCTAGGTGGAACATAAATCTCGCTGGCTCAATGAGCTTTAAAAAAATGTTTATAATTTTTATATGTCAGCTCCTATGATGGACAGGGATACTTTAGACTCAGATAAACAGTTACAACTTCAAAGTTCTCTTTAATTTACTGTTGGTTAAGTTGTAACAGATGTTACTGGAAAAGGGTTATTTGAGTCGTGTTAATAGTTTAATTCGTTAAACATACTGTAACTAAAACCAAACTTCCTCGAAGAAGCTGATGATATTTTTGGAAACAATTTTGTTTTGATTGAAAACATTTCATAAAACAACAAAATAACTGAAGTGTCAATGTGTCTGTAACTACAGCGTCAAAGCCTTCTTCTCATAAAGCCTATGAACGAGCAATATTAACAAAGTACAAAAAAATATCGGCTACATTTGACCCATCACAAAGATATAAATCTTCATACATTTATCGTCCTCCCTTTTTTATAAATTTTAATATAATTAAAAAATATAATATAAATCAATATAATTTGTATATCCTTTCGTAGGAACTAACATATTTTAAGTTCTGAGTTGAGCTACACGATTACTGACAAATGCGTGCACTGATTAGACAGGTCCATCCAAATATGTATGGTTCTGTTCTCAAAAGATCATCTTAGACATTAACCTGCGCATGGTCCTCATATGGTCTTACCAAGATTGTGTCTGGGCTTTAAAAAGAATAGAGTTAGAAAACACTGAACACATCTAGTTTTAAAACATAATTTAATTTTGACGTGTAAAAGTGTTTTTTTGAACCAATTTATAGACATAAATATTTTTTATCATATCATCTTTAATTTATTTTAGATAAATAAAAGATGATAATATAATATGATAAAAGATATGTATTTCTATAAATTTACATAGCAGTGACAAATCAGTGGGCCTAAAACGGCCACATTAGCAATCCCTCTAAAAGCATTTCATTTCCTGAATTTCCAACTGTCATTAGCAATTCCTCTAATTTGACCCAAAAGCAATTCAAAATGTGTACCATTTTACGAATCTCCATAGAAAACTCAAACAGATGAACTATTTCGCAATATGAATCGCACGCAGATCATAATGAATTGTCAGTTTGTGAAATTTTACTATGATTCATAATATTTTCCTATTATGATTCTGCCAAAGTGACTGGTGACTGTTTTAAGCCCCCTTTTTTTTTTTTTTTTTTGAGGGTGGGAAATCATCCAATGACTTCTCCCGCTCTGGGTGGAGCGGAAGGGCGTGTCAGACTTTTACTGACTAAAACCCACCCGTGTTCCTTCAGTTGCCTGTTGCCAAGGTCCCGGTATCCCTTTCGGACTAACCCGCAACCCTGGCAGGCTAACCCGCAACCCTGGCAGGGTTTTAAGCCCCCTGGAGACTACTGCAATTAGTATCTACTACTTCTGTCAAGCACAATTATACACAAATCTCATAAACTACATACGAGTCTAGGTCAACCAGATAACTGCCACTGCATGAATTAAACCCGCGACCCTGTACACCGAAGGTCGTCTTCGCCACTGGATTTCCGACCGCTACAGTAACTTCGGATATTTAGAAGAGTTACCACCAGTTATTTCAAATATTTTTAACTCATTTTATGATGTTTTCAGCCTCGCATTTCGTCATGTATGATCTCATGTGTTATTGCAGTGTTAATAGATTACGTCTTCGTCTGGAAATGAATGAATATATTATTATTATCCTTTGTAATGCAGTTTTTTGTTACCAGAACAATACATTATCATGTTTTTACGTCTTTGGTTGACACAAAGGTGTGCTCTAGGGAAAATTAACTGTTCAGACTCGAGGGGTAAGCTTTAAGCGATACATTGCAAAAATATAGAAATCGTGAGTTCTTCTTGAGAGCTGTTCTTTGATATTTCTTTTTAACTATACTCCATTTGAAATAAGATTAGACATTTTAATAAACCTTATTTACAGTCCGTTCAAACGATTTTGACTTCTATTGCGTTGGTAGGCTCAAAAATGGTAGCTGCAGTAAACAGTTGGTATTGTAACCACTTTTTTGCTTTTTGCATCCTTATGTTTACGGTATAGAAGTCAAAATCGGTTAATCGGACTGTAAAAAAGGTTTATTTAAATGTCTAATCTTATTTCAAATGGAAAAAAAGATAGAGATAGGAATGGATGTCAAACGTTGTGTGATATAACGCTAATAGGTAAATTAATAATAATTTATTACTAGTGATGGTTTTTATTCGGATTTAAGTTAATATCTGTTCTTAAATAGGACATTGTCAGAGGTTATAATAGCATAAGCTTTTAGGAGCTTCTAGTGCAGAATTAATTTTCAATTCAATTGAGTAATTTGCAGCCTCCAAGAACGTATTTAAACACTTTTATCGATGCACATGTTATTTGACGGTTAAATACCTAGTTTATTTCCTTGGAGAGTGGTTGAAAAAAAAAACAGTTTTTCGGCTCGCTGCCACGAACGGATGAGTGAGTGACCTCACCGCGTTGCTGTGCTCACAATATTCATAAACTATGTTCTAACAAACATTCAAATTGTAAATTATAATTTTTTGGAAACCAGACTTTTTGAGCATGCTGTAAACAGTTTCGGGTCACCTTCATATCAGATGAATAAAATTAATAACTGTTTTATTTATTTAACGAAATAGCAACTGACATTGATTTTATCATAAAATAAAACTTAATCAGTCTAGTTTTTGTGATTAAAAAAACTGGATTTTATTAGGTTTATGATTGCATAAAGCAATTCTTTTAGCAATAGTTCAAGACAAACTAATAATAATAAGAAATTAATAATAATAAGTGATTGGATATCTTCAAAGCAGCTGTTTTTTTTCTAAATTTCTTGCAAAAATGTCACAAAATCTTGTTGTAGTTATGAAATTTATATTGGATTTCTAATTACATGATTCTTTTTATAATTGCATGTAAACGTGTTTTTGAGTTGAAAGCTCTCAGCTTAGGCTGTAGGTGGAGCCACTTTTTAAACAGGGGGGCTGGTAATGGATGGGTCAGAGTGGCTGAGTATCGAATATAGTTCTGATGATAAAGACTGGAAGCCTGGAGCTCGTGGCTAAGTAATAACAGCCGCACGGGTCGTCCATCAGGTTAAGCTACGCTTGCCGGGGCTGGTCCGTGGATGGGTGACCATCTTTACATATCGAGACTCCTCCATACCTCGGAAAGCACGACGTTAAGCCGTTGGTCCCGGCTGTCATTTGTGGATCTTTGACAGTCGTTACGGGTCGTCTGAAGCCCGAAAGTCTGACAGCCAGTCTTGCCAAGGGGCTTATCCAGTTACTGGGTTGTGGAGGTCAGATAGGCAGTCGCTCCATGTAAAATACTGGTATTCAGCTGCATCCGGTTAGACTGGAAGCCAACCCCAACTTGGCTGGGAAAAGGCTAGGCAGATGATGCAGATAAAGGCTGGAAGCCTACCCGAATGTTTTAATCTAAGACGATAGTAATACAGACTCCAGTTCCTAAAGCTAGCAGCCATAAAGATTAAAGTTCATTCCTCATTGGTACATATATCTTCGTTTTGCACACGTACTAGTTTATTCAATCACAATCAGACAGTCTGCATTGCCAAAAGTCTTACTTGTAAATCAACATTAGGAAATGGAATGCAGAGATTTATAACTGGTCCATCGCTACTTTTCAATCTGGTTACGTCAGGAAACTTTGTACATTTAGTTTGAATGAGAAATTGGTTAGAACAGGAAGTGTATGTTGTTTTCGTCTTGTTAGGGATGGGAATGTTTGTGAAGCTTTTTCTTAGAAAATTCTGTATTATGAACATGAAGTCAACTAGCGACCCGCCGTGCTTTGTATAGTTTTTAGACTTGCTAAATGTTGAAGTCTGGTTTGATTTTGGCTCCTAAATACAACAGTCTGATCATCAATGTTATTATCACTGATTATCAGCTCGTATTCCAACATAAATATCGACATAAAGTACATAATTGGTCCATGAACGCACGAGGCCAGGATTCGCGATTAAAATAAATAGTAAGTAGGTACGCAGATGTGGACTCGTAATTCTGGCCATTTTCCTAATAGCCCTTTTAGTAGCATCTTCCTAAAATTAGAGCCAAGACTACATGGTAGATTATGTAGAACATAAAATCATGTTCATAATTGCTTCATAACAACACAACAATTTCAATAGGTGCCAGAATATGACTTATACGTACGTTAGTTGGCATAAATATGTAATTGTACCATATTTAACAGTTTATAAAATTGCAGTTTATTGTGACAAGCTGCCAATTCACTAAATGCAGCATAGTAGAATGAAAATTTCTAGGGTGAGAGACATTTCTGCATTAACTATTTATTTTTATCGACAATACAATTCGGAAAGGTTTGTTTTTTTATACACCAGTTAAGCATATTTTGGGAAATAATCAAATGACTTCTCCCGCTCTGGGCGGAGCGGGAGGGCGAGTCAGACTTTTACTGACTAAAACCCACCCGTGTTCCTTCAGTTGCCTGTTGCCAAGGGTCATGCTATTATCCTGCTAGGGCGATTCCACTCAAATCTGCTTTGTTCACTCATCATCTCAACATGACCAAACCACGCACACTTTAATTCATCTGTTTATCACACGCAGAGTACAAAAGCCTGATCGAGTTATAATCAGTAAGTAGATCTATTGTCGCATCTCTAATTAATTTGCTACTGTGATTGGCAAACCTACATCGCAACAACATTTCATATAATTGATTTGGAAGACAATGGATTAACACTTTCGCTGTTTTCTAAGCAGACACAATCGTTGTGAATAATAGGTGATGTGATATGGAAAGGATTAAATTGAATAATAGCCTTTCAAAAACCTTGGTTAAGTAAATAAACCGTATTTTGATGTAGGAAGATGACAACATACCTAAAAACACCGGCTAAGTGCGAGTCAGACTCGCGCACGACGGGTTCCGTACCATTATCTATAAAAACGGCAAAAAAATCACGTTTGTTGTATGGGAACCCTAAAAACCTACCTGTGGATGCCTATTTGTAGTGTCACTTACTAATTAAGTGCTTTGATTCGATTATTTGAATAAATGAACCCGAAATTCACATTAAAAAAAACGTTGAGCAATGGAGGTTCATTTTATAAAAGAGAAGTGGTGGCCTAGTGGTAACGGCCCCGACTTACCGAGTTGTAGATCGTGGGTTCGAACCCAAGCAGGCGCTTTATTTTTTGAAAATTATTTCATCACCACTGCTCTCAAAACGGTGAATTTAAACATCGTGAGGAAACCGGCAGCATGCCATTGCCCAACCTGGCGATCGAACCCAGGACCCATGCTCCGACTGCCAATTGTATCACTTTTTTGTAGAATCCATTTGTTTTTCCTTTATTTTATGTGAAAGAATTTAATTATGTCTTGTTAGACCAACAAAGCAGTCAAAGGTGAAAATTCTTGCTCCTACGTCACAAAGGTGTCGCGTTTACGTGCACTATAAATCTTTGATGACGTCATCTGCGCCGGCGCCGCCAGACAGGTGTACTCCGCCACGTCATCACGACGTCTGAATGATACGACTCACGGCGTATCACGTTTATTATTGTTTTTATTTACGTTTTCTGAATGTTTTGTTACTGGATTACCAGTAGTGTGGAAATGTAGAGTACTGTGAGTTATGAAAGAGTTGGGTTTTCCATTCGGAAAGTTATGATGGCAGTTGAGATATAGATAGTCCATATTTTCTAGTTACGGCTTGTATGTAGCAGATTTTCTGGCGAACATTGAATGAGCAGCAACCTAATAACCAAGACAGCACTGCGAACAATACAGTGAAACATGCCAAAACTACACCCGCGCTTTGTGCATACAAGCTCACACGCACACATTTACAACCATTTACACCCGCGCTTTGTGCATACACGCTCACACGCACACATTTACAACCATTTACACCCGCGCTTTGTGCATACACGCTCACACGCACACATTTACAACTATTTACAGCCGCGCTTTGTGCATACACGCTCAAATGCACACATTTACAACCAATTACACCCGCGCTTTCTGAATACACGGTCACACGCACACATTTACAACCATTTACAATCAAACTACACCTCACTAAGTGCACACAATGTTTATGAAACCGGCCTCACGTCACTGTTGACAGCGCTTTGTCTTGGTTTTTTATTTGGTCTGAGATTAAAACTATCAAAAATATGACACGATAAGGTTTAAAAGCAGAATATTATAATCTTAAAAGTGTTTCGGAAATTAGTGTTATCAGCCCACAAGATTGGGTTCATCAGTATTAATTTAAATTAGTTCTATTAAACTTTGGCTGGCTTCCAACGAATTTTCCTCGTCTCTAGTTTTATTGATATATTTTTCGTTGAAGCATTTCTGATTATTATTCTTACTATTTTTGATGTTTAAATGCTAGAAAAAACACTAAAATGGATTGTTTGCAGCTGTTTATCATTGGTTGAATGAAATATGATCTGTGACCACTTTTCATCTTTTATACTGTTGTTTCCTGTTATCATAATTATCGACAGTTGTTTGTTATCTCTAAGAGGGTATTACACAATCATTCACTATTTTATCATACACTATTATAACATACACTATTTTGAAAATAATTCAAATTATAAAACTATGAATGAATTGTGGTCTACTCAAGTCGACGTCAAACCCAAAGAAATTAGCGAAAAATATGTTTTTTGTTTCTAAAACACGAACTTTTCTAACATAACCCTTTTAGAAAAGCACGTAATGATTTTTAGAGAAAGTTTTAAATGTAATGTAACTTAATTTTAAATACCCCCACGAACCCTGAACGCCTGAGTTACGTTGCGTACTCCCGTAGACAGGGGATTTTTCACACCAAAAATAAAAGTCGTCTCCCAGCAATTAATATTGTGCAATGTTAGGTATTTAATTTGGTGTACAGAATCAGTAGTTGACGGCTATGTGGAACAACTAGGAAAACAAAATGGACCAAAATAAAATCTAGAACAAGTACGTTTACAATTAAAACCTAAGTTTACTCAAAGCACACGCGTAGTTTTCACCACATCATAATATATGTTACGTTATAACGTTATCAGCATAATGTTCAGCAACAAAACAGTATGTTTTATCTCACATCACGGACGCGTATCTTGTGTAACATTTTGTAGGATTTCCCTCTTCGCTGTTGTTTTAGTTCGAACTTAGTTTGTCTTAACCGAAGTTTAGCTTACTGCTTTTTCATATTTGTTACGTTGTGTGTTATGTAAGTTCGTTGTTATTGTGAGTGTTGAGGTTTCTGTTATAACTACAAAATTTGATGCTATTCTTGCCAAAAATGTTGTGTGACGGTTGTCATTTCGTTCGTTTTTTTTGTTATGATTTATATTATGAATCCCGGTCATCGCCCGTAGCAAACCGTGGCAGGATATATGTACTCTCCCTCCACTCTTTCAATACCCGGGCTTCTACTCTGTAAGTCCTTCAACAAAGATACGGGCCCGTCAAAAGACAAAAGCTCATCGGGCGTAGGGACAACTTTCCAATTGTGTTGTTTTTCATTCTTAGTTCGGGAACCGAACTAATCTTATGTATTTTACTGATACGGAGTAGGAAACGCCAGTAAATTCGCCTGAAACTAAGGCCTAAGAACTTAGTGCTTAGAGAGTAGACCCCGGCCACCAAGCGAGCATCTTCCCGTAGGATCTAATCTTCCGTGGTCCACTTTGAAGCCTCTGAACCGCTTCCTAACCAGGAAGATGTAACTATAACCTACCTCGACAGAACGGCATACTAAAACAGCCCTCTGTGCCCCAAAATATGCAGCCAACGTGACCTCTGCGCTACCACAGACTACGCCATGGGGTTGGCGAAATTTGGGTTAGTTAAATTGCTTCTACGAATGGTGACAGTTTAGTATGTCTGGCATACCCTAGGTGGGCCCAAAATGGCCACATTAGCAATTCCTCTAAAAGCAATTCATTTCCTGAATTTCCAGCTGTCATTAGCAATTCCTCTAATATGACTCAAGTAGTTCATATTGCGTGGACCATTTTACGAATCTCCATAGCAAACTGTCAAACAGATGAATTATTTCGTAATATGAATCGCACGCAGATCATAATAATATTATGAATTGTAGTTTGTGACATTTTACGATGATTCATATTATTTTCCTATTATGATTCTGCCAAAGTGAGTTTACTGACTGTCTCAGATATTTACCATGGCATGAGTTATTTCACACAGAGGGGCTCGTGGCTAAGTAATAACAGCCGCACGGGTCGATCCATCAGGTTAAGCCACGTTTGCCGGGGTTGGTCCGTGGATGGGTGACCATCTTTACATGCCGAGACTCCTCCTTGCCTCGGAAAGCACGTTAAGCTGTTGGTCCCGGCTGTCATTCGTGAATCTTTGACAGTCGTTAAGGGTCGTCAGAATCCCGAAAGTCTGACGACCAGTCTTACCAAGGGGTATCGTATTACCCAGTTACTGGGTTGTGGAGGTCAGATAGATAGTCGCTCCATGTAAAATACTGGTATTCAGCTGCATCCGGTTAGACTGGAAGCCGACCCCAACATAGTTGGGAAAAGTCTAGGTAGATTGATTGGGTTATTTCACACATGCAAACATAAACTCCCCGCCTTGAAGCCACCTGCTACGATCCTTACATACTCCTTTTGCTTCGTTTACGTTCATACATCGGCTATACATGCTGGGTTATTTCAATTCTGTAATTATTTTTCCATACTACCTATCCCATCGGGAAAAAGGCGTGATATTATGTTATGTGTACTATACAAAGCTTAAGAAAAATTCAAAGATATCCAGTACAGGTCTTTAGAAGGGATAAAGAGGGATAAGGTAGGATAAGTCCTTAGTCCTTTATACCTATGACCCTTTTCCGCCGTGACCTCTTTTCTAAGAATTTGACGAATTATAAGGTGAACGACACTTTCAGTTATACGCCAAATGTAGGTACAGTCGAACAAGCTATTTGGTATACAGGTAAAATATATTCATTTTCCGCTGCACTGCCAAAATTCGTGTTGATTGTGTGTGTGTGTGTGTGTAATTTAACTTTTTGAGCTTATGGCTTAGGAGAGTGACGTAAAAGGATTGACTACCTACTGAAAACACTCACAAAATTGTTTATAGTTGCAAGTTGCCTGTATACCAAATAGCTGGTTCGACTATACCTACATTAGCCCCGGTTGTTATGATAATAACTTTCGTTTTGTTACTGGCTGATTCTTTAGTTAACTTTAATCAGAGGAATAATAAAAATTGCGGTTGACAACTTTTTTTATAGGAGATATGTTAAACCGCCATATTTATTCTTCAGATAAGCCAAATTGATTGCGACTTTGGATTGTGAACGATTACATTGTTAGTTAGGGTTAACGGGAGTTTTACTTAATTTGCGATAATTCAGCCTGAACTTTTATGTAAAGAAATACTAGTAAGGGTATGTAAAGATGGTCACCCATCCACGGACCAACCCCGGCAAGTGCAGCTTAACCTGATGGATCGACCCGTGCGGCTGTTGTAACTTAGCCACGAGCTCCACGTAATTCTTACTAATAATATAAATGCGAAAGTAACTCTGTCTGTCTGTCTGTCGCGCTTTCACGCCAAAACTACTGAACCGATTTAAATGAAAGGTACACAGATAGTCTAGAGCCTGAAAAAGGACATAGGCTACTTTTTATCGATGATATGATACCACTCCGGCGAACCGCAGGCGGAAGCTAGTTTTACATAAATACCTACCCTAATACACAACATCGCTGCAAAAGATATCCCCATACACAATATACATACTATGAATTTCTCGTCCTAAATTCTCAGTCCTTTCAACCACCCAAGCCCACCTCTGTACACGTTAACTTTACACAAATAGTACAAATACCTTCCGACCAAATAATACTACACCTACTGGGACCCGTCATCAATCACTTCATGTTATCTCTAAGTTTCTGTACGCATAAGGGCCAGCGCAACCTGGGGTAGTATTATGATTATGAAGTATTAATGCCTTCATTATTCCACTGCGAAAACGGGATGGTGCTGCGTTGTATAGCTCCGTCTCTTTCTCACACTGGAAAAATGGTTGCATTAACAATTAATATTTCATAATAACCTGGAGACTTTCAGTCGGCCGATAATTTGATCGGTAAGCAGCATGAAGTTTATCACAGTGCGCGAATTAACTGATTGAAATCAGGTTAAAATAACGGGTGTAAAAAGACGTTTAATGATGCCGAGAGTCACTAATTGAACTCCATAATAATTTTTTTTGTACTCTACTATGCACACTATGGAACTTTTTGGTTTCTGGTTACGGAGATTTTGAAGGCCAAAGTTCATTTTTTTTTTTACTTTATTCCGAAAAATAGATTTAAATGTTTACTAACTTAACTTTCAACTCCTGTATCCAAAAGCACAATGTTTTGCGTGCGTTATACATTGCGCAAATCATACTTAATTAGATACAAACTGATACCTGCAAATTGCAAAAAACGTAAGAAAATTATAATTTCGCGGGCAATCCTGACGAATTTGACGGCGTGGGCCGCAAATGTTGCCGATTGAAAATTGATATGGTGCCTATGCGCATTGTCGGTTATAGGTACATTCAAGCATGTCTGATTACGACTATATCTGTTATATCTATGCCCATTCGACCAACTCCTAGTAAAAGTTTCTGAGGGCCTAGACAAGTGAAAATCGCTTCGAAAGCTTTTCGTATTTCTACAACGCCTTTCAACAAGATTGACATAAGCTTTTCGGTAGCTTATGTTAGTCCTATACATTTTTGCCTTTTCCATCATCGTTATGGCTGATAGAATGTCACTTTGTCTAGGGCCTCAGATGTGATTTCCTATCGATCGATGACATCGATAAGCGTTGGTCACATGGTAACACCTTAAACTGTCGTGTCGGTGAACAGTCGGCGGTCTGCAGACACCCTAAGATTCTTCATACTGAATGGAGAATAGATGTATAGGTAGTTCTGGCAGGCAGCCAAGCCGTAGGTGGCAAAAGGTGTTTTACAGGTGACGGCTGTCTCCTGCCAAGTGGTAATGAACTTAGAGAGTGCGTGCACCTCGGAGTTTTTAGTTATTGTGAGACTGGAGTTCCTGTTTGCATTCGGGTGAGATCGGATCACCTCGGATTGTAGAGCTGTGAAGTTCGTTTTTTTTTCTAGCGACGTGGTTAGTGTTTCTAGCGTGCTGCTTGATTATTTTGTGGTTGCGTAGTCGTTTTTTGTAGTGTTGTGGAGATCAAGCATTGTAGTGTGGCGTGGTTTCCAATCAAATATTTTAATTTCACTAACAATACAGGGTGCTCTGTTCATGTTCAAATCAGTAATAGTAATAGGTAACCATTAATAGGTAGACAGTTGAAATTTTCACAGGTTGTGTGTTTCTATTGCCGCTATAACAACAAATAATAGAAATAAAGTAAAAAACGTATTTTTTAAAATATTATACGGTTGTATGGAACCCTTCGTGTGCGACGCGCACTTGGCCAATTTTTGATTGATGTGATTTCGTTCATAGCCCTAGTTTTTTTACAAGCCTGTCGACAAGTCAACGATCCTGAAATAGGAATGTGTCATTAAAAATAAATCTGTTTCAGTTTTTAAGGCCTTTTAGTCATTATTAGGAATGTGGTGTAGTGATTCAGAGTTTGACATACTTTTTACGTGTTTTCACAGATTTCATGATGAATTATTGCAAAAATATAAATGCATGTGGGAGTTTCCTGACTAATCAAAAGTTCAAAGATAGAGATGTATTTTCCGTATGAAGAGGTGATCAAGGAATATTACCTACTTACGAATACTATCGATTGAATTTCATTTTGCTGCTCTTCAAAGACTTTGGTGATCTTGATAAACATATTATGCACCTCACCCATACATACAAAGCTTGAATACAAATGAACCTTCATCAGACTTCAGAAAATGGTGTGCCTATGGTGGAACTAAAATTCGTTCGGTGAAGCATAACTTTGCTGATGTAACCAATATTTTGATTTAAATGAATGCTCATGGAGTTTCTTGCCCTTCTTCTCCAGAGTAATCTACTACGCTTTGGAATGGGAAACTACTTTCAACTTTATGACTGACCAACTCCTTAACAATTCAAAAGTGCCTGTCATTGAAATAAATGCTTTAGGTTTGAGTTTGCTCAATACAAACACTATTTAGGCGGTATCTAGTGATGATCCTGGTATTGGATACTTACATTAATTATGATACTTACTTACATTAATTTCACATTGATTGACAATTGACCGTTTATCATGGACCTAAAGATTTTGCATAACAATAGGTTACAACTACACTGTATGCTACGAGAGTGACATGTTACCCGCGGCCATTATTGTGACAGCCAAACTGTCTTCAGGTAAAAAAAAAAGAATATGTACAGGTAAAATAGAATTAAAACTGGCGAGTTTTACATGATTGTAACCAAAGCTGGTATGCCAAAATTTAACGTTTATCATAGAATTAAAGATTCCCACAAACAGGCGCGACAAGAGTTGCGCTGCCTGTCACGCCCACGATATCGCGTCAGTTTGCACGAGGCTTAAAGCTTTTGCATATCAATCGGGTTACACTGCCTGCTGCCATTACACGTCCTGCCAAATGCACGGCGAGAGTATCATGTTACCCACGGCCATTATTGTCAAAGCTAAACTGTCTCAAGAATTCAACAGGTAAAAAGATATACTTCAGATTTAAAAAAAGTAACCAAATCTAGCGACTTTTACATGTAACCAAAACTGGCATTTCATACTTTAACGTTTATCATAGAACTAAAGCTTTTGCTTATCAATCAAGTTACATTGTCTGCTGCCATTACACGTCCTGCCAAATGTACGGCGAGAGTGACATGTTACCCGCGGCTATTTTTGTCATAGCAAGAATATCCACAGGTAAAAAATGATAAGACTAAAATAGAATCAAAAATAGCGACTTTTAAATGGAATAAAGGCTGAATGCTAGCTAAAGCTAATAGCAATTGAGTTACTCTGTCTGCTGCCATTACACTGCCTGCCAAATGTACAGCGCGAGTGACATGTTACCCGCGGCCATTATTGTCACAGTCGGCTGTGATATGGCAGTTATTATCGTCATAAATGTAGAAGATCTATGAAGGGTCGCACTGAGTTGATGGCAGTGCCAAAATATTGGAGACTATGTTTATTGTTGTGTAATTGTCGCGTCTATTAACGCTTAAGAGTTATGTCTTGGAGGGTATTTCAGCCAAGATTTACCTACACTTGCATCATTACTTGTGCGTAGACTATTTAGCAATATTGTGTAGGTAAGATATTTTGCTTTGCCATATAGATTGGCTCTCGCTCTATGTAAAATATTGGTATTCCGCTGCATCCGGTTAGACTGGAAGCTGATCCGAACATAGTTCGGAAAAAGCTAAGCAGATTGATTGATTGTTTCTTTATCCCCAGCCAATTTCCGAATTTCGAACTATGTAAAGCATTTAGCGGTTGCTATTGTTTTGCATAGTGAGACAAGATACTTACCTATTGAGAAATTGGTAACTAACAGAGTATTGCGAATTTGGCTCTTTACATTTCTTAATAATATTTGATAAGATAAGATATTTATTTTGTAAAACATGACAACATGACACAGATTTGCATGTCTTAAAATAACATTCGGGAATAGGATCTACATGAATACCATTTATAGCATACAAATTTTTTTTTTTGGTCAAGTTAACCATAACAAGATAACCATAAAAAAAACTTTCAATCTAAAAAATTTAACAGTTTTGAGATCGAAAAGTTTCGTTTTGAAAAGGAATTGTACTTACTTAGTCAGTCCGTAGCGAAGACCAATTGTTTATTCGCAGTTTTTTTTATTCTCCTATGTTATACACTAACATACTTCCTACAGTGTCCTGTTTCATCATCTCCCTAGCCTTTTCCCAACTATGTTGGGTTCGGTTTCCAGTCTAACCGGATGCAGCTGAATACCAGTATTTAACATGGAGCGACTGCCTATCTGACCTCCACAACCTAGTAACTGGGTAATACGATACCCTTGGTAAGACTGGTTGTCAGACTTTCGAGCTTCTGACGACCCGCAACGACTATCAAAGATCCACAAATGACAGCCGGGAGCAACGGCTTAACGTGCTTTCCAAGGCACGGAACACGGTGTCCTGTTTATAAAACATTAAAAACAACTACTTTATTCGTTTACAAGAGATCCATCAAACTACTAGTTAGTACTCATCCATCAACGTATGTCACTGACACCAAATTGAGTCCAGAAGCTATTTAATGGAAGTGCATTAATAAACTACGCTAGGAGCTCGTGGCTAAGTAATAACAGCCGCACGGGTCGATCCATCAGGTTAAGCTACGCTTGCCGGGGTTGGTGCGTGGATGGGTGACCATCTTTACATACCGAGACTCCTACGTGTCTCGGGAAGCACGTAAAGCCGTTGGTCCCGGCTGTCATTTGTGCATCTTTGACAGTCGTTATGGGTCGTCAGAAGCCCGAAACTCTCACAACTAGTCTTGCCAAGGGGTATCGTATTACCCAGTTACTGGGTTGTGGAGGTCAGATAGGTAGTCGCTCCTTCAATATATTTGTGAAAAGGCTAGACAGATGAATAATTATTCATATAATACCTACGCTTTTATTAGACCTAAATATTAATAGCTGAATGGTTTATTATCTGAATAAATAGAGTTTTTGTAACATTCCTGAAAAATAATCTTTATTTGACATTCTATTGGTACAACCTACACACCACCTACACATTATTGAATATCATATTAATGAAAATAGTCCATTTTCATGAATATGATATTTATTTTAAGGAATCTCGCACATAACAACCCACCAACAACAACAACAACATTATATTTTTTTTCCATGTACAGATAAGATGACAAGTGATTCATTTAAAAATATCAAAATATTAATGGCGTATTTTACCAAATAATTTTAACTATCGTTTAGAGTCAGACAGTTCTGTGGATTTAGTAGTTAGCTTTTCAATCTAAAGCGAGCTTACTATCATTTTCCATAAGTGATAAAACCACAACACGTTGGTAAAACAACGATTAAAACATTCATAAAGCATTAACAAAATGCAAAGCATACTCGTAGCTAATTACAAACACCTTTGACGCTAAATAATTACACCGTTTAATTTTTAAACAGCCAGAGAAAATATCATCATATTTAACGAGAAATTTTCAGCAAGCCTTTTGATATACCAAGTGCGTTAATGGCGACAAAATGATCTTAAAATTTGAATTTCAAACGATGTGATCGCGGCTCGCAAATAATTCAAACGATCGGGTCGTTATTACGAAGTGGAATTAAAACACAATGAATAAATTAAAGATACCAAGTTGCGATTAATCTTGTTTATGTAAATAGGTAATACATAATGTTTGACATTGCTTTAAAATTAGGTACGTTTAGGTATGACTCAATTCAGGTCAAAGGTACTTGGGGAGTCCGGACGACACCGCAAATCGTGGAAAATGGCGGAATAGAAAGGATAGGCCTAAACTCGGTACAGTTGCGGGCTGAAACACGTTGAAAAGGAAAATACTTTGTCTTCGTGCATGCTTGCGTGCTTTGTTATTATTATTAATCCCATAGAAAAAGCACTTTCAGTATTCCCGAATTTTCCCATTTCTCCGGCAACTTTTTTTTTTTTTTTTTTCTCTATGGACCTGATTCGGATTATTACGAAAATTGTCGAATCGGTCCAGCCGTTCTCAAGTAATGCGCTTGCCAATCAAGAGCATTAAAATTTATTTTTATAGAGTAATAGATGAACTACAATAGATAGACATCCAAAAGTCTCTATTAAATTTTGAATCTCCGAAACTCGGACTTTGGAACTCATCTGCCATCGTCTGCCTTGCCTTTTCCCAACTATGTTGGGGTCGGCTTCCAGTCTAACCGTATGCAACTGAATACCCGCATTTAACATGGAGCGACTGCCTATCTGACCTCCACAACTCAGTAACTGGGTAATACGATACCCCTTGGCAAGACTGGTTGTCAGACTTTCGGGCTTCTGACGACCCGTAACGACTGTCAAAGATCCACGAATGACAGCTGGGACCAACGGCTTTACGTGCTTTTCGAGGCTCGGAGGAGTCTCGGTATGTTAAGATGGTCACCCATCCACGGACCAACCCCGGCAAGCGTTGCTTAACCTGATGGATAAACCCGTGCGGCTGTTATTACTTAGCCACGAGCTCCTCCTCCTCCTTTGAATCTCCTGGAACTGAAATCCCAAAATCAAAATTAATCCAATAAAAATAATCTAATTAAGAACTGGCCAGAGAATCGAGTTCAAGGCTTCTAGTTCCGCACAGCTTATTGCCACTAAACCAATGAAGCAATTCTAATAACAAGAATAGATTTCTTACCCAAACGTTGGCAGAGGTTCGTTAAATCACATTTAACGATTTAGTACGCGACTGTACCGGTACCAGGGTTGGCCGGTTTAAATTGAATTTAAATGAAAAAAAAAAAAAAAAGATAAATACTACTATTTTAAATAGGGTTTCTTTCAGAAAATATAAACAATAGCAACGATCAGAATGAAAATTAAGAGCAGTTAGAATAATAAACATATTTTTTTACTACAGAAAAATGTGTCAATAATATGAATCAACATGGTTTAAAAAAAAAGGAACAATGGTCAAGACGGTAAATAGGGCAATGATAATTAAATATTTGTCAATTATACTAAGGGAAACATCAATCAATCTGCTTAGCCTATTCCCAGCTATGTTGGGGTCGGCTTCCAGTCTAACCGGATGCAGCTGAATACCAGTATTTTACTTAAATCATTAAATAAACATGGATTAAATCATTTATTCCTTTGCAAACTTAGAGCGCCTATCTGACCTCCACAACCCAGAAACATAAGGCTAAGGGAAACATGTTATACACAAAAATATTAATGGCTTCGAAGAAATAAGTCATGTTTTAAAAACAATATTAAGTCATAAATATCTGGTTTAAAAAAATAAAGCAGCAAAAAAAGAAATATCAAGCAGGTTTTGTCCATCCCTGATTGGTACGCGTAGTCTGTCGGTACATCTCGTCGTGGCAAAACGCCAAAGTCCCGAAATGATTCCTTCACAATAACACATTATCTGTGTATTATGTCTATTGTACTCGATTGTACCTAGTTTTACAGGAATGTACTAACATATAAAACTTTTTGGAAAAGTGTCAAATGGTTGTATGTAATTTTCGTAGTTGTGAAGAGAGATTTTGATTTTTGAGTTGATGAAATACGTTGCATTTAACGGCAATATTTCGTTAAAAAATAAAGGAGCTAAGGAAGAATAAGAGGAGAGGAGGAGGAATAAGAGGAGCTCGTGGCTAAATAATAACAGCTGCTCGGGCCGATCCATCAGGTTAAGCTACGCTTGCCGGGGTTGGTCCGTGGATGGGTGACCATTTTCACATATCGAGACTCCTCCGTGCCTCGGAAAGCACGTTAAGCCGTTGGTCCCGGCTGTCATTTGTGGATCTT
Source organism: Lithophane socia (assembly GCA_947522985.1). Lineage (NCBI taxonomy): Eukaryota > Metazoa > Arthropoda > Insecta > Lepidoptera > Noctuidae > Lithophane > Lithophane socia. Next base: position 5,592,847 of record OX383272.1, read on the forward strand.
TGACAGTCGTTACGAGTCGTCAGAAGCACGAAAGTCTGACAACTAGTCTAACCAAGGGGTATCGTATTACCCAGTTACTGGGTTGTGGAGGTCAGATAGGCAGTCGCTCCATGTAAAATACTGGTATTCAGCTGCATCCGGTTAGACTGGAAGCCGACCCCAACATAGTTGGGAAAAGGCTAGGCAGATGATGATGATTTCGTTCAAAAATGCAAAGCTTGTTCTCTTATCTGCAGGGATCCAGCAGAATATCAGCGTCAGGTATATTCGCCTGACACATGCTGAGTTGGACTCCCATTTGGTGCAACGTTGAGACGCACACCGCACTTTGTATCTTTAATTATTTTTTAAAGTGTGTCATAGACAATATTGTCATCACTTTGTCTATTTTTCTTTTATTGTTTTAATTTTTTTTTGTTTGTATATTTGCACCCTGTAGCTATTTATTAATGTAATTAGTTATTATTTAACCGTGTTTTTGTATGTTGTACTGTCTTTTGTGTGCACCAAATAAACGTTTTATCTATCTATGTATCTTAGGACACGTTATAATCCAGAATACATAGCATTAAATATAGTTACGTGTGAGCGTGACAATAGTACTTCAGGCGCATATTGAAGTTTTCAGGCTTACAAAGTCAAAGTCAAAGTCAAAAACGAGAACAAAAGAGTACTTATTCTAGGCACTCTGAGCAGCCAGCCCCGCCACCGAAATGTAATTTTTACAGAAAAATCTTTAATACGCTGGTAACAGTTTTGCTAATCAATGTTAGGAGACCAAGTTATAATGCATTGCATGTTCCCGAACACTTCGATCTTGTAAACAATAATAGAACTGCCTAGCCTTTTCCCAACTATGTTGGGGTCGGCTTCCAATCTAACCGGATGCAGTTGAATACCAGTATTTTACATGGAGTGACTGCATACCTGACCTCCACAACCCAATAACTGGGTAATACAATACCCCTTGGTAAGACTGGTTGTAAGATTTTCAGGCTTTTGACGACCCGTAACGACTGTCAAAGATCCACAAATGACATTAAAGTGCTTTCTGAGACACAGAGGAGCGTCGGTGTAGTAGTAGTAAGTAAAGATGGTCACTCATCCGCGGACCAACCCCTGAAAGCGTAGCTTAACCTGATGGATCAAACCGTGCTGCGGTTATTACTGTGCTAAGAGCTCCTCAAACACACCTACTATGTATAAAAATATAGTTACAGAAATCAACCAAAATTCCTTCACTCTACATTTCACAAAAAAATGCGTGTTCTATAACAATTTCTGGTTACGTCAGCAGACAGTAACTCCATAGGTACTACACATTACTCTGCTCCCAAATCGTAAACTAAGTTACCCTTTGCTCTGGGATTGCGATATTCAATCTTGGGACCATGCTATCATGTTTTATCTGAAGCGAGGGAGCGATCAAAACAAATGTTATATGAAATATTGCTATCGAGTGTAGGGAAGTCTCTTTAGTGAAAGAATTTGGTGTGTATTTAGAATGCTGGCTGAAAAATAAATTATCTATAAAACAAAAAACCCGACTGCAAAAACCTAAACCCGGTTATAGGTTTTTGCTGTCGGGTTTTTTGTTTTTTAAATAATTTGTTTTATTTCAAGCTTTTTAGTTTTATTAATACTCGTATATATATTTGGAATTAACTCATTATTAGCTTTTATTTGATACCATTATTATTGTAATTTATTTTAAAAAAACCGTCCCCTCCCTATTTTTTGTATTTGCAGATGAAATATATTTAAAAAAAACTATATCACTTTCACAATTAAGACGAACCTAACGATACCTCGCATGTTAAAATCCATCAAGCCGTTTAGGCTACAGAGCGTGCCAAAGAAATAGACATACATACATACATACTCTCGGAAAACATTACCCTCCTTCTGGGGCAGCCGGGTAAAAATACTGTAATAACAATAATTTCAGACATCATTATTTAAAGCATTTTTTTGCAGTGGTGGCCCAGTGGTAACGGCCCCGACTAACGAGTTATTGGTTTCGAACCTAGACAGGCGTTTTACTCAGTGTAAATGATTTCATCACCATTCGTGGCTAAGTAATAACAGCCGCTCGGGTCGATCCATCAGTTAAGCTACGCTTGCCGGGGTTGGTCCGTGGATGGGTGACCATTTTCACATATCGAGACTCCTCCGTGCCTCGGAAAGCACGTTAAGCCGTTGGTCCCGGCTGTCATTTGTGGATCTTTGACAGTCGTTACGAGTCGTCAGAAGCACGAAAGTCTGACAACCAGTCTGACCAAGGGGTATCGTATTACCCAGTTACTGGGTTGTGGAGGTCAGATAGGCAGTCGCTCCATGTAAAATACTGATATTCAGCTGCATCCGGTTAGACCGGAAGCCGACCCCAACATAGTTGGGAAAAGGCTAGGCAGATGATGATACTCTTAAAACGGTGAAGGAAAACGGCATGTCCTAGAACCAAAAATTCGAAGACATGTGACATCCACTAACTGGGCCCGTGCGGTGGATTACGACCCACTCCCTCTCGATAAGAGGAGGCCTGTGTCTCAGGAGTGGGAACATTATATAGTCTGATTATGCTAGTAAAATGTAGGGCATCCTCTACATCACTGTCGCCCATCTCTCCCAAAAATATAAGCGTGAAGTTCTGTATGAAATGACATTGTATACATAGACTGAGTTTGGATAAAACGTAATATAATAATTAATATTTTAGTTCTGCACTGCACTTGTCTAGGACAGTGGGTGTCCTTTATAAGAACTTGGTCCACTTTCGTCCCACTGAAGGAGTGGGACTAAAGTGGACCAACTTTTTATGTAGTTCTCTTTAGACATAAAATCAGTCATATTATAACAGCCCACGTATCTTCTTCTATTATAAGTTTAAAACTAAAATAAATTATATTTATTTCACTGTTGACTTTTATCGTTGAACAAATCAATTTACAAAATATAGCAGTTTAAATAAATTGCTTCATATTTTTGATTGTATTAACTTTTAAATATTAGGTGTTTAACAAAAAAGTTGTTCTCAAAACTTTCTTACGTTTCTTAAAATGATAGAAATAGAAATTGCATTTTTTTTTTAACTATTATTTTGTAGTAAGTACACTGAGATTTGGAAGCGCTTCGTTTTGACATATGAATATACTGTTACTTATTTATACTGTGGTATCCATAATACTGTTACCTACTTATTTATACTGTGGTATAGGTATATACAAATAATTATAAAAACAAAGACTTAATCTGTTCTCCTAGTTTATTTATTTCAGTCAAAATATTTATTAATTTATTCGTCCCATCGAATTAATTTATTCAACTTGCGAATTTTATTTGTAAACGGGTTTATTCTGCAATGGAAACTAAGTGTGTATCGAATAATCCGATTAACTTATCGATATAGGATCAGCTATTAAAATTACTATGAACGGCCAGATTAAATCGGAACTCAATTTGAAGGTTTTATTTATATTTGTTCGCTCACGCATTCATGTGTGTTATTCAAACTTGATTACTTAGTTTTATGTAGGTGTGGGAATTGGTTTTATGTAATTGGTATACATAGATATCATCTATAATTATTTTTCGAATAAAATTTGAGGAAAAATTGTATTCTTACTAAAAAAGGCAATCAGTAGCAACAATTTGTCCGTGTGAAATTACTAGTTTTAACATAAAATATATCGGCAATACTTTATTTCCTTATTAGTTAAGAATTAAGAAGAATTTTCGAAATTAGATCAGTAGTTCCGAAGCTTACCCCCTACATAGAAACTCACAAATTTTACCTCTATATTGAGTATAGATTATGCATTTTCTGTAAACATTCAATAACTATACTCCACAAGATCTTTGCATTTTACGAGAATCGACAGCCAAAGTTGTAACAAAAATAATAAAATTCCTAAAACAAACAAAAGATGGCGCCACCCGGATCATATTATGCAGACACCACCACCGCTAAAACTATCTCGCGGAACAGAATTTGCCTTTCAAGCCGGCAAGATTTTTCCACAAGGCACGACATTATATCACACAAGTTACTGCTCCCAGTCTATCCTCTACAAACAAGCCAACGTGCCTCCGACGAAGGATATTTCCTTGCAGTTTCCTAGCTATATTTTATCAGTATTATCTTTTAAAAGCTGGGAGAAAAAAGTGCTGTGAATCGCCCAGTTGTCCGCAGCGATGTATAAAATAGTGCAGCTCGCATTCGATTTATGTGGATCGTCTGGGATCTATTTTTACGTTCGTTTTCTCGCGAAAAAATAGTTTATTATGACGTGAAGCTTTCCATACGGATTCGTCTGTTCGTATGGAGCTGTGATAACGCTTCAACTCTTTAAGCGGGGTTAACGGACGTTCCTTGGACTGCTGCCTAATGTTCCCTTGATGAGCGGCTTTTGTTTTTTGTTCTGTTGTCGTCTTGGAGAAGAATATTACTAATGTTATACCTACTACAGTGAAATACCGAGCCATAACTAACATTTCTATAGAAACTGCAGATTTGATGTAGGTACCACAGGTATTTACAAAATTTTCAATGTGACTGTAGGTAGGAAGGTACTTACCAACTTATAAAATTCTCTTTGAGAATGTATTATTTGAGATTCTAACAACTATTATTATTAAAAATAATGGAAGATGCTAAGTAAAAACAGCCGCACGGGTCGATCCATCCGGTTAAGTTACGGTTGCCGGGTTTGGTCCCTTGATGGGTGACCATCTTTATATAACGAGACGCCGCTGTGTCTCGGACAGTACGATATGCCGTCGGTGATCTTTGACATTCGTTACGGGTCGTCAGAAGCCCGAAAGTCTGACAACGAGTCTTACCAAGGGGTATCGAATACGATATCCCTTGGACTTATTGGCAGACCCAGTAACTGGGTAATAAACTAGTTACTGGGTTGTGGAGGTCAGATAGGCAGTCGCTCCATGTGAAATACCTACTGGTATTCAGCTGCATCCGCTAAGACTGGAAGCCGACCCCAACATAGTTGGGAAAAGGCTAGGCAGATTGACTATGGAATAAACCATTAGAGGCTAAGAATACAAAACGAGCTCTCTCGCTTTCAAATCATCTTCAGAATTTGGACTGGACCATAATATATTCAGTCCAAATTCTGAAGATGACCTGAAAGTTAAAACGAAATAATATAGAATCTACATATATAAAAAAAAACAATTGTAGATGAACTTCAGTAGACTTCTCCCTCAATCGACTAAACACATGACAATACTGCATCCATTTCGTAGCTCATAAAAGAATAAAATCAAGCAATAATAAACCAGTAATAGCATCGCAAACGTCCGATATAGTAGTTCCGGCTGATCCGGAAGATCTGGGAGATCCGTAAGATCCGGATAGCCGGACAAGCAGTAACGATGTGAGAACGAGGTTGATATTACGTCTAAATGTTATTGCAGTCGACGCCGGACCTATTGTGCGGATTCCGGGCAAAGGTATCCGTCTTGATTTGTTATACAGCCAAGGAATAAGGTTTAATGGCTGTGTGAGATTGAGTGTTGTATGGATGTTTTAGATTTAGTATTCATCTTATTACCCTAACTAAAAACCCGTAATCGCCAGTATTATTATGGGAAAACATGTACCTAACCAAAGAGTTGTTTTTTTGTGCGCTTTTTTACCCGACCTCGGCGAACCCAAAAAAGGGGGTTATGTGTTTGATCTGTATGTATGTATGTCCGTCTCTATGTTTCCTCGTAACTATAAAACGGCTGAACTGATTTTGATGAACGATATGTCGTTAAGTTCGTCTTCATTGCGCGAGTGCTACTATATTAAATTTATAAAAAATCAAAATGGCGGATTCTTGGTACAAAAAGGGATGTTTAAAAAAAAATCGCTTATCTAACGAGTATCGAGAAATCCTAATGAAGGGTTTTCTTATTACAAATATGTGTTTAAACGTAATTTGGAATGAGAAATGATAAAAACGAAAAAGGTGAAAATAAAAACGTACTTACCTATTACTTTGTTTAGGGTTTCACACTACCAGTAGTAGTAGTAGTTGTACAAGTCCATAAATACCTAATTATTTGGTTTTAAACAAATGTTGGTTATCTGCAAAAGCAACAAGAATTCAGTATAACTAAAGTATGTTTGTAAAACCACACACTCAGGAAATTGTAAACAACTTTGTAGAAAATCATATTTTATTTAAATAATTTATTATTATTAAAAGTTAGCTTACCGCTGTTTTAGTTCAGAATGTATTTTGCTTACACTACCGAAAAGGCATCCAAAATAATATACAAAACCCAGAATTTGGGTAAACATTAAACTCTTGCATTAAACTATTTTATAACCATTGTAGGTTTAAAAGAAAACCTTTAAAAAAAAGTGAAGTGTTAACGTGGGATACCCGGTTGGAAAGAAGTTTCCTTTCATTTTTGCACACTTGGCGAATGAGAGCAGGAATGAAAAAAATAATTAATGACGTAACAAAAGTTTCGAGTCCGGTTACTTGGCGTAAGAGTTTTAGCCCGAAAAAAGTGTAACATTTTGACCGTCACGACACTTTTGTTCGTAACAAAAGTGTCGTGTCCGGTTACTTGGCGAATGAGTGCTAGACCGATAAAAGTGTAACACACTTTTGTCTCGCTCTCGTTCGCCAAGTGTGCAGAGTATATAATAATGTACGATAAGGATAGGATAAATTATCTATACTACAGAATTAACTGAAAAACAATACCCCTAATTCCTATTTCTTAATTCCGATCCCCGAAGCTAATTTCATGAAACTTCACCTCTCTACCTTTCTAATTGTTCGCCGGAATTAATTAAACGTTCAGATTAAACGTAATACAAATAAAATAACTATGAAATAGGGTCCGGGAGACCTTTGGGAATGCCGACGATTCGTCCAAAAGATATTTAGGAACGTTAAAAGTTAATTTTGAACGTAAACCTTGAGATTATTGTAGTACTAAATTGGAGATAATGGGACTAGAATTTAGTGAGTTTTCGTAGTGTAAACGCTTCAATTGGTTTAGTCGTAAATGGTAGGTTCATTTGCTGAATATTTTAATCATCATCTGCCATCATCATCTGCCTAGCTTTTCCGTAACTATGTTGGGGTCGGCTTCTAGTCTAATCGGATGCAGCTGAATACCAGTATTTTACATGGAGCGACTGCCTATCTGACCTCCACAACCCAGTAACTGGGTAAGACTGATTGTCAGACTTTCGAGCTTCTGACGACCCGTAAAGACTGTCAAAGATCTACAAATGACAGCCGGGACCAACGGCTTAACGTGCTTTCCGAGGCACGGAGGAGTCTCGGTATGTAAAGATGGTCACCCATCCACGGACCAACCCCGGCAAGCGTAGCTTAACCTGATGGATCGACCCGTGCGGCTATTATTACTTAGCCACGAGCTCCTCTTAATATTATAGTGTTGTTTATGAAATTAGCTGGAGAATGAGGATAATGTTCGTTGCCTGTCGGACTTCTAAAGACTGTACGTCGGAGAGTGTGCGCAGGAGCTCCACGACCTGGCGGCCTACCACAACCGCTTACAGCAGTATTTTTTTAATATTACTTCAGTCTTCAGTGTAGGAAAGAGAGGAAGCTTTACAGGAGAAGTGAAGGAGGAAACTAGGACTTGTGAATGCAGTTGAAGCTGAGTTGATATAAAGAACTAGCTTCCGCCCGCGGTTTCGCCCGCGCAGTATGTCTATAAAAAGCCTATGTCCTTCCCCAGTGTGCTATCTATATCTTTGCCAAATTTTGTCGAAATCCGTTCAGTGGTTTGCGTGAAAAGGTAACATATAGACAGAGAGAGTTAGGTCTCTTACATACTGGCGCGATTCGCCGCGCGACGCGACGCCGCCGCATTGTTCGCCGTGAAGTTTTCTCAGAAATTGTTTTGTTAAAATTCGCGTCGCGTCGGCGAATCACGCCAGTATGTGAGAGCCTTTATGATAGGATAGGTTATGATGGATAGTAGGTATGGATGGCTTCATAAAAATGAAATACCTATTATTTGCTGTTTTTCATCATTCCAGATTTAACCTTGCATCAATCGTGTAAGTTATGTCGGTTAACTCGTCTATCAATGAATCTTCAAAGTCAAACATTAAAAAACTAGTTACGTAATAGAAATTCGCGCAGATATACGTAATTGAGGGCTATTTGTGGCTAGCATATGACTGTTTGTTAGTATAATGCGCTAATAATTAATTCCATTTGATTACCATTACCATCATCGATCGATTGAAGTAAATCGAATAACTACCTACTTTTAGATTGTAAAATCTACCCAAAAGCTAATATTCTATATTAACTCAATAAAATTGTATAAAAAATGTGTAGGGTTACAGACCGAAATGAAACTTGAAAATAACTTCAACTTCGTAAAATTACCTATTTTTTTTTCTTAATACACTTGTTAGTTGTTACTCCCTCTTGCTCATCTCCTTCTCTGTCAAATCCTTTCAAATCTCAAGATCACGCCTGATTTATATTCAAGATGTCTTTATTATGCAACCTTCTCAAAAAAAGAATATTCATTTTTATAAAAATGTAATAAATATAAAAGAATAATTATTTTTATCACCATAGATGACAAATCTTCTAAACAATATATCACTAAATTAAATAATTAACTAACTTTACAAATAAATACAAAAACAAAAGGACACTTATGCGTCGAAGTACTCGTCCGCATCGCTGTCATCCGGAAACGTGCCCAGAAGACTGGCAGCATTGCCACGTGGAATGGCAATGCTAATTCTTTGGCTAAAGAACGAGCCAGCCACGGCAGCCACGTCACGTGAAGTGTCGACCAGTCTAGTCGGCGAGAAATTTCCATAAAAAGGAGACGCGCACTCGGGCCCCATAACCCAACCTCGCTTTATGTTTTTTTAGACACAGACCTTAGTGATATTAACAAGAGATAAAACTGCATTAAGAGAATATGCTACAATATTAAAATTAAACAAATACTTTGTATTTTGTGTTTATACAAGTGTATCTCCTTCCTACTTATTTTATATAAATATGTTTTTTCAGTTTTCAATGACATTGAAGTTTCCGTGTTATGAAATAAACGTGTCCTACCAGGTATTGCCAAATATTACATTATTTACAGTTTCTGTAATGGTCTGTCTGAGAAAGGCCAAGATTTTCCAAAATATAGCTTAAAAAAGACAAATGCCTTGTCTATTCCACAAAATAAAATATATTTTTTACCAGTATCGTACCAGTCTTACCAAGTGGTATCTTGTTGGTTGTGGAGGTTAGATAGGCAGTCACTGCATGTACACGCGCCAAAGGAGATAAGTAACCAGTCACGCACACATAGCATTCGTAGAGTGAGTGTGTTAATGTCTTCTAAATTATAGTATATCATAATTTCGCAATGTAAAATTAACGCTCTTGTGGCGTAACAGTTAAGCATTCAACCTACAGTAACAAACGGTTTGAGTTCAATCCAAGGTTATACTTAAATATTGTTTTTGTAACTTAGAATTTAATATACTAACTGATAAAGTGATATTCTGACCGGTTTGAGAATCTACAAGTTTCTCGCCTACTTAAAATTATTTGCCAGTTTAGAAGCTAACTACCCGCTTTAAAAATATATTCCTACCTTCAAATTGTGAACTTAAGTATGAGTCAGTTCGCATTAGCAACTACACCTTTCTTTTGCACTTTTACGAAGTTTGTGATTGTGATAACTTGATTAACTGAGACTATGCATCATTTAACAATATTTCAAAAAGCTCAGATTATTGTTTTGCATGAGCAAAATATTTCTGTTAGTGAAATCGCAAGGCGCCTAATCATATCGGTAAGTAAAATTATTATTAAAAATATTGGATTTTATCGGTGACATAATATCACCACCCAGTAATTTCAATGAGATTGTCTGTTGTGTCTCATTTAACGAATTGTAGTGATTGATGAGTATTGGAAAATAATAGAAAATTACACAGGAGTATTTATTTATTAACTGCATACCCAGTCACTATATCGATATAATTAATAAATAATTACCATTATCATTTTACACAGTATTATAATAAATGTTTCATCTGTATTTTGTAATGAAATATTCAAAAATATAATGATTATGTTTGTAAATGAATAGGAGATAATAATAACAATTTTGAAATGTTTTTTTGTCTAAATTATTTAAAAATGTAAATTGCATATTTTATATGGATAATAATCAAAGGATATTAATTCTAAATATATGCAGCATTCAGCAATTAATAATAATGCTTAAAACTTTTTAGATTTAGATAAAAACATTTTTTTTATGTGAATACAGTGAATAATATGTGTCATAATTATATTATATAAATATTACCTTTTTATTATTATTATAAATGTATAAATAATTTCAATAAAATGTAGAATTTATATATGAATTGTCTTTATATATCTTATATAAAAATATATTCTCTTCATTTTATTTATATTGTGTAGGAATTTTATTTCTTAATTTATCATTTGGGAGGTGTATGTTTAATTCTAATATTTTCACGTTTTTTTGTAGAGAAAAACTGTTCGACTGTGGGTGTATCGTCACGCTGAGACAGGCTAAATAAACCGTCGTCGCCTGTCTGGACCGACACTATTGGCTTACACAAATGCTTCGCCTCGGCACCGTGAGATTGTTGCCACCCATACATATTCGCTAAGACTAGCATAACAGCAGCAGCACACAACGTCACTATGCAAACTGTACGGAACCACCTGCGAGCGGACGGCTTGTCATGTTGCAAACCGACGCGGACATTTTTATTATCCACCGTGCACCGTCAAAATCGCGAATCGAAGGAATATCGGCACTTCGATTGGCAAAACAATGTCGTCATATTTACTGATGAAAAATGTTTCAAATCAGATAAGGATGGACGAAAAATACTATGGAGAATAAAAGGAGGCCAATACACGGAAAAAAATATTTAACATTATTAATTACGGATCATCTTGAGAAAGTGTAATATCGAAAATTACCGCCGACTTATCGTAATATTTATACTGCCTTTAAATTTCAGACATTTTAACGAATTTAAATCTAATATTTTCCTAGAAACTGTGTTGGTAATAATTATAATACTGTTCCCTATACCGGTGGGTAATATAGTATATTTTATATTTTGAAATGTTGTTATTTTTTTACATTAATATTTTAAAATGTAATTTATAATTATGTTACAACTGAACTACTGACATTACTGCCACTGTTACTGTTGTTTGTGTGTTACTGTCTGTTACTACTTGCTGTTTGTTGTTATAACTGAATAGACGAAATCTTAATACTAGGTATTCTTCAAAACTTTACAGCATATTTAGCCATTATTAAATAAGTCGGCGGTACTGGAGTGTGAGTGATGTTATTGTTACTGGATCAGTTTATATATTTATCTATGTGACATGTTTATTCACTCCGTCCATTGTTTATTATGTAATTGTATAAAAAGATGTAATGGTAATTATGTTCTAAATATATTGTGCATTTATAATAAAACATGTTAACTTGTGATGTTCTTTTATTTTTTAAATTAAGATATATAATAAAAATGGTTTTATTTATTTAAGCTATTTTAAATAAATGAAACCATTTCTTAACAAACAGTACTTATTCCAATTGCTTTAACTTAAAATTTTAAATCTCAAAAAGAATCACACTTTCAGAGAACCGAACACACTCAGCAGAACTCGTAAGTATAGGTATTATTCGTTGGGCTACGAACGCCTTAGATTTCATCGCGAAATTATGATATACTATCGTGCGCGTGGCTGTCATTGACCAGTACGTAATGAATCGTCTACACAGCAGCGTTAGTTTTGTAGTGTGCGTGACTGGTTACTTATCTTCTTTGGCGCGTGTACAATACTGGTATTCAGCTGCATCCGGTTAGACTGGAAGCTGAACCCAACATACTTGGGAGAAGGCTGACATATTGATTGATTGATAAATACAAATCTGTAATATATCGTGGGCAGATTTGTATAAACCGAATAAACTAGTAAGTGGTTTGTATACACAAACATACCTACATAGACTCATGCCTTCTTCCCATGGGGGTAGGCAGAAACTACAGAACGCTACCTGCTTACATACTTAATATCTACAGAAGTTTTTATATCAATTAGAAAACTATAAAAATAAAAAAAACTTTATTAAACATATAAAACAATTCGTGTAATGTACTTAGTTATCAGCAGCGTAAAACCGGCTGAATATGTACTAAATATTTTACGACTATCGTAATTCCTGTTAATGTTTGTTATCCTAGCGTATGCCAAATTTCGTAGTTATTCGTTGAGCGTAGTTATTAGGTAGTAAACAAAAATATATTTCTATTTATAATATTTTACTTAAACATCGCCTTATTTTATAATTTTAGACTCACATTAACAAAATTAAAAAAATATGAACCCACATAATGAAATAAAAAATAAAAAATAAGCCATCGTTTTGTTATGGTAAGCTATCAAAGTGATCGCTTAAAGATTTTTTTAAAATATTTTAAATACTGTGGGTTCATATTTTTTTAGGTAATAGGTAATAAGGGTAGATGTCCGATACTCCACGTCAAAGCGCATATTTTACGTACAATATTTAAATATAAAATAATATATATAATAAAATTTTAAAATAATATTTTTTTTAATCATTTTATTAACTGTCATTTTTAAAAAAAATAAAATTATTATATAATATGCATCATATAATTATAATATACATATTTTTTTAATCATTTAAGTAACTGGCATTTTTTTAAATACAATTTTAATAACGGAAAGTCCAAGCAGAGCATTGCTTAATTATTTTCTAGAAGAGACCTAAAATAAATCTTACATAGGTTCAATCAAAGCGATTCTCAAAGCTGTTTAACGATTTTATGTGTTTTAAATGCTCCTTTTACTATAAAACTTCGAAACCAATGCTCCATTACTGTTTTATTTTATTGCTCCCGTATTGGATTGAGTAGTATAGTGAAATAAATGCACAGACTAACCTTTGATACCTGTGGCCTGTTCCCGTTAAATATATAGTGTACAAGTTTTCACCCGCGGCTTCGCCCGCGTGGTATGTTGATAAAAAATAGCCTATGTCCTTCCCCGGGATGCCATCTATCTCCTTGCCCAATTTTATCGAAATCCGTTAAGTGGTTTAGGCGTGAAAAGGTAACATACCTACAGATAGACGGACAGAGTTACTTTCGAATTTATAATTAGTATGGAGTAGTATGGATAGGGCTAGTTGTAAATTCGGAAGTAACTCTGTATCTGTCTGTCTGTATGTTACGTTTTCACGACTAAACCATTGAACGGATTTTAATAACATTTGGCAAGGAGATAGACGGCATCCCGGGGAAGGATATAAGGCTACTTTTTGTCTCAAAAATAAATCTAAAGGGGTATATAGGGGTATTTCTCACATCCACGCGGGTGAAGCCACGCGCAATAGCTAGTGCTAAATAAATGGTAATGCTAGATTTGACTAATATGTATTTTTTCTAAATAATTTTCATTCAAACGAGAGTAAAAAAAAAAAATGATTTTTGGAAAAAAATCTTCAATTTTATCTTTAGTCTGTTTAAAAAGTAAATACCTAACTAGTGGATGAATAGTATATGATGGTAACTGCTTCAAGAACGACAAAAATGTGCTGAAATAAAATAGATTAACTTTGAGCTGTAGGATAAATCCGACAGCCCTACCACCACACACAATACTACTAATCCGAAACTAAATACCAAACAGGCAATTGTCGGTTTCTCCGAGCCAATTATTACCAAACAAACTTTATTCATAGGCCACATTATTGCCCAATAGTGGACATAAATAGACTTAGTTTAGAATGAACACTAAAGTTATATGTGACACATGTTAAGACAGACGGATATTTTTTTTACAAAATGGCGGCTTATTTTTGGAAAATGTAAGTAAAACAGCAATAACGCTACGGTGTTTGGTCAGGTTATGCGTTTGCCCTATTTAGACCGAAGTAGGAAGATTTTTTGCAGTGAAATTTTTCTTTAGGGCCGTTGCGCGATTTTTTGTAGGAGAAAATCTTATGCGTTCGCGTCACCGACATGCTTATGTTAACAGAATAAGTATCTATTTCATGCTATTAAATTATCACGAAGTTGTTAAGGTACCTATTTGAAAAATAGTAGTTTTAATCAGTAGGCAAAAAGCAGTTATCATCTGCCTAGCCTTTTCCCAGCAATGTTGGGGTTGGCTTCCACTCTAACCGTATTAGGCAAAAAGCAAGTAGGTATTGATGCCATAAAGCATTTTCTGGATTAATGGTTTTTTTTAAATCACGTTTCTGGATGTATTTCATAACAGAAAGTTTTCTACAAAGTATGACTAAAATATACTTTCTTTGTTTACAGAATGGCGTCGAAAGGAGAATCTGTAAAAACAGAAGTCAAAGTAAGTATTACTACTATTAATTATGTGTACTTTTATCTAATGTTAATTAATAATAGTAGAACTTAAATATATTTAATTTTATATGCGAAAAAAAAACAGCTGTTCCGTACATTTATGTTCGCATAACTCGTCAAAATGTACGGAACAGCTGTTTTTATTTCGCGATTTCATATTTGTTCCCATAGTAAAAGTTGTTCATAATGACGAGTACAATGACTCCTTAATAGGTTGTTGGTGTTTTACCAATAACCCTGTATATTAGTAGGTATGTATAACAGACAATGTATTTAAGATAACAATAAAGTTAGTAGCTACTTATAAAAAGCCGTGTGCTTTTACCGATCTTACCGATATTACCCCGAAGAAAAAATGATTTTATAAACCATGCAAATTATGTACTTAAGAAGTAAATATACATTGAAAACTTTTCCACTTTAACTCGACCCATTAATTGAATTTTCCATCTTTGAAGGAAATTCAAGGAATGTAGTAGAAACTTCCACAATATAAATAGAAGGTAGGAATGAGGGAAAGATTCTATTGTTTATGATTTTGTACTAGAAAGAGAGTTAATGGTGTGAAAACTAACTGAAATCTTTGGGGGAAGTCGTTTTGTGAAGCTATGGAAGTTGAAGTCGGATTTTGTGATAACAAAGCGTCTCGTACATTTTAATGTAACTAATAAATAGAGAGCTGAAACATGTCCTACAGTTTTTTATTGATTTAAAAATACTAATAGCATTAAAAAATATATTTATGTAACTAGTGCGGAAAGTAGGTGATTTTCGACGAGTGGCATTTTTATTCACGAGGGAGCGATGCTAGCGACTCAAAAATCATCTTACGCACGTGTATCATACAACGTTTTAGTATGGATTGTGCGAGGAAATAAAAAAATATAAGTTCTTATATTTAAAAAGGCGTTAAAATAAGCAAGAAATTGGTAAAAGGTCGGGCTTATTTTAAATACATGCGCGCTCAGACTATCTACTACTGCGCATGTGTAAATTGCTGCCACGCCGCGGGCCGTATCCTAAAAAGGCACGAGCAAAATATACGTTCGTTTAATGATTATTTAAAATTAATTTATTGATCAAAATCTAAACCTAGAGTAATTCTAACGCGAAACATAATAAGCACTAGTGTGAAAAAAGGCACTTTCCACACTATTTGGCTGCTTGGGAAACGATCTTTTCAAGCATATCCATTATCCATTGTAAAAACTATTTGATGAATGACAATCTCGTGTTAATTTCCTGAATTTTGGAAATGACCATGATCATAAAATTATGGAAATAAAAAAAACAAGTTTTTCAAAAAAAGTTTCCCACAATTTTTAAAGATAACGCGTTCTCTATCAAGTAATGCCTAATTATTAATTAATCTTCAAAAAAATGTCTACCACCCATAAAATATTTCAGGGCTCTCACTTGAAGATTATGTATGATCCTGATTATGTAACAAATACTAAGCAAGCGATACTGTACCCAAATAATTCCTCCATCAAGGTACCATACTCATAAATTATTAAAGACATATTCAGGAGCAGACGACAGGTGTACCGAATTACGGGTTCAAGACCCCTGGGGCACGGAAAAAAATCAGATTACACATATTATACAACATGTGTATATAGTATTATACTCGTACATACTCATAAATATTGAAAGCAAATAGTGAAACTGTTCGGTCGTTATACTGTGCAAAGAGTGGTTTTTTATTGAAATGTGGATTCAGTGAGTTGTATTTTTTTAAATATATATATTATTATATAGGTACAACATTGGGTCTGGTTTATATTTCATATTTTGCGGATTAACAAATCTTTAATCCTAACTAATAATAAAAATGCGAAAGTGAGTTTGTGTATTTGTTTGTTGCGATTTCATGCTAAAACGGCTGAATGGAGTTAGATGAAATTTGGCACATTGGTAGACCGATCTGGAATAGGACATAAGATACTTTTATCCCGATATTCGCACGGGATCGAGACTTAAGTACGCGGGTGACACCGCGGGGCGCAGCTAGTATACACATTTAACACTAAAATATATAAATTGTATGTTTATTGTTATATAAAGATAATTAGAAAGTTATAAGTACAAATCCAAACGTTTCCTTACACAAAATTTCTCCTAATGTATGTATCTACTAATGTACCCACAAATTATAATCATTATTTTAAAAAATTATGATATCATCATAATAATGTAAGTAACATTTTTGTAAAATGTATCTGAACGGCTCCCACACACAGATAAACCCTGAGAGGTTTTCGTTGTGAAGCTAGAACAAAAATGTAATAGGTTAATTATTTTAGAAATTGATAAATAAAATAAATAAAAAATTTAAGTAGAAAATAAAATAAAAATAAAGGATGATCTCAATGGGCATCAAAAAATTCGTCCGCATGAGTGTATTGAATATTTTAAGTCGTTTTACAGCGGAATTTGGGAAGTGCAAAGTGGAAATTAGCTGTGAAAACTTTGTGTCTTTTACAAGAAATCTATAGAGGAAATCACTTAAAATTGAAGGTAGTAATGATAATTTTTGGATAATTATTTATAGACTGAATACACATAAAAACAAAAAAGTCAGTAGGTGTGTACGTAGAGTACATATGTATATAAATACAAAAATTTTTAGCTGTGCGTAAGTATATAAATAGACATATAGAAATATATCACGAGTTACCGACAGGTTAATGGCTTACTGACAATGTACTCTGTCAAGATTCCAACTTTTACTAATTATTTCACTAGTTGCGTAAATGAGACGTAAAATAACTAGCACATACAGTATATTGGCTTTAATGTAATGCTTTTCTTTCTATACTACTAGTGACTACACGGATATCGAGTGTCTTATTAAATATGGCTTTCAGGGAAAACCAAACAATAAAACGATTATTCGTGACAGCGTAACAAACAAACAAACTCACTTTCACATTTGTAATATTTTACTAGCTTCCGCCCGCGGCTTCACTCGCGTGGTATGTAGATAAAAAGTAGCCTATGTCCTTCCCAGGATGCCATATATCTCCTTGCCAAATTTTGTCGGAATCCGTTCATTAGTTTAGGCGTGAAAATGTAACATACAGAGAGACAGAGTTACTTTCGAATGTATAATATTAGTATGGATAGTTAGGATTTATTATTTTGAGAAACCAAAAAGGCCCGTAGTTAAAATCAATGTAGATACAACACTTTATTATGTACTGATTTATTTTGGCAGAAAAGTAATTTAATTGGTCTTAAAAGCATTCTATAACATACGACCGACCCAATTAAAACAGATGTGTTGTCTTTAAACTTGTAATGAAAATTATGCTATCACCGCTTAGATAAACGTTACAAGGTGATTAATCAAAAGATAATAAAGTTTTAACTTTCTTAATTTTTTCATTGATTTTTTATGAACGAAATATTCCTCTGCTTGTGTCAAATACTTTGTAGAAGGCTGACACAGTTTTTATCGGGCAAATTTTATTTAGGTCAATAAAATTTTGTATAAGAATTGTTTTATCCTGTTTTTAGGTCATTGTCATCTTAAACCTATAAAGCTGTTAGTCTCTAATTTTAATCTAATATTTTTTACTTAGAATCTTTCTGTTTCGTAGGTTCAGCCCGCGACTTCGTCCACGTGAAATTTCCTTGATTTAACGTAATTCCTATGACACTCGGCGATACTGTAGCATCCCATTAGTTAAAAAGTGATTAGATTAGATATTAATTCCAAAGATTACCCCCTACATCATTATTTCAGCCTACAGACGTCCGCTGCTGGACATAGGCCTCCCCCAAGCACCGCCTCTTCAACCGGTTCTGTGCTTCCCGCATCCAGCGGATTCTTGCTAAAAAAAGGTAAAATTTGTGAGTATGTAGTCGCAAATCTTACCTTTTTGTAGTATAGATAAAACTTACCTTTTTGTAGTATAGATAAAACGTGAGCGTATCTCGAAAAGCAAACAAAAGTTTTATTTGTAAAAATAATGGAATGCAATGCCATCCTAAATTAGCACTTACCAGAGCTGCGTCCGTAATAAAATATCATTATTTTGACTCAACAGTAATCAAAGAATATTAATTACATTTGTTATTTAAACATATATGTATCAGATTCATTGACACGACAGTATAATCCATCTTTGCGACAACAAACAACAACGCGAACGTGTACAATGAAATAGTAAATACGCGACCTTGGATTAGCCAAAGTCGCACAACATTATTCTTCATTAGACCCTATGACTTCTCTGAGCCAACTTAACGGCACACCACTTAAAGTCGAGAACTTTATTCCCGACACGAAAGTGGCAGCGAAAGCCTTTGGATTTATAGCCCTTTTATTTGACAACTCTTTAAAAGACACTCGAATTGACTTTGTTTACACAGACATACAGTCGTGCGTGTCGAAGCGACAGATGCATCCAGCTATTAGTGCCAACCTCTGAGTTATAGCTATTCATTAAAAAGTTTCCACAAACAACATTCTATAGGCGAATTTAAAACATTTAGATGCTATTTCGATGCAGTACACAATATCGAGTGCATAAAATCTTCAAGAAATGCGCTGAAACGAAATATTGTAAATATCTAATAGATCCAATATTCCGAATGTGTGTGAATACCATTCGATTCAGTAGAAAATGTAAGCAATGTCGAACCAGAAAGTTTTGGTTTGGAGCCAACATTAATAGCGGGGTGATATTTGGACGAGCAACCGCTGTCGACTGTAAATCTCGAGATAAAGCTGCATTTATATAAATATTTCACTTTCTACATCAAAACTATGCTCCGCCTTTAAAAGTGACACGCGAAAAATGTAACAACTTTACTGTAAAACAAATTCAACACCCGCCTTGAATCCTTGTAAAGATCAAGTACACTGGAATACAGAAATACAAAATAATCGCTTTATTTTAAACTTTTCCGAAATGCGGAAAACAGAAATAGAAAAAAAAATAGGACAATGTCATATAATAGCGGTGTTCGCAAAGGTGGATGAACTATGCGATGAAATATAAAGCGGTGAGAATTCGGACGAGAGCACGTCAGTGATCGGTCGTGAATAGTCGTGATGCAATCGCAATGGTGCAAGTAAGATGAACGGTAGCAGCATGGCGGATGAATGGAGGCGTAGGATTGCAATAAATAATAATCGCGAAACTGTCGGAAGTATTATGGATGTTGTTTTGAAGATTTGCTCAAGACAAATTGTAGACGAGGCGCCCGTTATTGGGGTCGGTACCAAAAATACATGGCGGCGGCGGAGCATACGGCAGTAAGCGGCAGGCGGCGTACGCGCCGACCGCGCGCACCACCTCCCGGATTCAAATGTACCGGCTCGTTTACTACACCCGCGCTATATTTAACCGCTGCGACCAGATTAATATCTGCATGTTCCGCCACAAAAATAAGTGATCCGTCTCCCGAAAGCTGTGATGTGAAAATTGATCTACGACTAGTGTGCTACCTTCAGTGTCAGATATAAATGTGCTCGCTGGATAAACAAATACGCTCTTAGATCCGTAATTCACTGCATTGCAGGAAGTAAATACATTTAACATTTTGTGGTGAACATCAGACCTCGTGAGTACCTCGTATCTATTTTCTTCTGTTTTGTCAATTTGCCAAATCGTGTCCCGAGCTTTTAACGTTTTAAAAATTATGTTCCATATAATATCTCATCGTAAACTTTATGATATATGCCAATGGCTTTGGAGTAACGTAAGAAAACTTATTTCAGCGACATGAATCCACCGTCAGCGCTCCACGGCGCGATGAGCCGGGACCGCAAGCCGTTCACCTATACTCCGGGCGGACTCGATCTCTCAGAGATTAAGTCCGAGCGTATGGCGAAACGGCTAATGAGGAATGCAATGAATCAAGGAGTCCCTGAAACGCCGGCGCACTCGGTTCAATCGCAGTCAAATACATCGGCTCCAGTAGCACTTCCGAACTTCAATTGTTTGCCAGTTCAAGTATTCCCAACGTTCAACTTACCAGCAAATCCGAAATCTTTACTCAGAACTAGGAGTGATCCCAGAGAAACTCCGATTCAAAGGATTGTACCATCAACTGTAAACAGTACAAGATTTGATAATAATGATACATTTAATAACAATAATAAATATACGCCAGCGTACTCACAGGTAAACAATAACAGACCTGTGTCTATGTATGAGTATAACACACCGCCTGCGCCGGAGCCGGTAAATACTTACAGTTTACCGAGAGTGAATTATGGCAGCGATGGATATACGGCTCCAGTACTTCCGGAAATTAGTTACGAGGCCGAGTATTTCCGTGCCCCACCGAAAGTTTATAGTGCACCTGAACAGTTACCTAAGTTGGAAATAAGTGAGGAAAAAGACGAACTTCCTACTAATGAAAGTGTAGAAACAATTTTAGATTTAACAATCAAACCGTTAGCTGAAGTGACTATTCCAATTATTGTTCCTAGACCGGTAGATACAAAGGAAGTGACGATTCCAACTATTGTTCCTACACCTGTAGTAACAAATGATGTGACTATTCCAACAATATCTTCTACACCAGTAGTAACAGAGGAAGCGACTACTCCAACAATATATCCTACACCCGTTGTAATAAAGCCTGTTGAAGAAAATGCAGGGACTGAAAATGATCAGGTTCAATTAAAATTACTGTATACTTATTATCTCTATATTTATATGTCTGTTTACGTTGTCTGTTATACATACTTACTATACAACATTACGGAACTGTAGAGAACATACTAACTCTCATTGTGAGTTTAAATTATTTGTTATTCGTATTTAATTATATTTATATATATACATATACACACATACACATTATTTATTTATTTGTTGTTATGTATCTAATAAATAGTACTAAACAGTTTATATTTTTTTAAAACAATACACCCATTATAATATGTTTTCCTTTAATTTTCAGAGTCAAGTCAAAGTGGTAAAGAAACAAGTTAAGAAAGAAAATAAAGTAGAGGAACAAAATAGTAATCAGAATGGAGACGCAAACGTTGAGGCTGAAATGACTGTAAAATTGCCAACAAAGAAATCGGCAGCTAAAACTGAGACTAAAGTAGAAGTTGTAAAGAAAATTCTACCCGATGGATCTGTCGAGGAAGTGAAAACTACAACAACAAAAACGACAATTGATGGAAGGACTGAAATCAAAACCAAAACGGAAACAACAATAATTCCAAAGGAAGTTGAATCTGAAGAAGAAGTTGTAGAAGAGGAGGAGGAGGAGGGAGAGGTTGAAGAAGTTCAGGATGAAGAACCTGAGACAACAACAGTGACGACAACAATTGCTGCTCCTAAAGAAAATGGGCAGGAGAGCAAAGTTGTCAAAACCGAAGAAAGGTCGGAATCAACGACAACAACGACTAAGAAAGTGGTCGTTGTTCAAGACTCTCCTAAAGAAAAACAGTCTGTGGAATTAAAACAACAACAAGAACAAGAAGAGGAACAAGACGAGCAATCTGAAGAAGAAGTTGAAGAGGCGGAACCAGTGACTGTTGTTCTGAAAAAGCAAGCGACACCAGAACCACCTGTAGTTGAATCCAAACCTGTTGAAGAAGAAGAAGAAGAAGAGGAAGAAGTTGAAGAAGAGCCCGAGGAAGAAGAAAAACCAGCACAAAAAGAAGCAAAGAAAGAAGTAGAACCAGAAGAGGAAGAAATTGAAGAAGATGCAGTTAAAGAAGTGAAAAAAGAGGAAGTAAAAGAACCTCCAGCCAAGGATGAGGAAGAGGAAGAAGAAGAGGAGGAGGAAGAATATGAGGAGGCCGAAGAAAAGGAGGAAACCAAAGTAGAAGTTAAAAAAGAGACTGAAGTTAAGGAAACAAAAGAAGAGGAAGAGGTAGAAGAGGTTGAAACTGTTGTTGAAGAAGAAAAAGAAGCCATCTCAGAGAAACCTGCTGAGGAACCTAAGGAAACATCAAAAGAACCAGAAGAGAAAGTTATTAAGGTGGAAGTCGTGCCACCTGAGGAACCGAAAGAAGAAAAACCTGAACCAGCGCCTCAGACACAATACAATATACCTATTAGGGAACCATCCATTCCTCTTGACAAAGTCGAAGATGTTGACATCAAACCTATTGGAAGTTCACCAATCATTTCTAAAACTCACACTGAAAACACTGAAATTATCACTAGCACAATCGACCCATCCAGTGGACTCAGCAGGCAGACGGAATACAACAAAATTGAAAACATTGTTACAGTGAACCGCACTACAAAGATTCTAGATCACAATTACGAGAATTTGACCCAACAAGGTATTCCGACTGTCAAGACATATTTTCCGCCTCCTAGCATAGATAGAATTTCCACTTCCCCTTTGCCTTCAAGGCCTTACCAGCCTGTATATCCCCCTGAACCAACTACTGAGAGACGCCATAGTCTACTCTTAGAAAGGCTTAGCACGGAACGTCAAATGCCCTCAGACATTTACCAGTATGGTAATCAGAATAATCAGTCTTACGATCAGAATCAGTATCCAAGTGAACCCCGGGCTGAGGTTCTCACTGTTAGCAATGTGAAACCTAGTTCGATTACTAGCGATCAGCAGTGGTATCAAAAAACGAACCAGAATATGATTTACAATAATGTTTCGTCTACCCCTACACCAAGTGGTCAGCCTTGGGCTCAGCCTAAATCCCAACCTCAGCCGCAGCAGCAATATCAGCCGCAACCTCAATATCAGGCTCAGAGTCAGCCCCAACAGCAGTACCAGTCACCTACACAACAGTATCAACCTTCGCCTACACCACAGCCCCAATACCAGCCATCTTCCGCTCCCCAGTACCAACACTCTTACTCAGAACCAGCTCCCGAAAGGGCACCATCAAGTTACTCTACATACACACCTACACCTACATGGGCACCCAACACCGACTCACAGCAGAACACCACACAATCTAATCAATACTCTTACCAAGACACTTCAGACAGCTACTTAAAATCTACACAGCAGTACTCCTCAAGCTACGTCCCTCCCCCATGGGAGCAGGATACCAGTTACACATCCGTCAATAACACTTCACAAGTTTACTACGCACCGGCTCCTCTGCCCGAAACTCAATCTTTCAATCCCGCTCCTGCCGCGGGCTGGAAACCACCGCCAGCGAAATTCACCAAAAACACACCAATTGCCTATATACCACCAGCACCCAACCAATCCTTTGTTAGGTCCGCTTCTGTCTCCGAACCTTCCCGGACTCCTGGACGTAAGACTTATTACAGCGAATATGAAAGACGGTACATCACTGTACCGGAGTCTACTTACATCCCGTCGGAGACCAAGTACCAGCCACAGCCAGATCCGTCCCCACAGTACTATTACGATAACAATGAACCTTCGGAGGAGGTTGAGCCTCAATGGCGTAGAGAGCTCAGAGAGTTCACCGAGAAGACTTCTCAAACTACGACTACAACTACAGAGCAAACAAACGTGCAGCCTCCATGGCAAGCAGAAGTTAATTATCTGAAGAATCCGATCGTGGCGTATACTCCGACTCCGACGTGGAGTCAGACCTTAAGACCGCGTTCCTTCCGCGAGAGGAGTTTCGAATCCGAATATGTGTCGCAAGAGTGGCAGAAGCCTAGTACTAACACTTTGGGGAGGGGCAGGCCTCTGAGTACTATTGCCAAGAGTGTGGACGCGCCGATTCCCGAGAGGACCCGAGGTGTGTCGGTGGACCGGTACAACCCCGTCAGCTACCACTCGCCGTCGGAACACCCGCCGGTGCAGGCGCATACTCTGACGACCCCGGTGCCGCACGGTGGCTACCACAACCCGAACGTGCCTGCGTATCATACTCGTGCTTCAGCCGAACCAAGGTGAGCAAGACACAACATTTTGCTTCATTCATTAAAACCAATTGTATCATGCAGTTATATGTCATCCATGATATTTCAGTAGGTACTTGCGCGAAGCTCCCGTCGTCTTACAACAAAAAAATAGATTTCTTTTTTACCTTTCTCTGTTTTCTAACATAGTCTTTGAGTGTAATAATCTACGGAACGTCAATAAAAAATTTTTCTTTAACCAGGAAGCATTCAGCACTATTTAAAGGTCCAGATTTAGCAACTAAAGCTCTCAGCATTCCTCCAAATGGTCATCATTGTTGAGCTGAAACCGAAACGTTTTCTCAAAATAACCTCGATGGTCGCTATTTTCAGAGAGCAACCGACTTCGTACCAGCCACGCGTGTACCGGGAATCCCGTGCCAGCCCCCTGCAGTCCAGATCCTTTAAGTACCTGCAATGGATCACCGGCACAGAAAATTAAACCACTTAGGACTAACTTAATTTTAAGCCTCCTATAAATATTAATTTTACTCGAAAGTTATAAACATCGTTTGTAAGAAATGTTCTATTTATGTAAATTGAGGAATGTGATGCTGTCAACTTAGACTAAAGAAATCCTTCAGGATAATCCTAAAATTCTCTAGACCGAATTCATAGCGATTGTCGACGAAGAGAATGTTTGTCGTGTATAGATCGAAACGAATCGATTGTGAGGTGCTGTAAATTGTAAGTTAGGATCTTTAAAATCTCTATATCTTGTCTGTAATTAATTTTCATTTTCAAATAATGTACATACAGTTTGCCACGGGCCTTGTTATACGTACTAAATGCATGTTTTCAAGTATTTATTTCACTGTATCACTTTTGTGTTGAGAAACTGCGCGATATTGTGATAAATCTTTTGTATTATTGATTGTTCTAACCTAGTCAATGGAGACGTGTATGTCGCTAGTCTTAGCTCTTTAACATAAAAATACACCAATGCATTTCTGCTTCATTTTGTACTAATTAAGTACTTCAAAATTAAGTTTAATAATTACAATTAGCATTTATTTATATTGTTCGAGATTTAAAAATTGTTTTGCTCTCCAATGGATTCGAAATTCAATTTATTACAATGAATCCAAAATATTTGTTAACCCTTAAAAACGAACAGTGATTGTTTATTATTCGAAGTTTTAAAAAGTATTTCGATTTTATTGAAAATGATGAATGAAGCAAAATTCTTTTTAATTTTCATGAAACAATATTTGTAAGCCTAAAAATTAATTGTATTATTAGAGTGTACACATGATACATTGCGTCTTTTGTTAAAAAAGAACGATTTATGTGCATTAGTTTGTACACGTTTTGCTTTATTAATTTACTTAGCCTAAATATGACCTTTACTTATTTATTTATTTATTTATTTAAAGCTACAAATAACCGCATTATAAAAAACAGAGGTGTGTTTTATAAAGTTTCTTGTCTATTACATAACATAACACAATAAAATAGATGCATGGTCCTTAAGTTGTAACAAAGTATTGTTTAATTTTTATGTTATTTGTGAAATCATTGTTGAGTTTTATTTAATAAAATATTCAAGTTTATTGCTTGTTTACTTCATTCGTATTTAGGTCGTGGTAAAAGTCGCGTAGTATGAAATTTCAGCCATAAAGTTAGGATGTAGTTTTGAACTAAAATTGTGGTTTTATTTGCTGATATAACGTGCCAGATATATTGTCCGTAAAAGAAAATTTTACTGCAGATAGGTTCCGCATTTAAGCTACTTTTTACTATATTATTTTATCTGTACCTAAATTTTCATAAGAATGCTTCGTTGGCTTAGTATTTGGTAGCTCTACTACTGAGCAGAGGGTCCTGCTTTCGATCCCCATTAACAATAGGCTCGCTCCTCCTATTACATGGAACTTCAATATATCTGACGAAATATGGTTAAATATGGTAAATATGGTGTCCTCTGCATATCCCTTCGTAGAATACAGGTGTGATGATATGTTGTTTTCATTATATCCGCTTTTTGTTCTACGACTACGTAAAGCTCATAAGCTTTAAAAGGCAAGCCGTTAAAAGCTAGATAATTAAAAATTACGTCGCACATGCTGTCTGCTCACCAGAAAATCGTACATAATTAAAACTCTACGGCAAACATTACCTACTTAACGTAATTAATTAAATATATTCTCAGTTAATTCACTTTACGGAACCTTTTAGAATGCATGGCTGCGGTCACGTCCCGGAAAATAAGGATATACGTCTTTCATCCCCCTCTCTTAACCCCTCTTTGCCCCACAAAACCGTAAAAATCTTTCTTTACAGCACTAGTACAGGGAAACGCTCTCTTCCTTCAACCAAAGTACTCTGTGTCGACGTGCATCCCTTGTACATTATGCGATTTTAAAATGCACTGATTTCAAACGTGGAAAAAGGTTTTATACGTAACTCTTTTCGGTTGAAACCACTTCGCAGAATGGGGTTAAGTATTTTTTAACGAATTGGAATTTTAGTTTGGTAGAATTCATTATGATCTGTGAAAAACGGATACCGAATTTAAATAGTGATTAGTATCTTGGGTTGTCTGTAGCAGCTAATCGGAATGCATTTATAATGGACGTGCGGGATTCGGTGTGAAAAATATAAAAAATGCACTTGTACTCACTTTTACCGACTTTCGTATACTCTTCGTAGTCTATCCTACTGATCCAGGGTACAAGTGTTTTAGAATAATATCAGCCTCTTTTTTATTCCATAACCAAATTTTGAAACTTTCTTCAAAGCCCAAATTCATCACCACAAAAATGCAATAACGTGTCGAGTCTATAGCTAATATGTATCGTCAGACATCTGGCAGTAGACCAACACATTCATCACGACGATGCAACTGCGGCCTTATCGAATTATTGCCGTGTTTTGCGATAAGCATCACCCACTATGAATCTGCGTATATTTCTGAGATGTGGAACTTACGTTACATCGTGGATTCTGGAGCGATTTCGCCAAATAAATTACGTATGAGTCTCTCAGCTACATAATAGCGTTTGAACCTGTAACGTAATGCTGCAAAACCAGATCCCCACACTTCTAAGATATCAATTAGCCTTTTATAATCCCTGGATATCCTGCTCGTATCGTCTGACAGCCTAGTACTGATATTTAGTGACGGCTCATGTAACCCTTTGAGGGCTAACCTCGCCTTTGCATAGTTTATGATACGAAATCTGTGGGAAAGCGGGCCTGAGGTACATTAGGCTAATGATGGACAGTGAGGTGTGTTATGAATGGTAAGGCTAGCTTATTATTGTAGGACAGTTCAGGTGCTGTATTTTGAAGTATTAATGCCACTATTTTTCCAGTGTGAGAGAGAGACCGAGCTAGACAAGGCCGCTAGCAACATCCCGTTTTCACTGTGGAATAGTGATGGCATGAATACTTAATAATACTACCTACAAAAGAACCTGTTTATTGGTCGATAATTGTAAAAATATAGATTTTAAAGTCCTCTATATTGGTGAAAATGTGACTATACTTTAGTACCTAATAACACACACACATACACAACTCACGTCTACTTCCATGGGGGTAGGCAGAAACTACAGAACGTCACCTGCTACGATCCTTACATACTCCTTTTGCTTCGTTTATGTTCATACATCTGGTCATACACGCACGCCGGTTGTGGCAGGTCATACTACGCACCTGAGTCCTGACCTTTCTAAAGAACATCACCAATAAGGTCACTATAATTATGCTTTCCTAGGACGTCCCTCCTTCCGTTTCCACTCACAACTGCCTTGTAAATACCTTTTGTTATTCGCCTTCGCCTCATCCTCTCAACATGACCAAACCATCTACAGACAATTTTTCAATTTTTGTCACTAATCTTATTTTAAACTACACCGTTGTCCTAATAAATAAAAACAACAATTCAAATAATTCAAGCAAAACCTGACACTGAATAAGTACATAAAAATAAAATATCAATGCAATAAATATAAATAACTAGCTTCCGCCCGCGTGGTATGTCGATAAAAAGTAGCCTATGTCCTTCCCCGAGATGCCATCTATCTCCTTGCCAATATTTGTCAAAATCCGTTCAATTGTTTAGGCGTGAAAAGGTATCATACAGACAGACAGGCAGACAGACAGACAGACAGACAGAGTTACTTTCGAATTTATAATATTAGTATGGATTGAGAATAAATTGAAAAGGCCACAGAACTAAAATTAAAATAAAATGTTAATGCAAATAAATTATACGAATAAAAGATACTAATGAAGTTTTTCATCAGAAATACCTACTTAAAATTGTTTTTAATAATTTGACGTAAGTTTGCATATTACAGATGTTACTTACGTCTTAAAAACGTTTGCATAAGTGTTTATTAATTATTAAACACACGAAAGGAAACATATTTATTTAATTTAAACTACCTACATACATGTCCTTGTTAATGACATAGCACCATTTTTATTTGCACGCTTAAATCATCATCTGCCTTTTCCCAACTATGTATGTTGGGGTCGACTTCCAGTCTAACCGGATGCAGCTGAATACCAGTATTTTATATGGAGCGACTACCTATCCGACTTCCAAAAACTCAGTTACTGGGTAATACGATACCCCTTTCGTAAGACTGGTTTTCAGACTTTCGGGCTTCTGAAGACCCGTATCGACTGTCAAAGATCCACGAATGACAGCGGGAACCAAAGGCTTCGTGCTTTCCGAGTCACGGAGGGGGTCTTGGTATGTAAAAATGGCCACCCATCCACGGACCAACCGCGGCAAGCGTAGCTTAACCTGATCGAACGACCCGTGCGGCTGTTATTACTTAGCCACGCTTTGCACGCTTAAATAAAGGTACAAAAACATTCTATCTCACTCTATATTCTATCTTTGTTTGCCAAAAACATCTCAACAAAAACAGTTCATATAGGTACTTACCAATCCTATTATCCTACCTCAAGACCCACAAAAGGCGTTCCCTTGAGAATATCCAAAATACCACTCGTTAAGCGATTAAGCGCCTAATGTTTTCGATTTCACGATAAAAAAGCGTTCGGTTACAAGTCCCGTTCGATTTGTCGGGACGAATACCCCGTGGAGCTTCGTTATATCCCGCTAGAGGGGAGCCTATTATCTTTGAGAAGAAAAGCTGAAAATACCGAAAATTGCTCTAATTTATACCCCGTGCGTGTAAGTATTCTGTTGCTGCGGCGTTCGAGGGTTGAATTGTGGACGATTTGGGAACATGGGATTTTGTCGTCGGTAAGTTGAGGGTTAGGTATGTTAAGTGATTATGAATTGTAATGGGTTAAGTGGTTTGTCTTTTAATTATGAGTAGGTATTATGTAAGACACGGTATGATGAGAAGTCTTAGCGTAAATGGTACCTATTATATGCCATTTTTCTTAAACTCGCTTGCTGAAATTCGATGCAGGGGGCTTAAAACGGTCACTAGTAGAATCACATTATGAAAATAATTATGAATCATCGTAAAATGTCACAGACTGACAATTCATAATATGATCTGCGTGCGATTCATATTACGAAATAATTCATCTGTTTGACAGTTTTCTATGGAGATTCGTAAAATGTGTTGTGACAAATTAGAGGCATTGCTAATGACAGCTGGAAATTCAGGAAATGAATAATTGCTGTTAGAGGAATTGCTAATGTGGCCGTTTTAGGCCTATAGATCTGAGGGTCTAGACAAGTGACAATCGCTTCGAAAGTGTTTCGTATTTCTACAACGACTTTCAACAGGATTGACATAAGCTTTTCGATAGCTTATGTCAGTCCTATACACTTTTGCTTTTCCATCATCGTTATAGCTGATAGAATGTCACTTCGTCTAGGGCCTCTGTGTTACGTATTTGGTATATGTAACTGCAACACTGAAAATACCCAGGATAGCAGAAAAAGAGTAAGGAAAGACGAAAACGACATTTTACTCAAACAATATCATCAAGATACACCAGCGCAACAGCTGTTGTTACATGCAAAAAGCCCGCAGAAAAATCTAAATTAATAAAAAATCAGCATGAACATTCTTGAGTTTATATTAACTAATGGGGGATGGGGGAAAGGAGGTACGTCCAGTGACAGGCTGCCTTCGGGAAATCTCCACAGGAATCCAATTAGTAAGGAAGGGTGAACGGCCTTGAAGCATAATAGATAGCTAGCTCTATCTAAATAATACGTGAACAAGATTTTGTCATGTTTTTTTGGCGGATTAAGGACTCAGGTTTTTGATTAATAAACCGATTGCTTTTTTATCATATGGCCTGCATTCCTCTTACTGTCAGTTCACATCGAGACGCGATGCGAAGCGAACTTTGTTATGATCTGATACGATATCGAATTTATTTACTATACAATAAGGTACACGCGCTACGCAACACCGCGCATCTCAGCGTATTTTGAGACACGTGTTAACACTCGCACTCAAATTATACCTTATTCACAAGAAAGTAAGTTCGATTATTGTTAAAAAGTAGCAACGTATGTAGTATGCGCCGCGCATAGCAACGTAGTACGCGCCGCGCGTAGCAACGTAGTACGCGCCGCGCGTAGCAACGTAGTACGCGCCGCGCGTAGCAACGTAGTACGCGCCGCGCGTAGCAACGTAGTACGCGCCGCGCGTAGCAACGTAGTACGCGCCGCGCGTAGCAACGTAGTACGCGCCGCGCGTAGCAACGTAGTACGCGCCGCGCGTAGCAACGTAGTACGTGCCGCGGACGTCACCGTCGTAGTATGGTTCTATATATAGAACACAATGTATTTAAGCACGCGCGACCGGTGTACGCGACCGACATCAGCGTAATAGTGGAATCCGACGGTGCGCCATATCGCGGACGGACACGGACGAGCCCGCACGACGCACCGTGGGAAGGGGTACGTGCGGGGTATCGCAGACACGTCTGTCGCCGTGCGTTCGAGATTGGGTACACACGGCTACACATCAAGCTATACATTTCCAGCATAAGCTGACCTCGCATTGTAAGGAAATTCTATACAATGCGAGATCAGCATAAACTGGAAATGTATAGCTTGATGTGTAGCCGTGTGTACATTCCCCTTGAAATTATCGACTGGCCGCGGACGCACGCGGATCAGCCCGGACCATGGGAATCGTATCGTGCGTGGTAGCGCAGACACGTGCGCCGCGGTCCGGCCGATCCGCGGCGAGTCGGTAAACTTCAAAGGTGCGCCGTGCGGTGCGAGCCGCGAGGTATGCTCGGTTCCTGTAAAACAAAAACGAATCGTTTTCTTTACCAATGGTAGCTTTTTAATTCGACTATTATGTTTTTTTTTTTTGTATGTTTTTTACGCCATTACTCCGCCAATTATGAATTGATTTGATGATTGTTTTTTTGTTTAGTAGGTCATAGGTACTTCAGAGGTGGTCCAATATAAATTTTATTAAGTTTGCTTGGCTAGTTTTTGAGCTAGCTTCAATAGTACGGATTTTGCCACTTAGCCTATGTTGATGCATGATGTTATAATAAGTTCCTGTCACTGTTATTTACATTTTCAGGTAAAGGTATTCGAATTTGTGTGGGGTAGGTACTACAACTAAAAAGAGAAAAAAAGCCAAAAAAAAACAACCAACTTCTAAAAAAAACAATTTTTTGACATGGGCATTTTTTGATTTTTACACAAACTGTTAAATATCTCCTCTGTGTTCTAGTGGTTAGACATCTCAGACCCAGATGTCCCGGGTTCGATTCCAAACAAATTAATTAGGTAGGTACTTATTAATTACAGCGTAGGTATAATGGTAGCTTGATGAATCTTCGTTCAATGTGTGTTCGGCGCCGCCTCAAAATTTGTTACTTCAATTAGTTTAGGAGCTTTTACTAAGAGGTTTATTTTTCGCTTTTGAGTTACCATTTATTAATGTGGCTCAAATCTACTACCTACCTAACTAAGCTCAAACACGATGAAACTGCTGAAGGAGCTTTCGCGACTGTCTTCCGTCTCCATCATCAGATCAACTCCAGGTCTGGTTGTGTCATCAGAATTATGTATGTGTGCAACAGAAACGGTTCACAGTTGAAAATTCAGTAGGTGAAAAATCGATCAACCCCATTTTTTCTACGGGGTGGATTTTTTTTACACGGTGGAGCATATAACACGTTGGAGCATACGATGGAGGTCTGCCCTGCTTGGGCGGAGCACCGCTCTTGGAGGCGATTGGTGGCAATGACCTCTCGCTTCCGGCCCTGGTCCAGGCCATGGTACGGAGAGAGAGGGCATGGGAAGCCGTCACCTCGTTCTGCGAAGCAGTAATGCTCGCGGAGGAGGAGGCGGAACGCGTGAAGGAGACGCAAGGTAAGCGCCCTCACGCCGCTAACCGCTGCCGCAGGAGACACCCTGGGCGTCGGGAATCCCAGGTGGATTCTCGGCCACCGTAGGCGCGGGCTTGCGGACGGCCAGCAATAGGTAGCTCGCCGTCCGATAAGGACCAGGCCGGGGTCGACGTCGTGTCGTGTTCCAGGCGCGCCTCAAAGAGATGTCAGCCCACTTGACGGGTTCCGTTAGGACCGATGCCTGCCAGGGTTGCGGAAAAGTCCGAGAGGGATACCGGGACCTTGGCAATAGGCAACTGTAGAAACACGGGTGGGTTTTAGTCAGTAAAAGTCTGACACGCCCTCCCGCTCCACCCAGAGCGGGAAATGTCAATTGATGATAACCCAACATAAAAAAGGGGGTGGATTTTAGTTTTCTATTTGAAATGGGAACAGTTATCCGTGGTCATAATTAAAAAAAAAATGTATATACGGGTCGACTTGAGAACCTCCTTTTTTTTCGTCGGTTAAAAAGTCGTGCCAGTATGTAAGAGCCTTTACAGTGACGTATGTCGTATGATAAGTTTATGACGAATTGTGTCGGAGACGAGCCTATTGTTGAATTGGCTCGTCCGATGTGATCCGAAGTATTCCGAAGCGAGCCGAAAGAACGGTTAGGTCGGTGAATTGGTCGTTGACTTTGGTTCACTTTGGTGTCTCGCTCGCTCCTCGGTGAGTGAGACGTCTGCCGAGACCTGAATCCGAGACCGACTAAAGGATTGATTATTACGTTCATTAATTAATGAACTAAAATACGATACGCCTAAAACGCCACGTAATTACGTGAGGCGTTTCGGGGGGTATGGGGGGTTGAGTCTCGTATTTTAGTTCACTAGTTAGCGATATTTCATATTTCCATACAGTAATATTGTCAAATTAATCAAATGCCCCGTTGGCATACATGTATCCCACTCGCTTCATGCGGCTTAAATCTCTATTTTTACCCGACTGCCCCAGAAGGAGGGTAATGTTTTTCGCGGGTATGTATGTATGTATGTATGTATGTTTGTATGTATGTATGTCTATTTCTTTGGCACGCTCTGTAGCCTAAACGGCTTGATGGATTTTAACATTTGAGGTGTCGTTAGATTCGTCTTAATTGTGCGAGTGACATAGGCTATATAAAATTTATATATTGCAAGTAAAAATACAAAAAAAAGTGAGAAAGATTAAAAAAAAAAAAATACAACAATAATAGTATTATCAAATAAAAACTAGTAATGACTCAATCCCAAATCGAGTGAAACCGCGGGGCACAGCTAGTAATCTATATCTATACTATCTATACTAATATTATAAAGCTGAAGAGTTTGTTTGTTTGTTTGAACGCGCTAATCTTAGGAACTACTGGTTGGAATTGAAAAAATATTTTTGTGTTAGATAGTCCATTTATCGAGGAAGGTTATAGGCTATATAACATCACGCTACGGCCAATAGGAGCGGAGCATAAGTGAAAAATGTTGTAAAAACGGGAAAAAATATTCCTTTTTGAGAGCTTCCGTTGCCTGCGCTGCGTAAACGGTTAAAGTTACGCAAATATCATGTATGATGGAATTGTTCCTCTTTAAATATTCTAAAAAAAAGTCCGCGACAGCATATGTCTATCTTTTATGATAGACTCACTATAACCTTTTTTATGGTAATCAAATTTGTTCGAAATTATTGCATTATATTTGCGAAGGGGTTTTATCAACATAGTATTAATTATTATTCAAATAAATAGTTTTAACACCAAGGGTATTTATGTAGCAGTAAAATACTTTTTAATTCATTGGAATTGGACATTTAATTTCGAAGTTATTACGAGTATAAAAATGCAATAAGCGAACCGTTCGACGCCGGCGCCGCGCCTCCACGACTTTCCCTACTTTAGAAAGGAGAGGATGGGCACACGGGTAGACCATGATCTGGAATAGGACATAGGATACGTTTTATCCCTACATTCCCACGGGATCGAGACCTACGCGGGTGAAACCGCGGGGCACAGCTGAAGTGCTTAATCATCAATACCAATTATTGAATGAGCCGAAACAGATACATCTGCTGTTAGTTGTCTCATAATGTATGTTTGTATGTATGGATGTCTATTTCTTTGGCGCGCTCTGTAGCCTAAACGGCTTGACGGATTGTAACATACGAGGTGTCGTAAGGTTCGTCTTAATTGTGGGAGTGACATAGGCAATAGATTTTTTTAAATTTCATCTGCAATAAAAAAAAGGGAGGGGAAGGTTTTTTTAAAAAAAAAATTACATTATTGGTATCAAATAAAAGCTAGTAATGAGTTAATTCCAAATATATAAATTAATAAAACTAAAAAGCTTGAAATAAAACAAATTATTTAATAAAAAACCCGCCTGCAAAAACGCATAACTTAAAAGAGAAAAACAAGCATTATAATCTGTAGAATTTTGGTATTCTCTTTTAAGTTATGCGTTTATGCAGGCGGGTTTTTTGTTTTTTAAATAATTTGTTTTATTAACAGACTTATTCAAAAAGGAGGAGGTTACTTTACAGGCAACAAACGAAAATTGAAAAGCAAAGATACCGATTTCCGAAATTGAAGTTATTTTTCACTTTTTAGTGTTTTTTTGGAAGCAGTTTTTTTTTTTTTTTTGTAAAAAGTTTTTATTACTGTTATATGAGGGCTACATCTGTGGGCAGTTTCAGTCACACAGATAGATAACGTCAACTAAATTAAAAAAATATTCTGTGAACTAAATCATTCAAAACGAAACATATCGTTATTGCAACATTTATTTCGCTGAAAGCGCGTACAGTGAACTAGTGAAGTTTTCTTGTTCGGCTAGTGTGAATAATGGAGTGGACGACCGAGCTTGTTTATGATTTTTTAAATCTATATCTATATCTCTAAATATATCTACAGTATGTTAACTATCAAATGGCGTTCCCGTTAACCTGCAATAGTATAGCGCCTATACATGCAAACAAAAATATTACCATAAAAAAAAAATGTTTTTTTTTGTTTTTGTATAGTAAAATATTCACAAAAAATATTAAATTGTTACGGAAAATAAACTCTCTCTACACGCCCACTTGTCACACTTATTTTTCTACGTTGAAATACAAGTGTGCGTGTACAAAGTGTTTCTTTTACGTTTAAATTTAATCGTTTTGTGAACATTTCACGAAAAATTTTTTTTTTTTTTTTTGAGTTGTGATATTTTTTTTAGCTTGTATACACGCTATACTATTGCAGGTTAACGGGAACGCCCTTTGTTAGTTAACATACTGTATATATATATCTATATAGCTGCAGCGATACGTTTTCTTTCGCTATGCATTTTGGAGTGACAAAATGACTTCTAATCTCAAAGCCTACACAGACCGACACGCACCGTTGGAAGAGCATTGGTGTGCGTAGGCTTGTCCGCGTGCGTGCGTCC
This sequence comes from Lithophane socia, assembly GCA_947522985.1. Classification (NCBI taxonomy): domain Eukaryota; kingdom Metazoa; phylum Arthropoda; class Insecta; order Lepidoptera; family Noctuidae; genus Lithophane; species Lithophane socia. The sequence continues at coordinate 5,628,867 of OX383272.1, forward strand.
GCAATATCACGCACCGTCGGAAGCGCCTCGGTGCGCGGTGCGTGGCGATCTGTGGTCGTCTGCCGTCCGGGCTCGTCTGTGTCCGTCCGTGATATGGCGCACCGTCGGATTCCACCTTTAGGGACCACCCCGATATATATGGGGATCAAATGATAGGGGTCCAATTCTTTTTCCATAGAGTTCTATCGATTCTGAAGGTACGTGGAGTTTTGTTGAAGCTTCGATCGATTCTGTATTCAAATTTTGTTGGCAATTGTTTTTTTTTGGGGTAGAAAATGCAAGTTCAATTGTTTTTCGATCGCCCTATGTTGGTAGTTTTATTGGATTAGCTCTCTGCGAGTTGATTACTTTATTTAAAAAAAAAACATCAAATATAGACACTACGGGAATAATACTTTTTCCCTGATTAGTAAATTAATTTAATTTCCAAATGGTTAGTTGGTCAGTGGATGGGTGACCATTTTTACACCGAGACTCCTCCGTGTCTCGGAAAGCACGTTAAGCCGTTAGTCCCGGCTGTCACTCGTGGATCTATGACAGTCGTTACGGGTCGTCAAAAAATCCGAATGTCTGACTACCAGTTTTCCCCTTGGGAAGACTGGTTGTCAGACATTCGGGTTTCTGACGACCCGTATCGTATTACCCAATTACTGAGTAGTGGAGGTCAGATAGACAGTCACTCCAAGTAAAATACTGGTATTCAGCTGCATCCGGTTAGACTGGAAGCTGACCCCAACATAAATGGGAAAAGGCTAGGCAGATTGATTGTTGCAACGTATCCCACACAAAATACTACAATGCAGTACTAGTTTACTGTTTACTTTATTAGGCTCAGATGGATAGCCTGGTTAAATTGTAGCATTGTATGGAACTCACAACATAGAGTGATAAATGAGATAAAGGCAGTATCTGAATTTAGAACCGATTTTGTATCGCCTACTCTATTGGAGCAAGTAATCTATGCAATGCACGTAATTTGCACAGTACATTAATTTTGGGCTAAATGATGAAAGGGCCGGCCAAATAAAAAAAAATATATATTCCGTTAGAACATGTTATTCTCTTCACTTTTCACTATTGGGCCAAACCTGTAGGGCAATTCCCTGAGCTGATATACGATTTTGAAAAATACAGTTTTCAGTATTTTTGTAGTTAAAATAGTACAAAGTAATCTAATTAAAGTAATAGCTTGTAATAATAAAAAATGAAGGGAAAAACGTACTCTTTTGGAATACAGCTTTTTTTTTGTTTGGCCCAAATATGTATGGACAATGTATGATCTCGCTTTTCCACGGCCACAAGAATAATGAATAATGTAGATGAAAGTATGTTGCCTCAACACTATTTTGCAGACGAACAAACACTCGACTCAAGAACATTAAATAATAAAAAAGCTCCCACTTCAAAGTTACCCAATTACAGCTCAACAATCTCATAGAGTTGGCCCACTTACAAAAAACTGGTCAAGTGTGACTCGGACTCTTACACGAAGGGTTCCTTCACTACCTATTAAAAAAAATACTTTAGTGAAAAAAAACGCTGAAGAAAAACACGTTTCTTGTGATCCTTCCCTTTAATTTTTAACTATATTTTTTTTTTTTTTTGGTGTTACAGCGGCCATAGTACACTACACTCTGTGAAAATTTCAAGTGTTTACTTATTATAAAAAAAAAACTTAGTTTCTTAAAAAAAACCAAATTGCTGTTTTTGTTTGTTGTTATGGTTCAAAAGATACAGCCTTGTGACAGATGGACGGACGGACGGACAGCGGAGCCTTAGTAATAGGATCTTTGGCACCCTTTGGGTACAGAACCCTTAAAATCACATTAATATCAATCATTCTATTTTGCGTACGAAGTCAACGAAGTATACTATTCGCAATAAGACGATAATCGGTGTTTCAAGAAGTTTGCGACGACTTTCGCGAACTATAATGACTTCCTTTGGAGTAAGGTACCTGTCCCACCGCGCGCCGACGAGGAAGCGACTAGCTATAAACGGTTTTCTCGCTCAAGAAACGTACAAAATATTGTAGGTCCCATAGAAGTAAAAGAGATACATAATATTAATGGTTGATCCCTGGCTGTTCACATGGGCGGGCGAATGCTCGATTCCCGCAGCGACGACTTATTCGTACTTCGCCGGTTTTAGAGCCATATTGTGGCGGCATCTACATCACCACATGCGAACTACGCATCAAAGACCTGACGTCACATAAAATCCTGCATCGCGCAATTAGAGTTTACCGCGCGATGGACATTATTATAGAAATTGCAACATCAATCGTTGTGCAGTTGCCCGCCAGACATGACCCGGAGGATCCTCCCTTTTCTATAAAGGATGAGTGAACTTTACACCCTGTTCCTCATACCTCTAAAATATCACACAGTTTAACACGCTCGCTGCATATTGTAACGTGCATGCCACATATGTGCAACGTATTCGCCGCATTTTCGGAACCCGAACGATTGACGTGGGTGTAGGTACAAGAGAGAGCGAGGGTACAATATTGTGAACACGCTGAGAACAGGTCGCGTGATCGCGGCTAGCTCGCTTCGCACCCGCGGAAAGGCACGTTCATAAATTGCCCTGCTAGAAAAATGCTTGCAAATCGCCAGCGTGATAACGCTCTTAGTTGCTAGCTCTTTTCGCTTCTCGTGGGATAGGTGCCTGAGGATGCGAATTCGCAAACTTTCGCAGTGCGAGTTAGTTTTTATGAATATCATGTGATGTACATATTTTAAGTGTTTCCAACTTTGCGTACGGCAAGTGTTGTGTTATGTTCAATTTAATTAGTCTGATTAAGGAGTAAAGATTCCCCATGATTATACTGAGCCGTCGCGCGTCGCCATTTTTGTCGAACGATACCATATTCCCAAAGCTAGAATGTTATGCCATATTATCATCCGCCTATAGCAGTCCACAGCTGGACATAGGGCTCTCTAATTGCTCGCCATTCAGCTCGATTCTCGGAAACTCTAATCCAGTTGCTACCAGCCACCCTGCGAAGATCGTAGGTCCATCTAGCCTGAGGGAGTCCTACCTTACGTTTGCTGATTCGCGGTCTCCACTCAAGAACACGTCTACCCCATTCATTCCTTTGTGACAGTACTGTAACAGGCTGGTATAAGAACCGATCCCGCCACAATCTGTTTGACAGGCGAAGGTTCTAGAGTAATCTAGAAGGTTCCTAGAATAGACATCGCGCATGACATGTTGTTTGACATCCGTCAAGTGTCAAAATTCTCTCAGCTGCGGAGTGTTTGACATCCGTCAAGTGCTCCGCAGCTTAGTGAATTAAAAAAAAACTATATCTTCGACCCAAAACCCTAATGTTTACACATTATACCCTGGTGTGTAGGTATGTTAAAAAAACTATATGCGCCATATTAACAATGGTTCACTTGATATCGAAAAACTAATATTAGCACCAGCTAGGTTTGAATTCTAAACCTACACACCCTAATTGCGCACACACTTTCAATCACAATCTGAATGGTTTTGAAGGATATTAAGAACTAATCCATTGCTTCATAATGTTCGAAAATTTTGTCTACTCAACAATGTAAATAACTCAATGAATGTTGTTGAGCTGTCAAAATGAGAGCCATAGAAGTGTTACGCAATTACCCCGCTGAAGTTTAATAAACGGATCCGTAACGGATCCGTTTAGTATATATAATGTTATTACACTACAAACCACTAAAACCACCACACAATACAACCAATTTAACAACCCAAGAAAACATTGTACAAAACAATATTTTTCTAGAACAAACATGTTACAAACAGCTGTTAAGCCGGCAATATCCGTGATATAATCCTGCTAATTTACGACGCACAGTCGTTTACTGCAACAACAATAACGTGAAATGCCTCGCCATTTGACAGTATTATACGGGTAACGTTTGGATTAGTGCAGTAATCGTGATGCAGTGGGCTGTGACCTAGAGTGTCCTAGTATTGCTCTCGACTGTGACTCTGTCTGTGGAAAATGGATCGTTTTCGTGTATTATTAAATGGATGGTGTCGTGAGATTATTGGTAGATATTATGTATTGTGTGTGGAAATTGGTTGCCATGTTATGGTAGGTGATGCGAAGGGAGTAAAATGTCGTCAGGCAAGTTTTGCGTAACGATGTGGTAGATGGCTCTACGAGTATCTAGAGGAAGATTACATGATGGATGGATTGTGTAGAAGATGATCTAGCTAGAAAGGGAGTGACTACTAAAAAGGGGGTTCGGCGCGGGGGTTGCGCCGCTCCTTTCATATTTTGTACAAAAGTATAGGAGCGAGACGAAACGCACCCCACTGTGCGTCGCCCGCGCCCCGCCACCTCTGTATGTCCCGCGCCTCGTCACTCCTACACATTTTGTATGAAATATGAAAGGAGCGGCGCAACTCCCGCGCCCCAGCATCGCGCGCGCTTCTCACCTCTTGTGTATGTCACGCGCCTTATGCAGTTACATGAAAATATCAAATTGAAAATCCGAATTGATATTTATAAAACCAAAGTCACAACTGCCATTCAGAATCCAAACCAACAGATTAGCTTCAATTACTGATCACACACGCTTTGACAGCGACTGCACGTCTACACCACACGATCGTCCGTTATATATTTAGCCGCAGCCGTCCTGTCACTCAGTGTTAGGCAGTTTCACACGGGCTGGTGAAACATGTGTCTGAGTTTACGGACTTAGTTTGCGCTAAAAATATGCACGTGTCAAAGTTTACGCTTTTGTTTTTTGATGATAGTTATGAGTTTTTTAGGAGCTTGTTAATTTCGTTCATTTTAAATGACGAATAATATCTTTTTTAACGTAATCTATACATACAAATATGACGTGTAGGTACAGTAAGCAAAAGAGATTAGTTTAGAAAAACATTTATTTTTGTTCCGGCTAATCTCCGAAACGGCTTGACCGATTTTGACGGGACTTTTACTGGCTGATAGCTGAGAACTTAGGCTATTTTTATTTTATAAAAATAATTAGGGTCCACATGGGTGAATCCGCGGCCAGCAGCTAGTACCTAAGTATAATATTTAATGTTGAATCGTTTCGTGATATTTTAATTTTTATAGCCTTCACTGTACTTTAAATTTTTATAACATGCCACAACGTATAACATAAAGCATTTCTAAGCAGTGAACACATCTAAGCTAGTTTTAATTGGCTTGTAAATGTGAAAGGGTTGAGCACACCACTCGCGTTTACACCGCGCTCTCTGCATTAAACCCAGAGTAGCTTTCAAAAGAATTAGTAATCTGTGTTACCGTGTTAGAAGTTGTACGTAGTATTTATGTCCCCTAGAGTTGGTATCATAGATAATAGATTCATAGGTATTTTTCTTCTTTTCGTGTGTTTAGTGGCTAACCAGTGCCCTAATTACATAGAATAGAATATTTATTTGCCAGAAACGTGGTATGTTTACAAAAGGTGTTCGTATTATTGCATAGTGCTACATGTCTCACCGTTTTAACGGTATGCAAATCCAAGACAAGACAAGACAACATAATACAAGATCAATCAGAATTGGAATCGGTTCGAAACAAATGTCTAATCCATTGCTTCATAAGTTACGTTCTTGAGCAGATTTTTTTTCGAACGTATGTAGCAATGGATTAGTTATTAAAATTTGTTTCAAGTCGATTCCAACGTGTATTACGCAATCAGGGTGTAGCACCTTAATTGCATAATACACGATCAATTACAACCTACAGAATAGTTTTGAAACAGATTGCTAATCCATTGCTTCATAAGTTCGAAAAATAATTCTGCTCGACAACGTAAATAACACAATGAATGTTGTTGAACTGTCAAAATGAAACAGATTAGTCTCAGTCGTTTACGAAAATGTGTTACGGAATTAGATAGCAGAGTTTGCCGCCCATGGGCCTCCGACTTGGCTTCACATGCCGTCGAGAAATAGGTAGGTAGTATCGGCACTATGGTGGCGATAATAATAGGTATACTCGGTATCAATGTAAAACCAGAGGATTTATTTTATGAGCAAATTGACTACCGACTTAACTTGTCCGTATATTCAAATCACAACTGTTATATTTGTTTGTATCTGTGACCCGGCAAATTGTCGTGGGGTGTCAAATAGCGAATCAAAAAAATTTCTAATTGTGACTAAAAGTCATGAATCAACCTGATTAATCATGCCAACAAATTAAGAATTTCATGTACCGCATTATTTTTTTAACGTTACCTTTTAACGGGCTCAAAAACACTGTACAACTGTTGCACTTCTCTGAGGCCGTAAGAATGTTAAGGCCTCTAAGAAAAGCAACAGTTTTCATTAAAAAAAAGAACTCCCTCCCAAAAACCGATGAAGGGAAATAACCAATCACATTGCAGCATTATTCGCAGCACGAGTACACCAGATTGCCCCCTCTATTCCTGACCCCCCCATCCCTGATGTTACCGCTCTCATTCCTTTTTATGATCCCCGGTAACGCGGAAAGTACGGGAGACGCTAACTGATACCGAAGCGGACTGGCTTCAAGTAAGACAATAACAGATGTACCGATAGCTCAGCTACAGTGCTGACATCTAAAACTTACGGAAGTATTTTACAACTTGAGAACGGTTTAAAAATGTTTACCGTCCCTGAAGTTTTGGATAAATTGTTTTTGTGTTCGTCTTCTTTAGTAGCTTTGTTAAAGGAGTGGAGTCTGGCAAAATGTTTGTGAGTAAAACTTAGAACTTTATTTACCTACGTACTATAACATAGAGTGCGCGCAAGATAAGTCTGCACGCGACTGGTGGTGCTTTTTCGGGCGTGTCAGACTCTTACTGACTTAAACCCACCCGTGTTCCTTTAGTTGCCTGTTGCCAAGGGTCCCGGTATCCCTTTCGGACTTTCCCGCAACCCTGGCAGGGCGACTCGTGGTGCTGGCGTGCTTAATTCTATACTCAAACTGTAATATTTAAAATATTAAACCTTATATTTATAATTTACATAAAAGACAAGATGGCGGCATACAATTAGTTCCTTCCGATATCAGACGCGCGCAGACAAACATAACTCGAAAACTAGGAAACTTCGCGGAACATACATAAGGGTGATACCCAACGACACGAGGGACCTAATTTTTATTTTTTGGACCTCAATGTTTCGGCCTCTTATTATTTATTTCCATCAATCCCTTAATCCCAGTTCTATCTGGGGCATTCTGTACAGCGGCGCCAGGACGCTCTGTCCTGGGTTGTCTATGAGTTAGGTTCTGCGCTTTCATCTCCCTCTCGAAACGGGACCATCATGTACAGAGGGTCTTCCTAACAAACGCCTGGGAAGCCAGGCGTTTCGTAGGGATATCTCTCTATGAATATAATTCCATGACTGGAATAAGTACAAAGTACTATTTATTTTATGATTTAAAGCATCAAAACTACACGACCACTTTCCCTGCCTTTTAAAAACGGAAAAATTCAACATAAAAATGTAACATTCACAATTATTTAGAACGTGCGACATAACCACATAACCTCAAAGATTTATGACACCACAGACTATATTAAACTTCCTCGCTAAGATTTTTATTCTATTTTTAGAGCTCAGCATCACTATATTAACGTAAACACGAATTTATTACAACGACTAGGAAGCTGGGACGCACGTAGAACAAGGGGACGGCTCATAATTAAAAAAATCTTGTACATACGTGGAAAAAGGTTTTATTACACAAAAGTTGTGAACAAATGAAGTACGGCGAATTAGGACGCATGCGGGGTCCGGACTTTTTAGGGTTGCCAAGTAAAATTTGAGCTACAAAATCCGTGAAATGAGACCGTGTGGTCAGATTTTTTTTTTGGATTAAAACAGACTCGTTCGTATTCGTTTCCATAAAATCAACTTTGTTGATGTTCGAAAGTTTAAGTTGAATAATAAATATGAGGTAGATTAGCGCGACATACATATTAAGATGTTTTTTTTTTTATTGTTTAAACGTAGGATCAAAGAGACCGACAGCGAAATTTTGTAAAACTACGTCTCAACAACAGTAAATCGGTAGGTATTTGAGATAAGATTCTAGAACACACGCTAAAAATTAAAACATTTTACTAAAACTACAATTTGACACCAGGCACTGGGTAGTACCAACTTTTAAAAATATCGTTTCGGTCTTGGACATAAAAATAGTTAACAGAATTAAGCCGAGCGAGCGAGCGGAATTCTGACGAGTTTCTAATGAACCGTCTCCTATTAGCGAGGAATTTTCACGTTCTCACGAAATATGAGAGCTTGCCACACTAAAAAAATAATAACCGCAGGACGAAGTGACGTAATTTAAGTAGGGAAGTCCGTTATGTAAGTCCGTGCTGGACGGTTATTCTTTCAGTATTTTTGGAGGTAGTTTGAAAATTGTTGTGATAATTTTGAAAAGGGAATATAATATTTTGCGAGTACGTAGTGCTTGTATTTTGAAATTAAGCCGTTGGTCGCGGTTGTCATTTGTAGATCTTTGACAGTTGTTACGGGTCGTCAGAAGCCCGATCGTCTGACAATCAGTCTTACCAAGGGGTATCGTCGGTATTACCCAGTTACTGGGTTGTGGCGGTCAGTTATGCAGTCGCTCCATGTAAAATACCGGTATTCAGCTGCATCCGGTTACACTGGAAGCCGACCCCAACATAGTTGGGAAAAGGCTAGGCAGATTGTTTTTATGATAGCAAATTATTCATACTGCTGCAGCAACATGAATTGTTTATCTAAAATCTTAAAACTGGAATAGTAGCCGCATCATAAAAGCCTGCATTCAAAATACAAATAGCCTGTACCAACATAGACAAAAGCTGACGCCATCAAAATCATGCAATCTGTTTGTGCGAACTTTTTAAAATTCCAATTGGAACGCAGCAATCACTAGGAAGTGACACATCAAAGTGACGCGCAATAAAGCGTCCCATTCGAAATACGAATTTCGCGCCAAAACACCGGACTGGCCACTGACGAACAACCCTTTTTCATGTTTTTGCTATGAATTTTTAGTGTTCCATGTTTAAAATTTGCGGTTTTTAGGCTATGTTTATATTGATTTGTTTATTTATGCCGTCCGTCGCAGCCGTTATAAATATGGATGTCGATACGTACAAATCGGTGCCTCGTTTAGTCGTTTATAACCGAGTTTAAAACAATAGTGGCAGATTATTTTTACGCCAGTCATCAATAAATTGCACGTAGTCGCGGCAGTGACATTTCAACACACGATCATAACACCCAACGTCTCACATGTAATTAGCAATCGATTCAATCGATTAAACAAATAAATCGACTCCATAACTGAACCGTGCAATCGATCAATAGGCAAAGCGGCCGAACAATACAAGAACTAATCGGAACTTTTAGTTAGTTTGGTAAACTGAGATCTACCGGCGCTTCGGGTAACTTTTGATTAGCCAAGAGATGCCCAATGGTCTTCGGTGATCTGCGAATGTTCTTACTTTTGTTTATTTGTGTTTACCGTGCGTTAAGTAAACGAGATTTGCGCAACTCAATTACACTTAGTTGTTATGGTTTAATCGGGCCAAGTCAATTAATTCGTTATTGAAGGCGATCTATCGATACTTCGTAGTATCGATAATATTTGTCTGTAATGAGCATCGATGCCAATCGTAATAATTGGCTCGAAGTTGTTAAATTGTTGGTAAAGAAGAAGGAAAAGGTCTTAAAATTAAAACTAAAGCACGAAGGCGTTGCCGTTCAAATTTTTTTGCGAAACAAATAATGTTAACACTATCAATTATCAATATATATATATGTATAGGTATATTCCACATCAATTATATATCTTGCCTATTCTACTACAACCTAATCTTTAACCCGTAAATGCAGGGTGTCGGAACGTCGAATTAATGACGGGGTCTCGCCGGCCTCAAGCCACTCGTAATCTCCAATCAGACGCTGCTTATTGTACCGAATTAAATAGTGCTCCAGTTCACGGATCATCGCCTTTGTGACCGGTCAGAGCCTCCATGTCAGTGGAGCTTGTGACTTTGTTGTTGTTTATTAATTTGTTGGTCGAAAGAGTAAAATGAAATTAAAAAACGGCCTTGTGTAGCTGCGCCCGCCGGGGTTTCACCCGTGTCTGTCGCGATCCTGTGAGATTATCGGGATAAAAAGTATCCTATGTCCTATTCTAGGTCATGGTCTACTCGTGTGCCAAATTTCATCCAAATCGGTTTTGTCGTTTTAGCGTGAAAGCGTAACAAACAAACTAACTTTCGCATTTATAATATTAAGTTAGGATAATTAGGATGTCAATAGAGAGAGAAGGAAATACGAAAACACTAAGGGACATCGCGCACTCGACGGCTATACCTAACTCCGGCCAGTCGCGATCCGTGACCCGGTCTGCGGCTAGTTGGCCGATTAGCCGTTGCGACCAAATACACGATTCGTATCGGTTTCTATAGTTTAATCTGGTCGTGGCCGTCTAGAACGCGAGATAGATTAATAAAATTACTCGTCGTAAGATATAAGGCGTTGCTTAATTTGGGGCAAAGGATACATTTTCTTGTTTTGTAGGTCATAGATATTACGTCCAGGGACATATTGGTGATAGCACTACGTTGCCACAGGCACATACAAAGTCCTATAGGTGTTATAACTATAGTTAGTAGAAAGGGCGAACAATTATAAAATGCGAAAATTAATAGAATTTTGATAACATTAAACAACAAGCAATATCGATCGACAAGATATTATGTCTTACAGACAAAGTTAATAAAATTTATTCGAACATATAAATTTCTAGGAAAGATAATAAAATTGCTACAAGGATGCTATATAATTAGGTATGTCCTGTATCCGCTTGGCTCCGGCACTATTAGGAACCGCAATTGTAGATTATTCTTCCACACATTCGTTACAAGAATATACAACAATAATACATACAGAATCGATTCGCCTAACTTATCAACTAAATTAAATTTTTCATTCAATGCGCGCAACTAGAAAAATTGGGCGAACGAAATTTATTTCTAATAAATTTCGTTCGCCCAATTTTTCTAAACGCCCGTCATATCCGAAACGCCCCACAAAAAGAGATAAATCAAAAATGAAATGTAATAAACAAAATAGCATATTGGTCGAGGGGCCAGTGTATTATTAACGAAACATTTCAACCTCCCCTCAAGTTATTATTACAGTAAATAAGTAATTTCACTATTGCCATTTGTCACGTCAGCCGACGTGTTTACTGTTACTGTACAGGAAACCACGTACGAAATAACAGCAGTCTAAGTAATACGATTTGCCCTTAGGGATTTTGGTTATTACGAAATATTACAGATAGCAATATAGTTACAACGTCCCGATGGTCAATCGAAACCCAACTATTATTGAGAAGATTTTCGCTCAAGCGAAATTGTCGCATCGAATGGGTTAGGTCGTTGGTCGTACATCAAAGCGATGATTCTGGTGTTCAAGAACGCGAAATCCCGTTTAGATCGTAGTAAGAGCCAATATGTGTCGGTCTTCATTGAAATCCTGAAGCTCGAAGGTTTATTGGCAATTGGCGATAGGTCGGGGTTCTAGAGACCGTTTGGTGATCGCTGGTTGTAAAAATCTTTACGGCGTAGATATAAACTACGGCAGCGTAGGGTTAAGTGTGATTAGGGTATGCTGCGTGTTGCGAAATCGACACCTTCAGATGAGGGGTTATTGCCGTTTTGAATTCAGAACGCGTTGAATGACTTATATGATTTAGTAATTTGATCTTGCAGCCATACATTGATCAAAAAAGCTTTACAGCACTTAGATATGACTTGTTTTGAACAACATCGGAACACCTCATGTTCTTTGTTTTTTTCTATAAATATTGTGTGCCTTACCTGGGTCAAATAAATTTATTTTCTTTCTTTCTTTCATTCTTTCTTTCACACTTAAGATTGGAAATTGGTAAAAATTGAAAATGTTGACCGTTCAAAATTGGAAATTGAAACGAAATTCCATCTTGCGTTTATAGGTATAGTATAAAAATTATTAATTTCCTCATCAATAAATAGAATAAAGGAATAATCATACTACTCATTATAACAGAACCACTCCAGCGCAGTACCACCCACTTGTCGCCAACGCAACGTTAGCAAGACGACCGGCCGACGGCCAGCAGCGACCGCTGCTTGCCTCATTGTAGGTGAGTATAAGTTCCTTGCTGCTGGCACGCCACCGGTGAGATGACAGCTTGTTATGTCAGCATTGACAGCCTATACTCTGACCACAGACCACAGTCACTTTTTTCGGTCTAACTCTAATTCGCCAAGTGTGCAAAAGCGAAACGAACTTGGTTCCAACCGGGTGTTTATGCCTCTCGAATATTTTTTTCTCTCTTTCTTCATGCTAATATTTTCGGCAAGTTTATTTGAATGAATAGATGAATGAAACAAACGTTACCTCAGACTACAAGGCTCCCTTGCACTACTTAATCCTGTTCCCGGTATTTCTACGTTCCCCTTTTCATCGTCCAGCTGACATTTCAACAACAGGCGTCTGGAGGGTTACGTCAGGTGCAGAACATTGGAGTCTCTCCTTTGTTTTGGCACTTGCAGTTATATTTCCAAGAATACTAAGTATAGTTGACGCGTTTTAGCATGACAATAATAGCGGTCATTGCCCTTTACACAGAGATATAATATTAGGTCCCCACCTGTGAAATTGGCGTTTTTTTCTCACTAATAGAGAACCTCGTCACTTCTATGATTTAAAATATTCATCAATTTCTTGGTATTATATCGAATAATGACCATCATAGACAATTAACAATAGTAAAAAAACCTTATTACTTATAGTTTTCTTAACATAAAAAATACCTTAAAAATGACTCCTCATTTTGCTAGCAGAAATGACAACAATTTTTTTTTTAACTTACCCAAAACTTTTTTTTGTCGCTTAATCTAAGTGGCTTTGTTATCTTAGTTTTTAAACATTAGTGCATAAAAGTTATAAAACAGTAGTGTTCATGGTTGTTATATAAATTAAGAAAACGTTAGTATGAAAAATGCAACTTCTTTAAAATTCCCCATACAAAACACCAATTTCATAGGTATAGTGGGTAGGTAATAGGTATAGGTAGAGACCTAATATTACATAGAGTGCGCGTATTGCACAAATCGCTTAGTGCGCATCGTAGACAAGTGAGCTATAGATTAGTGTTGAGTAGGACATACAAGAGGCACTTCAAATGTCCCATACAAAATGATTGAATGTCCCAAAACCTCAAAATAACATTATGTACCGCTTCACTGTGACATACAAATGAGTGAATCTCGAACTGACAAGTGAGTGAGTGTGGTGAGAAACGTCGTGTTGTTCAAACCCGTGTCTACTGTTCATAGTTTGTTGCGCGCACTCTATTCTATAATTATATCTCTATGGCCCTTTCCCTAATATCTCTCCTTAGGGACTCATACAATTGCGGGAAAGTCCGAAAGGGATACCGGGACCTTGGCAACAGGCAACTGAAGAAACACGGGTAGGGTTTAGTCAGTAAAAGTCTAACACGCCCTTCCGCACCACCCAGAGCAGGAGAAGTCTTTGGATGTTGTCCCACAATAAAAAAAAAAAGGGTCCCATACAAGAAAAGTTCCCACGATAGATATTGATATTGATTCAGGACGTCAACGGACTTTATTTCAGTTTTTGAAATAAAAAATATAAGAGATGAAAAAAAAAAGAGAAATGAAAAGGTCAATGACCTCTATTGCCATGGCGACAACTATATAGCACTAGTTTCTTGGAAACCATATCAGTAATTCTTCTATTAATCTTATGTAATCTAAGCCACAGTAAAATAAAGTAACAGTATTATGTCTCAGCAGTGACCTAGAAATTATTTACTTACGGCCGCTCGGTAGATAAACCTTCCATGTCCGTGCGACAACGTGCGACAACCGTCTTAAATATTGATTCATCATCTGCCTAGCCTTTTCCCAACTATGTTGGGGTCGGCTTCCAGTCTAACCGGATGCAGCTGAATACCAGTATTTTACATGGAGCGACTGCCTATCTAACCAGTAACTGGGTAACACGATACCCCTTGGTAAGACTGGTTGTCAGACTTTCGGGCTTCTGACGACCCGTAACGACTGTCAAAGATCCACAAATGACAGCCGGGAGCAACGGCTTAACGTGCTTTCCGAGGCACGGAGGAGTCTCGATATGTAAAGATGGTCACCCATCCACGGACCAACCCCGGCAAGCGTAGCTTAACCTGATGGATCGACCCGTGCGGCTGTTATTACTTAGCACGAGTCTAAAATATTGATTATGAATTGCAATTATAACACTGAATTTAAGTTGTAACCGGTTTTTTAAAAAAGGCATTTGGAAACCAAATCCTTTTTTTACAACTAAAACTAAACATTCGGTGTTACGATATTATTTAGGTATTGCATTTCATAATCAATATTTTAGACAGTTGTCTAGCCATATTTCATTTTTCCATACAGTAATATTGCCAAATTAATCAAAACAGCAAAATTTTTGACATCTATTTGCGAAGTTGCCAACTTTCAGCGCAAACGCTCTTAATCTGATGCTAGGATTGACACTTCACCCTTAGTTTTCATGGTGAGATTTTAACTGAATAGGTAGGCAGGTTTTAATTTCAGTTTTTGTTGAGCTACAGGGTGTAAGTGTAAACACTCTTCTCATTCAAACCATGGGTAGTTGACTTAAATATAAAAATAAATTACTGAACACACCAAACAAAACGTTATTTTAATTAAAATAGTTTTAAAAGTTTCTATCCGACACCGTGCTCGCTAGCGAAACAGCTGACTGACTACGACGCGAGGGGTCACGCTCGCGGCCGGTCAGGTAACCCCCCGCCCATGTTGAGACGCAAGTTCGTTGCCCTAGCGCATAGGGCAACGAACTTCCGTATCTTGTGGTAAAATGTAGATTTAAAAAAAAATTAAAAAAAGTTGTAATTTTCCATTGATATTACGTTCTATAAATGAAACCAAACCACTGGTTTCAAGGATAACGGTGTTTACCCTAACACCCTGTAATGGTTAATCGTGCTTATTAACCGACCATAAGCACCGATTTTAGTAGGTACCTACAAAAGAATGGAGGCCAAAATATGTTAAAAGATTAAACAAGTCAAGCAGAAACCATTTCACTGTCACCGTAATTTCCAAAATGGATGTTTTAAAACAAAAATCGTTGAAAACAAAGCTAAATCCCAGTACGACATGTTTGCTAAATATCGTTCCCGTGTCGTTGTCTCGTAAATCTCTATATATACTAACGGATAATGTTGTTTGTCCGAGTTTATGTCTGACTTCAACTTCATTACTGGTGGGAATGGGGTTGAATGGTTGGTTATTTCTTACTGGCGCGTTAGGATTTAAAGGAAAAATACTAGTTTTAGTTCAGTTTTTACCCAACTACGACGAAGAAAAAAAAGAGTTATGATTTTATGACCGGTATGTATGTATGTATGTAGAGGAGCTCGTGGCTAAGTAATAACAGCCGCTCGGGTCGATCCATCAGGTTAAGCTACGCTTGCCGGGGTTGGTCAGTGGATGGGTGACCATTTTCACGTATCGAGACTCCTCCGTGCCTCGGAAAGCACGTTAAGCCGTTGGTCCCGGCTGTCATTTGTGGATCTTTGACAGTCGTTACGAGTCGTCAGAAGCACGAAAGTCTGACAACCAGTCTAACCATAGGGGTATCGTATTACCCAGTAGGGGTTGTGGAGGTCAGATAGGCAGTCGCTCCATGTAAAATACTGGTATTCAGCTGCATCCGGTTAGACTGGAAGCCGACCCCAACATAGTTGGGAAAAGGCTAGGCAGATTGATGTATGTAAGTATGTATCTATGTATGTTCATCTGTTCCCTCATATATTCAAAACGACTCATCACAATTTGACAAATGAGATATCGTTGGAAGCGTCTTGATCGTCCGCTGGTTATAGACTATATGCCGTCACATTAAGTTGAAAATAGCGCCTTCTAGATGACATAAAGTCTTGAACGAAATACAAAATATTTTTTAATCATACCATGTTGGGTATCAAATTTATTTTTTAGTGGTGTGATGGCCCAGTGGTTATGTCCTCGTCTCTCATGCATGAGGTTGAAGCTTCAAATCTTACAGGCACTTTTGTCTTTTTCGATTCATATTAACCACTTTTTGAAATCACATATAAATCTTTTTCTATAGGATTAAACTATTCAAAGCCCTTATTCTCCCTGATTTCAACCAATTTAAAAATTAATAAATGATAATGGGAGCAGTGGTGGCCCAGTGGTAACGGCCTTGAATTATAAGTTTGTAGGTCGTGGGTTCGAACCCAGGCGCTTTACTTTGTGTAAATAATTTCATCACCACTGCTCTCAAACCGGTGAAGGAAAACATCGTGAGGAAACCGGCATGTCCTAGAACCAGAAGACATGTGATATCTACCGTACCAACTCGCAATAGGCCCACGTGATAGATTACAGCCCACTTCCCCTCGAAGAGAGGAAGCCTGTGTCCCAGCAGTGGGAACATTATAGGCTGATTATGCAATAAGTAATTTACAAATTGATGAAACGTTTTAGCTTGATAGGGGATCAAGCTAAAACGTTTCATCAATTTTCAATTCGTCAAACCAATACGATCCACTAAAAAAAATCAAGTAACAAAAACTAAAACCCAACTACGACTTAAAAGGTATAAACAAGACACTACAGACAGACAAATTAAAAATCCGGATCCGGTTCACACGTGTTAGGGCATAAATCGAACAGATTACGTGTGACTCCGGATTTTTAATTTGTCTGCCTGCTGTCTTGTTTATACCTTTTAAGTCGTAGTTGGGTTTTAGTTTTTATTACTTGATTTTTTTTAAATTCTTTTGGGGTTATAATATATATATTTTTGAAATGTGCTCATTAAGCCCTTTCATTTGACACCCAACATGGTACGATTAAACCATATTTTTTTTTAAGTTCCTCACTTTATGTCCTCTAGAGGGCGCCATTTTTAATTTAACGTGACTTCACATAGCCTATAACCAGCGGACAATCACGACGCTTCTAACGATACCTCATCTATCAAATTGTGATAAGTGGTTTGGAAGATAGGAGGGAACAGATGAACATACATACATACCGGTAAAAATCATAACCCTCCTTTTTCTTCGCCATAGTTGGGTAAAAAGTACTACAGTACACCATATCAGTACTACAGTACACCATATCATTTATTTTCTTTCTTTCTTTTATCTTTGTTTTCACAAACCGTCCCATAAAAACAATAGGGTTTTAAGTTCCAACAACCTTTTATCTCGAATTGTTTCAGGATGCAGGATCCCTTTCATACCGACATTCTGTGGCGTCAAATGTTTGTCTACCGTCTCGCTCTAACGTTTCATGAATGAAAGGGATGTAACAATTGATTTGGGAATAGACCAATGGGTAATATGTTGGCTACTTTGAAGTGTAAATCTGATGCTGGTATAAATATCCAAATATGTTAAAACCTTTCAAAATGTGGGTAGTCTCTAAAATAAGAGAAGAGAGAACGCTCGGTTTTATAAAGAAAGAAAGAAGGAAAAATACACCTTAAAACCCCTGAATCACTTATATTTTTTAACAAATATATAGATACAGGTGCCAATGATGGATGAGCTCGTGGCTAAGTGCTAATAGCCGCAAGGGTAGATCCGTCAGGTTAAGCTACGCTTGCCGGGGCTGATCCGTGGATGGGTGACCATCCTTACATATCGAGACTCCTCCGTGCTTCGGAAAGCACGTTAAGCCGTTGGTCCCGGCTGTCATTCGTCGATCTTTGACAGTCGTTATGGGTCGTCAGAAGCCCGAAAGTCTGACAACCAGCCCGGGGTATCGTATTACCCAGTTACTGGGTTGTGGAGGTCAATAGGCAGTCGCTCCATGTAAAATACTGGTATTCAGCTGCATCCGGTTAGACTGGAAGCCGACCTCAACATACTCGTAATTGGGAAAAGGCTCGGCAGATGATGATAATCTTTAAAAAATGCAGTGTTTCTACAACATTATTTTTTATTTATGCTAAACCCGAAAAGGGGTCATTGTACTCATCATATTGACCGACTTTTTCTATGGGGCCAAACTAGAAATCGCGAATAAAAAATCAACTGTTCCATACATTTTATCTATTTAAGGCCGGCTTTTTTCAAGCTTCTTAGGTATCAAAGCAGTACCTCAGCCCCCGCAATCGACAAGCCATCGTAACAAATGACGAAAACACTGCACAACACACACACGTACTCATAAATCAGAACGTACCATACAATCAATAATAAACCTTATCCCATCAAAACAGCGTGCATTTACCATACGCCGTACATACTCACACTTAAACATAGATACGACACACTAGATGCGTTTTCCGCGCTCACAAAAACATTTGATGCTACGTAATGCACACATGCTCAAAAGGGGCGGGCATTAAAAAGTATAGGTACAGCGACTGAACACTTATGTGTGTTCAGTCGGGGTTCTTTACCTTCTAATGCCCGCCCCTTTTGAGCATGTGTGTAACTCTAGGGAAGAGGGGTTGATATTTATAAATATTTGATCGATAAAAATATCGATGAAAACTGGATATTATTATCTATGATGAAAACCGACTGCAAAAAAGAGAAGTATTTTTGGGGCGTATTTTGACATTATTAAAACCAAATTAAGTAAAATATAATTCAAAATTCAAAAGTCATTTATTAATAAAACTGAAATAAAATGCATATAGACTCTAAAAAAACTAGATCTATAAGTAATTATTATATACTAACGGCTGAAATAACTAGAACGAAGTGTGAAATATGTACCTACTATGTTTAAAAAAAAAACATATCCGTGTTATTTATGAATAAAACAAGTGTTACACTTCTATAAATTTCACTCCACATAAAATTTCCATACCAGGGGCCTTTTAGGAAAATCGATTCTTAATGAGTAAACTCCAATAATATTATTTAATATAAATAAGCAAATGTAAAAAAAAAACACCGTAACAACGAGTAACAGTTATCGATATCCATATCTCAGCGCGGTTGACAAATTGCAGAATAAACTTTCATAGTAATATAAATTCATACGACAATCGACATTATTGTCGATAGCCTACGTTAGAATGTCTCACCACATCACTAACTTGTCGCGCGCCGCCCGGCGTACTAAGCGAGCTAACGCTTACGTAAAGTATCGTTTTGAGAGTTTTACATTGCTTTTCCAGTCCCTTATCGAAACACTTAGGTACTAGTTAAGAAGCAATGTATTTACTGCAAACATAGTACGGTCGCTATGATATTTGAAAACAAAAATAATGTAGTAAAGTATCGTTTTGTGAGTGTTACATTGCTTGTCCAGTCACTTAGTGACACACTTAGGTAGTAGTTAAGAAGCAATGTATATACTGCATAAATAGTACAGTCGCTGTGATATTTGAAATGAAAAATAACGTAATAGAGGCAAGAACTCAACCGGCGGGGGTGGCGGGCTCGCAAAAATTGGCACACGTCCGACCTCCAACACGTTCCGCTCGGGACTAAAGGACGCGTGACGCGCGCATGAAAAGATGAAACCACTTAGTTTTGAAATTAGTGGTATAAATATTTTAATATTTCACATTATGTCAGCGCATATTTAACATATTTTTTACGACCTTTATTATGGTATAAGTTTTATTATTCAAAGCCTAATAAAACTCAAATAAAATAAGAAATTAGACCGAAATTAGACTTGTCTTTGCGATTTAATTGGATGCAGTAAAGTGCAAGTAATCGTGTATCGCATAGCCGGAATCTAAAGATCGAAGTATGAATTATGTAATATGTTTTTTTCAAAATTTAAATCCGTGCTATCTCTACGAATAAATCACAATAGAAAACGACGGTTTTTAGGGTAACATCGCCTTAAGTGAACACAAATGTATGGTACAGCACATTTTTTTTTCGCGATTTTAAGGTTTGCCCAATAGATTTTTTAATGATGAGTACAATGACCCCTTTTCGGGTTTAGCATCAACAAAAAATAATGTTGTATAAAACTTCAGCTACATTTGAAATAATCAAAAGAAAAGTTGCTTCAATTTGTACAACATTGTAGGTTTCTAGTGTTTGAGCTTGAAGCGAATCCAAGTTTCGAATCAACAAACAACAATAACTTGTAACAATGTAAGCATGGAGCAGATCTGAAGTTGTGGTCACATTTGGGTTAGACAACTATACTTAGGAGCAAATTGTCTAGTCTACGCTACTTTTCCTGAATATCAAAGTTGAGACCATAAATGCTTCGTAAATATGACCTCTTACTGTTATTTTATATCAATGAAATTGAGAAGATGAATATATGAAAAGGAGAAATACTGTGGGATTTTTTTTATTTTGCTATGTCCTTGTATCTTATCTCTGAGTTTGAAAATGCAAAAGATTTGTTAAAAAAATACAATAGACGCAGATATATTAAGTAACCTATTCCGCTTGACTTGAGTCAAGCGGAATAGGTTACTAAATATATCTGCGTCTATTGTATTTTATAATGGATTTCTGCAAATTCACGCCTGAATCAATTAACTATCTTAAAGATTTGTTTTGAATTACATAAAATTATTTTTTATTTATTAACTAGCTGATGCCAGCGACTTCGCCCGCGTGGATGTCGGTTATTATATATTAAAACCTTACTCAGAACCACTCTATCCATTGGTGAAAACAGCTTGAAAATCGGTGCAGCAATTTTTGAGTTTATCGCGAACAGGACGACAGACAGACGCGGCGGTGGACTTTGTTTTCTAATATGTAAGGATAGTGTGTGTGCCTTTACTAAGCTTTCTGTATAAAATTATTAAAAAAGTAGTATATATCATGTAGGTAGTGTTTACACCCCAAGAAGTACTGATAAGTATCAGAAGAAGCTTCAGAAGGTTATCATGAATCGGCTAAACAATGGGAAAATATTCCATTCAGAATACAAATATTACTAAGAATATAAATTCCCCACAATACTCCAAAATCAAAGATTTAAATATGTCTAGAAAGACTGTCAAAGCTGTGAACTCGCAGAAAAAAATAGCGTCCAACTGTTAGCCGCTAAATGCAACTAGAAAAGGAAAATGACAGCACAATGACGTGTCGCTAGTGTAAGACGTAGCTGTCACGCAGTTGACTTGTTTGTTTTAGTTCTTTCGGAGCGCGACACTATATCTGGACATATCAGTCGTTGATTCATACGATACGTATGAATCAACTACGCACACGTAAGTACAGTCACGGACTTTAATTGATGAGCCACCTTCAAACTTTTCAATTTTGCAGTTTAATACATTCACAAGATTACACGATTAAACACGAACTCAAATCGCAAGCTCGTAAACAAGATGACAAATAAATTACTTTTAATCGGAAATATCCATAAAGGTTGACTAATAAGTTCTCAATGATAAAAATAAATACAATGTTGCATTAAGTTTATCCAATCTATTTGATACCGTCCTCCTTTGAATCATAGCTCATTAACTCGATAATTATGAAAACTTAACTGAAGACAGTGTTAGTTGAAATATCGATGTCAGAGAATTTCTCCGTACGCTAACTTTACTATCGCAACAGTAACCTAGCAACAATTGTTTATCGTTGCTATGTTACTGTTGCTAGACCTGCAATTGGTTGACTTTGAGTAGTCACTCTGCTGTCAAGTTTGTAGTTCTGGCTCTCAGGTTAGCCAACCGATAAAGATATGAAATATAATTTTCTTCTTCTAATACGAAGACATATGACTTTGCGTGTCGGGAACCGAATAAACCCGATTTGCATTACACGGCTAAAATACGAATAGTGCCAGGTGGCTCATCAATTAAAGTCCGTGACTGTACGTGTACGTACTTTGATAAATAATCAAAGTCTACAATATATATAACGACTATCGTATTGAACCAATAAAACAGTTCCACTTGCACACAGTCGTGTTTAACACTTAATTTATCGCTCGAACAAACACGATCCTCTTTGACATTTAATTTAGAAGCATCACGTAAACACCAACCCACAATCCCCACAGTACTACAATATAATTCCGGCTCAAATCAATGATTATAATAAACGTGCGACCAATCCCAGGGGATTACCCCTTTAGTCCACAATTTAGTACACCGAATTGCGATGTACCCTCCCCTCTACCTATAATAAAATGGCAGGAAGAAATATTAAAATGTCTGTGGAAAGGCCTGATTAAAACTGGCTATATTTTTAGGGTAAGTTACTTTCATTTTGGGGAATTAAGGTTTAGGTTAGCAAAGGAGATGGCTGAATGATCTTTAGTATACTTACCTGTTAGATTGGAAGCTAACTCCAGTACAGTCTTTTTTTTCTCTTCGTGTGGTTTGTGACTAACCTGAGGACAATTCCTTTTTGATGAAAGTTCGCATTCGCATCTCATTCGCAATCTGTCAAAAATACAATCAATTTACCAACATTTTTGACAAGTTTGACAGATTGCGACTTGAATGTGAAAGTTTTTAAAACTTATAAAAATTGCCTTGGTGTCAGAGTTTTAAAGCTTGGGCGACTCCAAAACTTTATTTTAAAACCGTTTTTAAAACGACGTTTTCCTTCTCCGTTTTTAAAGCTAGTGATGAATGCGAAAAGTCAGTGGTGCGTAACTTGGCAGTCTGACGGTCACACCACTAGGCTATCGATGCTTCAACAGCACAGTTGGAAAAAGGTATCAATGATAAAGTAAGAAGTTTTGAATAAGATTTAGCAATAAAGACAAGCATTCCGTACTTTGTGTAAAATACTTAACTAAACAGAAGTCATTGGACGCATAAATTATTCGCTAAGAAGCTCCTTTCACAAACGGTTCAAGGAAGCGAATAATTAAAAATTAAAACTATGAAAAGAGGATTCATTTCAGTTCATATTTTTTTAAATAATGTGCCTTTATAGTGCTTTCATCCGAGAATGGTAAAATTATTTTATCATTTATGAAATTATTTTTGCTGATTTCAAAAGGTTTTATTTTCATACAGACAGTTCGTTTGTGTGTTTGAAAGTGTTATTAAAGCATTAATTACCGTGGTGTTTATTTTATTTTAATTTTTTAAGTTATTATATTATTTACTTCATAATGCACATGGGACATACATACATAAACTCACGCATTCTTCCCATGGGGGTAGGCAGAAACTACAGAATGACACCTGCTACGATCCTTACATACTCCTTTTGCTTCGTTTACGTTCATACATCTGAGAGGCTAGACAAAGTGACATTCTATCAGCGGTAACGATGATGGAATAGGCAAAAATGTATAGGACTGACTTATGCTATCGAAAAGCTTATGTCATTCCTGTTGAAAGTCATTGTGGAAATACGAAACGCTTTCGAAGCGATTGTCACTTGTCTATGCCCTCTGGGGGCTAACGACACCGCTTACAGCAGTATTATTTTAAACTTACTTCAGTGGGGGAAAGAGATGGAGCTATACGTCCTGTAGAGCTTCATCTCTTTCGTACACTGAAGTAATATTAAAATAATACTGCTATAAGCGGTGGTGGTAGGCCCCCAGTACGGTTGCGAGTACTACGCACCTGACCTTTCTAAAGAAAGTCACCATTAAGGTATACTTACTATGTCCTTTTAGATAAGAATAAGAATAAGAATAAATTTATTTTCAAAAGTTTATACATTATTGGATTGAACTCCTAGACCTCACACTAGGATACCCTGTGTTGTGAGATCTAGGCTCCTTCGTTCCGTTAACAATTTTATTTATGGTGGTACATTTTTAAAGTTTAAAATAGATATAAAAAGAGTGTATGCATGGTGCTGTGCTTTGTGTGAGTTGTAATGGTGATAGATAGATAGAATACTCTTTACTAAGTACACCATAAAAATCCCCTAATGTCCTTTTAGGGCGTTTACTCCCGGCGTTTCAACTCACACCTGCCAGCTACCTTTTGTTAGTCGCGTTTCACTCATCCTCTCAGCATGAATAAACTACCTACCAAAACATACTCTTTAAAAAAAATTGTCTCACTACATCCTGAACTCAGTGTAGGTAACAGCCATTACTAACGAGTTGTAGGTCGTGAGTTCGAACCCAGGCAGGTTTGTGTAAGCATTTTCATCGCCACTGCTCTCAAAACGGTGAAGGAAAACATTGTGAGGAAACCTGCATGTCGTAGAACCAAAAATTCGAAGACATCTGACATCCACCAATTCGCACTGGGCCCGCGTGGTGGACGATGGCCCACTTCCTCTCACAGAGAGGTGGCCTGTGCCCCAGCAGTTGGATCGATATAGGCTGATTATGACATTCAAATTACCGCTGTGAATTCCATACCTGACTTCGACAGTCCCCTGAAAGACATGAATAAAGCTATATTTAGGCACTTGGTAACAGTGTCCGCAATAAATTTGACGGCTTGACCTTTAGGACCGCCCCCGTCATGTCCGATGGGCAGTTGATGTAAATATTAATAACACCATGAAATTATTATGAACTACCCGGTTCCGGGTTTGTCGGTTATTCTGTTGAATTTACTGTTGATTATATAGCTGTTTTTAGGTAATTAATTGAAAAGGTATTGTGTTAAGTAAATTAGTAGTAAAACTATAAAGCATACGTTATCGTTGGGAGAGGCCAACAGCAGTGAACATACTGATATTAATGCAATGTACAGAAAGAAAGAAAGAAAAGGGTCAAGCTTTATCAACCAATAATAAACACCAATTCAATTCGAATCACTAATCTATCGAAAAGCGCAATTAAGTATATTATCCTGTCACATATCTATCGGCCATTGATCAAAAAGTTCCTCTTATGGCAATCGCCATGGTGATCACAATGGTTTTAAGCAGACTGGAGACCGTTGCTAACTTTTTTTTATTTTTTTTTATTGTGGGAATTCATCCAATGACTTCTCCCGCTCTGCGCGGAGCGGAAGGGTGTGTCAGACTTTTACTGACTAAAACCCACCCGTGTTCCTTCAGTTGCCTGTTGCCAAGGTCCCGATTTTCGGACTTTCTCGCAACCCTGGCAGGGACCGTTTGTACCTGTCCTTATGACATAACTCTGCCAAGGAATGGATTGTATACATACCTTCCTAGCTGCCTTATACGACACTAGCTTCTAAGTTTATTGTTTTAACATTAAACATATCCAATGACACTCAGGGATAATGTAGCTTCCCATTCGTTCAAAAATTTTCAGAATCGGATCCGTAGTTCCGCAGATTACCCCCTACATACTAACTCAGACATTTTACCTCTAAAAAAAGGTAAAAGGTATCTATGTAAAAAAGTTTACATTGATTTTACGTTCTATAAATGAAACCAGACCACTGGTTACAAGGATAACGGTGTTTACCCTAACATCCTGTATAGTACTCGCGTGACTGCTAGTCACTGCCTGAGGCCTGAGGTAGACGGGGCAGGGCGCTATTGACAAAATTGGCAGACTGAGATAGCTTGACCTATGTCTACTTCCCCCGTGTCACCGCTCACATACCTTTTTTTTTATGTGGTATATCACCCGTGTTCCTTTATTTGCCTGTTGCCGCTTACATAGCTCAGATGGTGACTAGCAGTCGCGCGCGCACTATAGTATGACCTACTTTACAACATAAAGGTAATAAGAGTAACAAAATGCAAAGAGGTTTCGTAACTCTTTCCTTTTGCTCGCATTCGAGAGGTGTATTTGAAAGCATCTACGTTCTCACAATGATTCTATTTCTGTGGCTGTGGGTACTGCCCCTTGAGGTTATAGCTTTAAAACCAGCGGGTTTTATAAGCGGTTATATGGTAATTGATAAATCTTTAAGAACCTGAGAGCCTAAATAAGTGACAATCGCTCCGAAAGCGTTTCGTATTTCTACAACGACTTTCAACAGGATTGACAAAACCTTTTCGATAGATTATGTCAGTCTTATACATTTTTGCCTTTTCAATCATCGTTATCGCTGATAGAATGTCACTTTGTCTTTGCCTTTGATCGATGATTTTGTTAAAGATTCATCGTTATTTGTATAAGTGGGCTATGACGATATAACGCGAATGCTCGTGATCTTTGAACAAAAAACACTCCTAATGGTTCCTAGGCAAAAAAAGCGTTTTTATAAGCATATTTGTGGCACTTAATTAATAAATAAAATAAAAATAATAAATTTATTCAAAAAATAAAAATTGGTAAAATACAGTATAAGGCTTAGAAATAATATAGGTATTACAAAGTATGATGCCTGTACTAGGATAAACCTGTATCACAGGCGGCATTAGTTCTTATGATTATTATTAGGACAACTGATTTCTTAACAATATTTAACATAAGTTTTAAGAATAATGAATTAGCTAGTTAATTTATTATGTTATAATTTACTTAAACACTAATAATAAGATAAATAGTTGTTTGCACTTAGTTACACGATTATGATTGCGTCTGCAGTATTATTAACTAGGTTAAAACAAATATTGCATAATTCACCTTCATGGCTACATTAGATGTTGAAGAGGTGGGCTAATATGCTTAGACAGCGACAATTCACAAGTAAGTAGGACAGCGCAGTGGCCAGGGATATAATGTTTAAGACAAGTAGGTAAAATTATGTAAGGGTATGTACGCATTGACGATTTAACGCGAAGGTAATCGTATGGTTCCTAGACGAATAGAAATAAAACCATTTTTTTTTTAAATCACGTAGCTTCATGCCTAAAATGAAATTAAATTTAGGTAATGCCTTGAATTCTGTTATGGCGACACAATTAGGGAAACCATATAGTTTAGATGCAGCGAGAGGAGCTATCACAGCGTAATGTAATGTTTAATTTTAATTTCGTAATTTTTTATTTTGTTTGTACTACGTTAGTCTATTTTAGTTTTTTCTCAGTTTATTTTAATTTTATTTTTTTATGGTATCAATGTTATGTGCGCCGTAATTGTCATGTAAATTAGTCCTTTAGTTATTAAGATTATTTTCTATCATAAGTTATAATATATAAATAAATAAATAATGTACCCATCGCAATCGCTTTTGACAAGTGCACAAAAAACCATTTGATAAGAATGGATGAAAGTGAAGTGAATAAAAGGCTCTAAAAGTGTTTTTTTTACCAACTTACAACTTCAAACATTTGCACCTTTGCTGCATCACACACATACACGTGTCTACCAAAAACCCGTCTTCAAACCAGCCTGAAAATCCGCTCAAAACCCGACTTAAAAGCCCGACACTGCCCACATTCGGGCACGTCGCGCCGGTCCCTAAGCCATAAGCCGCGCCTTACCGAGATTACGCGAACGCGCGCGGGACATCCGTCATTGTCATGGTGTGCGAACGCCTTTACGATTAATTCGAAGGAAGATCATCTGTCGTAGATCAACCCTGTATTGTGGTTACCCTTTTGGTTGATGATAGAGGTTTAAGGGATCTTACGAGGTTGGAGATCTAACAATGGTGAGGAGGTTATGTCGTGTATTCACCCTTTGCGTAGTCGATTGTCATCGTGTAATCCGGTGATTTAAAATAAGGATTGTATAACAATAGTAAGAGGTTCGTAAATATTTACGAATTAATGTGTAAAGTAGTAGTACAACATGTAAACTTACCTCAGAAGGGGAATCATAGAATTCAAAAGAAACAAATAAATCAAGGCAATAATAATATTGATTAATTATTCAATACTTATTTCAGTTCAGTACAATTTACATTTTTACTAACCTTATAACTTGTCACTCCGGACTGACTCATGTCACCAGCTTATTCAATATTATTATATCATATCCTGCGAATAAATTTTGAAATTTTGACAGTTTTTCCATACAAATGTCAGACGACAATTTTATTCCACGGATAAAAGATATCTGACTTTGATTAAATCAGCCCTACAGATTATAAAACAAAGTCCTCCGCCGCGTATGTCTGTCTGTCTGTGCGCGATAAACTCAACAACTACTGCATCGATTTTCATGTTTTCACCAATGGATAGAGTGGTTCTCGAGGAAGTCGAAGGTATTTAAGAACCAATCTAATAACCGACATCCACGCGGGCGAAGCCGCGTATAAATCTACCTTCAAATAGATAACTTTTGTTACACACAATAACTACCCTCATTTCCAAGCTACGCTTATTTCCACAAAAGAGGCTGTAAACGTGCTCGCTATGAACCTAGTTACGGACGGTAACAGCTTACGAGCTACGACTCGTTTATCATGCCTTGCTGTCACTGCCCGGCGAAGCAACTGTATGGCTGTTGTTCTGCAGGTGACTGAGAGTGTAGAATAGAATAGAATAGATTACAATACTCTTTATTATGTACACCATAAAAAATACAGACACAAATGTAGAAATTTAACATAGGGTGACACAATGGGCGGTCTTATCGCTAAGAGCGATCTTTTACAGATAACAATAAAATAGACGAATAGTGACGAATAGTGTAGAATTGTTAGGAAGGGTTCTTTTTGAAGTGAAACATTCTTTAGGTGCGTTGAGCATTTTTTGGGTGAACAAAAATTATGGAACTCGCGTCATCGTCACGCTTGAAGTGATTTGTTTTTTTTAGCGCCATCTACCGTCTAACGCATTGTTGCTTAGTTTTCACTTCTATCGGCAGTCCCCAAAGACTGCCCCGCAGGTTTTTTTTAAGAACTAGCGAGCGCCCCCCCTTGCCACGTTTTTAAAGAGACAAAACATCGAGGTATCCATACTAATCCTAATCCTAACTAATATTATAAATGCGAAAGTGAGTTTGTTTGTTTGTTTGTTACGCTTTCACGCTAAAACTACTATGAAATTTGGCACAGGGTTAGACCTTAACCTGGAATAGGACATATGATACCTTTTATCCCGATATTCCCACGGGATCAAGACTTTTACGCTACTACTGAACGGATTTCGATAAAATTTGTCAAGGAGATAGATTGCATCTCGGGGAAGGACTTATGCTACTTATCGACATACCACGCGGGCGAAGCCGCGGCCGGAAGCTAGTCTTTAATATATAAGGTGTAGGTATCTATTCCTTCATACACGAAATCTTTTAAGGGGTCATTTTACTCATCATTATGAACAACTTTCACTACGGGACCAACACTGAAATCGCGCAAAAAAAAAACAGCTGTTCCCTACATTTTGACGAGCTATGCGAACATAATTAAAATTGTCACTGTGAAAACTTTGAAGTGAGCTGTCAATAGTGCATCCCTAGCTTAAAGTGAAATGACAGTTCACTTCACGGTCACTTCACCTAAGTTTTCACGATGAGATTTTGAAGTGGGTGATAGACGTGCGTACTTAAAGTACCCGGTCTTTAAGTTCGCGACCTTACTCGGCTCGCCGTCGGTGACACACGTGAAGTTTCCTCAAAATTTCATTTTCAAATTGGCTTGCGGTTCGCGGCTCGCGGCTCGCGGCGATGACAGACGGGCGAGTAAACTCGCCGAGCCATAGGTACCCACGTCTATCACCCCTTTTACAGTATTGACTGGCTGGTTGGGCGCAGTGCCTAAAGTCTATGAAAACTATTTACCATAAATAATACAAAATACTAATTACTAATTAAGAAAATGATTTATTCAGGTGCAAAAGTAGTGCAGCTTTGAACGAAAAGTTTCTATTACTTTTTGAAGTTGCTCAGCTGCTTTTAAAATATTACCTTTAGACTAAGTACCAATAATTTTATAGTTCTTGAGAGTTTCAAGTACACCGAAAATAGTTTATCTTTGTTAAATTATTGAATATGAATACCAAAATAATTTTAAGTGAGCAACGAAATAATTATTGAGTAGCAAGTTCAAAATACATGTAGGTAATCATCTTTTCTACGTCTTACTTAGGATTTGTGAAGGCAGCTCCTGTTTAGAACATTCTTCAATAAGGCTAGGCACAACCATCTAGGTTCATACTTTTATGTCGACTCTATTACTAAGACTCCGCTGTCTGTCCGTCTGTCACCAGGCTGTATCTCTTGAACCGTGTTAATTAGACAGTTGAAATTTTCACGGATACTGTATTTCTGTTGCCGCACAAATACTAAAAAACAGAATAAAATAAATATTTAAGGGGGCTCCCATACAACAAACGTGATTTTTTTGCCGTTTTTATAGATAATGGTACCGAACCCATCGTGCGCGAGTCTAACTCCCACTTGGCCGGTTTTTTTTGCCTATACGGTCTTAATACTGCAGCTAATTCCCTAAGATTTTAAGGAATGACAATCACCTACCTAAATAGATCAAAACAAAGGATCCTTCTACCATGAAATGTACCTACAGCTCAGTTCGACGCAACTTTGCACCGAAGTA
The DNA here is from genome assembly GCA_947522985.1 of Lithophane socia. Taxonomy (NCBI): domain Eukaryota; kingdom Metazoa; phylum Arthropoda; class Insecta; order Lepidoptera; family Noctuidae; genus Lithophane; species Lithophane socia. The sequence goes on from OX383272.1 coordinate 5,659,161, forward strand.
TTTTCGACTTCGATATTAAATTCATCAGAGGGTGTCCAAATTTCGAAGTCACTGCGCCCATACTGGCCGGGAGCAGATGGTGACTTCCGTAATAGACACTTCCTTCTTGCATCTTGCTAGTTTCCGCAGAATTTGTGAATTAACAAAGGCGTAGTGGACTGCAAAGTTCGGAGTTGAACAGTAATTTATAGACTGCAGTAGGTATTCAGAATTTGCAATTAGTATTCCCCGAAAAATTGGGCAGAGGTGCACCAACATTTCGCCATGTTTAAGTCCCAAGTCCCGTGTGCTAGGGGCGAGTCCATTTACCATTAACCGGCCACAAATCTAGACTTCGGGCTGCTACTGAGAAATTCCAGATGGAAAAACCATAATTATATTTACCTAACACTTTGCCCGACCCGTGAATCTAACCCAGAACCTCATCATCAGCAGTAGCGCTCGCGACCACTAGAGCAACGAGGAAGTAGATGAAAATCATCTTGAGTTTTTTTTTCCAAATACTTTCGAATACTAGATACTGGAATAATTATTTTGAAAGTGAGTTTGCTTGTTGGTTTATTTGTTTGTAACGCTTTCATGCTAAAACGGCTGAACGGACTTGGATGAAATTTGGCACAAGGGTAGACCATGACCTGGAAAAAGACACAGGATACCTTTTATCTCGATATTCCTACGAAATCGAGACTTATGCGGGTGAAACCGCGGGCCGCAGCTAGTACTAGAATCCATATCCATACTTATATTATAAATTCGAAAGTAACTCTGTCTGTCTGTCCATCTGTCTGTCTGTCTGTTCCCTTTTCACGCCTAAACCACTTAACGGATTTCGACAAAATTTGGCAAGGAGATAGATGGCATTCTGGGGAAGGACATATGGTACGTTTTATCGACATACAACGCGGGCGAAGCCGCGGGCGGAAGCTAATAAAGAATATTTACCGAGTTTCGTAATAGGCAGGTAATATTTTGGTGATTTAACATTATAACGGATCAGAATGAAACGGTGCGTACAGAATCTTACGCTTCCATAGTTTCGTGTTATTTGTTCCATCAAAGGATTATGGGATCCATTATTGCCGGTAGTCGGTTTATGAAATATTAAAGTAACGTTATTATTTAAACTCTATCCTATCTTATTGAAAAACTAGCTGCGCCCCGCGGTTTCACCCGTGTAAGTCTCGATCCCGTGGAAATATCGGGATAAAAAGTATAAAGTAGTATAATAATGTAAATTAAATGGACTTTGCAGGTATCTTAGGGCGGCCGTACACTGACTGCTCGAGCAGTTAACGGCTGAGCGACGTACACGGACCGCTCGAGCGGTCGGCGTCGACTGCTCGAGCGATCGGTTGTTGAGTGCTCGAGCTGTCGCTACCAACCGCTCGAGCAGTTGATTTTCTACTGCAGTCGAATCATGGATTCTGACGAGGTCGGAGAGCTGTCGACTGCTCTAGCGCAGTCAACCGCTCGAGCAGTCGGTGTATGCCTCGCGACCGCTCGCGAGCGCTCGACGGCACGATGGAATTTCGTCATGCAGTTGACGGCTTGAAGCGGTCGCGACTGCTCTAGCAGTCGTGTGTACGGCAGTGAATGAATTACTATAGTTCACCGCGCGGTCGCGGCTTCAAGCAGTCGGTCTCAACTGCTTGAAGCAGTCCGTGTACGGCCGCCCTTAGTGTACGTATGTGAAGGATATACACCTACATAATCCCTGCTCGTTTATTTCGTAAAAATTTCACCGTGAAAACTTAGGCGAAGTGAGCTTGAAGTGATCTGTCTATCGATTATTCCTGATGCCCACCACTTGTTTGACCACCGCTGGGGGACTATGGCACGACTACCAAACTGAACCTCGACAAATGATACTACGACATGTCTCTGTATGTCGATCTGTCTGTCCGTCTGTCTGTCTGTATGTTACCTTTTCACGCCTAAACTATTGAACAGATTTCGATAAAATTTGGCAAGGAGATAGATGGCATGCCGGGGAAGGACATAGGCTATTTTTTATCACGCGGGCGAAGCCGCGGGCGGAAGCTAGTTATAATATATGTCTTGTATTGTATTTATCTTTAGTTGGAGATCCTAAATAAATAAACCTAATCATATAATATATTTTCGAGGAGCTCGTGGCTAAGTAATAACAGCCGCTCGGGTCGATCCATCAGGTTAAGGTACGCTTGCCGGGGTTGGTCAGTGGATGGGTGACCATTTTCACATATCGAGACTCCTCCGTGCCTCGGAAAGCACGTTAAGCCGTTGGTCCCGGCTGTCATTTGTGGATCTTTGGCAGTCGTTACGAGTCGTCAGAAGCACGAAAGTCTGACAACCAGTCTAACCAAAGGGTATCGTATTACCCAGTTACTGGGTTGTGGAGGTCAGATAGGCAGTCGCTCCATGTAAAATACTGGTATTCAGCTGCATCCGGTTAGACTGGAAGCCGACCCCAACATAGTTGGGAAAAGGCTAGGCAGAAGAATCATATAATATATTTTCAGTTTCAGAATAATGCCAACTGATCAGCTGCAGGTAGGTAAACACCAAAGCAAACTGAATAATTGAATTTTGAAAGCAAATCATTTTGTCACCCAATTTACATGCACGTCAAGAAAACAATTTCAAATAATATTTATTTTCCATCAACTCTAAAGTCTGACAATTTCCTGAGAAAAAATGAAAGTCAACATTTTTCAGCTTTTTGATTATCACGTATTCAATTTTGATGATACGAGGCCTTGGAGGCCTCGTAAACACATCACCTTTAGAATATCAAAGAAGACGCAGTGTGTGAAATAAATGGCGTAGCACAATCAACGGTAAACGTTTCAGGGATCTAACATCAACGTAGTCATTGTAAAGGGGGGTGGCAGAAGACCACTATGAGTTTTTATTTACAACTAACGAGCCGCCTCTGCTTCACACGGATTTTCCTTGACGAAAAATCGATATTTCTTTATTGTAATGTATGTACCCATTACTAATGTATTTTACACAAAAACTTTCCGGAATAAATTCTTTAAATGATGCTGAAAGCCCCATCAAAATCCGTTGCGCTGTTGTCAACTAGAAGAGCAATGTGTTCACACAGAGAGACACGACAAGCGGCTTTAATTTATTTATACAGTATGTTAACTAACAAAGGCGTTCCCGTTAACCTGCAATAGTATAGCGTGTATACATGCTAAAAAAAATATTACCACTCAAAAAAAAAATATTTTTGCATTGAAATGTTCACAAAAACATTAAATTTAAACGTAAAAGAAACACTCTGTACACGCACGCACATGTATTTCAACGTAGAAAAACAAGTGTGACAAGTGGGCGTGTACAGAGAGTTTATTTTCCGTAACAATTTAATATTTTTTGTGAATACCTTTACTATACAAAAATAAAAAAAACCTTTTTTTTTTTTTAACTGTAACTTTTTTTAGCATGTATAGATGCTATACTATTGCAGGTTAACGGGAACGCCCTTTGGTAGTTAACATACTGTATAAACACTATCTAAACATAATTATGTATGTTTAGATACTGTTTGATTAAATTGATCAGGCGTTGTATGGACTTTTTCCAGCTATCTAATTGCGTAACATATTTTCGTAAACCACTAAGACTAATCCGTTTCATTTTGACAGTTCAACAACATTAATTGCGTTATTTACGTTGTTGAGCAGATATTTTTTTTTAACTTATGAAGCAATGGATTGTCAAATCTTGATCCGTTTCAAAATGATTCAGATTGTGATTCGTGTATTGTGATTGGTGTAGAATATGTCTTACGTCTTTTTCCCAAATGAACTAATCTTTATGTATATTCACGTGTTTCTGTGACTAATAAACCTATTTTTTTTTTTTTTTTCTTTCTAGATGTATTTTTAGTCTACGCTGTATAATCCGGTTATTTGACTTTAGTTTTAGTCCAAGATTATCGAAATATTCAATGTGTATATACTTAAAAAATATATAAAGTATTTTACTGTCCAGGTAATACACAGTACTAATGTTTTCTTTGATTTGACCAAATCAAAGAAAACATACATTTCGTAGGACGCTGTATTAATATGGCCCAGATTTGTCCTTCTGCAATTCGCCTGCACAGTGACACGCCCGGAGCATTCCCCTAAACGATTCCAAAGATTTCGCGCGGCTGGCCCGAAATTGCTACATTATATCGTAACAGTATTAGAACAGATAATGCAACAATAGATCTTGCACACAAATTGATGGAGTATTGGATCATATTATAAGCCCTTTGATTTATAATGTACAGTTGAGGAGGTTTAAATGAGGGGAAAATCATGTATGTTTACATAAAACTGATAATCACGTCATGTTTCCCCGAAGGGTTAGGTAGAGATGTACTAGAATGTACCTATACCACAGATAGTATGGTACGGTATTATAATTTATCAAGCAGTTTTGGTGTATTTTTTTCGGGGCTCAATATTTTTTTTTTTTGTTTCAGGAATTTTGTAAATTAAACGACATTTTTATTGTGCCAGTGCCAGTTCCTCACCAGGCAAAAAGGATAGATACTCGTACATACATCTATTTGTTGATTAGGTGAATTTCCATGAAAGAATATTGCAATAAATGATTTATATTTGCATTAAATGATTTTTTTATTTGCATTCAATGAATTTTTCAAACACCCGATAAGTAGTTCTCTTGAGGTTTTGAGGATTATAATTGCTATTTCACAATTTTTATTTTATTATGTATTAATTTGATGACGTATTAATATATTGACGATAATCTCGATAATCGTGGCTAAATAATTACAGCTGCACGGGTCGATCGCCAAGGTTTAAGCATCACTTGCTGAGCTTGGTCCGTGGATGGGTGACCAATTGACCATCCTTATCATACCGAGTGTCTTCTGTGCTTCGGAAAGCAAGTTAACTCTTTGGTCTCGGGTGTCATTCGTAGATCTATGACAGTCCTTATGGATAGTCAGAAGCCCGTAAGTCTGACCACCAGTCTTGCCAAGGGGTATCGTGTTACCCAGTAACTGGGTTGTGGGGTCAGATAGGCAGTCGCTCCATGTAAAAATACTGGTTTCCAGCTGCATCCGGTTAGACTGGAAGCTGACCCCAACATGGTTGGGAAAAAGCTAGGCAGATGATGATGATGTTGAGTTCTCTTGAAGTTTTGATAATCTTATTGTAACTATCTAAGTACTTAATAAATTTCTCACCGACTGGTCGATATTTCACGTGACCAGAGGGCTGGCTTGTTCTTTGGCCAAAGAATTAGCATTGCCATTCAACGTGGCAATGCTGCCAGTCTTCTGGGCACGTTTCCGGATGACAGCGATGCGGACGAATACTTCGACGCCTGAGGGTCCCTTTGTTTTGTTTTTTTTTTTTTTTGTTAATTATTAATTCCATAAAATATAAAGTACTGAATAAGTTTTATTTTTATTATTGATGAAATATTAATTATTCTATTGGAGATAATCAGATTAGTACAAAGTTAGATTCCAATAAAAGTAGTTCTATCTAGTTGTTATCCTAAGTAAAAGTTCCCCTGTCCTAACTTGTTGGTAAGGTTAATTGATTACTTAACTATGGCAAGGATTTACGAAGTTTTCTACTGTTCTTAGAAAACTTGTCCTTAGGAATTTATTGGAACAAATGAGAGACGATGATACCAGTCTGTGATTTTCTCAAGGGCTCATAAACCTCACCTCAGCCAGAGAAGATTTTTAATGCTTCTTGCTTTCTTAAACTTCTTCTCATACAGAGAAGGAATGAGCCTTTCATGGTTACCACGTCACTCCGTGTATGTTGACCAATATTTTTATTTTACTTTTTCCTTTCGAACCAGCAGCCTTGAATAATATGTCTACACTAGGTCATATTTGTTTAATCTGAAGCGCAAGGTGCTTAGGTGCACAGTAACATACATAACATAACATCACGCCTCTAATCACCGAAGGATTAGGCAAAGGTGAACCTATACCTCCCATGCCTACCAACACTGTAATTTGAAAGTATTGTAAAAGCCAATTATTTTTAAAAGAGTAACCATGGAGTTTCTTGCCGGCTCTTCTCCATAGGAAACGACCAATTGGAACCGTGCACCTAGCTTCTGACGTTTCATAAGTGCCCATGTAGGTTTATGTGAAATAAAATATTTTGATTTTGATTTATAATAGGTAAGAAGTAAGTACCTACACCTACATTTCGCCAGCTATGTTTACAAAAATTATGTGTACAATAAAAAAATCGGCATATCTGGCGAAATGTGGGTGTACTATATAATAAGGTACACCCACAGAGCATGACGCCGTGAGCGTTGACGAATGAGCAGCGGGACGCCGTGAGTGTTGACGAATCAGCGGTGAGATGCCGTTAGCGTTGACGAATGAGCGGCGGGACGCCGTGAGCGTAGACGAATGAGAAGCGGGACGCGGTGAGCGTTGACGAATGAGTGGCGGGACGCCGTGAGCGTTGATGAATGAGCGGCGAGACGCCGTGAGCGTTAACGAATGAGTAGCCTGCAGTACCTCACCGTCTCGCCGCGTACATACCTAAGGCGCGGTATAGCGGTCTCGGTCAATTATAGTAAATGCAGACGAATCTTCCAATATGTTGTTGTTTGTTAAAACTATTTATCTAAATGGAATCTAAATGATTAATCTGAAACTATTTTTCTCAATGGTAAAATAAGCATTTTACAACTATTTCAAAATACACACAACGACAGAAATATCCACTTTAAATGCCGTTGTTTAATTCTATTAGCAATTTTAAATCTAATCTCAATCTCCGAGTGTTTAATATTCAAATACTAAGATAATGCTAGGTTTTAGTCCTGAGTACCACTTACAGACTAATTAAAGGATAGTACTTTAATTAAATGACGCTAAATCAGACGTCTTTAGGATAAAATGCTTTCAATTCGCGAGCTAACAGCCTAGGTTGGTTGTGCATTTAAATCTACAGGGCCAAATAAAATAAGGTGGTGAAACTATCGATTATTTAAAAAATATGATGCCGTTGGTCCCGGCTGTCATTCATGGATCATAAACAGTCGTTACGGCTCGGCAAAAGCCCGAAAGTCTGACAACCAGTCTTACCAAGGAGTATCATATTACCCAAGGTTGGGACGTCAGAGGCCCTAGACAAAGTGACATTCTATCAGCGATAACGATGATGGAAAAGGCAAAAAATTTTGGGACTGACATAAGCTATCGAAAAGCTTATGTCAATTCTGTTGAAAGTCGTTGTAGAAATACGAAACGCTTTCGAAGTGATTGTCACTTGTCTACGCCCTCTGACAGTCGCTCCATGTGAAATACTGGTATTCGACTGCGTCTGGGTAGACTGGAAGCCGACCCCGAAAATAGTTGGGAAAAGGCAGGCAGATTATGATCTCCTCTACCTCGTGTCGTTACGAAAGAAGACCGAATATGTGTCAAAAATAAATTGAATATAAATAACTATCCTTCTGTAATCCGCAGGCGTAGAGGTGAAATACGTGACAGTATTAGAGAGAAAAGGGGCGAAGCTATCATTATTTATCGAACACTGATCTAATATGTAGCTGCACTGATACTGTGGATATCAGTTTTGGTGAGAGAAAAACCTCATAATGGCAGTTTTGTGGAATAAAGATAGATTTATTTATTTGGGATCTCCAAGAAAGGATACACAATATAAATTACAATAACAAAAACGGTTCTTCCACGTGTGCTCCTTCAATTACAGGAGACCACAGCACATAATAACTAGGTGTAAATAGGATAAAAATAGAGAATCTCCATATAAAAAGTCATAATTCGAGGTTCGGCTCTCTTCTATTTCCTCCTCCAAATTGGACAATTGAATAAGAAGGACATTTACTGTGCCCCTATGTTTTTCTTTTTTATTAATAGTTGTCAAATTTGTACAATAGGCCTCTGTTGACAGCGGTATAAACAGGTAATTTTGAGTATTTTCTGAGGGTTCTACAGATAATGTATCATCAAAACGGAAAACATAGGGGCACAGTAAATATCATTCTTATTCAATTTATAAAATATCTTTCAAATTGGTCCAATATTGGAGGAGGAAATAGACGAGAGCCGAACCTCGAATTATGAATTTTTGTATGGAGAAATGACCTCACCCTATTTCCCTTTAATGATGAAATTGCAAAAAAAAAACATGTTATCAAGATTGAGCATTCATATTACAATTGTTCAGTTTAAATGTAATGTAAATAATCCTAATAATAATTATTTCATATTTGCAGACTAGGTATCGGAGGGAACAAAAATAATTAATACATATTTAGTTATTTTGCGGTGGTTACAATTTTTTTGTATTTTGAAATGGGGAGGGTCTTATGTTCAGGTTACACCGCTTTGACAATTCATTGTATTGCCTACAGAGTCTCGGGAGAACGGCGAAATGTCCCAGATTAATATCTAAATGTAAAAAGAATTGGAAACTTAATTATCTCTTAATGATCATTATCTACACTATCTACACTAATATTATAAAGAGGAAAACTTTGTTTGTTTGGTTGTAATGAATAGGCTCAAAAACTACTGGACCGATTTTAAAAATTCTTTCACCATTCGAAAGCTACATTATCCACGAGTAACATAGGCTATATTTTATTTTGGAAAAAAATAGGGTTCCGTAAGATATTTGGGTTTTTCGGACACAAGGTGTAAAAAATCAACCAGAAAAGTTACTTATTTTGCGTACGCTGCCTAAACTATAAAAGACAGAACCATAAAATGTTCTAATTAATTGTAGATCTTATAAATACCTTCAAAAAAGTCCGCGACGCACTATACCTATCTATGTCGAGTGAGGCACAACAACTGTTTTTTATTTAAAAATCTTGAATTTTTTTTGGACTACATTTAAACGCGTTTATTTTACTCATGCTATTAATCCTTATCAAAATAAATTATTTCATCACTAAGTACAGTTTATGTAGATAATATTTGGTCTTTGAATGATTAAAATTGGACGTTTGGTTTTGAAGTTATGGCGAAATTAAAATATTACGATTTCTGCTGCACGGCCCATTGCGAAGTGGGCGTCACCACCCAACAAACATTTACGGCGTTGAGTAGACGTTTTGGTGGCAACTTAATGTTATTTAGTATAATCGTATAAATGTCATAAGGACGTTTACTCTACGGCATTAGGGCCCATTTTATTCAACTTAAGTTGCTAAGAGTTTCGTGTAACAGTCATATAAATACCTACTTAGTCGCATAGTAGTCATATACACGTCGGCGATTTGACTAAATATCATGTAATGATAGCTGTCGCGGCGTGTATTCGACTTCGGGTCGAGTTATGGTACACAATATGACTTTTATATAATGTAATCGTTGTGTTATTGTCATTTAAAGATGATGCTCATATTGATCGAAATTATATTGTAACAGATTATATCACGTTAATTTAATATGGCGGTGTTTTTGACAGCTGAGTTAATATTGCATTTTTTCTTTGTTATTTGAGGTGATAAAACCATTTCATCAGTTGTAAACCATTGTGCAATCAAGTTTACTGATTAATGTGAGGTAGGTTTGGAACAAATTTTTTATGCGCTTTTAAAACTCTAACGTTTTCACATATTTTACTAATAATTTTATTAAGTGACTGCGTTATATGACAACTACATAACTTCCCGACCTATAAACTGCGTGTTCATTGTAAATGTTTACGCCATTACAGTTGATTTAGGGATCAGTAATAAAATTAAAAACGCTTAGCTAACTTAGTTCAAAGAATTTATATTAAAAAAATAGAATATTTGTTTGCGTGACTTATAACTAAGTTCCTTGCTGGAACGCGTAATTCTTTTAGGGCCCGCTGCTCGCCCGACATCGCACCCCGGAGGCCCGCCGCGTGTCAGCGGCTCCGGGTAAAACCTCAATATCTTGAGTTATACTTATCGCAGCTCGATAACGTAAAGTAATTTGGATTCTTGAATAAACAGACCACATACTTATCTATATACGGTGAACGGATGAATACAATAGGATTTACAATATTATCGTAAAGTGCGTGCTAGTTTATTTGTTCTTATGTTTTGACGATTTCTGTTAAAAATACTGTTTCTATTGTTATAAAATTTTACAGGCAGTATTATGAATAGATAACGAATCTAAAAAAAATAACAGTTTGAGATAATAACAGAAAATAAAAAACAAAATTATTACGTAACTGGAGGTCATCTTGACCTTGATTTCAAGGACTGTGTTTTGACGACAAAATGTTGTTATTATGTCGTTATAGTAGTGAAAATCACTTACAAATTGATTCAATTACACTAATTAATATTTTATAGTAGCTTCCCACGCTGTAAAGATCATAAAACAAACACTATTCACATAATCACCACCACACTCAGTACTTTCACGGCATTTTTTTGATACGCTAATTTTGCACACTCAACTTATGTATTTTGGTAATATTATTATCACACACGATGTATAAACTATTATTAATTTGATTTAATATCACTTCACGACGATTACGGCAATAAAAACACGAAATAATTATTAAAATATGCAAGGAGACCGTCCGCGCACACCCGCGCATGCGCTCTGACAGATGACACTGTCAAACGTCAATTTTTATTTTTTAAATATTATTTTTTAGTGGTGTTCCATGCACAGATTAAGCATTTAGTAGATTAATTTGACGTGAATATCATCCAACTCTAGAGTGCTACTGCCCATAGACACTATTAACCAGTATTTCAGTAGAAATAGAGACCTAAGTTGGGTGGCATCGACTGATGCATCAGTGGGGCTTGAAGGATATTTCCGATTGATGCATCGCGTGCATCATTAGGACTCAAGTGGTTAAGTCTAAATAATATTTTTGTTTTAGGTAAACCCCACAATGATCTCTAATTATGCGGATGTTAATAAGTTTTTATCAAAGATGGACCTCATTGAAATGATACGCGCACATTTTAAATGGAAAACTTGAAATGTTAATAACGTTCCTGGGATAATTAAAAAAATGAAACAATTTTTTCTTTCAACTACATAGTAATGTTATCTGTGTAGTATTATAATATCTGTGGTAATTTTATCATTAATCACTGACAGACCTGACTTGACCTGACTGGTTAATACAAATGGATAAAAACCGTTTAAAATTACCTGACTTGACCTGACTTGACCTGACTTGACCTGACTTGACCTGACTTGACCTGACTTGACCTGACTTGACCTGACGTGACCTGACTTGACCTGACTTGACCTGACTTGACCTGACTTGACCTGACTTGACCTGACTTGACCTGACTTGACCTGACTTGACCTGACTTGACCTGACTTGACCTGACTTGACCTGACTTGACCTGACTTGACCTGAGCACCTTAGCGTAACAAATATAAACTATACAAACAAATATAAAAATAAATTTAAAAAGGTCTCTGACCATGTCAGGGGGACACTTAGAAAGGCAGGAGTGGTTTTTAGCCGGTAAAAGTCCGGCACTGCCCAGACTGGCTCAGTAATGAGGAAGTCTGGGCGTCCATGAGGATTTCCCACTCCTGCCAAACCAAAAAAAAAAAAAAAAAAAGACTTGACCTGACTTGACCTGAATTGACCGCCTTTTTTTATTACCTCCTTCATATAGATTTATTTGGCTTTAATGCAACTTATGGAATATTAAAATCAATAGCCCACTTTTTTAATAGTCTCTGAAGTCATCATTGTTGGTTGAAGTGTCTTCTTTATCAACATTATCTTCATTTTCGGATGACTTCCACTTCGAAAAATCAACAAGAGTCCTGAACTTTGGAAAATGAACTGCGGGGCACACTTGTAGTATTTTGGTTAAATTGATTAGTTAAATTTGCATTTAAATGTGATACGGAACCTTTCTTATTTTCCTCACTCTCAGCTTGAGATCTATTACTTTGTATTAAAGAACGCGAAAATTGTATACAAGGTTATTATAAACCTTTAATATGAGTATTAATTAAGTAGCGGTCGTATTATCATGTTTGTGATACTTTAGGATGTATACAGGTCGCACTCGTAATACTTATTCGACTTATATATAATGGTAACAAATACTACGTGTAAACAATTATTATCCGTTTAGCAGATGTTTAAAAGGTAATTATATGACAAAATGTACAGTTTTATGACGTTTATACTACGAAAACGTTTAGAGGACGAAAAGTTGTATAAGTAAGTTTTATAAATGTCGAAATAACGTCGTATGACATTATTATACGACAAAAAATGTTTATGACTATTCGGACATATAATACACCAGTACATGACGAAGAGTTAAAATAATGACTATAAAATAACTTTAAAAAGACTTAAGGTCATATACAAGTTTGATTATATGACAAAAATGTTTGTTGGGCAAGGCGGGCGGGGGTGCGCGTGCGGGAGGGGAGTTTAGATCTATGAGTAAGGTATGCTCCCTACGCAGCGGTCGTGCGCGAAGTCTAATAATTTTCGTGCGATTTTTTTTAGATTTCGTTCTTAAAACTACACCTACGCAAAAGTTCTTCTCAGAGCTAAACAACAGTTCTTTTCTCCCAGGGCCAAACATTCAAATTAGTAGGAATTGATTTACGAAAAGAATGTTTTACGCATGGGCAAATTTACGTTGCCCTATCACGGGTCGGGGCTCCCGACCATCAGTATATTTTGTTACCTGAAAATAATTTAACGTCAAATGTTGTTTATAGAGAAGCTCTACAATAATCGCTTTAGTTATCTATCCTAAAACAACGGGTTGCGCTCCGGGACTGCCGGCAGATGTGAAAACTTAGTATTAATTACATTTAAATATTTTCATCATTAACAACTTTAACATACACAGAAAGACAATCTGTGCAGCCTGCGGATAATGACTGCGTCGTCGATGTTACTGTCGGTGTCTGTGAATTGACCTGGGAATCATTTTGCTGACCGTGTCTTTCCTGGGTAGGCTTTTTGCAGCGGTAACCGAAATCCACGCGGGCGGAGCCGCGGGCGACCGCTAGTTTATCATATATTTATGGCCTTATCTGGGCCACCAGTAGGCTTAAGGTAGGTAGTTATATGAAGGCTTTTAGAGTCAGTGTAAAAAAACAGTTTTTTTTTGTTCTGTCATGTTACGATGATACCCATCTTGTCTGCGTGGTTTCGCTAGTTAATTCAATTGAAAGAAAAGAAAGAAAAGAAAGAAAAGAAAGAAAAGAAGGAAAAGAAAGAAAAGAAAGAAAAGAAAGACAAGAAAATAAAGGTATATTTGTCACGGAAACACGTGCATACGAAAAGATAACAGTACTAGATCGTAGTATTTTGATACTTTTTCTTCATTTATATATTAATCTTCGTGCACAATAAAGGTGCAAAGGCGGACTAAATAACACATAATGCAGGCATTCTCTTAACTCTTGTAGCTTTCCATTTACTTCATAGAGTAAGTTCACGAAAATGTACCAACTTTTGCATCGTGCACATAAATATTGTTTATCGGAGTCCTTTCGTAACTTTTTGAAGCACGTCTAACCTAAATTATCAAATTCTCCACGTAAGGCATCACCCACATTTAAAACATTACTTTCCTTTCGAAAAACCCATTTGTATAACATAACATCGCGCCTGTATTCCCCTAAGGTGGTTATTACACTATGATATCTGGATCATAGATCTATGAATCATAATAATATATACAACATTATTTTTTGTTTATGGTAAACCCGAAAAGGGGTCATTATACTCATCATTTTGAACAACTTTTTCTATGGGACCAACATAGAAATCGCGAAAAAAAAATCAGCTGTTCCATACATTTTTGTTCACTTAAATCGACAAAATGTAGGGAACAGCTGATTTTTTACGAATCATTGATTTTACGTTCTATAAATGAAACCAAACCACTGGTTTCAAGGTTATCGGTGTTTACACTAACACCCTGTATATGACTCTATGATCATAGATGTTATCATCTATGCTCATTCATAGATATGATAGTATAATATCACCCTTTTTTTTTTTTTTCATGGGATATCATCGAATGACTTCTCCCGCTCTGGGCAGTGCGGGAGGGCGTGTCGGACTTTTACTGACTAAAACCCAACCGTGTACCTTCAGTTACTTGAAGGGTTGGACAGAGTTGTACCATAAAGGGCACCCACATTTCGCCAGCTATTACAATAAGGGGTCAGCCTATGCCATCAATCGGGCACAAATCCAGACTCCGACTGAAAAATACGAAAAACTCATATGAAAACCGTATTTCTAAGTTATAAACTTCAGTACACACCATAAACTAAGTGAAGAAGCCCATATTATGTTGTGGCCTAGAACTTGTAAACGTTGGCAAGGCTTCACATCAAACTTAGTCGGTGTTGCCAGCCAATATCGAAACTATAATGGGAGACGAAACACCCATCAATCTATGTTTGTGTAGCGTTTATTTGTTTACAGTTTGTAGCTTCATTGATAGGAGAGTTTAAACGGTTTTTTTTTTTAGATCATTAGTGGTTTTGGTGTTATCAATTTGTGGGACTTTATGGCTGTAACATCGCTTTTAATAAAGTGAAATTGAGTAACAACTAATTAATCCGCTGGATGCGAGAAGCACAGAACCGGTCGAAGTGGCGGTGCTTGGAGGCCTTTGTCCAGCAGTGGACTTATTTCAACTTAGTCGCAGTAATAACTTAGCTAGGCCACCCACCCTAACTAAATGGGTTAGGTTGTGACCGATCGTGCGCGAGCCGAGCGAGAGAAGCGAGCGCGGAATGGTGCCGCGGTAGCGTCCGGCGAGCGCTACATCCAAGTTGGTCCCAGTTTTTTGGCTATCTAGTATTTTTAGGATCCAAAAATAGGAATAGATAAATACCCATTTAAAATAAGTATTGCCTTTTAAACATCACTTCCAAACTCATATTATTATTATTTGGAATTATCGACACGGAAGTGCAGTGAAGTGAGGAGCTCGTGACTAAGTAATAACAGCCGCACGGGACGATCCATCAGGTTAAGCTAAGCTTGCTGGGGCTGGTCCGTGGATGGGTGACCATCTTTACATATCGAGACTCTTCCATGCCTCGGAAAGCACGTTAAGCCGTTGGTCTCTGCTGTCATTTGTGGATCTTTAACGGTCGTTACGGGTCGTCAGAAGCCCGAAAGTCTGACAACCAGTCTTGCCAAGGGGTATCGTATTACCCAGTTACTGGGTTGTGGAGGTCAGATAGGCAGTCGCTCCATATAAAATACAGGTATTCAGCTGCGGTTAGACTAGAAGCCGACCCCAACTTGGTTGGGAAAAGGCTAGGCAGATGATGATCGACACGGGAGTACCTACATCACTGAAAAATCATAAATACCTACTACAGGTATGCAGACATAAAAATATTTACAAATTAATTCAACCAGAAAAAGTGTTGATCAACATTAATTGCTACGTACACACCTGAATCCAAAGTAAACAAGACTTTCGTTGAAACATTTCACATTAAAACCATCGAGAAAATATTTTTACGTTTCATTTCATCCGTTTTGGATTCCTCGGAGGACTTTATCTGGTTATTTATAGTTTTTTTTTTGTTTTTTTTTGCAATGGATTTATATAGGTTGCAGCGGGGAGAAAATAAGACGAGATTTTTTTGTGAACTGCAGTGTTAAAAAACGGTGTGAATTTACTTTAGGTAGGTTTTAGTCGTTTTAGGTGAGGTTAGGTTTCAATTTATTTATATACTAGCGGTCGCCCGCGGCTCCGCCCGCGTGGATGTCGGTTACCGCTGCAAAAAGCCTACCCAGGAAAGACACGGTCAGCAAAATGATTCCCAGGTCAATTCACAGACACCGACAGTAACATCGACGACGCAGTCATTATCCGCAGGCTGCACAGATTGTCTTTCTGTGTATGTTAAAGTTGTTAATGATGAAAATATTTAAATGTAATTAATACTAAGTTTTCACATCTGCCGGCAGTCCCGGAGCGCAACCCGTTGTTTTAGGATAGATAACTAAAGCGATTATTGTAGAGCTTCTCTATAAACAACATTTGACGTTAAATTATTTTCAGGTAACAAAATATACTGATGGTCGGGAGCCCCGACCCGTGATAGGGCAACGTAAATTTGCCCATGCGTAAAACATTCTTTTCGTAAATCAATTCCTACTAATTTGAATGTTTGGCCCTGGGAGAAAAGAACTGTTGTTTAGCTCTGAGAAGAACTTTTGCGTAGGTGTAGTTTTAAGAACGAAATCTAAAAAAAATCGCACGAAAATTATTAGACTTCGCGCACGACCGCTGCGTAGGGAGCATACCTTACTCATAGATCTAAACTCCCCTCCCGCACGCGCACCCCCGCCTTGGTGACGCCCACTTCGCAACGGGCCGTGCAGCAGAAATCGTAATATTTTAATTTCGCCATAACTTCAAAACCAAACGTCCAATTTTAATCATTCAAAGACCAAATATTATCTACATAAACTGTACTTAGTGATGAAATAATTTATTTTGATAAGGATTAATAGCATGAGTAAAATAAACGCGTTTAAATGTAGTCCAAAAAAAATTCAAGATTTTTAAATAAAAAACAGTTGTTGTGCCTCACTCGACATAGATAGGTATAGTGCGTCGCGGACTTTTTTGAAGGTATTTATAAGATCTACAATTAATTAGAACATTTTATGGTTCTGTCTTTTATAGTTTAGGCAGCGTACGCAAAATAAGTAACTTTTCTGGTTGATTTTTTACACCTTGTGTCCGAAAAACCCAAATATCTTACGGAACCCTATTTTTTTCCAAAATAAAATATAGCCTATGTTACTCGTGGATAATGTAGCTTTCGAATGGTGAAAGAATTTTTAAAATCGGTCCAGTAGTTTTTGAGCCTATTCATTACAACCAAACAAACAAAGTTTTCCTCTTTATAATATTAGTGTAGATTAGTGTAGATATGTTACGGCTAATACCCGAAGTGCGGCTACACCTAGTTTTAGCCGGTTAGAACTAGGTGTAGCCACTTACTCTTGGTTAAACCTAGTACGAGCCGATTGTTTTCGGGTAAAACTAGGTCTAGCCTTCATCATGCCGGCTACAACTAGGTCCAGCCATTCCCTGTTGGATAAAACTAGGTCTATCCGATATCATTCCGGCTAGAACTAGGTCCAGACAATCCCTGTTGGATAAAACTTAGATGCGTGTCCCGCCAAGCCTTCCGCCCCGCGTCACACTCATGACTCACAGCATCTGCAGCAGCGGCGCGGGGTGGAGGGCATAGCGAGGCACGCGCCTCTGCAGGTTGTGAGCGCCAGGTGCTGCTGATCTACTGCAGGTCTACTAGCGAGTGTGACTCACAGCGCCTGCAGCAGCAGCGCATGTCTTAGTTTTATCTAACAGGGATTGGCTGTACATAGTTGTAGCCGGCATGCTATCAGCAGAGCTTCTTTAGATATTAAAAAAACATCCAATAAAAAGAAACGTAGAGAGTTTTTTTATTCTTATAAATCACATTGTAATAATTAACACAAATTATTAGGAGTACAATTTTTAATATAATAGGAACAATCAGGAACATTTTTTTAACAACAGACAATAAGTAGTTGCATATTATAATTTAAAGAATGTTATTATAATTATAAATCACACTTTTATAAAGTAACATAAACTATTTATTAGAACAACTTAAACTTGAGTGACATTTTGAGTTGCACAAAATACCAGCAGCTTTGCAGAGACACTTTTTGTTGCCACATTTGGTTTTGCAGTGGCATCTTTTATAGCCTTGCCCACCAGAGGTCGATTGTGCATTGGCTATTTGGCGTAGTGATTTCTTTTCGGGTGAAACCATGTCAATATCTAAAAATTTTGAGTCACACACAGTGAACTGATTTCTTGAAAATAGTTCTGTTATAGTGCCGTATTTGTTTCCTAATTTGTATAACCCCTTGTCGTTACATTCAAGTACAACCATTAACACATTGGGAAAGTCGCCTCTTCCTCTGTCCTCAACTTGTTTGCATCTAGTTTTATCCAACAGGGAATGGCTGGACCTAGTTGTAGCCGGCATGATGAAGGCTAGACCTAGTTTTACCCGAAAACAATCGGCTCGTACTAGGTTTAACCAAGAGTAAGTGGCTACACCTAGTTCTAACCGGCTAAAACTAGGTGTAGCCGCACTTCGGGTATTAGCCGTAACATATACATAAAATTGAATAGTGTTTGTAATGTAAGAGTAACAGGTTTTAACTAAATGTATTTGAAATTCTACTAATTTCTTAAAATTTTATATTGAAACTAAGCTTGAGAAGCAATGGTGCCAACATGACGACAAGGGTCAAGTTATAGGCAACGGTTTGTATATTTAAATGATGCCGTATTGAATTTTTTGGTAATTTTATAAACATGATTTAATACAAAACGCATAAAAAATATGTAAACTTTGTAACTGTAGTCAGTTCTATAAGCTAAAGAAACCCAGAAGTGTAAACAAGACGAAAGAAGAAGTATTTAAACAATAAAAACGAATATTAACGTTCCTATTCAACCCTCATTGATTCTGACCAATTAAAAGTACTCCTCTGACAAAATGTTTCGATTTAAAAGACCCCCAAATAGGTTCAACTAATTAAGACCCTTGTTGGTGACCAGGACAAACAGCATTTAACCACTGTACGACAAATTAAATCGACGGCACAACGTGACCGTCTGCTTAACAAAACAGAGGTCTGGTCATAGAATAAAAATGTAATATAGAAGCGATACTTCCTCTCCGATTGTATTCTAAATGCCTATAAATTCGGGTGTAGGAAACGTTCAACACCGCAGGGGGCAATGATGAGGAGTTTTTGACAGATTTGCCATACAAAATCTGTCAAAAACTCATAATTACGAGACTAATGTCACGTTTGTAAATTGCTTATTTAGAAACGTTACGCTAATTTACAACGACTTGGCCCCCAGGTAGGGGGGATCTTTTTTTGCAGCGTATATCGCGATTCTTGCTCCATCATCGACCAAATAAAATGATCATTAAACGTCATTTATTCAAACTAGATTAAGAATCAGCAATTTTGGAACGTCAAAATTACTTAAGACAGTCCCCCAAAACGCCCACCCTTCACCACTTCTTATTGCTTTAGCTGGGAAGAAAAAGTGGCGCAACAAACTCCCCTGCTGCTATCTGGGGATGCGATAAGATGGCCCTCGCAATTCAAATTTTCTTAAGTTTTTACAATTTGCAGGTCCGTGTCAGGTTGTATGTTGATTAAAATATGACTCGCTATCGTAGTATGCGGCAGTTGTTTTTTTTATTTTATCGATTACGAAGTTGGTTCCATGGAGAAAGTTTTTAGTTTGACGGTCTGTGCCTTGAAGATCAACCCTTTGTGATACACCTGGCTGGGTGTGGCTGGGTGCCTAATGTTCCTGAGTGTCGCTTCTACATGAATTTCTAATTTTCTGGTCCAGCCAACACGACCAGGGTATTTAAACAGTGAACATGTTAAAAAGTCGTGGCAGTTACAAGGGTTGGGGCATTCCCGGAGGCGACAGCGAGACGGGGGTTGGTTGACAGTTGTAGTCACATGTCCAGAGAACGAAATATACCTGTTTGGATGTGTTTTAAAATGTACAAGACTTTATTATTATGTGGATAGTTTTGGACGAAATAATTATAAATTATTTAAATATTTTCTTAGGAAGAACCGAGGAAAATTCGTGACGATTCCATGTAAAATTAAATTGATTTATTTTTCAGACCACATGATCAATTTTATTAGTAAAATAATGCTTAAAAGAATGTTAGTTCGTTCGTTCATGTCAGTCTCACATACAGTTTTATTTTTCTGTTAATTTTAGCTGTAAGTCATCCATAGTAAATAAATAAATAAATAAATAATAAATGCATACAATATTTAAATATCTTGAAGAAATATTTAAAGATACTTATTAAACAATTAGACATTCAGTATGAAACCTAGCATTTTTAAAGCGCAATTTGAGCGTCTATAAATCTTCTGTGTCCTGTTTATCAAAACTTACAAGCCTTGTATTACCAAATGTCATTATTTAGTTCACAAGTAGTTACATTTTGACACTTTTATTCGTGATTTTGTATAGCAAAAAAATATTTTTAAGTTACAACTTGTAGAAAATCATAACACATCCTGAGAGTGTCCGGCGATTCTCTGTTCCGTCTTACAAGTTTACAAGTACCGCAATAAATATTTAAATTCGATTTTCTGTTTTAAAATGTGGTCAAAAGAGAGAGATGACCTGATGCCTGTGTCCCAGCAGTGGGAACATTAGGGCTGATGAATATGAATATGGAGATGAGCTATGAATTTAACGAAAATGAACATTCTAGGTAACTTGTGAACGTGTAGACTCGTAACTTTTGATAAACAGGGCCCTAATTAGTGACTGTACATCTAGACTCACCTTAAGCTGGGGTTTGCACAGCACGCAGCGTTCTGAACATAAGCGTTTGTTCGCGCGATAAATAAAAACACTTGAGCGAGCGAACATGTTTGTTCAGTGATGATTGGATAAATATTCAGTCCCGATAAGCTTGCTGACCACCCAATCTTTTCACCTCGGATAAAGCAATCCTCGTTCCAATAGTTAAAAACACGACAGAAGAATAAATAAGTAAAGTTATTGGAAAGAGTTTCAACAAGATAATCAACAGAGCAATTTTATATACATTTTTTTATTTAAAAGAGTGTCCGTGGAGTTTCTTGCCCGTTCTTCTCCATTGGTACCTACTACGCTTTGGAATACTTCATATTTCTGACTGACCGACTCCTTGAAAATTCAAAAGTGCCTGTAAATGGTTTAATTGAAGTAAATGCTTTGAGGTTGAGTTTTAGCAGTGGTGGCCTAGTGGTAGTAGCCTCGACTTAAAGAGTTGTAGGTCGTGGTTTCGAACCCAGACAGGCGCTTTACTTTTCTTGAATAATTTCATCACCACTGCTTTCAAAACGCTGCAGGAAAACATCGTCAAAACGGCATGACCTAGAACCAAATATTTGTCATCATGTGACATCTCCAATCTCCAGTGTGGTCGATTACAGCCCACTCCGTCTCGAAGAGAGGACCCCGGAGGCCTGTCTCCCAGCAGTGGGAACATTATATGCTCATTATGTAATCATCAAAATACGCTTGCCGGGGTTGGTCGGTGGATGGGTGACCATCTTTACATATCGAGACTCCTCCGTGCCTCGGAAAGCACGTTAAGCCGTTGGTCCCGGCTGTCATTTGTGGATCTTTGACAGTCGTTACGGGTCGTCAGAAGCTCGAAAGTCTGACAACCAGTCTTACCAAGGGGTATCGTATTACCCACTGGGTTGTGGAGGTCAGATAGGCAGTCGCTCCATGTAAAATACTGGTATTCAGCTGCATCCGGTTAGACTGGAAGCCGACCCCAACATAGTTGGGAAAAGGCTAGGCAGATGATGATGTAATCATCAAAATGTCCATTATTATTCAATACACTACAACTCAATCATGATCTGGACATTAAGCCTACGTGTTTGAGTATTCATCAGCTTCAGATGGACGCAGGTAATCGATTCAAACTAAATAGGGTCGGTAATCCAATACTCCCGGTGGTACGCAATCAAGTAGCAGGAATTACGTGTGCGAACACCTGGGGCTGGTAAGCCGGTATACCTAAAGTATAGTAATGATATTATGTAAGAAGTAAATGAATATGTGTTCGAAAGTTTTGTACAGTACTACTATTTTCTTAATGTCCCTCGGCAAACTTCGTGTTTCGTCAGTCGTCGGATTTCTAACAGTTGCCCTTTGCACTTGGTGCAGACCAGACGCTTTCATTGTACTTCCAAGTCGATTGAGAGCGTCGAGCGATTCATTTTGTTTTTAGTACCTAAATTACCTCAATTTAATTATAAATTAGAAAATTGTCTGCAGAGGCCATAACCTTATGACTTTTAAACACCCGCTAGACGACGGCACCATGTAATAAAACCCGGTAAAATTCCCCATTGAAAAAAAAATGCGGCGATTTTTTTTTTCTTTTTTCCAAAAAGTAAACCACGTAAATAGACTCAGTATGATTCTTAGCAACACCCTCACGGATCGGACAGGGTTTTTTCCACACGCTGTATATACCTTATGCTGCTTAGGTAAGTAAAGAGGTCTTTGACAACACTCAAAGGTGGCTCAAAGTGGTGGCAGATATTTTGCCAAAAATCACGAGCAAAAGTTAAATTATTTGTAAATAAGATAACCTCAAAACACAGTGTTAATTTCAATCAATCTGCCCAGCTTTTTCCCAACTATCTTGGGGTCGGCTTCCAGTCTAACCGGATGCAGCTGAATACCAGTATTGTACATGGAGCGACTGCCTACCTGACCTCCACAACCCAGTAACTGGGTAATACGATACCCCTTGGTTAGACTGGTTGTCAGAATACACACAGTGTTAATTTAAAGATGATAATGAAAGATACAAAGAGTAAATGCGTTCCTTTCAGTATACAACCTAGCACCGTGGCTAGAGGAAATTCGCTCAACTTTCAAACAAGCTCAACTTTCGTGAAGCTCAACTTCGCGACTCAAGTGTCGCTGTCGGTCGGAATGTGTTAATGAGTTTGGAAAACGACTCGGTATTTTAACTTGAACATTGTATACAGTTTTTTTGTTTTCGTTAAACATGGGGTTCTTTCATATTTGGGGATCGACCGGAGGGGGAGACGGTCATTTATCATCATTATTTCAGGTAACTTTTGTTTGATAGGACATGATTATAATATTTTTAGAAACCTAACTGAGGGCCTAGACAAGTAACAATCGCTTCCAAATCGTTTCGTATTTCTACAACGACTTCCAATAGAATTGACATAAGCTTTTCGATAGCTTATGTCAGTCCTATACATTTTTGTCTTTTCCATCATCGTTATCGCTGAAAGAATGTCACGTTTTCTAGGCCGTCAGATTATTTTAAGTTTGTGATAATAGATATAAAATATTTCGTTGTTGGAGGAAAAATGAAATTCTTTATTCTGTAAATAGGATATCGGAAGCACTTAATACGTCATATAAAAAAAAAAAAAAAATAAGCTACGTCAGGTCGGCGTTTTTTATCTGACTACTCTGAGAAGAAAGGCCGAAACAAACTCAGCGGTCACAGTCTCTTTTAAAGTCCAAATATAATCTTGGTCAGGCCATAAGAGGATCATATAGATTAGTGTCTGAAATAGACTTTTGAGGAACATTGTTACAAACTAATCCATCATTTCTCTCAGTCTAGGTAGACCGACGATCTTCGCAGGGTGCTGGTAGCAGTTGGATGAGTGTTGCCGAGAATCAAACTGAATGGCGTGCAATTGGAGAGGCCTATGTCCAGCAGTGGACTGCTATAGGCTGGTGATGAATCCATCATTCATCGAACTTATAATATTAGTTGGATAAAATATATACATAGAGTAAATTTCTTATATCTACTAAATTAACTGAAGAACTAACTAACTATACCAATAAATATAAAAATAAAAGGACAATTAGGCCTCGAACTATTCGTCCGTGATTTTATCGAACTAGTTTTTTTTATTTAAGTTTTTTAAAGAAGGAGCAAGAAATTTATTTTAGAGAATAAAAATATTAAGATCTATAGATATCAAAGAAAACTTCTAGCGGGGTTAGTGATTGAACAGGACTTTGTAATAATATGCAGTTTAGAAGATGCTGTTGTTATTTTCCTTTCACACTAATTGGGTTAAATTAACTGCAAACTTTTGGGCAGCTTTCCCATTGACAGCGATGCGGACGAATTCTTTGATGCTCAATGAGCCCTTCCCCTTTATTTTTTTTTCTTTTTAATTTTGTTATACAATGTGGAGACGACAATACAACAATAAATTAAAACACTGGCAATACTAATGCATAAGAGTATTTTGGAACTATCAAATCCTAACATCGAAATTAAAAAGTTATTTTTTCAAACAAACTAAATAGTAGTGATGGGCCGACTATGGGGTTTGCCGATCTTTGACTAGCTATCGTAACTAAACAATTGGATATATTTAATTAATTTTTTGTATGAAGACCGAGAACGTCATTAGATATATTGAGTTTCATTTTTTGTCGTATTTTCGTCTCCACCTTGTATATGTAATTGTACATACATAACGTGTTTTTAAAAGTTATTTAGTTATAGGTAGATTAGGATTATTTTATTACATTTAAATATAATTTATAAATGTATTTAAAAAAAATTGCAAATTTTTTAGGGTTCAATTCAAATAGCACACCATGGTTTATGCGATAAAAAATAACAATGAATAGACCAAGTAACAACCAATGCAAAAGAAGCATAGAACCTACAGAAATAAAATATTTTACGCCGATTGAATGAAGGCACTCAAAAGTAACCATAAATAAACAATAAAATCTGAAAGTGAATGAATCTATAAAGGACTATGGGGTTTGCCGATCTTTGACTAGCTATCGTAACTAAACAATTGGATATATTTAATTAATTTTTTGTATGAAGACCGAGAACGTCATTAGATATATTGAGTTTCATTTTTTGTCGTATTTTCGTCTCCACCTTGTATATGTAATTGTACATACATAACGTGTTTTTAAAAGTTATTTAGTTATAGGTAGATTAGGATTATTTTATTACATTTAAATATAATTTATAAATGTATTTAAAAAAAATTGCAAATTTTTTAGGGTTCAATTCAAATAGCACACCATGGTTTATGCGATAAAAAATAACAATGAATAGACCAAGTAACAACCAATGCAAAAGAAGCATAGAACCTACAGAAATAAAATATTTTACGCCGATTGAATGAAGGCACTCAAAAGTAACCATAAATAAACAATAAAATCTGAAAGTGAATGAATCTATAAAGGAAAGGGTTTTGATTGGCATAAAAGTTATTCCCTTTTTTAGTTTTGTAGAGAATAGCTTTGACTTTAGGTTGAAGCTTTTTAGGGTTTCGTAACGGAAGGGTGCCAAACGGAACCCTATTACTAAGCCTCCGCTGTCCGTTCGTCCGTCTATCTGTCAGCGGGCTATATCTCATGAACCGTAATGGGTAGACAGTTGAAATTTTCACAGATTGTGTATTTCTATTACCGCTATAGTAACACATAATAAAAATTAAAGAAAGTTAATAATTAAAGGTGGTTCCCATACAAGAAACGTGCTTTTTCGGCGTTGTTTGCTCGATCTTAATATGGTACGGAACACTTCGTGTGCGACTCCGAATCGCACTTGCCTGGTTTTTGGAATATTTCGATATCAAGAAAAAGCTTTATATTTTTGAATCTGGATCATTCTTCGTTGGTACCAAACAGATTTAATCTGCACAATCAGCAAAATTCTTTTACCAATATTAATTTAAATTTATTTTAGGTCGCTGTAGTACTGATTTTTTCCCTTAATCGTGAGGAAACTGGCATGTCCTAGATCCAAAAATTCGAAGACTTGTGACATCTACCAACCCGCACTAGGCCCGCGTGGTAGACTACAGCCCACTCCCTCTCGACGAGAGGAGGCCTGTGGCCCAGCAGTGGGAACATCTGTAGGCTGATTATAGGTAGGAAGATGTTGGTGCTACTAGCATGTAGGAATTTAGAAAAAAAAGAAAGAATAACGTTTAAGAATAATTTCTGGAATACCTATTTAATCATTAAAAAACCAAATTACTTAAAAATAAATTACATCCTACCTTAATTTTAATTTAATTTAATTGTAATTTTGTTTTTAATTTGATTTTCATTTAATGTTATTTGTAAATATATGCCCATTCTATGAGCCTAATGCTACTCGAAATAAATGATTTGAATTTGAATTTAACTAAAACTATTCACAAACTAAAATAAGGCGTTGAATAAAAATTCATCCACATCGGTGTCGACTGGTAATGTATTATCTTATAATTTTAATTCTGTTTATCTAAATTATAGTACCTTCAAATATTATTTAAATTATGCTAACTTCAGCTTCAAGTTCAAAGAGGATTAAAAATTCGAACGTTAATCTAAAAACTGAGCCACTTTTTTCATAGTTGTAAAATAAATTCCTTTTTATTGTGTTTGATTTACGACTTCTACGCGAATAAGCAGTGATATTTATAGCACCCAGTTGCAGAGTGGATTCGAAAGAATTTATTTTATATTGGAAATATTAATCGTAACATCACGCCTCGTTTCCCCGAGGGGTTGGGCAGAGGTGTAGACCTATAGTACACTCACATTTCCCGTATAAGTCCCACGTAATAGGGGGCGAGCCTATTACCATCAACCAGGCCTAAATCCAGACTCGGGACTGCTAGCGAGAAGTTCCAAATAGAAAAACTTAATAACGCTTTGCCCCCGTACGCAAAATACGCGCTTTGACGTGGAGTTGCGGATACCAGCCCGTATTACATATTTTGCCCGACCACTAAACCAACGAGCCAGTTGGAAATATTACATTATTATTATTTGACTTATGTCATGACATCTAATTTTATTTTTTTTTTTTTTTTTAGTTCAACATTTAAATTACATTACATTTATTATACTAAATTAACTAAAAAACAATTACATATATAACAAATTAAAAAGAAAAAATAAAGGGGAGGGGCTCATTGAGCATCAAAGAATTCGTCCGCATCGCTGTCAATAATATCTATGACTTATTGAATAATATCTATGCCTAATTTTATGTATACTACTTCGATAACACTAAGGCTGACGACCAAACATTTGTGTTTTTGGCCATTAGGCAGACATTATCATGTTTGGTCACAATTATTAATTTTAAAGGGATCTTTTTCATTCATAGATTTTAGAAATAATGTCGTTTAAGCCATGGCCTTTTTAGACCTTTTAAACCACCCAACACTTTTCTGGATTAAAACTCCACTGTCCACGTGTATCTCCACTTTATTGCCGTAGTATGGAAATTAAAACAACTTTCGGGTAACCAGACTTGATGGGAACCCGGGCAATTGGGGCAATGGGGCATCCCTGTTAATAGCCCCAATGGCCCTTCGCAATGCTTTGATGAGAGTAGTTCTAGTTTAGTTTTAGTTGTATTGCTTGTAAATTGGCCAATAGAGGAAACTGAAAATTGACACAGTAAAGGGCTCTGGATTTAATTATCTGTCTAGTAGGGCTGAAGTACATAATGGAATTATTTCGTGTTGCCAGGTACAAGTTAGGAATCTACTTTATTGTGCGATGGCAAAATAACAATAGGTTAAATTAGTTTAGTTAGATTAATGAGCAGTGGTGGCCCAGTGGTAACGGCCGCGACTTACGAGTTGTAGGTCGTAGGTTCGAACCCCGATAGGCGCTTTACTTTGTGTAAATAATTTCATCACCACTGCTCTCAAAACGGTGAAGGAAAACATCGTGAGGAAACCGGCATGTCTTAGAACCAAAAATTCGAAGACATGTGACATCTACCAACCCGCACTGGGCCCGCGTGGTGGATTACGGCCCACTCCCTCTCATAGAGAGGAGGCCTGTGTCCCAGCAGTGGGAACATTATAGGCTGATTATGATTATGATATGATTTACATAAATAAATGAAATATTGAAAGAAGTTAATTTTTTATTTTCTTTTTTTAAATGTAAATAATTATTGTTGACAAGTTATTAGTTCGTTATAAAGCTTTTTTGTCACTGACTGTGCGCTTATAAGCAAGTGCATAATAGTTAGTTATGTCACAGGCAGATTGTATGATTCGTCAATATACAACATACAGCGCGCGGCGCAGTTCCGTTTAAAAACGCTCACAGTTATTAAATATGCCGAAGGCAAATTGGCAACTCGTCCAATTGTTATAATTTCGACATTGATTGTTATTGGAACTTTGACTAACAACGCGCGAGCCAAATTGGTCGCAGTAACTAAGCCACGGCACCCCGACCAAATGGGTTAGGTTAGAACTGTGAGCAACCGCGCGCGAACCGTAGCGTAGCAGCGGCCGGCGATCGCAAGAAATAGAACTAAATACTTCAATTTGCCGCGGCATTTTGTAAAAGTCGTTTGAATTGTCCATCAAATGTCGCGGCATATTGACAAAGTACCGAAACTATAAAATCTTTTTGGCGCAAAACGCAATGGCCTTCTCTACCTGTGGTATTTCATAATTATGTGATGAGCGTCAAAAAGATTACAAGGGATGTACCTATCGTACTCTCAACGACGGTGAACGTAAGAAAAGATGCATAATGTAGAAGATGCAAATGTCAGCTTCTTAGCTTGTGTTCTGCAGTTTCTGCCTACAAAATGTTCATTTTATTTTGAACAATACTTACAATGTCTTGAGGATGCTGATTTTAGAGTTTGGTTTTTTGCCAGGGTTAAGGGCGCACCCTACCTCAGATTTTATCCCGGTCGCATCATAGTGCTCGCGACCTGAGTGAGAACGAGACGGAGAGGGGCGCTAGCGGCTCTAAAGCGTCGAAAAGTTTACGTAATTGCTTTTTACGGTGAAAATAATGGTAATTAAAAAAAATTATAGATAGTTCAGTTATTATGCAAAGTTTCATGATCTAATTTGAAGTTTTTTTTTAATACCAGCGGTTTATAGTTCTATTTAGAGGTAACTTTGGAACTTTTTTCTATCGAGAAAATTACCTAGCATCAATCCTCAACTTTAACATATATGTATTTATTTCAAAATTAATGCTGCAGTATTTTCGGCATAACGGAGGATCACGCTAAGCAATTTGAGGTAGGGTGCGCCCTTAATGAAAAATAGGCCCGCTACCTACTACATGAGACTTTTAAGCTTGATTCACATATCTGTGGCCCTAGTGAAAAGGGGTATAAGTCCGATTTTGTGGAAAATGAGTTAAGTATACAGAAGTGATCAGAAAAAAATGCTCTATCGTTCGGTGTAAACGGATCTAAGCTATCTCTAAAAATAAAGAAGTTACCTTGTGTAAAAGGGTCCAACTGACACCAAAAAAAATTCAAAAGTCGGTTTCAAGTACTTTTGTATTCTTTTAAACGAAAAAAAAAAAATGCATTTTGTGTTTTTTAATTACTTTGGTTGGTGTTTATCAATACAACAACACCAGACCTGGTTCTTAAAAATGATTTAGTGAGTAATGTGATATTATTAGACATAAATCCGTTTTCACCACCATAAAGGAAAAAAATCAAAGAAACTCTATTGGGATTAGTATGAACATAATCATTCCAAATGCGTATCCATTTTCACTTGTGTGAATAAACATTTAACATATGGGAGAAGGGGTATAATTTATTTTACACCCTCAAGGAATTCATTTTGTGGTTAGTATAAGTCACTATCTTAAAAACGAATTACTTTACATAAAAAATAACTCCATAATAATAAAGAGCATAAATTGTTTACCTATAAAAAACATCACATGTATTTCAATTGGTAGTGGTTTAAATGTCACACGAGGCAAACACGCAATTTGAAGTGCGCGGAGTGTTTTTTGCGTCTCCTGTGAAGTTGCATTTTTGGACTTAGATCCTTTTTCACTAGGGCCACAGATATATCAGTGAAGCCACCGTCCCGACACAGTTCCGGCACAGTGCAACATATTATTTCATACATGCACTGAAACTGACAAGTGGGGATGCGTTCATAGAGAATGTCGGCACTGAAACTGACAAGTGGGGATGCGTTCATAGAGAATGTCGGCACTGAAACTGACAAGTCGGGATGCGTTCATAGAGAATGTCGGCACTGAAACTGACAAGTGGGGATGCGTTCATAGAGAATGTCGGCACTGAAACTGACAAGTGGGGATGCGTTCATAGAGAATGTCGGCACTGAAACTGACATGTGGGGATGCGTTCATAGAGAATGTCGGCACTGAAACTGACAAGTGGGGATGCGTTCATAGAGAATGTCATCATCTGCCTAGCCTTTTCCCAACCATGTTGGGGTCGGCTTCTAGTCTAACCGCAGCTGAATACCAGTATTTTACATGGAGCGACTGCCTATCTGACCTCCACAACCAGTAACTGGGTAATACGATACCCCTTGGCAAGACTGGTTGTCAGACTTTCGGGCTTCTGACGACCCGTAACGACTCTCAAAGATCCACAAATGACAGCCGGGACCAATGGTTTAACGTGCTTTCCGAGGCACGGAGGAGTCTGGGTATATAAAGATGGTCACCCATCCACGGACCAACTCCGGCAAGCGTAGCTTAACCTGATGGAGCGTTCATAGAGAATGTATGAAAGAATCGGAACTGTGTCGGAACGGTGGCTTCACTGATATATGTGTGAATCGACCTTTAGGGAATATGTTGGGAATGGAACCCAACACACGCACGCGGTGTGCAAGCGCAGGCAGCGTGATCAACACGTCATTTGCAAACTGAGGCGCGGCGAGGCGGCGACACGTCTCGGCACGATGTGTCCCTCGCGGTAAAGTCCGTTGAAGTGAGTCGTCTTCAACCAATGACTTTAAAGCCTCGTGCAAACTGGCGCGATATCGCGGGCGCGGCAGGCTGCGCAACCCTTGCCGCGCCCGCGATATCGCGCCAGTTTGTGGGAGCCTTAAAGCCTCAATTCTCTTTGTCTTCAACGGGCTCCACCGCGACGTAAGATATTCGTCTCTAATTTAATTTGGTACTCACTGTTTGTCCTGAAAGTAATAATTTTGTAGAAAGAACGGTAATAATACCAAGCCTTATACAGGATGATTCATGGGCATCCTCTTAAGGGGTCATTGTACTCATCATTATGAACAACTTTCAGTATGTAAAAAAACCCCGAAATCGGGAGTAAAAAAAAATCTGCTTGTCCCTACATTATGACGAGCTTATGCAACCATAAGTGCGAACAGAATACTTATTACTGAGTGGAAATGTGGATGTGCCTCTGCATACCCCTTTGGGGAGCACAGACATGACAATATGATAAGAATACCTTTTATTACCAAATAAATAATATGATGAGGATGTAGGTAGCTACATCACAGGATGTTCTACAAAAACCGGCAAAGCGTGTCGACTTAGAAGCTTGATTTTTTTAGAGCGTCATGGGATCTTTGACCTACGTATTTGATATTAATTAATTTCAACTTAATATCTCTACACGTTAATGAGAAAAAAGGTCTTGACTGACAGACAGACAGACGTCTAACGAAGTGTTCCTATAAGGGTTCCGTTGTTTCCTTTTGAGATAAGGAACCCTAAAAATGGATCATCGAAAACTTTTGTTAACAACAGCAAAAGGGACCTGTTACCAACTATCCCAAACTGAATAGCTATGGACCCGTATAATAATATGTTAGTTGTAAGAATATATAAATAAAGTACAAAGCACATGTGATCTGCACAGTGTGTAGGCATTACTTCCACGACATTACCCAATGTGGAGGACCCGGCTTTATTTTATACAGGCTGCTCTATATTATGTTTTACTTATTTTTCTTATTTTGTTTTACCCTGTCACACAGTTACGTCAAGATTTATTCTGTATCAAACTCAAACTATTTATTTCAAATAAACCAATTACAGGCACTTTTGAATTGTCAAGGAGTCGGTCAGTCAGAAAGATGAAGCTAGTTGCCCATTCCAAAGCGTAGTAGGTTCCTATGGAGAAGAACGGGCAAGAAAGTCCACGGAAACTCTTTTAAATCAGAATATTGTTACAATATCTCCATTGCTACAATATCTTCGTAGTAAGTTTAAGTTTTGGAGATAGTTAAATAAATAAGTCAGTAATTCTTGGCTGGCATTCATAGTTCGGAACTACAGCTTTGGCTTGTCAAATAATATCAAAAATAAATAAATAAAAAAATGTCGCTTCAGCTATTTCTTTCCATAGTGAAAACGAACAAACATCATTTGGTATATGATTACTGCGTGATGTGTTGGCGCCTTTTAAATCTATCCTAATCCTAACTTCCTAATATATTAATTATTTTATTTTTACTAATAAACCGCCGGGCATAAACAAAACAACTTAATAACTAGTGTTAGTAATAAGAGAAAATAAGTAAATTTCAAATTGTATGGATTCTTACCCAGTGGCGCAGCAGAGGGGAGTCCCACCGATCTGAGAACACGCTCAGGAGACCGTTGGAGGACCGCCTCCAACGGTCTCCTGAGCGTGTTCTCTCTCGTGGTAAGAATCCATACAATTTGAAATTTACTTATTTTCTCTTATTACTAACACTAGTTATTAAGTTGTTTTGTTTATACTAACACTATGGACTCATGTCTGAAATAAATAATTTGAATTGTATTGAATTGAATATTATAAATGCGAAACTGAGTTTTTTTATTTGTTACGCTTTCACTCTAAAACGGCTGAACGGATTTGGATGAAATTTGACACATGAGTAGACCATGACCTGGAATAGGACATAGGATACTTTTTACCCCGATATTCCCACGGAGTCGAGACTTACGCGGAGGAAACCGCGGGGCGCAGCTAGTTTACAATATTTTCCTTTATTGTGATAACTTAGACAGTACTTAATGTATAAAATTGACAAATAACTTGCATCCTGGTACCTAAATTTAGGGTCTTCGAATCTTCGGTTCACTATGCCACGTGTAAGGACGTATTTGCCTAAAATGAAACACCCTGTATTCAAAGTCTTTGTAAGTACCTAAATGTTACAATGGCGGACGAAGGTAAAGACTTTTTTGTAAGTATTTTCGTTTGTTTGTTATTTATAGAACGTTTGTCGCTAAACCACTGTTTTGGTTAACAACTCGATTCGGGCATGAAGACTTTAATAAAATAATCTATAGTTTATGGTGAAAGCTTCAGGGAAACCCGCAAAATTCAAATTTTCTTACGTTTTTTGCACAAATATGACTTTAGAATTATTCGTTACGATCGCAAATC
Organism: Lithophane socia; assembly: GCA_947522985.1. Classification (NCBI taxonomy): domain Eukaryota; kingdom Metazoa; phylum Arthropoda; class Insecta; order Lepidoptera; family Noctuidae; genus Lithophane; species Lithophane socia. Next base: position 5,691,946 of record OX383272.1, read on the forward strand.
ATATTTTATTTATTTATTTTATTATTTATGTACACACAGTAAAATACAAAATAGATACGATATAATTAAAATATGAGTACAAATAAGGTACTGCTTATATTTTCGTTTGACTTATATTCTAAGTACTTACTGTTAATTTAATTTTTTACCTAATATTATGTGTTTCGTACGTCTTTTTCTGGTGACTATGATATAATGTACAAGTCATTGAACCTTACTATATTTTCGTACGTCTTTTTCGGGTGACCACTGGAAATCAGCGCTGTGCTGTGGGTACAGCACAGCATCATGCTGAGTAGAACACACACATAACGTCACAGTCATGACGTGCAGCTGCAACTATTTATTTTTATAAGAACCTACTCCTGATCTCATATTTCTACTTAGATCTACTTTGTTTAATTTTGCTAAAGTACTGTTATATTTTTATATGCACGCACGTGTTTCTGTGACAAATAAACCTAGTTTTTTTTCTTTCTTTCAAATAACATAAGAAAATTTAAATTTCGCGAGTTACCTTAGCGCATTATCGGCCGAGTCGAACTCGCACACAAAGGGTTCCGTACCGTATTAAGATCGAGCAAAAAACGCCGAAATATACAAAAAAAAAAAAAAGAACAGAAAGAAGAAAGAAAAAATGTTTATTCTGCACAAACTAAACGCACACATTGCAAAATAAAAGAATGTCATTTACTTAGTACCCAAAAGCCTCGTATTCGGAGGCTACTTAGATTGAATTTCACTAAACTTATATCCCGAGTATAAGTCTTATCCTCCGAATAAATTTTGAATTTTGACAGGTTTTTCCATACAAAAACTGTCAGACGACAATCTTATTCCACGGATAAAAGATATCTGACTTTGATAAAATCAGCCCTGAGTCTGATACACGTTTATATATAGCAATTTGCCGGTTTTTTTTACTTATCTGAATTTACACTGACAATATGACAACACCACATCAACATAGCTTGACATTTTCAAAAACAGAATAGGTATTACAATAGCGGCCTCACATTCGACCAATTCCTTTCTTTTCTCCGTTCACACGGTGGCAGTAGTTAGCAGCCTCGTTTGTACGTGCTGTTAGCGGCGGGGGCCCGGATTTTCGTCCAACACTCGTAAGCTAATCCCTGGCCGAAGTGTCGGACGACTAGCACTCGAGATTCTCGTGAAGATTTCGGAGTTAGATGCTTTGGTTTGAAATTGTTATAAAAGGTACGATCGACGTAACACCATTAGTAAGTAATTGCAAAATTGCTCTTATCTCAGTAAGAATTGCGTGTATTTGTAGTATCCTTGTATAATGTTGCGGTGGGTGGGATTTTACGATTAATTTTCTTTTTTTTTGTGTGAATATTGTACGCCTTAACCTGGGTCAAATTCAATTTATTGTATGCCTAAACCTGGGTCAAAGAAATGTATTTATTGTATGCCTTAAACTGGGTCAAATAAAATTTATTGTATGCCTTACCCTAGGTCAAATAAATTTATTTATAGTATACCTTAACCTGGGTCAAATAAATCTATTTATTGTAGGTATGCCTTAACCTGGTTCAAATAAATCTATTTATAGTATACCTTAACCTGGGTCAAATAAATGTATTTATTTTCTCTCTTTCATAATACACATTCATAACAAGTTACTCGTTTTCTTCCTCTTTTTAACCCCCGACGGAAAAAGAGGGGTGTTATAAGTTTAACGTGTGTATCTGTGTATCTGTGTATCTGTGTGTCTGTCTGCGCCATCGTAGCTGCCAAACGGCTGAACCGATTTTGATTTTTTTGGTTTTGTTTGAAAGGTGACTTAATCGAGAGTGTTCTTAGCTATGATTCAAGAAAATCGGTTCAGCCGTTTGAAAATTATCAGCTCTTTTCTAGTTGATGAATGGATGTTAGCATCTTCCACAGGTCTAATCGATTGGAAATTTAGAATTCTCTTATTTCAATGATATGAAAAGAATATAATGTAGTAACCTTGAGCTGATGCTGCAGCATCACCTGGAATTTGCAGGATACCCAACTCCCTCACGAACTTACAGCAGAGGTATCGTGTTTGGACTCATTGGAAAAGTTTCAACAAATAGGTTACAGATAGATGGTCAAAGTCTGATGATGGAATAGGAAAGATAAATGAGAGTAAATTAGTAGGTAACAAGCTTCACTGTGGCAAAAAACGTACAGCTACGCAGATTTCGGCGAGCTGCGTGTTGATCGTAGCGTTTCTACTAGTAATATAATATACAATTTAAAAAGCTGGAAATAATAATTAAATTAAAAATTTAAAAAACCCCCGACAAAAACAAAGCGTCTAAAAAGTAAAAAAATAATATCATAAAAGTTGTAGGTAATATTTTGATCCAAGCGTCGTCGTGTCGGGGGACGGTTAATGAAAATAGGAAGTTAACAGCAGCTATCCTTTCTACAACAGCATACATTCATTATGCCTATGTGTGTGTTGGCGTTTGCATTAGCCGTCCCCCGACACGACGACGCTTGGATCAAAATATTACCTACAACTTTTATGATATTATTTTTTTACTTTTTAGACGCTTTGTTTTTGTCGGGGGTTTTTTAAATTTTTAATTTAATTTTTATAATTGCCAATTGTTTTACTACTACGTGGCCGTCACATTCCAATTACTCAGACCAGTTCTCCATTAAATCATGGAAAGATACTAAAGAAATTAATAATCAAAATTAATTGAAAATATTAACAGCAATTTCAAAATAATTACTGGCGCTACTGAAAGCAGTAAATTACCTTTAAAGTAAAGTTATTTATTCAAGTTAAGTAAGTATTTAATTTCATTTTTGTACTGAATGAGCGTAAACATAAATTATTTATTTGCTTCGCTCAGGTGCAATCCACATACGTGGCGACTGTCGAAAGATCGATATACCTATCGAAGTTAAATATGACTTAATACGTATATCGATACCTCCCGGAATAAATTCTCTAAATGATGGTGAAAACCGCATGAAGATCCGTTGCGTATTTTAGAAGAAAAACGCGGTCGCACAGACAGTCACGAAAATTACTTTAGGATACTGTGCGAAATGCGACTTTTTCCGTTCAATTCAAATTAAAAAAAAAAAAACTGACCAAGAGATCCTTACAATGTTATCATAAACTTAGGCTAAGTTCATGAGTAAACTCAATAACTTTAAAATACAATAATTATAAATTAATTGGCTACATGAACATGTGCACGCACATGTCTGCCGGCCCAGAGTCTGATAAATTGTTCGCCAGTGTAGCTAAAATACTGTTAGGGCTACTTAGTTTTTTTTTTTTTGTGTTAAATCATCAAATGACTTCTCCCGCTCTGGGCGGAGCGGAAGGACGTGTCAAACTTTTACTGATTAAAACCCACCCGTATTCCTTCAGTTATCTGTGTTGCCAAGGTCCCGGTATCCCTTTCGGACTTTCCCACAACCCTGGTAGGCTTAGGGCTACCCCTAAATCGCTTATATCTTTTAACAAGTACTCGTATAATAGATATACTCGTAGATGCCAATAAAATATACCAACTGATCATAAGGTTTGTACAGTGGAAAATGCCTAATCGTATCAAACGCATTGACCTCAACAGGAGTACCAACAAAAGTGTCCTGATTTTATCTGTTATCAACGGCTGGCTTACGGACCGGCTTCAGTTAAATCCTGTGACGTCACCGCTGACCACGGATGCCTCTCAGATGTTATGCTAATCTATCATTGTTGGTGATTAGGATATTGATTTGTTTGATGAGTTGTACGGAAGAAATTTCCATCCATCATCTATTACATAATAATAATTTAGATTAATAATGTCAATGATAGATGGAAATTACAGAGTAGCTCGTGGCTAAGTAATAACAGCCGCACGGTTCGATCCATCAGGTTAAGCTACGCTTGCCGGGGTTGGTCCGTGGATGGGTAACCATCTTTACATACCGAGACTCCTCCGTGCCGTTAAGCCGTTGGTACCAGCTGTCATTTGTAGATCTTTGAAAGTTGTTACGGGTCGTCAGAACCCCGAAAGTCTGACAACCAACCAAGGGGTATCGTGTTACCCAGTAACTGGGTTGTGGAGGTCAGATAGGCAGTCGCTCCATGTAAAATACTGGTATTCTCCTGCATCCGGTTAGACTGGAAGCCGAACCCAACATTGTTGGGAAAAGGCTAGGCAGATTGACGTAGAAAGAAAGAATAACGTTTATTTAGACGCAGTTATTTCTCGTTTGTACCAAAATAAGCCTCCATCAGTATTCATCATTTTCAGCCTCTAACATCTATTGTCGTGATCCGACGGTGCGCCATTTTGCGGACGGACACAGACGATCCTGCATGCCGCACCGTGGGAAGGTGTACGTGCGGGGTATCGCAGACATCGGAAGTTCCTCGGTGCGCGGTGCGGGGCGGTCTGTGGTCGTCTGCCGTGCGTGTCCGTCCGCAAAATCGCGGATCGTCGGATCTCGGCGTACGATTGTGCTTCGACTGACACGGGTTTCCTCATGGCACAGAATTGTCCAGAAGATTCACTCCGGAAATCATTTAAATAAAAAGCGACTCTTGCTACGACACAATAAAGTGCAATTCAGGTCTAATATTAACCTAGAAGTAGCCTCTCTTTCTATCGCGTAACTCTTTTTACCTATGACTAAGTAACGCTTATTGAATTGGCCCGACAAGACGAGCCCTCCGCGTACTTGTAGCTTCATACCTATAATGCGGAGAGTGCCTTCTGTAGGTAATACTGTGCTCATGGTAAAGTCACAGAAGTTAACCGACCTATAAAAGGCGAGGTTCGAGATTCAATATAGCGCTTGTGACATAAAACCCTGACTTATCCTATTGGTGATGCATTTTTTTTTGGCAGAACTTGTAAAATCCTAGTCAGCAGTGGCATAGAGACATAATTATAATATAGAGTGCGCGCAACAAAGTATTTACAGTAGACACGGGTTTGAACAACACGACGTTTCTCACCATACTCACTCACTTGTCAGTTCGAGATTCATTCATTTTATGTCACAATGAAGCGGGACAAAATGTTATTTTGAGGTGTTGGAACATTCAATCATTTTGTATGGGACGTTTGAAGTGCCTCTTGTATGTCCTACCCAACACTGATCTATAGCTCACTTGTCTACGATGCGCACTAAACGATTTGTGCAATACGCGCACTCTATTTAAGACACTCCCCACTGTCACTGACTACGATTTTTACGAGTTATTGAATACGATTATATTATATATAAAAAAAACATTTAATTCAGATAAATAGATCCATATATTCCGATTTAAAATTAACATATAAACAAAAACAAAAATAGAATACACATAAAAAACATTGCAATAAAATAAAATAAAATTCAAATTAAAAATCCCATCATTAAATTACCCTCTTAATAAAGGATCTCCACAGAGGAGAAGAGATCCTATCTGCTACAGTCTTCAGAATTCCGTTGCAGCTGCCACGCATTATAATTATATATAAAAAATAAAATTATATATCGAGCTGACCTTCTGTATCACATCTATTTTATGTCATTGCGACCGCACCATTAAACATACGAGTAATAACGTCTATTTAGTTCTTGATAAAGTTTGCGCATAACCACAAAGTTTGTATTTCTGGTATTTGTAAGGGGGCGTGTAGGTTTGCTTGCGGTGAAGCTGCGATTTTAATCTGTTTTGAGTGCGGGAAGAGCCTGTTGCTTCTAGCATGTGTTGGTATGAGAAGATATAAAGGTTTTGTTTGGACACTCATAACAGCAAACTGTTATCACCTCAGATGCTGAACATCTTGATGATTATGCAAAGAACGGTTTCAAATTTATTGTTTCAGATTTTAGTATTAGCATCTTCATCAAAGTTGTCGCCATAGCTCACAGGATAAACAAGCTGAACTGGAAATGGGCTGATCATATTAGCCGTAGAACCGATGCAATGACTGTTGTGGTAGACGTGTTCTTGAGTGGCAACCGCGAATCGGACACCCTCAGGCTAGGTGCAAAGACGATCTTCGCAGGCTGGCTTGTAGCAGTTGAATATGAGTTGCCGAGAACCGAGCTGAATAGCGTTCAATTGGAGAGGCCTATGTCCAGCAGTGGACTGCTTTAAGCTGAAGATGATCTTCATAAAAACATTTTCTAATAAGTTTCTGATGAACTAGTAATTAAAAGGTTTTTGAATTAGTCATCACTATTTTGCTAAGCCTCAATAAATTGTTTTCGGATAGCACTTTGTTATTACCGCCAGACTATCTCCACTTAGTGAGAACTCTCCATAACGTTATGCGTATTTGAAGCGTTATTTTAGCTTTAATTCTGTAACTCCACTCTGAGGCTAATCTGAAGAGTCCTCTTGCTGAACTAGTTATAAAATATTGAAGTCTGTTTAGGTTTATATGGCGCCTGCCCTGTTTTTAAAAGTATTTTTTTCATAGCCTGCTGTTTTTTATTTAAGGCGACTTTAAATTAATGTGCTTATTAAAATTTTTAATATTTCGTTTATTCTACTTCATGCCAGCCATTGGCCGTCTGTTTATTTTGCATGTCTAATGCTCTGTTCCTATAAAAACAAACGAATAGTTTTGCGTACCGATGGTAGCTTTTTTATTGCTAAACTGGGCATATAAATAGATTCGTAAGCTAGTTTTACCTGTGATAGCTGCTTCCATGTGGGAGGGTCTACTAAGCAAAGCTATGAGATCTTTGCTTCATTATTGGTAAAGATACAAAAGTCTTAATATAGACCATTTTCGGTCCGTAAATTATTAGAATCGGCCATAAGCTATACAACTGATTTTGATGACAATGAATTTCATAATAACTTAGGATGATAATACTTGATATCCTAGCGAGGAGCTCGTGGCTAAGTAATAACAGCCGTGCGGGTCGATCCATCAAGTTAAGCTACGCTTGCCGGGGTTGGTCCGTGGATGGGTGACCATTTTTACATATCGGGACTTCTCCGTTCCTCGGAAAGCATGTTAAGACGTTGGTCCCGGCTGTCATTCGTGAATCTTTGACAGTCGTTACGGGTCGTCAGAAAACTGAAAGTCTGAAAAACAGTCTTACCAAGGGGTATCGTATTAGCCAGTTACTGGGTTGTGGAGGTCAGATAGGCAGTCGCTCCATGTAAAATATTGGTATTCAGCTGCATCCGGTTAGACTGGAAGCCGACCCCAACATAGTTGGGAAAGACTAGGCAGATTGATTTGATAACCTGGACAAAACGGAGCCACACGGCACCAAAAATTAAATTACTTTTCAAAAATGGAATTTGGAATTTGAATTTTAACCATAATTTATTTGAATCACCCAATGAATGTAACATACTTATTTTATTTAATGATTTTATTTGAATGTTTCAATGAATGGTAATGTACCTAATGTATTTATTTTTTATTAGTTTGTAATAATTTGTATATTAGGACTTGTTGCCTTAAAAATAACGAAATAAAAATAAGTACCACCTCACCTCACCTCTATAAAACCTTTTATATTATCTTTAAAATATTTCTATAGCAACAAAATACAAGATGAATTCGTGCAATAAACAGTTAAACAAAACAAAATCCCTGTACTTAGGTACCTACTTATTTGAGGCGAACCTTCGGAATATATCTTAATTAAAGCCCCTCTAGGGACTGAAGCCCGTGTATAGGAATCGTTTTCACCTTTTAATTATTACAGGGTTTCTGTTTGATGTTGCGAATGTTGTAACTGGTTAATGGTAAACGGTTAGAAATAAAAGAATACCTCTATGTTGTGATGTTACAAATTAATTTGTTAATCTTGCTTCCAAATGTCGAAAAGCACCTTTTTACCGGTTTTTTTTTTCTTTTTAATGTTGAGATAAGAGCCTTTTGGCCACATACATGAATTTCTGCTTTTATTTTCATTTACTTTGTTTTTTTTTTATTTTTGTTTCTTTTGCTACGGCCACATATGTCGCGATACCTCGAAGATACGCGTTGCCGCGACACGTCGGCAAGAAATTCGTCAATTCGCGAACCATTCACGCGAACATTGCTTGACTACATAAACAACAACGACAACGCGAATCTTTGCGTTGTCGCGACAACGCGAATCTTTGCGTTATCGCGACACGTGTGGCCAAGCAATATGAGTTTGTTAAGTTTAATTTGTGATCTTCTGTGCCAGTTCCAATAAATACTATTTCTTATTTTTTTTTTTTAAGTCTTAATTTTGAACTGGGAATATTTCTGAATAGAACTTTTTTTTTCTGACTAGGCCACCCTTTCCTGTCCATACGGAATAAAGTCAAGAAGATGGACATTGGAAAGTGTAGCATTATCCTATTTTCCAGATACATACGTCCAACTGCTATATGATCGTGGTGATTACCTACGGCAATAGGGAATATGCATGTGATTCAAATATGGGTCAAATTTTTTTTTTTTTATAAACTATGTTACTTCAGAATTATGCCTCCATCAATATTTTTGAATAAAATTTCTTTTTGAGCGAGAAATTAATTTTTAAAAAGTCCCAATAAACTGTGGGTAATTCAAATACTTGAAAAGACTAAGAGCGGATGTGACGTAACAATCCGGGATATCAATCAAAATGTCAATGTCAAGTCAATCAACAAATGTCAAGTCAATGTCAAACGCTCATAGAAAAAGGAGTGTTTGACGTTGACTTGACAGTTTCTTGTCTGTTTTCACGGACTGTGACGTCACCACACCAAGCGCGCCAAATGGAGGGCGTTTCAATAGCCCGGATCGGTTGGATATTTTAAACATTTTTTTAACTACTTTAAATTGCTTTTTTGCCGTCGAATTTTTTTTAACTATTATTTGACGATGTAAACTATCGAATAAAAATATTAAAAAAATACATGCATATTCCCTATTACAAGGCTGATACATGATTAACACCCAGTTGCACAAAGACAAATAGTAATGCCCCATTACGTCATGAATCATTATCGCTAATGATTTCATTAATTTTAACAAAGAACCATTCAAATCGAGTCGTTTCGAATGGAATCGATGTTGCTTTCTGTAACAAGTTATTGGAAGATTAGCATTTAATGACAGCTTTAAAAGTTAAAGTTCATTTCTGCAACTGGCTGTTAATGAAATTTAGGTATGAAACAAAAGACAAACATTATTCGTAACAACAATAATGGTAGCAGAAGAATCAGCTCAACTCTCTGGGCTCACTATACTTTCTATATGTCTACATCTTTCCTTAAGATTATCGTATCCACAAACGGGCTTAAGTGACCATAACACTCGAGAGTCCTGCCTACCTTCTAAGCGAAAATGGGCATGAAGATAAGTGCTATCAGCCCTCTATAGCCCTATGGGTAGTATGGGCAAGTGCCTATCTGCCTCAATAGTGCATTATTTGCCCGTTCCATTAGTGGGCAAGACTTTGCTATTTCGACAATGGGATCCTTTGATACAAATCCTACATGATGGAGTAGGTATGTTGTGGTAGGTATATAATAATATTTTATGTGATCGTTATTAGTTGCCAGCATAGAGATATAATATTACAAAGAGTGCGCGTATTGCACAAATCGCTTAGTGTGCATCGTAGACAAGTGAGCTATAGATTAGTGTTTGGTAGGACATACAAGAGGCGTTTCAAATGTCCCATACAATATGATTGAATGTCCCAACACCTCAAAATAACATTTTGTACCACTGTGACATACAAATGAGTGAATCTCGAAACAAGTGAGTGAGTGTGATGAGGAACGTCGTGTTGTTCAAACCCGTGTCTACTGTTCATAGTTTGTTGCGCGCACTCTATACTATAATTATATCTCTATAGTTGCTAGATTATTTATCCATAAAAATACCACCGAAGTGCGAGTCCTACTCGCGGTTGGCCCATTTTTAATAATTATATGTATAAAAGATAAAGCCAAAGAAAATCTAGTGCTGTGACCGTCAGACTGCCAAGTCATAAGTCTCGAGTTTGAACCCAAGTCACGCACCTCTGACTTTTTGGATTCATTTGCGTATTGTTTTATCACTTGCTTAAAAAACGGTAAACCGTTTTTTCATAATAAGCAAGTGGCCATATAGCAAGTGGTAATATCTCTTATTTCTCGACGGCATGTTAGGTCAGAGGACCATGGGCTGCATAAAAACTCCCTGGTTAGTCACTAACCATGCGAAAAAAAAGAGTAGAAGAAAACCTACATAAAGCTTAGTTCACATAAACTTATGTCTAGTATATAAGATCAGGGGGCCTAAACCGGCCACGATAGCAATTCTTCTAAAAGCAGTTCACTTCCTGAATCCCAGCTGTCGTTAGCAATAAAATTCCTCTTATTTGACATAAAAGCAATTAATAATTTGTGGATCATTTTACGAATCTCCATACAAAACTGTCAAACAGATGAATTATTTCGTAATATGAATTACACGCAGATCATAATTATGAATTGTCAGTTTGTGACATTTTACGATGATTCATAATATTTGATTGATTCTGCTAAAGTGACCGTTTTCAGCCCCCTGATGCAAACCATCATTCATATAAAATCTGACACAATGTTCACCCAACACCGAAGATCTGTTACCACTTTTATAATAACCTGGAAGTGACAAAACTTGGAAGACTGTCTCCGTACTTAACGACCAGCACACCTCTGCAGCTCGCGGCAGGCTCACTCTGCCGAAAATACCGTAAACTTGTCGGTATACTTTCTGTAAGGAGACCATGTTTTAGAATCATTTTTGGACAGAAAGTAAATAAAATTCGACACAGGTTATGGGACCCAACAACAAAAAAAAACCGGCCAGTCGGACTCGCGCACGAAGGTTTCCGTACCATTATTTAGTCACGTTTGTTGTATGGGAGCTCCCTTAAATATTTATTTTATTCTGTTTTTTAGTATTTGTTGTTATAGCGGCAACAGAAATACATCATCTGTGAAAATTTCAACTGTTTAACAGACGGACGGACAGCGGAGTCTTAGTAATAGGGTGCCGTAAATCCTGCCAGGGTTGCGGGTTAGTCCGAAAGGGATACCGGGACCTTGGCAACAGGCAACTGAAGGAACACGGGTGGGTTTTAGTCAGTAAAAGTCTGACACGCCCTTCCGCTCCGCCCAGAGCGGGAGAAGTAATTGGATGATTTCCAAGCGTCAAAAAAAAAAAAAGATTGCCGTAAATATTGGATTACGCACCTTCCTATTGTTATCATTTCTTCATTTTCTCTATTACTTCACGTGGGTATTATAAAACGTGGCTTAGGGACTTACTAGAGAATGGGCAGCAGCCCATTCTCTAGTAAGTCCCTAAGCCACGTCCGCCGTTCTCTATGCATTTTTAAGACCATACTGCGATCGCCAACCTGCCTGGCAAGCGTGGCGATTATGGCAACACCCCCGTGGCCCCTAATTCCCTATTGTTTACTAGTTTTTGTCCGCGGCTTTGCCCCCGTGCAGCACGCGTAGCATAATCACCGTAGAAACGGATTTTGTCGATGGCAGAATAGACAAATGACAGATAAACAATCACAATCTGTCATTTTTTCTATTTAGAATTAACCCATAGTAACATACTACCTACTAAGAGAAAATTTTAAAAAAAGTCGACCCTGTGAAAAGCTCTCGTTGGGTATCAGTACTTAGGCAACAACAGAGGCCCTAGACAAAGTGACATTCTGTCAGCGATAACGATGATGAATAGGACTTGCATATGCTATCGAAAAGCTTATGTCAATCCTGTTGAAAGTCGTTGTAGAAATACGAAACGCTTTCGAAGCGATATACACTTGTCTAGGCCCTCAGTAACTTTTTCATACAACTGCAACTGAGCTTAATTTTACTGCATTTAATTTGGTGTCTAAAATCTCATGGCCTCCCTACGGCCTTTATAGTTGTCTCAGTTATTTTAAATGAGTTTTTAAACTCGTGCATAGACGAAACGTCGACATGATGCCGCCGTAATGGCACCCGATATTTTGAACTACCCACTAAATGTATGTTAGTTTCAAACTGTCTGTATCTAAAATCTAGCTAGACTATAATGGTGCTTGCAAAGATAGGAGTTGGATTTTATTTTAAGAAGAGAACGACCTGTTTTTGCTTTATTACCCGACTACGGCGAAGAAAAAAGGAGGGTTATGATTTTGACCGGTATGTATGTATGTATGTATGTATGTAAGTATGTATGTATGTATGTATGTATGTATGTAAGTATGTATGTATGTATGTATGTATGTTCATCTGTTCCCTCCTATCTTCCAAACCACTTATCACAATTTGACAAATGAGGTATCGTTAGAAGCGTCGTGATTGTCCGCTGGTTATAGGCTATGTGAAGTCACATTAAATTAAAAATGGCGCCCTCTAGAGGACATAAAGTGATTAACTTAAAAAAAAATATGGTTTAATCGTACCATGTTGGGTATCAAATGAAAGGGCTTAATGAGCACATTTCAAAAATATATATATTATAACCCCAAAAGAATTAAAAAAAAAATCAAGTAATAAAAACTAAAACCCAACTACGACTTAAAATGTATAAACAAGACACCACAGACAGACAAATTAAAAATCCGGAGTCACACGTAATCTGTTCGATTTATGCCCTAACACGTGTGACTCCGGATTTTTAATTTGTCTGTCTGTGGTGTCTTGTTTATACATTTTAAGTCGTAGTTGGGTTTTAGTTTTTATTACTTGATTTTTTTTTTAATTCTTTTGGGGTTATAATATATATATTTTTGAAATGTGCTCATTAAGCCCTTTCATTTGATACCCAACATGGTACGATTAAACCATATTTTTTTTAAGTTAATCACTTTATTATCTCTTGAGTGTGTGAGAGAGAGAAGCGTATAAAAAAGTTTGTTGGTTCGATTTAGTATCCTCACGATTACGATTTCCAAAAAAAGTTTCCTGTCTCATACTCCAACTGTCATTAACGAGACACAATAGAATTTTAATTGTTATCGGCCATTAGAAGCCCAATCGACAGTTGAGCGGATTCTACATAATTATCAAATCTAGGAGTACCTAATGCCAGCAGTCCAGCACCTGATTGCGATCACAATCTGTTTCATTTTGACAGTTAAGCAACATTCATTGCGATATTTACGTTGTTGAGCAGTCATTTTTTTCGAATATAAGTAGCAATGGATTAGCAATATCCTCCAAAATTAAAAATAAAATAAAAAAAATAAAAATCCAATTAGGGTGCTGGGCATGGTAAGAAAACCTCACAACTTGGGTTGGAATTATCAATCTGAAACCTTGCCTTTAGTTTTTTTTATTGTCATAAGTTTGAATTCAGCTTGACAAATCACTGTACAAAAAAGCATAGTATGTCCAGCAGTGGACTGCTATAGGCTGATGATGAATCCATCATTTATCGAAGTAGTTTTTTTTAGTTGAAGTTTTTGAAAGAAGTAGCATTCATCTGCCTAGCCTTTTCCCAACTATGTTGGGGTCGGCTTCCAGTCTTATCGGATGCAGCGGAATACCAATATTTTACATGGAGCGACTGCCTATCTGACCTCCACAACCTAGTAACTGGGTAATAACGATACCCCTTGGTAAGACTGGTTATCAGACTTTCGGGCTTCTGACGACCCGTAACGACTGTCAAAGATCTACGAATGACAGCCGGGACCAACGGCTTACGAGCCACGAAGGAGTCTTGGTATGAAAAGATGGTCACCCTTCCACGGATCAACCCCGGCAAGCGTAGCTTAACCTGATGGATTGACTCATGCGGCTGTTATTACTTAGCCACGAGACAACAACTATTAAAGAACTCAAAAAATACACTACAAAAATACTTTCGAAGAAATACAAAAAGCTTAGCAATAAAGAATTAAAACCGTTTCAAGATATTAAAGCGGAGGGGAGGTAAGGTAAGCACAATGGCATCAACTATGCAAAGCACGGAAATCTCGGCCTCAATGACGACTAATTGCCCGAATCGCGACTCTTTCTACCGTAGAGGATTTTTTATGGGTTTTTTTAGTGTCCTATTTAATTTGTTTGTTTGTTTGTTGGAGGATGTTTCTAGTGGAATGTTTGGGAATGTAGGTCATCGATTGTTGTGGTTGTGGATATCTTTTATGGGGTCAAGCCGTCCTTAGGTACCTACTACACTTAGGCCGAAAATAGGTGACCGTTTTGTACACTTCGAGTGAGTCCCAGGTGACATACAAGTACCTAATAAGAAGCTTGAATTAGGGATGCAAGAAGTGTAAAAAAGTATCGATATATTATATCGTATCGATATTAAAAAAAAATATCAATATCGATTTCGATATATGGAAAAAAAAAATCGATATAGGTATCGGTGAAATTTTCAAAAAAAAATTTTACTTAACTAAAGTTCAAGTTTTATAATAATTTGAATACCAAACTAGGAAAAAAAGTACTAATAATTTTTACGGCTCCGAATTCCAGCGGTTTTAGTCAGCGGCGATAACGGTGTTGCTATTGAAAATATATCGCTTGAGATACATTTTCGATACTTGATATTTTATATCGATACATCGATATATCGAAATAATAAACATCGCCTGAAAATATCGATATAACGAACAAAAAATATCGATATTTCGATATATCGATATTTTTTCTGCAAGCCTAGCTTGAATGTTTGTCCGCGGTTCTGACCGAGGTAAGAATTAGTCTTACAAAAAGGATCAAGCAAAAGACAAAATTGACACTTTGCTTAGATAGATAAGAGGCTTTTGACTGCTGTATGTGTATTTTAGTATTTTTTTTTGTGTTGTGCGTTTTGGTTGTGCAGAACGATTTTTTTATTTTTCTTTCTTAGAATATTGATAGACTCCAATAGTTTTACTCCGATGGTAAGAATATTATTTCTTTTATCAATCATCATCTGCCTAGCCTTTTCCCAACTATGTTAGGGTCAGCATTCAGTCTAACCGAATGCAGCTGAATACCAGTATTTTTTCTCCAATATTATATCTCTCAACAATAAATAGCAATCATTGGACGTCGTATGTTTGACAGAAGATATTTAGGGGCTAAAACAAATATGTTACGCAAGACCTACACCTATTTTTAGGGTTCCGTACCTCAATAGGAAAAATCGGAGCCCTTAAAGGATCACTTTGTTGTCCATTTATCCGTCTGTCTGTTTATATTACACATTTTGATACTCGTAAATAAATCAAAAGCAACAGGGT
Organism: Lithophane socia; assembly: GCA_947522985.1. Lineage (NCBI taxonomy): Eukaryota > Metazoa > Arthropoda > Insecta > Lepidoptera > Noctuidae > Lithophane > Lithophane socia. The sequence continues at coordinate 5,707,114 of OX383272.1, forward strand.
ACTTCCCGTTGACCTAGAATCATGTTTGGCAGGAAGCAAGGTCTCACAGCACATGTAAAGGAAAAAGTCCGAAAATCGTTTTATCGCAGAAATTTATTATTTTGCGATTACAAACTTACATTTGCAATTGGAGAATTGACCGTGACTTAAATCGATGTATGGGAGAACAGGTTTTTCAACTGCAATGTTAAGTTTTCTTTTGGAATAAATTCAACACCAAATACGGAACGCTTCATTGCGATCCGACATGCACTTGGCCGGATTTTTGGTCTTCAATAGGTTGGCTAAATTAATAACGTTACATACCCGAGTAAAAACAAGACGAAAACATCTTTGTTGTAGACGAAAACAGAAACATTTTCTCTACCTCATATTTTCGCTGATTGCTTACATAATTAATAATTCCCTCGGACAGTTATTGATAGTTTTTGTCACTCTTCAGACTATGATATTGGGTTAATGGTAGAAACCATTTCGGTAATGGATAGATAATAATATAAATTATGTTTGTGCTGCGGTGTTTTCTTCGGAGAGAAAGATTTTTCTGCATTTCTTTATGACAATATGTGGGGATTTATTATTGCGAATTGTGGAGGGTTTGGTATTTAATTTATTTAGTTGAAGTTATATAAAAATACTAGTGACCTGCCCCTGCTACGATATAAAGTAACGATTAGCTAAACTAGGTTATACAAATAAAAACAATTTTTAACGAGTGTACAAATACGCTTAACGAAGATGATAGTCACTTGTTTTGACTTTATTCCCGTCATTGTTTTATGTGTATTCTATATTTGTTTTTGTTTATATGTTAATTTTAAATCGGAATGTATGGATCTAGGTTATCTGAATTAAATGAATTTTATTATTTTTCTTTTTATTTCTTTTTAAATACATATTTGTTACATTTTTAAATATTTATTATAAAAAACATGAAAACAAAACATTTAAAAATATAAAAAATAGTAGCCCATCGGCATCAGGATCAGGGTCCAAGCTGCCGGTGGTCAGGGCTCTAGAGAGAGGAACCTCCTCACTATGCGTGCCGTGTCCAGGAGTACTGCTTTCTGAATCTAGCCCTTGACCCAGCCGTGCAATTAGAGCCTCCTGAGATGTTGGTCGAGGCTCTTCGCTATTAGGTCATTGACCGTAACGATTATCGGTACAATGATTGCAGAGTCCAGAGTTATTATTTTATTTATTATTGTGATCATTCTTTTATTCTGGACCGGGAACCTTCTGGTTACGGAAATATTGGAGTGCCATACGATTTCAATAGGCAAATAGGTCAAAAGGTGGGGTTGGTATGTACAATACCACGTAAAAATACTAAAAGATATGGTTCTGTAAAGCAGAATTACCACAACGCATAATTTACAATGGTGACATGAGAAAACATCTAGTTTTTTTACTGTATCTATGTTATATAAAAAAGTATTAGATGCATATAACCTTCCGACAAATAAAAGTTTATTGAGGTAAAAAGGTAACACACTAAAATTAAATACGAAGCATAAATCTACGAAAAATTCAATTGTTTTATGTGCCTGAACTAGGTCATCCTGTGTTTCAGGTGAAATGCTCTAAATGATGGTGAAGACCGCAATAAAGCTCACAATAATCTAATAAACTATCATTATTAAAGTAGTTTAGAAGATTTAAGTCACTCAGACAGACTTGAAAAGCGACTTTGTCTTATTGCCAAGATCTACTCGTTTAATAAAAATATCGAGTAGGTTGGCGGAGTAATCTTGCTCGCTTCCTCTTTATGATTTCAAACGAAGTCTTGAATTCCTCTCAAAATATCCTAACAATTATAATATAATGTTTTCTCGGAAGGGTTGTGATTCTAAGACCGTTATCACACTGACGATTTACCAGCGTGTTTCCAGCGAAGCGATTTGTGAACGTGCTCTCCGCGGGTGCGAAGCGAAGTACCCGCGACTAAGCGCCATATTCTCCGCGTTTTCATAATTTTACTAGCTTCCGCCCGCGGCTTCGCCCGCGTGGTATGTCGATAAAAAGTAGCTTATGTCCTTCCCCGGGAAGCCATCTATCTCCTTGCCAAATTTTATCGAAAGCCGTTCAGTGTTTTAGGCGTGAAAAGGTAACATACAAACAGACAAACAGACAGACAGACCGACAGACAGACAGACAGAGTTACTTTCGAATTTATAATATTAGTAGGTACTCGCGCTCGCACTCGCGTCGCAGACCGAATAAAAAACCAAGAGCGCTGTCAACAGTGACGAGAGGCCAGTTTCGTAAACATGTGTATCCACTTAGTGAGATGTAGTTTGATTGTAAATGTTTGTAAATGTGTGCGTGTGAGTGTATGCACAGAGCGGAGGTGTAATTTTGGCATGCTGTATTGTGCGCAGCGCTCTGTCTTGGTTTTTTTTTTGGTTTGAGACTCGTTCAAAACCGTTTCCGATTACCCCCGAAACTTGCGGTAAAGTGGTTTTCCAGGAATGGGGTAAATAGGTCATCTTTGACCTAATCTTTGAGCTACGTAATCAGTTATGTTCCAGACAGGCCGGGGTCTGTGATGCATCTAATTAAATTTAGAGTTACTTTTGAGTTGATAGGAATGGTTTATTGTGTTGTTGGCTGCTCTGTTTGTGTTTATAATTCTGTTCACATTGTCGGGAATAAAGCTTCCTCTCAGGCCGCGTCCTATTTAAAAGCGATAGTCGCGCGATTACGCGATTGTCGCGTCATGTGACACTTAGGGGGTGTTCTGGTGTGCGACAAATGCGATGCGATGCGACGTTGCGAAAGCGACGAACGCGATCAACTCAACGGCATACCCTGCTTGCGGCCAATATGGCAGTCTTCGGCAAGACGCGACGTAACGCGTACTTGTTTTGAGGCCGACCAGACGCGACACCAAACTTTCAAGCATGTACTTCTCCATCATCCGAGAAGTAATGACCAAAATCACGCAGGACATTTGTGGCGTGTAGCATCGCGTCTCATTGCATCGTGTCGTGTCGCGTCGCGTCGCGTCATAGTCGTTCACGCAGGACACCCCGTTAGTGAACCTGAACGCGTGGTCGCGCCGACAGAGGGCGCCTTTCGGTTTTGCGATGCGACGGGTGGGTCGGGGGACTAGAAAGCTAGCTAGTAATATAATATCAGTATGGATAAGGGGTTAAACTGGGTACGCCACCTTCTTGTCTTGTCTTGCAACTGAAAATCTTAATAATAACCTTGTCAGCATATCCGTTCCTACAGAAGTAAGATACACAAGCAAGCATTGTGGTATCAAATTGTAACATTCAATTAGAAACAGTGAGACAGTACCGCGTTCGTGCTGATGAATATTAATTTAACAAATAAACTTATTATCCTGCGCCCCGTTAGAGGTCGCTGCTGAGCTACGAAAACAACGATTTTGAGAGTAGGGGATTAAGTTTTTACTTCATCATTAACATTGGCAGCTCTGTTTCACCCACTGCCAAGAACAGGTCAGCTCCCTTAAAAAAAATACAATAGACGTAGATATATCTAGTAGTCATTCCGCTTAACTATTCCTCAAGAGTCATGAAAAACCCTGTAAGAAATCGACACGTTTTTCACCTCTCAAGGAGGCATCCTCAGGATGACGATTGACCAGTCGCGAACCAGAAGACGACATGCTCCCTTTTGTGCCATAGCATAATCAGCTATCACTCAAGGGGTTATATGAACCGTCACTAAACATCAGTACTAGGCTGTCACAAGATACAAGCAGGATATCCAAGGCTTAGCATAAGCATAAGCATAAGCATAATCAGCCTATAATGTTCCCACTGCTGGGACACAGGTCTCCTCTCTGTGAGAGGGAGTGGGCCGTAATCCACCACCCAGTGCGGGTTGGTAGATGTCACATGTCTTCGAATTTTTGGTTCTAGGATATGCCGGCTTGGTCCTTCATCGTTTTGAGAGCAGTGATGATGAAATAATTTACACAAAACAAAGTTTTTTGAGAGCAGTGATGATGAAATAATTTACACAAAACAAAGTTCGAAAAACTCGTGTATATCGTAGGTTCGCCTGACAGGTTTCGAACCTACGACCTACACGAGTCGTGGCCGTTACCACTGCGCCACCACTGCTCACTATTTCAGGATCAAAAATGTGAGTAGGTATCTGTGTTTCAAACTACTGGGTAAATCTTTACAAAGAAACAGTTTTAAAAGTGATTTAAAGTTTTAGTTGAAAGTTTTAGTTTTAGTTGGTCGGCATTAGAAAGCTATCACTCTCGTGTTTAAATTCGCTCATTTTATGGCCCTCACCGCTCAGCTAATACGGATTCCTCAGCTTGAATTTTTAATAAAATTCACTGAAACCATAATAAATTAAAATGTAAAGATTATTAAAAATCCTGTATCTTACTTTGTTTCCTTTGTAAAATGAGTAATAACCATTTTGCACATCGGTATTTCGTTCGTCGTTATATCGTTTTATTTATTTGTATTATATCTTTAAGAATTACAATTTACAATTTATATAATTATAATTATCATTTATCCGTTAGTTTTTTCTATTAGATATGTCCTTCTTTTATTTAATGTTAACACCGTGGTTGGTATTCTTGTTTTTGTAGTTCCTTGTTTATTTCATGCGTTCTGTAATATGTTATTTTTTATTTAGGCTTTACTACCTACATTGCTTTTGTCTTTCATTTGTTATTTACGAAACAATTTCATTTTTTTATCTAGTATTTTTTGCTCACGTTCATGTTTAAAAGCGGCGTGGTACCGCTTTTTGAACTACAGTAAATAAAGGCTCTCTTTGAGTTCGGATATCATCGGGTATTCCCGAAAAAAACACGTGTGGTACACCGTAATCGCACACTTTATAATCAATTCAAGTTAAAAAGTAAAATTATGATTTACATTAATTACAAACGAGGTAACTTTAATTCTAGCTGTAATATAGACCTGCCTGATCTAGGTTTATGAAAACCTGTGTTTCAGGCCAATGAAATAACTAGAATCTTGTAAGCTTCAAGCTAATTAAATAAGTTATAATAGGTCATAATACCCCCACCCCCATACCCCATATACTGGATGGTGATTTAGAAACCTGCATACGTCAAGGGGGTGATTCTACCCGTCATACTAAACAACGTTCACAATGAAACTTTCGTGAAAAAAAAAACTGATTCCTATACAACCACTGGATTCATTTCGATTCACCTGTACCTATGATTTTTTCTGTTTTCTTGTTCTGTTCGATGTACCTATGATTTTTTCTGTTTTCTTGTTCTGTTCGATGTACCTATGATTTTTTTTTTACGAATCGTATATTATATTTTTCATAGCGAAAGTTGTATAGTATGACAGGTAGAATCACCCCCTTGAGGGATGCAGATCACGAAATCACCACCCTATATAATATAAACGTTGCTTAAAGTTAAATAAGCGTTTATTTAATCATAAATTTTTTGACGTTTAAACGTCTCTGAACTTCAAGTAACGTTTATATTATAGTTAAGTGGGTAAATCTCCAATAACCAATGGGTACTGGTCTTAGTTGAATTATGATCTCAGCTCTAAGGATACCTAGATTTAGTACAATAGTTCAATGAGTTAGTTCAATAATTTAGTTCAATGGATCAATCTAATACCTATGACAGTTGAACCATTCACTGGAAAGTTTAGACTATATACGGTCCATTTCAGCTGTGATTAATGATGATGTATCACTCATCCGTGTTCAGTAACTACTATCCAGTCTGACTAGCCTGATTGGGGTTTAGTTTGTGTTAGGCACTGATATTACTAAATTTTGCCGTTTATGCAAATCACTGTTTCTGAGTATGGACACTGATTTTAGCTTGACAATAAGGGCATTCATTCATTAATTTTTAGGGTTCCGTACCCAAAGGGTAAAACGGGACCCTATTACTAAGGCTCCGCTGTCTGTCTGTCGGTCTGTCTGTCCGTCTGTCACCAGGCTGTATCTCATGAACCGTGATAGTTAGACAGTTGTAATTTTGACAGATGATGTATTTATGTTGCCGCTCTAACAACAAATACTAAAAAACGGAATAAAATAAATATTTACTCCCAGACAACAAACTTGATTTTTTTGCCGTTTTTATAGATAATTTTTTTAAAGTTTTTTTCGATATTCGAAGCAGTGACAGTATGTATTTTTTATATTTTATCGTCATATAGAAGAGTTTTTTATTTATAAAGTACTTACTATAAAACTTACTTACATACTTTCTATAATAAAGTAGATCGTACCTACTTAAGTACTTTTTGAAAGTGTAGGTCATAGGTTATCGGTAAAAGTGAATAAATTAAACATTTATTTTAGGAAAAATCTGGGCTGCAAATCATAATTCATCATTTCTGCCGAAAGACATCCACATGCATAAAAATCCAAACCAGTGGAAGATTTAACATTGCAAGAATATAAACGACCGAAAATGAATGCGTTATATTGTAACAGTTCACAATTTTTCAATCAATCTGCCTAGCCTTTTCCCAACTATATTGGGGTCGGCTTCCAGTCTAACCGGATGCAACTGAATACCAGTATTTTACATGGAGCGACAGCCTATCTAACCTCCACGACCTAGTAACTGGGTAATACGATACCAAAGTAATACGGTTCGGTCGGTAATACGGTTGTCACAGTTTCGGGCTTCAGACGACCCGTAACGACTGTCAAAGGTCCACGAATGACAGCCGGGACCGACGGCTTAACGTGCTTTCCGAGGCACGGGGGAGTTTCTCTATGTAAAGATGGTCAACCATCCACGGACCAACCCCGGCAAGCGTAGCTTAACCTGATGGATCGACCCGTGCGGCTGTTATTACTTAGCCACGAGCTCCTCTATTTCACGATCTATCTAGCGAAATTTTATACTATTGAAAAATGTTCAATAGTATAAAATTTCGCTAGATAGATTACACACTGAGCTCACAGCTCAGTGTGTAATCTATCTAGCGAAATTTTATAATATTACGGTGACATACATATACAATATATCACCAATATTAATACTCCAATAACCCACATACATTTGTCACAATACAAACGCAAGGTGATGTTGGGCTCGTTGAGCTATGCGATTGCGTTGAGCTTGGTGAGCTGAGCTCAAATAAATCATTGGACAATTTAATAATACGCATAGCTGTTCCATGGAGGATTAATGTTTCTGTCTTGTCGTTGATATACGTTTTTTATTGTCATTGGTTTATTGCTATTTTAGGTATTTTTGGGGTACTGGTTTAATATCCTGGGGAGTTTGTTACTCCCCTTCTTCCCAGCACTAGTACAGGTCAGCTCAGCTTCAAAGCACTAGGGAGTGGTGAAGGGCGAGCGTTTCGGGTGATTGTCGTTTAAAACGTTCGAAAAGTGTGAATTCTCAGCCTAATTTAATTTATTTTATTTTGTCACAAAAAAAGTGTTCTTTTTTTGTAAAAAAAAATATTTTTCACTTTTTAGTTGTGGTACCTACCCCACATTCGAAAACCACTACCTGGTACGTAAATAACTGTAACGGAGTCAAATAAGATATCATAAGACTAAGTGAGAAAAATACGTAATTATTGAAGCTAACTCAAAAACTACGCAAGCAAAGTTAATACAATTTATATGGGACCACACGGGAAGCACCAGTTTTCAAATAAAAAAGAATCATCAAAATTGGTTCACCCAGTCGAAAGGTATAGGTAACAAACATTAAAAAAAAAATAGACGAATTGATAACCTCCTCCTTTTTTTGAAGTCGGTTAAAAATACCCATAAAACATTCCCGAATCGAACCTCCGACACACACATCACTATGAAATACGAAGGAACGTTACACATCATACGATAACATGGATTGACATTTATATGTCTAGACAATCCCGCAAGATTCAGATTTATTGTACACCCCCTATATATATTCTGTTTGATGTAGGATAGTATACAGATGAGGTAGAGAAGTGAAACTGTTTGTTATCTTTCTTGAATAACAATTTAAGAATAATGTCTAATATTTGGATTAGTATTGAGTTACTGAGTGAAATTATTATTTTATATTGGTTGAAAGTTTTATATTAGTTGAAATTATTATTAAAGCATTCTCTATTTTGCTATGCTCGGGAAAATAGAGAATGCTCATTTAATAGACATACTAGAGGGAAGGGCTTGTGGCTAAATAATAACAGCCGTACGGATAGATCGATCGGGTTAATCCACAAATCCCCATTGTCCATCCCCATCAATGGGGATCTCTGAAATTTTAGTCTCTGTAAACTTTGTAGTTATAAGAATAATGTATAATATTATGATCAGTACCTGGGCGACCGAGCTCTACTCGGTGAAAATAGAGAATGCTCATTTAATAATCATACTAGAGGGAGGGGTTTGTAGTTGTGGCTAATTAATAACAGCCCTACGGATTGATCGATCGGATTATTCCATAAATCCCCACTGTCAATCCCCATCAATGGGACCTTTTAGTCCACAAATCCCCATCAATGGGGATTCGAGTACAAAAAGTTCACAAGTCCTCATCGGTTTAAAAATAATATAGCATTCTATTGGTGAAAGAATTCTTAAAATTGTTCCAGTAGTTTGAGTTTATTCATCACAAACAAACATACATTTTTTTTTCTCTTTATAATAAATTATATAGATAAAACGAGCATCGATTTGCATGCTTGAGTTGAACTTCTCTCTTTTTGTTTATGATAATACAATATTTATTCCTGTTATACTTGTCTTGACATGGTAACTCGTACATGCGTTCACGAATAAAATATAATGTGACCTAATAAAACACATATTTCCGTCCTTTTTGTATATCTGTGCAACATACTTTGACTTGGAAATTTCTTTGTTTTAGAAACAATCTCCAAGCTACCTACTCCAGAATAAATCGGTCAGAGATTCAAATTTTGAAGAAAGCGGTTTTAGAATTATAATACGCTTAGAGAGGAGCTCGTGGCTAAGTAATAACAGGCGCGCGTGTCGATCCATCAGGTTAAGCTATGCTTGCCGGGGTTGGTCTGTGGATGGGTGACCATCTTTACATACCGAGACTCCTCCGTGCCTTGCAAAGCACGTTAAACCGTTGGTCCCGGCTGTCATTTGTGGATCTTTGACAGTCGTTACGGGTCGTCAGAAGCTCGAAAGTCTGACAACCAGTCTTACCAAGGGGTATCGGATTACCCAGTTAGGGCGAGGCCCCATTAGTGCGTTGCGCTGCGTTGCGTCGTCGCAGTGGTTCGATCGCTATGGTTCCGATCCATTATTATGGAGACTGAATGCTTTGAACCGTTGCGACGACGCAACGCAACGCACTAATGGGGCATCGCCCTTACTGGGTTGTGGAGTACAGATAGGCAGTCGCTCCATGTAAAATATGTATCCGGTTAGACTGGAAGTCGACCCCAAAACATAGTTGGGAAAAGGCTAGGCAGATACGCTTAGAGATACTGTAAACTAAGATTAAATGAACGATGCTATAGCTCAATTGGTAAGGCGTCGTCCTGATAACCGGTATTGATTTCGAACCCTACCTACAACACTATCGATATGGACATACCCTTAGCGCAAACAATACTAATCTTAGGAGATAAAAAACGAAAAGGTACTAGCCACAGAACTAAAAAAAGTAATGACCTAACTCCAATCCCAATTGAATTACCGTACCCATTTGCTCTCAACCCACAATCTGCAACCAAGCCACGATAAGACCAATAATTATATGGCAGAGACTTCTTGCCACCAGCGCCATAATTACAGCACTCTAGTAATTACCAGAGACGCTATAAATATAGATCAGACAAGATTTAAAGACTAGAAACGCAATGTATATGCAGGACACGCAATGGATGGCAATTACAAGAATGCATCGAGTGACAAAATGCCAATTACATTGAAAGCTCTTCGGGTGGTGTTTTGCAGACTCTTTCAACTTTGCGAGCAATGTAAGTTGAAATTCAGTTTGATTCTGAAAGTTTTACGGTTGCGCAATGACAGTGAGCTGTTGATGGATTGCTTGGTTGATGGAGTTTTTGTTTAATGGATAAAGTGCTATTAGGAGTTACAGCATGGTAGTGCAAATGGTATTTTCTGGATCACTATCCATTTACTTGAAGCATTCTAGAGCCAACATTTTATGTATTTATTGAAAAAAACTGTACGAAGGCGGACTGGTGGATTTTAATTTTCAGTTTCATTACATTACATCATTATGATCAACAATCTGCCTAGCCTTTTCCCAACTATGTTAGGGTCGGCTTCCAGTCTAACCGGATGCAGCTGAATACTAGTATTTTAAATGGAGCGACTGCCTATCTGACCTCCACAAGCCAGTAACTGGGTAATACGAACAACGAGATTGCATTATGAACAACGAGAACATGGAAAAAATCTGGCCCTACATTTTGTCGAGTTATGCGAACTTGCATGTATGGAGCAGTAGTTTTTAGTGCGATGAGTTTCGTCCCATGGTAAAAGTTGGCAATAATGATAAGTAAAATGACCAGCTAAGGTTTTCACTTGTATATTTTCTCTTGCAGTCCTTTGGCGTCCAATCTTAGCTATAATTGGACGTTAGAAGAAGTATTTTAACCTATTATGAAAAATACATAAGCAAATTCAAATCCGGTAACATACACACCGAAAAACTATCAAAATAAAAATCCTAAAAGGCACAACACATATTAAAATTTGAAGACGAGCCTGTATAACCATCGTGGCATATTGGTAACGGCAATCTATCGGCTATGAATCGTGGTAACGGACCCGGCGGCACGTGCCTTGATTGTCGATATCTCCAGATAAACACCCTGTGTGGGACGCGGTCCATGGAAGTATGTGATGCGATTACAGGGTGTATAGTTTTATAGTCTTAGTGTGACAATGCACTTTGTTGAAACAGTTTATAACGAAGTAAACGGAGCTATGTTGAAAATCATCCACTATCATGGTTGAGTAAGCAGACTTTATTGATTTAGGGCAGTGGTGGCTCAGTGGTAACGACCTAGACTTACGAGTTGTAGATCGTGGTTTTCGATCCCAGGTAGGCGCTTTCCTTTGTGTTAATAATTTCATCACCATTGCTCTCAAAACGGTAAAGGAAAACATCGTGAGGAATCGGGCATGTTCTAGAACAAATCCTTCATTTCCGGGCACCGCACAGGCGTATACTTCGATCATCAATCCGTCTAGCAAATGTGATGACTGGGCAATGTAAGGAAAAACGATTAGATTCGTATCTTAGTTAATTTCACACTTTGTTTAGAGCTTCTAATCGTCGAAGCAGTCCCTGATCAATTTATTCATAATATATACCCCCATGAAGTCAACTGTAGTCTCTGTTTATAACTGAACTATCGCCCGGGTAATAATTTTATAAATTACAGCCTATGTTACTCAGTGATAAAATAGCATTCTACTGGTGAAAGATTTTCAATAATCGCTCCAGTACTTTTTGAGTGTATTAATAATTACAAACAAAAATACAAATCTTTTTTCTTTATAATATTAGTGTGGATTAGTGTAGATATGCTACTCTAAAACTTCATTAATTAATGTCTTACTACTTACTATCTGCGCCAAAAACAAACTTTATACCCCAGAAACTTCCCTTTACCAACAAAATCGAACCACACAACTCCAAAATAAACCAAAGCTTATCAGATAAACGTGTGAAAACTATTCTATCCGAGTCCCATACACTCATTACGTTAGACTCTTTAGAGGATTAGCTACGTGCCTCCCACTCCTCAATGAAGACATATGGAGGATTCTGTGTTTGCATAACAAATACCATGGGCTACAGGCCTAATTAAGAGTAATTGCGACCTCCTTCGAGATTGTAAGGAGGGACGAGGGATGCATGATAATGCTGTACTGTGGAGGGATAAGAAAGTAGAATGGAAGTGGTCATAAGGAAACGATTTGAGTTGAGATTGGGCACTGGTTTTCGGTGAAGATATCTATGGTTGAATTGTTGTTGTCTCCTGACCTACTGCGGTTTCTGAAACTGTCGGTTGTCACCATAGTTTTGTATGAAAAAGCTGTTTCTCTGATAAAACAGGGCCTAAATATTTGACAAAATAAAACTCGAACTGATGGTTGAATTGTTGTTGTCTCCTGACCTACTGCGGTGTCTGGAACAGTCGATTGTGACCATTTTTTTGTATGAAATAGCTGTTTCTCTGACAAAACAGGGCCTAAATACTTGACAAAATAAAACTCGAACTGATGGCTGAATTGTTGTTGTCTCCTGACCTACTGCGGTGTCTGAAACTGTCGGTTGTCACCATAGTTTTGTATGAAAAAGCTGTTTCTCTGATAAAACAGGGCCTAAATATTTGACAAAATAAAACTCGAACTGTTATGTTTACTAAGCATGTTCATCAACATCGCCATTAGGCAATTCTGACAGCCTTTTTGGCACTTTTCCTGTTGACAGCAATGCTGACGAATATTAATATTCTTTTCTCTCCTTTTTTATTCATGTGAATATAATTATCATTATTTTAAGTCTGATAACGTATATATCTAACTTATATTATAAACGCGAATGTTTGTAAGTATGGATGGATGGATGTTTGTTAATCTTTCACGTAAAAACTACTGAATGGATTTGGATGAAATTTGGCAAACAGATAGTATATGTAAGATATAAACTGATTGTTTAATATTAATATAAATAATTAACAAGGAACTTGGTATAAAAGTTTGATATATTAAAAGAACAATGTTACAGAATAACTTTGATGCGATACGACCACAGACTAGTGTCAAGATAACAGTTGTTGGTTGCGTTTCATTTCAACAGTATATGACCTGGATTAGCACATAGGATACTTTTTATCCCGATATTCCCACGGGATCGAGACTTCCGCGGGCGAAACCGCAGGGCGCAGCTAGTTATGTAACTATAATATTCTTCTCATTTTATTATTTTGTTTTTTTTTTTATTATTTTTTGGTCGCAGTAGATCTGATGTTACTTAGAAGATAGCGATTGGCTCAAGACTTAGCACGTTTTTTTCTCTTTAAAAATTGTCTTAGTTGTAAATGTTAAAAGAAAGTAAAATTCGTACCTAAAATTCTTCTTAACAATGACCAAAAGATTTCAAATCGAAAATTCATAGAAGTTTTCCCAACACTATAATACCCAACACGTCTCAATAACAAAAAAAAAAAAAACATCGATAAAATAGAAAATACAAAACCGTCAAATGCCAAATAAGTTCGGTTAGCAACCGCAAACAGAGGTCCCAGTGTATCGAAGTTAACAGTTTATTTCCTACGTGTTCTTGGGACAAATACGATTTTCTGGGCACGTGCCTCACCGTACAGTGGCAGGGCTTGAATTCTACCCACAATTGCGAGTCCACTTTATAAAATTGTTATGTTTTTTTATTCTTTGACGGCGGTAAGTGAAATTGGAATGGACTTTGAGAGCTACGGATCGAAAATATTGTATTTACTGGATCTGGAAATAGAGAAACGGAATAATTGATATAGGAGTTCTGTGTCACACTTTTTATCCGGTGATGCCTGGTTTATGATAAAAGGCTGTCCATTTGTTCAAGTTAAAGCCACAGGAGTGTTACGGAGCTCCGTAACCGTAACCGAAACTCTCGGATTCCTATCCGCAATAAAAATCCGTAACCGAATCCGATATAAAAGTATCGGATAGTTTCGGATAGGGGCGGAGTCTAAATGAGGCCCGTTATGACAGGTTTTTCTGCCCAGCCGAGCCAACAAACTACCCGCGCGTCAATCGCATGTTTTTTTAAATTTTTTATTTGTGCTTTACTTTTAAAATTTCTTAAAAATCTAAAATCCGTAACCGAAACTAAAGGATAATCTGAAATAATTTCATATGAGTAACCGTAACCGAAACCGGTTTAATATTAATTCTATATCCGTATACCTATCCAGATCGAAAATTTCATATCCATAACATCGAAACCCACGACCATGCTCAGTAGTCGCGTTTGCTGCCAATAGACTAACGAAGCAGTCAAGGAGTCTCTTTACGATTCAGAAAAAAAAGATAATTTTATATTATTTTGGGCTTATTATTTTAATTTTATACTATATGGAAATTCCTAATGGAAAAACCCAATAACACTTTGCCCGACCCGGGATTCGAACTCAGGACCCCGCGCTCAGCAGTCATACTTGCGACCACGAGACCAACGGGGTAGTTATATTCAAATCAAATCAAATCAAAATATTTTATTTCACATAAGCCTATAACGGCACTTATGAAACGTTAGAAGTTAGGTGCATGGTTCCAATTGGGCGTTTCCTATGGAGAAGAGCCGGCAAGAAACTTCATGGTTACTCTTTTGAAAGATAATTGGCTTTTACAATATTTTCGAATCACAGTATTAATAGTTATGGAAAGACAGTGTCGGCCTTCCAAAAAGTTTCAGGTAGGTAGTTAAAAAAAAATGAAAATGTTCAAAAAAAAGTCTACAGTCCACTAAGCCTACAATGTTCTCACATTCAAAAGGTAGAAAAGAATCTATATAAGATAAATAAGATACTACAAATAAAAACCTATTTAAACCAAATGACATGATTGCCATTACAACTGTAACAAATATAACGGTAACAGTGGTTATTCAGTCGGCGATTCTCAACACACATATGAATTGGTAAAGGTCAAATGGGCTATTCGGATACAAAAAATCCGCTGTACATTATACATGCACATTTATAGTATCAAGGGTTAATATCGCCGCCCACATGAGAGGCAAAATTTTTAACGGAAAAAGTTTGTTATTAATTCCAAAGCTCATTTTATGTGGTCCCCACATGACCGTCGCTTTTATTAAATTTCTTTGAGAAATAACGAACACTAAAAATGTTGTTATAACACAATTACTTCGTAAGTAAAGGAAATTGAAAAAGTTGTATGGAAATATGTTGAAGTCAGGTTCGACAAGAAAATAATGTCGAGGGTAGTTCTTTTTTTATGTGGCGAGATTTTCAAGATGGCGTCTTAGGTAGAATAGTTTTTTTTTTTTATAAAGTGGTTTGGGTATACAGCCCGACCAGAAAAGTCTAGCTTCCGCCAGCGGTTTTGCTCGCGTGATATCTTTATAAATTATAGCCTATGTTACTAAGTGGTAATATAGCATTTTTACTGGAGAAAGAATTTTTTAAATCGGTTTTTCAGTTTATTCATTACAAACAAAAATACAAATCTTTTCTCTTTATAATATTAATAGCTGATGTCCGCGATTTGGCCCGCGTGGATGTCGGTTATTATATACTTAAACTTTTCTCGAGAACCACTCTATCCATTGGTGAAAACAGCATGAAAATCGGTGCAGTAATTTTTGAGTTTATCGCGAACAGGAAGATAGACAGACGCGGCAGAGGACTTTGTTTTAAAGGATAAGGATTAGTGTAGATAGCCAAAACATTGGCAAAAAGTATAAGGTATATAAAAGTATAAGGTAGGTTTATATTATTCTTCTAAGGCCCGAGCTTTTAACCGTCAGAAAACTTTTACCTGAAAGAAAAATTGTTTGACATAGTTTATAGACAAAAGCGATCAAACTGAAATCAGTGCTCAGATTTTTTTATCGGACTATTAAAAAATCAGCCCTAAATGATACTGATCTCACTCGTTTATTATTAAATCGTAAATAAAACTGGTACTTCCTTTTGGGATCAAAATCAATTTTAAAACCACTGAACCAAACAAACATAATAAAAATCTACATAACCATTTGCCATCGAACATAGTATACGAGATTCATCAATTCATCATAGATTATTCATTCAACTTTATCGATACCAACCTCCCCAGAGGTCGCCGTAGTAACTAGTGGTAGGTACATAAAATCAGGACTAGTGATGTATCACAAATCGTTTACATAAGTAGGGCCATTCTGTCTGATTTAGGGTTGGGAACGCTGACTCAGTAGCCGGCGTATCGGCAATATCGTAAAGTCACTCACTGTCAGTACATTCGTGTCTGATTACATGGCTGGTTCTTATGCTGTTTTGACGTTGAGATAAATTAATATAGTCATTCTTCATTATTTGCTGGAATGCAATGATTTTATTGCGCTTGAATGTCTGAAAAGGATGATTCTGCATGTCAAAGAAAACTTAATTTTATATTATAGGCTACTTTTAAGAATTCGATTCTATTCGGCTATAACTTATAGTCAGGAAAATTATGTGTTTAGCAGATTAACAACAAGCCGGCCCCAACATGGTTGGGAAAAGGCTAGACAAATGATGATATAATTTATTTTTTATTTCTGCTTGAGTACCTACTTATAGATCTAGTTTTTTTTTTGGTTGGGTTGCTGGCTTGTGCTAGCTGACTTAAGGCTAATAATTTGATGTATGTTTTGTGTTCTTAATGTAAATGATTTTGCATACTATTGTATCGAATATTTTTTCTAACTGAACAGACAGCTGTGCTGCTGGGGAGTTTGTGTCGCCACTTCGTCCCAGCTAAAGCACTAGGAAGTGGTGAAAGGTGGGGCGTCGATTTTTGGGGGACTGTCTTATGTAATTTTGACGTTCGAAAAGTGCTGATTCTCAGCCTAGTTTGAACAAATGACTTTAGATTTTGATTTTGATGGTGATTGAATTGCTAAGAAATCTTTTTTCCTCACATTACTTTACATGTCATTGTAAAGGTTGTATCATCTTTTCTAAAAACATTAAACTCTTTTGACGTATTTAACTGTATGGAACAGCTCTAATCCATTTATTAGAAACAACCACTAAAGTGCGTAACGCACTGTCAGTGGTCGCTCAATTCGTTATAGTTGACCAACATGGCGGGAGGCGGCAGAACTGACGGGACTGACGGAAATATCAAACATTTAACTTAGTTCAGTGTATTTGACGAGCCGCAATCAAACTGATGTGAGCGAGTTATCTGGAATGACACACAAATTACTGTTAGATAAGCGTTTAAGTTATAAGAGGAAGCGGTTTTGGCAGATACATACACATAAACTGACGCCTTCAGGCTCTTACATACTAGCGCGATTCATCGCACGACGCGACGCCGCTGCATTGTTCGCCGTGAAGTTTTCTCATAAATTGTTTTGTTGAAATTCGCGTCTCGCGGCGAATCGCGCCAGTATGTAAGAGCCTTTCTTCCCATGGGGGTAGGCAGAAACTATAGAACGCCACTCACTACGCTCCTTAAATACTCCTAAGGCTACTCCTCCTTGCTCCTTTTTGCAGATGATTTTGGGTTTTCACGATGACCCTTTTGTTGGCCCATCGATTGTAATATCTGTTTTGTAGCCTCTGTTTTATGCGAGCCATTTATGTCATATTTTTTTGCATTTACGTGACTTTCTTGGTGGGGTCAGTGTGCTTTGGAGTTTGAGCCTTCGTGCTTTGGACAGAACGTTCAAAGTTTCCATACGAATATTTTCAATAACATTATTTTTAAGTTAAAAGCTCGACTTACTTTCGAAGAGCTTCGATAACATTGCCTATTAATAGGGTTATTTTCAGATGACTGATAAATGAGAAAACCAAAATCTTCATTTTAAATTAGGCCGAAATACAGCACATTTTAACGCAAAAGTTACAAAATAAGGCTTCAAAACGCCTATACCTTAGAACTTTGAAATGCTTACGCTATGAGTAAGAGGCGAAACAACAAACTCCCTAACAACACTTCCCTTGTCTCTCACCTCATTTAAAAAAAAAATAGTAATATAAATAATTTAAAAACAGAACATAGTTGTTTTTCAAACTCTTGAGTACATGATTCACGCTCACCACTTATACCTTGTACCAAAAAGCTCCGTTCGCGAGTTTTGTATCGCTATGAATATCGCACGGCCGCCTGGGACTCGTGACTAATTCCGCCACAACATACAACACGACCAGAATAAACGGAGCGTGGTATAGGCACACTGTATGCAAACATGCCTGCAAATATATTTATATTGGACTAAACATTTATATTGGGTATATTTTTAGGCGGCAATGTTGGGACCAATGTTTGTTGTTTTGTGTGTCGATTTTTGTTTATTGACAACATTCTCTTGGTTTGTTTAGATATTTTTAATAGCAATGGTATGATTCAGTCTAAATTGTAGAATTAGCATAGATATAAGCGATTTGGTGTAAACTGTTAGCTTATAATTATTTGATGAATAAATGAATAATGAATATGAATAATATCAAGATTGACATGACAGAAAGAAAGAAAAATATTATATTTCAGACACGCAAAGGAAATACAAACAGTAAGTATTAGATACTAAAAAGGAGCATCTAAAATTGTAACAATTGTTTTCGAATACAGGAAGAAAAAAAAAATTATAACGACCTGTTCATGGCAAGGCATCTCAGCATAAGCTGCGATATTTAAAAAATAAATACCGCAGCGCTTATATTCTGATAGGGCCCGCTGGGAGGCCACGAACACTCCTACGGACATATAAATCCCACTGACACCCTTATTGTTGTAAAAACTTTTGTAATGAGTCCTGTTATTGTCCCGCGCTTTGTATAAAGTATGTATTATATTTGTAAAATAGGTATTGGATGGGAAGCACATTTGTAAATAGGTACATAGGTCCTTGCTTATACCACCAAAATATTGCACGCGATATTACCACAGACATGATAATGCGCATGGAGGTAATAATATCTCAAATTCTCAAAAAGAAACAATGGGTGAGCTCATAGCAGAGCAACAGCTTTAAAATCACAATCACCCACAAAGTCAAGTCATTTATTTCAATTAGGCACTTACAAGGCACTTTTGAATGTCAAAAACAAAAAAATAGAACTGATTCTAATCCACAATAAAACAAATTACATACTTCCAAAAATATTCAAAAAAAAAAAAAATTCAGTCGACCTGGTTTTAGCCTAAAACCAGGTAACTGAAATTTAAAATTTCCTTGTTGCTTCAGGAGTATTTTACTATGAGAGCTATCATACCATAGTTTTTATACTGGTCGCATATACGTATTATGATACAAGAAGAGGTTATAAACCAGCTGATAGCACTCAAAATCTCAAATAGAGGCCCATATAAATAGGTCCTTGCCTATTAGTTCTGCCACAGGCGATATTACCACATGACCCTTGGCGATATTACCCTAAACCACATAGCGATATTATCTCTAAAAAGAGACCACATGGTGACCGCCCTCTTAGTCTGGTAACAGCTCTAAAATCACAATGAAACAAATTACTTCGAACAATATTCAAACAAAAACGTTTTCCTTCGTTTTCGTCCTCCATTTTCGAAGGAATCAGGTGAACAGAAATTAACGAAGGCAAAAACAAAAGACCCATCTCAGATTTAGCCTCCAATTAAAAGTTGAACCTTTGTGAGACAAACCAACTGAGGTGCTAAGTCGATCGGTCGACCCTTCGTAATCCTTACAGCGATTCTTTTCCGTGAATTTTTGAAAACTGAAATGTCAAAGGAAAGGTGTTTTCAGGTGGAACTAACGAGTTGTTTGGGTATTTGGGGTTGTTATATTGGTATTTCAATTGTTGTTAATTGAGTGATATCTTTTGTTTACGAATCATATTATTTTTGTAACAATTTACCATAATCCGACGATCTGCGATTTTGCGGACGGACACCGACGAGCACGGACGACGGACCGTGGGAAGGTGTACATGCGGGGTATCGCAGACATCGGAAGTTCGTCGGTGCGCTGTGCGTGGCGGTCTGTGGTCGTCTGCCGTGCGTGTCCGTCTGCAATATGGCCGATCGTCGGATTCCACCATAGAGAGATTCTATAATTCTTAATTGCTTAGCATGATTCTCTGATATATCGAAAATACTGCAGCATTAATTTTGAAATAAATATAATGTTGAAAATGAGGAGATTAATGTTAAGTAAGTATTTACTATGTTTGGCGAAAACCATACAACTCGAAGACCACATTATAGAAAAATAATTACATAGTTACCACCAATAATTTGATGATTTGAAGAGGCAGGTGCAGTCCGGAGTCAGGTGAAAAACCAACATTTCGGGAATGAGTTTTTCTAAAGATACAGTATTCTCTAATCCTACTAAAACCTGAAGAAAATTTTCCAGAGTATAATAGAACCTCTTAGAGAAACAAATTCACATGTTAATCATTCTACCAGTACCTATAACTGAATCCTCAGACGATCGAACTTATCAGACTGAATGATAACTGGATCAAAATTTGAGGAGCTAAGGTAGTGAGGAGTTTCTGCTCGGATCCGATACTATTGTAATGGAATCGAGACGTGAGCAAATTACTGAATGGAAACTTGGACTCGATGATACTGGATAGGGAATGGATAGAAATACCTAATGCATTTTGTAGGACATCCTTACATATTATAAAACAAAGTCCTCCGCCGCGTCTGTCTGTCTGTTCGCGATAAACTCAAAAACGAGTGCACCGATTTCCATGCTGTTTTCACCAATGGATAGAGTGGTTATCCAAGAAGGTTTTCGTACCTATATAATAACCGACATCCACGCGGGCGAAGCCGCGGGCCTCAGCTAATAAATCTGTATATATTATTGTTTTTTTATGACATGATTGAAAAGGTAATTAGGTGAGTGCTTTTAACAAAAATAATGCAGTTTTAGTGGTTTTCCACGACAATTTGTGATACTTTGAACATTAAAAATAGACACTATTAATAAATTATCAGAAATAAATGACGCAGTCACAACTTATCTGCGCCAGATGAGCTGAAAGATATCTCATTTTGACGTTATCTGGCCCAGAGCGATAATACGTACAAGAGGATCTGCGTGCAATTCATATTACGAAATAATTCATCTGTTTAACAGTTTTCTATGGAGATTCGTAATTATGTTCCACAAATTATGAATTGCTTTTGTGTCAAATTAGAGGAATTGCAAATGTAAGCTGGAAATTCAGGAAATGAATTGCTTTTAGAGGAATTGCTAACCAGCTGGCCACGGGACATTCGCTGCAGCGAATTTTCGCGCGGTGCGAACGGCGAAGCGTGTTGCGAACAAAACAAATGAATAAAAATGTACTGCCCGCCGTACCGTCCGCCGCACTGCCCGCCGCACCGCCGCGCCCGTCCCGTGTCCAGGCGGTAATGTGGCCGTTTTAGCCCCCCAGGTCTTTTTCACTATTCCTGTATTTTAAATTCTTAGTCACAGACACTGCAGAAAGTTACAATAGAATAACCTAATCGATATATAGAGAACTGTTTAAAGTTATCCCCTAACCCGATTTGCTTATGATTTATTTAGGTACAAGTTCCCAATATATTATGTAATACATAATTCTAACTTATTTAGCTTACCCACAAACCGTCCACGAGTAAGCTAAGTCTGTCAGAATTCTGACCTTGTAAATATACAAGGTTAAATAAAATTAGCTAGCGAAACTTCGCTAACGTGATGGATATCGTTAAATAAACACGATAAAATAAAAAAAGCCTCGTTGGTCTGGTGGTCGCAAGTATGAGGACTTGGGATCGATTCCCGGCTTGGGCAAAGTGTTTTTCAATCTGAAATTTCTCAGTAGTAGCCCGGAGTCTGGATTTGTACCCCCCGGTTAATGGCTCGGCTGTATTATTACATGGGACTTATCACATCCATAATCCATGATCATGCAGGCTATAATGTTCCCACTGCTGGGACACAGGCTTTCTACAGGAGAGGGAGTGGGCTGTAATCTACCACGCCGGCCCAGTGCGGGTTGGTAGATGTCACATGTCTTCGAATTTTTGATTCTAGGACATGCCGGTTTCCTCACGATGTTTTCCCTCGCTGTTTTTGAGAGCGTAATGAAATTATTTACACAAAGTAAAGCGCTTGTCTGAGTTCGAACCCACAAACTACAACTCGTAAGTCGGGGCCGTTACCACTGGGCCACCACTGCCCTAAACATATAACTAGAGAAATATGGGTGTAATGTAGGTAGGTATACCTCTGCCTAATCTTTCGGGAAATACAAGCGTGATGTTACAAAATATGTAATCCATTTTGTCTTCTGAAACCCATGAAAATACGATCTTCTTCTTCTTTTCTTTTTGATCTTCGTAAGTGTACGATCATGTTTCTTCGCACCGTTTGCTTTTAAAATGGTTAGCAATACGTCAGCGCAGAGAGTTGAGGGCGCTGTCTATGTTGTTTTCTATACTCGACAAACCCACTTCTCCTCCTTATCTGACTTGCCATGTTCAATACCTATGCTCTGCCCATAGTAAAAATCTTCGCTCGACCAACAATCGTCTTCTACGATGTCCTTCTCACCGCTCTGGTTTTATTCACTCTTCTTTCTTTGTCCAGGCGGTATTTCTTTGGAATGCGCTCCCTCTGAACATCAGGATGGCTGCCAGTCGGTTATCTTTCAAAGTTGCGGCTCGTGAACATATTCGTGAGAAGTTGGCAGAATCGTTGCGGCGCTGATTTGCTGGGCTTGTTTTCTCCTCCACCTATCGTTATTTCTCCTGACAAAGTTTATTCTGTTTATATGTATGTATGTAAGTATATATGTATTACTATTTATCCTTTTTCGAGTGAGCTATCCCGTATGTTGCACCTGCCATGTTTTTCTCTGCATCACCCTAAGGTTGACTGGTAGAAAATGCCTCAGGCATTAAGTCCGCCTTTGTACGGTATTTTTTTTTTACTTGTGCATAAAGTTTTAATAAATAAATAAATAAATAAAATATAGTAAACTAGTTGCGCCCCGCGGTTTCACCCGCGTAAGTCTCGATCCCGTGAGAATATCGGGATAAAAAGTATGCTATGTCCTATTTCAGGTCATAGTCTACCCATGTGCCAAATTACATCTAAATCCGTTCGGCCGTTTTAGCGTGAAAGCGTAACAAACAAACAAACTCACTTTCGCATTTATAATATTAGTTAGATAAGAATAGAAAAAAATACTTATAACTCGAACTCATATCGATTCGTGCCAACAACATGCAAACATCACAATCTCTTTCAAAAACTTACAAACAAAAGACTTCGTAAATAACTAGCTACAACCAATCCCGGTTACTTCGAACAAAAGCAGTTTTCTTGTACAACATCCATTATTCAGAGAGATATGAGCAATTCTCTATTGTCATAGTAACCCGCGAGTGACCATCCGGGCGGAATCGATTTCGTCCATCACTAGTTGGAATCGAGACGAGTGCATCAATCGATTCTGATATTACTTCGTCTGCGTGGATGCTATACGAAAATCGAGATGATTTTGTTATTGGGATCCTGTCTGGTTTTCACAAAAATTGTCGTTTTTTTTGTCTCATATTTCGCCAGTTATGTTATGGTATGTTGCAATTTCAAAGATGGCGAGCCATGGTGAACCATGAATTTCCTGAAAGAAAACCTAATTGCTACCTCGTTGGTCTGGTTGTCGCAAGTTCTACTGCTGAGCACAAGGTCCTGAGTTCGATTCCCGGGTCGGGCAATGTTATTGGATCTTTCCATCTGGAATTTCTCAGTAGCAGCCTGCAAATAACATGACAGATATAAGTTTTCATAAGTAATTTATTTGGCCGCTAAAAACGACAGATATGGGGACTTAAAACGGCCACTTTGGCAGAATCATAATTCGAAAATATTATGAATCATCGTAAAATATCACAAACTGACAATTAATAGTATGATCTGCGTGCAATTCATATTACGAAATAATTCATCTGTTTGACAGTTTTCTATGAAGATTCGTAAAATAGTCCACAAATTATGTATTGCTTTTGTGTTAAATTAGAGGAATTGTTAATGTGGCCGTTTTAGGCCCCCGGGTCTGATGATGATGATATATATATTTTCATAGTAACATTTTGCCGGCCGCATCGTCACTTGTTTTTGATCAGTACCTACAGCAATTTCGATTTATCTCGAAGAAGGTTGTCAAAATAATGCTCGGATTTCCAAGCATGTTTTAGAAAAAAAAAAACTCTTTAAAACTAAATAAGTCTTCTTTTGATCCGACCCGTTAATATAATGGCGATAATATAATAAGGGCGTGGAACCCTTAAAGTACCTACGCCTCGAAGAGTTGTTGTACTGTGAACCCAGTGTTTTTCAAAGACAGGTCTCGCCTCTGGTCAAATCTATGTTTTAATGGCTTAACTTTGTGCAATGTTTAGGAAGGAACTGCACAAGTCTTCCATTTTCCTTGAAAATATAACACAAAATTAGTTCCACAAAAGCTAGGCAAAGCGCGGAGTAAACGTTACGTTACGACAAAATAGCGTTATGTAAGAGGAATCCCGAGTAAGTTTGCTTGAGAGGAGTGCCGGAGTGCCGGAGTGCCGGAGTGCCGGAGTGCGAAAGTAGGAAGACTGAAACCTATACGCGAAGGAATTTATCTACGAAGATGTTTGATACTACCTCGTAGCTTTTTATGTCCCCAATATTTTTTAAATTTAATATTATTTGGAAAGAAGACGCGCGACCCCAATATTTTTGGAAAGAAGACGCGCGGGCTCGTGAAAGATGGAAGGAGTGGAGGGAGGCCTTTGCCCAGGAGTGGGACAGAATAGGCTAGGAAAAAAAAAAAAAAAAATAATAATAATTTATCTTAACTATCTATTACTTAACTAATGAGATCCTAACTATTATTAATTATAACTAACTATACAAATGAACAACTTAAGTAAATATCAAAAATATGGCGAAAAAAAATTCCTCCGCATCGCTGTCGGCTGGTAGTGTACCCAAGAGACTGGCGGCATTGCCACTTTGAATGGCAATGCTTAGCCTCTGACTAAGGTAAAAGCCAGCCCTTGGGTCACGGGAAGTGTCAAACTGTGTAGCTTTAGCCCGCGGCGTCGCCCGCGTGGATGTCGGAAAATATCCCAAGGGAACGTACTACCGGGATTCAAAGTACCATATGTATGAATGCAGATTATAAACTACCTCTGTGTCAAATTTCGTTCAAATGCGTTTAGACGCTTTTGCGACAATCACGTACATCCAGACAAACAGACAAATGGAAAAATTTCATTTTTCTTTTGTTTTTCTGTTAGTTTTCCTTTATTTTAATGTAAAATTACATTCTGCGTACGCAGCACTCTATTTATGTTAATAAAATAGCTCAAATAAAAAAGGCAGCAATGGATGTTAAAATACTAAGCGAACGACGCGTGGAGCTCAGAATTTACATTGATAAATCACGTGGTGCGAGCGCGTGCCCCCCGCCACTTGGAATGCGGCTACGTGCGTTTTGCCGCGGTAACGATACATTGCGTGTGAGGTAATAAAACAAATCAACTTTATTGGATTTCCATAACGTTCCTGAAATTATTTCATGTACTGGTCGTCTTACTATGATATGCTGAATTCATCCCATCAGTCTGCGGAGGGCTGTCCCTTACACCCTGTAGATCATCATCATTCTCCTGCCCTTATCCCAATTTATTTGTAGTCGGCGCAACATATCCCTTTCTTCCATACTTCTCTATTAGCCGTCATCTCGATAGTCACCCCCTTTCTAGCCATATCATCTTTCACACAGTCCATCCATCGTTTCTTTGGTCTTCCCCTACTCTTATAGCCATCGACATTCATACCCAAAACTTTCCTCACAACATTTTCCTTACACCCTGTAGATATGATGTCAATTACGCAAGTATTATGAGAAGATGAAAATTTCCCCTCATGTCTGAATTACAATTTATGTAATTTTGTTGGCCTATTGGACAATACGATGATGACAAAGTGAAAATGTCACAAAATGTCCGTAATTTTAAGCAATATTTAAACTAGAACTCAATCCTTGGCTGGATGAGAACTTTTATAAGAACCACTGTTCACGGCCACTACTAAAATACTATTCAGAGCTAGAGTAGCAAAACATTTGTGATGCGGTTAACCGGAATTGTAGGAAAACGAGCCTACCTATACCTAGAAGATAAGTAGCTTTACTTGTTTTTTGTTTTTAATTTAACGTCCTTTGCAGAAACGAACTTTAACTTTTAAAACTGTCATTAAATACCTACTATTATTCCATTAATTTATTTTAATGTGTTGCAGAAAGCAATATTAGACTCGATTTTTAATGGTTTTCTGATTAAATGAAATGTGAAATGAGATGAAATCATTAGCGTAATATAAAGGGGCATTTAATGTTTGTCTTTGTGTAACTGGTTGTAAATGAATGATCACAAACATAAAGCATAGACAGTAATAATAACTTAACATGACTAGATCCTTCACGTCACAAATTAAACTAACCCACAAATTGACAAATCCCAAATCCACCCCAATTAATAAACGTAACATCCGGTGAACAAATAACTGGTTACCGGAAGCGGCGCAAGCGCATAGACGTCACCACAAACGCAGGGAGCGCTTCCGATGCACGCCGCACCGTTTCCGTATTCCGTGGGACGACCGACCTGTGGGTAATGGGCCAAGAAGCAAAAAAGGTGTCGAAGTACCACGGCCATTGTTTGGCTGGTGAAATAAAAGTCACGGTTAAGGCGAGACATGATATTTTAAATGGCGTTTAAACCTTTTCTGATTGTTGAGAAACCACCATTGTAAACAAGGGAGAGTAACGCACTTTTCCCTTTTTTTTTGCGGCCAGAGTCTGACACAAATCTACATGACAGAAAAAAGCCCTAAATTCGTTTTTTTCACCCAAGGTGCCCCTTTTTTTTGAGGGTGGGAAATCATCAAATGACTTCTCTCACTCTGGGCGGAGTGGAAGGGCGTGTCAGACTTTTACTGACTAAAACCCACCCGTGTTCCTTCAGTTGCCTGTTGCCAAGGGCCCCGGTATACCTTTCGGACTTTCCCGCAACCCTGGCAGGCATCGGTCCTAACGGACCCCGTCAAGAGTGCTGGCATCTCTTTGAGGCGCGTGTGGAACATGACGCGCCATCGACCAGGGCCTGGTCGTTATCAGACAGCGAGCTACCCATTGCTCGCCGTCCGCAAGCCCACGCCTACGGTGGCCGGGAATCCGCCTGGGATTCCCGACGCCCAGGGCGTGTCCTGCGGCGGCGGTTAGGGGCGTGAGGGCGCATACCTTGCCTACCCCAAGGTGCCCCTAGGTGCATGACACCTACATGAGTTTTTTTATCAATCTCGGACAGATATGAACTTCTGCTCATCTTAGTGACAAACATAACACATCACAGCTATCTCCTGTGACGTATTAGAGCGGGGACATACAAACCAGCGGGAATTTTAATTGATTCCATCCGACATGGCGGTTGAATACTGCTCTAAATTATGGCTTTCATTAACGGTGACGTACGTTGTAAATGTTTTTCATAGAGTGTGGAATAAAAGGATTCTGGAAAATGGTGTACCTAACAATGATGCTTATTGGAACGAAAAGAAAAGAAAGAAAGAAAAATGCGTTTATTGGCATTGTCACACAAAAATACACCTTAAAACTAAAAAAACAGTCATTACAATGCCAAAAGGGCCTCAGCTCAGCATATTGTCAGATGGCAACCCACGAGTGTCATACGCTAGAAACATAATATAGTTAATAAATTAAAAAACTGATTGAAAAGAAAAAAAGAAATACAATAAATAAAATACCTAATAATTTTGAAAAAAAAAAAAAAAAAAAAATATGTATATAAAGTATAGTTTTTTTTTTTAAAAGGCAACATTCCGTTTTGTCGGCATAATATATAAATATATAAAAATTACTCTGTGGTGCATGGACTCGCGCGCCGCCCAGCGTTGCCAACTGCACCGTAATTACGGTAGAAACACCGTATTCAGCATTGATTCACCGTCTACCGTAGTAATTTCATTACGGTGTCAAAAAACACCGTAACGAAGTTCTTTAACGCGTCTTGCGGTAGGAGTAAACTGGTAGAAATCGTCACGTGACGAAAAAGCGTTCTCTATTATAGAAAGAGATAGAGAGAGAGCAAGTGTGAATTAGGCCAAAATGTAAAATCCAAGAGTGCTGCGAATATTTTCAAATTTTACGTTATGTGTATCGTTTTCATGGTTTTAGAGGGTGTTACAGCCAATAGTGACGTTAAATGTAAATCAAAGATGGCGGCTGCGAAAATTTTCTAATTTTTCATCATGAATGTCGTTTTCATAGTTTTCAAGGGTGCTAAGAGATCAAAACGCACATTTTGTTTTTGTTTTAAATCATTCGTGAGAAAGAACTTCGTTACTGACGACGCCACACATTTTTTTGTACATTGATTTTTCTAATACTTGACAGGATTTTAAAAATCCGCGCATCACAAAAATTTTACTGAACCATGATTGTTAATTACATAATTGTTTTTTGGAGAAGTCTTATTTGTACCTAACAAGTTGTTGAAGTAGTAGTAGTAATATTTTCTTTTATAATATTTTTATTCAGACACTAAAAAATCTTAAATTTCTCAACAACGAACCATCAATAACAGGTAAAACCTACCCACAATTCTACGGCATTCGTTCCTTCAACGTCAGTACGGAAATTCAAACATGAAACACATTTAGGCGGCTGTCGCCGAAGCAAATCCGCTTAACCCTAGAAGTTAGTCTAGCACAAACCAGAATACATTGGAATTATGCAGAGTCTGCGCTCTGAGAATATAAATAACTTGGTTTAAACGCTGTTTTATAGCGCAGGATTATTATGTGATGTACGCGGGAAAGATTGGAGGATTTGTTTGTTTAACGTTTATAAAGAAAGCTGTTATTAATAGTAGGATATTCTTTATTTCAATTTGAGTACATATAAATTATATTTTTAAATATTAGAATAAAGCAATATATAAAACCATTTAAAAATAAAAAATAGTAGGATATTATTGTTAGCATTTTATTTAGAAGTCAACTCCACAATATAAATATGGACAGTATGGAGACTAGGCCTATTTGTTGAAATAATTACCTACGCTCCATTTTTAAAAAGATCATAGCGGCCGCTCCCCTCGACACGTCACACGCAACTGACAGCACCACGAGAATCTTTTGAGGTCTCGTCAGTGAGTGTCCTGTTTCGAACGTTTACTACGCAGTTTCTGTACTATGCATATTTATACTGTGTCACCTGTTATGAAAGAAATTGCAAAACATCTCTAGCAGGATTAACACTGCTCAATTGCTTGGGGGTTTTCAAGCCATCTAGATCACTTTGCAAAACCCCGCTTAAGGCCCTTACATACTGGCGCGTTTCGTCACGCGACGCGAATTTGAACAAAACAATTTCTGAGAAAACTTCACGGCGAACAATGCGGCGGCGTCACGTCGCGCGGCGAATCGCGCCATTATGTAAGAGCCTATTTGGCTACGAATTCAACCATGACGTCCAAAAGAGCATTGATTTGAGAAGAAAATGAAGATTTGGGAGCCATTGTTTCAAACTGGAAACTTGTGTTCATTAGGTACCTATTATATCTTACCATTTATTTTCTTTATCAACTTGAAGAAACACACCTAAATAAAACCCATCTAAAATTTCTATGCTCACTATATCAAACTGAGTCCATTGAAACAGAACCTATAAAACTCTTATCGTTCTACAACAAAGGGTTATTCAATCTCAAAACACAAACACGAATAAGTCAAGAAAACTCCTATGAAATTGTAAACAAAGCTGCTTTCAGCCGCTTTACAGCTGAGTAGTTCTAGCGTCCCTTCTGTGCAGAATATCACAATACTTATTTGAAGAGGATAATGTTGGTAGAGAGACTAGCATAGAGAGACTATTGTGCTGGAACCTTTTAGCTAACTATAGAAGAAAATGGCAATAATATGGCCGAGAAGGCTTTCATTCAAGTGTTGCTTGGGAATCCTTTTTTTTAAGAACAACTGCCTTTTATAGTCTAAGAAAGGTTGTCGAGAAAATATTTTTTATCGCCAATAGGAGTACGGATTTATTGTTGAAAGCTTGTTTGTGTTTTTAAGAACTAACCGCCTGGCCACGGGACAGGCGGCGCGAACTGCGGTGCGGCAAGCGGAGCGGCAAAACAAGCGGCACGGAATGCAAGCCACGGGCAGAGCGTTTGCCGCCGCGAATTTTATAGACCGAGAGCAAAATATCTTTCTCTAAGTTATTGCTTAAAGAGTAGGTAGTAGTAGCTTTTTGGTTCAAGACGTAAGTACCTACCTAATAATTGGAAAAGATTGTGGAGTACATTATTTAAATAAAAATCGGGGTATAGACGGAGTATTTCACAAAAAGAACTTGTTGAGCTTCTATAAGGGACTTGAAACGTTATAGAATAACGTCAAAATACCGTTACGATCCATTCCAGTAACGATAATTTCGACTGTTCCACCCGGGTCGTAACTAAATAGTTTATGTCGTTCCAATAGATTTTCATAATATTGCCAAGAAATTAGTTCGTAAATGGTTACTGGAACTATACTACATATATACATAACGTATTACGTATCGTTATACCCCTATTTTGGGTAAATTTTCAAGTCCCTGGCTTCTATACTATACGTGGGCGTGGCATGCACCTAGGGTTGCCAACCATACTGTTAAAACAGTATTATACTTAATTCAACTTAAAATACTTTTTACTAAGTAAGTACGCCTGATCTCTCTCCGGTCGTGTCGGATTACCGTCCCATCGGACTATGAGAGTGAGGGAAGAGAGAGTGCACTTGTGTCTGCGCAAACACTTGTGCACTATAATATCTCCCGCGCCGAAGGCTAGTCTCCGTTGAGATTGGCCGCCGTGGCCGAAAATACGGTCTGGAGGACTATTATTATTAAGTAAGTACCTATCCAAAAATACTTTTTTCATATGTATCCAGAGCCATTAATAAAACGTGTTTAAAAAAATAAATGCGTTCGGTGGATTTCAGAAGGACTCTGTCAAATGACAAATTTTCGTAAAGACGTCACCGTCAGTCTGACAGTCTGCCGACGGTGAAGTTTACTGACTCGAATACGCGCGGATAACATAACCATTTTTTCGGGCCTTTGCTTTATTTATTTATTTTATTATTTATGTACACACAGTAAAATACAAAAAAGATACGACTTAATTAAAATATGAGTACAAAGGTACTGCTTATTTCTTAAGAAATTTCTTCCAGCAGACCTGCGAAAGGAGAAATGAGAAAGAAATGTAGACAATAGTGTCTGAGAACAAGAGAAAAAACATGAAGTCTTAACTAAAAATAACAAATATACACATATACGCAAGAATTAACATATACTTAAATAAATACATAAAGCTTAAATATATAAACATAAATACACTACTTCTTCTTGCTTTCGTTTTGTTAGTTTCCAAGTTTTCCAACTCAACCTATTATCATAATTGTGATTACTTTGTTAGTTAGTTAGTGCACAAAAAATAAAAAACGAAAACGATTCACATTCACCTTCATCTTCTCTTACAAAAAAAATCCTAGAACGTCAAATTGTCGAAGCTCAAAGTTCGTTTTTTAATTCTGTAGACTAATTTGACAGGTGCAAATCAAATTACAAATTGAAAAAACAAACAAAAATCATTTGAAATGTCAAAATAGTCTACGAGATTAAAAAACTAACTATAAGTCAATCTGTCTAGCCTTTTCCCAACTATGTTGGGGTCGGTTTCCAGTCTAACCGGATGCAGGTGAATACCGGTATTTTACATGGAGCGACTGCCTATCTGACCTCCACAACCCAGTAACTGGGGAATACGATACCCCTTGGTTAGACTGGTTGTCAGACTTTCGTGCTTCTGACGACTCGTAACGACTGTCAAAGATCCACAAATGACAGGCATCCACAACGGCTTAACGTGCTTTCCGAGGCACGGAGGAGT
This sequence comes from Lithophane socia, assembly GCA_947522985.1. Taxonomy (NCBI): domain Eukaryota; kingdom Metazoa; phylum Arthropoda; class Insecta; order Lepidoptera; family Noctuidae; genus Lithophane; species Lithophane socia. The sequence goes on from OX383272.1 coordinate 5,738,800, forward strand.
CGATATGTGAAAATGGTCACCCATCCACGGACCAACCCCGGCAAGCGTAGCTTAACCTGATGGATCGACCCGAGTGGCTGTTATTAATTAGCCACGAGCCAAACTAACTATAAGGTGAAACAAAAATATACTTAAACAAAATGGCGGGACGACAGAATTAGAGCTACACTAAAGTCAATAAAAAATTTGCTCCTCATTTACTTTCATTTTACATGGAAATGTGATGAGGCTTACGAAGCCTAAATGATGATAAATTAATAACATGTGTGAGGAGTACCAAAAAATTCTGTACCATAATAATAATGACCAGGGGGCCAAGTCTACTACTTAACAAACGTGTCAGTAGTCTCACAATGATCAGGTTTTGACAGATATGCCATACAAAATCTATCAAAAACTCATCATTGCGAGATCACTGACACGTTTGTTAATTAGTAGACTTGGCCCCCAGAGGGCTGGCCAGCCTTTTGGGCACTTTTCCTGTTGACAGCGATGCAGATGAATTTTTGGATACCCTTTGATCATTTTCCCTTGTACATAATAATTATTATGAAGTAGATATTATAAGTCAGTAAGTAGTTGTATTTGTATGCTTAAAATAATAAATATTTACCAAAAATTAAATACTTTTTATTCTTTCAAAATACTTTTTATTTTCCTTCTCTTTCGTACTTTATTTGTTGTACAAAAAGTTGGCAGCCCTACATGCGCCGTACTGATTCGCATTTGTTTTTGCCGCCAGAGCGATTCGCTCGGCAAAATTCGCGAATCGCCCCGCTTGCCGCCGCTGCCCGTGGCATGCTTGCAAGACGCACCGCAATTCGCGCCGAGCGAAAATTCGCTACCGCGAATTTCCCGTGGCCAGGCCGTAAGTTGGTATTATTGCCGAGTGATCCGATAAAAATGCTTGTATTGTGTCACTATGCTTTCTAAGTTGTAAAAACATTTTAGCACTTTTTGCTACTTTGCAAATAAAAGTAATACTAATTCACATTTTATCTCAAATTTATATAAAGCATATTACTTAATTTTAATAACTTGAGAGGTATTTCAAAATTACTAACCCTTTTTTTATTTATTTTTTTGTGGTGACTTCCCAAGTCATCCAATGACTTCTCCCGCTCTGGGCGGAGCGGAAGGGCATTTCAGTCTTTCACTGACTAAAACCCACCCGTGTTCCTTCAGTTGCCTGTTGCCAAGGTCCCGGTATCCCTTTCGGACTTTCCCGCAACCCTGGCAGGAAAATTACTAACCCTGCAATCGTGATTTTTTTTAAATTTTTATTGCTCCATACACTTATTTTCGCCACAAAAGTTACTTTCACTTGACAAAATGTAAAGAGAAAGCTGATTTTCTTGCGTTTCCAGGATGGTTTACCCTCTATTAGGGTATCATATATAGATATGATAGTGTAATAACCACCATAAGGATCATAGATCTATTAGTAATAGATATAATGAAATTGTAAAATGAGGTTTAAAGTTATACACCTTACGTGTATATCATTCTTTGAATGAAGTGTCATTTTATAACAAGGAACATTTATACTCATCTACGGCGAGTTTTAATATCTTTTCATTCATTAGCAAATAGGAAATCAATCCTCCTCACAAATAGACTATCACTAACAGCGAGAAAATTGAAGAGAAACCTAGTAAATGTAACAGATGTAGGACCGGACCGTTAATATCAGTCGGATTGCAGCGATCGCTCCGAATTCATTGCGGTGTGTCTATGAACACTACTCACTGATGATACGAATGACTAGCATATTTAAGACTACATTTTAGCATTAACTTCTGTTGATTTGAACAAGACAATTACGACAAAAAGTCAATCAACTAAAAAGGTATAAACAAGACATCACAGACATAAAAATTAAAATTCCGGAGTCACACGTGCATAAATCGAACAGATTACATTTGTCTCCGGATTTTTCCTTTTTTTATAACCAGCGGACAATTAAGACGCTTCCAACGATACCTCATTTGTCAAATTGTGATGAGTCGTTTAGAAAATAGGAAGGAACAGATGAACATACATAAATACATACCGGTCAAAATCATAACCCTCCTTTTTTCTTCGCCGTAGTCGGGTAAAATTGCGTACCTAATCCGTGTGAGTGGGAACCAAGATGTCCGTACTTAGCTCAGTAGCGAATCACTCAGCCACCGCTCCAATCCCTTTTTTTTTTTGAGGGTTGGAAATCATCCAATGACTTCTCCCGCTCTGGGCGGAGCGGAAGAGCGTGTCAGACTTTTACTGACTAAAACTCACCGGTTCCTTCAGTTGCCGGTTGCCAAGGTCCCGGTATCCCTTTCGGACTAACCCGCAACCCTGCCAGGGCCGCTCCAATCCCTGACGGCATGTTCATAGTTTAGATAGCCGAACATGTTCGTCATCTCCCCCACACGTATCTCCCCCGCAATATAACTTCACCACTAACCACCAACTGTTATTTTCACAGTGCCTGACTTTTGGACAATAAAGCAATTTAGTGGTGAGTTCCACTGCATGGTTTGTATGACTATCCATTGGTAGGAATAGTTTTTCAAACGGCTCAGTATTGGCGGGTTTTGATCGTTACAAAGCTATTAGAATCTTTAAATCCAACGGATGAGCTTTGAGAGTCGTTTCGTTGAATTGTGGGCTGTGAAACGTTTGGTATATTTTGTGTATCAATCTGCTCTATGAAAGCGATCGCTGTAAAAGAGATTGGTTGGGCTGGTGGATTGGTTGGTTGGTTGGATTGATTTTGGTTGGGTTTAGTGGTTTGATTGGTTAGGTTGAAATGAAATGAAATGAAATTGTTTATTCTGTAAATAGGATATTGGAATCACTTTTACACGTCATATTAAGAAGTTGTAAAAATAAGCTAGATGAGGTCGGCGTTTCCTATCTGACTACTCTGAGAAGAAAGGCCGAAACAAACTCAGAGGTCACCGTCTCCTTTAAAGTCCAGACATAATCTTGGTCAGGCCATATGAGGACCATGTAGATTAGAGTCTGAAATGGTCTTTTTAAGAAAGAACCACACAGATTTGAGTGGGCCTGTCCAGTCAGTGCAAGCATTTGTCAGTAATAGTGGAGCTCAACTCAGAACTAAGGAGCACAACGACTCGACGAACAGTACCAAAGAAAGGACATTTGGGTAGGTCGCATAAAGTTCTCAAATTGCCAGACCTTCGCTAAAACTAACAGAACGAAAAATAGATATCCACATAGTCCTCACATTCACAATAAAACAATACTTTACAAGTAATCATCGTGTCATTTTGTATATAATATTCAATCATGTCAATTTGTATATAAAACTGGTAGGTATATTTTTATGGCTTTCCATAATATTCAAAATGTCACAATGCTTAGCAGAGCGAGCAGCTCAATCCCATGCATTTTTGTCTTCTAAATAATCTGTGATTTTATAGTACCCTTTTTTACAAAGTTTGGTTTTAATACAACTTTTAAATCGTTTAATGGGTAAGTTTCGAATGTCAATGGGAAGTTTGTTATAAAAGCGTATACATTGACCCATGAACGAGTTGCCTACTCTGTGGAGACGAGTGCGATGTACAGCGTGGTGTTATGTATTACATAATCGTCAAAAAAAACATCTATTATTTTAATGACTTTACGCTATTTGACAGCTAACGTGAAGCTGTAAACCACAATTTGGTCCAAGCCACTAAAAACTAAAATATAACTATGTCACTTATATAACTCCCTAAACAAATAAATTACTTACTTATCATTTTTATGCATACCATACCAGCTAACCAGAATATCATATCGTATACAGAAACCACTAAATTTCTTTGTCAAAAATACACAGAATCTCTCGCTTATCCACTTAGTGGGGAGACACTAGTGTGTCAGTGTATATTGCTATCCACTACCGCTATCCCCGCGCTATCCTCTTGACGGGCACTCTGGCTTGTTGACCCTGGGCATAGACTAAGAAATCTATGTAGAAACGAAACTCACGTAAACTCGCGACAATCTAAGAAGTCCTTTTTGACAGCTACAAAAATGCTTTGTGTAGCGATGAAAAAATATATTTGTTTCTTATAAACTGATTCTCGAGACATATACTAGTCCTCTATTGTACAATCGCATAAGTAAAATTAAACCTCTTAAAGATACGACAAGATTTGTGTGTAGAAGGGCTCTGGATGAGTTTCTGAGTGACTTGGACTATGAACAGACTGAAAAACTTATACAAATATGTCAGTAATTATTTATTTATAAATATATATTTTATTGAATACCGATAAGTACTAAATAAGTTTATATAAACAATAAAAACATGATATGAATATATGTCAGTAATATATATAAATATATACACTATAAGTAATCATTATTAATTGAAGATTAGTACACAAACATTATTTATATTATAAATATATACATATACACACGTACAATAAATACATTACATTAGAAATTTAGGTTCTTACTTTATTTTTATTATTTTAGTTTTAGAAATACCTTTTTTTTATTATTTTATTTTATTTTAACACGCTTGTCTTATTACAAATTCTAAACAAACATTGTTTGTGAAAACACTTAGTTGCATTGTCTGATTTCTTTGCATATACTACTTGTTTACGCTAAGCTCGTTATCGTCATCGTATTCACAGCAAAACAAATGTATTTGGTAAAAAGTGTCTTAACGTGTTTACATTATGACTACTATTCCATGAGCGAGAATCTTACCTTGCCGTAACACAGTCCTTGACTAGCACGGGAGGTAAAGAACTTTTTTTCTGTATACCGTCATTGGGCATTTATATAATTTATCAAGTATGTGAACCATTGCTTTACTTGTGATAGCATTATTATAATTTTACTGTTTCCTCTACTCCCCTTTCTACTTGTTAAATATAAGTTCTAACTTAGTGTAGTTGAACGTAGGTGAGTGTGCCCTACACTATGTACCTACTATGTAAATATGTATTACCGGTGTACTGTAACCTAAACTTATGTCAATAAAACTTTTTATTATTATTATTATTATTTTATATATGATTACATATCTCGGGACCATGGGGTCCCGGTCTTTTGGAAGGCGTACGAGGGGCCGAAGCCAACTCGCAGAGGCCCCTTAGACAGTTTCTCAAGGAATGAGGCACCAACCGACGATTATCCCTGTTCGCACTATGCAAGTGCATCCAAGGACAACCCCCGGTTGGTGTAGGACTATTGCAGAACATGGAAACAAAACATATTGGGTTATGGGTTTGGGTGGTTTAGTGGATTTGTTACCTATAACTATTGAAGGACTATGTCCCCTGCCTGATCAATGTTATGGTATACACGGATTAAACGGCAGGGGGTGACTTGCACACTCAATAATGGGCCCCCGAACACGGTCGCTAGCACAAAGTGACGAAGCGACAAGGGGGCAACACTTCCTGAGGTGCTTGAGGAGTGGAGAGGTATTCCAAGGCTTTCAGAACAATCCCAGAGCCCGGAAGATGGTCAAGATCCCTACGAGCACTTACTGGAATACTTCCTTCCTCCGAGCACATTTGCTCTTGCGAGTCTCCACTCAAGCCGGCCAATCAAGGCAAGAATGAGGTGGGAGCTCTGTTCCTCGTCATTGTTCACTCCAGCCGGCCAATAAAGGCAAGCCAGAGGTGAGGAACAAGACTTCTCCCGGGAGGTAGGGTCCGTGGGGTCGCTACTGCCCAACAGCTCGCCACAAGCTGCCCTGCGGGTTTTTGTATCTCTCTTGGTCTGGCTCCTCATCCTAGACCCGTTCCGGCAAAGTAAACTCTACCGGCACAGACCTAGAGTTCGGAGCGCGCAAGCCCCACCACGACGTCAACGTAGAGATACGGCGGTGGGGTTATTATTATTTCGGTTTTTAAATTTATTTTTCTCAGGTTAGTTCCTGGTATTTTCAGAATCTCACGGGTGTGAACCAAGGTGAGATTCTAGTTATTATTCTGGGAAGGTAAATTGCTCTGTACTGCAGTGAAATTATTATCTAAGTCTAGTTGTAAAAATTTTCTTACTATGCGGCAAGTGTTTAATATGGCAGCTTTTTGTAATGTTAGATAAGTGTATTTGGATAGATCGAGTGCATTAAAACTATTGAATATTTGTTTTGGGATAACACCTGTTGTAGATATTACTATTGGGACTATAGTGACTCTATTCATTTTCCAAACTCTGGTAATTTCCTCTTGTAATTCTGTATACTTCCTGATTTTTTCTGTGATAGTTTTTTGTATGTTATTAGTGTTTGGGACTGCTATATCTATTATAAATGTGTGTTTGTTTATTATTATTATTATTATATATCGATTGAACATACTTAGAAAGTTAGTAATCGACGACTTATCTACATTGCTTAAAACTGATTCTCAAGGCACAACGTTTTACTACATGTTGGAAAACGAAACGTCAAAACGGACTTCTTAGATTGTCGCGAGTGTAGGTATAGTCTAGTCATCATCACCATTATTTCAGCCGAAAGATCTCCACTGCTGGAAATATGCCTTCTATTGTCATCGGAACTCTTATCCCATCTTATTACTTTCTTTTATTGAAAATAATAAGATGGGATAAGAGTTCCGATTTGATTTGATTTCGATTGTTTCACAATTAAATGTTTACCAACAACGGCTCCCTTTTAGTACGGGCGGTGGCGTTAGTTTGAACAAGTTATTGAAAAAAAACTTCTGAGACTCACTATAATTATTATTATTATAGAATAAAAACCAAAAACTAGCAATGAAAATTTGGTATAAAATTGACCGCAAAAATCTAGCAGTACCTACCATACTATTTCAATGTTATTCAAGCGGCAAAAGATTGTCGTATCGTCCGTTCACTATAACTTGTCCCATGTCGTCATGTTGGCACTATTGCATGTCAAGCTTATTTTCAATACTATCATCTGCCTAGCCTTTTTCCCAACTACGTTGGGGTCGGCTTCCAGTCTAACCGGATGCAGCTGAATACCAGTATTTTACATGGAGCGACTGCCTATCTGACCTCCACAACCCATTAACTGGGTAAAACGATAGCCCTTGGCAAGACTGGTAGTCAGACTTTCGGGCTTCTGACGACCCGTAACGACTGTCACAGATCCACAAATGACAGCATTGACCAACGGCATACCATACTTGCTTCGGAAAGCAGCTCGTGTGTCGACACGGTGGGGTCTCGGTATGTAAAGATGGCTTAGTTTCAATGCTAATAGATATCAAATTGGTCTCACAGAAAAGTGGTAGCAATCGCGTCACGGGACAAGATAAAATGAACGCACATCTCTGTTTTTTTACTTTTAAACTCTTCAAAACTATTGGCATTTATAATGCGTAAATGGGTGTCTCTTTTATAAATTGTTACTCTATGCCCTGGTTTCGATAGCAGTCACACAATGGCCGATCCTTTGCCACTGCCATTTCATTGCATTTCCATTTGATGGGGAAGTATGGCGTGTTTTGTTTAAGTGGATTGGTGATTTCAGTATTTTTGATTACCTACGGTTTCCTGTTTTATGAACAATTTATTTAATAGTTATTGATTGTTCATTTCTATAGTCGATGTTAGATAATGATAAAAGGTGTTTCTGGCCTTTCTACTTAATGATTTCCGCATTTCACGGTTAGCCTGGATTATCAGAAAGGTACGACTTACGAGTTGTAGGTATTAGGTTCGAACCCAGACAGGCGCTTTACTTTTCGTAAAAAAATTCACCACCCCTGCTCTCAAAACGGTGAAGGAAAACATCGTGAGGAAACCGGCATGTCCTAGAACCAAAAATTCGAAGACATGTGACATCTACCAACCCGCACTGGGCCCGCGTGGGATTACAGGCCACTCCCTCTCGAAGAGAGATAAGGCCTGTGTCCCAGCAATGGGAAAATTAAAGGCTGATTATGCTTGATTATTGCTAAAAATATAAATAACATCTCGCCTGCATCTATTCTCGGCGGGACTATTATAGTACACCCGCATTTAGCTAGTCATGTTATAAGAGGCGAGCCTATTGCCATCAACTGGGTATAAATCCAGACTCCATGCTGCTGTATGAAAAACTTAATAATGCTTTACTCGAACTAGGAATATAAACCCAGAACCTCACGCCTAAGTCTGACAGGGATACCGGGACCAAGGCAACAGGCAACTGAAGGATCACGGGTGGGTTTTATTCAGTAAAATTCTGACATGCCCTACCGCTCCGCCCAGAGCGGGAGAAGTCATTTGATGATTTCACACGTCAAAAAAAAAAAGGACCTCGACGACCTCTCGCCCAACAATTGCGCTTGAAACCTACTAGACTAACGAGGCAATCATTACAAAGACGGAACACAAAAGATAAAAAACATTGTTAGATTTCATTCACCGTCCGATTTGCCGAATATCAACAATTTAGTGGACCAAATTCGTCATAACAGTCTGTAAACAAGATATTCAAGCCACGTCACAAACGTACACGCTTCAAAATATCCCGGAAAACCCCAATCAGATTCATCCCCACTCATGCGTGTCCACAAACTGAAAAATATCTTTCTCAACCCACTTGAAGCCACTCGTGCGCAAATCTTGACACATCAATACTGTCATACGCATGCCGCCATTTTGTCGAAGCTGCCGTATTAGAATTCGAGATGCGTGCACTACGAATCGTAAAATACGAGTTATTTGCGTACCGGGATCTAAACCACTAAAATGTTTCGCTTATTTCGGTTTACGCGGCTACAGGCTATCTTATTGCCGTAAATATTTTATGGAAATACGTCAAGGATCGTCGTATTGCTACCTCAGGTTTAACGGTCTCAATTACTGGTAAGGGTTAAGGTGGCGTTAGAGTTGCTCGTTTCAGTCTGCAATTAAAGTCTGTTTTTTTATCCCGAAGAATAATTTGACAGGTGCAAATGTCGAACTCCAAATTGAAAAAACAAACAACAATCACTTGAAATGTCAAATTAGGGAGAACTTAATAACAGACCTTGAAAACTATTCAAAATAGGTATTGAGCTAAAGTGAGGTGACATTTCACCGGATGCTTGAGATTGACACTATTGGCAGCTCTCTCTTTAAGTTCACTTCACCGAAGTTGTTACTTCGAAATTTCAGACGCGCTTCGAAATCTCAGTGTATCAGTACGCAACAGTCTCGAGTGCGCGGCAGTTACACACGGACGCGGAAGGTTTATCCACCGAGCGGCCTCCTAAAACCTTCCTCGAGAACCACTCTATCCATTGGTGAAAACAGCATGAAAATCGGTGCAGTCGTTTTTCAGTTTATCGCGAACAGACAGACAGACAGCAGTCTGTCTGTCCGTCGCGGCGGAGGACTTTGTTTTATAATATGTAGTGATATAAATATACAGTACACACTTTTTGCTAACTAGTACATAAATACATTGTAGTAAATGAATTACCTTTTGTGTATAAACGCCAGGGTCAAACACATTTATGAATAAAATATGAACGGGCCTGGTTGCCATGACAACTGTTTATGACAATGGTGGGGAAGGGAGGTAGGCTTTACAACCTTTTACGAGGTAGCAGTGTTAGAAGAGGCTTCTTTTTAAGTGTGGGTGTGTATTGTGTAAGTAATTGTATGTCTAATGATGTTTTTTGTTCGGTATATAATGACTGGAGGAGCTCGTGGCTAAGTAATAACAGCCGCTCGGGTCGATCCATCAGGTTAAGCTACGCTTGCCGGGGTTGCTCCGTGGATGGGTGACCATTTTCACATATCGAGACTCCTCCGTGGCTCGGAAAGTACGTTAAGCCGTTGGTCCCGGCTGTCATTTGTGGATCTTTGGCAGTCGTTACGAGTCGTCAGAAGCACGAAAGTCTGACAACCAGTCTAACCAAGGGGTATCGTATTACCCAGTTACTGGGTTGTGGAGGTCAGATAGGCAGTCGCTCCATGTAAAATACTGGTATTCAGCTGCATCCGGTTAGACTGGAAGCCGACCCCAACATAGTTGGGAAAAGGCTAGGCAGAAGAAAGATATAATGACTGAGCTGATTCTAAGTCGTAACAGTTGGATAACTTTCAAGACATCAAGCTTTTGACATAGGTTAAGCTACGCTTGCCGGGGTTGGTCCGTGGATGGGTGACCATTTTCACATATCGAGACTCCTCCGTGGCTCGGAAAGTACGTTAAGCCGTTGGTCCCGGCTGTCATTTGTGGATCTTTGGCAGTCGTTACGAGTCGTCAGAAGCACGAAAGTCTGACAACCAGTCTAACCAAGGGGTATCGTATTACCCAGTTACTGGGTTGTGGAGGTCAGACAGGCAGTCGCTCCATGTAAAATACTGGTATTCAGCTGCATCCGGTTAGACTGGAAGCCGACCCCAACATAGTTGGGAAAAGGCTAGGCAGAAGAAAGATATAATGACTGGGCTGATTCTAAGTCCTAACAGTTGGATAACTTTCAAGACAAAAAAATAAATTTAAGTAATTTAAGTTTGAAATAGTTTGCGTATGCATGGATTTATCTATAATTATTTGTGCTGTAATATTTTAAAAATGACACTCATTTGTATGCCCGAATACAACGGTAGTTCTCCCTCTAAGCTTCGAAAATGTTATGGAAATGTCTGTGTTCTGTGTAAAACTAAACCAAACTGTGATCATTAAAAGCTTTTACGACTGTGTGGACCTACACTTTTTACAGTTTTCTGTGAACCAAACTACACTAGATTTTTTTTCCCGATATCAATATAAAAATGCACGCAGTGCAATATAGCATAAATTTCGAAATGGAGGTCTGAAAAATATTTTTTTACAATGATAAAAAAAATATCAACGCACTATTTTTTTTTTTCGTCTATTTATATTAAGAGGGATGTTAGTAAGGTCGAAATGGTGTAATAATTAACGTAACTTCGGTAAGTGGCATTTCTGCCAGGGTTGCGGGAAAATCCGAAAGGGATACCGGGGCCCTTGGCAACAGGCAACTGAAGGAACACGGGAGGGTTTTAGTCAGTAAAAGTCTGACACGCTCTTCCGCTCCGCCCAGAGCGAGAGAAGTAATTTGATGATTTCCCACAAAAAAAAAAACTAAAAAAAAAGTGGTATTTAGTTAGATACAAAAAATAGCGGGTTAGTAACTGCAAATAGACTTTTATGTCATAAAGTACGAATGTCCTGAGATTCAATATTTTAAAAGCGAAATAAAGTCTTTGACAAAGTCTGCCGCAACATTCCTCTAAATAAAAGAGCACCCCCTATCTCTACCATCCTCAAACAACTTAAAAAAGGCAAATAAAATAAGCATTATTCACTTAAAACCCGTATTCAAAACAAAGACAAATATATCTCGTTGAAAATAACCAGACAAAACTAAACGCGAACTATCCTTAGACTGTACCGAGCATTTAAAGATTAAATTGTGAACATAATTCGTTCCTCGAGAGTAGAGACACCAACTAAATAAGGCACACAGAAGGTCGGCTCAACACAACGACCGACAACTCACGCACACAAAGAGTTTCACGTATGATATGATCCAAAAGTGACAGTATCCGATGAAAGTGTGAAAAAACCTTGTTCAAAACTGTAGTAACACATTCATCTCATCTGTATTTAGAAGGTTTCAATTTTATATCTCACCACTTATTTTAACAATTATTGTTTAAAAAACAATACTAAATTGTATTTGAAAGTCATCGATGAAAATTGAAGTAATCTTAATACTAATTGTCAAAAGGAAAACATCTTTATGGTGATTTAAAATAAGAATTTCGGGTATAAGTATTAAAATAATCAAATCAAAGCACTCAATTGTAAGTGGAACTACAAATTGACAGGCACAAGTACTTTTTCTGATCCATTTGTTTACATTTTCAACAGATACTTTTGGAACAGACTATAGGTACAGCAAGTGCAAGCGCATTTACACTGTACTGACTATCATTTGTTTGAGATCCCCGCAGGTATGCGTCTGTTGTGCGTCCGTCAGTTTTCACTCATGGTAAGGACTAGCTTTCTGTACCCTATCTATTCTGTGGCGAAGATAAAACGAAACGATCACCGGTTTCCCGTAGAAAACTCATTTTCGGACTCCTTTGATCATTGCCAGCGGAGAAAAAAGAGAAAGGAACACGTGCACAAACAATGCAGGGAGAAAAGTGAATTATTTTTTAAAGGAATCGTTTGAATGTGCGAATTTTTATCTGTATTGTTTGCTGCAAGATTATTTTTGTGAATGCTTGGAGTGTGGAATTTTTTGCAATATTTTTTTGTGTCGCTAAATATAATTGTTGCTGGCGCTATAGCTAAAAAAAAAGGTGATTGCAAATGGTTTTCTTTTTCTTCTCTCGCAGTCTGATGTCCAATGTCAGTTGTGTTTCGTTCAAGAATATTTTAAAATTAGGTAATTGCAGCGGAGAGGGGCTTTTATAGATTGCGGGCGAAAGATTGTTGCACACATCGCGTAATATAACACATACTTTCATATTTCCACTGACACAAACACACTCACTCACATACACATACTTAGTAATAATAATTTATTTCACGACATTCACGTTGACACGATCTCCTTGTAATGCTCCATTTTTGAGGACTGATTCCCAAAATACAAGGCCTCGCTTAGTTTGGGTACCTATCAGCTAATTCATCATTCAGTAATCAATCCAAAAGCAAAAAATAAAATAAGGGGCTTAAAACGGTTACTTTAGCAGAACCATAATATGAAAATATTATGAATCACCGTAAAATGTCACAAACTGACAATTTATAATAATGATCTGCGTTTACTTCTTATATTAAGAAATAATTTATCTGTTTGACAGTTTTCTATGGAGATTCGTAAAATGGTTCACACATTATGAATTGCTTTTTGTCAAATTAGAGGAATTGCTAATGATAACTGGGATTCAGGAAATGAATTGCTTTTAGAGGAATTGCTAATGTGGCCGGTTTAGGCCACTTTATTTATGTACCAAATTCTTGTGAATGCTTGAATTTGTGACAATAAACTTTTTGTTTTTTTTTACTTTACTGTTGTAGGTACGCTGTTTTCCTTAAAGTTAAGTTAAAGGAAAACATCGCACAGAAACTGAAAATACCGCAGTGAAGACAATGATCATTATGTCCTTCCCTTTCTATGAGAAAACGAGTGTTTGCACTGCACTGGAATAATCACAGGTAAACAGCTTACTGCTAAGGCATTATGGCTTGTTTCACCACTTGACCGCCATATTTACGGACCGCCATCCGGACACGGTAGATAAACCCTTTCCGGATCCCCATACTGTGTTGAGCATATCTCTTAAAATTAAATTATCCTTAACATTAACTTCTGCCCAAGCATTCACACAAATAAATTATACAAACAAAATGATTTCACCAAAGCCGCCACAAACTCCATAGTGTAAAGTTTCGCTAAGCAGTAAGATTAAACTGTATAATTTGCAGACACGGTATTAAAGAGAATAAGTTCGCCGGTTTAATTGTTGAACTCCCGAGATGCTCCTAAACTTTGTACTTTTGGTCATAGAGTAAGAAAACCGTATAGAAGTGAAGCTGTAAGTTAACCTACATGCAGTACTTGGCCGTAAATATGGCACATAGATTTTCACATCTAAACTGCGTTCAAGACCTGTAAGTGTCAATATTCCACAGAAAATTATGACACCGCCAGCCCAGCCAAGGTTTATGTGCTTATCGCGTTCAGATTCATTGGTGAAATTCACCCTAAGACTAGGTTTGGCTGTTTAGTCACCTGTTTCACCAGCAGCAAACTCCGAGCAGCGACGACATCGAGAAATTTTCCCCTGGTATGTAGCAAAAGTGAGTCTCTCAGCGATTGTTCTGCCCACCAAGCGTGGGTAGCGGAGCGAGTAGTTTCTTTGATAGCTCTTGTCGTTGCGACAAATGAGTGAAACATCTGTATTCATCTGTGACCGTACTCAAATACACGAGCGGCACGTTGTCTACGACACGGCGGCCGACATCACGCGTGTCCGTCGGCTGAAGTTGTCTCTGCCGTTGACGATCCCGCTTGTGTATATGAACGCTGTGTAAATATTTCCGAAATGACTGAAACTGAGGCCCTAGTGCGAGTTTACTTTAACCATCTCGACTTTACGCATCGACCGCGTTCGGCGCTCCGATTGGCTCTTCACCAGTGAAGGCCAGTGAAGGGCCAATCGGAGCGCCGAACGCGGTCGATGCGTAAAGTCGAGATAGTTGAAAGAAACTCACACTAGGGCCTCAGCTGCCAGGTAGTAGAGTGTAGGCATTTAGAATGCGTTCGAAGGAGTGTCACTTCTATAACTTTTTTACTCTATGGCTGGGCTCTGGGTGTTGTAAAACTGAAACAAGGCGGCTTTCTTAAAGTTTGTATGATCTTCGCTATGTACTGTTGCATTGTTATGTAATTAGGTTTTAATCTTAGCTGGGTGGAATATTATTTATGGATTAGAAGGAATTTTGAGGGTGATGGATATGTGCTTCAGAGATGGAACGTTTTAGTGTGTGAGTGCTATTTGATCCCATGTCCAAGCTTTGAAGCTGTTTCAAGGCTTCAAGACAACATAATATAAGAGTACCTATAGTAGTAGGTACCTAATATGTCCATTACCTATTACCTATTTGTGCTGGAGCGAGAAACTGAATGACGGTTACTAAGAAAGGGAAGTCACGTTTGATTTCCTCATAAAAAAGACACTAAAAATACACCGTTCAATCACCAGGCCTGCTAACAGACTTCCCGGTTAATTAAAATTGGTCCCTTAGTGCTTATACACACAAGCGGCTCGCGTCAACGGCAGAGGCAGACAGACGTCGACACTCGTCGATGGCCGCCGTCGACGCGTCGGCGGCTGCCGTCGACAACGTTTCGCTCGTGTTTGAGCATCGTAATCAAATACATGAGCGACACGTTTTTGACGGCTGCAGTTGCCTTTGCCGTTGTCGCGTGCCGCTCCTGTGTATGAGCACTTAGTAGGTAAATGAAATCAAATATTCTCCAAGATAAGACCTACGTAATCTCATTTGCCTAGACCTCCACAACCCAGTAACTATGGGTAATACGATACGGGCTTTCGGGCTTCTGACGGCCCGTAACGACTGTCTTAGATCCACAAATGACAGCCGGGACCCACGGCTTAACGTGCTTAACGAGGTCACCCATCCACAGACCAACCCCCCGGCAAGCGTACCTTAATGAAACCTGTTGGATCGATCCGTGCGGCTGTTATTACTTAGCCACGAGCTCCTCATCCCATATACGGGTTAAATAAGGGTTGAAAGTTTGTATGGAAGTTACTAGCCATATTTGCCGATGGGAAATTCTACATAGCTTCTAAACTACCATTAATTTTTTCCGAATTCGAAACCATAACATTCAAAATGTCTTCATTATTCATAAACAACAGTAGGTACCTACTTAATACTTTATAATCTTCTGAATAAACAAATAAGAATTATGCAAATAGACTTATTATACAGAAAACAATCAAAAATGAATAGCTGCTGCCAAAACGTAAATTCTCAATTTCAGTTGTTATGTCCGTTTTACGGCCCACCTGTATTCATAAACAGGCCTCGTCTAGTTTATGGATAACGTTAGTATATACAGGGTGTAAAAATGCCCATCACATAGCCCTCAACTACGCATTCTGTAAATCAAATTAAGTAACATTACACTCTTATTTTTGGTGTGAAAAATCGCTGTTTACGGCAGTGCGTAACGTAACGCACGCAAAACATTGTGTGTATGCGCATGCAACGGTTTATATTTCGTGGGGGTATTTAAAATTAAGTTATAATACATTTAAAACTTGTTTTCTTTAAAAAACGTCTGAAATAGTTGAAACTTCTCACCTTCAATATCTCCGTAACCAGAAAAATATATTACTACTACGCTTAGCTTTGTAAATAACTAAAATGATTTAATTTTACACATTTATCAGCTTTTTGTCCATACACTATAATAGATACAGTCACGGACTTTAATTGATGAGCCACCTTCAAACTTTTCAATTTTACAGTTTCATAAATTCACGAGATTACACGATTAAACACGAACTCAAACCGCACGCTCGTAAACAAGATGACAAATAAATTACTTATAATCGGAAATAGTCTTATCCATAGAGGTTGACTAATAAGTTCCCAATGATAAAAATAAATAAAATGTTGCATTAAGTTTATCCAATCTATTTTATACTGACCTCCTTTGAATCAGAGCTCATTAACTCGATTATTCTGAAAAAATAACTGAAGACAGTGACAGTTGAAATGTCGATGTCAGAGACGTTAATTTCGAAGTTGTCGAAATGACTATTATTATTTTCTCCGTACGCTAACGTTACTATCGTTACGCTTAAACAATCGTTGCTAGGTTACTGTTGCTAGACCTGCAATTGGTTGACTTTGGGTAGTCACTCTGCTGTCAAGTTTGTAGTTCTGGATCTCAGGTTAGCCAACCGGTAAAGATATTAAATATAATTTTCTTCTTCTAATACGAAGACATTATGACTTCCCGTGCCGGGAACCGAATAAATCCGAGTTGCATTACACGGCTAAAATACGAACAGTGCCAGGTGGCTCATGAATTAAAGTCCGTGACTGTACCTACCTATTTACTTATCTATACCTGTATACACTAGTTTGGTTATATTATATTTAAAAGGTTGTCCAACCATACTATTCATTCTGAAACGTTCAATTATTGTATGACATTTTCATTTGAGTACTTAAGTTACCTACATAACTCGAGCAGTGGAATTCCTGCAATCACACAACATCCTGTATAACCAATAACCCATTCCAACTCGCAAATTAAAACCATATTACAGACTGAAATACAGTTAAATATCGTCAATAAACTTTAGATTCATCTCCTGAGTCTGATTTCATTACTGGATCGCCGGAAGCTGAGGTCTCAAACAATTTGCTGGCGCAAAACCATATTCTCTACAGGGAAAGTTCACCATTTCCAAATGTTTATTTATTTAATACCTTTAGTAAATTCGATTACTCCTTTTATATAAATTCTATTACAGACCTTTGTCAACAGTTTTGCCTACTAAATAGGACTTGAACTAAATAAATAATGAAGTCCAAAGTCGATTCCTTTGAAAGTCTTTACGAAAAAAAGTGATAAATAGTCTTATAATTTAATTTAGTAAGGAAATAGATACATCATTTTGTAAACAGTAATTTGTTATTGATAGTAACAAAAACATGAAAGATTTGTTCAACACTCTCTACAGATATTTTTTGCGATGTAAAACAAATAACTCCAGTATCGACAGAACCCCGAACAAACAACCCCACAAAACTAAAACCTTACGACACCAAAAAACACAAACAACAAACTTACAAAAACATCGTAAACAAAAGTTTAATCTCAAGTACAGAATAATTTATTTTAATACATATAGCGAGGAGTGCAACCAATCGGGTGGCGTCAAATAATCCGGTTTCCACCGCTCGTTACCAGTTTAATCCAATTCCTTTCGGTTGAAACTAGAAAAGTTTTCGATTCAACCGCGACCGAATGGCGGAATGAATGTAGCGAACACACAGACACACACAAAGACAGATAATCAGTAGTAAATTGGATGAACATTCCTTTTACATAAGAATTTCATTAAATATCGAACGAGTAATAAGTTTTAATTCGGTGAGAGTTTTCAGTTCCAGTGTTTTAGTGCTATTGGATATTGAGTCTGTTTTGCCGAGAATGAAATGTTGTTCATACTCATCGAGATATAAGTACTAACGTAAGTACTTATATCTCGATGTTCATACTTAATTTCGTCATGTTTTGTGCAAAAATTAAGTAGGTATTTCAGATGAGGATATCCTAGGTTCTGTAGGTTGACCTAATAGAGATGCAAGAGCAAGTCTTCTAGAGTAAGAGTTATTTGGAGGTAGACCTTAGAGTTTGAGAGATAATTGTATCTAGAACACAAACCCGGGATGATTAAGATGAAAGGTAAACACCATGGTAAAGTTCTTTTTTTTTTTTGGCAGGTGTCGCAAATTCTCATGGACGCCCAAACTGCTTCACAGACGAACCAGGCTGGGCAGTTCCGGACTCTTACCAGCTAAAACCACACTAAAGAGTGTGGTTTTAGAACCTTACAAATAAATCCACAGACATGGAGGTTTAGGCTTTTGTTTACCATAACATTATCTACATCTACACTAATTTACACTAATATTATAAAGAGGAAAGATTTGTATTTTTGTGTGTATGTTTGTCTACACTAATATTATAAAGAGGAAAACTTTGTTTGTTTGGTTGTAATGAATAGGCTCAAAAACTACTGGACCGATTTTAAAAATTCTTTCACCATTCGAAAGCTACATTATCCACGAGTAACATAGGCTATATTTTATTTTGGAAAAAAATAGGGTTCCGTAAGATATTTGGGTTTTTCGGACACAAGGTGTAAAAAATCAACCAGAAAAGTTACTTATTTTGCGTACGCTGCCTAAACTATAAAAGACAGAACCATAAAATGTTCTAATTAATTGTAGATCTTATAAATACCTTCAAAAAAGTCCGCGACGCACTATACCTATCTATGTCGAGTGAGGCACAACAACTGTTTTTTTATTTAAAAATCTTGAATTTTTTTTGGACTACATTTAAACGCGTTTATTTTACTCATGCTATTAATCCTTATCAAAATAAATTATTTCATCACTAAGTACAGTTTATGTAGATAATATTTGGTCTTTGAATGATTAAAATTGGACGTTTGGTTTTGAAGTTATGGCGAAATTAAAATATTACGATTTCTGCTGCACGGCCCATTGCGAAGTGGGCGTCACCAAGGCGGGCGGGGGTGCGCGTGCGGGAGGGGAGTTTAGATCTATGAGTAAGGTATGCTCCCTACGCAGCGGTCGTGCGCGAAGTCTAATAATTTTCGTGCGATTTTTTTTAGATTTCGTTCTTAAAACTACACCTACGCAAAAGTTCTTCTCAGAGCTAAACAACAGTTCTTTTCTCCCAGGGCCAAACATTCAAATTAGTAGGAATTGATTTACGAAAAGAATGTTTTACGCATGGGCAAATTTACGTTGCCCTATCACGGGTCGGGGCTCCCGACCATCAGTATATTTTGTTACCTGAAAATAATTTAACGTCAAATGTTGTTTATAGAGAAGCTCTACAATAATCGCTTTAGTTATCTATCCTAAAACAACGGGTTGCGCTCCGGGACTGCCGGCAGATGTGAAAACTTAGTATTAATTACATTTAAATATTTTCATCATTAACAACTTTAACATACACAGAAAGACAATCTGTGCAGCCTGCGGATAATGACTGCGTCGTCGATGTTACTGTCGGTGTCTGTGAATTGACCTGGGAATCATTTTGCTGACCGTGTCTTTCCTGGGTAGGCTTTTTGCAGCGGTAACCGAAATCCACGCGGGCGGAGCCGCGGGCGACCGCTAGTAATGAATAAACTCAAAAACTACTGCGCCGATTTCAGAAATTCGTTCACCATTAGAACGCTACATTTATCTTGAGTAACATAGGTTATTAATTTATAAAGATTACACGCGGGTGAAGCCGCTGGCGGCAGCTAGTTGTTTATATTTTTTATTTCATCCATTGTTATGTTGGTTAGGTTAGGTTTAGGTTTCTAAAATGAATACTCAACCCTAGTATTACAGCTACATATTAACACTCACACAATTTCCTTTCATTTCTTCTCAAAGAACTAAAGAAAATCCTACAAATACAAAAAGAAAAGCTAGCTTCAGAGACCAGACACAATAATTTGTAGGGAAGCAGAGCGAATGCTCATTGCGCTCCCAGGGCGGGATATATTTGCATTCATACTGTATACTAGAATAACGGACTGTCCGAAAGGAGGTGAGCAGTAAAACAATTGTTATTATGAGAACTTGCACCCGATGCGCCCGCAACTAAGTTTGTGTGTGTTTCCATTGATAGTGGAGAAATTAAGTAGAAATGCGGTCCGAGAGACTTATGAAAATTAGGTGTTTGAAGAAACTATCGCTGTCGTGAGCGAAGTAAAAAGTCATAGTTCTAGGTTCGGCTCTCGCCTGTTTCCTTCTCCAATATTAGACCAATTCTAAAAGATATATCATAAACTGAATACGAAGGATATAATACTGTGTCGGTATGTTTTTCTTTTGCATTAATAGTTATAAAATTTGTACATTATGCCTCTGTTGACAGCGGTGTAAACGGTGAGGGTTCTACCGATAATGTACATAGAAGTAGTTGATATTTATTTTACTGTAAAAAACAGAAAGAAAACAGGCGAGAGCGTTTGTATGGAGAAAATACCAACCGTTTTCTCATAAGTAATGTAGGTAAAATGTAGATTTGTTTTCTATTAAGTTTTTGCCCACGATTTCATC
This sequence comes from Lithophane socia, assembly GCA_947522985.1. Lineage (NCBI taxonomy): Eukaryota > Metazoa > Arthropoda > Insecta > Lepidoptera > Noctuidae > Lithophane > Lithophane socia. The sequence continues at coordinate 5,759,150 of OX383272.1, forward strand.
TACGTGTATTTTGTAGCACCCAATGTACTAGTACGCGGCGTGCTCGTCTTGTCGGGCCAATTCAGTGAGCGGAACGTAGTCAGAAGATATAAGAGTTACGCGATAGAAAGAGAGGCAACTTCTAGGTGAATATAACTGTAGGTAATTAGCGCTGTGCGACCTGAATTGCACTTTATTGTGTTGTAGCAAGTGTCGCTTTTTATTTAAATAATTTTGAGGAGTGAACCATCTGTATTAATCTGTGGTCATGGGCGCAATATGCAATACAATAACATGAATGGCGAAGGTGGTAATCCTACTAATATCCTACTAATATTATAAATGTGAAAGTTTGTGTGTTTGTGTGTTTGGATGTTTGTTACTCAATCGGGCAAAAACGGCTGAATGGATTTGGATAAAATTTGGCAAACAGATAGCTTATAACCTGGATTAACACATAGGATACTTTTAATCCCGATATCCCCACGGGATCGAGACTTACGCGGGTGAAACCGCGGGGCGCAGCTAGTGTCCTATAAAGTATTGCACTTGTTATTAGAATAAACAACGGTTTATAATTCGATGCGGTTTCGGATAATTCTGGCATTAGGAAAACAAATAGACTATATAATAAATAAATATATAATGTAGTAACTTACTACCTATTATAAAATCTCGTGTAGCCGTGGAAACAGTTACTAGAAATACATATTTACAGTAAATATTATAACAGCATCCTTGTTTAGCTCGGACCCTCTCGAATGAAAACCGTAACGGAATCATTGGAATATTACCTTTACATAATTTAAACAATTTTAACATTGTTGCACTTAGTTTAGCAGTAACAGAAATTATTGAAATAATTCTAATTGTTTGGAAACTAGAGCTTGTATAAAACCCAGTGATCTTTGACAGAACCGTGATAAACAGGGTCAAATAAATTAGCTAGCGAAACTACGCAGACTTGATGGTTACCGATATCTAAACAAGATACAATAAAAACAAAAAACATTAGATTTTTGTTTTGGGGGTGATTTTAAGTCTAAAGCTTCAGGGTAGCCCGCGAAATTAGTTTTTTGCTATTTGCAGGCTAGTGGTGCCGATTCCCTTGTTCACAAACTAGACTATAAAGTTCAGTAAGTACGTCTTTTTCTTTCTATTTCATTAAGAAAAGGACAGAAGATAATTTGACGGGACTAAACTAAAATGTATCTTCTGTCCTCTTCTTAATGAAATAAAAAGATGCACTAAACTTAAATTTAGTTTAGTTTGTGAACTAGGGAATCGGAACCATTATCAGGTTGTATGTTGATCTAAATATGATTCGCGTTCGCATCAAATATTTATTTATAGAATCATACTCGTAATCATAAAAATCATTAATACACCTCTATAAGTTCATATAGAATCCTATTGAATAACTATTTCATGAAATCATGGCATTTGAGGAATAATCTAACATAAAGAGTTGTATTCCTGTTCCTAATGATTGTAATTCTGTAAAGCCATATTTGCTAAACGTAAGAAAATTTGAATTTTGCCGGCTACCTTGGCGCTTCTGCAAACCCTTAAGCAAAAGGAGTACGTAAGGATCGTAGCAGGTAGCGTTCTATAGTTTCTGCCTACCCCCATGAGACGAAGACGTCAGTTTATGTATGTCATCATCATCTGCCTAGCCTTTTCCCAACCATGTTGGGGTCGGCTTCCAGTCTAACCGGATGCAGCTGAATACCAGTATTTTACATGGAGCGACTGCCTATCTGACCTCCACAACCCAGTAACTGGGTAATACGATACCCCTTGGTAAGACTGGTTGTCAGACTTTCGGGCTTCTGACGACCCGTAACGACTGCCAAAGATCCACAAATGACAGCCGGGACCAACGGCTTAACGTGCTTTCCGAGGCACGGAGGAGTCTCGATATGTAAAGATGGTCACCCATCCACGGACCAACCCCGGCAAGCGTAGCTTAACCTGATAGATCGACCCGTGCGGCTGTTATTACGTAGCCACGAGCTCGCTATGTATGTGTACCAACAAAAATAATTCAACGATAAACCCTTAACCATTCAAAGACTTACAGCCATAAGCTCCACTAATTAATTCTCTATCACAGCAATATTTTTTTCACAAAAAAAAAACATTTACACAAAACCATAATAACTCAACAAGAATACCCGGTATCAACTCTACCCGGTTAAAGTAGACAACAAGCATAAATTCACCGGCCAGAGTCGGCTAAGATTTTAATTTAACTTGAACCATTCTTCTTAATTTGTTAGTAGAATTTTAAAAGGCAAAGTTGGGATCATGTTGGCAATGTTGCCACCTTCAGACAGACAATTCTGTTGTCTCCGACCATAATATATGGGTCACTTATTGTTGTAAGCAATTGCCCATAAAAAGTTGTTCTGATAATGAAGAATGATGGATAATGTGCTTTTTTGGGTCATTTTTGGCTAAAAAGGTAATTTAAGTTGAATTTACGGGTTTTTTTTAGAAGTAGGTCGCAATTTCTGTGTTAGTGGTATTATCGTGGTTTTGATATATCTTCAAGTTTAGTGACTGCTCGCTGGTTTACTGGTCGCAAGCGATACTGCTGAGCAGCTCCTGAGGGCCTAGACAAGTGACAATCGCTTCGAAAGCGTTTCGTATTTCTACAAAGACTTTCAACAGGATTGACAATAAAAAACATAAACTGACAAACATTTTTGCCTTTTCCATCATCGTTATCGTTGATAGAATGTCACTTTGTCTAGAGCCTTTGCCCGCGGCTTCGTCCGCATGGATGTTGGAAATCCCACTGGAACGTACTACCGTGCGCCAAATTACATCCAAATCCATACAGCCTTTTTTGCGCCAATCCGGAACATACATCCAGACATACGGACAAAAATTCAAAAAACTATATTTTCGACATCAGACTCGAAATATTCTATCTCCAGTTTTGACCTCGTTGCTATTTTTTATTTATGTATATATTTTCCACGAAGGCCAAAACAAACTTTTGTTTTAAAAAACTCACTACAAATTATTTCAGTGAAAATTCTTTGACACTAAATAGTAACGTAAAACAATAAAACAAAGGACTCAAAAAACACGCTTATCGAATTTCTTAAACAGTAGAAACATCTGCGCGGTTCCCGACCGAAATTAAAATTCTTCCTCAAAAGATGGACGCCACTCAGTTAGTTAAAAACTTAAGAACAATTCCGAAGTAACTGCAGTTGTTGGAACGAAAGCATTCAATTCTAATTTTACCTTGTTTTTACCTCCCAGCTCATATTTACGAGAGAATTCACAAATTGCTCGAAAACTTTTGTTTTTTATGAGTTCACAAGTTCTATTTTTGGTGAAGACATTTTTCATTATGATAATTTGATCTAATAGAGGGTGAAAATAAATGGGGATGACAACAAACACTTGTGACTTGAAGACTTGTATATGAATGATGGATGATGGCATTGTCGGCATACTTTTTAACCAAATTCTTCAAAAAGGAGGAGGTTCTCAATTAGTCTGTATGTTTTTTTTTATGTGTATACTACGCGATTACTCCGCCAATTATGAATCGATTTTGATGATTCTTTTTGTGTTTGGTAGGTCATGCTTCAGAGGTGGTTCCATATAAATTTTATAAACTTGCTTGCGTTGTTTTTGAGTCAGCTTAAAACACAAAATAGTGAAAAATAACTTTAATTTCGAAAGTCGGTGGCAAAAAACGAAAATTCAAAGACCGACTTCCGAAATTAAAGTCGGTTGGTTTTTTTTGTAAAAAGTTAGTGTATTTTGTTTCGTCTTTATGTTTATAGATAAAATAGCATTATAATAGAAACCTGCCAAACTGGGTGACAGTTTGTCAGGCAGGTACTTTAAAGAGTTCAAAGGACGGTAAGAATATTTTAGTTGAATAGTTCAGTTCAGTCTCAACCGATTATTTAATGTCACATGTTGTGACCATTTCATTTACAACCAATTTGATATTTTTTTCGTTGAGATTCTTGTAGGTAAATTGCAAGAGTTGTATTAATTAACGATGCTATGCTTTTAATTTTCGCGGGCTACCCTGCCGCTGTCACCTAACTTCTTTCATCTTTAGACTTAAAAAAAGTAAAAGATTTATCTTGATTCTTAAAAGAGAGCAGGGATTTCCAACCTTACTTACCAAAATTACTTTGTCCACTTAAGCAGAACAGCTTAAGAATGTAAGAGTGCGCGAAAGCGAGCTCGAAAGTTTTTGCGCCCCCTCGGATAGGTTAGATTTTTATCATTCAAACAGAAAAAGGAGTACTTTGTGAACTATCCAGAAAAACTCAAGAATTATCAGAAATGCAAGAACGAGCATTTAAGCACTTTCCTCGGATAAGTTAGGCCATTCATACAGACATAAGAATAAATATTTTGTCCATTTATGCAGAAAGGATGAAGCTCATTTTACAGCACCTAAGTATTATTATTTAACGTTTGGATTTTTTTATTTGATTTTTTTTATTTGATTTTTAATTTTCTCGTGACGGGTCGTCGGAAGCCCGAAAGTCTGACAGTCTTACCAAGGGGTAACGTGTTACCCAGTAACTGGGCTGTGGAGGTCAGATAGGCAGTCGCTCCATGTAAAATACTGGTATTCAGCTGCATCCGGTTAGACTGGAAGCCGACCCCAATATTGTTGGGAAAAGGCTAGGCAGATGATGGATTTTTTAATTTAACCATAAACTTTTCTAATACCAAGAAAATAAAATGTAATAAGAATATCCCTAATAAGCTCCCTTATCGGACCCTCTATGAACCCCAAGGGGGCGCGCCTTACCTGTTAGACTATACGTTTCCTAGCATAAAACCTTCACGTTCTAGAATTTTAAAAGATTCCACGACAAGATAAGTTTAAAAGTAATAACATAAGAGATGGCTCGGGGCTATTTTAGCTCGCTTAGCTAATGTTTATTTTGATGAATATTCAGATATTCAGCGGTTTCATCCAGTTTCATACTGCGATGCGTTTCGCGTGAATATATTTGAATTAATTCTGCTCTTTATTTCAGAACGATTCAAATTCATTGTTTAACGAAAACTAAACTAGTTAAATGTTAGATATGTGGCGATGAAAAATTGTTTGTTTGATGTGCTGTGCTGTATTTATTTGATTTTGATAGGTAAAATGACTTTCAGGTGATCATATTTTTTTTTAGTTAAGCTGCTTTTGTACTTAAAGTAATTATGATTACAAAAAATGTGGTCAAGTGTGTGAGTTTGGGTACCTACTTGAGTTCGATCATTAGGTATAATACAAATCTTTGTCGGGATCAATCTAATAAAAATATTGTGTTTTTCCTTTGATAAACGCCTCTATATCCACATACCAACATTCTCCTGCCCTTATCTAAATTTATTTGTAGTCTTTTCTTCCATACATCTACATCTCGGTAGTCACTACCTTTCTAGCCATCTTCTTTCAATTTTGCCTCTATATCCAACACAAACCATCATCTGCGTAGCCTTTTCCCAATTATGCTGGGATCGGCTTCCAGTCTAACCAGTTGCAGCTGAATACCGGTATTTAACATGGTGCAACTGCCTATCTGACCTCCATAACCCAGTAACTGGGTAATACGATACCCCTTGGTAAGACTGGTTGTCAGACTTTCGGGCTTCTGACGACACGTACTTAACGACTGTCAAAGATCCACGAATGACAGCCGGGACCAAAGGCTTAACGGCGGCACGGAGGAGTCTCGATATGAAGATGGTCACCCATACACGGACCAACCACGGCAAGCGTAGTTTAACCTGATAGATTGACCCGTATAACGGCTGTTATTACTTAGCCACGAGCTCCACCGCAAACCAAAAAATCATTTTCTAATGTTTAGATACCAACATCACTATAATTAGTCACCAATCCAGGCTATTCATCAGTAATTATTAATTATAATGTACGGGACATTATAATTAATAATTACTGATGAATAGCTCAAGCAATTAATTGCTTTGCAATATGACGTTACGGTTGACATTCCAGTGATATTCGCCTAATGATCCCGTAAATTGCACAGCAGTAATTGCCGCGAAAAATCTATGAATTTGTTGATTAATTGGTTTTTGAATGAAGGCGGTTTGCAGGGCACGGCATTGAAGTACTGGACATTTTGGGGCCATGACCACACAAACACGTACCAACATCATCATCATCATATATTTAGCCGAAAAACGTCCACTGCTGGACTTAAACCTTCCCCAAGCAACGCCAGTTTGGTCGGTTCTGTGCTTCTCGCATCCAGCTGATTCTTGCGGTCTTCACCAGGTCATTGGAATACCTAGTGAGAGGCCTTACAACCCCTTTCTAAGTCTTCAGGTACCGTTTACGTCGGTACGTCAGGTACCATAAAGGTATTGCATTATTTTAAGCAGGTTTTTTAAGTTAATTGATTCAGGCGTGACTTTGCGAAAATCCATTATAAAATACAATAGACGTAGATATCGCTCGGTGTGGTAGCACATCGCGTTTTGGTTTGCAATTGGTCAATCGTCATCCTGAGGATGCCTCGTTGAGAGGTGATACACGTGTCAATTTCTTACAGGGTTTTTATGACTCTTGAAGAATAATCAAGCGGAATAGGTTACTGAATATATCTACATCTATTGTATTTCAGATTTTTTTAAATAACCGTTGAAAATTCATTAATGGAATCAGGTGTTTGCGTCGATGTTTACGCTGTGTATAATTATAATATAATATAGCCAATAAAATATTTATACAGGTGGATTACTAAATAAAATTACAATAAAAATAGACTCTGTGAAACTTTCCCAGGTTTTGGCTTGGACCATCCAGTTTTTGCGCATGTTTTTGTTGATCTTTACATCATCCATCATAACTAAGAACAAAAACTTTACGAGCAGTATCTTTTAGTACATTGAGAGGAAGATCCTCCTAGGATCACGAACTACCTAAAATACTTACAGATACAATTTATATTTCACTGGAACTTTGTTCAACTCAAGAGCCGTCACAATGTCTACCATCTTTTCATTATACATTATCATAAAAAGAACATTTTTTTTTTAAAGTAGCTTCTTTTAGACCCTTGAGAGGAAGATTGTCCTAGGATCACAAACTACGTAAAATATTTATAGATACAATTTATATTTCACTGGAACTTCCTTAAACTCAAGAGCCATCTACCATCTTTTCAATATCAATCATAACCAAGAACAAAAAAAATACGAGTAGCATCTTTTAGATCATTGAGAGGAAGATCATAAAGTCGCGAACTACGTAAAATACTTACAGATACAATATATTTCACTGTAACTTACTTATAGTCAAGAGCCGTCACAATGTCTACCATCTTTTCACTATCCATCATAACTTAGAACAAAAAAATTACGAGTAGCATCTTTTAGATCATTGAGAGGAAGATCCTAGGATCGCAAACTACGTAAAATACTTATAGATCCAATTTATATTTCACGGGAACTTCCTTAAGCCTCTGAACAACTGGCGTGAGCGCGCGCGCAACCAATTAACTAATAAGTAATTGTTGTTTACCGGTTAAACTTAAGAGCCGTCACAATGTCTACCATCTTTTCATTATAATATAACTAACTAAGAATTAAAAAAATACGAGTAGCATCTTTTAGAACATTGAGAGGAAGATCCTCCTAGGATCGCCAACTACGTAAAATAATTATAGATACAATTTATATTTCACTGGAACATACCGGCTTAGTAATAAACTCAAGAGCCGTCACAATGTCTACAAACTTTATAAAGCACCGCAAGTGACATGATATTAAAACACTTAATGGACCATATGATAGAATATTGTCTCGTAAACTTACAATGTATCTAACTGGAGTTACGAATTCTTACATTGTACGCCATTTTCTTCGTCCTTTGCTTTCCGGGCGTTTGAGATCCGTTTTGTACCGAACAATAATGCAAACTTTTCCTTTTTTAGCTACCACATTCCTGGGGATCGTTTCAACAGAACGAAAGATACAGGAATAGCTTCTACCGCGGTGCAATGATTTTCATGTAAGTGACATCGGAAGGAGGCTGACTAACCACAATATGTTGGGAGTAAATCTTCGTCATTATAGCCCATTTAGTTTATAGTAGGTACTAGCCGTAATTATGAGAAAAAGTACGGCTTGGACACAGTACAAATATGGACAGTATGGAAACTAGGCCTATTCGTTCGTTATGGAGTTTGGTTTCCGCACTTAGTCTAAGTGCGGAAACCAAACTCCAGGTGGACCAGTGTGCGTGTACTGCTTAATATTGAACGTGAACTAAGCCTATTTATTGAAAGAATCACTTCGTAGCTTCCACTCGTCTCTTCACGGTACCCACAACTGACAGCACCGCGACAATCGCTTGGGGTCTCGTCAATGAGCACGTCTGTGTGAGTGTGCCGTCTCGAACGTTTACTACGTAATTTCTGTACTGTCCATATTTATACTGTGGCTCTGACGAGTATCGTTTCTGGCAGTCATACCTACTTGAGTGGCAATCTCTTTCTGATGCTCGATGCAAAATAATGTAGGAAAAATGCAGCGCGATTCCGAAGAATTATTTCCGTGATACAGATAAATTACTTACATGAACTTAATTTCCATAACGTTTATCATGTTATTATGACAACTAAAACCAACAGTATTACCAACTTTAAACAGTTTCAACCCCTGAAATCCTCGTCATTTATTCAGCCATTAAACAAAACTAAGTATAGGCCACGGAGCGTATCAAATCCACATGAAATCTCTTCATAACTTCGCGTCAACTATTTGAGTGTTGTTACAAAGTCTCTGACTTAGGAGCGTAGAAACAAGGGGGATATTTTAGGGTAATATACGAAAATTCGCAGCAATATGATACAAATTTTGTCATGGTGGAATCCGACGATCGGCAATATTGCAGACGGACACGCACGGCAGACGGCGACAGATCGCCACGCACCGCGCACCAAGGAACTTCCGATGTCTGCGATACCCCGCACGTACACCTTCCCACGGTCCGTCGTCCGGGCTCGTCGGTGTCCGTCCGCAAAATCGCGGATCGTGGGATTTAGATTTCGGTATTATAGATATAGGTACTTAGACACGCTAATATCGACGTCAAATAAGTTTGAGGGGGATGCGCCAAGGTAGCTCGCGAAATTCATTTTTCTTACGTTTTTTGCAATTTTCAGGTCAGTATGGGACCAAAACTCAAATCGCGAAAAAAAATCTGCTGTTTCCTACATTTATGTTCGCATAACTTGTCAAAATGTAGGGAACAGCTGATTTTGTTTTCGCGATTTCAGGGTTGCTCCCAAAGTGAAAGTTGTTCAAAATGATGAGTACAATGACCCCTTAAAAGGATTTACACGACTAAAAATTAACTCTGTATAAGGTGGAATCTAACAATTTTTTTTTTAAGTCGGCAATTACTTGTCATTGTCTGACTTTGTTGGAAGTTTATCATTAATAATATCTAGAACCTCCATAATTTCCTCGATCCAAGTTATAAACTTCTCCGTATACTAGTAAACTGTAACTCGGAGTCACTAACTCGCGATCGTAAAACAAAGTTTAATATTCAAATAGTAATTAAAAATAATGCACGGTAAACTGTTCGGTTACTTTGTAGTGTCAGAAATATGGTAGCACTCATTACCATATTTATTTCTGAAAAACATTACCAATAACGTCACTCTAAAGTCAAAGTCAACTAATTTATTGCAAATAGGCAAAACAAGGCACTGTTGAATGTCAAAAAAAAACAAAGAAATAGAACTGATTCTAGTTGCCCCTTCCAAAAGGTAGTTTTCCTTTTTTTTCCTTTTTATAAAGGTATCGGGTATCGTGTTACCCAGTAACAAGGTTGTGGAAGTCAGATAAGCAGTTATCATCAGCCTAGCCTTTTCCCAACTACGTTGGGGTCGGCTTCCAGTCTAACCCAATGCAGCTGAATACCAGTATTTTACATGGAGCGACTGCCTATCTAACCTCCACAACCGAGTAACTGGGTAATACGATATCCCTTGGTGAAACTGGTTGTCAGACTTTCGAGCTTCTGACGATCCGTAACGATTGTCGAAGATCCACGAATGACAGCCGGGGCCAACGGCTTAACGGGCTTTCCGAGGCACGGAGGAGTCTCGGTATGTAAAGATGTCAACCATCCACGGACCAATCCCGGCAAGGTAGCTGAACCTGATGGATCGACCCGTGCGGCTGTTTTTACTTAGCCACGAACACGAATCATGAACAATAATTTTCTTTGGGCAGGAATCCGCATCACATGACAAACGATTTCCTTACGAATTTTCAGGGACCGATGCCAGTTAAGTACTTCCTCTTATGTACTCATTTCTTATTCTATATACCTACCTATCATCTCTAAGCATTTCCTTCTTAAAACAATATCTCGTATTATTCTCCGAACAATTATTACTGTTTTCATAATATAAAAAGCAAACCATCGTATAATATACAATATACGGCTTTGGGCTTATAACTCACTTGTGGAAGAATTACGAGCTATTTCTGTGAATCAAAGCAATAATATTTGCGTGTCGAGAATTATTATGTTTACGAACAAATACAATGTCTTGTAAGTAAAAGTTAATGCTACTCAACGACATAATAAGCAGATACGTTATTTGAATTTGGCAACATTGCCCTCTCGAATTTTGGATTGTCAACTTATTCCACGTATTTTACGACTTCAAAAAGTAGGAGATTTTCAATTCGACTGTAAGTTTTTTTTTGTATATTTGTTTCGCGATGACTCCGCCAATTATTAATTGATTTTGATGATTCTTTTTTTTGTTTAGTAGATCATGCTTCACAAAATTTGGCCCCATATAAATGTTATTAACTTTCCTTGCGTAGTTTTTGTTAGCTTCAATGCTTACCAATTTTTTTTATTGGGTTATAACTTGTCTACGTCGAAATGATGAGCCCCAGTCCTGCATTTTACGCACCCGGTAATGCGGTAGTTGGGTGCGTCATTTCAAAGCCTACAAGCTATACTAAAGTACGCAAATAAAACACTTACGAGTAAATTTGTTTATTCAGCTCTTGGACTCAAACGATCCGACCTTCCGTCGGGAATCCCAGGCGGATTCCCGGCCACCATAGGCGCGGGCTTGCGGACGGCGAGCAATGGGTAGCTCGCCGTCCGACGTGTCGTGTTCCACGCGCGCCTCAAAGAGATGTCAGTATAATTGGCGGGGTCCGCTAGGACCGATGCCTGCCAGGGTTGCGGGAAAGTCCGAAAGGGATACCGGGACCTTGGCAACAGGCAACTGAACGAACACGGGTGGGTTTTAGTCAGTAAATGTCTGACACACCCTTCCGTTCCGCCCAGAGCGGGAGAAGTCATATGACGATTTCCCAACCTCAAGAAAAAAAAAACCCATTACCTTCAATATTTTTGCGTGAACAAGACCTGCGCAATACTTATCCTTCACGGTTTCCTCACAATGTTTTTCCACGGTGATAGTATAATTTACCCCACGACCACCAACTTGGTAAGTCGCGGCCGTTACGACTGGGCTACCATTGCTATTGCAGTAGCAAATAGGGAATATTATATTATATTGTAGGTATTATTGAAGTACACAAGCCCTATACTTCACCACATCCTGCAGTGGCCTAAAAAATAACAATAAAGTCCACTAAAGAAAGAATCCTAGACATTTGCAAAAACAAATCAGCAATATTAGTTATTTATTTATTTATTTATTTAAAACACATACAACTATCATCACAGGCTTACCTAATACAATAGTGTAGTTATAATTATTTAAAAATTAAACATCGAGACTTCTTAGCCATATTCAACCTTAACATTAGTTCCATCTATGAAGACTTTATTCCTCCAAATTGCCTAGATACAAGAAATTAGATGCGATTTTTATCTAAATGAAGACAATAAAACATGCTTACACGGGAGATTTTGTGAAACAAACATGGCTACTAATACAAGTACCTAAAGGCGCTCCCTCACCGGGAAAATTCGCCTGTAATGTAACAGTATAGATTCAAGCATTACGTCAGTGAGTGGGGAGAACCGAGCATTACAGTGCGGAACGGAACCCGTAAAGGTGTGTCCCAACATTGCGCGGCAAGAGCGCGGCAGCAGCACGCGGCGGCGTTTGCAGGACACATTTATTTTCTGCCGCGCTCTAGTGTGGACTAAACCGACGAATGTTTGCACCGCAGTACTGCGCGGCATATCCGAAACACGCCGCCCACTTAAGTTGGCATGAAAGCGGTTGCGTGTGATGTAGCTCTGCTTATAATTTGTCCAAACACAATTACTGTCGAATGTTTGAGCGTGTCAGGTAGACAGAAGCGTTCGCGCGCGGCAGTCGCCGAAACACAGCGCGGCAGGCCGCGCGTGGCAGCCGCGCAAGATTCCCGCACAATGTTTGGAATCACAATAATGATACAATTTTTATTTACATTCACCGGGACCGTTCGCCTGTTATGTAACAGTGGTGAGTGGGAGCACCCGTGATACAATTCGTAACATGAATGTGAATCTTATCGAATCTTGGATTGTTTACAGGTCGGTCGTCAGTCAGTGAGGCAGTATTGTAACGTACCTAATGCTCAAAATCGAATATTAAATTGTTACATTACAGGTTTACAGGCGAATGCTCCGGTGAGGCAGCGCCATAACATACACATTACGTAATTTGCTTGAGTAACTTATAAACAATAGTAGGTACCTATTCGAAGATTAATAATTTAAACTACAATACTGTTGTAATAGTGGAGGAGCTCGTGGCGAAGTAGTAAAAACCGCACGGGTCGATCCATGAGGTTAAGCTACGCTTGCCGGGGTTGGTCCGTGGATCTTTATATACCGAGACTCCTCCGTGCCTCCGAAATCACGTTAAGCTGTTGGTCCCGGCTGTCATACGTGGGTCTATGACAGTCGTTACGGGTCGTCAGAAGCCCGAAAGTCTGACAACTAGTCTTACCAAGGGGTATTATATTACCCAGTTATTGAGTTGTGGAGGTCAGATAGGCAGTCGCACCTTGTAAAATACTGGTATTCAGCTGCATCCGGTTAGACTGAAAGCCGACCGCAACATAGTTGGGAAAAGGCTATGCAGATTGATTGACTTGTAATAGTATAGTGTAGTAGCTCCTTGTGTAAAGGCCCGCTTAGACAAGAGAAATAGAAATAACAGCCAGATGCGTTATTATTTACCCACGAGTCCCGGTAATTATGGGCTTAGTTTCACTATAATAGTTATAATGCAAGTGTTGTATAATAAGGGGTATTTAAACACGAATGTGGAATCACATCAGTGTTTAAATACCTAATTATTTACAGTTGCATACAAGACTTTATCAACACCCATGATATGAATCCTCTATAAAAGATTCTTTGCAATACTAATATCGACAAAAACTGGCGGTATACGACGTGAATTCGAATAACCTATACGTTTTTTTTTTATTACGGCGCTTTGGTAGTGAAATTCGTGTGCATGACAATGTTCTTTTTTTTAAATGAGTTGCATAATGACTGTTATAACACTCGTTTGAATGATATTATGGTTACTATGACACTGGTTGTTTTAATGTTGGCAATTAGCTAACTGTTTCAGAGACTAGAGGATTTATAGCATGGGTGTAGATAAATAAATTAAAAAGCCGTACCAAAATACCGCAAATAAGTATAGTACTTACAAGGTAATGTAGCGAGAGAGCATTGTGAAAATAATATAATCAAATTGACCGCGAAAATATACTGTAAAGGGTCAATCACATTAGACCCACAACATACCTCTAAGGGGCTCTTACAAAGGGATTTCACGTAAAACCATTGTATTACTTAGGCATACACAGAAAATATCTTGAAGATTACAAAGGTGTGTTTCTCCGACCAGAAAGGGTCAGTAGAATATGAGGTATTTTTTCATTTACATAAAAGGTTATTTTAGTTTTTCTCTGTTCTATGGGAAAACTTTTTTTTTTAATACCACAGGGAAGCTTTTGACTTTCTTTTGGAACTATTTTTAGATATTTTTTATTTCATCTAAACTCTCTTCATCTTTCATCTAAATTCTCGTTAAACTTTAGGATACCAACTCGATCTGTGCGCACTCCACAATTATTTGGTATTTCCTCTAGTAACAATAATGTATCTGAGAATAACCCGTTATCCAGAATGTGTTATCAATATAATGCAATATGTTCTAAGGTAGACTTGTTCTTGAGCAGTTTTAACGAATTTAGAAATTGTTTGTATAAATTGTAATTACATTAGTTTCATTTATTACTTCTCCATATTACATCACTTTCACCATCACTAATGAAGCATATTAAGCATTGAATGCTATGTACAGTAATAATTGGATTTCAGATTTATGTACTGTATTTTTGTACTAACTGTGTTGATTGTCTTAGTCTGTAGTCTGTCAACTGTACTTATTAAAATAAAATAAAAAATAAAAAAAATCTGTACGCAAAAGGTAGCTCTTTTAAAAGTTAGGGATTTCGTAATTTGTATTATTTTATTTGTTAATGCCTTGTTGGTCTAATGTGGCTGAACTTGGCAGATCATTTCCCAGTAGAGCATAAAAAAATGTGAGTTCTATTGGCATGCGGATGAGTTCTCGAGTTCCATATACTTAAAAAAATAGTCCTGGCTTAATAAATATTGCCAACTTCTGTTAGTAGACCAATTTTTCGAAAATTAAAATGTTAAAACTGATTTAGGTGCACAGTGGTGAGCTCTATAGTTCCTAATACTTTTCCGAAACTGCCAATATAAAAAAATAAAACAAAAACATTGACCAGTTACTAGAAAAAGACAATCATTTTGATAAAACAGCCGTGAATGACGTACCTAATTTGTGGATTTTTGTGGATTTTCGTTGATTTTTGGGCTATAATTATTAACCCCCTCGGCACTGGTTTGTAATCCCGGAGAACCAAAATATACGGTACAAGTACATTCCCAGTTATTTCCCGGCCAAGACCCCAGACAGAAAAAACAAACTAAATGAAAGCAGAAGTCTCACAAAACTATCAGCAGAGCCTTGTGAAAAAGATAGGTTAGGAGAAATCGAGATGTCATTCAGTGTTTAAGTTAGTAAGATCCAAAAAGAACTTGAGTAGAACTGAGGAGCAGGAACTCCTCGTTTCCTGATGCATCTATAAAAGAGGTATCCGACAACATGCAATAATAACCCAGAACTCTGACTCAGGTGTCAGCAGAGTAGGGTTGAAAAATAAGATTAGTAGAAATCGAGATTGATTTAAGTGTTTTAATACGTAGTATCATTAAAAAAATCAGAAACTCTCAGAAGCTAGAACCTTAGTTTCCTGATGAATCTATAAAAGAGCTATAGGAAAACATGAAAAGGGAACCCAGCACTTTGACTCAGGTATCAGCAGAGCATGGTTGAAAAGTTTGAGTAGTAGAAATTGACATAATCAGTGCTTCAGTAAGAAGGATAAAAAACAAAATTTGAGTAGCTTTAAGGAACTAGAACTCCTCGCTTTCTGGTGCACCTATAAAAGAGCAATACGAAAACTTGAAAAAGGATCCCTGAAAGCTCACTAAGGTATCACCAGAGCGTGGGAAAAGGTTTGAGTAAGGTAGAAATCGACATTGAAATTAGTGTTAAATTGGAAGGATTATAAAAAAAAAACAGAAATTCTGAGGTGCTGGAACTCCTCGATTCCTGATGAATGTATAAAAGAGCTATACGAAAACATGAAACAGAAACTTAGAACTCTGACTCAGATATCAGCAGAGCATGGTTGAAAAGTTAGATTAGTAGAAATTGATATAATCAGTGCATCAGGAAGAAACATAAAAAAAAAATTGAGTAGCTTTAAGGAACTAGAACTCCTCGCTTTTATTGCTGAAAATATGAAAAGAGAACCCTGAAAGCTCACTCAGATATCAACAGAGCATGGTTGAAAAGTTAGATTACTAGAAATCGCGACATAATTCAGTGTTCCAGTAAGAAGGATAAAAAAAAATTAAGTACCACTAAGGAACTGGAACTCTTCGTTTTCTGATGAATCTATACGAAATATGAAATAGAAACCCAGTACTTTGACTCTGGTATCAATAGAAGTTGTAATAAAATTAAATAATGCAAGTTAAAAAATGCAATAAATTACTGCATTTTGAGAAGCTATTCTGCTCATCATGCCGAAGATCCACATCAGATCTTCACGAACATTTTTTAAGACCAACTTAATGTTAGTAACTTTCAAATACAAAAAGAAGCATCGAAATCGGATCTCATAAGGCGGAGATGTTTTACAATACCTCCCTAGATGGCGTTGTCGTCGAATTAGAAGTCGCTATGGTTTCGTTACACGCGATGGTATAAGGCTGCCGAAAGAAATAAAATGCAAAAAACGCGAAGGACCATTTTAGATATCTATCTATCGGCGACCGACGAATATTTGTAACTGATTCTCTTTATAGTTGCTGTTTCGTTGTTATTGTTTTGTTGTTACTGTCTTGTTGTTATTTTTATGATGTTACTAGCTGCCCGCCCCGGCTTCGCACGGGTAGCACTAAGTACTTATCTACGGAGCACCTACCCTACCTACCTACCCTGCCCTACCTAACTACCCTACCCTACCCTACCTACCTACCTACCTACCTACCCTACCTAACTGCCCTAACTACCTACACCTACCCCGTTGGTCTCGTGGTCGCGACTGCTGAGCGTAGGGTCCTGGGTTCGATTTATTGGGTTTTTCCATTAGGAATTTCGTAGTAACAGCCCGGAGTTTGGAAGTTGGCGGTGTGCTACCCCCGTGCCTCGGAAAGCACGTTAAGCCGTTGGTCCTGCGCCTGATCTCTCTCCAGTCGTGTCGGATTGCCGTCCCATCGGACTATGAGAGTGTGGGATGAGAGAGTGCACCTGTGTCTGCGCACCCACTTGTGAACTATTATATCTCCCGCCCCGAAGGCTAGTCTCCGTTGAGATTGGCCGCCGTGGCCAAAATACGGTCTGGAGGACTAATACCTACCTATCCTGCCTACCCTACGTACCTACCTACCCTACCTACCTACCAATCCTGCCTACCTATCCTACCTACTTACGTATCCTGCCTACCTACTCTACCTACCTACCTACCTATCTACCGAGATAATTATCATCAAAAAAGCCATTCTGTACAGAATGTATGAGAAAACGAATTTTCTTCATATTTTTTATTTGGTGAGTTTTTCCGATGTTCTAATAGTTATTCTGCTATTATTATGGGCGGAGACAAATCCAACAAATCAAAGATCATCAAAATCGGTCCAGTAGTTCTCGAGTTATAAGTGCTTGAACCAACCCGACTTTATATATTAGATAACAATTGAGTGTTTTTTTTTTCAATATGTAATGTCCTAATGCTGGACAAAGGTTTCCCCCACAGCTTTCCAGTCTTGAATGCGTGTTGTCTTCTCGGGCCAATATCCCACGCCAGTGTTCCATACGCCTCTCTCGGCGACGACGCCGACGCCCGTCTTCTGGCAACTTTATTCACACTTATCAATATAAAATAGCCTATGTCACCCGGGGATAGTGTAGCTTCACAACAGCGGAAGAATTTTTCAAATCGGTTTAGTAGTTTCGGAGCTTATTCAATGCGCCTTGGTGACGCCCACTTCGCAACGGGCCGTGCAGCAGAAATCGTAATATTTTAATTTCGCCATAACTTCAAAACCAAACGTCCAATTTTAATCATTCAAAGACCAAATATTATCTACATAAACTGTACTTAGTGATGAAATAATTTATTTTGATAAGGATTAATAGCATGAGTAAAATAAACGCGTTTAAATGTAGTCCGAAAAAAATTCAAGATTTTTAAATAAAAAAACGGTTGTTGTGCCTCACTCGACATAGATAGGTATAGTGTGTCGCGGACTTTTTTGTAGATATTTATAAGATCTACAATTAATTAGAACATTTTATGGTTCTGTCTTTTATAGTTTAGGCAGCGTACGCAAAATAAGTAACTTTTCTGGTTGTTTTTTTACACCTTGTGTCCGAAAAACCCAAATATCTTACGGAACCCTATTTTTTTCCAAAATAAAATATAGCCTATGTTACTCGTGGATAATGTAGCTTTCGAATGGTGAAAGAATTTTTAAAATCGGTCCAGTAGTTTTTGAGCCTATTCATTACAACCAAACAAACAAAGTTTTCCTCTTTATAATATTAGTGTAGATTAGTTTTTTTTTGTTTTGACTTATTATATCTTAACGATTTAATAAAAGTGCTTGTATATTTTTACTAAAATGACCGGCAAAACACCGTACGATAAAATAGCTTTACGGCAAATTCTGTCGGATGATAATTGTCGTACCATTGATGATAACGGGCGTTTGTTTCCACAATCCCATGACGTATATATAAAAAAGTTTCGAAACTAATGGCGGATAAAGGATCAATAAACGCCTACGCATGTTCATACAATAATTAACAGCAATCGTAGTGGGCTAATCATTACAGTTCTCAATATGGCGGCGCAAGGATTGAGTTTCTCTGAAAGCGACGGCAATTATAGTTCCGAGAGGTGTGCAGAGTAGATCATAGACACTCATTTATCCAGTTTAACTTCAATGAAGATAAAGTTGGTGATTTCCTAATAGAAATGGCAGAGTATTAAGCCACAAAAAAGTGTACGGTAAGCGGATATACTGGAAATTACGTTTAGGATGGGCAGATGTGATAGCTGAATGTTTTTGGGTACAACATAGTCTCTAGTGTTGTATTTAAAAATCACAACATATATTTGAGTGTGGTAGCTAAATTCTATATAAAAATTGAGGATTATTGGAGAGAATGCAATTCAAACATTTATTACACACTTTTAAAAAGGCCTTCCGATGTGGTTGTAATTTTTCAATGCTCCATTGAAGGCATTAATGCTACTTCACATTCAGGAAACAAAAGAAGGCAATTGAGAGGTGCTAGTCGTCGTGAAGTCGCAGATTACCTTATCGATGGCTGCAAAGACGCGGTCACGTGGCGTGGGAAAGAAGCCAGCCGTATTAAAAAAAATGGAGATAAAAATCTACCCATCCTACCGAGCAACGAGGTTGTTCGAAAGGCTAAAGAACATGGCAGAGACTATTAGATAAATTCGGGTTACAGTTCGGAAATCCAGCACTGAATTTGCTTAATAGTGCCGAACAGGGAAAATTAGTTGGATACATACAATCTGTAGGTTTATTTAAATTCAACTGTATTTATTGGCTTCCCGAACAACTACAAAAATAAATATATATTTCCCGTTGCAGAAAGGATCCCAATGCAACATTAGCCATTAATGCTACTGGTGGCATTGCGAAACGCGACAAGTCGCAAAACCCGCACATTTTTTTTGTACCAGTGTGTGCTTGCATCCTAAGAGGGTAGCGTTCCAACTTTCCAAATGGTATCAGCAGATCAGCGAGCTATCAGTGTCGCTCATTTTTTGAGCCACATTCTGGCGACAAACGCTTGTATTCCACCGATCGTAGTTACTGATTTTGGGTGGTCTTTGTTGGTTGCTATAGCCCAAATATTTGGCCAGTGCGCCAGTTTCAACGATTATTTGCAAAAGTGTTATGATGCTATTGTAAATAAATCAACGTCGCGTCGTTGCCCTTAACGTTCATACGATTAGACGTTTGTTACCTTATGTCAATGGTAACGCGTTGGCCGAGTTTGAAAGGCAAGGATAAATATTTGGTAAGACAATTTTATAAGCGGTGCGTTGGAAAAGCCCACCAAATAGATGAAGACTAGTCTTTCTATTTGGAATCAGTTGTCGCTGTTGCTTTAAGTAAATGTATTCTGATACATTTGGACCCAATGGCAAGCATTTACCGTCGGAAGAACGATTGCAATTTCTTAACAATAAGATAAAAGGATACTATCTCACTAATAATGATGAAGGTGAAAACATAAGCGATGAACAAGGCAGTCACAAGTTTGACGATGAATCTGACACCGCTGCAATGGAAGAAGAGACCGGCAAAGTCGGTTGGAAATCGTGGCGTGACGCCTTATATGACGCAGCAGTTGAAATAGCGGACCTATCTTAGAACGGTGATACAATCAACGCTTGTTACAGCCCAGATTTCGCAAAGAGGTTGAAAAGGTACCTCCTTCCTTACGTGCCTTTGTGGACCGCAACTATTATGGTGCCAGTTTTTGGTAGAGGTTCCGTATCCGCTACTTGCGCTGCAGTCGAGTCAGAGTTTTCTGATTTAAAGCATCGTGACTTCAGAGGTGAAATTCCAATGCGTATCGATCGTTTTGTGATGCAGCATCTGGAACGCATATATAAAAATATAGGAGTGTTGTAACGCATCTGATGCTGTACTACAAAATAGTGCAGAAATTGCAAAATTTACAGACATTGAGTTTGTTGAATCTTCAAACACTCTCTCAACTTCTGAAGATGAACAACTTAAAAATAGCAAGAAGCTCAGCACAGAGGAGGTTGAGGACTTCAATGAAATAAAGAATATTGAACTTTCGTTTGGTGAAAATGACTGGAATATTAAAGAAGAATGGGGAGGCCTGAACAAAAACTCCAAACGAGAAGTTCTGGAACCGCCAATTAAAAAGTGACGACACTTGTCTCGATGCTTGTCCCGAATGGGATTTTATCAAACATTTAAAGACTGCCCATAAACCAATTTTACTTAACGGTAACATATAGGGGTCTGTGCAATTTAAGGACCATGATTTAAACGTCACTTCAACGTGTGCATTTGACTCAATTTTTCAGGCTATCCTCTGCGGTCTAATGGTTAACAAAACTTATTTCAAAGAATTAACATCTTCAGATTGTCTTATAGTAAAACTGGCGATGGCGTAGAGTGTCATAGAAGAAAAAAAGATTGCAAAAAACATTTATTTTCAACGGGCTGACATATTAACAAGTATATCCAATTTTTTTTAATCTTCATCATTACCTACACAATAAATGCGTTTAGGTGCAGAGTGCAATGTTGCATTTAGCACAGTACCTAATTCTAAAAGAACCCAGTTATTCGTGTCACGTTGATTGTTTCTGCGGATATTCAAATGAAAGAGAATATTTTTAAGCGTTAACATTGACACAATTTTATGCCTTGGTTTCCATCTGATGCAGGAAGCAATTGATGAAGCTATGGCAGGAGAAAGGTCTTGTTTTGATTGCGGAATCAGTTGTTGTTGTTCCTTTAAGTACATTTATCGGATTTGGACCCAATGGCAAGCATTCAACGTCGGAAGAACGATTGCAATTTCTTAACAATAAGATAAAAGGAGACAATCTTACTAATGACGAAAATGACGATGATGAAGGTGAAAACATAAGCGATGAACTAGGTGGTCACAAGTTCGACGATGAATCTGACATCGGTGCAATGGAAGAAGAGACGGGCAAAGTCGGTTGGAAATCATGGCGTGACGCCTTATATGACGCAGCAGTTAAAATAGCGGACCAATCTTCGAACGGCGATACAATCAACGCTTGTTACAGCCCAGATTTCGCAAAGATGTTGAAAAAGTATCTCCTTCCTTACGTGTCTTTGTGGACCGCAATTATGGTGCTAGTTTTTGGTAGAGGTTCCGTATCCGCTACTTCCGGTGCAATTGAGGCAGAATTTTCTAATTTCTTTAAATTAGAAAATTCTGATCATCATCGTGACTTCAGAGATGAAATTCCAAGGCGTATCGATCGTTTTGTGATGCAGCATCTGGAACGCATTTACGAAAAAATAAAGGAGCGCTTTAACGCATCTGATGCTGTACTACAAAGTAGTGCAGAAATTTCAAAATTTACAGACATTGAGCTTGTTGAATCTTCAAACACTCTCTCAACTTCTGAAGATGAAGTACTTAAAAATAGCAAGAAGCTTGAGGACTTCAATGAAGAGTAGAGAGGAGGAGGAGAGGAGGATGAAAAGGTGGAGGCCTGCAATGAAATTAAGAATAATGAACTCTCATTTGGTGAAAATGACTGGAATATTGAAGAAGAATGTGGAGGCCGGAGCAAAAAGTTCAAGAACCGCCAATTAAATAGTAATGATAGCCCACGTGTCTCGATGCTTGCTCCGAATGGGATTTTATCAAACATTTAAAAACTGCCCATAAACCAATTTTACTTAACGGTAACATACAAGGGTCTGTGCGATTTAAGGACCATGATTTAAACGTCACTTCAACGTGTGCCTTTTTTGACTCAATTTTTCAGGCTATCCTCTGCGGTCTAATGGTTAACAAAACATATATCAAAGAATTAACATCATCAGATTGTCTTATAGTAAAACTGGCGTAGAGTGTCATAGAAGAAAAAAAGATTGCAAAAAACATTTATTTTCAACGGGCTGAGTTTATCATTACCTAAACAAGGATGTAAATGAGTTTAGGTGCAGAGTGCAATGTTGCACATTAAGCACAGTACCTAATTCTAAAAGAACTCAGTCATTCGTGTCACGTTGATTGTTTCTGCGGATATTCAAATGAAAGAGAATATTTTTAAGCGTTAACATTGATACAATTTTATGCCTTGGTTTCCATCTGATGCAGGAAGCAATTGATGACGCTATGGCAGGAGAAAGGTCTTGTTTTGATTGCGGAATCAGTTGTTGTTGTTCTTTTAAGTACATTTATCGGATTTGGACCCAATGGCAAGCATTTAACGTCGGAAGAACGATTGCAATTTTTTAACAATAAGATAAAAGAAGACCATCTCACTGATAATTACGAAAATGACTATGATGAAGGTGAAAACGTAAGCGATGAACAAGGTAGTCACAACTTTGACGATGAATCTGACATCGCTGCAATGGAAGAAGAGACGGGCAAAGTCGGTTGGAAATCGTGGCGTGACGCCTTATATGACACAGCAGTTAAAATAGCGGTACAATCTTCGAACGGCGATACAATCAACGCTTGTTACAGCCCAGATTTCGCAAAGAGATTGAAAAGGTACCTCCTTCCTTACGTGAATTTGTATTGGTAGAGGTTCCGTATCCGCTACTTCCGCTGCAGTTGAGGCAGAATTTTCTGATTTAAAGCATCGTGACTTCAGAGGTGAAATTCTAAGGCGTATCGATCGTTTTGTGATGTAGCATCTGGAACGCATATATAAAAATAAAGGAGTGCTGTAACGCATCTGATGCTGTACTACAAATGCAATTGCAATTTCTGCACTATTTTGTAAAATAGTGCAGAAATTGCAAAATTTATAGACATTGAGCTTGTTGAATCTTCAAACACTCTCTCAACTTCTGAAGATGAACAACTTAAAAATAGCAAGAAGCTCAGCAAAGAGGAGGTTGAGGACTTCAATGAAATAAAGAATATTGAACTCTCGTTTGGTGAAAATGACTGGAATATTAAAGAAGAATGGGGAGGCCTGAACAAAAACTCCAAACGAGAAGTTCTGGAACCGCCAATTAAAAAGTGACGACATTTGTCTCGATGCTTGTCCCAAATGGGATTTTATTAAACATTTAAAAACTGCCCATAAACCAATTTTACTTAACGGGAACATATAGGGGTCTATGCGATTTAAGGACCATGATTTAAACGTCTATGCGGTCTAATGGTTAACAAAACATGTTTCAAAAAATTAACATCATCAGATTGTCTTATAGTAAAACTGGCGTAGAGTGTCAAAGAAGAAAAAAAGATTGCAAAAAACATTTATTTTCAACGGGCTGACATATTAACAAGTATATCCAATTTTTTTTAATCTTCATCATTACCTACACAATAAATGCGTTTAGGTGCAGACTGCAATGTTGCACATTTAGCACAGTACCTAATTCTAAAAGAACCCAGTTATTCGTGCCACGTTGATTGTTTCTGCGGATATTCAAATGAAAGAGAATATATTTTTTTTTTTTTTTTTTACATTGACACAATTTTATACCTTGGTTTCCATCTGATGCAGGAAGCAATTGATGACGCTATGGCAGGAGAAAGGTCTTGTTTTGATTGCGAAATCAGTTGTTGTTGCTCCTTTAAGTACATTTATCGGATTTGGACCCAATGGCAAGCATTTAACGTCGGAAGAACGATTGCAATTTCTTAACTATAAGATAAAAGGAGACAATCTTACTAATGACGAAAATGACGATGATGAAGGTGAAAACATAAGCGATGAACTAGATGGTCACAAGTTCGACGATGAATCTGACATCGGTGCAATGGAAGAAGAGACGGGCAAAGTCAGTTGGAAATCATGGCGTGACGCCTTATATGAAGCAGCAGTTAAAATAGCGGACCAATCTTCGAACGGCGATACAATCAACGCTTGTTACAGCCCAGATTTCGCAAAGAGGTTGAAAAGGTACCTCCTTTCTTACGGAAATTATAATTATGAGATGTGTGCAAAGCAGATCATAGACACTCAATTATCCAGTTTAACTTCAATGAAAATAAAGTTGGTGATTTCTCAAGAGAAATGGCAGAGTATTAAGCCGCAAGAAAAAGTGTACGGTAAGCGGATATACTGGAAATAACGGTTAGGATGGGCAGATGTGATAGCTGAAGTTTTTGGGTACAACACAGGGTCGATTGTGTTATTGTATTTAAAAATCATAACATATATTTGAGTGCGGTAGCCAAATTCTATATTAAAATTGAGGGTTATTACAGAGAATGCAATTCAAAAATTTATTGCACACTTTTAAAAAGGCCTTTCGATGGTGTGGATGTCATTTTTCAATGCTCCATTGAAGGCATTAATGCTACTTCACATTCAGGAAACAAAAGAAGGCAATTGAGAGGTGCTAGTCGTCGTGAAGTCGCAGATTACCTTATCGATGGCTGCAAAGACGCGGTCACGTGGCGTGGGAAAGAAGCCAGCCGTATTAAAAAAATTGGAGATAAAGCAACGAGGTTGTTCGAAAGGCTAAAGAAAATGGCAAAGACTATTAGATAAATTCGGGTTACATTTCGGAAATCCAGCACTGAATTTGCTTAATAGTGCCGAACAGGGAAAATGAGTTGGATACATACAATCTGTAGGTTTATTTAAATTCAACTGTATTTATTGGCTTCCCGAACAACTACAAAAATAAATATATATTTCCCGTTGCAGAAAGGATCCCAATGCAACATTAGCCATTAATGCTACTGGTGGCATTGCGAAACGCGACAAGTCGCGAAACCCGCACATTTTTTTTGTACCAGTGTGTGCTTGCATCCCAAGAGGGTAGCGTTCCAACTTTCCAAATGGTATCAGCAGATCAGCGAGCTATCAGTGTCGCTAATTTTTTGAGCCACATTCTGGCGACAAACGCTTGTATTCCACCGATCGAAGTTACTGATTTTGGGTGGTCTTTGTTGGTTGCTATAGCCCAAATATTTGGCCAGTGCGCCAGTTTCAACGATTATTTGCAAAAGTGTTATGATGCTATTGTAAATAAATCAACGTCGCGTCGTTGCCCTTAACGTTCATACGATTAGACGTTTGTTACCTTATGTCAATGGTAACGCGTTGGCCGAGTTTGAAAGGCAAGGATAAATATTTGGTAAGACAATTTTATAAGCGGTGCGTTGGAAAAGCCCACCAAATAGATGAAGACTTGTCTTTCTATTTGGAATCAGTTGTCGCTGTTGCTTTAAGTAAATGTATTCTGATACATTTGGACCCAATGGCAAGCATTTACCGTCGGAAGAACGATTGCAATTTCTTAAAAATAAGATAAAAGGAGACTATCTCACTAATAATGATGAAGGTGAAAACATAAGCGATGAACAAGGTAGTCACGAGTTTGACGATGAATCTGACACCGCTGCAATGGAAGAAGAGACAGGCAAAGTCGGTTGGAAATCGTGGCGTGACGCCTTATATGACGCAGCAGTTGAAATAGCGGACCAATCTTGGAACCGCGATACAATCAACGCTTGTTACAGCCCAGATTTCGCAAAGAGGTTGAAAAGGTACCTCCTTCCTTACGTGCCTTTGTGGACCGCAACTACTATGGTGCCAGTTTTTGGTAGAGGTTCCGTATCTGCTACTTGCGCTGCAGTCGAGTTAGAGTTTTCTGATTTAAAGCATCGTGACTTCAGAGGTGAAATTCCAATGCGTATCGATCGTTTTGTGATGCAGCATCTGGAACGCATATATAAAAATAAAGGAGTGCTGTAACGCATCTGATGCTGTACTACAAAATAGTGCAGAAATTGCAAAATTAATAGACATTGAGCTTGTTGAATCTTCAAACACTCTCTCAACTTCTGAAGATGAACAACTTAAAAATAGCAAGAAGCTCAGCAAAGAGGAGGTTGAGGACTTCAATGAAATAAAGAATATTGAACTCTCGTTTGGTGAAAATGACTGGAATATTAAAGAAGAATGGGGAGGCCTGAACAAAAACTCCAAACGAGAAGTTCTGGAACCGCCAATTAAAAAGTGACGACATTTGTCTCGATGCTTGTCCCGAATGGGATTTTATTAAACATTTAAATACTGCCCATAAACCAATTTTACTTAACGGGAACATATAGGGGTCTGTGCGATTTAATAACCATGATTTAAACGTCTATGCGGTCTAATGGTTAACAAAACATGTTTCAAAAAATTAACATCATCAGATTGTCTTATAGTAAAACTGGCGTAGAGTGTCAAAGAAGAAAAAAAGATTGCAAAAAACATTTATTTTCAACGGGCTGACATATTAACAAGTATATCCAATTTTTTTTAATCTTCATCATTACCTACACAATAAATGCGTTTAGGTGCAGACTGCAATGTTGCACATTTAGCACAGTACCTAATTCTAAAAGAACCCAGTTATTCGTGCCACGTTGATTGTTTCTGCGGATATTCAAATGAAAGAGAATATATTTTTTTTTTTTTTTTTTACATTGACACAATTTTATGCCATGGTTTCCATCTGATGCAGGAAGCAATTGATGACGCTATTCCAGGAGAAAGGTCTTGTTTTGATTGCGAAATCAGTTGTTGTTGCTCCTGTAAGTACATTTATCGGATCTGGACCCAATGGCAAGCATTTACCGTCGGAAGAACGATTGCAATTTCTTAACAATAAGATAAAAGGATACTATCTCACTAATAATTATGAAGGTGAAAACATAAGCGATGAACAAGGCAGTCGCAAGTTTGACGATGAATCTGACACCGCTGCAATGGAAGAGACCGGCAAAGTCGGTTGGAAATCGTGGCGTGACGCCTTATATGACGCAGCAGTTGAAATAGCGGACCAATCTTAGAACGGTGATACAATCAACGCTTGTTACAGCCTAGATTTCGCAAAGAGGTTGAAAAGGTACCTCCTTCCTTACTTGCCTTTGTGGACCGCAATTATGGTACCAGTTTTTGGTGGAGGTTCCGTATCCGCTACTTCCGCTGCAGTCGAGGCAGAATTTTCTGATTTAAAGCATCGTGACTTCAGAGGTGAAATTCCAAGGCGTATCGATCGTTTTGTGATGTAGCATCTGGAACGCATCGACGAAGAAATAAAGGAGCGCTGTAACGCATCTGATGCTGTACTACAAAATAGTGCAGAAATTACGCCTGAGTATGTCCATACAATAATTAACAGCAATTGTAGTGGGGTAAGAGACGTAATCATTTCAGTATTCAATATTCCGGAGCAAGGATTGAGTTTCTCTGAAAGCGACGGCAATTATAGTTCCGAGAGGTGTGCAGAGCATATCATAGATCCTCAATTATCCAGTTTAACTTCAATGAAGATAAAGTTGGTGATTTTCCTAAACGTAATTTCCAGTTTCCCGCTTACCGTACACTTTTTCTTGCGGCTTTAATACCTGAAAGCCGCAAGAAAAAGTGTACGGTAAGCGGGAAACTGGAAATTACGTTTAGGATGGGCAGATGTGACAGCTGAAGGTTTTTGGGTACAACACAGTCTCGATTGTGTTATTGTATTTAATATCACAACATTTATTTGAGTGCGGTAGCCAACTTCTATATTAAAATTGAGGGTTATTGCAGAGAATGCAATTCAAAAAATTATTGCACACTTTTAAAAAGGCCTTCCGATGGTGTGGATGTCAGTTTTCAATGCTCCATTGAAGGCATTAATGCTACTTCACATTCAGGAAACAAACGAAGGCACCTGAGAGGTGGTCGGTGGTCGTGAAGTCGCAGATTACCTTATCGATGGCTGCAAAGACGCGGTCACATGGCGTAGGAAAGATATCAGTCGTATTAAAAAATTTGGAGATAAAAATCCAACCATCAATACCGAGCAACGAGGTTGTTCGAAAGGCGATAGCGAACAGCGACTGTTAAATAAATTCGGGTTACAGTTCGGGAATCCAGTACTGAGTTTCCTTAATAGTGCCGAACAGGGAAAATTTGTTGGATGCATACAATCTGTAGGTTTATTTAAATTCAACTGTATTTATTGGCTTTCCGAACAACTACAAAAATATATATTTCCCGTTGCAGAAAGGATCCCAATGCAACATTAGCCATTAATGCTATGGTGGCATTGCGAAACGCGACAAGTCGCGAAACCCGCACATTTTTTTTGTACCAGTGTGTGCTTGCATCCCAAGAGGGTAGCGTTCCAACTTTCCAAATGGTATCAGCAGATCAGCGAGCTATCAGTGTCGCTAATTTTTTGAGCCACATCCTGGCGACAAACGCTACTATTCCACCGATCGTAGTTACTGATTTTGGGTGGTCTTTGTTGGTTGCTATAGCCCAAATATTTGGCTAGTGCGCCAGTTTCAACGATTATTTGCAAAAGTGTTATGATGCTATTGTAAATAAATCCACGTCGTTGCCCTCAACGTTCATGCGATTAGACGTTTGTCACGTTATGTCAATGGTAACGCGTTGGTCGAGTTTGAAAGGCAAGGATAAATATTTGGTAAGACGATTTTATAAGCGGTGCGTTGGAAAAGCCCACCAAATAGAAAATCTTGAAGACTTGTCTTTCTATTTGGAATCAGTTGTCGCTGTTGCTTTAAGTAAATTGTATCGGATCTGGACCCAATGGCAAGCATTTACCGTCGGAAGAACGATTGCAATTTCTTAACAATAAGATAAAAGGCGACCATCTCACCGGTATAATGAAGGTGAAAAAATAAGCGATGAACAAGGTAGTCATAAGTTTGACGATGAATCTGACATCGGTGCAATGGAAGAAAAGACGGGCAAAGTCGGTTGGAAATCGTAGCGTGACGCTTTATATGATGCAGCAGGTAAAATAGCAGACCCATCTTCGAATGACGATACAATCAACGCTTGTTACAGCCCAGATATCGCAAAGAGGTTGAAAAAGTACCTCCTTCCTTACGTTCCTTTGTGGACCGCAATTATGGTACCAGTTTTTGGTGGAGGTTCCGTATCCGCTACTTCCGCTGCAGTCGAGGCAGAGTTTTCTGATTTAAAGCATCGTGACTTCAGAGGTGAAATTCCAAGGCGTATCGATCGTTTTGTGATGCAGCATCTGGAACGCATCGACGATAAAATAAAGGAGTGCTGTAACGCATCTGATGCTGTAATACAAAGTAGTGCAGAAATAGCAAAATTTACAGACATTGAGTTTTTTGAATCTTCAAACACTCTCTCAACTTCTGAAGATGAACAACTTAAAAATAGCAAGAAGCTTGAGGACTTCAATGAAGCGTGGAGAGGAGGAGAAGAGGATGAACAGGTTGAGGACTTCCATGAAATTGAGAATAATGAACTAGAGAATAGTGAAAATGATTGGAATATTAAAGAAGAATTAGGAGGCCTGAACAAAAACTCCAAACGAGAAGTTTAGGACCGCCAATTAAAAAATGCAACGATATCCCACGTGTCTCGATGCTTGCCCCGAATGGGATTTTATCAAACATTTAAAGACTAATAAACCAATTTTACTCAACGGTAACATCTACGGATCTGAGCGAGTTAAGGACCATGATTTAAACTTTGAATTCTATTTTTACCTACACAAGCGGCATTTAAACTTTGACACCAGACGCCCTAGATAAAGTGACATTCTATCAGCGATGATGGAAAGGGCAAAAATGTATAGGACTGACATAAGCTATCGAAAAGCTTATGTCAATTCTCTTGAAAAATACGAAACGCTATCGGAGCGATTGTCACTTGTCTACGCCCTACGAAAAGAAGAAGAAGTAAAATACTTCAGAAAAAAATAACATAGGAATGCCTGGTGACTTTTAACCGTAAAAGGATCTCGAAAGTAACTCCAAAACAGGTGGTATAATATAAGGTATACGAAAATTTCCCTGTAGTATACACAGATTACTCGATAACACAATAATAAGTACATTTACCGGTTTACCCCGGAACCTGCCCGAGTAAGTAGTGATGCCACTCAAATTTTCCCTCGCGAATCGTGAGTGATGTGCCACCGACTCGAGCCGCATACAACGATACTACATTAGCCGGGCTTGATAGTGGTGGCATTGTAGGTAGGGTGTAGAAGTATGTAAGTAAGTGAGTTTATGGGTTGAGACGGAAATATTGTTGCGCATACAGGGTTACTGGTTGGTACGTCGGTAATCCGTTAAGGGTATGTAGGAGAGGTCATTTGCAACCAAATGACCCCTGATGGGGTGATCATGACAAAAAATTTCGAGTAATTTGACATTTTATATTTTAAAATGTATGAAATAAAAATATAAAATGTCAAATGACTCGAAAATTTATATATCGAATATAAAATATATCCAAATTTTTTATATATATCGTTAAAGATATATATTTTTTTTAATATAAAAAAAAATACATATAAAAATGTAACGTTATAAATTCATATCATTGTTACGGTTCTAAATTTCTCGACAAATTATAATCTAACGGAAATAATACCGATAGATTTTAGAAACTAACGAAGTTCATAGTTAATCGGTGACATACGATTTGTTGTAGGCTATAAATAACATAAATACCTACATGCCATTAAAAGTCTGTCTGCAAAAATTCATGTAAACGCTTATTGGAAAACTAAAAACGGTTATATTTGCAGTCACTCTAAACTTATGTCAATTAGAGCATTCGTGTGCAATAAATACTTTACCAGAAACCTTTTAGAAAAATTGAAATTTTTGATCGATACCAATACGGCGGACTGTCGACTACGAACGACTATGCAATTATACTATGACAAAGTAGGTCGTGCTGTACTAGTAAACAATAAAATACACGTTTCTATAGATCGTTTGCAATATTTCGCCCACGTTGACAACCCTCACCATTCCCAAAGACTTATGAACCTCCTCTTAGCCAGCATAACATGAAATCGAATTTCTAAAGAAATCAAGTGAAGTGTATAAGGGGGATAGCTCTGATTATATTTGTCAGTGGAGGGTAAATAAAATTGATAGAGAAAACTGGTCGGTAAACTAGACGATGCTGGGCTATCTAATTGACAAGGGACCTCTTATAAGTCTTTTATAAGGAAGTGATCTTATTATATTTTTTAGAAGCAGGAAATTGTTGAAAAAAATTCTATATTTAACAAAACATGGATCAACTACGAGGAAAAGCTATCAAAGAGCGCTTTGAATATAACTTTAGTACCGTAACAGTAGAAATTCTTATAGGTAACTAGCTGCGCCCGCAGTTTCACCCGCATAAATCTCGATCTCATGGGAATATCGGGATGAAAGTATTCTATGTCCTAATCTAGGTCATGGTCTACCCCCATACAAATCTGTTGAGCCGTTTTAGCGTGAATGCGTAACAAACGAAGTCCTTTTGCCCATTTAGTTAGGATTGGATTTTGAAATGCCTTAGGCATTGCGTCAGCCTCTACAATTGTGTGTTCAGAAAATAAATTAATATATAATTGTACACTATTCAGTGAGACGTATTTTCTGAGGACGCCTAATCTTATTACCCTGCACAACAACAACGTTTCTTAATTACCGCTTCTTGATTATGGAAAAGCGGGGTTTTCACCATAATCTGGGCAAGAAAATTGGTGTATTTTGAGTGCTCATCGAGTATTTCGGGACATCGCTAAGCGATTGGTCGACTCTTCACGTGACCAGGGAGCCAAGTCTACTAATTTACAAACGTGTCAGTGGTCTCGCGATGATGAGTTTTTGACAGATTTTGTATGGCATATCTGTCAAAAACTGATCATTGCGAGACCACTGACACGTTTGTAAATTAGTAGACTTGGCCCCCAGAGGGCTGGCCTATTTTTAGCACACAATCAACACTGCCATTCAACGTGGCAATGCTGCCAACCTTTTGGGCACTTTTCCCATTGACAGCGATGCGGACGAATTTTTTTATGCCCAATGAGCTCTATCCCTTTTTAAACGATTTCCAAAAAGTTATATTTTCGTCTCTAAGGGTCTCGATGTGTAATGGATGGTCACCCATCCACGAACGCACAACGGCAAGTATAGCTTAACCTTCCACGAGCCCCACCAGCAAAAGCCTTAGAAATATCCTTTATTATAACAAAAACCTGACTCAAAAGTCACAGCTAACTAACTAAACTATGTCAAACAGTAAATTATATTTAAGTGCTAAGTTCCACGGTTCTGTATCCTCAGAGAATACTTGGGAGTGCACTCCGCAACAACGTTGTTTGTGCACTGCTAAATATCAATACTTAGTGCTACTGTTTTACCGAGAATTAGAATTTAAGGTCTTAAACTCGCTATTGGGGCCGCGTAAAGGGGTACAGTCGAACAAGCTATTTGGTATACAGGCAAAATATATTCATTTTCCGCTTGATTGACAAATTCGTTTTTATGGTGCGTGTAATTTAACTTTTTGAGGTTATGGCCGAGGACAGTGGCGTAAAAGGATTGTTGACGACTGAAAACACTCACAAAATTGTTTAAAGTAGTTGCAAGCTATCTGCCTGTATACCAAATAGCTTGGTCGACTGTACTAGTAGTGTCATTCAAATTATTAGGTACCACAGAGCTAAACGTAGTTTCAAATACGCAAATACCGCCAAAGTCGTAATACTTGAGCTTGGTTGCACAGTTTGAACTCGTCTTGTTTAGCATTTTGCTTTTACATCTCGCAAAAATTTGTAACAATGGGATTAGTGTTTAAATGTTTTAAGGGTCTAATCTAACTCAAATTGCTTATCATGATCCTCCGTTATGCCAAAAATATTGCAGCATTCATTTTGAAATAAAAATATGTTAAAGTTGCATATAATATGTGTAAGCAGGTCACATGATTTAATTTTTTTTTAATTACCATTATTTTCAACGTAAAAAGCAATTACCTAAACTATTCGAGACTTGAGACTAACCAAGGGGTATCGTATTACCCAGTTACTGGGTTGTGCAACTCAGATAGGCAGTCGCTCCATGTAAAATACTGGTATTCAGCTGCATCCGGTTAGACTGGAAGCCGACCCCAACATAGTTGGGAAAAGGCTAGGCAGATGATGATGATTCGAGACTTGAGACTCGCCACCCAGCAAACATTTTTGTCATTATAATCAAACTTTTATATGACCTTGAGTCTTTTTAAAGTTATTTTATAGTATTTTTTTTGACTCTTCGTCATGTACTGGTGCATTATGTGCCCGAATAGTCATATACATTTTTGTCATATACTAATGTCATATGTGTTGGGGCGCAGCCTGGAAAAGGCCTCAGGAACCCCTGGAGAAGGCCAGCGGACTGCGATAAGTTGAGTTCGTTGAATATGCAATCGGAATGTTGGACACCTTAGTAATAAAATAAAAACTCTCGTTCCTAGTCTGTATTAAAAGAGGTCCCTGCCCTACAGTACGATGGTTACAGTTCGATTCAAACTTAATGGCGGCTGGGAACATGAGGTGAGTCGCTGCGCAGTAACAATTTCATGTGACAGCGGAGGTGAGGGGTCGTACTGCGCAGCTAACGAATAACTTCCGAGCCGCTATTAAGTTTGAATCGATCTGTACATGCAGTCAAGCTATACTTAACCAAAGGTAGTTGTTACCAGTATTCATGATTCACGCAGTCTAGACAATCTCGCAATTGAACTAAACTTATCATCAAAAGTACGTTACATGAACATTTTCAAATGAGTTTCTAAAACCTAGCCAAGTTATAAATTGGTCTATAAAAGTGATAGATTTTAGTCTTAAATGTAAGTACATACTCTTACGTTAGGTGCTCCTAGAATATCGAATGAAATAATTTTCTTAATGGAATTACGAATTTTAGTGATTTTTTAAAATAATTTATTATAAAGTATTAATAATAAGTGTTGGTGCGGTGCTATTAAGTAATAATTAAATGTAACACCATATGTTAGGAGAACCTTATTAAAAGTATGACTAAACGTTTTAAAAAAAGTAAAAAAAAAAAAAAAAAGTGAAAATTTATTTTTTCGCTAGCGATCCGTATGCGTGTCATCGAAACCGCAAAATTATCCCAATATTGAAATTCCTAAATAGCATGGATCTCGAGAAAATCTCCTGTGACAGACAGACAAAAAAGTGATCTTGTGAAGATTCTAAAAAATAACAAAATAAGTTAGGTACGGTACATACTGTAACTTGCATCATATTTAAGTAAAAATAATCACTCTCTCACGATTTAACAATTTTTATCCAATAATGTCAAAATCTTCTTCTGCCTAGCCTTTTCCCAACTATGTTGGGGTCGGCTTCCGGTCTAACCGGATGCAGCTGAATACCAGTATTTTACATGGACTGCCTATCTGACCTCCACAACCCACTAACTGGGTAATACGATGGATCGACCCGAGCGACTGTTATTACTTAGCCACGAGCTCCTCTCATAATGTCAAAATCTATCCTCGCTTTTTATAAATTCCGTAGAAAAATCCAGTAGCTTCACTAATTGCGTTACCAGCACTCATAAACCAGCGTCCAAGCAAATTAAAAAAGAAACATTTTTAAAACCAGTCCTTATTTCATAACTCATTGCGAATTCAATGAAATTCACAAGACAAAAGCCTTCATATTTCTTTTACGTCCCTTATTTTCCCCTTTTCAGTTCTGTGATAAGTTCTTTAAAAAATCAGTTAGATAATTTCTGAAAAACTGGCCAATTGCGACTTGGACTCGCACACGAACGGTTCCGTACCACCATACAATTTTTTTTATTTAATTTTTGTTTTATTCTCAAACAAGTACATTATTTTTTTGTTTTTTTACATTTTCACTCGCCAAACGTTAAAGTTTGATGGCGAGAAGGGCTTGTTAATATTTACATTTACACAAATAATTTACTAAAAATAACCTTAAAACTACCAGGTATGCACTAATGTAATGATACTTTATGGTGTTAATTTATTTCGCGGTACAGGCAGAATCGTCGTTATCAAGAAATAAACTCTTTAATTTTGACTTTAGAAAAAAATGCAGAAAAAAAACACCTACCTATTACGGTTCATGAGGTAGTTCGCTGACAGAGAGATGAACGGACGGACGGACAGCGGAGACTTAGTAATAGGGTTCCATATGGCACCCTTCGGGTACGGAACCCGAAAAATGACTTAGAAGTTGCCAATGTTTGTTTATTTCTTTCCTTTTTTATTTAAATTTGACTTTTTAATTAGGAAAGAGTCTTTTCAGCTTCTTTAATCTTCTTATAAGATTGTGAGATTGTCCAAATTAAAATTCAGCAAAGCGCTGCTTATTTTTATCTCGTTTTATTTAAAACAATTCTGTTTCTCGTTTAAATGAGCCTTAGCCATTTTGCGAATAATAATTATAACGGGATTAAGTAATACCAGATATTTGAAGTAATCTAATTTTTTCGTTGTGGCAGGAAAATTGACTCTCTGTTAAGCGATTCCTGGTATTACTTTGTGAAAATGAACAGGAAAATTATACGTTTAATAAATTCGTAATTGAAATTCTTTCATTATTATCTTCGCAGTCTTCTGATATTTTTAAAAGAAATTAAATTTATTAACTTTCTGCTGTAAGTATTTTTATTTTTGATGTTTGAAAATAACATAATTTCAGTATTCAGATAAGAGAATATATATTATGTAGTTTCAACATAAATTATATTATTTATTACTAATAAAATTTGGGTTACTCTATGCCTTGTAATCCTTTATTTCATTTATACATCATTTACAGGATACTTATTATTTTATACGCGAAAGTGAGTATTGTTTGCTAGTTACGCTTTCACTCTAAAACGGCTGAACGGATTTGGATGAAATTTGGCACAGGGGTAGACTTTGACCTAGAAAAGGACATAGGCTACTTTTCATCCTGGATCGCAGACGAAGTCGCGGCCAACAGGTAGTTTTAAAATACTATTTATTAAAAAACTAGCAAAAACATTTGAAAATAAAAAAGAGTAGCATATAAAATAGCAAAAAAATATATATTATTATTACTGTACTGGAATGTCCAACCTTTTGTTGTATTTATTAAAAAAAAACTATACGAGCCGCCACATTTAATTCCAAATTCCATTCCAAATTCAAACTTGACAGTCACAAACAAAGTATGACACTACTTCCTCCATAATGTGGTTTACGTCGCAGAGGGAGCCACTAGTATGCTGCTACGAAGACGTGTACTGCTCCTGTTTCCTCCCTAGGGTATAGATCAATATGCAGGATGGATTTCCATGGCACTGTTACGGTATGAAATAGCAATAGTTTATGTTCAATGGCAAACGGAACTTATAGATATATCGGTCTTGAATTGCTTGATAAATGTTGTTTATCCCTGTGAATAATTACTCAGATTGTGTATTCAACAGTATACCAAATAATGCATGAAAAAAAAAGCGGATAATGATTATAGATAACTTTCTGTTTCTGAAGCCTGATCAAGTCTCCAGGCAATCTGCTTTCATGTTGCGGTTTATCAAAACATAGTGTATACAGGGCGTCCCACGGATATGCCACATGGAGGGAAAGTACCTTGAATATTGTAGATGGAACATTTTACTGAAAGAAGACATTATTTGAATTAAAAAACAATTTAAACTGCATTCATAGATATTTAAATAATTACATGGTTGAACCGGGAATCGAACCCGTTACATGAGAAAAATAATCACCCTATAGCTTTATCATACCGATCGAAAGGCTTCATCATAACGATTATTTTTTGCTAAATAACATAATGTCACAAATAAAAGGAAGACCATGAATTTTAGCATTTATTTTTCTCATGTAATAATGGGTTCGATTCCCGTTTCAACCATGTAATTATTTAAATATCTATGAATGCAGTTTAAATTGTTTTTTAATTCAAATAATGTCTTCGTTCAGTAAAATGTTCCATCTACAATATTCAAGGTACTTTCCTTCCATGTGGCATATCCGTAGGACGCCCTGTATACTGTGATTATTACCTCTTGTAGTTGCCTTGTAAATAAATAAATAAACGACAGCCAATAATTCCCACACAAGATTTCACACGGAAGCGTCACAAAGTTAGTGCAATAGTGTATTCAGAAATTGGAATTATACAGGGTGTAATTTAATTCATGGGTTAAGGGGTTATACTCATCATTAAGAACAGCTTTCATTATGAAACCAAACGTGAAATCGCGAAAAAAATCAGCTGTTCCCTACATTTTGACGAGGTATGCGAACATAAATGTAGGGAAGAGCTGATTTTTTTTTCGCGATTTCATTGTTGGTCCCATAGTGAAAGTTGTTCATAATGATGAGTACAATGAGCCCTTAAGAGGAAGCCCATGAATTAAATTTCACCCTGTATAGTGTATACTGACCTTTGTGTTAGGTCTGTAAAATGATTTAGATTTTATATTTACGTGTATTTTGCATGCAATCGGCAACACAAAGCTTTCTTTTATACAAGTGCCTCTATGGGTCACTCCTTAGGTACACGTATGGTCCAAGGCATAAGCGCTAGCGATTTATTCGGGCGGTTTTAATACGGACTTAGCTTTTTTAACCGTACTACATGAAGTCTGCCAAACGGAACCCTATTACTAAGTCTCTGTTGTCCGTCCATCCGGCTGTCTGTCATCGGGCTGTATCTCATGTACCATAACAGGTAGACAGTTGAAAATTGCACAGATTATGTATTTCTATTGCCGCTATAACAAAAAAATAATAAACATTAAATAAAGTTAATAATTAAAGGTCCCTAGACAAGAAACGTGTTTGTTCGGCGTGTTTTGCTCGATCTTAATACGGTACGAAACCCTTCGTATGCGAATCCGGAGTCCGACCCGCACTTGGTCGGCTTTTTACAGTATAATGAACTTTTTCTTAGTCGGTAAAGATATAAAGAAAAAACTATTGCAGACCACATGACCATTGTTACTATTATTTCTCGACGGCATGTGAAGCCAAGTCAGAAGCCTTACAAATAATAAGTAAAAACAAAAGTATTAAAATACAACAAAATGACACAACTTAAATACATAAACTCAGGCTTTTCTTCCCTTGCACAGTATAGTAGGTACATTTTATTTATAAATAAATAAATAAAATATACCTGTATGTAATGTGTATGTAATAATTACATTTTAGGCAACTACTTCAAACCACCGCACCGTTTGTAGGTCTTGGTATAATATTTCAATAAATTCAATACCATTCCTTTTCATATCATGTCCGAACTCGAAAATCCGATACCGTTTTCGATTTAAAACCCGGTCCACGGTTTCTCTTAATACATGCTGACATTTGTGTGCCTATGAATTGAGGAGCCATGTGTCATATTAAAACGCGGGTACTGCCAATATTTAGTAGTAAATTATCCGGTTTTGTAGCCCCGATCCTGGAATTTGTAGTAAAATCCTTAAAAAGATAAAGTTTGATAGTTTCACCCGATAACTTTGGCAAGTGTTCGTTAATGAATTTTGCTATACATATTTTTTACGAACTGAACTGTTAAATAAATGAAACGTAACTGGATCTATTTAATTGGTATTCGTACATAGAAGCCATACATTATTCAATAGTTAGCCGTAATTGATATCATGTTTTTCAAGTTATAATAATGCCTATTCATTTTGTACAATTTTACAGTAGGTTTATGTTATTTTTTTTTTTTATCTTTCTTTTTTTTTTGTTATGTTTCGCAGCTACATAAGTTCAAGGATGTGACTTAGACACAACCAGCAGCAACAGCTCACTAACTCCTATAATACAAGCTTGACTTAGTTTAGAAGTTAGAAGTTCCATAATTCTATGTGACAGTGTACAACCTCTAAACTAAGATTTAAATTGTTATTAGATTAAGAAATTCTTGTCCTACCTTGATGAAATAAAAATATTTTTTTATTCATATTAAAAACAGAAATATAATTATGTTACAGAAATCACACACTGAAATCATCGAATTTTATGTTACTTAAACGATATAATAAAATAATAATTTTACTATAAATTATTGTAACATAATATCTTTAGTAATCGCTCCTCTCCACATCTTATCACTCATACCACAGCCATATCTCCCGGCTAGTAGCAACAAGCGCCTGGATATGACAGTTTTTATTGTGCCCCAAGACCAGCAGGGGCGGGGTTAAATG
The DNA here is from genome assembly GCA_947522985.1 of Lithophane socia. Lineage (NCBI taxonomy): Eukaryota > Metazoa > Arthropoda > Insecta > Lepidoptera > Noctuidae > Lithophane > Lithophane socia. The sequence goes on from OX383272.1 coordinate 5,798,548, forward strand.
TGTGTGTGTGTGTGTGTGTGTGTTTGTGACTATGACAAAAAGATAATCACGGGTGCTTGAGATACTGGCTTTGTATGGAAGACGGTTCTTTAGTGCATGAGAGAAGGATTTGGGTGAATTCCGCGGAGAGTTGAGGAAAATAAGTGGGATAAAATATAATTCATGAATCCTTTTTTTTAGGTAAGCTCACTATAAAATTTTATAATCATAATACTAGTAGTATTTATGACAAGACAAGAAGTATGTTCTAGAGATTATTTTTAAGACATCAATATTTTTGTGTGACTTCTGCTTCTCATACTGGAAATCAGTTTAAATCAAAGTGATTAATTAGCTGACATCGTTGATCGCCTAAGCGTTACATATTACGAAGGGTTCTTGATGTTACCCTTAATGTAACACTCTTTGATTATTTATATGTCTAGATATTGCCGTACTTCAAAAGAACTAAAAAAAACAGGCTAGCATTGTTATGCTGGTGTGCGTGACAACTACACTCGCGCCACGTCATTGTTCTGTCATTGTGCTTTGCTAGTGTGCGTGCATTTAGCGGCCAACTGTTGGACGTTATTTTTTTCGACGAGTTCACAGCTTTGACTGTCTATTTAGACATATTTATTTATTTAACCATTTATGAACACACATATAAATACAGACAAGAAGAAAGGAACAGAAAAATACGCACAAAGGCAATGCTTTATGCTTTTTTTTTTGCTTTTATATTCTTTGGTAACACTATTCATCCAAATAAAGATGCGTTAAGGTGCACTACAAAATCAGCTGATAATATCTTTATCAAAGTCCGCCGTTACTGAGCCCCTACCCCAAATTAATTTAGCAAAGAAACTAAGAGAAAATGTCGCCGTCAAATAACAGTGTTTTTACGGGAACTTATTGTAGTCGTCTGATGTGTCGGTGAAAGGTTGATTATATTTATACAATTATTTTTAAAGTTGATTTGGTGAATTTCTGCACCTATACCATGACGTATTAATGCCACCATTTTCCCAGTTTTAGTGAGAGACGGAGCTATACAAGGCCGCATATAATAAAATCTGCATGTAGTAAGAAGAAGTCTGTCTAGCCCTGCAGAGGGACAACCCTCTGCAGGGCTAGATAGACTTCTTCTTATAAACAGAAGGAACGCAAACTAGCAAGGTGATCAAAGCTTGATTTTTTTCATGAAAATACCAACATGCATGCTGTGTTGTGGTTGTTGTTGTTCTAAAGTCCAGGTGCCGTATCATGGAGTATTAATGCCACCATTTTTCCATTGTGAGAGAAAAACGGAGTTAGATAAAGCCGCTAGCACCATCCTTTTTTCGCAGTAGAATAATGATGGCATTAAGACTTCATAGTCAGCCCTTGCCCCTGCCCCTGCCTGTTCACTACTTATACAGGATGAAATTTTTGTCGTTTTAATCCTCTTAAGGGGTCATTGTACTAATCATTATGAACAACTTTCACTATGGGAACAAACTTGAAATCGAGAAAAAAAAATCTGTTGTTCCCTACAGTTTGACGAGCTATGTGAACTTATATTAAAAGCTAGTTCTTGTCTTAGTCCCTCACTAGCTTTTTTTTCTTTTTTTAGAGTTTCGCACGTCCTAATGAAAAAATGGAACCCATAAAGGTTCACTCGTGTGTCTGTTTGTCTGTCCGTCACAGCCAATTTGCTCCGAATCGAATGGACCGATTTAGTTTATACATATCAATTTTTGTGACCCGAGACACGTAGGTGTTACGTAAATAAATGAATTTTGAGTTTGGGGGTCACTTTTAGTTATTTGTTGGGCTCTACAAGGTTTTTTCTCATATATCTTTTACCATGAGAACACATAAGTACCTAATTTTTAAGAAGATTAGGGTCCTATATTAATATTAATCCCAGTTTTAAAATTCTAACCATGAGTAAAAACAAGCAAAGTGGAATACCTCGGAAGCATAACCTACCAAAACAAAAGAAAAAGAATCATCAAAATTCAATCAATTCAATTCAAGAAATCGCGTTAAAAAAAAAAAAAAAACATACAGACGAATTGGGAAACTCCTTTTTTAAATCGGTTAAAAACACAAGTTACAGCAAAATATTCATATCTTTTAAACAACCTACTGCTGGAAACGCCATTATTAATGAACGCACTTCAATTATACACAGGGACATTCGACTGTCCCATCGCTATTGACATATTCAGTTGCAGTGTCAGTCGGACGCAGCGCGCCACTTCCGGCGGATGTGGCTTGTCATTTCCGGTTGCGGAGGCTTGCACGCTGCACGCGACATTGTGTACAGGGTGTGGTAGGGACTTAGATAAGGGGTGCTTTAATTGTTTGTAGTTGCATTAATGTAGATTATCTTGGTGAGGCAGGTAGATTTAATTTGTTAAGTGGTTTGAGCTATTTTATGATTTATTCAGAAGAAACTGTTGTAATAGTTATTTATGCAACTGTTATATAATAAGGGATATTAAAACACGAATGTCACATGAATGTTTTAATACCTAATTATTTGCATACAAGACTTTATCTACACCCATGATATGAATCCTCTATATACGGTACTAATATAGAATAAAAATGGCGGGATACGACGCGAATTCAAATTTTTCGAATTTGAATAACATACAACGTGCCGCTACAATGGCGACATTAATTTAACACACGGGTAGGGCTAGTGGCCAGTAACCATAAAAATTATAATAAAATAAAATAATTCGTAAATTGAAAAAAAAAATTTTTCAAACAAACTAAATAATAAAAACATAACCAAAATTGAGATCACTCTTTGTAAAAGATTCATTCATGTAGGTACCTACCAGCTGGCTTACGTTCCATCGGTCAAGATCCTTTGTCGGCATAATTTCTAGGAAATTGCGCGGCTTTCCTTTTATTCGCCTACATATGATCCGTGACCCCGGCAAATGAACTCTTCGCTACAGTACAGGTTGCTCCAGGATGGTAATTTAGAAAATTGTAAATAAATCAATAAATAATAACATTTAATGAAATTAAAATATTTTCCTAAAACGAATACGCGAAATCGGATACGTGTGTTAAATTAATGTCGTCATGGTAGCGGCACGTTGTATAAGTTTTTTTTTTAATACAACGCTTTTTTAGTCAAGCGTTCATGAAAATGTTCTTTCTTTTAAATGAGTTGGATTATGAAATTCAGTACAACATTATAACACTCGTTTGAATGATATTATGGTTTCTATGACACTGGTTGTTTTAATGTTGGCATTACGCTAATTGTGTCAAAAACTTTTATAGAGGCCTCAACCACTCATAGCGGGCCCTATCAGAATACCAGCGGTGCGGTATTTATTTTTTAAATATCGCAACATTAAAGCTGAGATAGCAGCCTTTTTGGTCACGTACAAGCCTTTTTTTTTTGTTTGGTTTTTTCGAAAAAATATTTTAATCTTGTTCGTTTTCTATGCTCCTTTTTGACTTTTTGTACTTATTTCCTGTCCGTACTTATCCCAAATAAAATATTTTTATTGCTTTTCTTTCTTTCTTCCACCACAAAATGTTATGAGGTTTTCCATCTGGAATTTCTCATTAGCAGCATAAGTTGATGGTGATAAACTCGCCCTCTATTAAACATAACTGGGGAAATGTCGCTGTACTAAAGGTGCATTGGTAGTTCATTGGAGACAACTTTACAAAACGCCTCTAATTGGAATCCTCGAAAACTATTAAAACGACACCCATGATAGAAAAATTTTGCTGCCGCCATCTTGGATTTTCATTTTGACCAAATTTCCACTTTAAAGAGCTTTACAGAGAGAGAGAAAATCGCATGGAGGGAGCATATGTGTAAGTATATGTATCATATGTTTATAGCTTATTTATGTTCTGTACTGCTTTATCTATAATGCAATATGATATATTTTTTTTTTTTTTTCTCTTCGTTCCTCTCAATTAGAGCACCTGCCATCTTATCTCTTCACCACCCTTGGTTGACTGGTAGAGAATGCCTCAGGCATTAAGTCCGCCTTTGTACTTTTTTTAGTGCGAAAAGTTTAAATAAATAAATAAATAACGCTTTTTCGTTACGTGACAAATTATAACAGTTTACTCATAACGCAAGCCGAATTAAAAAACTTGGTTCCAAAAAAAAGATTGTTGATTGAAGTAAATGCACCGAATTTCTAAAAAAACATAATTGGAAAAATCAGAAATAGAAATTAAATTAGAAAAGAAAATAAGTAGGCGTAAAAATAATTCTGTCGTTTTCTCCATAAGTGAATCGTTCACTTCACCATACACTAAAATCACTCTCAATTTACATGGATAACTGTCATGAGGAACGACAAATACTAAAACGTGAAAATTCTGTTCCACGTTCAGCTTTTAAAGTTGGGCTTAAAAATTAAGAAGAAGCGATTTTGGGAATTATTTTTCTGATCGCAATCATCTGCCTAGCCTTTTCCCAACTATGTTGGGGTCGGCTTCCAGTCTAACCGGATGCAGCTGAATACCAGTATTTTATATGGAGCGACTGCCTATCTGACCTCCACAACCCAGTAACTGGGTAATACGATACCCCTTGGTTAGACTAGTTGTCAGACTTTCGTGCTTCTGACGACTCGTAACGACTGTCAAAGATCCACAAATGACAGCCGGGACCAACGGCTTAACGTGCTTTCCGAGGCACGGAGGAGTCTGTTCGCAATATTTTTGTGAAAAGATACTGTCAAAAAGACCAATGTTCGGGTTGGAGCACCCACAATGAAGGGTTCCGTAGTTGGGATAAATTGATCCCAACTACGGAACTGGAACTACTGAAAAATAAACGTAACATTTCAGTTGAAAAACATAGACATCGATATACGTCACGGTCAATTCTTCAACTGCAAATGTAATCGCAAAATAATATTTTTATGTGATAAAACTACACATTAACGTTTTCGGACTTTTTCCTTTACTTGCGCTGTGAGACCAAAACCAAGGTGCAAAAAAAAAGTAAAAATGTAAGGCGTAAAACTGTAATTATAAAATAACGTTGTTTGAGTTTTTTGCCAGTAAGTTAAAAATGGCTATTTTTTGGTTTAAGTTAAAAACGTTACTTATGTATAATAAACTATAATTTCCAAGAAAGCTGATGAAATTAGCTATAAAATGTTTTTTATTTAAAAACTCTGGTTTTAGGAGAAATTGCAATTTTAAACATTTCAAAAGTGTGGTACTAAGTTTTGAAGGCCAGTATATAGTGAATGTTAAACTTTATAACCACAATAAGTCTACAACTGCATAGCTAACCCCGCTACGCGCTTGCGTTTGTACCACACATTTCCCGGTAATCAATGTCGCCCGAGCCCCAGTGCGCTTCAGACTTATACTCTTAAAAATCAGAAATTCCTAGATTTTAGCGTGATTAAAAAACTTTAAATGAACGTTATGGTTGTCTCATTTATGTAATGTAAAAAAAAGAGACAGCGAGTGTTGTCAGTTGCGCGTGAATGTAAACAAACATTATTCTGGCCACCAATCACCGAATGTTGGCATACAGACTAACAAATTTAACGAGACAGAAGGTAAAAACCGCGCGTACTAAATTTGTGCACGCGGTTTGTACCTACAACGTTTGATCTCTACTGTTTCATTTGGCTCCTACTAAAAATCGGCCACCGATTATCAGCTGTGGGCTGGCAGCCTGAATGTGTTGATAAAAAATAGAAATAGCTTTACTTTAGTATTCTCCGTGATAATGGTAATGGTAAGCTATCTATATTTTCTTTTCCTGCACATGACATGTTCAATTTCAATTTAAGTATATCAATCATTTCATAAGACAAAATGATTAATTAAATAATACAAGGTTAGAAAAAAGGAAAACAGAACTGTGGGGTAACGATGACTTTACTGCCTACGATATTCGAATCTGTATTTTTATTCTATGTCCGGAGTGAATGCGTCCTTGTCGTCCTCACGACAAAGAAATGTATTTCCATTTCTTTCTTTTTTCTAACCTCCAAATATCAGAATATTAGGAAAATAATTGAAATATAATAATAAATCGAAGTATTTTGCGTACCTACATATGATACGAGATCCCTTGTGTTTTATTAACTTTGGTATCATAATTGGTACACTTTCTAAATACACACGGTAGCATTTTTTGATTTGTTTAGCTGCTTCAACTAAGCGTATTACTCGCGCCATGCGTGTCGCAGACTTCAAGTCAATATGTTACAATTGGGGGGTTTTCGAGTCTTCACGATTGCGCGTTCACAACATATCTGTTTGATATAATATCATTGGCCTATGTCCTTAAACAGGTCATGGTCTATTTGTGTGCGAAATTTCATCCAAATCCGTTCAGCTAAACTCACTTTCGCATTTATTATATTAGTTAGGATAGTTACGATGCCTAAATTCAATGACTACCTCCTACTTTTTAACTAGGATAATGAAAACATTTGGCTTTTTTTTTTTTTGACGATGGGAAATCATCCAATGACTTCTCCCACCCTGGGCGGAGCGGAAGGGCGTGTCAGACTTTTACTGACTAAAACACACCCGTGTTCCTTCAGTTGCCTGTTTCCAAGGTCCCGGTATCCCTTTCGGACTAACCCGCAACCCTGGCAAACCTTTGTCTACGATCAGCTCAACTTTAAATAACCTTTTATTTTCATTGATTGCCACCAAAAAATACCAACGAAACTCGCACTGTACATTTCAAAATCATCAAAACTCCATAACACCAGTCGGTCACCAGCTGAACCCAGGTCACATAGCCCACTTGTCCACTTAGCGAGTCTGAATCAACAACGATTGCAATTTATTCAGAGCATCGACCGACTGTCTTCGACCGCCGCGTCAATTATTCAATGGTAGTAACCACCTGGCCGATGGGTGGTAGGCGGTGGTACGTTATGGTATTTTTAGATTGTATTAGTACTGGTCACCGTTGGGTAGTGTAGCAAGCGATTTTGTTGAAGAGTATTATTCAGAGACAATCAATCTGCCTAGCCTTTTCCCAACTATGTTGGGGTCGCCTTCCAGTCTAACCGGATGCAGCTGAATACCAGTATTTTACATAGAGCGACTGCCTATCTGACCTCCCCAACCCAGTAACTGGGTAATACGATACCCATTGGTAAGACTGGTTGTCAGACTTTCGGGCTTCTGACAACCCGTAACAAATGTCAAAGTTCCACGAATGACAGCCGGGACCAACGGCTTAACGTGCTGTCCGAGGCAGGGAGGATTCTCGATATGTAAAGATGGTCACCCATCCATGGACCAACCCCGGCAAGCGTAGCTTAACTAGCTTTAGCGTTGTTAAGAATCATACTGAGAGTCCTATATACTTGGTTTTTTTTTGTGAATTTCAAATTGCAATACCTACCTTTTATTTTTTCAATAATAATATTTTAATTTTATTTTTTCTGGTAATTGTATTGCAGTACCTATGTGCCCCTTTCGGATCGGACAGGGTTATTGTTACACGCTGAATATATTTATAATTTTTTCTTTCTTATTTTTTCTCAAATTATCAACAATAATAACGTCAATTTGCCACTTATCGAGTGTAAAGCAGAAGTGTGTCACCTATTTCATAATAAAAGTGTGTTACTAGCAACAAGATTACATTTTTCAGCTGTTAGAGCACGCTCGTACGGAAACTTGCGACAATGTTGTACTTACTCGGAACTTTAGTCCATATGCAGTGTAAACGTACAGTGGCGAGCAAGAGTGTTGAGGAAAATACGGTTCTGGCAAGAAAAGAATGCACTGGAAATATTATATGAATGTAAGCTAGTGAGGAACAAACCATAATAATAATATGCTGTATACTATATTATGTATACAGGATGGTAGGGACATTAAAGTAATATTTAAAATTAAAAAAATGCTGTTAGATATTTTTTGTACTAAAATTGTAAATTGTTTGTTTTTTTTTTAATAACCGTGACTTTAATGTCCCTACAATAACAGTCACAGTTATTAAAAAAATCTGTTCCATACTTTTGTAGGAAAGAACTGTTTTATTTAATAACCGACCAAAAATTTGCATGGGTTCCATGGGTTCCATTTGCGCATGGGTTCCAGAATCATTTACTGGATCCATGGTAACCGGACGTTTGTCGATGTCCCTGCCACCCTGTATATTTTTATATTTTGTCTAGATTAAATAGATCTGTGAAAACTATGTATACATAGACCACGTGACATCTTAAAATACTATTTAGGTCTAGCAATTGACAAAACTAGGTAATGAAAAAAGTGTTTGAAAAACATAACCCGAACCTCAACCTAAAAACATATGAAATTATGCAATAATATTATCACAATCTAGTGATAATTAATAAAATCGATCATTGCGAAACTTGGGCTACATCCAAAAGGCAATTATTTCTCAAGTAGCTCAAACTTTTTGGTCTGTCCAAAAATGTAAAAGATGATAACAGGTGCACTAAAACACAATTTCATATTTACTCACACAAAAGACAATTTAGAAAACGAACATTGTCATTTCACTTCAACAGAATACCCCAACAAATGTACATTTTCATATCACGAATGTATAAAACGCTGTCAGCGATATGAAAATTTTAAATCACAATTTTAAACGAAATACTGTAGAGTTTTCTCACCAAGTGTACTTTCAGTGGAACACTACTTGGCACTCTTGCGTTATATGCGTTTTGCATAATACTTAACCATATATTTTAGCACGGAAGTGCTCGGTATATGAAAGTATGGCTGGAAAATTTACAAAAAAAGCCTGGAATATTTTTGACTTTATATTTTTTGTGAAATATTTTTTGCTAAATTAGGTGGGTAGTGCGAAAGCAAGTACTTTTTTTTGAGAAAGCATGAGTGTTTCTTATTTTTATTGCCTTTTATTTCTAGCACGGTTAGAAACGTCTGTTTTGCTTGAAAGGAGATCATTCACCGGCCATACAGTTTTAGGCTAAAGAGGTGAAAGTACCGGCCAAACAAAAAAAAGGCTATATTCCGAAAGAGTACGTTTTTCCCTTCATTTTTATTACTACAAGCTATTACTTTAATTAGATTACTGCTTACTATTTCAGCTACAAAATATACTGAAAACAGTATTTTTCAAAATCATATGACAGCGAAGAGAATGGCCCTACAGGTTTGGCCCAATAGTGAAAAGTGAAGAGAATAACATGTTCTAACGGAATATATCATTTTATTTGGCTTCACTTTCATAATTTAGCCCAAAATGAATTGCAAAAAATGTAAGAAAATTTGAATTTCGCGGGCTACCCTGAAACTTTCGCCTTAAGGGGTTGGTACATTTCCTTCCATCTATTTATGTCAATGAAAGCTAACAACAGTGGCTGGCTATAACATGCGTAGGTACGTATTTAGAGCAATTTTACATGGGACTTTAACATAACTGGTGAAATGTGGGTGTGCTAATAGTACACTCCTGGCTAGCCCTTCGGAATTACAGGCGGGATGTTACGATACTGTTTGTTTAATTAATAAAAAGACACTTCTTTTGTCTGAAGCTGATCTTAGCCAGTTTTTTTTATAATTTTGAATTCTTTCGATGTCACTTAGAATACTGTATACAACTTTTTTTTATATTGAGACCATGTCAAAGAATCAACTGGCATATAAATTATTTTTCACTTTATTTTTTTAAAGATATGGTAACATTAAACTTTCATTTATTTATTTATATTTATATATACTTTATTGTACACCAGAAAATACATTGCGAAAATAAATAAATTTAAAACTATAAAACATATATAAACTATATATCATGTGAGTATCTAAGTTTCATTGATAAGTAGGTACGAGTAAATCATTTTCATTCAAAGCAATCATTCATAATTAAAACTAAGAAAATGTTGAAAAGAAAACTTGTCATATTTTTTTCTTTTTATGGACAAAAATAGTCAGAATATTTTTTTAATTTTTTAGAGAGTGTTCACGTAAATAATCCCGGCTAAGTCGAATTATTTTTGTATGAAAAATTAAAAAAGAAAAACATAATTATGCTAGTTGATTGTTTGTCATGGTCTCATCAAACCCTCCGTATCAAAACGTCTTAAAAGCAATATGGGATTTTAAAAAAAACGTTGTATAGATGTAGGTACATTACACACCTTTTTCTCAACAAGATATCTCTTATCGTCTTATTAAAACTCAACTAAGTACACGTTTCCAATACAACCTGTACTAGCTTAAAGGTTGTCCTATTTACAATTCTAATGTCTGACCGTACTACCCCGGCTAGACTGAAAGCCTGCTAATGTAACCCGATCTGTTCGGACGTGAATGCGTGCGTTTTGGTCACATTACACGAGTCGCTTGGCTATCTGCCTATCATTATTCATTTGCAGGCGTAGCACGGAAGAGTAGACAAAAATGACGTTTCCTGTAGACAGTAGACAGTACGAGACTGCAGCAAAGTAGAAAGAGTCAACTGCACTTTTTCGAAATTCACTCTTTTACATAATTCGACTCAGAATTCTTTGTTTTATCATAGGATTTATCGGTTGTCAGTGTGATTTTGACAGTAAGGATAGAAAACTTTCTTCCGAAATAGTCTACATATAAAAAGACCTAGACAAAGATCGTTAGAAATGAAAGACAAAATGACAGATTATAGAAAGATTTCTACGGTGCGATGTCAAAAATGAAGAAACGAACTGTCACTTTGTATAGAAAAAGCTATGTCTATTCTTCGTAGAGATAGAAAGCGCCATGCTACGCCTGCTGGTGTCGGGTTTCGATGACAGATGAGAGTTTTGATAGCATTGCTTGTACAAATGAACATGCGGCAAAATAATTTAACCAGAGGGCCTGGGATAGGACAGCCACCATAAGTACAAAAACGTTGATCACTTTTGGACTTCACTACATAGTATAAAACAAAGTCGCTTTCTCTGTCCTCTCTGTTCTCTGTTTCTCTGTGTGTTTCTGTGTCTTTCTGTGTCTTTCTGTGTCTGTCTGTATCCCTATGTATGCTTAAATCTTTAAAACTATGCAACGGATTTTGATGCGGTTTTTTTTAATAGATAGAGTGATTGAAGGGGAAGGTTTATATGTATAATAACATCCATTAAATAGTGGAGAAATACTGTTATTTCACCCGTGCGAAGCCGGGGCGGGTCGCTAGTTGTCGATAAAATACATCAAAACGTCGTCATTTTCATCGTTTTATGCTATGGTGGGGAATCCCCGACCGAATACTTCTTGGTTTTTTCAAAATTTGCACTCAGTGCAACCAGTGTCATGTGGGGGCCGTATGACACGAGACATGGACCTACACTGAGCGAGGTGGGATTTCTTTCATATTTTCTTCTGAAAAAACCTAAATAGTTCAAGTGAAAATAACATGTTTAAAAATAACAACTGTCAGCATGGTTTACTACAAAGCCGTCTATCTTTAAAAAAAACAAACAAATAAATCAAAAGTCTCGGGTGACGCGTGGAAATGAAATTCAGGGTAAAAGGTCACCTTTGTAAAACAATGCTAGGCTCGTCTGTTGTCTAGAATAAAATTATAGTACCTAAAGGCTGACAAAAATGTATACTTATTGCTAACTATTCTGTAGTTGGATAGGTTAATGTTATTAACAAAACGGGTTATTTTCTAAACTAAATCCTTACATATTTATAAAAATAAAACAAAGTCCTCCGCCGCGTCTGTCTGTCGTCCTGTTCGCGATAAACTGAAAAACTACTGCACCGATTTTCATGCTGTTTTCACCAATGGATAGAGTGGTTCTCGATGAAGGTTTAAGTATACAATAACCGACATCCACGCGGGCGGAGCTACGGGCATCAGCATCATCAGTCTAAGATAAACTCAGAAAATACATAAATCTGCCTAACTTTTCCCAACTATATTGGGGTCGGCTTCCACTCTAACCGGATGCAGCCAACACCAGTATTTTACATGGAGCGACTACCTATCTGACCTCCACACCCCAGTGACTGGGTAATACGATACGCCTTGGTAAGACTGGTTATCAGACTTTCGGGCTTCTGTCAACCCATAACGACTGTCAAAGATCCACAAATGGCAGCCGGGGCCTTAACGTGCCTTCCGAGGCACGGAGGAGTCTCGGTATGTAAAGATGGTCACCCATATACGGACCAACCCCGGCAAGCGTAGCTTAACCTGATGAATCGACCCGTGCGGCTGTTGTTACTTAGCCACGGGCTCCCCTCGCATCTCAGTATGTAAATAATGAATTGAAAAAGTCACATTCGTACTTGACTGGACGTGAACCCACAACTTTGTGCACGAGAGGCTAGCCATCACGTACATATCCAAAAACCCGTACAAACAGTACACTAACGGCGACAATAAATAATCCACATAACAATATTCGTGATTTTAAAATTCGCTCCAATTTATTTCAGTATCGTGAACGCTGCGACTTTTAATTTATTCTCGGCATATATTTGATAGCAATACATCGGATAAAGTCAGTCGACAACGTGCTCTGGACTAATTGTGAATATCCTGTGATACTCATATTTGGATATTTGGAATTTTTGTTTGAATGTTTTGCACTATTTGGCTTCGACGATGAATGGAATATTTTTTGTTTTTAAAATGGAAATGAAATATGCGACTGTATTCCAGAATGCTACTCATCAGTCCTGACTGCATCATGATTCGCGATTGAAAATTAGTTTTCAGTTCTGATATCTAACAAAAAGGGTATTTACAAGGCAGATGTGAGTGAGTGAGTGTGAGCAGATGCAAAGAAGACGTTATGTTATGAGATCTTTCAGTTAAAATTCAGCATTCAAAATATCGTGTTAAGGCTCTTACATATTGGCGCGAATCGCCGCGCGACGCGACGCCGCCGCATTGTTCGCCGTGAAGTTTTCTCAGAAATTGTTTTGTTAAAATTCGCGTCACGCGGCGAATCGCGTCAGCATGTAAGAGCCTTTATGTTGCGTGACTGTAATGGCGAAACAAACATGTTGAAATCTCTAGTTCCTGTAGTTCATGCATTGACAGAAAATAGAGATTCAAACATGTTTTGTTGTGAATGTTTCGCCAGCGCAAACGCACAGTAAAAACATACAAAACTCCGTAAGATCTTGACAAGAATTTAATTAAAAATGTGAAACTTACGACAGTCTTAAGATTGTCGTACACAATGCCGTAATGTTTTGTTGGCAATTTTATTATTGCTAACACTAATGCATTTACGGTCTAATTTCTCTAGAGTAGTAAGGCACCTATTACGTGTTGAAATGGAAATTCTTGACCATTAGCCGTATCTTGATATAACGTTTTTTCGGTGTATTTCTTCTTGCAATTAAATTATGGAAATGGATTCCTTAATTTTCTGTCGAATTCAGGACGTAATGTTTTATTGGTTACTTAATTATTTATCATGAGATTCGTATTCAGGTACGGTGTATTGTTTCATGTCGGTAATATTAAATTGTACATCAAAGGAATTCAGTCAACATAAAAGTGGTGATTGTACCAAGACATAACATACAATACTTAGCTACCTACTTTAAACAATGCATTTATTAGTAACAATTACCTTAAAAATAAAGAAAACAAAACATATACGACTTATTGACATTCCCGTACTAACCCAACAAGATCTACATTGTGTGTACAAATAATTTTACTTGTGTCTTCAATTATTGTTTGTTCTTTTTAATTTACTTTTTTATTTTTTAATGCACACTTGTTTTTCCAATGTACTTTAGACATTGGCAGAATAGTCGACACTTGCCATTCAATAGAAATAGAATAGACTTATTGACATCATCATCATCATCATCAGCCTATAGCAGTCCACTGCTGGACATAGGCCTCTCCAATTGCACGCCATTCAGCTCGATTCTCGGCAGCTCTCATCCAGTTGCTACCAGCCACCCTGCGAAGATCGTCGCTCCACCTAGCCTGAGGGCGTCCTACCTTACGTTTTCCGATTCGCGGTCTCCACTCAAGAACACGTCTACCCCAGCGGTCATCGGTTCTACGGCTAATATGGCCGGCCCATTGCCACTTAAGCTTGCTTATTCTGTGAGCTATGTCGACAACTTTGGTTCTCTGCCGGATTACCTCATTCCGGATTCTATCTCTCAGAGATACTCCAAGCATAGCACGTTCCATAGCTCGCTGAGCGACCTTGAATTTATGGACCAGCCGTACCGTGAATGTCCACGTTTCGGCTCCATAGGTCATCACAGGCAGGACGCACTGATTGAAGACTTTAGTCTTTAGGCTCTGCGGGATACGCGACGAGAAGACTCGACGGAGCTTCCCAAAAGCTGCCCAGCCCAGCTGAATTCTTCTGTTAGACTAGACTAGACTTATTGACATAGTTATGCAATAGTGATACAGATTTAATAGGTGTTTTCCTCGCCCTGAATGTACCTATCATGTTGTCTGTTAAAAGCTGAGTCATTTTATAGTGTGACGAAACTTCGACTACAGGAATTAATAGGTTCATCTCAATATGTTTACCTACGTCAATGAATTACAAAATATTAAACATTTTCCCCGTAAATTATTTTAAATTCTTCAGCATACTATTTACGTCACTGAATATTATTTATTGTTGTATTTTCCGAGCTGAATTATTCTGACTTAGGTGTTTTCAATTCATAGCTCATTAGGTTCACGTAACGGGAATTAAGGCAAATTTACCTGTTATGCATGTTTAATTTATCATGAAGTTACTATAATTTTAAAAATATCTTCGTACCTACTTCACAACAGTCGAAGTGGACCTAAAAAGTCTTCAAATCGGATATAACACCCGAAATGGAGACGGAAAACTAACGTCAAAATATTTGACAATCCAAGTCTCCTTCATGATAGCAATTGCAATACGCATGCTGGAGAAATTATGCGCTGCAGGCGTAGCATGAGCACCGTTTTTATGACGGAAGAGTAGACAAAAATGACGTTTCCTATAGACAGTAGACAGAACGAGACGGCAGCAAAATAGAAAGAGTCAACTGCACTTTTTACGAAATTAACTCTTTTACATATTCGACTCAGAATTCTTTGTTTTATCATAGGATTTATCGGTTGTCAGTTTGATTTTGATAGTAAGGATAGAAAACTTTCTTCCGAAATAGTCTACATATAAAAAGACCTAGACAAAGATTGTTAGAAATGATAGACAAAATGACAGATTGTAGAAAGATTTCTACGGTGGATGTCAAAAATGAAGAAACGAACTGTCACTGTGTATAGAAAAAGCTATGTCTATTCTTCGTAGAGATAGAAAGCGCCATGCTACGCCTGCTGCTCTAGGGGAGCGAAAATTGCATAGAGAAACACATTCAATTTTAAAATGTTTGACAATCCAAATCTCCTTCATGATAGCGATAGCAACAATTAGTTACGTAACACGCATGCAGGAGCAATTATCCGCCACTAGAGGGGCGCCTAATTCTCTAGAGATGCGCCATACAGTGACATCACATAATAAGTTACGACGAAATCGCATTAGACCGACATCCTGAAAGATTACTAACCCAGGACACTTGGACTTTCTTTGTGATTAGAGAGATTTAATAGTTAGCGAGCTTATGTTTAGTTAAGATTCTTCGTTGAGGAATCTCGCTTGTACAGTAAAACTATTTTCTTAATGTCCCTCGGGAATCATCGCATTTCCGAATACAAAGAAATGATAATTTCTATGTCTATCAATTATTAGATTTATCGTGTATAATAATTTGAATTCAGAACTAAGTACTTTATTGTTGTTTTGTTTTGTGTGATCTATATAGAGCTATAAAACTATTTTCCTTAAACTATTTCCTCCCATTTTTTAAATAAATTACATTAAGTTAAAAGAGTATTAACAACTCTATATACTTCCAAGTCGATTGAGAGCGTCCGGTCTACACCAAGTGCAAAGAGCAACTGATAGAAATCCGACGACTGACGAAACAGGAAGTTTGCCGAGTCATATTAAGCAAAAAGTTTTACTGTACTGTGTTTTTTCTAGGTCCTTTATGGAATTCGCTAAATTGGTAAGTAAGTAAGTACTCGGAAAGCATGTCTAAGCTGTTGGTCCCGGCTGTCATTCTTGGATCTTTGACAGTCGTTACGGTCCGTCAGAATCCCGAAAGTTTGACAAACAGTCTTACCAAGGGGTATTGTATTACCCAAGAACTGGGTAGTGGAGGTCAGATAGGCAGTCGCTCCATGTAAAACACAGGTGTTCAGCTTCTTCCGGTTGGACTGGAAGCCGACCCCAACATAGTTAGAAAACGGCTTGGCAGATTAATAGGCTAATTATGCTAAACAGATTTCAATAATCAAGATCTTGAAAAAATATTAACAAGACTGAGCCTGGCTACCATAAAACTATGCAAAACATGAAAAATACATAGCTTTTAATGGAACTAGGGCTATTATAATAATTAGGCAATAATTATTCTGCTTCGCGAACATAACAAGTTGATAGAAGTTGTAATTATTAAAAATTTAACAATTTTAGACGATTATGCTGTAAGTTAGAAAAGTAGGTTATACTGTGTCAGTCGGGGCCTTACAGCAGTATTATTTTAATAAACTTCAGTGTAGGAAAGAGATGAAGCTCTACAGGACGTATAGCTCCACCTCTTTCCCCCATAAAGTAAGATTAAAATAATACTGCTGTACGCGGTGGTGGTCGCCCCCCCCCCTGTTTAGTTTTTAAACAAACTTCTGACAATTTACTGGGAGAGTAGTAACTTATGTAGGTAATACTTGGGTACTAAAGAAAGAAAGAAAAAGTATTTTTCTGCTGTAATGCCAATAAACGCAGGCATTACAGCAGAAAAATACTTATACAAACAGAAAACAATGACTATAATGCCAAAAGAGCCTCAGCAGACGTAGCATGGCGCTTTCTATCTCTACGAAGAATAGACATAGCTCTTTCTATACAGAGTGACAGTTCGTTTCTTCATTTTTGACATCCACCGTAGATGTCTTTCTACAATGTGTAATTTTTCTTTCATTTGTAACGATCTTTGTCTATGTCTTTTTATATGTAGACTATTTCGGAAGAAAGTTTTCTATCCTTACTGTCAAAATCACACTGACAACCGATAAATCCTATGACAAAACAAAGAATTCTGAGTCGAATTATGTAAAAGAGTGAATTTCGTAAAAAGTGCAGTTGACTCTTTCTACTTTGCTGCCGTCTCGTACTGACTACAGGAAACGTCATTTTTGTCTACTCTTCCGTCGACAAAACGGTGCTCATGCTACGCCTGCTGGTCAGTATAATGTCAGATGACAACACAAGTGTACCAACTTTTCAAATGAATCCCACGAGTGCCGCATACGCTAGAATAATAAACTTACAGGGAAGTGTGTGTCCGTTTTAATGAATTATGAGAATAAATTATAGGTACGGAGAACTCTCTATTGTCCATCAATGATAAATAAAGTAGATTAGAAAATACTGTCACTTAAAAAACATGTTCTATTTTCCTTAGTTCGTGAGTTTAGTAATATTTACAAAATGAAGGTAATTTCCCCATGCATACTAATATTTTCTCACAACCAAACTAAAGCACTAATTTTGAATCACACCACTGACAAACCAATTCCTCGATGAGAAATAATGAGCCTCATAACTCAAAACACTAACCAAATAGTTTGACAAATGCGTCGGAAGCGCATTATTAAACCGGTGATACTGTATCAATTGTGTGACATTTTTAGGTGGTCACTGATCGGTGATCTATTGAAATACATTAATAACAACCCTGTATGAATCACTTGACTCAAGCAGTGGTAAGTGTAGTGGTAGTGGACTTACGAGTTGTGGGTCGTGGGTTCCAACCTAGGCAGGCGCTTTACTTTGTGTAAATAGTTTCTACACTAAATCGGTGAAGGAAAATATCGTGGGGAAGCCAGCATGTCCTAGAAACATACATTTGAAGACATGTGACATCTATCAACTCGCATTAGGCCTGCGTAGTGGCTAACAGCCCACTCCCTCTCGAAGAGAGGAGGCCTGTGTCCCAGTATCCCGAACATTATAGGCTGATTATAATGTATCAATTGGGGTCGGTCCAGGGTGAACGCGGAAACGAATGAATAAATCTAATTTTGAATCAAACCACTAACAAACCACCTCTATTACAAATAATGAGCCAAACAACCAATCATAACCCAAAACGATTATCAAATAGTTTGACAAATGCGACGGAAGCGCATTAATAAACCGGTGACACTGCATCAATAAGTGGGTCACTTTTAGTTGGTCACTGATCGCTGGACTATTCATATACCTACATTAATTATGGTCCTACATGAATCAATTGGGGTCGGTCCCGGGTGAGCGCGGAATCGAATGAATTAGCATTTAATTTAGGTCCCGAGGTGAAGATAATGGTGCCGATTCTGTTGTTCACAAACTAAACTAAATTTAAGTTCAGTGCATCTTTTTCTTTCTATTTCTTAAGAAATTAATTTTAGTTTAGTCCTGTCATATTAATCACCGCCTGACGTAAATTGACGTAATTTTAGTAGGCAAGTTTTTAATCACGTCTAAACATGTATGGAGTAGTGACAGGCACTGATTAATTTGACAGGACAAAACAAAGATTTGTCTTCTGTCCTTTTCTTAATGAAATAGAAAGAAAAAGATGCACTGAACTTAAGTTTAGTTTATGAACAGCAGAATCAGCACCAATGTCTCAATGCGCAGTGGCTCGGCAACAGTTGTTAAACCATTGCGCCAAGGTAACCCGCGAAATTCAAATTTCCTTACGTATTTTGCAATTTGCAAGTCATGTCAAATTGTATGTTGATTAAAATATGATTCGCAGTCGTATCAAATATTTATTTATAGAATCATAATCATATAGGCAATTCTTGCTACATATTCTAACCAAATATCAATACCTTCTAAAAAGTATAACAGCAATAACTGGAACCCCATCTTTAGCTAATCATAAATTACATACATACCATTAATCGAACGTGTATTATAATTATATGATAGTAACATAGACTGATATCTTATTAAATATGGTCCCAAAGCGGTGTCGCGAAATAGTCTAGTTGGTTTAATTTAAGCTCAACGGCATTTTCTAAGCTATTCTAAAAGAAAAACAATGGGCTGTTGGTTTGGTAATTTGAAAATTACGTTGTAATGAATCTCCGAATCAAAGATCTTTTCAAGTTTGCAGTGTGTGTTTTTTTAAAGTGCGCATAGTTCCTAGATTCTGAGTTGACATTACTAACATCGGTGAAAGAAACAATCGCGAGGAAACCCGGACTTATACTAATGTTCACTAGCTGCGCCCCACGCTTTCACCCGCATAAATCTCGATCCCTTAGGAATATCGGGGTAAAATTATCCTATGTCCTAATCCAGGTCATGGTCTACCCATGTGTAAAATTTCATTCAAATCCGTTCACCAGTTTTAGCGTGAAAGCGTAATCAAACAAACTCACTTTCGCATATATTAGTTACTAGCTGCACCCCGCGGTTTCACCCGCGTCTCTGGGCGGAGCGTGTCAGACTCTGACTAAAACCCACCCGTGTTCCATCAGTTGCCTGTAAGTTGCCAGAGGCCACGGTATTTCGGACTTTCCCGCGACCCCGGCAGGCGCGGTGTTGCCTACGTTTGCGATTTGCAACCCGTCAACATAAACTGTAGACCCTAAAACTAACAATTAAATTCCCCAACAAATTGATGAGTTACGGTGGAAATTCCAGGCCGACTCTCTGACATCAGCCTAGTCTGAGTATACAGGATATAAACCAGTTTTAAATCTGAATGTAACCAGTACAGATACAGTTAACTTAATTAATAAAAAGATTGAACTTTGATACGGACATACACGGATGGATGGACAGTTTTTTTAAATTATGCTTGGTAGGTAAATATGTTAACTTTAGATACTTATATTCTTTCCAAACCGAAATCGAAACAGGTAATTATAATCATTAGGTAAGTATAGGGTATTTTTATACAATACAGACCTACCTTAGATATAATTGTGTAGGTAATTTAATCGCTTTTTAAGGCTCTTACATACTGGCGCGATTCGCCGCGCGACGCGAATTTTAACAAAACAATTTCTGAGAAAACTTCACGGCGAACAATGCGGCGGTGTCGCGTCGCGCGGCGAATCGCGTTAATATGTAAGAGCCTTTAGGAGCTAATAATTTTCTTATTTGTAACTTTTTACTATTTACCTATAGGTACTTATTTTATTTCTGAATCAATGAAAGTAAATGTAAAAAAAAAAACAATACAATCGACCTCGTCATAATTACCGATTTCCTCCGATGGTATCGATAAGTTTGCATATTCGATTCGATATCGAGAGAACAATGCGAAGATTCTCGTTATCGGTACTAGTCCAGTTTCGACACAACCTGACTGCCTCACTTCCTGGTTTAGTCGATATGGCAATACACTTTCAGAACAATAGGTACCTAAGTCAAGTTAAAGATATAAACGACAAAGATAGGCAGTCTCGTCGAAAAAAAAAACAACCAACTTCCAAAAAAACACTCAAAAAGTTAAAAATAACTTTAATTTCGGAAGTCGGTGTCTTTGCTTTTCAATTTTTGTTTTTTGCCACCGACTTCCGAAATTAAAAATTCACTTTTTTGTTGTGGTACCTTCCCCACACAAATTCGAATAAGTACCAGTACCTGCTATGTAAATAACAGTGACGGAGTCAAATTAAATATCGTCTACATAGAATAAGTGGGAAAAATACGTAATTATTAAAGCTAACTCAAAAACTACGCAAGCAAAGATAATAACATTTATATGCATCGAGATATAAGTACTAACGTACTAGAGAAGCTACGTCAAATAACTGAATTGTCCTATTCTTCGTATTGAATCTTTAGTTCGCTGCAGCGCTAAAATAATAACAATTCGTCTAAACCGTACCTAATTTACCACAGTGCTAGATTTGGTGCGGAAGTGTATTTATTCTCGGCAAAAAGGTCTTAAGCGCCATGTAAATCACGGCACTACGCGTTTTCTTCGACAAACTGCGGCGCGATCGCCGCAGTTGAACGAGACAAAGTAGGAATTTACGGTGTCTTCTCTAGTACGTTAGTACTTATATCTCGATGTTTATATGGGACCACCTCTGAAGCATGACCTACCAAACAAAAAAAGATCGGTTCATAATTGGCGGAGTAATCGCGTAAAAATAGGCTCCAACTGTTAGCCGCTAAATTAACGCACACGAGAAAAGCACAATGACGTGTCGCGAGTGTAAGACTTAGCTGTCACGCACAGCAGCGTAACAAAGTTGGCTTATTTAAATTGTTTTAGTTCTTCTCCACCAACCAGCACAGGCCCGCGTGGGTTACGGCCCTATTCTTCTCGCTGAAAGGAGACAAACCAAGCGTCTAGTCCCAGTATCGAGAACATTATATGCTGATTACGAAAGAAATAAACAAAGAAAAAAAAAACCTTAATATACCTTCTTAATAATTGCAATAACCACTGAGACAATTATCTAATGAGGTAAAGATGTAGCTGTAGCCTACGCGTGATTACAGGTGTACAGGTGAATGGAGTTGTTTTCATCTTTTAGTAAAAACTAGAACAAAATGTGAGGGCCTATGATTTTCCAATAACCCTATGCTTTGCTAAGTAGGAACATCTTCATTTAATTTGCATTCAATTACGAATACATGCGCCCTTTTGTAGAAACATATTTTATTTCCGAGAAACCAGCAGATAAGTTCGCGGAACTAGAAAATGCGTTGGAACTCGACGAAGCGGTTGGTTATCGTGCGCGTGGATTTGATTCTCGCACGGGACAAATGTAGGTACCGACCGTAAAGTTGCTGTGGGTTTGGATTTAGTTTTGTTATTTGTACATGAGAAATTACTAGTGCGTGCATCTTTTACATAAAAGAAAAAAAAAATTGTACAAAATATAACACTAATACATCGAGATATAAGTACTAACGTACTAGAGAAGACACCGTAAATTCCTACTTTGTCTCGTTCAACTGCGGCGATCGCGCCGCAGTTTGTCGAAGAAAACGCGTAAGTGCCGTGATTTACATGGCGCTTAAGACCTTTTTGCCGAGAATAAATACATTTCCGCAGCAAATCTAGCACTGTGGTAAATTAGGTACGGTTTAGACGAATTGTTATTATTTTAGCGCTGCAGCGAACTAAAGATTCAATACGAAGAATAGGACAATTCAGTTATTTGACGTAGCTTCTCTAGTACGTTAGTACTTATATCTCGATGCACTAATAGTATTTATTCTCCTCACCATTTTCAAAAATAGAACGTTTTCAAACGAAACTTTCGTGGCAAACACGTTCTATTTTGAAAATGGTAAACAGTTCAAAGTTCAAACACATTTATTTCAAAAACAGAATGCACAATTTTGTTGACAGTTTCAAGAAAGCGTAGATGGCGTGAGCTAGTTTCACCTAATCAATTATCTCCGCTGATAAGGTTTTCTAAGAAAAAATAAGTAAATGAATGCGGAGGTAAGTCCGCACTCGTTCGTCTTTCTGTGAGACTCTCACACAATGTGCAAATACGTTGGCTTAGCAGGAATTAGTGAGTTCCTATCCCGTCCTATTAGTTAGGGCTGCCAATCACGAGATAGAGAATAATAATATTATTAGTAAAGAGTTTCGTCGAAAACATTATTTGGGAACTGTATGGCTGGTTTAAAAAAAATCTGAGGCAAATTTCAAAAGTTGCCTCGGATTTTGACTTACCGAAATCTAAAAGAATTAAATGAAAACTTAGTTTTGTTTACTAATTTAAAAATATACACTGAAAATGACAAATGTTTCCGTGTAATGGCATCAGATGATTAGACCATACCAGTCTTGACTCTGCACTAATTAGATAATTTCTAAAATGTCTTGATCGTGAAGCAAGTAATAGCAAAGAAACCTGGGGTAGTATTATAAAGTATTAATGCCATCATTGATGACCTATATGTTTTATGGTTTAAAATGCATGGTGTGTTAATTATTAAAATACTTACATTATTTATTTATTAGTCACAGTATAATATGTATTATTTACAAACATCCCAAATTGAGAATAATTGATCACGGACACTGATAAACATAACCACAGACACAAAACAATATTTTCGTAATGAAATGTCAAACGCACCCAGTGTTGTTATACACCAAAATGCGTGGAATTTCATAGACTAAATGCATGGACACAGAAAGTACTACGTGATTCAGATAAAAAATCGACTAAAATTTAATCATTTAAAATAACTACCCGCTTGTGACGGTTGGGAACTAGAGGTCCCAGGTGCATTTTACTTTACAACCCCGGGACAACGTATGTCCCGGAGTGCAGCTGAGCGGTTATCTAACTCCGATTCTCTCTCACAATGGAAAAATGGTGGCATTAATACTTCATAATACGGCACCTGGACTTTAGAACAACAACAACCACAACACAGCTTGCATGTTGGTATTTTCATTAAAAAAAATCAAGCTTTGATCATCTTGCTAGTTTGCAAGCGTTCCTTCTGTTTATAAGAAGAAGTCTATCTAACCCTGCAGAGGGACAACTACATGCAGATTTTATTTTAATAAATAAACTCAAAATATTCATTTCAGTTAAACCCTTTACGGTCAGTCAGAAAGATGAAGTTAGTTGCCCATTCGAAAGCGTATAGTAGAACGGGCAAGAAACTCCTTGGGCACTCTTTTAAATCAAAATTTTAATATCAAGTTTGACAACCCTAGCAAGATTATCGTTGCTCGCAACACCTTGCGAATCGGAAGCATTTATTCATGCAGACACAATCTGTATCCGATCAGAATCAGCGTCTAACTGAGATGTCTACCCGGAAATACATTTATTATGTGTCGTTCGCAATCAAGTAATAACCAGTGGAGAATTGGAAAATCCTGTTTGTGAGTGTGTTTCGACTCTTCATATCGCAGTTCACTGCTGGACATAGGCTTCTCCCAGGCTGCTACAACATTCTGTTCTCCGCTTTCCGCATACAGTCTGTCCCAGCCACCCTGGTCGGTCCTTCTAGCTGGGGGGCGTCCCACACTACGTTTTCCGATACGCAGTCTCCACTCTAGGACTCGTCTGCTCCACCGGCTATCGGTCTTTCGACAAACATGGCCAGCCCACTGCCACTTCAGCTTGCTTAATCTCCAATATTAATATAGTTAATTGATTCAGGCGTGAATTTTCGGAAACTCATTATAAAAAATAGAATAGACGTAGATATATATTTAGTGTGGCCACGTCGTGTTCGGGTTCGCGACAAGTCAATCGTCATCCCGAGGATGCCTCGTTGAGAGGTGAAACAGGTGTCGATTTCTTACAGGATTTTTTATGACTCTTTAGGAATAGGTAACACTAAATATATCTACGTCTATTGTATTTTACTCTGCAAGCTATGTAACTGGTAACTCCGGTTCTTTTCCCGATAATTGAGTTGAGAGACTTGGTTTGTTACGTTTTTCTGCTAAACTACTGAACTGATTTTATAGCGAAATTGGCAGAAGGTAAAATGGGAATTTAAAAACAAAATTGGGAACTTTTTGTACGAAACATTTGTAACTATGTTTAAACGCATCCGGAAACGCGAAGAACAGCTAATTAAAAATATTTTTGAATGATGTAACGAGCATCTGTGCCAATTGATTCAAGCTACTGAAAGAAGAAAGGATTATTTACAACTGTTGCAATTCGTTTTAAAAACAATTTCTACTGTAGTAAATGAAACAATAGAATTACATAATGATAAATAAGTAAACCAATTGTGATTTCAATAAATTAAAATGTTTTTGAAAAGTCATTGTTTTAGTTTTTTCAATCGTACGCACGCATTGAATAACTGTAACAAAACATTCCTTATGAATCATAATACCTTTCATCATCATTAGATAAAAATGTTTATATCTAGCTATTGCCAGCGACTTCGTCTGCGATCCAGGATGAAAAGTAGCCTATGGTCTCTCCAGGTTTTGGTCTACCCTTGTGCCAAATTTCATCCAAATCCGTTCAGCTGTTTTAGCGTGAAACGGAAGAATAGACAAAATAACAGATTCACAGTCACAGTCTGTCATTTTGTATATTCTTCCGTCGACAAAACCCGTTTCTATTGTGGTCATCTACCCCTGCAGATAATTATGAATCCCTACATACAGAGTAACATACATACGATCTAAACCCCTTTAATAAAATCTATAATTTCACCCTTATTTCCCAGTTCCAAGCCAGGTGTGTTCCACCGCACTATAAAATTATAATGAACGCGAACCATAGACGATTGCATGTCGTCTATTTTCCTTATATAAATGCTTGTCCGAGGTTCAGAGGCAGGTCATTTGGAGTCGCATATAATATTTAGAAGGCAGTCGGCATCTGTGTCGATACATAATGCAAAGGCGATGCCACCTGGCCGCTATCGATTGATATAAGTAACTATTTCATTGTTTGTTTGTCTGGGAGAAACAATGGAGTTTTTTTTTAATAATTTCGAAGAAGTCTCGCTTTGTTGCGGTTTGTGTTTGAAATGAGGATATCCTTAAGTTTTTTCAGTGTAGAAATGGAAAAACCAGAATATACGGTTATGTGCCGAGAATGGATTTAGTCGAACTTAAAATAATTTCCATTTCGATTTTCTAAACATATTAATGGACTCTCTAATGTAATAAATGTGCCTATTTTTGTGATTTTCAAATAATTACCATTTTGGTGTTCTAAAAATACGAAATACCCAAGTGACTGCGACCAACTTGGATGTAGCGCTCACCGGCCGCTACGGCGGCACAGCTCGCTTCGCTCGCTCGGCTCGCGCGCGTTTTGTCAAAGTTCTAACCTAACCCATTTGGTTGGGTTAGGTGACCTAAAAGATAAAAAAACAAAACATTTAAAAGGCTCATCTATGCTAAAAAACGATTATTATAAGAAGATCGATAAGTTTTTAGAAGATCAATTAAATTTTTTCCATTAAAGGCTCTTACATACAGGGGCGATTCGTCGCGCGACGCGACGCCGCCGCATTGTTCGCCGTGTAGGTTTCTAAGAAATTGTTTTGTTAAAATTCGCGTCGAGCGGCGAATCGCGCCAGTATGTAAGAGCCTTTAGAATCAGATTGGTAACCAAAGTAGCAATCGATCCTGATCGTTAACGACGTTTTTGTCGTAGTAAACATCTCGTAGTTTATCATGCATGATAATGATATATAATCATAGTATGACATCAATTACGACTGAACATCCAAATAATGACCGCACTAGATAGACAATAGACATAGAACATTGTTCAATATGTACCAACCGTAGAACGTAACTGTGGCGAACCTTCTCCAAGATCATCATTATGACCTATTCCCATAACCGTATCCCAATTTATTATTTTGGGTCGTCACAAAATTGTCTTTTTCATCCATACTTCTCTATTAGTCGTCATCTCGGTAGTCACTCCCTTTCTAGCCATATCATCTTTCACACAGTCCATCCATCGTTTCTTATAGCCATCCACATTCATACTCAAAACCTTTTCTATAAGAGAAGGTTTTGAGTTCCTTCTCCAAGATATTGTTAAGAAATGGCATCACAGCGGGCGCTATCAGAATAGCTGCGAGATGGTAATTATTTTTTTAAATATCGCAGCATATACTTAGATAGGATCCTTTTCGGCCTCCCACAGTCGTTATTATTATTATTTTTAACCGAATTCTTCAAAACGGAGGAGGTTCTCAATTCGTCTGTATGCTTTTTTATTCGAAATTTATTTTTAGAATTAGATGCTCCTTGTTTAGTTTTTATTACTCTTTGCATATCATGAGCGTGTCCCAAATAAAAAAAATCTTCCTTTCTTTATTTAAATGTCTTGGAACCAATGGCTTTAATGTAAATATTATCCTCTTTGACGGTCCATCATAAAGGACATTATTATTATCCATGATATTAGCAGTATATCAGTGCTAATGTAAACATCGTTTATTTATTCAGGTAACGATTATAAAATTATTGTAACACAACGATGTGATAATTCAGTTAATACGAGGTAATAGTGCGGAACTAAAGCAGTTTTCATGTCGATAGAATTTAGCACACGACTGTCAATACGATACGATACGATACGATACGATGCAGATTCACTTTCTGTGACAGGAAGGAAACTGGATATTATAGGTTTAAAAAAAATCATGGATTTTTTTTGTCAAATACGAAATTAATAAGATAGATCTTTAGCAATCTTTATAATTTGTAAAGGTAGGTTTTGAAATAAAAATAGTTTTGAGACGACATGAATAGCTTAAAATATTACCTAAAACTAGGTTACAAAGTACTCGTATTATTTGTCAGTGAGCCCCCGAACCTGACAGTTAAGTCTGTATCTCAGTCTCATGGTACGAATTCCAGAGTGGACACTAGAGAGGTAATTTCAGGTGAGGAATGGTATGTGTGTGTGGAGAGTGTGGTGTGGTGTGTGTGACTGTGTGTGTATGCGTGTTTGTTCCCATTGGACTTCGTTTGAAAAAGGGTCAAGGTATTTGGATTATATCAAGTGTTCCAAGTCATCTAAGTAGTGTTAGATTACCTTCTTGACAATAAATCCATCTCAATGATTGTAAAACCAAACTGTAGATTAAATCAACGGTTTTTTTCTTTACATGCATTCTTAACATGCGCTCAAGCATGGCATAGTATGCAAGTATGCATGTCAGTGGATAAGCGTCTATCACGATAGTTTCGACGCATTATTGGGTTGCTAAAAGTTAAATGCCGTTCAAACGTCAAAAATGTATGGTAAAACAGTAGCTAATCATTACTAAACTTTAAGGAACATTTGTAAATAAACCCCCAATGTTAAAAACCGCATTTACTAAGAAAATATGAACATCTATAGAAATAACAATGTTAGAACTTATTGATGACAAAGAATGAAATATTGAGAATAAGATTTAATTGGCTTACTCAGACCCGACCAGTTGATCCCTATTCTCCGAATATTATATGAATATCGGTAGTTCAAAGAAAGACTTATAATATACACGAGCGACACGAGATGCTTCCCACGGGTGAAAACAATTGATGTGGTGATGGTGACATGCCAAAATATCGAAATTTCTGTGTCTTCTATAACCAATTTAAATATGAATTTTTACACATACATAAAATTAAAATTTACACATAAACCTTTCGGACTAAATTCTCTAAATTTATGGTAAAAATCTCATTAATATCCATTGTGTAGTTTAGAAGAAATATCTGTCACAAATTAACAAAAAATATGTTTGATAATAGCGTCAGGTCGATAGCGTAAAATAACACAATGAATATTATTGAATTATCAAACTGAATATCATTAAATTTGCAAGTGTTTTACGCAAATATCCAACGGGGCAGCATTAGACTAATCATACAATAATACTCATCAACTAATGACTAGCTATCTAAAAATAACACAAAGATATAATTAAATCTTCTGAAGTGTTTTTGTCGGATTTCCCCAGTTTTCATCCCGAAGGTAAATCTAGTTGGAAGTTAACCAAACATTTAACGTAGTATGAAATCTCGTATATTAATTTTAATCGGAAACACGTAAATATTGGCACATGAATCGGATATTTTCCTCATTAAACGCAACACTAAAGTGTGAGTCAGGATTGAGGAAACACCTTTTAAATATTGTGTAATTGTGTTAATCAAATCAAAATGTAATTTACATTTGTTTTAAACTGTAAATACCGGTTGATGAATGAATTTTTTAGATGTATAGCAATTCAAAAACTTGACTTTTTTGTAGTTAAGGAAAGAGTGATTACAGAAACGTTTTGGGTTCAAAAGTTTTCAAATAATCGCTTAGAATAACACTAGGATTTTATTTAACCACCATATTCATTATTAAGTAATAAGCCAACATGAAAACGGCAGCTACGCGGCTGTAGGATATGAGAGCAAATGTTTTGGAGCAAATTGGGATATGCCTATATCCGGCAATGACCTGCTATAGGCTTAGTTGATTGATCGACCTATAATTTTATGGTTTACGGCTTTACGACTAACACTAGGCTAACTGATCTTTAATGACAAACAGAAATGCAGTAACAGGCACAGGCTGCAGCTGTCTATATAAATCTCTTCCAAAACCCATAAATTTTTACAAAACTCAAAGAAAAAGAAACAAGTGCAGCCACAGCAAAAGCTATACGAATAATTACTACAATGATAGGGCATCGTTAGGTGAATGCAATTTGTAGTGACACGGAACGAACGAACTGGGTCAGCGGACGTCTGTCGATGAAATCCGTCGAGTAGGTACCTATAAAATATCGATAGCGCGTGTCCCATCACTTTTATTTTGATTGCGTTTAAACTGATTTTGTAAGAATGATTTTGAATAGGTGTTAAAAAAAATATTTTAAAAACTTTAAGAGGTGCTTTATACCCGATCGAAATGAATTACTTTTACTATCGGACCAAGTTCGAAATCGCGAAAAAAAAAAGGCTGTATTAAACTTTAGTAAGGATCAGCTGATTTTAAATGACCACCAAGCCCGGGATAATGCACATACTCGTAAAAACCATGTATAGCAAAGTGCATGGTACCAGGTGGTCCAGTGGTAAGTAACGTCCCCGAAATTGGAGTTGTAGGTCATGGGATCGAACCCAGTCGGGTTTTAAATAGTGTAAAAAATTTCATCACCTGCTCTCTAAACGGTGAAGAAATACATCGTGAGGAAACCGACATGGCCTAGAATCAAAAATTTAAAGGCTAGGTTATCAACCAACCCGCACTAGGCCTGTGTGGTAGATTACAGCCCACTTTCTCTCGAAGAGAGGAGGCCTGTGTCCCAGCAGTGGGAATATTATAGGCTTATTATGCTTATGGCAAAGGGTTTGGTGATCGTAGAATGTGGTTTTTCCCATAGGATATTCAAATAACAAAATGAAATGAATTGAAATTGTTTATTCTATAAATAGGAAAATTGGAATCACTTTTACACGTCATATTAAAAAATATTAAAAATAAGCTAGATAAGGTCGGCGTTTCCTATCTGACTACTCTGAGAAGAAAGGCCGAAAAAAACTCAGAGGTCGCAGTCTCTTTTAAAGTCCAGACATAATCTTGGTCAGGCCATATGAGGACCATGTAGATTAGCGTCTGAAATGGTCTTTTCAGGAAAGAACCACAACGATTTGAGTGGACCTGTCCAGTCAGTGCAAGCAATTGTCAGTAATAGTGGAGCTTATTGTAGAACATTGGCATACATTGGGATGGCTGTCAACCTTATCGCGTACTTGGTTTCAGAAGGCCATTCTAAATAGTGACTTATTCAGCTGAATTTCAGTTGGTCTGAAAAAATAAAGAACAGTGATCGAAAGAAAAATTATACTTCAAGGTCGTTGTAATAAAGAAAATTATAATTTGGTACGTATTCAGTCTTATCAGTCATTTGAAAACACGGTGGCTACTTCTGGTGAGTCACCGATAGTGGTAGGTAATAAAAATCCCATCTCTGAAATAAGAGGCATTCATCTAATCAATGTTGGCGTTAGAAAGAGACGGCACAACGCCAACATTTGTTCAAACGTTTGACAAATTGACTACACTCTCCCTTTACAGACGCTCCGTAGTTTGTGCAAGCATCGTCGTTAATTATTGTTTCCATTGAACGTTTTGTTTTGAAAAAGTATCGAAAATAATGGTTTTGAAACAAATCGACGCTTAGTTTCCTCGTTTCGAATGGAGAGTCGGGTTTGATATACACACGGGGCTTTCCAAGAAGTCAAGAACGCGCACATAACCGTGGCCAACGTTCGCTGATTCACTCACACTCGTGCGCAGCTTGCAACTGTCAGCGCGCGCACAACTGCGCAGTGCCCACTGCGCGTTCCTCCGTTGATGGTCTAGAAAACGTTTTATTACTCGTTTTTATTCGTTTAAACTGTTTTTAGTATCTGTTTTATTGGATTTTCTTGCATTTTAACTTTAGGTAAGTGTTTTTGACTTGTATTTTAGTAATTTGTTCGATTTTTGAACGTTGTTTAGTGGAAATGGTGTTTCAGCTGCTATAATTTTTAATGGCTAATTCCTGTGGTATCGTGTTTCGTGTCTAATGTCACTTGCAGAGAGTGTTTTTTTGTCCTTCTGCTAAATAAGGTAGTTATAGTAGTGCTGTTCTTTCAATTTACAAAATTTATACGGTCTCCATTCGATACGGTTGGATTTGTTTTGGTACCCGGCATTTTAATTAAGGAAATGTCAAATCATATCGTTATGTCAAAACATAATTGTTGATATAATGAAACTGTAGAAAACGTTTATGAATTAAACAGGAATTGAATAGTTGTATATGTGATTAGTTAGCGGTATCTACATAAATAACGGTTTCATAATGACTAAATTAGTGTATTTAGAATTGATCAATTTAGTGATAACTTGCTAATGATGTAGGTAATTCACGTTATAAATCATAGAGTAGGTAAGAATAGAATTAACATAATTTTTATGTTACATACTACAAACTTAGATTTAACAAAACGTCAAATTTTGTGAAATAATGTCGAATTAACAATACTTACTTGGTATAATTTTTACCCGTGAGAACCTGTAATTGGCTGCATGTTTTATATTATAATTGTTATCCATCTGATATTAGTTGTTGGTTCTTCTATAAATAAATAATTAACATAATATAACGCCATGCCTGTATTCCCCGAAAGGTAAGGCAGAGATGTACTCTACTGTAAGTACCCCACATTTCGCCAGTTCGATACGTTGTTGTTGTGTTTTGTTGTTATAGTATATAGTATAGATAAATCCTAACTAATCCTAAATTATATATATATTACATATATATATTGAATAATAATTATTGTAAATGCGAACGTGAGTTTGTTACGCTTTCACGCTAAAACGGCTGAATGGATTTGGATGAAATTTGGCACATTGGTAGACTATGACCTGGAGAAGGACATAAGCACTTTTCATCCTGGATCGCAGACGAAGTCGCAGGCAATACCTAGTATTTGATCAAACTAAATGAACAAGAACCTAATCATTACATTGGCAAGAAATTTCACGACCAAATTGGCCTTCGGGAACTTAATTTAACACGCATTAGCGTATTTCATTAAAAATTAAAATGTATAAGTAAAACCTTTTTCCCACAATAAACAAAGAATTCATAGAATTATTATTAACAATGGAGTTTGTAAAAACCCGTGGTTATTGACGCAATGCAAAAAAAAACAATATTCCTGTTTGAAGTAAATACAAGAAAATGGTTTGTTATTTAGGCTAATAATACACGGTGGCTTTCGCACGAAATTGACTAAATTTCACTTAAATCCTAACACTAAAATTAACTTAGTCATACTAAGGATATTTTAATATTATAATAAGTGTATGCTGTTTTCTAAGCTTATTAAACGCAGAACTCATATTTTTAATTAAAAATCAATATAAACCAAAATTATTGCTTGTTCAACACCTTGGCTTGACAGTGACTTTGAAATAATTAAACTACGGCCGCTCGGTAACTAAACGTTGTATTACTGATTCTAATGCTTATAATTCCGTAAATCCATATTAGTTACGGTCGCGTATCATATTTTAATCAACATACAACCTGATATTGACCTGCAAATTGCAAATGAATTCCGCAGACTACCCTGGAGCTTTTGCCTTAAACTATTGTGTGTATTATAGGTACACCTCTACCCAGTCTTTCAATGAAACAACGCGTGATGTTATGACGTTATAATGCATACAAAAAAAAATATTATGATTTTGGTCGTTAACTGTCAAGAGATAAAGCTATTTTTAGTTCCGTAATCAACAGAGGATTCCGGCCTCAACAAAACGAACATTCTATTCTATTTTTTATTATGGCAAGCAAAGCCGATGTCGACCATTCTGCCAATGTCTAAAGTGAGTTGGAAAAGAAAGTGTATCGAGATAAAAAAAATAATTAAAAAAAAAAACTTCGAACGATAAAACGAACATTATATTTACACAGTAAAATCACAGCTATAATGCACATAATCAAGGTATATTCATAATAAGACCCAGACTGTCAACCTTTATTGGTTGAATACGAGGCTTTTGGCTAACTTGAATTTATGTGTTGTCTTTTTATTTTTTATTTTAAATTGTTGGAATGTGCGTTTTGATTGTGCAGATTAAAAAAAAAATTCTTTCTTTTTTTCTTTATTTATAATTTTAATAAAATTGTAACGAAGAATTTTTCGTTCGTTTGTCTGTTTGGCTGAATGTATGTTTCGGATTAACGCAAAAATGGCCGAACGGATTTGGGTAAAATTTGGTACACGGATAGTTTATAACCTGGAGGAACACATAGGGTACTTTTAATCCTGGTTGTACGTTCCCGTGGGATATATTCCGACATCTATGCTAGTATTATTATGTCATTATATCCAAACTTGTATTATTAACGATTTGTTAAAAAACAGAAAGGTAATGAGTGCCGTATATAGTTTAATACCCTTTTACGACACAAACATTAATATTCCGTAAGTTATTAATTTCGTCAGAAATAAAAACCATGCAAAAATCTAGAATACAGAAATAAAATAGAGACCAGTTTCAATAACAAAATATGTCAGACATTGTCTATTTACCATTATATTGATTGACACTGCAGTATCTCTGATTACGGAAATACTTTGTTTATTTTTACAAAATAATAACTGTCGACATAAATATAAAATGTTGTGCAACCCTGTTTTTTTTTTCTTTTGATATCTGATACAGTTGTTGTCAACATTTCTTTAAAAATATTCATCTCAATTTTCCGTAAAATGAAACCGTTATCGTTTTTAATTATTTTCTGCGTCACTACTACTTTTTTAGTTTTCCGTATCCAAAGGGTGCCAAACGGAACCTTATTACTAAGCCTCCGCTGTCAGTTTCTCTGTCAGCGGGCTGTATCTCATTAACCTTATAGGTAGACACTTAAAAATTTCATACATTGTGTACCTATTTCTATTGCCGCTTTAACAAAAAATAATGAAAACAAAATAAAGTTAAAAATTAAAGAGGATATACAGTATGTTAACTAACAAAGGGCGTTCCCGTTAACCTGCAATAGTATAGCGTGTATACATGCTAAAAAAAATATAACAACACAAAAAAAAAAAAAAATTGTGTCGTGAAATGTTCACAAAACGATTAAATTTAAACGTAAAAGAAACACTCTGTACACGCACACTTGTATTTCAACGTAGAAAAGCAAGTGTGACAAGTGGGCGTGTACAGAGAGTTTATTTTCCGTAACAATTTAATATTTTTTGTGAATATTTTACTATACAAAAACAAAAAAAAAACATTTTTTTTTAATAGTAATATTTTTTTTTGCATGTATAGACGCTATACTCTTGCAGGTTAACGGGAACGCCCTTTGTTAGTTAACATACTGTATACAAGAAACGTGTTAAAAGAAATATTATGTTGTGTTAAATATTGTACGGTGGTACGGAACCCTTAGTGTAAGACTGGCCGCTTTTTATGGCCTGCTGTGTCCCATTGCTGGGTAAATGTCATAATTACCTACCTACGTACATATTGATTACTTACACAAATTTTATCATTGTCAATATTAATATATTTGACCACCTGTTCACACAAAAAAAACATTTGTTTACAAAGATTATGAATTTAGAATCGATAAGGAAAATGATATATGTTTACATTCAACCTGATAAGACGGTATTTTCCTTATGACACACTTTGACGTCATATCAATGAAACCGCGAATGGTTTTACGCAAAAACTCGTCACCATCATACCAACAGGTATAAGGAAAAGACTAAAATAAACTAAAAGTTACTTGAATGGTTCAGTTTGAACCGACGATGGCCTTCGAGTTTATATCTAGCAAAATCAAAACTGACCGTGTGGCATCGCCCTAACGGATTGAGGAAAAATATTTAGAAAAAGATGCTCGCGTAATACCTACTTTTACGTGAATCGATCTTATACCTACTACCAGTTTAAAATAAACAATAGTTAATATTAGGATCTTTTCTAAATCTTTTTTTAATACATACCATCACGCCTGCACTCCCCCAAGGGTTAGGCAGAGGTGTAGGTACCTACCTCATTTCGCCAGGTATGGTCAAGTCCCATGTAATAGGGGGCGAGCCTATTGCCATCAACACAAATCCAGACTCCGGGCTGCTACTGAGGAAATCCAATTGTAAAATCCCAATAACACTTTGCCCGACCCGTGAATTGAACCCAGGAAGGACCTCATTCCTCAGCGCCTGCGACCACTAAGCCAACTTTACTAATCCCAACTTAATATTATAAATGCGAAAATGAGCCTTATTTGTTTTTTGTTTGTTTGTTACGCTTTCACGCTAAAACGGCTGAACTGATTTAGATTGGCACATGGTTAGACCATGTCCTGGATGGACATATAATAGTTTTTATCCTGATTTTCCCACGGGATCGAGACTTACGCGGGTGAAACCACGTGACCCAGCTAATATAATATAAAAACCTACAAAATATATAATGAAACAGTACCTATATATTGGACTTTAGATCATAATGAAACCACAAAAACTATGGTATGTTTTGACAAGTGACGAGCGTAACTATGAGTAACTTAGAATAACAAGAATTACTATAATTTCAAATGTACTATTATAATTATTATGCAGGTAGTGTATTAAAAGATAATAATTAAATAATCTTAATCATAATACTTATGACAAGTGGACATATTTGTAGGACAGACTTTACGTAGCCTACAACATAATTTATTAAACACCGATTTTTTCCATTCTAGTGTTGCCATGACACCTAAAGAGGGTCGCTGCTGCGGTATCAACCTCCGTCCATTATGTTTCCTGATCGGATACCTGCATTTGGTAAGTACGGAAGCTTAACATTTCATAACCTTTAGCAAAAACCTGCGGCGATATTACCGTCACATTCGAATTACGAACTACGCAAGACATCTGACGTCACACAAATCCTACATCGCGCAAGCACAGTTTACCGCGAAACCTGCATGTAAAAACAGCCCATCAACCAGTGGGCTCAACGGATTACAATAAGAAATGGATGATCTAAAAATTTGTCTCTAATATAAGCCTAAGTCTGACAACCAGTCTTGCCAAGGGGTATCATATTACCCAGTTACTGGGTTGTGGAGCTCAGATAGGTAGTCGCTCCATATAAAATACTGGTATTCAGCTGCACCCGGTTGGACTGGAAGCCGACCCCAATATAGTCTATTTACCCGACTACGGCGAAGCAAAAAGGAGGGTTATGATTTTGACCGGTATATATGTATGTATGTTCATCTGTTCCCTCATATCTCCTAAATGACTCATCACAATTTGACAAATGAGATATCGTTGGAAGCGTCTTGATCGTCCGCTAGTTATAGCCTATGTTACGTCACATTAAATTGAAAATAAAAATGGCGCCATAAAGAGGACATGATAAAGTCAAAATACACACGTAATCTCTTCGATTTATGCTAACCTAACCTTTTTTTTTTTTGTCGCTGAGAAATGCATTACGCATCCCCGCTCGTGGGGGACGAGTCTGGGGTATGTGGGACTCCTGTCGCTAACGACAGTATACCCACTAAAACTCAGCGGTGTTCCCACATCGCCGTAATGGGAGGGCCATGGGAAACCGTAACCTAACCTAACCTAACACGTGTAAATCCGGATTTTTAATTTATCTATCTGTGATGTCTTCTTGACCTTTTTATTTCATTGCCTTTTTTGTCGTAGTTGGGTTTTAGTTTTATAACTTTTATTTTACTACACTATATGGCTTCATTATCGGTAACTAGCAGAAGTATGATATGTTATTTACCAATAACCGTTGGGTAATATATAGGCATCAGTCATGTTGCATAAATTGATAGTACTAACCTAACGATCTGCAATTGATTGGCTAACAATCGGTTGTAATTAGCCTTCGTGGAAACACCACAGCAAACGCATTGTATTGATCTGATTCAATTAATGTCATCTGTGTGTACAAATGCATTATTATTATCATCTGCCTAGGCTTTTCCCTACTATCTTAGGGTCGGCTTCCAGTCTACTCGGATGCAACTGTGTACCTGGAGCGACTTCCTATCTGAAATCCACAACCCCGTTACTACCCAGTAACTGGGTTGTGGATTTAAGACACGATACCCTTTGGAAAAACTGGTTGTCCGACTTCGGGCTTATGACGACCCGTAACTATTGTCTAAGATCCACGAATGACAGCTGGGACCAACGGCTTAGCGTGCTTTCCGAGCCACGGAGGAGTCTCTGTATGTCAGATGGCCAATCGACCTGTACGGCTGTTATTACTTAGCTACAAAATAGAAATGCATCATCATCTAAGATAAATGGTATCGAGCTATTTTCTTTCACTAGTTCCTCGAGTCTTCCAATATTTTTGGTTACTTCACTCAAACAGTTTTGTTATTGATAATTCACTATAAGCTGCACCGATTGACGTCATGACGTTAACTCCAGCCGTCACTGAAACCCAGCGCTGAGGCTCTGTCTCGCATAGGGTCGCAGCATTATGCTGAGCCATGGCCGTTTTGCGTGAATGTGACGCATATTTCCCCCCAACTTGTTATTTTCCTGTACATATCCTTTCCTAGCGTCATGTTTGCCGCAGATAAACATTTTTGGTCCCAAAAAGAGTTTTGCGACTCTTCTGTGTAACTGAATACTAGAATTAATTAAGTAATTCAAGATAATATATGGCTACAAAGCCACCTATCGACAATTAAGTCATCTTTGAACTAGTTTGGACGTTTGCAATTGAGGCAAATTGACCCATCCGATCAAGTGTGTAATTTGCCTATTAGCCGATCCGATTGGGCTACCAAATTCAATAATTATATATGGAGGCCCGACTGTTTCGATCTAACGCTTTTGATTGATCGGAGGTACGACTCATTGTTATAGTTGGAAATTATGATAATTATTATGCTTTATGATTAGACATGACTACTAATCTGGATCCTAATTCCGTAATACAGTTTCAGTCATAATCCGAGAGTTTTGGAGGATATTGGTATTTCATAGCACACGCAATGAACGTGGGTGAACTGTCAAAATAAAGCCCAT
Organism: Lithophane socia; assembly: GCA_947522985.1. NCBI lineage: Eukaryota > Metazoa > Arthropoda > Insecta > Lepidoptera > Noctuidae > Lithophane > Lithophane socia. Next base: position 5,836,600 of record OX383272.1, read on the forward strand.
GGCAATCAATTGTCATTTTATGTGTGTTATGCAATTACTTCGCTGAACTAGTGAGAATGTAGTTTAGTTTTCAAATTGAGTGGCTGTTTGTGGCTATTTTGAGGCTTCTCAATCCCAAAATTTGTTGAGATATTATGTTTATATAAATTGGAACAACAATTTAGATATAAATGTTTTGTGTGGTTCAGGGTTGTGAAGGTCAGATAGACAGTAGCTCCATGAAAAAACTGGTATTCAGCTGCATCCAGTTAGGCTGGAAGCCGACCTCAACATAGTTGGGAATACTCTATTCTGCGTTCGCAATTAATTTGCCAAACATGTGTTTTAGAAAAAACAACTGTAATGCCCACACAAAAAGTTCAGTTTGCGCTACAACTTCATATTTTTTTATGACTTTTTCATCGGTACTAGTCAGTCTAAAATCAAGTTTATTTACACTTTCATAAAGTTGATGTTTGTTTAAGTGGAAATAGCATCAATAACGGAAACAAGGATTTAAATAGACCCTAGGCACTGGGCACACGATGGTGATGATGTTGATGTGTATTGTGTAACTATATAACCTGTCCTTGTTTGTGCCTGGGATGTAAAAGATAGACCATCTCTTTCTGATGAACAATAGCATAATCTAAAGAAGCGGCCATCACCAATATTTTGCCAGCTATGATGGATATGTCCATGAACAGCATTAAATCGAATCTCGTTCAACTGCAAACAGGAAATTCCAATCCCCAGTGTTTACCAGAGCATTTCCTGGACTTCTACAATTCCCATAATACTAATATGTAATAATAGTTTCTATTCTTTCAAATTACTGTTCAAATTATACAAGCAATTCAGTCTCGCCCTTCTTGGAACTTGAAACATCTGCTCCTTAAGGCTCTGACAAGAGGCAAACGGTAAAAGTAGGCTTGACTTAAACAAAAAAAAAGTTTTGGTAGCGGAAAAAATATATGTCAAATCTCAAACATAATTCTCAGAAATTGTTTGTTATCAAAACACGTTTTGAAAAAAGAACTCGACACAAATTAACGGTAAACTAACCTTTTACCGTGAGTTCCAATCAAAAACATCTGTATTAAATATAAACGAATGTTGTAACGTGTAACGTCGTAAAGGAACTTGGTTGTTTTTTATTTTCGATTACTCAACTAATTTTTTGAATAAATAGATATTTTGCAATAAATTATGATGTATCGCGCATTTCTTTCTTTTCTATGCAGTCCGACAGTGAATACGGTCTAGCTGTTGTCAGGGTCTTAATTGAAATGATGAAATAAAGGACAGGATGTGGTCGCTAGTGCATTGTTGACCGTACAATGTAGGTCTCAAGTTACACCTGACACATCATTCAGAGTAGCCAGTGTTTCTTGAAACTTATGCTTTGCTTGCAAAGGCAAACTTTGTATCAAACTGTACGCTAAATTAATATGCGTTTCCTGTTATTCGCTATAATAGGCTCGCGAAAACAGACGCAAAGCGTCGGCGCGACGCGACCGACACTGGTGGAACAATTTGTATAAAAATTTCATGGAAATTGTTCTACCGGTGCAGAAACGCGCCGTCGCGTCGTCGCGTCGCGCCTGTCTCTGGGAGCCTTAAAAGTCAAAGTCAAATAATTTATTTCAAATAGGCACATTAAAGGCACTTTTGAACGTCACAAACAAGGAAATAGAACTGATTCTAGTTGCCCCTTCCAAAAGGTAGTTTTCGTATTAAGGTTGATGCGCTAGGGTAACCCGCGAAATTCAAATTTTCTTACGTTTTTTGCAATTTGCAGGTCAGTATCGTTGTATGTTGATCTAAATATTATTAGCGCTCGTAACTAATATATACAGGGTGTTAGGGTAAACACCGTTATCCTTGCAACCAGTGGTTTGGTATCATTTATAGAACGTAAAATCAATGGAAAATTACAACGATTTTTTTCTTTTTTTTAAATCAACATTTTACCAAAAGAGACGCAAGTTCGTTGCCCTATGCGCTAGGGCAATGAACTGGCGTCTCAACACGGGCGGGGGGTGCGGGATGTGACCTGACCGGCCGCGAGCGCGACCCCTCCCTCAGTCAGCCAGCTGTTTCGCTAGAGAGCACGGTGTCGGATAGAAACTTTTTAAAATCTTTTAATGAAAATGACGTTTTTTTTTGTTGTGTTCGGTCATTTATTTTTATATTTAGGTCAACTACCCATGGTTTGAATGACAAGAGTGTTTACCCTTACAGCCTGTATATATACAGGGGCAAACTAAAGTATTTAGCGTTTCGCAGACGTGATGGGCATCGATATTGAAACAGGATAAAAAAAGTATGATGATATTTTTTTTAAGTGATAGAATAATATAAATTTTGAATTTTTATTTTTTTTGTGTAAAGTTTAACTTTATAGTATAAAATTCAAAATGTGCCAATTGCATAATACGTATTTCTGGAGTTGTCGATTCGCCCACGAATAAATTCACTTCTTGCGAATGGCGTCAAGAAAAAAATCTATTAGCTATTTAAAAATGTTGATACGCCCGTTTCGGACGAGTAAATTCATGCGAATCAACCAATATGCCGTTAAGCCATCCAGACGTCGTAAATTAAATTTAAACTGTGCACAAACTGGCATGTTTATACTAACTGTTACTTCCATCTTGATAGGATTATATTGTTATCAAACATACCGGGTGTCAGGGTAAACACCGTTGTCACTCAAACCATAGGTAGTTTATTTAAAATAAATGACCGAGTAACAACAAAAAAAAACGTTATTTTCATTAAAATATTTTAAAAAGTTTCTATCCGACACCGTGCTCGCTAGCGAAACAGCTGACTGACTGAGGGAGGGGTCGCGCTCGCGGCCGGTCAGGTTACGTCCCGCCCCCGACCTGTGTTGAGACGCAAGTTACTGCCCTAGCGCATAGGGTGAAAGGGTGAAATACTCTTGTGGTAAACCGAAATTTAAAAAAAAAAATTAAATGCCACCAAACCACTGGTTTCAAGGATAACGGTGTTTACCCTAACATCCTGTATATTCTGTTTTGTAGTATGTAGTGTTAGCTAGTGTACTAGCTAACTAGTGTTTTAGTTAGTTAGTGGAAACTTTTCCTTATTGCTCGGGTTTGTGAAATGTGAGACACTGACATAATTTCTAACGCGACGATATTACGTCCACGTCCATAAAATGTATGGAAATAAATACGGTGCACATTATAACGGTCAGCCTCCCGTAGACAGGCGCAACGCGACACCGGTAGAAGAATTTCCGTGAAATTTTTATAGAAATTATTCCACCAGAGTCGTGTCGCGTCTGTCTGCAGGGGCGTCGATCACGTGGGCGAAAATTTAAATGCGTCTTCATAATTATATTAGAAAGAAATGATAAAAGCGCACTATAAATAGATGTAAATGTGACTCATGACTAGAGAGAGAAACTCAAGCCTAAAATGGTCTTCTTTTGCCATTTCTAACATCGACTCGTAGTTTTAACCGCTTAGTAATTCGTTAAATCCTGAGGGCCTAGACAAATGACAAATGACAACAATGTATTTCTACAACGACTTTCAACAAGATTGACATAAGCTTTACGATAGCTTATGTCAGTCCTATACAGTTTTGCCGTTTCCATCATCGTTATCGCTGAAAGAATTTTACTTTGTCTAAGGCCTCTGAAGTCCTATAGAATCTTATCAAACGACCAAAACTATGTCAAGGAAACGATGAGTTTGTCCTTCAGGAACTGCCCATCACTAAATCAACATGACACTTGATCAATATTCCAACAGAATTGATGACAGACTAAATACCTGTACGTCTAGTGGCTCAGAACCTAGTTATGTTATTGCAGAATATCGAGAGCTAAGGCTTCAGGCTTTCTGCAATAACATCTCCGTTTTACACAATACTGTAACCGTTTCACTCCTGTTTTGACTTGTAAATAATAACTGTTTATATTTCAGGTATCCAGCGTGGTGGATCTTGTCTGCCATTTGTTGACAGTCGCCATTGTGACGAACGGGTTCCAGTGTGATGTAAACAATGATAGTGTGAGTAGTCTGATAATGTTGCTATGTGAATGTTGGGTGTATTGTTTTAAGGACAATAGGGGTTTCTTAAAAAAATGCTGCTTTGAGAGTTTTTTTTTGGTAGGTTTCTCATGAGATATTGAAATTACTGATTGTTGCGGTTATATTTTATAGTTAATTACCTTTAGCACAGATGCATACAGAGGTTTTCTCCGCAAAATCATTTAAATAAAAAGCGACTCTTGCTACGACACAATAAAGTGCAATTCAGGTCGCACAGCGCTAATTACCGATAGTTATATTTACCTAGAAGTTACCTCTCTTTCTATCGCGTAACTTTTATATATTCTGACTCCGTTAAGCTCACATAATTGCCCCGACAAGACGAGCCCGCGGCGTATTTATAGCATCATACCTAAAATGCGGAGTGTATTTATCTAAGCCTTTAGTCAGTAGTATCAAAATTTTTCACGGAATCTAAACGCAATCAAAAGTTTCTGAATAGTGAGATATAAATGTAGGTAGGTTTTGTTGAAACGCGCGATAAAAAATTGTTTTGTATACAATGTGCGTCACAATTTTATTTTAAACTCTATCTAATCTTGTCTATCCAATGACATGGATGATGATAATTTACCTTATGAATCACAAAACAGAGGGGCCATTCCTGTAATTTTTAAAAACGTTCGCATGCGCATCTCATTCGCAATCTGTCAAAAATACAATCAATTTACCAAAATTTTTGACAGGTTTGACAGATTGCGAGTTGAATGTGAATTGGCCTTTAGATGTTTTATTATACACTAGCTGACGCCCGCAGCTTCGCCCGCTTGGATGTCAGTTATTATATACTAAAACCTTCCACTCCACTCTATCCATTGGTGAAAACAGCATGAAAATCGGTGCAGTTTATCGCGAACAGACAGACAGACAGACGCGGCGGAGAACTTTGTTTTTTTAGTGATGAAGATGAACAAAACAAAAGAATCTACAAGAATATAACAAAATACTGAAAGATAAAAACGTTACATTTGAGAAAATAGCTATTCATAAAGAAACCAAGACTAACAGCAAGAATATTAAGCAGGTAAACTGACACGAGTCACTATTGTTCTTAATATCAACAAAAAGTAAACTATTGGTTCTAATGAGGACAGTAATGTTAATGATTTTAACGAAAACGTGTTCAGTAATGTTGTAATAGATCATCACTCTAATTGCTTAACACAGTTACTATCACAATCCAAGAGTTTTGAAGGAGATTTCTAAATTATCTTTTCTTTAAATAAAAATCAATTACCGTGCGATAATCCCGCAAAAACTCGAAAATGGCTCGACCGATTTTGATGAAACTTTGGTAAGTTGTTGTGTGCGCGTTGGAGAAGGTCAAAAAAAGCCTTGAAAAATACATTGCAACGCATTTGCATTAGCTGCGGGCCTAAACCGGCCACATTAGCAATTGTTCTAAAAGCAATTCATTTCTTGAATTCCCAGCTGTCATTAGCAATTCCTCTAATTTAACCAAAAAAGCATCATTTAACCAATCTTCAAAAGTAAATGAAAATCAAGTCTTTAAAAGGAAATGTCAGTAATTTACTGTTACCTACTCAAAATGAGCTAAACATCCGTTTAGCTCATTTTGAGTCGCCTACCCAGGCGGAAGATTCATCTTCATAAAATATGCAAAATTATATTTTTTGGGACCAATTCTTTCATTCCTATTATTTTGTATTTTAACTCAAGTTACCAATCTTGTTACTAAATTTCTCGCAGTTACAATAACAACTTGCTGTAGATTTTTTATTTATAACCATGACCGTTCCAACAGTACAGTTTAACTGTGATTTAAAATATACTGCTAAAAAAAATAGCCGGTGCTATAATGAAGTATTAATGCACTTTCACTGCAAAAAAGGATGGAGCTATTGGCCTTGTATAGCTACATCTCTCTATCACACAGGAAAAGTTGTGGCATTAATACGTCACAATACGGCAGGTAGCCATAAAAATATTGCAACGTCTTTTTGCTAAGAAACGGTACGTTACACCTACCTTTTAAAGAAAACAAATGCGAATACGATAAATTCTATTAATTACCACGAAACATAAGCGTCCTTATTATTGACGTAAATTAGCAGCAAAATACAAAGAAACGGACACATTAGTGAACATAAGGCCAGGACGCCACTCAAGCAAGTTACAAAGTACGAGTATCTCCTATTGAAAATAGTTTGCAATCATTTTTGTGAGTAGGTTTAGTTCGATACACCCCTCACCCCCGCACATTCAATTGTTACTGCGAAGCGACTCGCCTCATGTTCCGATCGAACTGTACCTGCTGTTATTATTTGTCAGTATATTTTTTTGTTGTTGTTTAGGTCATTGCAATGTAACTCATATCTCGTAATAAGGGAAATTAGAATGATTGCCGAGAGTTTTTACAAAACTCATGGAAATCATTCTTATTTATACTTTATAACAATGAGATAAGAGTTACATTGTAATTACCTATTAATGGTTTTACGTCATTCTTTGACGACCGGCCGAAGTGCAACTGCAATCGACGCGGACGCATGCATGCAACACTATTGTATCCTATGCAATACACCTGCCACCACATGAAACTGAGATTTTGTACAAAGTTTTCCTTATATCCCAAAGAAAAAATGCAGTTTCTTTGGTTATAAATACACGAGAAATAAACTCACACGCGATCAATTGTCGCAACGGACAATTGTATATCATAGAAGATAAAATCTGTAAACAGACTTAATATGAGATGTTGTAAAACTATCAAGTTGAAGCTGAAAAAAAATTAAAAAAAAACTATGCAATTAAGAAGAAAAATAATTAATAAATAATAATTAATTACTATTATAGATAGCTATGTGCAAATTAGCAGTGATCTTAAATAATTAAGCTCAAATCTATTAGCGACTGAAGAATTGAATATTTGTACATTATACTGCATTTATTAGAAAAATAATGGATTTTGATATAAAACTTTCTTGACCTTTCGTAATTTTGATATAAACATTAAACTCTGATAAAGAGATAATTCACGATAAATACAAAGCAATGTAATCTATTTACCATTTACATTAAAAAAATAACTATAAATTGCAATAATATCAACAATATTACACAATAACAGTCGTTATTTAGCCGTTATTTGTCTAATACTATCATAAATGGAGCATAGTTCAATCTTCAATCTCTCCAATAGAGTAGGATTCTGAAATGATCATAAGTAATAGAATCTTTTCTTCTACAGCTACAAGCAATCTCAATCCCATGGCTGGAACCAATCCTCATAGTGCTCAATCTCGGCACCCATGGCTTCTACCCCTACCCCAGGGTCTTCCGCAACCAGTACCACATCTACGTGGAACAGATGTCCGTGGCCACGGAGCCTAGATGCTACCCTGGAATGCTACACATCTACCTCATTGATCTGCTCAACTTCCTCATCAATGTGATCTGGTTAAGGATAGTTGTGTCATATGTTGGGGGTGTACATAAGGTATATATTTCTAATTTTTGTTTTTTATTTTATCAACAGTATCTTTTGAATAACTACATAATATTTTTTTTAATGTCATTCATAAATGTCAGGTACAACATTCTTTGAATTATTCATGAGCATACGAGTATATGATGATAGTCATCATATACTCGTATGCTCATGAATAATTCCCTTGGTTCTTTATAGCTCTTTATCACTTTAAAGAACTAGATTGATTGCAAGCAACTTAGGATTACAATTATCTGATACGTTGTTTGCAACATCAGTTGCAATTATTTAATCCTAAGTGACGTCAGTTGAGATTCCATTTATGTACCATCCATTACACAAGAAATATCACATAAACAATTTTCCGAAACAGAAAAACCCCGAGCCAATGCGTATGTTCCTGAGCCTGTCCGTCGTGAAGTTAGTGATGCAAGCCATGTACTTCGGATACCAGCCCTTCTTCTTCGACGTCTACAGCATTGAGACCGTCTGGTTCTTGAAGCTAACTGATATCTGTGAGTATATTATTTTTATCATCTTCCTTTGGTTCAGGGCAACGTTCAGTCTACTTCAGCAAAAAGTATACGTTCCTAACTACATGTAATATCCGCCAAACCGCAATGAGCCCGCTCCCGGCAGGGGAATCATTATTAGCTGATAATTATATCGATAATGGTATAGCATAACAATCCTATATTATAATAATATGAATTTACTTATTCTTATAAGCAGAAATCGCTTATAAGAATAAGTCCATACATTAGGTAGGACATATTGCTTCAGATATAACAAATGACATAGAATTGAAACTGGTTTCAATACAACACACAAATTATTATCGATCGAAGATTACAATCAATGCGAAAGGGTCAGTCCAAAGGACTCCCTTTAATAACAAAAGATTTCATAAATGAGTCCAAAATTACTAAATCTAAAAAAAATTACTAAATCTAAAAAATTACTAATCAGCAGAACGATTACATCATGTTGAACTAACCAACTGCGAAAATACGTCATATCATTGCACAAAATACCCTTTCAAACTGTGACTACCTCAAGAATGCCCGGTGTAACAAATTCTAAAGGACACACGTTTTTCCTTAAAATTACTGTTTCATACTTCGTATGACACATGTGCAAGTTTAAAATCTACTTCGATACTTCTGTCAACCTTATTGTAATTCAATCCTTCGATGCAGCTAGCGCGTGACTCTGTATTCATAATAATAATATCGAGTGTCGGGATAAAAATAATAGTATAGGTAAATGTATTATATATACATGTTCAATGGAATTTATTGTAACGAAAGTTATCTATGCAGCGCACTGTGCGCTTTCATATTCTTTGTTGCATTCTGAATACATTTTAATTAAAATGTTAACACATTTGGTTGTCATGGACTATTTTGATTATATACATCATGTGTGTTTTGTATTACGATTTCAATGCATTTCTGAGTACTGTTTTGAATGTAGTTACTGAAATTAATCAAAATATTGCGGTTCCATTTATTAATTATTTCAACGTGGGTTAAAGCCTATCATTTTAATTTGTGTTAAATTGGTTAATGTTTTTGACCGATCAATCACAACAGTTTTAGATACAAATTATAGATTTGACCAGGCTTTTCAAAAATCGAGGTTCAGTTTAGAAAAACTAAAATTATGATGAAATTTAGTTATTTTGGAAAACCAAAATGCAGCAACAATTTTTATTTATTTTTTCAGTTATCGCCGTCGTCTTCCTGGTGATCGTCCAGAAATATACCAAAGCCCTGAGATTGGAAAAGGCAGCTACCCAGAACGTTGAGAAGCCACCATCTTACATTGAGTGCCTGATCAATGGACCCATGCGTCCGCCAGGCTATGACGTCAAAGACATCGAAGTTATAATTGTAGATCCGGAGAAGAAAACGCCCGTAGATAATGGAGAAAAATCTTGATTGGTCTAGAACAACATTTAAATTTTTAAGGGTCTACTGCAAATGATACCCGCTATTGGCTAATTTAGAATAAAATAAATAATATAATGTTGATGAGGATAGAAAATGTGTAGGACATATTTCTAAAAAACCTTCTAGGATTTTTTGAGCAAAAAATTCTTTATTCTTATTGTAAAAGTCAAACATTTTGATATATACTCCTCAGCAGACTTTTATCTTTTTATGCAACAATGTATTAAATTATTTTACAAAAACTTGTAGTACCTAGCAGAAAAATGACTGTTTTATAGTGTTGGAGGATGTTTCAATGTTAACATTTATCATTTTCCAATAATATTGTATTTTATATTGGCCCGAAGACGAACGACTTGAAAAATCTATCATCGAAATTAGCAAAGTTTTTGAAAGTTTGCTTTTGCTCTAATATCAAGACTTATTATTATATTAGTAGTGACATTTTCTTTTGTATTGTGTTAGTACTTTCGTGGTAGAAACTTATCGTAGCTAGAATTTGTCAAATCATTGCAATTTTATTGTCCTTGGAATTGACGCTGTCCTATTAAAATGAATCTGGAACAAACTGGTTTAAGCCAGAAAGAAACACTTCAAACCAGTTTCAACTGACCAAATCTGGTACGTTCCGGTTTTATGAAATCTCGCCTCTTGTAGGTATTATTATTATTTTTCTAATTTTAAGCTATGTATTCCTGTATTTTAAGTCTGTGTAAGTATTATTTTATAGAAGAATGGTATTTATGATATTATTCTGGTGTATGTAGATCTCCGTGATATTCCGTAGGTACCTATTTCTCGATTAATTTATGAATGGATATCGAATAAAAATTAAAGGTGTTTTATGATGAGTCTTTATTTAATAAATATTTTAATATAATTACTGCTGTGTTTTGACTCTTCCTTTTTTATTGGCCTTCATTCATCCTCTCGTAATAATTAAACAACACTTTTTTAAATTTTCATCATTCCATGCTCGTTCTTTCCAATGTTGAATTATATATCGATACTCGTAATAAGTAGTACTAGCTAGTACAATCGATTCATTTGTTTGGTTAAAGAACAATTGACGATGGTTATCGATATTAATAACAGTGAAGTGTCTGTCTGTCTATTATGTTATATCATACATGTACCGAGTAGAGCTATGGCAATTACTTCCCATGAAATCGATAAAGAATACTTATACGTATAGAAATGAAAATTATAAGTATGTAATAGATCTTTAGGCAGTGAAAGTAAAGATGACAGAAGGCCCCACAAAAAATATAAAAAAGGTACTTAGGCAGATGATAATAATAATGGAGATGCTTTATGCTAACGACCATTTTCGGGGGCCCATTATTGAGTGTGCAAGTCACCCCCTGCCATTTTATCCGTGTATTTTTTATAAAACATTGGTCAGGCAGGGGCCATAGTCTTTCCATAGTTCAAGATAACCAGTTCACTAAGCTACCCAAACCCATAATCCAATATCTTTGTTTCCATATCTTGCAATAGTCCTACACCAACCGGGGGTTGTCATTGGCTGCACTTGCATAGTGCGAAAAGGAATAATCGTCGGTTGGTGCCTCATTCCATTTAAAATTGTTTAAGAGGCCTCTAGGAGTTGGCTTCGGCCCCTACCACGCCTTCTAAAGGTCCGGGACGCCAAGGTCCCGAGATATGTTCAAGACAATTTTTTTAAATGGAGATGCAAAAATCTGTAGGTTACATCCTCTGGTTAATTCAAAAACAAATATTTTACCTGCCTTGACCACATATAAAATTAATGTGTTTGCAAACAGTTTTGAACTTTGGCAAACACATTTATTTTATATGAATACTTAAATCTTTTTTGGGAAACAATAAACAAACAAACAAGCATACGTAAGTATTAAAAAAAAAAGAAGACAGACCTGCAATAATTCACATTAACCCTGAAACATGGCCCAGCATTTTGCCAAACTGGAAATCTGCACTAATTCTATTTACACATACCCATTACGGAGCATTATTACCTGCTGGGAGCATTCCAAGTCTCGTGCAACACAAAATAGATAGGAACAGAAGGTCTACTTGATACGACCAATAAAAACGCATGCACACATAGACACGCGTCCATGTATAGCGGTTGCAAGCGTACTCGCGATTGCCCGTGCCGACACAGCGGAATCCGCGCGTTCACGAATCGCGCGGTTTCCGTCGTGTGTACAGGGTGACTTTGAAAACAATCGACATAATTTAACGGTTTTCAAACCATATGAACAACTTTTACTCTTGGATGAACTTCCAATTCGCAAACATTAATCGACTTTATACAAAATGGTCCAATTAGGTATTTTATGGGAAGGTCGATTTTTTTTGCGAATTCTGCATGGTCGCAAAATAAAAGTTGTTAGTATTGATGTTTCCACCCCCTTTTTTCGATTGTTTTTAATTTCACCCTGTATTCATATAGTTGTCTATGAAGGTAATTACTATAGTTTGAGATCACCGTGCGTGTGCTTTCGCTCACTGTATTAAGTTGGCCTTCTGTACCTTTCTAAATATTTTGAGCTTGCTGTCTCAGCTGAATCTCTGAATTAAATGAGATGCGCTTATGGAGTTGGATGCTGCGTTTTAATATTGCTGTGAGTTAGTGTTATGTTTCTGGACGAAAGGTAGATTAGTAAGATTAACTTAGGAAGATTGACTTTGTATTGTTTAAATTAAGACTTAGGTACTACCTACTAAAAAACGAATATATTTGTACACAAATTTCATTGGTAGGACATTGAGTTCGACTAAGACCTTTATTGTAATACCTGTGTTTACGAATAAAGATTGATTGATTGACTAATTAGGATACGGATTAAATGGTAAGGTGTAATGTCAGTAGGTTAGTTCAGGCTCGATTACTCACTTAATTGTTTCAATAAACATGAGATTTCTCGTTTATAAGGTCACTCAGATGAAAAAGAACTTAATTAACTACACCCGAAGCACTATCAGTGGCGCAATCAAAATACTTTAAGGGCGAACCCTACCTGAAATTGCTTAGCATGATCCTCCGTTATGCCGAAAATACTGCAGCATTAATTTTGAAATAAATACATATATGTTAAAGTTGAGGATTGATGCTAGGTCTTATGTTTGGCGAAAACACGATTACATAAAATTATCTCGATAGAAAAAAAATCCAAAGTTACCTCTAAACAGAACTAGGTATAAACCGCTGGTATTCAAAAAATACTTCAAATTAGAACATGAAACTTTGCATAATAACTGAACTATCTATAAAGCAGGTCTTATGTTTATTTATTTTTTTTACTTACCATTATATTCACCGTAAAAAACACTTTTCGAGTCCTGAGCGCCGCTGACGTCCCACTCCGTCTCGCTCTCACTTAGGTCGCGAGTAGTATGGTGCGAGCGAGATAAAATCGGAGGTAGGGTACAGCGTTAAATAGGAACCTATGACCAGAAGTAACGAATCAGACAGCATCAATCGCATTGATTAATTTTGCACCATCTTTTATTACAGCGTTAACGAACCTAAAGCATTAAATTATTTTCAAGTATCCATTGCCTTCAAGCTTTTAAATCACAATCAAATTGGTCAACGAAACGAGTAATGTATCAAATATTACCTACGTAAGTTGGTACTGACTGGCCATTGACCTTTTTTGTGCAACGTCACTTAATCATACGCCCGACCCGTTAGAAGACTTGTAAAAAAATGTAAACTCTTTCGGCCAGTCGTGTAAAAAATGCGTCGCAAACAGCGGAGTTTAAATCGATATTGGCCAACATGGACTGAAGGTAAAACAAATCCGTGGAACGTCAATAAGCGCATCATTAACATTACCACTATGGTATCACCTGTAAGCAATTACAAAATAAATCAATATAATATTATGTCAATGTGAATTTAAGATTTTATTAGTACGCAACTTGACTAGTAACAGTAATTTGGTTCGATAAATTTAAAGATGATAGGTACTTTGTTTAAATATTGTGTAACAATTAAATTCGTAGAAATTAACTAAAATCCAAATACAAAACAATAATATAATATTATAATAAATAGTTACCATTTTATACATGTTTAACGTCCATCAATAAAGCAATAGGTAAAACTCCAGCTCAACTGTTATTTGGGTTGCGACTGAAAGGATTGACTGAGAGTGGACTGGCTTTACCAGTACAGGAAAATAATGATGCTAATATCAGTAACATCAAAGATATTAGAAACGAAGCACTAGACAAAATAGTACGTACCCAGGAAAAGCAAAAGCGAATTTTTGATAAGGCTAGAATTCCCCCGCGTCAGTTTGATGTAGGACAGCTGGTTAGGGTAGAAAGAGAAGTAGGGCAGAAAGGGAAGAGTAAGAAATTAGTTCCAAAATGTTTAGGCCCGTATCGCATTACTAAAGTATTACAAAAAGACAGATACGAAGTAGAGGATACGCCTATCACTAAAAAAAAGGGTAAACAAAAGTATGTAGGAATTTTTTCGGTAGATAAAATCTGAAATAAATTATTCTATTCTATTCTATTCTATTCTATTATTTATTTATTTTTGGTCTCGTTTAGTAATTAAATAAATTTACGATATTATTTAAGCCAATTTGTTGTATTGTGTGTTTAAATAGATATACTTAATTTTTTTTTTTTTTTTGGATTATTGTTTTTCTTAGCTGTTTCGCGAGGGCGCGACTTACAGGTCAGGATGGACGAATGTAAGCAATTACAAAATAAATCAATATAATATTATGTCAATGTGAATTTAAGATTTTATTAGTACGCAACTTGACTAGTAACAGTAATTTGGTTCGATAAATTTAAAGATGATAGGTACTTTGTTTAAATATTGTGTAACAATTAAATTCGTAGAAATTAACTAAAATCCAAATACAAAACAATAATATAATATTATAATAAATAGTTACCATTTTATACATGTTTAACGTCCATCTATTGACTTAAAAATTCGCGCGCTTTACCGCACTTTGTAACGGGGGTACGAGCTGTTAAGTAAATCGAATACTGTTTGTTGGGGCAGGATATTTTGGACTGTCGAGCTGTACAGTACAGGCTAAGTGTGTTAATTATAAAAGTGTAAAAGTGTAATTAAGTGTTAATAATTAAAAGGATTTACCCCAGTATAAGTGTCGTTTTCTTTCACACCATATAAAAGATTATTCTAAACCTAGAATAAACAATCTATACCATAATCATTTCAATTCTAATTCTAGATTTGTGCTATTCATACATCGTGAACCCCCACGCTTGAAAAACGGATTTGCGATGAATCTGGGGGCCAAGTCTACTAACTTACAACATTCAATGATATGATATTATATTCAATGACTAGCTGTGCCCGCGACTTCGTTCGCATGGATGTCGGAAAACAATAATATGTCGCTTAGAAAAGTTGTACCTTCATTTAAAAAGGGGGAATCTTTCGACCAGGCCTGGTGATTTTTCCTAGTAAGAAACTGCCAAAAAACATGTGTTTTTATTTAAGAAAATGCTTCTCTTTATAAAATATTAGCGGTGGAACCACCTGGAGCGTACACAAAAAAGTTGCTAGGGTTGCTCACACGCGAAAAAGCTACATAAAGTTGGCCGTGGGAAAAGCAACCAATACTAAGATCCACCCCCGCAACGGATAATGTCTGGCCCTGAGCTTTGTTAATGGTCATGGCGTAACACAGGCTGACGGGGAATTGCACACGCTTAAAACTAAACGGGAAATTATTGGGAATGAGAGGAATTCTTGGAATAAAAACAACATCACCGGCGCCGCAACCTGTTAAGATTTCGGCTTCGATGACGTTTTGTTGGTGATTGGTGACTATGAGCCGAGTGCCGTTGCAAAGTTTGGGAGGACTTAAATTTCTGAGAAGAATTATTGGCACTCCGACTTTTAAACAAATTTTGTGTGCTGAAAGACCGGGTGTGTTAAGGGATTCTAAGAACTCTACTGGATAGTGTGTGGCATCTTCTTCTTCGGGAACCGTATTTATCGATGTATATTGTTGACTTTCCCCAGAAACGTGCCAATATTTGTGTATTTATTGCTGTCCGATAGTCGAACAAATCAAATCAACCATAAGGCCTCTGCCTCGAATCTTGCGGGCAGCGGGGCGGCGGCGGCGGCGGCGGCGGCGGCGCGGGCGCGGCAGGATCTTATGCGTAAAATCAAATGGACCGGTTCTCGAAAACAGCGGCGCGGCAGCGGCGAGGCGGCGGGCAGCGAGCGGTGCACTCCATTCAAGCGGTGACCGCCCGCGCGTCTGCATTGCAGTGTTGTTGCCCACAATAAATTGAGCGTTAGGAATAAATTTGAATCAAAAAGATGTTGCCGCCATTGTTCAGACATTTCTTTCGCGAATAAAAACAAATATCTCGACGACAAAATCGTGAACACAACACTACGCGGCTATAGTGACGCGCGATCTGCCCGCTAGTTTCGAGAACGGGTCTTTGATGCCCGCACCGCTCCCGCGCCACCGCCGCCGCCGCCCCGCTGCCCGCAAGATTCGAGGCCGAGGCCTTACACATACACACGCCAACAACGATCGAATCGAATGAGCGGTGGTCACGAATCATACGAACAAATTACGAAGTATAGTACAG
This sequence comes from Lithophane socia, assembly GCA_947522985.1. Lineage (NCBI taxonomy): Eukaryota > Metazoa > Arthropoda > Insecta > Lepidoptera > Noctuidae > Lithophane > Lithophane socia. The sequence continues at coordinate 5,852,682 of OX383272.1, forward strand.
TTCGATTCAAACTTAATGGCGGCTCGGAACATGAGGCGAGTCGCTGCGCAGTAACAATTTCATGTGACAGCGGGGGTGAGGGGTGGGGTACTGCGCAGCTAAAAGTTAACTTCCGAGCCGCCATCCGCCCCGCTGCCCGCAAGATTCGAGGCCGAGGCCTTACACACGCCAACAACGATCGAATCGAATGAGCGGCGGTCACGAATCATATGAACAAATCGGCCATGAGGCGAGTCGCTGCGCAGTAACAATTTCATGTGACAGGTGAGGGGGTGAGGGGTGGGGTACTGCGCAGCTAAAAGCTAACTTCCGTGCCGCCATTAAGTTTGAATCGATCTGTAACGACTCGTTTCTTGACTTCTTAATTTGAACCTAATGAACGAAACCAACCAAAATAACAAATCAAAACCAATCAGATCATAGGAGTGAGGCGTATTTATCGTCACAGATAGAAATCACAGATATTATAAAATAGCAGATAGCAATTGCTCCTAACGATAAAAAATATCTGTTACTTAAAATCACAGATCCTCAAGACTGTAACTGTTAAAACTTCGGATACGATTTTCGACTTTAACGAAAAGAAATAAAGAAGATATTCAATTGAGTCAATACGTATTTATCGTCTGTACAAAAATCACAGGCTGTGATTTTATAAAAATCGTATCTATCTGAGATACGATTTTCGACTTTAATAACACAAAAACAATGTATAACAAAATCACAGGCTGTGATTTAATAACAGATATTTGGATCTGTTATTTTTTTGTCACAGTCACAGTGATCACAGATATCGTGTTTCACCTGTTACAACCCATCTCTAAGATCAATACTTTCAACGAATGACAACCCAACCAACAATTTATTATTTATTTATTATTATTTATTATCGACACTAAAGAAGGCAAAAACAAAGATACCTACACTAAAAATTATGTGGAATATCTGGGCGAAAGTCATTCTTCGACGGAAACTCTTAACACCGCGATTCAGAAAATGACATTAAACGAACAACGCCATCTATCGAGCACGAAATGATACTGTCAAAATATATGGGAAAACGTTCGAACACTCCGTAAGCTAAATAAACTATGTAGAAAAGTGAAAAATTAAAGAATAAATACCTATATTTTTTAAGAAATTAACATTTGTCACTATTCTTTCATGATTATCTAGATTTGAAAGATAGGTAGTGCCACCTATCGCACTAATACTAAACTAATAAATAAACAACGCATCTGGAAAATTTTAATTAATCTAACTTTAGAGTTATATTCTATACACAATGTATCGCGTTAAGTTTCCGCGCAAAGAAAATGACGGTCATATAACAACACACGATCTCACAAACCTAGTAATTAAGAAGTAAGTATCATTTCGCGTCAATAGATGTCGTTACGTGTATGTACATTACGTAATGAAAATTCCTTCTTGAACACTTTAAATTCATATATCTTTTGATATTTTGAAGCGATTGCGATGAAACAAAAACTAATTGAAACATCGAGTTACACACAATATTTGAGTATAAAAGTTAACCATATTGATTTCGTACTTTTTACGTCAAAGTGGAACAATCAAACTAAAGAACATACAAACAGACAAACAGACAAAAATTCCAAAAATGGTAGAAATGGAATCTGTTGGTTATTCTTGGACAACCCACCAACTTTTTTTTTTTTTTTTTTCGTTGTACAGAAACGCCTCGTCTACAGATTTATTATATGTATAGATATAATATAATATAATATAATTGACAACATTACAATGATCTCTCCTTTGTGAGTTTTTGACACATTTGCCATACAAAATCTGTCAAAAACTCATAATAGCGAAACTATTCAAAGGTTTGTAAAATAAGTAGAATACGGCCGTGTTGTTATGGTTAGACAAGAGGACATAGCTGCCAAACTGTTGTTAAATCTATCTTTTAAAGTAACATCAAAGAATCGCTTCCCAGTAGCGCTTATATATATAGCACTAACCAAAACAATTACCCCCAAAAGCAACAACAGGATCGTATACCCGAGAACACTTCCAACCTGTAAGCCACAAAATTATTTCCGACCTTAATATCTACCTGGAATCTATCCAAAAGCGAATATTCGTGGATTTCGTGGCAACCTCTCGGCATTCCGTAATACGCGCATATTAATTTCTGTTACACTGTTTCTGAAAGGTACCCTAAGAGAAATGTCTGTGTAATGCTTTATACTGATATTATAAAGAGGTTGTAGCTTGCTTCTTGGATATTTCAAGGAAGTTTTCAGGGCAAAATGGCTTGTTCAATTAGTATCAAAGGGGTTCTTGTGCATTGATGTTTGTTGTAAGAATTAACCATCTTACATTAAGGCAATTCTAATCCTGTCTTTATTGAAAACTAGCTGCGCCCCGCGGTTTCATCCGCGTAAGTCACGATCCCGTGGGAATATCGGGATAAAAAGTATCCTATGTCCTATTCCAGCACGCGTAGCATGGCGGTTTCTATCTCTACGTAGAATAGACATAGCTTTTTCTATACAAAGTGACAGTTCGTTTCTTCATTTTTGACATCGCACCGTAGAAATCCTTCTACAATTTTGTCTTTCATTTCTAACGATCTTCAAATCAAATCAAATCAAATCACTTTTATTTGTTAACACAGGTAAAGAATACAGATCTTGAGTTTGGTGAACAGAACGCTATGTTATGCCAGGAGACATACAAATATGGTGTGCATCTATCTAAATAAAATGAATTTAAATTTAAAAAACCAGATGTTTGACAATCATGCATAATTAAAATTACAGAATAAATCATAAAAATTATATAATATTATTTAAAAATTGAATGATGTCAGATTTAAATGAGGAATTATTTCGTTATAAATGTCAAAAAAAAAAAAACCAAGTCAGAATAATTGAAAATGTCAAAAATTATTAAATGTCAATATTTATAATAAATTTCAACCTCAAATTAATTCATCATTTATGTTTTTGTCTTTGTCTAGGTCTTTTTGTAGGTAGACTATTTCGGAAGAAATTTTTCAAAATCACACTGACAACCGATAAATCCTATGAAAAACAAAGAATTCGAATTATGTAAAATTTCGTAAAAAGTTCAGTTGACTCTTTCCACTTTGCTGCCGTCGTACTGTCTTCAGGAAACGTCATTTTTGTCTACTCTTCCGTTGACAAAACGGTGCTCATGCTACGCCTGCTGGTTATGGTCTATACCTATGCCAAATTTCATCCAAATCTGTTCAGCCGTTTTCGCGTGAAACCGTAACAAACAAACTCACTAGCAACCCACCCCGACTACGCACGGTTAGCAGAGCATAATTATAATGCCTACATCAGACGGCATGATTGTATTGGTTTGTATTGAAATGTAATTTACCCTAATAAAAACAAACAGTTTCTATCAATATAAAAAACTTAAGTAGATAAACATATTTTCTTTGAACAAAAACATATTTTCGAAGCGACGCGCGGTTTATTTGTGGTAACCGAGTGTAGAAACATGCTGTGAATGAGTGCGTGAAGACGACTAGCGTCAGCACGTAACACACACACACTTCCAACTTCGCCCGTGTCTTGAAAGGTACCTAACGAGAGCATTTGGTTACCACAAATAAAGCGCACGTCGCGTCAGAAGATAAAAATACTGCACAACGAGCAGAAAATTTAATTCTCATCTAAATGTTAAATGCCTAAATCCGGTCCGAAATCTCTAAAACCGAGATGAGTCGTCAAGTATTTTGCCCGGAATTCTTCCCGAGTTGCACGGAATCATTTATTATGCCCGGGTCTCGGTACCGTTATGAGAACGATGTTATAAACCAGACAACGAATTTTGTTTCTTTAAATTCTTATCTTATTGTTTTGTATTTTTGTCGCTCCTTATTTTATTTATTAACAGTTATTGTAACAGGCAGGTATTTCAAACCGCTCCCGCCACAATCCAGCTTCTAGATAATTCTAGAAGCTTCAAAAAACTATAATTTCTTCGACCCAAACCCTATGTTTACATTATACCTGATGTGTGTATGTTAAACAGTTTATTTTTTTAACGGTTTGCAAAAATTGGCAAGTGCGTTTTTTAAGTGGGTTCCGTAGTCATGAATGAAAGCAATCTTACTTATCCTAGAATGTTATTAGAAACGCTTGTTCAAAATCATACCTAATCAAAATATTTCACATAAGTAACATAATATAACATCACGCCCTTACAGTTCACCCATACCCACATATCGCCAGTTATGTTTAAGTCCCATGTAATGGGGGCGATCCTACCTGGCACAAATAGATAGAAAAACCCACATGGGCACTTTGGACACTTATGAAACGTCAGAAGCTAGGTGCACGGTTCCTATTTAATTGGTCGTTTCCGACAAGAGTCGGCAAGAAACTTCGCGGTAACTATTTAAAAAATAATTTGCTTTTAAAAAATAGAAAAAAATGGTTAGTAAATCGAATCTTCTGTGAGTCTACAATGTTATAGGTGATTATTTTTCTTAATGCTTTGAGTCCAATCTATCCCCGGTGAAACTCAAGGCATTTAAGGCTTTTGAACTTGGCCTCAATCTGCCTAGCCTTTTGCCAACTATGTTGGGGTCAGCTTCCAGTTTAACCGGATGCAGCTGAATTACCAGTATGAGCGCCTATCTGACCTCCACAACCCAGTAACTAGGTAATACGATACCTCTTGGTAAGACTGGATGTCAGACTTTCGGGTTTCTGATGACCCGTAACGACTGTCAAAGATCCACGAATGACAGCCGGGACCAACTGCTTAACGTGCTTTCCGAGGCACGGAGGAGTCTCGGTATGTAAAGCTTGTCACCCATACAGGGACCAACCCCGGCAAGCGTAACTTAACCTGATGGATCAACCCGTGCGGCTGTTATTACTTTGCCACGAGTTCGTCTTCTTTGCTTTTCAACTTGGTCTATGGAAGTCGATTTTTTGTAATACAAAAATGATCCCCAACGGACGGAACCCCAAGAAAACAAAATAATTTAGTAATTAAATTCTTCGTTTATTTTTGTTTAAGGTATGTTTTTGAGTAAATTAAATACTTCCGTTTACGGAACCCTAAAAAACAAATTAATAATTTAAATTCGTCGAATTATTTTGTTTCAGGTATTTATTTGAGTAAATTAAAAGCTTCCGAAAGTTGTTTTCGAACAATACTACCAATCAAATCTAATAGATAGCGGGGTAATTTGGTTCACACACATAAAATGACATTTGATCGCAATGGGTTTCATTTTGACAGTTCACCCACATTCTTTACGTTGTTGAGCACACGAATTTGTCAAACCTACGAAGCAATAATTGATTACCATTATCCTTCAAAGCTCTCGGATTGTGATTGAAAGTGTCATCATCATCATTTCAGCCGAAAGACGTCCACTGCTGGACATAGGCCTCCCCCAAGCACCGCCACTTCGACCGGTTCCGTGCTTCTCGCATCCAGCGCATTCCCGCGATTGAAAGTGCGTTACGCAATAATTACGTTGCTGATATCGAATCCGTTTTCTCTTAAAACGTTTAAGTTTGGAAAGCTAAACCTCCCAGACCTATACAAAAACGGTTTCACCACCCTTTACTCCCCCGCAACACAACACCTGCACTTGTTAGCATCAGAACTTGTCAGTGGACACTATAAGTGGTCACTTTGTCAGAGTTGCGTCCATTAATCAACGAGGTGTGGAAGCACTGATTACCAGGTCATCGGGCTTTGAGAACTAAATAGCTGCCCTTTGTTCGTGTATTAAATGAGTTAATTCTAGTTTTGTTTCTTTCGGCTAATAATTAGGGGTTTTTTTTTAAAGGTGAGATGAGTTTATTTTTATTTTTGGAATGTGGATATCGGTAATAGTGTTATTGAAAAGTTTTATAATAAGAATGGCGATAACTTTTTAAAGTTTAGGGGTATGAGGAACAGGGTGTAAAGTTCACTCATCCCCATAGAAAAGGGAGGATCCTCCTACCAGGCGGGTGTTGTGTCTGGCGGGCAACTGCCCAATGATTGATATTGGATTCTTGTATATATGTCCACTGCACGGTAAACTCTAATTGCGCGATGCAGGATTTTTCTGACGTCAGGATTTTTGTGTGACGTCAAGTCTTCGATGCGTAGATCGCATGTGGCGATGTAGATACCGCCACAAAAGTCCGGGTGTATGTATCCTGGGCAGGCAACCCCGCTGCTACCTTGCTTTCTGACTTAGGCTGCCATCAGACGGGCTGCATTTCAACTGACTTCTTGCTGTTTGAATGCAGTTTAGACCGACTGCAATACTCGTAATGTACTGTAACTGCATTCAAGAAATGCAGTCCGTCTGATGGCAGCCTTACGTACCTATACAGGGTGTTAGGGTAAACACCGTTATCCTTGAAACTAGTGGTTTGGTTTCATATAAAGAACGTAAAATCAATGGAAAATTACAACTTTTTTTTTTAAAGAAAAACAACGAACTTGCTTCTCAACGCGGGCGGGGGGCGCGTGTCGTGACCTGACCGGCAGCGAGCGCAACCCCTATTGTGTATTTATTCATGTGTTGTGTAGGAGGGGAGGACCTCGGGCGCATATCCATGAATTTGCGGACGATGTCGGATAGAAACTTTTAAAAATCTTTTAATGATAATAATGTTTAAGTCAACTACCCATGTATTTTTATCAAAGGCAACTAGAGTGATTGCCAGGTCCCGACATTTTAATCCATGAAAACCGCTACAAGTGAAAAACAGGAACTTCTGTATTAGAGAATTGTTATTAGCATTATTGTCATACTTTGCTAGCAATACCAGTAATACCAACTTATACGTATTTAAAAATATTCTGAAAAGATTTTAGTTATAAAATTACCATGTCGAATAAAACGTAACATTCTTCTGAATTGAGCTCCTCAGTTACTGACAAAGCTTGCACTGACTGGACAGGTCCACTCAAATCTGTGTGGTTCTTCCCTCAAAAGACCATTTCAGAACATTAATCTACATGGTCCTCATATGACCTGACCAAGATTATGTCTGTTTCGGCCTTTCTTCTCAGAGTAGTTAGATAGGAAACGCCGACCTCATCTAGCTTATTTTATTTTTATAAGACGTGTAAAAGTGATTTCGATAACCTATTTACAGAATAAACAATTTCATTTCATTTCTAGTTTTTTGTAAGTCAGTTAAGGCCCAAAATAGGATGGAAAAACATTTACAACAGGAAGGTCATCTAAATAATCTGTCGCACCGTACCTAAATATTTTAAATTTAAATAAATACAACCGGTTAAACTTGTTGTGACAATTTGGTACGTAGATAATCTAAATACATATTTTATATTAACTAGCGACCCACTCCTGGTTCGCACGGTTTTACGACTTGACAAAACATCGAGACTTCTTAGGTATGTGTAACTTAAATATCAACGTATTATACACATAAACTTACCGGAATACATTTTTAAACGATGGTGAAAACCTCATCAAAATCTGTTGCGTGGTTTAGAATAACAAGGTGGACATACAGATAAACACGAAAAGCGACTTTAATTTATTGTATGAATATAAATATTTTTACCTCTGGGGTTATCCCCTGAATATCTACCTATTTGCACCTACACGTCAAAGCTGCGTGATAATGTTACGTCCAGCGCATATTTTGCAGCAAAATGCTGCAAAAAAACATAGATGAATTGATAATGAACGAAATTGAGCTGAAAAAGAGTTAAAACAGTGAGAAAAAGTAGCTATGGCGTGTGTTCAAGTGTGTAACTCGCGACATTCCAAGTCCGATTTGACAACTAAAAATATACTTTGTGTAGTGATGAAAAAAAATCGATTGCTTTAAAAACCGATTCTCGAAACATATCGATTTACCATCCTTAGCGAGTTTGTAATCGATTTTTCCAAAACTGATTCTAACGTCATATGGATCAAGGGCTGAATAAGTCTTTTTTTTTTATTTTTTTTATATCGTTTTAATACACGTACGATTACGAAACGTCAAATCGGACTTCTTAGATTGTCGCGAGTGTAGTCATGCTATTTTTTTCATTATCAACTCTTTATTGAAAACTGCTTGATATTTTTGTAACATGTTATATGAAAAATTAAACTCCAGTTTCAGCAAACTCTGTAAACAGATGTCAACGTAGTACCTAAAATACTGTAAACCTAACATCACAACACACTTTCATTTCGGGACACCATTCTCAAATTCGACCCTCAACTACCCAAGTTTGAAGTAAGCCGTGATATACAGGGTGTGCGGTCATTTAAGGGTGTGGAACAGACTACAGACCATCAAGCTGTACCACTGTCCCTATCGCACCGCACGTAATTGCGAAAAATAATCAGCTGCCCCATAAAAAACTTCAGCACATAATTTCGACCCAAATGTCTGGGACAGCTGGCTTTACCTTATGTAAATTATTTCATCACCGCTGCTCTCAAAATGGTGAAGGAAAACATCGTGAGGAAACCGGCATGTCGTAGAACCATACATTCGAAGACATGTGTACCGCTTGGTGGAATACGGCCCTTTCCCTCTCACCGAGAGGAGGCCTGTGTCCCAGCAGTGGGAACATTATAGGCTGATATGCTACAATGTTGGTTCCATGGAGAAAGTTTTCAGTTTATTGGTCTGATAACCCACAAATATGTGCTCACATTTCTGGTGCATGCTGTATAGGTAGCAGCGCCATTTCGAGTTAACCGAGTCATTTCCAGGCTGTCCGTACTAAATCTAGTTCTACCGGTATTTAGAACAGTAGAACAGACTTTTATTTGTCTAGAATTTGAAGGTGTAACGGAGATTAATCTGCAGAAAACCAGGTCCAGTTGAAAACCAGCGTCAGGCACTAGTTGTCTGGCATTTTTGTTGAACTAGGCCTATTTGGCGCAGCAGAGAGGCACACTTTCCTGCTAATTTCTTGCAACGGACTTTACTTTTTAATTTTTTTCAGATCTCCCCGGGTGTGAAGTGAAGTAGCCGCGACTACGCGACGTATTCTCAGCGTTTTCAAAATATTGTACTCTCGCTTGTCTTGCTCTGTCTTGTACACACGTCAATCGCTCCCGTAACGCAAACGCGGCGAACATGTTGTGCACACGTGGCGTGCTCGCTACGCACACGCAGCAAGCGCGTAAACAATCGCCTCGCTGAAAACATGGCCATGGCTGATATTTGACCACGCGGCGACTAGATCGAAATTCATAAAACAATTTTTTTCTTTTAAATTTTAATACTTTCAAGAATAAAGACCTCAATTTAATTTCCCAGCAATTTAACACCATTTAGATTTAAGTCCTACCTAAACACTTAAGATTGGTCCTGGAGGGGCCATAAAAATATTTCAAAGACTATACAACGGCTTATTCGGAGTCTTGTCACGTAATGTTCCCGTATATAATATAAAATGTCCACTCATTTCCAAAGAGAGAATTCGCCAAGTGATTTAGCCTACATCTCTAGAGTCTTGGGAATTCTAGAGAATCACATGATATAATATAATACAATTAAGTGTGCACTTATTCGCTTGCTTTTATTAATTAAGTATGCCGACGTGGGTCAAAGAGTATTTTATAGGAAGGAGATTGCACTTCACTCTTTCCGAGAATTATTTGGTGAAACAGTTTTCAGAAAATAAAAAAGAAATATGGTATTACAGAACAAATATGTATTTACAGAATTATAATGATTGGAATCATTAATTTAATTATCGCTATAAGTTAGATTTGTTCCATTGAATGACTTTTTCATGAAATCATGACATTTGAGAAGAAATCTAACTTCGAGAGATGTATTAATGATTCTAATTCTGTAAAATACAGGTTGTCAGGGTAAACACCGTTGTTACTCAAACCATGGGTAGTTGCCTTAAATATAAAAACAAATGACCGAGTAACAACAAAAAAAAACGTTATTTTGATTAAAAGATTTTAAAAAGTTTCTATCCGACAACGTGCTCGATAGCGAAACAGCTGACTAACTGAGGGAAGGGTCGCGCTCGCGGTCGGTTAGGTCACGTCCCGCACCCCCAGCCCGTGTTGAGACGCAAGTTCGTTGCCCTAGCGCATAGGGCAACTAACTTGCTTCTTTTGTGGTAAAATGTAGTTTAAAAAAAAGAAAAAAAAATAGGTTGTTATTTTCCATTGATTTTACGTTCTATAAATGACACCAAACTACTGGTTTCAAGAATAACAGTGTTTACCCTAACACCCTGTATATATTCGTTATAGTCGCGAATCACATTTTGATCAAGATACAACCTGACACTGACCTGCGAATTGCAAAAAACGGAAGAAAATTTGAATTTTTCGAGCTACCACTGCGGATCCACCACTTTTACTACTCTTATCTATAACCTTTTAATCTTTGCCAAAATGCAAATTAGCGTCGTATGATGGCGCAGGGCGCCCGGACAGACTTGCAACGTTCCATGCTGGCGCCCCCTACCTGCACGACTGTTAGCGCTTTATCAGGCAGTATTTATTGACTTTTGGAACCATGATAAGGCGGGCGAAATTCTGGGCTTGATATGGGGAGGAAGGGAGAAGCTGACACAAATCCTCATTAAATTGTAGCGAATTGAGTCCTGTTTTCCCCACAATTATGGGATTACTGTTCTAAAACCCGTATGACATTCTTGCTTATATCGCTATGACAAACGAGCACTTGTTTGCGGTGTGAACAGTCAGCGATCAACTAATAATAACGGGTGTAAAAAGACGCTGAAAGTCACTTGTTATTCCCGTAATTGTGAACATTTTTTTGTTCTGGACACCTTCTGGTCACGGAGATAGTGAAGGTCAAAGTTACAACTTTTTTAGACATTTTTTTTAAAGAAAGTAAGTTTTAAATGTTTTAACTTAATTTTATACACCCCCCACAAACCCTGAACCGTTGCAAGCACCCATAAACACAATGTTTTGCGTGCGTTACTTTGCGCACTACCGTAAACAGCGATTTTTCACACCAAAAATAACAGTCGTTTCCCAGCAATTATTTTTGTACAATGTAACTTAATTTGATGTACAGAATGCGTCGTTGACCGCTATGTGATGGGTCTTTTTACACCCTGTATTTATCTATTTTTCTTACGCGGGACCTACCATCTTTTTTACGCTTCTTGAGCGACAAAATCGTTGATAGCTTCCCGGTCGCCGGGTCGGACAGGTGCCACAGGAGGCCTGTGAACATTATAGGCTGATTATACTTCATGCCTTCTTATTTTGAACCTGTGGCGGCGGCATCTACATCGCCACATGCGAACTACCTGACTTCACACAAAATCCTGTATCGCACAATTAGAGTTTACCGCGTGATGGACATTTAAATACAAGATCCCGACAGTTGGGCAGTTGCCCGCTAGACACGACACCCGTCTGCTCGGAGGATCCTCCCTTTTCTGTAGAGGATGAGTGATCTTTACACCCTGTTCCTCATCATACCTCTAGAAACCAAACAATACTGTCAAGATACAATATCGTATGTCGCTTGACCTAAATAGGTAGGTACTACATGTGCAAGTAATTAAGGGCCGCACTAGAGCATTCAAACGCGCCATGGTATAATGGTGCAACAATTAATAGTCTAATTTACATCGATTTACATAAGATTATGTATATTGTAGATACCTTCTTTGATGCTGAAATCGGTTAAATTAAGTATAATAATAGCCTAGCCATTACTGGTCAGATAGAATTACCTTTAATTATTATAATTAATAAGTCTATTAAAAAAAAAAATCTGAAGAAAATGCTCAAAAAAGTATGATTGATTGGAGAAGTTAAAAGGTGCATTTAGAAGGTATCCAAATATTTTTTTTACAGCTAAAACTCAGTCAATTCATTGTTTTTTCTTTTTTGTTTTTTTTTTATTGTCGTTTATTTATTTCCTTTAGTTTTAAGTACTACAGCCATGTATATTTTTATGTTATTATAGGACTTTTCTAAAAACAGAAAAAAATGCAATTCATAAACTCTTCAATTCTTTTTTTATTTTTTATTTTAATTGGGATTTTAATGTTAATTTAATTTAATTTTGATTTAAATTAATTTTAATTTCGATTGTATTTTATTTTAATTTCATTGGAATTGTAACTTTTTAATTTTATTTAATTGTAATTTTGTTTTTAATTTGATTTTAATTTAATGTTATTTGTAAATATATTCCCATTTTATGAGTCTAATGCTACTCGAAATAAATTATTTGAATTTGACTTTGAATAAACATTTTAGTTTCAGTTTCATTGTTTTAGCTTAGGCTTTTTTTGAATAGTCACTTCCTCACTGACAGTTATGTGCTCAATTCAGAAAAGTTTCAGAACCAAAAAGCTGTCTTCAAATGCACTACTTCAAATAAAAGCTTCTCTATATCCTGAAACGGAAGTGCTCTAAACGGGTTACCACCGAATATAATGCACTGACGTATAAAATAAACAGGGCTGTCTCACACCGCTATCTTCGCTTCATTTTTCACTCCCAACTCCCTGAAGTTTAATATCAGCGTCGTAAGACACCATGTGTTATTAATGGACACTAGACACTCGACACTCCTGATAGAAAACTGCACCACTATAGCTGGCTATATTGAAATTTCGCCTTTTTATTCTACTTTGCTGCATTTTTCTGCTGGACAGCGCTTGAGGTTTGAGATTAGTTTCACTTATTTGGCAGGCTTTACTGAGTACTTACTAGCCTCTGCTCGCGACTTCCTCCACGTGATATTTCTTGTTTTAATATGTACAATATATCCTTTGACACTCCGCAATACTGTAGCTGGAATTCCTGCCAGGGTTGCGTGAGAGTCCGAAAGGGATACCGGGACCTTGGCAACAGGCAACTGAAGGAACACGGGTGGGTTTTAGTCAGTAAAAGTCTGACACGCCCTTCCGCTCCGCCCAGAGCGGGAGAAGTCATTTGATGATTTCCCAATCTCAAAAAAAAAATTTATTTATTAGCGATTCCATTAGCGAAAAAAATTCCGGTATCGGATCAGCAGTTCCGAAGATTACTCCCTACATACAAACTTAGATATCTGCTTTAACAAGCGAACTAGATCGATCTGAGGGCCTAGACAAGTGACAATCGCTTCGTATTTCTACAACGACTTTCAACAAGATTGACATAAGCTTTTCGATAGTTTATGTCAGTCCTATACATTTTTGCCTTTTCCATCATCGTTATCGCTGATAGAACGAGCTAAGTCTCCTGAGGCCTTAGACAAATTTGTTAATTTGTCTAAGGCCTCAGGAGACTTAGCTCTTTTGGTTTATCATTACAGCCCTACAGCATACATACTTGCATGTATTTTAATGATAAAGGCTGAACAAACAGGCGCGATATCGCGGGCGCGACAAAGGTTGAGCTGCCTGTCGCGACCGCGATATCGCACCAGTTTGCACGAGCCTTAAACAAATTAAAAAAAGTGATTTGACTTTCTAACTTTACAGAGGAAAACTAAGGCTGAAAAACCAATCCCTTACGTGAGCTACTTAGACCTACAGTTGCTTTACATATAAACAACACAGTCAACAGGTGGAAACAGTAAAAACACCACGTAAAATTAACTTAATTCTTCAAAGTGATTACTGGTAAAATAAAATCCGGATTTTCTCCATTAAAAACTCAACGAAAATTTTTAAGTAAAATTGCAACCAAAATCCTTTTAAAAGGAGAATTCCAACAATGATTAAAGAGTGCCAACCTGAGCACTTCAATTATCGAAGGGACAAGAGGCCAACAAAGATGGCGCACGCCGCTCCGACACCGGACTCCAACAAACTATTATCTTAGTTTTCCCGCTGACTTTTAAAAGAAAAGAAAATTTCATTTCGCACAGTGTCCATTAATTAAATACTTCTAAAACGTGACTCTGTTGTCGCGGTTTTATTCATTTTACTTGCGAGAAACATTTTTCTGAAAGTTGGTATTAAGGAATACTCTGTGTTTACGTCAGCTCACTTTATAGCTTCGTTGGTAGTCCGCCATTTTTTTTATTTACTTTTTTTTAATGTGTTGAGATATAAAGCACTGTCGGCTGCAGCCTTGCAGATTGTGAGGGACGTTCAATTAAAAAATTCTTTTCCGCCATTTTTTTTTCTGGTTTACATGCTTGAGCTTAAGCAGTTTGTTTATTTTTTTTTATTATCTTTGTTTATATTGCCTTGGATGTATACCTACCGTTAGGCGAAAGAAGGTAGGTAACTCTGTTTTATCCGTTTGCATGGCTTAATTATGGGACTAATTTTATTGTTATTATTCCATAGAAGGGCAAAGCACAACTACTGTGGAAGTACCGGTTAAATTCAAATCTTAAGGATAAAATGTACTTTAAAGAATATTCCAAAAGACTAAGAACAATTATTAAAAAAACGCAAAAATCACAAAACAACTACTTTATAAGCTCATCTACTAATAAAAGCAAAGCGACATGGAAAGTTATAAACAACTACAAAACAGTAACACCAAAGGAGAATATTAGCCAAATTAAAGTAGCTGATAAATTAGTAACAACGCCGACAGAAATAGCTCAAGCATTTAATAATTACTTTATTGACGATATTAAGCCGACGCCAAAGGAGAATAACTCTATTGTAAACACACTGACATATAATAACTATAATTCAATATTTTTAGGACCGACAAATCCACATGACATTGACCAGATAATCAAAATGCTTAATAACACAAACAGTACAGGTTATGATAACATAAATACAAAGATAATTAAAAGGGTTTCTCATATTATCGCGCCCGTTCTTAGCCATATTATAAATCTTTGTCTTGAACAGGGAGTGTTTCCTTCAAAGCTGAAACTTACAATTATAAATCCCTTATTTAAAAAAGAAAACAAAGATGAGATGAAATATTACAGACCAATCGCTTTAATACCAGTCTTTGCCAAAATCTTTGAGAGAGTTATTTATAATAACCTCTATGGATACTTCGAACATAACCACATATTTGTTAACGAACAATTTGGTTTTAGAAAAGGTAGATCTACAGGTGATGCATTGTTTAATTTTCTAAAGACAGTAATGACAGGGCTGGATAACAAACAACACTTAACAGCGATTTTCATGGACATGTCCAAGGCCTTTGATCATGTCGATCATGACATACTTATGACTAAGCTTGAGAAATATGGAGTAAGAGGCAATGCACTAAAGCTTATAAGATCATACCTCACAAATAGATTCCAAATGACACAAATAACACGGATAACAAAGAATACAAGGTTAGAACAGACTTTTATATCAGATCCGAAAATTGTTAAGTATGGAGTGCCCCAAGGAAGCATCCTTGGACCTCTTTTGTTTATAATTTATATAAATGATCTCCCAAAAGTTGTAAACCAGCAGATGATATTATTTGCGGACGACAGCACGGCCATTTTTACCGACATAGACAAAAATGAATATGAGACAAATATTAATAAATCATTAGATGCTATTATAAATTGGTTAAATCAAAATAATCTTAAAATTAATCTTGACAAAACAAATTACATGACATTTACGAATAAAAACACAAAACCAAAAATACTTCGCATAAGTTACAAAGCTGAAACAATAAAGGAAGTCGAAGTAACAAAATTCTTAGGTATGTACATTGACCGTAGTCTGAACTGGAAACACCATATTGATCACGTCTGCAAAAAATTAAACCAATATTCGTACGCCCTGTACATGCTAAGGAAAGTGGTGAATGAGAGTGCACTATTGAACGCATACCACGCATGGTATGTGGGCTCCACTCTAAGATATGGGCTTCTGATCTGGGGGAACTCTTCTGACAGACATTATGCTTTTAGAGCCCAAAAAAAATGTTTGAGAAGCATAACTGGTCTCAAACAGACAGATTCATGCCTAGAAGTGTTTCGAAGGTTAAAAATTTTAACTCTGCCTTCATTATATATTTATGAAGCGGCTGTATTCATAAAAGGCGATATTAGTAAATATGAAACACTTAGAAGTGCACGACACAAAAATGAGTTATCGGGTATTAGATGTAGAACTGTTAAATGTAAATCCAGTATATTTGGAATAGGAATAAAGATTTATAACAAATTACCAAACTATGTGAAAAGTAGTTCAGAGATCAATAGTTTTAAACAAAAGCTAAAGGATTTTTTGCTAAACAAAGCGTACTACTCTATAAACGAGTTTTTTAACGACAAAAATTTGGGTTAGTTTAATTGTTTTTTCCTTTTTATAATGACTAATGAATGCAATGTAATTATGACTTTTTTATTTTTATGTAGTAAAATTTTACATGTATAATATTTTTAATGAATAATTTTTAAATTGACTAATGTAAATATAATAACTTTAAATAATGTATAATTTTGACTAATTCGAATTAAATTTTACAATAATTTATTAAGTTCCTAAGTAAGAATTAAATTCATAAATATTGTACACCTTATAGGTATGTTACATTGTTACTACAATTATAACCATAACATCTCTATTGACATGTAACAAACAATAAATGATTTGAATTTGAATTTGAATTTGACAATTTTAATACAAGAAAATTAAAAATTGCGGTCTTCGGCTCATCCTATAATCCATTTTCGAATAGGATGATTTTAAATTAAAAGTTAAAATTTCATTAGATATTTAAATCAGTTCCATTCATTCAAATCTGTAAATGAAACGAAAATAGAGTAGGTATGCGGAATACTTATCAAGCGGAACAATTTGTCAGAGTCAATATGGCAAAGTACGTTGTGATAGTACTGTGCTAACTGGAGCAAATGTTACGTCTGTTTTGAATAGGACATTATGCAATACAGTTACTAGATGGAAAACTATACACACTGGTCTGATGTTTTAAGACGAAAATAAACATTTAATGAAAATAGAGGTAAGGTTCATTTTCATTCGTCGATAGGGCTCGTATGGGGGGTGCGCGAGATTTCTGTAAAGCATGCCATAGGGCCCATATTCGGGGAATCGTTTTCATTAGTCTATAGGGAACGATTGCGGTATATGGAGAACTTGCACTGCACGTTTGGCAGTTGCTTTATAGGCTCATTTTCAATTGGGTGCGTGTCTCCGCACACTTTTTACCGACCGATGAATTTCATTCGTCGGTCGCTACGCCCGCTACGGGGATTCCCCGAAGACGGCCTCCCGAACTCGTTATTGACTTATGTATGACTTTGATTAGTCCACATATTGACTGAGTTATCGAGTAATGAAAATGAGTTAGTATGTGTTAAATATTGTACAGTGGTACAGATTCCTTCGTGTGTTTTTTTTGCATTTACGAACTTTCAAAGCAAATATTTTAGTTGGTTATATATGTTATAATTTAAGATATTTCCTTCTAATATTTACTGCTACTGGTATATTAACTACTATAGCAGAGAGCTTCAAGGCCTAAAGTTACTTTATAATTATTCATATTGTGTTTCAAACCAATCAACTGAGACACCGCCGGGAGAATTTTCAATAGAAAATAATTAACCTGATAGTTTAATTAATCATTTTAAGTTAGCCTATTTCTCTTTATTTAAATTAAGGCCAGCGCACATCGGCGGACGGCAGGGCAGGGTATTTTAAAATGTCCGAGTTAAATATTAGTAAGTACCTAATGGTAACAAGATGTAGGTAATAGATTCCAAAGCTCGGTATTTTGTTAGCAAGCATCTAAATCAATAGATCGGCCTAGCCTTTTCCCAACAATGTTGGGGTCGGCTTCCGGTTTAACCGGATGCAGCCGAATACCAATATTAAACATGGAGCGACTAACTATCTGACCGCCACAACCCAGTAACTGGGTAATACGATACCCCTTGGTTACTGGTTGTCTGACTTTCGGGCTTCTGACGACCCGTAACGATTGTCAAAGATCCACGAATGACAGCCAGGATCACCGGCTTATCGTGCTTTCCTAGGCAGCAAGCATAATAATTAAAAAAACAATTACCGTACCTACCTATACGATACGTGTACTTAGTTAGCGAATCATTATCTTAATGGACAACCGGCCATTATTAATGCATTATTATGATTGTTGCTAATTAATTAATACAGAGTACTGTAGATAAGGCAGCTTTCTGTGGTTCCCGTTAAGAGCGTTTATTCTGAAAGTGGGCAACGTCGCAAAAAGATGTCAAATATTTCACTGTTTTGATTAATTTGGCAATATTACTGTATGGAAATATGAGATATGGCTAGACAACTGTCTAAAATATTGATTGACATTTTTTTAACTCCAGGCTGTTACTAAGACCTGGCAGGGTTGCGGGAAAGTCCGAAAGGGATACCGAGACCTTGGCAATAGGCAACTGAAGGAACGGGTGGGTTTTAGTCAGTAAAAGTCTGACACGCCCTTCCGCTCCGCCCCGCCCAGAGCGGGAGAAGTCATTGGATGATATCGCACCGTCTAAAAAAAAAAAACGGGGTACAGAACAACGGGTATGCATAATTTCATGTGGTTCGGTTTAGTAATTAAGCTGTGACAAAAAAAAAAAAACACATACACGCATACACGTTGTCAGGGGTACGGCACACCTGCCAGGGTTGCGGGAAAGTCCGAAAGGGAGAAGTCATTTAATGATTTGTGAAAATGGTCACCCATCCACAGACCAACCCCGGCAAGCGTAGCTTAACCTGGTGGATCGGCCCGAGCGGCTGTTATTACTTAGCCACGAGCTCCTCACCAACTAACTATCTCAAATCCCCTAATATCAAAATCAACAACTAATTAGATTAAATCCGTCACCAACAACCACACAGCTTTAGGGTGTCAGCAGAAAGAGCATCAGTTCTGTATGAGACCGCCGGGGGCTTGAATTGTGCCGATCCAGAATGCAAATTACCAACGCCACCTGTACTAATGGATGCAGCCTGCCTCTTTCACTGTCGGGCCATAGAGGCAACTAGAGCGTTAGTACCAGCGAGTAAGCAGATAGACATTTTGTGTTCGTAGTGCCCGGTCAGAAACCCGAAATTCTGACTTTGAACTGTTTGGTATTCTTGATAGGTGCACCAGCAGGCGTAGCATGAGCACCGTTTTGTCGACGGAAGAGTAGACAAAAATGACGTTTCCTGTAGACAGTACGACGCCAGCAAAGTAGAAAGAGTCAACTGCACTTTTTACAAAATACACTCTTTTACATAATTCGACTCAGAATTCTTTGTTTTGTCATAGGATTTATCGGTTGTCAGTGTGATTTTGACAGTAAGGATAGAAAACTTTCTTCCGAAATAGTCTACCTACAAAAAGACCTAGACAAAGATCGTTTGAAATGAAAGATAAAATGACAGATTGTAGATTGTATTGGATTCTCTACGGTGCGATGTCAAAAATGAAGAAACTAACTGTCAATTTGTATAGAAAAAGCTATGTCTATTCTTCGTAGAGATAGAAAGCGCCATTCTACGCCTGCAGCACGAGTCTTAATTTCCAATAACTATAAAAAAAACATGCAGTGGTTCGGTTGATTTCCCGTAGTTCACCCCCTTTCTAGCCATATCATCTTACATACAGTCCATCCATCGTTTCTTTGGTCTTCCCCTCTTCTTATAGCCATCGACATTCATATAAAAACTCTTTTCTCACGACAAAATAATAGTCTAATAAAAAACCTGATAATTATGTTACAAGCCTTACGACTAAAATCTCAGTTCCATTTCGATACTAGTTTTCGGTGAATATTTATAAAACTCATCTTAAAATCAAAATTTGCACAATTGATTAGTTCCTCGTGGCCCCACCGTCACCTGGTACGTATCTTTGAACACGCTCAAGACCTTTATTACTGCCCAAATAGACTTAAGTTAGCACTATATTAAGCTGTGCAGTAATTAAATTTTAGTTTATAACACAATCTCTTTCATTCGTGTTTTGGTGAAATAGTTTAGTACGGATTTTCAGACTAAATTTTGTAGACCAGTTGTTGGTTCCATTTCCACTCATATCCTAGGGTGACTACTTTATGTATTAGTATAAAAAGTAATTTATGTATTTAGAAAATGTCATGGAATAATATTCCAGGACATTTTCTATCTCTGCAATGGCGTAAAAGTGATGCAAAATGGTGCGGGACACTAGGACCCGCGGTGTTTGGGGTCCCACTGCCCGGGCCGGAAAGTCTACCATACCAACAAGGCAACCGGCGAAGGGCCTCAGAGGCTTTCTAGAATAATATAATAAAACTTTAAGAAAAAAGAGCACCGTAAAAAAATGCAAAATTTTCGAGCTCGCTCTTGCATGCTTGGTTCTACTAATTTTGAATATTTTCTGCAGAAGTCGACCAAGCAGCTGCTATTTCTATATGAGTAATCAAAATGAAATCTAACCTATCCGTGTCAGGGTGCTGCAATATTCGAGCTCGCTTCGCTCGCTCTAGCTTCCACCTTTATCGTTGTAAATTGACTGCAAAAGCCATTATAACACATGCCAACCACGCTAGCGACCAAGAACGGGGCTAGCGGTAGCTCTATGTACTGCTGTACAACCAAAAACATTGTCCGAAGAAAGCATAACCTGAGGTAAGGTTTAGGTTTTTTTTCGTCTTTGCACCTCTGACCTCTTTTGGCCTCTGATCTGTTGTTAGGTACGCCACTGTATCTGTGAGCCTTTTATTGTACCCAAATATATAGTAAACATAAAAGTTTGTTATTTCTTTAGAAAAATACGTTTAAATTTTTAAGGTGTAGGCAATA
Source organism: Lithophane socia (assembly GCA_947522985.1). NCBI lineage: Eukaryota > Metazoa > Arthropoda > Insecta > Lepidoptera > Noctuidae > Lithophane > Lithophane socia. Next base: position 5,873,355 of record OX383272.1, read on the forward strand.
AGCTACCAAAAACCGCGATTTGATATAAAAAAAAAAAAAAACAGTTTTCAAATGTCAAGGAATTTATTTAGAAATAATAATCTGATTTGTAAATTAAATTAATATTAATGTTTTCCTTAACGAGGTGTATACCTCCGAAAAAGAAAAATAAGTCGATTAAATATAATTTAAATTAAACTAATCTTCACAAAACGAAATAATACCTTGTTATTTTAACATTCTAATTAGGTAGCTTATCAAAGTACTACGACAACTAAAATAAGAATGCTAAAACGACATCCAGAGATACAAAATATTGGGTACCTACTTCAAAAATTCAACTGCACAATTCCAAGCTACATTTTTTCCTTATTCCTGCAAATTGGAGTATCAAAAAACAGAAGCAAATATCATTCGTATAACCAACGAATAGGCGTAGAGTATCCTCAACTGTATTGGAATTCAGGGAACGAAAGAAAACCGTAAAATTTGTCGTGTATAGAGGCACTGTATTTTCATGATGTGACAAATATGAAACAAATAAAAATAAAACGGGTAGAGGAATATCTTTGGAAGCAGACGTGGTCGGTAATATATTCATAGGGAGTTCCAGAATGTTGTTTAGGCTCTATAGAATCGAATTGGGGACCGACATTGAACATAAGGTGGGCTGTTTTAATTTTAGATAAACAGTTGGGGCTAGGTTGTGTTGGGAAAGAATTGGTGATCTTCATTTTTATTGTGGTTGTCTTAAAAACCGGCCAAGTACGAGTCGGACTCGCGCACGAAGGGTTCCGTACCATTACCTAAAAAAACCGCCAAAATATCACGTGTATTGTATGGGCCTTAAATATTTATTTTATGTTTATTTTATTCTGTTTTTTAGCTTTCTTTTTTTATTAATAGAAATACATCATCTGTCAAAATTTCAACTGTCTAACTATCACCGTACATGAGATACACTCTGGTGACAGACGGACGGGCAGCAGAGCCTTAGTAATAGGGTCCCGTTTTAACCTTTAGGTACGGAACCCTAAAAACGACTAAAAGTTGATTTCACCAATGAAACTGAACGCGATCGCCAATCTAAACTTCGTTCAAGAGCAGTCAGTGTCAATTGCTGACGATAACACTGACAGGTCTTGAACGAGGGTCAGATGTGCTAGATGTGCTGTGAAATTGGGACGAGTGATGACAGTGTTTCATTAGAAGGATGAAGAACAGTAACTGCAATCACCAATATGTCAAGCGTAGCCATCTTATAGAGTGTAGATCATAATTGTGAAGTTCATTACTGCGGTGTACGTTACTGCGAAAGTTTTCTATCGCGACGTTCGTTGTCGCGAAAGTTCTTTACTGCGATGTACGTTACTGCGAAAGTTTTCTATCGCGACGTTCGTTGTCGCGAAAGTTCTTTACTGCGATGTACGTTACTGCGAAAGTTTTCTATCGCGACGTTCGTTGTCGCGAAAGTTCTTTACTGCGATGTACGTTACTGCGAAAGTTTTCTATCGCGACGTTCGTTGTCGCGAAAGTTCTTTACTGCGATGTACGTTACTGCGAAAGTTTTCTATCGCGACGTTCGTTGTCGCGAAAGTTCTTTACTGCGATGTACGTTACTGCGAAAGTAGGTATTGCGACGTACGCTCGGATCCCAAGGGTCTTAGCGTGATGTTAAATAGTCTATTAACTTCCTCAAGAATTGGGCTATCAAATGCAGAAAGAATTTTTCAAATCCTACTGGTAGTTCCAAAGATTTGCGCATTCAAACAAACAAAAAACAAACTCTTCAGCTTTATTATTAGTATATAGAGCTTAATTATAGACTAGCTTCCGCCCGCGGCTTCGCCCACGTGTTATGTCGATAAAAAGTAGCCTATGTCCTTCCCCGGGATGCCATCTATCTCCTTGCCAAATTTTATCGAAATCCGTTCTGTGGTTTAGGCGTGAAAAAAGGTAACAAACAGACGGACAGACAGAGTTACTTTCGAATGTATAATGTTGATTAGTATGGATTTGTTTCCAGCTCACCAAAGTTAAGATAGTACAGGACAACCTCTCCAAAATTAAATAAAGCCTAGTTCTCACTGTGCCCAGTATCTTGCACAGTCTCAGGAAGCTTAAAGGGCGCCTTTACAAATTAAGGCTGTCTGTTCCGATAGTGTGCACTGGGGCCCGTCTTGAGGTCTCACAATATTCTGTGAAGCTAAGATTAGTGTACACTGGAGGTGTGTTTGTGTAATTTAGTTTTAGGGATGGTAAAGTTAGTTAAGTAAGTTAAGTTACTTAGAGCGTGCATTGTATTCTAGTTTAGCTTTTTGTACAAAAGGAATAAAAGTCGAAAAAAAACTTCGGTATTTTTCGGTTTCGGTAGTCAACGTTGCCCCTAAAATTAAGTTATAATTAAACTTATCTATTGTAAAGAGAGCAGCTGAGCACGAGGTCAGATTCCCAGGTCAGGTAGATCCTTATTGGGTTTTTCTCAGGAGCAACCCGGAGTCTAGATTTGTGTCCGGTTGATGGCAATAGGCTCGCCCCCTATTAAGGCTCTTACATACTGGGGCGATTCGTCGCGCGACGCGACACCGCCGCATTGTTCCCCGTGAAGTTTTCTCACAAATTGTTTTGTTAAAATTCGCGTCGCGCGGCGAATCGCGCCAGTATGTAAGAGCCTTTACACGAGACTTAAAAATAACTGACGAAATGTAGATGTACTGTGGTGTATGTAAAAGAACAGCCATTTTGTAAAGTTTAACGAACCAACACATTATAAACTCTCTAATATTTGTTTTTATTTTGTATTTTTATACCAGTAAGGTTAAATTTTAGATATTAATGGCTTATTTATATCGTTAGTTTTAATTAATATTAGTTAGGATTCCATACAATAAGTTACCCAATGTATATATTTTATCAAATCAAATCAAATCAATTTATTTGTGAAACATAGGTATTAACATTTTAGAGTGATCTTAAGAACTAGATAGTGCGCTATGTTTTGTCAATTTTGACATACAAATATTTATAGAAAAAATATGCATGCATGCGTAGTTATGAACTTTAAATATGAAATTAATAACATATTGGAATTGAATAGAATAATTAGTTTACATTAAATTACAATACTTGAAATCGTCTTTGGTATTAAATTATTATCATTTAAAAAGTCTTCAATTTTATAGTAACATTTGTCAATTAGTAATAATGTGAGAGATCATATCTGCAATATATTAATTACCAAGCAATTACACAATCCGAACAAAATAAAGCCAGGTACACAAAGGATGTTCTAATGCTCAAAGCGTTGGAACTAATCAAGACTATCGCAGCTTGTTTGAGCTGACGGATCTCGGAGCTCCGGAGCTGAATTACTATCCTCTATTAGGTTTGGACTGAAGAACGGTTGCAATAACACTGGCCATGCTTTGATGAGGTTTCGGAAGTGTACTATCTTCGTCTTCCATCTTTGGCTAAGATTTTGAGGTAGGACAGTATTGGATCTTGCAAAATAATTTGATAGATAGATAGATAGATCGTCACAAAAGACATCAAGCACAAGATACAAAAGCACGATTAAATTATAACTAATAACATTAATATTAGGTAACTAAAAGATGCCAATATTCACAAAAAACCGGCCAAGAGCGAGTCGGACTCGGCCATTATGTAAAAAAACCGCAAAAATATCACGTTTGTTGTATGAGCCTTAAATATTTATTTTATTCTGTTTTTTAGTATTTGTTGTTATAGCGGCAACAGAAATACATCATCTGTGAAAATGTCAACTGTCAAACTATCACGATTCACGAGATACAGCCTGGTCACTGACGGACAGACAGACAGACAGTTGGACGGACAGCGGAGTAATAGGGTCCCATTTTACCCTTTGGGTACGGAACCCTAAAAAAAAAGAAAAAAAGACATTTCGAAGACAGGCTATGACACACTTTAAAACAATGAACATACAACATGCGGTGTGCGTTAAGACTCTAGGCTGCAGCATGGGAAATACATGCACGCAATACATGCATACAAAAACAAAAAACACATGCATGCATGTAAGCTTTTTATCTCAAAAATAATTCTATAGGAGGCGAGCCTATTGCCATCTACCGGGCACAAATCGTGTAAAAAATACCCAATAACACTGCCCGACCCGGGAATCGCACCCAGGACCTCATGGTCAGCAGTAGCGCTTCCAACTACTGGACCAACGAGGCAGTTTCATCATCATTATTATAACACCCAAAAGTAAATAAACCTGCATCTCCCAATCCGTACGAGCAAATCACAATACATTTATATTGTTTAGCTGAGAAATTTTCCGGTCGCAGGAATTTGAAATACAATTCACAGCCAATATAAAATGGCGTTGGGACCGTCTTTCAAATAAATCGTCATCTTTATGAAATGGTATCGATAAATTTCATTGGCTCCACAATATCGCGGGAGCACTGTCGCACACTCATATGAAATATTAACGGCACTCGATTATATTTCACTATCTTTAGCGAACATTCTAGAAGATAAGAAGGAAGTATTTATTCTTTCTGTACTATTTCTAAAGACATTATAATTTCTGACTTACGGGCTTTAGTTTGTGTAATTTAGTAACCGACTTCCAAAAAAGTTTTTTTAAATATATTTTCGTCAATTGTGGACGAATTTTGAAAATTATTTTCATTTGGTACAAGAAGCTTGCGCGGTGGTTCCATATAAATTGTATTAACTTTGCTTTTCTTTGAATTAGCTTCAATAATACGTATTTTTCCCACTAAGGCTGCTTTCCACCAGAGATGAGGGAGGATGCGTAGCTAGGAATGTCCGTAAAATTAGCCAATAACAACGCTAGCTTAGCTCAAGCTATGACAGTGAAGCGATGTTATTGGTTAGTTTCACACACATCCCTCGCTACGCATCTTCGCTCATCTCTGGTGGAAACGCAGCCTTAGTCTATGTGGATAATGTTATTTATAATAAGTTCCTGTCACTGTTAATTTACATGGCAGGTCGTGATATTCGAATTTGTGTGGGGTAGGCACCACAACTAAAAGTGAAAAATAAAAACTTTTTACAAAAAAAAACACTACAAAGAAAAAAAGAACTTTAATTCCGGAAGTCGGTGAAAAAAAAGCGAAAATTCAAAACCAATGACACTGACTTCCTCAATTAAAGTTATTTCATCACCACTGCTCTAAAAACGGTGAAGGAAAACATCGTGAGGAAACCGGCATATCCGAGAACCAAAAATCGAAGACATGTGACATCTACCAACCTTCACTGGGCCCGCGTGGTGGATTACGGTCCACTCCCTCTCACAGAGAGGAGACCTATGCCTCAGCAGTGGCCAGCAGTATAGCCTGATTTCATACTATTCATTACTAACTTTAGCCCGTGTCTTGGCCGGTGGAGGTTGGAACATACTGTCAAGATAAAAATATCCTAAGTCCTAACCGGGTCTAAACACATGGCAATAGAATCTACATACAACAAAATCTACCTAATATTAGCGCTGTGCGCGCTTCATTTAATTAGGATTATTAAAATAATAGATTATTCCTATGTGTGATTATCTTGCCGTGAGATAGCCAAGTAATTCTATGTATTATAGAAATAAAGATCACAAATAGATAGGTACTGAATAAATTAACAGACTTGCGTTGCGAAACTTGCATTTTTTATATGTTACTAGCTGCACCCCGTGGTTTCACCCGCGTAAGTCTCAATCCCGTGGGAGTATCGGGATAAAAAGTATCCTATGTCCTATTCCAGGCAATGGTCTACCCCTGTGCCAAATTTCATCCAAATCCGTTCAACCGTTCACGCGTGATGGCGTGACCAAGGGAAATAGAGATTCATTTTTATAAATATAGATATTTTTGATGGGACAATATTAGTACGAATTAAGATTCAAATGATAGCGCTTGATAAATTCTCTTGAAAAACAAAAGAGCTCAATGAACGTGCACAGAAGACGGTACAATGGAGCCTTTGATTCAAGGACGAAACAAAAGTATTTTTTCAAGGCATACTCGTACCTGTCTGGAAAAACTCAGAACTTCTCAGCCTTAAAATTCAGACCAGACATGTCCAATTTGTCTGATAAGTTTCCATGAAACACAATCGAGTTGGATGGTTAGACTTTTTTTTTACGTGAACATGTTTGAGTCTTGTATTTTTAAAACAAGACATTGCCTGAATTTATAAATATAGCAAGCGATGAGTAAGTATAGTATCCTAGCTTTTTCCCGCGGCTTCGCTCGCGTTAATGTAGATTTTGTCAGTCAAATCCCTCGGGAACCGTATACTTTTTTTTCTGAATCAAAGGTAACGGCGAAAGGGAAATATCCTGTTCCCCTTTTTTTTGAGGGTGGGAAATCATCCAATGACTTCTCCCGCTCTAGGCAGAGCGGTGTCAGACTTTTACTGACTAAAACCCACCCGTGTTCCTTCAGTTGCCTGTTGCCAAGGTCCCGATTTTAGGACTTTCTCGCAACCCTGGCAGGCATCGGTCCTAGCGGACCCCGCCAACTGTGCTGATATCTCTTTGAGGCCTGTTCTATACCCCTGACAACCTGCATAATTTCATGATGTCCGGTTTAGAAACTAAGATGTGACAAAAAAAATAAACAAACTCATTTTCGCATTTATAATATTAGTTAGGTTTGGTGTCCCCCAGTTCGAAAATCGAACACAAATTGAAATCATTTAACATGTAAAACTCTTAATTGAAATCGGTTCGTCTGTTTAGGAGCGATAATGGCACAGACGGGCAGACAAGCATATTTTAACGCCGGGGATAAACTCAAGTTTTCTAGATAAAAACCCTAATAATTTCTTACATCTTTAAACTTTTCTTATATAAAAATTGTAATATTTTACTCGTAACAACAATATCGTAAGGGTAAAATGGCGACTATCCAATAAGTGAAACTGACAGGTTCTTAATAGGTTCAGCTTAGATATAACACTTATTTAATAAGCTGTTATAACCAAACACCGTTTCATAAAAGATTTTGTAATAACAGTATTTTCAGTTTCCTTCCAGTCTTTTACGCAGCGGCATGAGGTGAAATTATTGCATCGTTGGATAGCTTATTATGCTTAAAAACTACAAAAGGGTTTAGTTTTTTTTTTTAGTTAGTTTAGTAATTTTTTACCACAATAGTCATTATTATTACACATTACACTCACGCACACACATCATTTTTCTTTTTCATAACATTTTTTTTTTCACTGTCCATTCCAAGGTTGCCTGGAAGAGATCACAGTTAAGGCCGCCGATTGTATATTTTGTAGTGGATATTTTTTTCTTTTTGTGACTTATTAGGTCCCTATGAAATCAGCGTTTTGTATGGGGAATTTTAAAGAAGTTGCATTTTTCATACTAACATTTTCCTAATTTATATAACAACCATGAACACTAATGTTTTAAAACTTTTATGCACTAATGTTTAAAAACTAAGATAACGTTGCCACTTAGATTAAGCGACAAAAATAAGTTTTGGCTAAGTTAAAATAAAATAGTAGTCATTTCTGCTAACAAAATGAGGAGTCATTTTTAAAGTATTTTTTATGTTTAGAAAACTATAAGTAATAAGGTTTTTTTACTATTGGTAGATGTCTATGATGGTCATTATTCGATATAATACCAAGCAATTGATGAATATTTTAAATCATAGAAGTGACGAGGTCCTCTATTTGTGAGAAAAAAAAAATCATAGGCGGGGACCCAATATAATCTGGTAACTACTAAAAATACTCAAAATGTCGCGTGTGAGTGTGTCAAGGAATTTGTTTTGTAACAACATTGGGCATCTTGAAAACAACATCCCTACTAGAAATCCAACAATACCTACATGTACACTGCTTAAGACAAAGCAAGCACTATTCCCTAACAACATGTAGACACATTTTAATACTAACTGGCTTACTAGGCCATTCGGAATAGAATCCAGACCGTATCATTGCGGCATTCTAACATCTGCGCCGCCGGCGCCGGTCTATTTGCATATCGTAACAGATCCTACATACAATGACCTCCTGCGGCGTCGGTTGAGACTTGCTTTCGCACAGATTTACTCGACGAAACTGTGTGCATTAAGCTGTAATATTCTGCAATCCGGTTGCTGAAATTCAAGTATGTTTGTGAATATGTATTGTGTTAATCCTGTAATCTTAACTTATTTAGGGTCAGATTAAATTAGCTAGGGGAACCACGCAAACGTGATCGATATCTAAATACAACAAAATAAAAAATAAATAAAAAAAACCCATCATAAACATAACATGTAAAAAATCCAAGTTTCGCAACGGTCTTCGTAAAACAAAGTTGGTTAATTTATTCAGTACCTATTTTCGGGAGTACCCTAATTGCAACAGCAGGTACCTAATTAGTTAACTAACAACATTTTATATTGACCGTATCAATATTAGACATCCTTATTTCTTTTTTAATAAATATAAATATAATGAGTTGGCAATCGCACACGGCAAGAGAATTGTCATTAAAAAAAAACCTACCTAGTATTCAACTATTTGGCCGGAAAAAACAGATAACAAAATCAGCTGTTTCATATATTTTGACCGTGTAGGTAACTACACGGTCAAAATATATGAAACAGAAACAGAAACTAAATATTTCTGTCGGTTTTCGCGACGATGTCCCTACACTCTGTATTTAAAATTAAAAAGTCCTTATATGAACCTGAATTTATCTTTTTTAAAGACAAATAAAAGAACACCACCGCTAGATTTTGTAAACATTGTTTGTTATTTTTTAATATAAACAGACTATGAAAGTTTTTGCACAAATATTTACCAAAAACAATGTCTATGGTTAGTTATATTGCTAGACATTTGAATATCAAATTAATGGGGTACAGTGAACTCGGGTTAAATTGTTCCAGGCGGTTATTTCGGCAGTCGCCGCGTTAAACAGAGGTTCAACTTTCTATAGCAAAGTTGACAGAAGTTTAATAGCAAAATGATTTAACTACTTACTTTCATTTTAACACGCTTTTAGTACCTAGTCGAGTTAGTATGAGAGTTATCTTTAAGTGAACTATTTTAAAATGCAAATACGAAATTGCTAATTCCAGCTTTAATGGAAATGGCTAGACAGATTTGTTAGAAACGATAAAAGCAATATGCTTTTAAGTGAAATCGTATTTTTTTATTTTGAGAGAATGACCCATTCGATTGAAAACTCAATTTCTTGATCCGATTTATTATCAGCTCGATCTTTTTTTGTAAGCAAATCTTAGGTATTTTAACCACTAATTATTTTTCCTTATTATTATATCTCGTGGCTAAGTAATAACAGCCCCACGGATCCATCAGGTTAAGCTACGCTTGCCGGGGTTGGTCCGTGGATGGGTGACCATCTTTACATATCGAGACACCTCCGTGCCTCGGAAAGCACGTTAAGCCGTTGGTCCCGGCTGTCATTTGTGGATCTTTGACAGTCGTTACGGGTCGTCGGAAGCTGGAAAGTCTGACAACCAGTCTTACCAAAGGGTATCGTATTACCCAGTTACTGGGTTGTGGAGGTCAGATAGGCAGTCGCTCCAAAATACTGGTATTCAGCTGCATCCGGTTAGACTGGAAGCCGATCCCAACATAGTTGGGAAAAAGCTAGGCAGATGGTTCTATTTTTTCACGTTTCAAGTACTTAATTGTTTTCGACTTCGTAAAGGTACAAGTCAAGTGAGAATTTATGTAAACTTTATAAAATAATTGCAGAATACAATGACACTTAGGTTATAAGATCTCACCTGTACCAAAACAATGTTAATCTAGCAAATAAACGATTTGATTTGATTTGGTTTGGTTTTCATCCCTACCGATTCTTCTGCCCACGACAACGATTACGTCACATGAAATCCTCTAATTAAAAGTTTAATCCCTAAGAACTGTACGGTCCAGCCGGTGTAACATGACAACTTTTATTAGGACTCTAGGCTGATTGCAGGGAGAAAGACACAATTATTATTTTTTTCCCTCCAAACTGTGCAGAAATATAAATGTGTCTTATCATGAAGGAATCGTGTGACCAAGTAATATGAATTCAGAGCATGAAATATTCCTTGCTAGTTTAAGACTATTTTCAGCGTTATTAAACATACCTATCACAAATCAGAACCGGCTAAAACCAATGGTCATTGTTTATTATTTATTTTAAATTTTCACACTCAAAAAAAGGTACAAAGGCGGACTTAATGCCTTATTACTATATATTGTGCGTTTATTTTTGAGTGTACTATATATAGGTAAACCACTGCCTAACCCTTTGGGGAATACAGGCATGCTGTTATGTTTGTTTTTTTTATTATATTTCCAATTAATGACAATAATGTTCAATTGTCGATGCGTCCCAATAGACGTCGCACGGTTACAATCAACTAACTTGTCAAAGTACGGATGTTCATTTTAATAAAAAGTTGAGTCTCTCCCTTTAATGCCATTGTTACGAACTTTGATCCACCAGCAAACTTTTTATTTGATTAACTTTTACTTGTAATTTAAAAAAAAATACGATTCATACGATTACCAAACTCTTTGCCATGGTTGGCCAGTTATCTTATCTAAATTAAGATCATAAATTACAAAAATATTTATTTGATAAAGCTTTAGTTTTTCCAAATTCATATGTTTTATAAATAAATTACTATGAAAACTCATATCTGTTGTGTTATTTAAAAATGGAACGAAATTTTTACTTCAGCGCATCAAAGATTTTATTTGAATTTCGATTTGGCTTGCTGTTTAAAATAAATAAGAAACAAATGAACATATTGGCGCGTGAAAAATTATCATTGTTCGTCATTGATTCTGGAAATTATAATTAATTTACTTAGTTTGAATTTCCGCGCATTGTTTGAGAAAAGTACTATTCAAGCCTTGGCCGCAACCAGCTATTGATGGATCAATAGCCCAGTTGCAGGCCGCGACAGTAACTACTGATGTACTAAATAATATGCCAACAGCTGCATTCCGATATGAGAAACTCGAAGAACTAAAACTCGAGTCCAGTAGAAAGTATTCAGGCAATTTTTGCATGGTAATGTAAGGGACATTTCACATGTATTTATTCAGTTTCATGACTACGTCAAATAAAATGTCGGCAAGTTCGTCTGAACTAAATTTAAATAGCTGTGAAATATTTGGTGAAGATTTTTTTTTCGTTTTGTTTTGAAGGTATTTTTATTTGGTATGCGGAGTTTCCGTATGGTGCCATGAATTTGGTTGGACTTCCTTAGTGTAGCAGGCATTTTTGTTGGTCGCAAGAATTTGCTTCAAATAAATCCTATTCTAGGGGAAGTATTCCAACCTCAAAATACAATTTTGAGGTTGGAATACTTCCCCTACCTTTCGTTAGTAAAAAAACATTACCCTCCTTCTGGGGCAGTCGGGTAAAAATGGAACAAATTATGAGACACTCTTCAAATTGCAACTTCAAACGTTAGTTTAACTGATGCCATTACGTGGTTAGAGGCTTTTCACATTGAATGCTATTGGTTTGTTTAACGAAATCTCCAAACGGCTGGTTGACAGTTCCGTGACCCAAAGCCTGCCTTTTACCTTAGCCAGAAGCTAAGTATTGCCATACAACGTGGCAATGCTGCCAGTCGCTTGGGTACATTACCAGTCAACAGCCACACGGAGGACTTTTTGACGCCGTATTTAAGGTTTAGTTAGGTTAGGTTAATAGGTTAAGTTACTTATTTTAAAAATCAGCACTCTCACACATTACAATATTTTGGTGAAAACATTATTTTGCTGTTTAGTTTACCTAACAATAGTACATACTTTAAATTTTTGTTGCATTGCAGCAGCTTCCAGCGTTTTGGATGCAACATCTACGACATGTGAAGGGGTCACAGGATCTTGCTAGGAATATAATTATTTAAAAAAAATAACGTTTTAGTCCTCAACAGTTGATTGGCCTTTTAAAGGCGTGACAGTTGGAGGTATCAAATTTTCTTTGAAATAGAAGTCTTCCCCTCCCCGAGCTTATAAGTTTTAGCTAAGCCTAGATCTAACAACACACACGGCCTAACCCTCCCAGGTTAACTAGAGCAAAACATTTTAACGAGGAACCAACAAAACGGAATTATTTTCCGTAGTAGGTATTAGAACCGTCGCAAACTAAGCCACTGAATGTGGCTACTGGATGTCTGCATACCTCTAAAGACAGAAAAATTGACCAGCCCTCTGGTCAAGTGAAGAATCGACGAACCACTCGGCGATATATCGAAATTCTCGATAAGCACTCGGACCGAGTAATTCGTCCACTCGTCCTAAATGGGCCGTAGGCATGTAGGACGAGTTGACGAATTAGGTACCCCTCGGACCCCACGGCCCTAGTACTTCAACCCCAAACAACGCCAACATTTAGCTACCAATAAGTTTCTTATATTTGCGCCGTAAGAGGTATTCTGCACCTGAAGCAGCCGCCCAGCACAGCCCGCCGTGCTCGAGGCTGGCATGAGGATGTCGAGACAGGTTGCATCCCACGCCAAAGGAATACCCAATTTCCAAAGCGGTTTCCGGTCATTCCGTTCGGTCTCACTTAGGTGTACATGTGAAGCTGACGAATACAGAAACTCAGACGGCAAATGATTGTCATATCTATGAAAACTAGAAACACATCATTTCTTTCCTTTTCTTGTTTTAAGGTCTCTGCACACAGCGGGCGTGGCGTGACCGGGCGCCGGCGCGGCTCTGGCGCGACGGGAGCGTTCACACTGCGGGCGCGATCACGTCCCGCCGCGCCCATTCACGCCGACCGTTTAGCGACGCGATTCATTCATCAAAAAGATGTTGAGCGATTCAGATGTGGAAACGCTCTTGCTCTTATTTGCGCTAGCTAAGAAAAACAACGTAAACGGAAATGGGGGCATGAAATAAATCAAAAACGTGCCGTCGCGCCGCGCCCCGCCGCGTCGGAGTTGTATTCGCGCCCGGCGCGACGCCGGCGTGGCGCGACGGTTCGCGTCGCGCCGAGCGCGGCGGCTCTGTGTGGCGTCGTCCATAGTAATTAGTACATTACAACTGCTCAGCGTCGCGTCGCCGCCCGGCCACGCCGCGCCGCGCCCGCTGTGTGCATCGACCATTACCCTTTGCGACTATACTGAGTTCCATATTTCTAAACTCAATCTGTTTAGAAAATTCCTTTTTCAAATCTTTACTCGGTAACGAATTAATCATAAGCTGTGTGTTGTCTGTCGGTTAGTCACGTAGGTACTACTTTAGTCGCCGAGTTGTCGGTCAGTAGTTGCCTAGTGAGCGCTGTATATAACAATTGGAACACGGCTACTTGACTTGTTGAGTTTTTGTTTGATGCTTTTATTAGAATTACTGACCTTTGGGTCTCTAGTGGTTTTATTAACAATAAGGCTACTGAGTTTCTACTTTGTTTAGTTGTGAACCATGTAGGCAAAGATTGAAGAGCAAGCATTTGAGATTTCTAGAGTTGGTTTTCATGTTTGTTTGAACGCGCTAATCTCTGGAACAACCAGTCGGATTAAAACGAATCTCTTTGCATATGATAGCCCAATTCCTGAGGAAGGCTATAGGTCATTTAACATCACGCTAGGAGCCGAGCAAAAAGAAAAATTCAGAAAGAACGATAAGCGAGAACAAAGTTATAGTGCGATCAGACGACGCGATGCGACGCGACGGGGTGGGTCGCGGGAACTCAGACTTAACTACCAAAGAATTAAGAGTTTAACACAAGTTTTCTCTAATAGGCATTCATTTTCTAGGAACCGGTGAAGGTGTTCCCAGTAACAATCAGGTAAGGTGGCAAGATATTCGTTACCAACCATGGACTATTGTCACGCAAACCAAGCTGTTATCAAATTATAAAGAGATTTGCATAAACACTGTGTTACTGCCTTTATGACTCTTTCACATTCGCTCGTAACTTAAGCCGGCCATACACGCTACGGTCTACCGGAGAGGTTTACCTATGCAAGTGGGCCTGCACGAGTAGACCGGGGCGTGTATTGGAACAGACCTGTGCAGTTCTTGGAACATATTGCCGGCCATACACGCTACGGTCTACCGGACATCTACCGGAGAGGTTACCTGTGCAGGTTTGTCACCCGCGTGTGTGGGGGACGTTCCGGTCTATCTGAGCGGCCTTCAGTTCTTTTTGGGATGGCATCGATTGAGGACGATGACGCGTTGGCATTGTTAGGATCCATTTCTCTCAATTTGTCTATGAGCAATTGATACGCAGCTTCTTTTTTGTCTCGATCATGGTACCTACTCTTTGCTTTTGACTTGCCAAAGACATGGATGAGTATATTTCGATAAAATCTTCAAGTAGTCTTATAGTTGAGACTCGTGGCGCCATTTTCGCGTGTCGAATTACGTGACATTCGTGGAAAAACGATGCGAGCGATGCGACGACCGTCCAGACAGGACAGATACTAGAAAACAAATGACGCGACCTGCGCAGGCGACCGGAGTACACGCACACACACAGGTACACCGTACGGTGACATTAGAAATAATTGATTTTCGATTTTGCGCCGGTCGCCTGCGCAGGTTCAAAAACTGTACAGGTCTAATCCCATACACGCTCCGGTCTATCTGTGCAGGTACGCCTGCACAGGTAGACCGTAGCGTGTATGGCCGGCATACTATACCTATCACTTAATGTACTTATACTTATCACTTAATGTACTTATACTTATCACTTAATGTACTTATACTTATACTTATCACTTAATGTACTTATACTTATACGAAATAAACCATACGCTTGAAATAAGAAGGTAACAGGACACATATTTTCTTAAGTACTTTAATTTAAAGGCCACATCATATTTTATACATTTACTAGTAAGTAGTTATCTTAATAATAATATACTGTGCTCGTCCTACAACTACTGATATTATTTTATAGGCGAGGACGCTGGCACCCTAAACACAAGTTAAATCTTACCGTGGGTGCTAGAGTTCATCGAAAACACTCTTACCTCTAGTTGTAACGCTGCATAGTGTTTAGATAAGTGTTTTTGTACAACTGAAGGTAAAACTTTTTTTTTTTAATGTCCCTCATCAAACTTTAGGCAACACATTACAAACGTGCTACCAGGATAAAAAGATCCGATATGTCGTAATCGTAATCCAAGTTCGTGGTCTACCCGTGTGCTTAATTTCATCCAAATCCCTTCGCCGTTCCGCCGGTCCGTTTGTTATGTTTATAGTTGCCGAGGGACATTAAGACAATAGTTGTACTGTACTGGGTTTTAGGAAAGAGCGTCTCTCAGTTCAACAATTTTGTTTTATCATAACTGTTCTAAATACTTATGGCGAGAAAACTGGCATATCCTAGGACCAATCATTTGGAGCCTTGTGACATCGCATTATCCCGCATTGGGCGCATCCCACTCTTCAGAGAGGAGGCCCGAGTGCTGGAAGCAGTGCGGGCATCTGTGTTCCATAGACCTACTCATATAGCATCTGAATCGCTTGAACCTTTTTATTTATATTATAATCATTTGTATGTATAGGAATATTAGACCGGATGCCGGTTAGCCGGCTAGACTGATAGCCGACCCCAACATAGTTGGGTAATGGCTAGGCAGATTGATTGTATATATAGGAATATTACGAGTGTTTCCCCGTGGACCCGGTTACTGTTATTGTTATGTTATGTAAATTTTAGATATATATGACAAATAAGTTAAAAAAATCGAATGAAATTATCTGGCGACTTTTGAAAGTGGGTAAAACTGGTCACGCTGAAGTAAATAAGTATTATTAACTTCACATATTAATGTAATAATGTGAAGATAAAAGCTGGCTCTAGTTAGTAAACTGTGTCTTGAAGTCCTGTCCCCTGTGGTTTACGGTGGTCACGGTAAATATATCTCGAGCAGACCATCCGACCTTCATAAACGCATATACCAGGATTTAGCGAATTATGACTCAGAACTGAACATTGTTTAGTAGTTCTAGCAAGAGATCTTTTTATGGTAAAGTTATTAAAAAACTTACATACTTCAAACATACTTACGTACACACGGCTACACATCAAGCTATACATTTCCAGTATAAGCTGACCTCGCATTGAACGGAAATCCTATACAATGCCATGGTCACCCATCCGCGGACCAACCCCAGCAAGCGTAGCATAACCTGATGGATCGACTCGTGCGGCTGATAATACTAAGCCCCGAGCTCCTAACCCTACTCTGCAATAATCTGGTAAAAAAACCAGATTATCCTCTCAAACTGTAATAACATTATTATCTTCATTTTAAATCCGAGATCGCTACCTCGGCAGGATTACATCTGCCCTCTGTTACGAGTGTCGCAGAACCCGCAGAAATAATAATAACTTTAAATTCGCTAACTTTGGACGCCAGGGATGTCTAGACAGTGCAGTCAGCAAAATAGGTATCTACGTACTACTAATGTTATCTATTGTAGGTATTACAAGCTGGCTTTGAGAAAATTAAGTTTAAGTGTGATGAAAAATTTAATATTGGTACTTAAACAGTGTGTCCCCTATACCTACAGGTCGATTTTATTAACTTATCTTTGACATCACTGACAATGGTGTAGGATTACATCGTGATCCAGCCTACTGGGGTCTTGTGGGGCCAATGCAGTGAGCGTAACGTAGTCAGAAGACATAAGGACTTCTGGGTGAATATAACTGTAGGTAATTAGCGGCCGAGCCGGCCATCGTTATCGCTGATAGAATGTCACTTAAGACAAAGTGACATTCTATCAGCGATAACGATGATGGAAACTTACTCATAAACGGACTGACATAAGCTATTGAAAAGCATACGTCCATCCTGTTGAAAGTCGTTGTAGAAACACGAAACGCTTTCGAAGCGACTGTCACTTGTCTAAGCCCTCTGAATTGCACTTTATTTTGTCGTAGCAAGGGCCGCTTTTTAATTATTTCAATGATTTTGTGGAGTGAATCATCTGTATTATTCTGTGACTGGGCAACAACCAACAATAATAACGAAATCAGTAGCTATAATAAACTCAAAGAAAAATATGTAAAATCAAAGTGATCATCAAAATTCTTAGTCAATAAACCACGTAACCAAAAATGTCCAATGACTCTAAAAAAAAACATGCGGGGCAGTCTTTTGGAACTGTCGATAGTAGTAAAAACCTCAACGTAATTCAAACGGTAGACGGTAGATGGCGCTAAAAAAAACACACAAAACAAAAACAAAAAAAAAAACACACAAATCACTTCAAACGTGACGATGACGCGAGTTCCATGATTTTTGGTTCACCCAAAAAGTGCTCAACGCGCCTACAGAAGTTTGCACTTCAAAAATTTCCTGTACTCGTATTAAAACAATTTTTCATTGATGCGGCCCCGGCCGGTTTGGTCAATGGGCTGTGAAAGCGACCACTCTTGAGTCTGCCGAAGACTTTAAACTAAATTTGGCGAACTGCCAACAGACGTATTCTGATGAGGAAGAGACGAAACTGACGGATGAAAATAATTGAGACTGTTGTATCAGATTGAAGTAGAGTTTTCAGACGTATTTCATTAAAAATACCGTTTGTGAATGTAGTTTTAAAGCTAATATGGAAAGCCACATTTTATAGAATTTTCTCCATTTCCACAATTTGTGAGAATCTTAAATCCGATGGTTGGTTCAATGGCTGTTGTATAGGGAGATAAAGTATACATGCATAAACATAAACTCACGCGTTCTTCCCATGGGGGTAGGCAGAAACTACAGAACGCTACGTGCTACGATCCTTCACTATTCTGTAAAAATCTCACGGTGGAAACGTAGGTAGGTAAACTGAGTTCGAAGTGAGCTGCAATATAGCGTCGGATATGATGACAGTTCACTTCAAGCTCATTTCACCTATAATTTGACTGTGAGATTTTCAGAGAATCGACCGGCTGGTCATACACGCACGCCGGTTGCGAGTACTCACCTTCCTAAATGCTACGAATATCACTGTTTTCAGTATCTTCAAAATTCCACCACGAAGTAAATCTACCTATCAGCTACAACCTTTTACAAACACGAAAGTAACAAAAACACCTTAATGAACTATCAAATAAATTAAGAAGAAAAAACAGACCCTGACCTAAAAACAGGCAACTCAATAGCCGCCGTCTTGTCCAACATTATTAAAATTTAAACCGTCCTCGTCCGAGGTCAGATGGCTCCGTGTCCTCGAATAAGGACACGGAAGTAACTTAGAGCCCTGAAGTGTTCAAGTTTAAAACACTGCTAAATAGTTGGTTAGTGCTGGTTGGGGCGTTATTTAGGGTAAAATATTGAGCTGCAAATATTAGCTGGGTGGTGTAGTGGTCATTTTATCTTAGACTAGCTTCAGCCCGCGACTTTGTCCGCGTGAAATTTCTTGTTCCCCGAACCCACCGCTTCGCAGCGCATTCCGGCCCGCGGTTTAGTACTTCGTTTTTAGCATCATTTCTGACTTTGTTTCTTTTTGCTCGACTCCTAAGGGTCTTAGCCTGATGTCAAATAGCCTTTATTTATTTATTTAACTATTTATGTACACACATAATAAACAGACAAGAAGAAAAGAACAGAAAAAAACGTACAAAGGTGATGCCTTCCTCAAATGCTAAAAGGTTTTTTTTAATCCGACATGTAGTTCAGGAGATTAGCGCGCTTATATTATTAGCGCTAATGTATAAATATCCATTTCGCCGACAGAGGGCGCTTTCCGGGTTTCCGAACGAAAAGTGACGGTATCGGTCGCGTGTATGTCACTCGGAAAGTCGGAAAGCTAGAAAGTGCCCTCTGTCGGCGTGACCACGCGTTCAGGTACACCGAACAAAAATGTGTATTATTCGCGCGACGATCGCTTTAAATAGGACGCGGGGTCAGGCTTCCATTTACGAATCGTCTGTCGTTTTTCTCGTCGAGGCTATTTTAGTGCACCCTAATTAGTTTTTATTAAGACCGTACTATTTAAGTGCCTGCATACAAGTAACAAGCATATGAAACGCAACCAAGTTTCAAGAATCCATATTTTTGTATTATAAATGCGAAAGTAACTCTGCCTGACTGTATGTTACGTTTCCACGCCTGAACAGCTGAACGGATTGCGCTGAAATATGGCATACAGGTAGACCATGGCCTGCGGGGTAATTGCGTAACACACTAACAGTCGCAATGGCTTTCATTTTGACAATCCAAAGCGCAACAGCATTTATTGCGTTATTTACGTTGCTGCGAACATGTGAAGCAATATTATGGATATTGCTATATCCTTAAAAATAGTTCACATTGTGATTGAAAGTATGCTATGCAATTAGGGTGCTAGGTCAGGAACATAGGATACTTTTTATTCCAGTAATAATTCCGACCAACACACGCGAAGCCGCGGGCAAAAACTAGTTAAACAAGAAATTACAAGCAATTTCTTAATTACGGCCACCTGATTAACATTAGAGCACTGTTATTACGAGCACTCGCCGGTCATTGCGTGATGAATTATTTTAATCCTACTTTATGGTTGTATGCAAAATCCGTAATCAGGTCGCATTTGTACGACACAGAACATGGGCCTTTTGCGTTAAGCCGACAGCTAAAAAGGAAAAATTAAAAGTACTATTAGTAGTAACTATGTGGCGGCACCTACATCGCCACATGCGAACTACGCAACACACTGACGTCAGTGCTTGGCAACACGACGCTGCCACCGCGTAGCCACCGCGCCGCCACTGCGCTCCCACCGCGCCGCCACTGCGCTCCCACCGCGCCGCCATGCGCCACCGCGCCGCCGCCGCTCTGACGCCGCACCGTTCCGCTTAATTTAAAGTATTATAAAGCGCGTGAACTATTGCAAGCAGCCGGCGATGGAAAAAAAAAAACCGTTTTTTTATTCCAATTCTAATACTTTAATTAATCGTGTCATGTCGTGTCGCCGAGCACTCACGCAGAATACTGCATCTGAAATCTAATTGTTTGTGCAGCTGTGCATATTTCTAGAAATAAATTAGATTGAAAATTGACACAAGGCTCATGCCAATCAGGAATTTGATCGAAACTATCAATGTCCATCGAATCACACCATTTATTTTTCAAATACCTAAATAAACCATTCGTTTGCCAAGCTTGGAATGCAATGTCAGTGGCATCAACTCTTCGCCATCGGAGGGCCTACTCCAGCAGTAGATCGCTATAGTCTGAAGATGGAGAAATGAAACAAAAAATGTTTTGCTATTGTAGACTCTATGTCAATATTTGACTAAAGTCGACCGTCCACTGCTTCGTAGGATGTGACTGTTCACAGAGAGGAATCGCGGATGGACACGCACGGCAGACGACCACAGATCGCCACGCACCGCGCACCGAGAAACTTCCGTTGTTTGCGATACCCCGCACGTACACCTACCCACGGTGCGGCGTGCGGGCTCGTCTGTGTCCGTCCGCAATATGGCGCACCATCGGATCACGGCATTAGATGTATGGTTAATTTGTTTTCCAGCTACGCATCCGTGCGTAGCGTAGCCGTACATCCTTACATATTATAAAACAAAGTCCTCCGCCGCCTCTGTTCGCGATAAACTCAAAAACTACTGCATCGATTTTTATGCTGTTTTCACCAATGGATAGAGTGGTTTTCGAGGAAGGTTTTAGTAGGCATCAGCTAGTTTTCATACAAGGCAAAGCTAAGTAGTTATCCGTGCTTACCTGAGCTATGGGCTGTTGTGTGAGTAGCGCCTTAAAGAAACCTATTTTGAATGGTGTTCTTGTAAGTGAACCAAAAAAGCTAAGTAATTTAAGACTCCCTTTTTAAAGTGTCATATAAATCTCCCCTCTTTCCTTAAATTACAAAGATATCACTTTACAAGTGAAATGTATTTTAAAATGCAAATACCAGTCGGGAAACACGTTAATCCGAGCTTTCTTAGGTAAGGTGACAGAAACTTAGTGCAGTCTGATAATTCTAACTACTAAACCTATGATGAAAAACTAAGTCGTATTCCAAACATAATACAAATGGTTTTAGCTTCTTTAATTTAGTGTATTTGGGACAATAACTAATGCATAAGGGACAAGTCACACAGAAAAGATTTCACAAACATTACATAACATAACATCACGCCTATATTCCCGAAGGGTTAAGCAGAGGTGTTCCTATAGTACATCCACATTTAGCCAGTTATGTTTAAGTCCCATGTAATGGAGGAGCTCGTGGCTAAGTAATAACAGCCGCTCGGGTCGATCCATCAGGTTAAGCTACGCTTGCCGGGGTTGGTCCGTGGATGGGTGACCATTTTCACATATCGAGACTCCTCCGTGCCTCGGAAGGCACGTTAAGCCGTTGGTCCCGGCTGTCATTTGTGGATCTTTGACAGTCGTTACGAGTCGTCAGAAGCACGAAAGTCTGACAACCAGTCTAACCAAGGGGTATCGTATTACCCAGTTACTGTGGAGGTCAGATAGGCAGTCGCTCTATGTAAAATACTGGTATTCAGCTGCATCCGGTTAGACTGGAAGCCGACCCCAACATAGTTGGGAAAAGGCTAGGCAGATTTTTTTTTGGGTTTAAGTCCCATGTAATAGGGGGCGAGCCTATTGCCATCAACCGGGCTCAAATCCAGACTCCGGGCTGCTACTGAGACATTCCAGATGGAAAAATCGAATAATATTTTGCTGGACCTGGGATCCGAACCCAGGACCTCATGCTTAGCAGTTGCGCTTGCCACCACTAGACCAACGGGGCAGTCCTAGTAGTACGAGGTAGTTAGTATTGTATCTTTTTGTATGCACGTGTTTTTCTTTCTTTCTTTCTTTTCCTAATTACCTAAACGCAAAATTAATGTTTTTTACTGTTCTCTCACACGTCCTTCTTGTCACGTCTGCAATCCTTATACAATTTACGCTAATCGCAAACGCAATCCTTATACAATTTACGCTAAATTACAACAACCAAAACATTGAATATTTATTATAGTTTATGACCTTCTGACGTTTGAAATAACCAAACTGACTGAGAGATAGGCACTGAAAAACAAACATACCTAGGGTTTTCATCCGAGTAAAGTTTAACAGTACTATCTACTTATCATACTTATGAAAAAACAACCAACGGACAACGACCCCGCACTTTAATGCCCGGAGCACTGCAGAAATAAATACCTGTTTTTGTTTTTGTATATATAGGTACTGCTGTGTGAAATTAAAGAATATTGACCAATTTGGACCAAATGCTGCCCAGACATGGGAGTGCTTCCAAATGGTTCCTTGCATCAAATTATAAAAAAAAAAAAAAAAACTGTCCCAGCGTTAAACAGTTATAGCCTGAGAGAGGTTAATTAAGTACTAACTAATACACTTCCAATCACAATACGGAGACAAATTGATGATCCATTGCTTCATAAGTTTAACAAGCTCTTCTGCTGAAGGACGTAAATAACGCAATGAATGTTAAAATATAATAGACGTATATATATTTAGTAACCTATTCCGCTTAACTATTCTTCAAAAGTCATAAAAACCCTGTAAGAAATCGACACGTGTTTCACCTCTCAACGAGGCATCCTCAGGATGACGATTGACCAATTGCAAACCAGAACAATGCAATTGCAGTGAATGTTGTTGAACTGTCAAAATGAGAAGCATTTCTATTGTAAGTGCGTAAGGCTCCGGCGTCATGTACAGAAATTACCTGGCCAGTTCACATCCATCATCTGCCTAGCCTTTTCCCAATTAACCCAGCTGAATACCAGTATTTTACATGGAGTGACTGCCTACCTGACCTCCACAACCCAGTAACTGAGAAATACGATACCCCTTGGTAAGACTGGTTGTCAGACTTTCGGGCTTCTGACGACCCGTAACGACTCTCAAAGATCCACAAATGACAGCCGGGACCAACGGCTTAACGTACTTTCCGAGGCACGGAGGAGTCTTGGTATGTAAAAAAGATGGTCACCCATCCACGGACCAACCCCGGCAAGCGTAGCTTAACCTGATGGATCGACCCGTGCGGCTGTTACCACGTAGCCACGAGCTCCTCGCCAGGTCACATCCAGTGTCCAAATATCGACGTCTCATACTATCAATGTAAACTCCGCCTAAGTAGTCCGCAGACAAAATCGACTAGCGTGTTCGAGTCACATAAAAATGTAGCTTCAACTCGAAACGTCTACCTGTCACGATCAATTGTGGACTTTTCACCTGCCTGAAGTACCCGCTTTGAATATCGTACTATGTATCACAAGACGTTAATTAAAATGTTAAACAAAAGCGCATTGGTAATAATAAATCTTTGTTTGGACACAAACGCGAGGTTGCGAGGTTGAATGTTACGTTTTTCACACTTTAACTGGTTTTTGTCATTCGGTTTAGTTAATTATGAAAGGTGAACAGTAGTATGCTGATTTATTGCAGCTGTTCCACACTATAATTGATGATCCAATGTTGACAACCCCTTGTAATTAATTGTCTCGAAAAGTTGTAGTAGTAAAGAGTTAACGGCATCTACCTACCTAATTATAGATAAGTAAAGCAGTGATAGCCTCGTGGTCCTGCCAGGGTTGCGGGTTAGTCCGAAAGGGATACTGGGACCTTGGCAACAGGCAACTGAAGGAACACGGGTGGGTTTTAGTCAGTAAAAGTCTGACACGCCCTTCCGCTCTGCCCAGAGCGGGAGAAGTCATTGGATGATTTCCCACCCTCAAAAAAAAAAAAAAAGCCTCGTGGTGTGACCGGCGGACTGCCAAGTCATAGGTCTAGAGTTCGAACCCAAGGCACGCACCTCTGACTTTTCGGATTCATGTGCGTATTGTATAATTAATTAATTTTCCACACTTTTCTATGCAGTATGAAGAGAAAAAAACTTTAAAACGGTCTTCAAACCAAATAATAATAAAGGCACTTACCAGAAATTATTCTTCCTTTTGACATGACCAGCCTCCTTTAGCACCAACTTGATGATGAAGAAGCACTGAACACCATCACAAGCGATTGGGAAACTGCGCGTTACCCAAAGCGGTTAGTTCCAATATAGCGACCATATTTTTACAACTTTTTAATATGACGTGTAAAAGTGATTCCAATATCCTATTTACAGAATAAACAATTTCATTTCATTTCATTTCATACAGGTGGCCCATGAAACGTAAAGTCTGAAGTCGAGTGAGAATTTCACAAAAAATATTTAAAACCGTCTAGCTCCTAAACTATAATGCATCGCTAGACCCATGGGGGTGTTTCAGGAAGCCCTTGGAGAGAGGCTTCAGATTTTCTTTGAACGTCGTTTCACGGCCACGGGCTGTATGTACATTACATTACATTTACGTCTTGTATTTTGAAGACTAGCACCTTAGAGACTAGCACAGATATAAGATTTAGACGCGAACAGGGGCGAGCGGCGCGGGCGCTCAAATTTATCGGGGTGCGCCCAGGAGAAACGGGCGAGCGGCGAAAGTATGGCGGCGCGCGGCGCTTCGTTCGCGCGCACCGTCTATTCTTGCTACGATTCGTTGAACTAACTGAAACTGGTTGCGCTGTACCCACATATTTTTATAATTGGGTGAACATTGGCGTAAACATTGTATAAAAAAAACTTACTATCAAAGAATTAAACAACTAAAAAATAACTGAAAAGCTAAAAATAAAGCTTTTAGAATAACTAAGCTTCTAAATTAATGAAAATTAATAACTTCGAGTCGGCGCCAAACTTGTTTTTCTGTTTCATTTTTCGTCGGCTTTGTTAAAGTTTTTATAATTTTTCGCTTTTCAGTTCACTTCCCTCGATAGCCTTCCATCTCCATCATCAGACTCTCGATGACAGTCCTACCTTAGCTAAGTCTAAAATTCACATCACGATGAATGTAATAACAAAACAAAACTTTGAACCTGACTTGATTTCCGTACGTCTTTTTCGGGTGACCACTGAAAATCAGCGCTGTGCTGTGGGTCCCCCATAGCACAGCATCGTGCTGAATGGAAGCCTTCTTGTCACAGTCATGACATGCAGCTGCCGTTTATTAATCTATATACTCGTGATCTCATATTTCTACTCACTTAGATCTATTTTGTTTGATTACTGTTATCTTTTTGTATGCACGTGTTTCTGTGACAAATAAACCTATTTTTCTTTATTTTGTTTTTAACACGATATCGCTGCTGTAAACTGATAAAAAGGAGCTCTCTCGACTGTCTTCCGTCTCCATCATCAGATCAACTCTAAGTCTCTATTATGTTGTAGTGCCAAAAGAACTGCAAATGTATTTAACAAAATCTGTTCACAAGTGAAAAATCAATCGACCCCTATTTTCTATCTTTAGGGGTGGACTTAATTTTTCAATTTTGAATTGGACGAACTTCGAGGTACCTACATCCTTTCCAATAAAAAAAGAATCGTCAAAATCGGACTTTTCGAAAAAACTACCAACGCGTCGACTTGAAAAACTCCAACTATTTCTCGTCGGACAAAAAAAGGTCAATTTTCATTCCTGTAGCATACGCATCAGTTGAAATAGATGATGGCTGTCGTCTACTATAGAGGATCGATTGGTCTAACGAATTTAATCTATTATTTTCAAATAGTACATACTAATTCCATAGATTTTTCATAACGCACCTGTCATTGACAGAATTGTCGACATTGATTTCGATTGTCGAAGAGAACAGAAGCAAGAACATCGATATATTTTCGGCGCCGTTTCAGTTCGTTCGAAATTCAAAACTTAATTAAGAATAAGGCTGCCTTTCCACCAGAGTTGAGCGAGGATGCGTAGCGAGGAATGTCCGTAAATCTAGCCAATAACAACGCTAGCTTAGCTCAAGCTATGACAGTGAAACGATGATATTGGTTAGTTTCACACATCCCTCGCTACGCATCTTCGCTCATCTCTGGTGGAAACGCAGCCTAAGAACTCGTACCCGCTTCCATTGGTTGTATTACTTCTTTCAACAAATATTTTTCTTACTCTCTTCGTCTTTGCAAACTGGTGGCATTGAAATATTTGCCAAGCTAATATTTATTAATAAATCAGTAGGTACTTACCTAACTAAAATTAATATTTCCCCACAAAATGTAGCTCTCGAACTCATGTAATTTTCCTTTACCTAATATAAATTGTTTAGAAGATTCTGAGCGTTTAAGTTATATTACAAAGCTTAAGTTTCTGTCTATTAAGATAAAGTTAGACTATTTTAGATCAAGTGTTATAATTTTGTACCAATAAAGTCGCTTTTCGTGTTTGTCGACCGCTTAATTTGTCTAAATGGCACAACTGATTTTTACACGGTTATTACCTTAAAGGCTCTTACAAACTGGCGCGACTTTTAACAAAACAATTTCTGAGAAAACTTCACGGCGAACAATGCGGCGGCGTCGCGTCTCGCGACAAGACGCGCCTGTATGTAAGAGCCTTAATTTAGAGCATTTTTTCTAAAAAGTGTATGTGTATAATACATTCATATTAAAGAAGCTTCGATGTTTTGTAAAGTCGTATAAACTACGCCAAGCATTGGTTGTTCGCTAGTATCAAATATTAAAGGTTTGAAAGGAAAATAAAAATACAATAAAAATCTATTTCATTTCGTTTATTCCAATATCGACCTTGAATACTTAATGTCTATGTAACAAAGTCCAAGCTATCCTATAATATAATATGACAATCATCAGTCGCTCTCGTCTTTACCTTATAACATCCATCTTTACTTTGATAATTAGGTACACATACTCTTTACTTACATAAACTTATATGGTCGATTTATCATACACTTACTTATAACAACGATTGTTTATCGCATTTATAAGTCTGTACTAGCTTAAAACGCAGCAAAAAATGGGTTCAAATTCAAGTTTTTTTTTGTCCATGTTGAAAAGGAACCCATCCATCTTAGTCACTCGCAAAGAAATGAATTAACAAACGAAATGCTTCAAGTATCAAAATTATTAATTCGCAATAGTATAATAGCTTTATAATCAAAATAAAAATAATTCTAAACAAAATATAAAAAGTACAATCACGACCGCAATTCATTAATGCAAGTGACTAAAAAAAGAAAATTTAAAAGTTTACTGTAGAGCAGTACCAGTAAGGTACAATCAAACGCAAAATTATTTATTAAAATATAATGTTCATAAAGAACAGAAGGCACTTAACCGCTTAAAGTTGGCATTTAAATTAAACTCGCGTATAAGTCAATAAATAAAAGAAAAACTTTTAAAAGCGTTCTTATTCTTAATTTTTTTTTATGGCAGTGTTTTTATTTTGTAGGTGGCAATTTTTGGAGACAGTTATCTTTGAAAAATGTCCACCAACAATGCCTAAGTACGAGTAATTGATCAATAACATTACATTATTAACGTATGTATATTGGAATGTAATCAAAGTTATTTTTACACTGTTACTTAACTATTTTATGGTGCTTTGAGAAATAGTATCTTGGGATAAATGTATCCCAACACAATAGTTCTCAAGAGTTAACTAGAAAAAATCATCAATAAAATAACCTAATATAGTGACAATTTCAGCTATTATTTACGTGGCAAAGATAATTTTTAAAAAAAACTTTTTTTATGAAAAAAAACATAAATAGTTCCAGAGCTCTACTTTCACAAAAGTTTCTAATAATAATACAACTGTTTTCTTAAGATTTTTTATTTTTTATTATGGAACATTAGATTTTACTCCAATATCATGAAAAACACCAATTATTTATCAATATTTCTGTATTTAAGGTTTCGTCACATATCATTTTAAAGTTTAAACTCATAATAAGGGTGAAAATTAAACATTTATTTTTCTAAATACGTAGCATTAAAATAATATACGAAATTAAATACGTAATAAACAGCTCATAGGATCGGTATCAAAAATTATAAAAAAAATAATTAAACCTACTTCTCGAAGTACTAAGCAGTATTGTATTTATTCTGTGCCTACTTATAAACTAATTACAAAACAACATGTCAATAACAAAAGAAAAATAAAGCGAACGACTACTTAAAAACTATGGACACATTAAAAAAATAATAAGAATTAGTCTAAATAGAAAAATGCAAGTATTTTTGCAATAAGTTTGTTCGGTGTACAGTATGCAAAAAAGAAAAAAATATTATCCCGTTCCAATCATATTCGAAAAAAGAAAAGTAAGTATGCATAACTAAAAAAATATTCTGGTTCTATTTTTTGTGCTAACTCTAAAATTTTTTGGACTAGTCGTTTTAATAAAAATGTTTTGCAGCTTCTATGGTTACAGGTTTACATTGGTCCGAAATAAAAAAGGGATTTATTCATACTTAAAGTCACTATTTTTATATGCTAAGGATATTATTACATAGTATGGATAATACACATAGATAGTTAGGCAATGAAAACATGTCCAAAGAACGGATCCGATTAGAGGATAATATTTTAATATTACAATTCGTTGATATGCATAATGATAAGACACCTTGTATATTCGCCTAATATTAACCATACAAAAGTTAGTTTACTGAATATTAAGTTCACACAATGTTTATCCATCGCTGTACATATTTACATTTAAAATCTACTATATTTCAATTAAGACGATCTTATATTTAGGTTGGAAACTATTATTTAACAGCAGACGTCTATAATAATGAAAGATACAAATGTTTTTAGTATTTGCACCGTTCGGGGCATGTCACAAAAATATTAAGAATCACACAAATTGGCTGTTTTTTTCACATTACAGAATATGTGAAAAATATTAATTGTTTTTTATAGGCCCTTTTCAATAAGTCGTTACAAAATGCTTTTTAACATAAATATGTATGGCTTAATATAATAAAATAAGACAAAATGGCACTTTCGTTCCATCTTCAATATTATAAGGTAGGAACTATCCGTCCAGCCTAGCCTCTACCATCTTTTTAAACTTTGTTTTGAAATGATTTAACACAAAAACTACTACCGCTATGTTCAGACGACTCATGTCTAAGTTAGCGCAAATCGGTCTTAATAGAACGCAAATGTGCTTGAAACTTTTGCCGTCAGAAAAGGCTTAGAATAATTTATTCAATAATTTATTGAATAATAGAAATAACATTCAATCATTTTTTGAATAGTCAACTATTCAATAATTTATTGAATAATAGAACTATTCAACAATTTACTGAATAAAAGAGGTGCTAAATAAAATCTAAAGAGGCGAGGCGACTATCAGGAGTTGTGAACATCCCATACCAATAACACTAACTAATAGCTAAGGCCGACCTATTTTATTACAAAACTAAATGAATAATACGTATAAAAGTCTTAAATACAAGTCATACACATCACTCAATTTCTGTCCTAAACATTTTACATATAAAAATTACATACTCGAAATAATTTAGGCGTATCTACAACGATGCCTATTGTTACATCAGTCATTTTCTTAAAAACATTTTTAAATGTGATTTATTTGAATAATTATAATTGAATACGTACATATTCTTAAAAAACGCAAATTACTACGAACTTTCCACCATTTTAGGTTATCACCTTGCTTTTACATTTCATCGGTTTAATTGAACCCACTTTTGAAATGCAAATTATAAGTGTTTTTTTTTATCGAAGTAATACTGTTATTAATTTTGCAAAATTATTTGACACTTGATTCTAAGTTGGTAATTGTTAAAAATGAAATTTAATGTAGCTTAGGGATCGGAATGAAATTAAGTTAAAAATGTTTAAAAAACTAAGTAAAATTGACTGCATGACTGCCAAAAAATACGCATTTACAGTTGTAATAGTACATTGACGGATTCAATATAGTTACGTTTTAAGGAAAAAACTTAATTGAATGCTGTTTGAAGCGGTATTTACAGACGTTCTAATGTCTCACCCAATCTGCAAAGCGTTTTGCAGAAACTCTTCAATTGCTAGCCCGTTGCCCGTTTTACCTAAAATAATTAGGCCTTAAACCGATGGGAATTTGTGTACTTTTTGTCCACAAATCCCTATTGATGGAGATTTGTGGACAAAAAGTTCACAAATCCCCATTGTTAGGGATTGTCAGTGGGGAATAGTGGATCGAACAGCATTACAGTTTGCGTAGGAAATTAAGACGTCTATAAAACAGTAATTTACAGTTACAGTTATAAACAAGTGTATTTATCACTATCTGTCAAAAACATTGTACAAAAACCTGTCACAAACAAAAAAAAAACAATTTCATACAATCCCGAAGCGAACTTTAAAAAAAAAGTCACATTATCACAGGGTTCTAATTATTCAAACGTCAATTTCAATCAAAGGGTTATCCGGTGGGGTGTAATTGTCACTGGCAACACAAGTACCGTGTTAAATCATACGCTGTGAAGCGGTAAGGCATCTGGGAGCTTGGGAGTCACATCACCAAGCACGTGGCATTACGCCTGGAGAGTCCGATGTGGCTACACTAGCCAAGCGTGGCGCTAGCACCAGGATTCCTCATGTGGTCGCTCCCGGTCCTCTTCCTCATCGCCGTACATGTCCGCTAACTTACGGAACCGCGGACCGAATGTTTGTAGGTAGTTGAACTTGAGGTCACCGTCGTCCGTACCTAAGAGATTTTGGGTGGTTAATTTTTATGATAAGAAAAAATACAGTATATTTAGGCTCACTTGCAAACACAAATAACGTTTTTGCTGAACGTGTTTAAAACATCGTTCTATTTCTTACAATCGTGTGAAAATGACAGAGACAACAAGTTTCAAACATCACTCATGGATGTTTGGATTTTTTTTTAGCGCTATACTCATTTCGTAATTTGTAGAAGCGGATTGTGTAAAAACTTTTAAAGTTTTCTTTTTTGTAGGTTTTTATGAAATTCAAATAAAGTCACCTACATATATTTTGGAAACATAAAAAAACTAATAATAATAATAAAATATTTTAGTAAGTCAGTAAAAACGATCGGTACAAAAAAAATATTTTAAGTACAAAAATTTCGTTCGTGAAAACGAATTTTATTAAGCATAAAGGTAGATGTCTAGACGTAATAAGTACAGAAAACCAATATTGACGCAACATTTTGGTAAAATATTTCAATAATATGTTTTCATTTCTAGTATAAATTAAGCTCGGTTTCATATCGGCTGAGTTTAAATTTTCTTAAATAATAATTTTTTATATCCTTCAAGGGTATAAAAATTTATTTCTTAATATATGTGGGTAGGCGAAGTTGGAATGGATTTGAATGTTACTAACACCACATTTTTTTTATGTCTTAATTTTATAAATGTTTTGTAAAAAATAAAAAGTTAACCCTAGCATGAAGCCTGGTAGATGTGAAACATCGAAACTATATAAATATATAAGTCCTCCTTATCGATTTCGATAATGGCGACCCTTTAAAACTATTATTTCCTAGAGTCTTTCCTAATGACTCGCTAGACCGAATTTTGTTTTAAATACCCGGTCACAACTAATGCAATAGAGTTGCCCGGCAGAGTTAAAGGTATAGGTATAGGAGGGCTTCGGTGTCTCTTATTTAATATAGAAAATACGCCACAGGTATATAAACTGGACGCGCTGAGAGAGAGGGATCACCGAGCCGAGTCGCAGAGTTACGACCGCATGGCAACGAACGCCAACAGCCGGTCCGCATTAGATTATTCTCATCAAAACAGTCATATCCAATATACAGAGTCGTAGTTACAGTTTTATACTTACAGCTCGCTAAGGAAGAAAGAGAACCACTGGTATTCCCATCTCCCTCGTACGCGTAATGTCGCACGTCGTCATACGGTGTGATGTCAGGGTCCCGGTCCAGGACCGACTTCTTGTCATCTAGGAACCCTGAGATGTCTGGTGCTGCACCTACCATACCTAGTAGAAATAGAAAGACAAATTATTTTAAAAAAACTTAAAATATACAAAAATAGCTCAATATTATGTGCCAGCATTTTACATGAATAACGTTAAAATTTCTCGAAAATACATTATAGCTCGAGCATCGTCCATTTAAACAATTTTCATAGTCAATAGAGCTTTGAACTGAGATAAAAACGCTCAATACGATATCAGATAGGTACCGGTATTTTATCGTTCTCGCCATTTTCAATACCGATCACCGTTGACCTGGCAAAAGCAGGTTAAAAATGAGTCCTAGCTCTCATTACATTGACTTTTTGCTCGGCACTGCTTTTGACAGAAATTGATATCAGAGGGGAAAGATTTGCGGATTTCGGTAAATCAGATGTTGAAATAAAATAGATGCTGTCTTTTGCTATTTCTGAAGGAATTCTACATAATAAAATATTATCTATACAACATTAGTTTTTGTTTACGCTAAACCCGTAAAGGGGCCATTGTACTCATCATTTTGAACATTTTTTTCTATGGAACCAACCTTGAAATCACGAAAAAAAATCAGCTGTTCCATACATTTGTGTTCACTTAAATCGACAAAATGTATGCAACAGCTGATTTTTTTTTGGCGGAGTGGAAGGGCATTTCAGACTTTTACTGACTGAAACCCACCCGTGTTCCTTCAGTTGCCTGTTGCCAAGGTCCCGGTATCCCTTTCGCACTTTCCCGCAACCCTGGCAGGTTTGTTTCTTACCTCTACTCTGCATGAAGGTGTCAGTATCAGGCAAAGGCCCGTCATACATCTGCCTGAGCACGTGCAGGTCGTAACCAGCGTCGCCTTCACCACCACCCTCGTCTTCATACGCGATGATGTTTTCTCTGATGTCGTCTAGTTCCTTCTCAGCCCAGGCGTCTGCTCTTCTGCGGTGGACTACGACCGCTAGGAGGAGGACTGGAAAGAAGATGGCGATTAGATTTTTGAACAGGTATTCGGGATCTTAGAAGTCAACAAGCTCTGCCATATAACTAACTCATGAAAATGAGTACTAAAGCTATGAGATATATTATTGTCTTCTATTTAATAATTTTATTGTATGGAGGAGCTCGTGGCTATGTAATAACAGCCGCACGGGTCGATCCATCAAGTTAAGCTACGCTTGCAGGGGTTGGTCCGTGGATGGGTGACCGTCTTTACTTAATCAACTTACTACCTCTTCATAAAAATTGGTTCGGTAGGTTATCTGTAAAATGTAACAAACAGACTCAAAGCCTTTCTGTGATTTTTCATGTAAAACATCGTCCCACAAAAGTTTACTCGGTTAAATATAAGCAAGTCTGTCAAAATACTGATTTGACCCGAAACCCGCCGTCGCAAAAGTTATGATTTTTATTATGAAAGGCATGTGACACAAACTTTTACAACTTTTTAAAACACAATTTCAATATAATTTTGTATTCAAAATAATATTTCTGTTTCTAAAAATAATAAAAACGGTTATGAACCCTTATGACAAAAAAATTGGCTGAAAACACAAAGATTAATTTTAATGAGAGAGTCAAAAGCCTTAAGTAAAATCGCAGTGATAAACTAGAATCCTAGGTACTCTTATACAAAGATACTTAAGCATGAATCTCGAATCCAAACCGATAGATAACGAATCTGTTTTCATTAGAAATTCAGGTTTAAACATAGTTCTAATACGGGCCCAAAACAGATATTTCATTCAACATCTGCGTAGCTTTTTCGAAACTATAATGCAACTAAATACCAGTATTTTACATGGAGCAACTGCCTATCTGACCTCCGTCCGTAACGACTCGTCTCCGTGTCTATATGTTCCGGATAGGCGTAAAAACGGCTGAACGGATTTGAATGAAATTTGGCACACAGACAGATAGGGTAATTTTAATCCCGGTAGTACATTCCCGTGGGATATTTTTCGACATCCATGCGGGCGATGCCGCAGGCAGAAGCTAGTCAATTATAAAAAAATAAACTTACTGGCTAATATGACGATGCAGACAAGTATGGCGACCAAGAAGTTGGTGTCAATCCCGAAGGTGACAGCGGTGAACATGCTTCGTTGACAGCTGGGGTCCGCGTTATGATGTAACGAGGGTTCGCCCAGGTTGTACATCTGTTGAGAGAGGGAGAATATTAGTACCATTTTCCAGCAGTATGCTGGCTATCTTGTAAAGCTGACAAGGGTTAAATAGCGTAGTCATCTCAACACCTCACTTCCTTGTATATATATAGTATAGGATATATATATATATATATATATATATAAAATAACTTTATATATATATACAACATGTAACAGAATAAGCGCAAGACCTGAAAGTAGTTTGCTCAGAATCGGCTTCTGAATCGATTTCCATCATTATTTATATGTGTTAATTTTTCATGAAAAAAATCTTTTCTTTAACTGAAATTAGAACCACCGCGTCTTACCAAGGTAATAAGATATTTTATTTAAGGAAATTTAAGCCTTATCTCAAAGGAATAAAGCCTATTCAAATGCATAAACAAATTTGTAACATAGCTATCCTATGTTTCATGTTTAGTCAGGAAGTCTATTTTGTTAAATTACAGATATTATTTTAGTCTTATAATTTAATATTCTAATTGGGGTGTATGAGCTCTTGCGTTTATTCCGTTACAGGTTGTATATATAAAGTTATTTTTTTTACACCTTATAATACCCACGTATTATAAGGTGTAAAAAAAATAACTTTAAGAGGTACTTCAGATCTGCGAACTGAATAACTTTTAGTATGGGACCAATTTTGAAATCGCGAACAAAAAAACAGCTGTCCCACACAGTTTAGAAGTCAGTAGGTAGTAACTTTAGTATGGAATAGCTGATTTTTTTTAAAGTTTGTAAAGTTATTTTTTTTACTCCTCATATGTATTTATGTGTTTATAACCTATTTATGCACTTGTTTACCATTTTATTTATAATTCATTATGATATATTTTTATTTTATTTTTATAACATTGTTCCTGTCAAACAGAGCACCTGTCATCTAATCTCTTCACCCACTCTTGGTTGACTGGTAGAGAATGCCTAAGGCATTAAGTCCGCCTTTGTACCTTATTGTGTCCGAAAAGTTTAAAAGTTAAATCGGGTTTATGACTGAAGGGTAACTCAGTCCCTCCGGCCTCTATACCAAAGGTTACGAAGTAATTAATACTCCAATGACAAGAATAAAAATTTTTTTGAAGAAAAATCTTCTTTATGTTCTTTGAGCGATTTTTGGTGGGGGATAAAACTTCACGCGTCACCGACATGCTCGCACCGTAGTGCTGTTCTATAGAATCTAGATCCCTATGTCAGCCGATTTATTTTTGTCTGCCTTTTCGGTGTTTGTCGGCTGCTTAACTGGGCTATCCTGTGGATGCCTTAATAAATTAAGGCCTTCAGTCAGGCCTTATAAACTACAAGTTCTAGCTGATACTTCTAATTCTAAACAACTCAGGGCTGATTTTATCAAAGTCAGATATCTTTTATGCGTGGAATAAAATTGTCGTCTGACAGTTTTTGTATGGAAAAACTGTCAAAAATTCAAAATTTATTCGCAGGATAGGACATAAACTCGGTATAAAAGTTTGGTGAAATTCGCCCTCAATTAACTAATTGTACGGTGTCCATCATTTACTTACTTACAGGATTTTCAAGAAAAAAAAAAAAAGCATTTGCGATAATATTACAATATTGTTGAATCAATATAAAATGAGTTGGTTAATTATATAAAATATTTACATGGTAAATATACTTACAAAGTCGTTATATGTGAAGTTACTAATACATCCTACGAAGTTCTGATTGGTGGGCACGTGCCTCCAGCCGAATGTTCTTGCTATGTGTTGCAGGTCTATGCTGGAACCTCCCAGCTGGAGTGGTCCGTTTACTGAGGAGAAGTAATTTTATCAACAAAAAAATAACAAAAAGTTAAATATATGGCAGGATAATGGCAGGTTTTAACGTTAGATTCAACAGTGACCCGATAGAAATTTTAGTCACGAGTCTCTCTCCTTTTGTTAAATGTATCCTAACTAATATTATAAATGCTAAAGTGAGTTTGTTTGTTTATTTTTTTGTTACACTTTCATTCTAAAACGGCTGAATGGATTTGGATGTTTAGCACATAGATAGATCATGACCTGGAAAAGGACATACGCTACTTTTCAACCTGGATCGCAGACGAAGTCGCGGGCAACTCCTAGTAAAAGGCACCGTAATTAGATTGAATGTAAACGAATAAGTATTTAAAACTATTATCAAGTTTTAACCATCTTACTCGTACCAACTTAGTCCTGCTGAATTTAATTAATGACAAATTAATGAACAATAAATTCTTAAACTTGTTCCCAGTACTAAATAATGATGAAAATTAATTGGAAGAAAATGTAACTGGAACGTGAAAAGGTTTAGAAACTAACTTTGAACGTAATTTAGAAAACAAATGAATACTTTAATCTTCACAAAATAATATTATTTAAATTAAATTGTTGCTCGTGTCAGGGAATAACAAGTTCTTGGGAATACAATAACCTATTTTCATCCTTAGATTCCAAGTGTTTGACACTCCATATTAACGCTGCCTACACAAATTAATAACAAAAGTCTAAGGACAAAAGTTGCTTAGGCATGAGTATTGGTTTCAAAACTGGCAGACAGATTAAACATTTATTATAGATAAATGTTTAATCTGTCTGCCAGTTTTGAAATCGGAATCGGATGTTATCTTTGACAGTCGTTACGGGTCGTCAGAGGCCCGAAAGTCTGACAACCAGTCTTACCAAGGGGTATCGTATTACCCAGTTACTGAGTTGTGGAGTTCAGATATGCAGTCGCACCATGTAAAATATTGGTATTCAACTGCATCCGGTTAGACTGGATGCCGACCCCCAACAGTTGGGAAAAGGCTAGGCAGATTGATTGGGTGATATCAATCGTTCGAGATCTATAATGAATAATAATAGATCTCCAACGACGGATAATCGCACGAGAGACACCGGTTAATGAAATAACTGGTATCCTAACTAATATCATAAATGTGAAAGTCAGTTTATTTGTTTGTTATGCTTTCACGCCAAAACGGGTAAAAAAAATATTTTTTAAAAGATAAGGATTTAAAGATAATCCTGTAAATAAAGGATATCAATGAATAAATCCTCCTAAAATAAAATGGATTTGGCATAGGATACTTTTTATACCAAAATCAAACATCAAAATCAAAAGTCATTTATTCAAACTAGGCTGAGAATCAGCATTTTTCGAACGTCAAAATTATATAAGACAGTCCCCCAAAACGCCCACCCTTCACCACTGCCTAGTGCTTTAGCTGGAAAGAAGAAGTGGCGCAACAAACTCCCCAGCAGACCTTTATATTCCTATGGGTTCGAGACTTATGCGGGTGAAATACATGTTTTTATATCAGGGTGTAAACGGAGGGCAACATACACAAAAAATTACTCACCATTCAAAATCTCTCTAGGCCCAGTAGGGGCAGCCAGGCTCATACACGTTGACAACTTGCATCTGTCCACAAACATTTCAATGGAACTCCTCATCAGGACTATTTCTATTAGATGAGGCTTCCCATCTGCCACGTGGACCACGCTGTTGTTCAACCTGGTGGTACCGGACCCGTAGTTCACTAGGAGGACTGGGAAACCCTCCACCAGTTCTAAAGACATGAAATCTGTGAACAAAAAGAGAGGGGAGGGTTAGCAAATATAAGTTACACAGTCAATGAAAAAAAAATGTTTTTTCCGGGTAATGGTGTCAGTGATTTTGATTATGGCAAAGGTAAGGTGGAATAAGGGCTGTGAATAATCCGTCTTATATAGAAACGCCGCGAAAGATAGATTTTTTTAAAACATTAGCATTTATTTTAACTTTACATTTTATATTTTATTTTTCAATATATTGTTCCATTGCTTTGATAAAGTTTATTGCTGCGCCAATGATCAGTTTAAATTAAATTTTGTGGCTTTATAAACATGTGTACTTACATCAAAACAATTTCGATTCATGAAACCATTCTAATAATTATTTCAAAGCCACCACTTTCCACAAACATCAAAAGAGTATTAAACCAATTAATTACGAAATATCAAAACCAAAACATGAGGTAACAACGCAACAATGTTTTCTATGGACTAAGCCTCGTACCATATTAATTATATACAAACTAGGTGTACCACAATAACAAAAATAATTACGTAACAGTTGGAAAGGTATTAGAGGTTCCACCTATCACGCGATGGTTACTTTCATAAATCATAATGTTCTATACGTAGGTACACGGCTGTCAGTCATTATGGGATCATTAAAAAATCATTATAGCCCGCATTCAAGTGTGGGATGGCAGCTTGTTATGTAGTGGGACGGATAAGTTATTGATAATAATAAGTACAGTGCCTAACCTATACATACACGACACTGGTATAATAATAATATATTTCTTGTCATGGGTTTCTCATGAACATTATTGCCTAATTTAGGAAAATTGGAGATTAAACAGGATTTATTATTCCAATTAATTATCATTATAAGAAGTAAATGCTAAAAAATAGATCAATGACATTAATCTTACAGTTGATTTTTTCTTAAAAATATAAATTAAAAAGAAAGTCTTACAAAAAAGAGTTGTATTTAATCTCGCAAGCTTGGTCACCATATCAATAAACGCAAAGCCAACTAAAGCATAAAGACGCACACAACCTTAGTTTCCAAGAATGCAAATGCTTCGTTCTGATTGGCTGTTTTTGCCGCCATCACAACATCGTGAGTGCTGATTGGCTACAAAAATAAAGGTACTTTTTCCTTCAGAATGAGGTCTATTGTGGTGAGGAAATCATTATTCAAGTAGTTACGCCAATCTACTGTGACATGTTCATTGTTGGAGGTTGTTATACTTCCAAGTGGAGTTCTAGTTAACGATAGCTTTATGAACTTTTGTATGAATAGGTACCTAAGCTTGCTTTGTTTGGAAAGTTATGACCGATTTTTTTTTGGAATTATGGAACATCAAGAATCGTTTTCCAAGAATATAGCTACGAAATACAGTAAGTATGTCAACTAACAAACGGCGTTCCCATTAACCCGCAATAGTATATCGTCCATACATGCTAAAAAAATATGACAAAGCAAAAAAAAAAAAGTACTTGTAATTTGTGAAATATTCACAAAACTATTAAATTGATACGTAAAAGAAAAACTATTAAATTGACATGTATTTCAACGTAGAAAGACAAGTGTGACAAGAGTGCGTGTACAGAGTTATTCTTTTCCGTATCAATTTAATATTTTTTGTGAATATTTTACTTTAATAAAATAAGAAAATTATTTTTAATGGTAATATTTTTTTAGCATATATAGACGCTATACTTTTGCTGGTTAACGGGAAAGCACTTCGTTAGATAACATACTGTATAAAACTTACCTACCTACTGTCCGGCCGTCAAGAGAATGCGTTCCTGACACCTGTCAGTTGGACAATTTTCTAGTAGTAATAAGGATCAAATTCGTTAGTATGAAACTGACATGTGTCAAAAAGGCATTCTCTCGACTGTGATCTAATACATAGATGTTCAAGAATCAGTTTTTTTTAAGTAGAAATCAAAATTAACGTAATCTTAGCTGTCTATGGAAGGTGAAAAGTAAAATGAATGCGTTTTCAAACGCGCTTTTACCTACAGGTACACTCAACTCAAAACTCAAACTCAAAGCATTTATTTCAATTAAACCATTTACAGGCACTTTTGAATTGTCAAGGAGTCGGTCAGTCAGAAATATGAAGCTAGTTGCCCATTCCAAAGCGTAGTAGGTACCTATGGAGAAGAACGGGCAAGAAACTCCACGGACACTCTTTTAAATCAAAATATTGTTACAATATATGGGTTACATCATTCATGTTGAAATTATAAATGTGAGAACAATGTATTGTAAAAAGCGCGTTAAAAGCGTCCGCAAATTATGACATACAAACAATTCAAAAATTAAAATAAGCCATGGCAGCTAAGATATGACCAGTCACAACTGACGGCGGCGCCCGTTCACGAACATGACGCATGGATCAGCACCATTCAGCTCACTCACTGCAAGCCATAATAACAACTAAAGCTATAATATTCTTACTCAATATTATAGCTTTAGTTGTTATTAATGCCCAATAATGCCCGTATAATTAATATTTACAGTCAAACAAGCAATTTGGTATACAGGTAGAAAACTTGAAAGAATTTTCTGAGTGTTTTCAGTAGTCAACAATCCTTTTACGTCTCTCTCCTAAGCCATTAAACCCAAAAATTTTAATTACACACACAATCAAAACGAATTTTGGCAGTATAGCGGAAAATTAAATTATTTTGCTTGTATAACAAATAGCTTGTTCGACTGTACCTAGCCTTAAAAATCTTTTCTACCCACAGTCTTTAGTGTAAAAAATCTACATAATATATTATCTCCTCCTCTCAATATTTTCCCAAGCCACCTTATCTCTCACCGACTGACCTTTTAAAATTTTCTCATAGTGTTCTGTTAACTGAGTAATAGTTACATTATGGTCATTGGGTTTAGATTATCATAATGCATCGGTAATGTGTTCTACAGCCATTCTCATGCAATAACGGGTCTTAAGGCTCTTACATACTGGCGCGATTCGCCACGCGACGCGACGCCGCCACATTGTTCGCTGTGAAGTTTTCTAAGAAATTGTTTTGTTAAAAATCGCGTCGCGCGGCGAATCGCGCCAGTATGTAAGAGCCTTTAGTTGACAGTTAGAAGAGCTTTTTGGTTCTATTCATGTTATGTTTCCGACACAGGTTTACTGTAGTTCTTACACAGAGTTCGACACAGATTTATACATACGTAGGCATGGCAAGCAAGATAGACAGATGTGGATTTTATTGAATTTTATATGAAAATAAGACTTCTTTTGGGATTGTAAACAAACTTTTTAAATAGCATAAAACATCGTTTAATTTTCACACCTTCAATTACTCCATCTGTAAAACTTTACTTTTTTAATTAAATTCATCTGTTTATTCTAATCCTAACTAATATTCTAACTAATTATTAAAATGCGAAAGTGAGTTTGTTTGTTACACTTTCAAGCTAAAACGGCTGAACGGATTTAAATGATATTTGGCACATGGGTAGACCATGATCTGGATTAGGACATAGGATACTTTTTATCCCAATATTCCCACGGGATCGAGACTTACGCGGGCGAAACCGCGGGGCACAGCTAGTAGATTAATAAACAGTTGTAAAAATAGGCACCAAAAAAATCTAAAACTATGAATTCGTAAGCAAACTATG
Source organism: Lithophane socia (assembly GCA_947522985.1). Lineage (NCBI taxonomy): Eukaryota > Metazoa > Arthropoda > Insecta > Lepidoptera > Noctuidae > Lithophane > Lithophane socia. Next base: position 5,914,440 of record OX383272.1, read on the forward strand.
TGACATTGAAGGTTACATTTTACAAATCCTTTTTAAGTGGAAAACTAAGAATATATTTCTCTGAACAGCATAAGACTACATTTTAAATACTTAAAGAAAAAGTCTCGACTCAAAAGAACCGAAGACTTAAAAACATAATTATTTTCTTCTTAACGTTTCGTAAACTTTTATCTATTCTCGATAAAACGAACAAAAAAAAACTAGAATAAGTAAAATTTTCCAGCAATTTAGCTAAAATGCGATGTTTTAGTATTTTTTATGTTTTTTCTTAGTGAGATGTTCTTTGGCAAGTAAGTTGACACAAATTAAGTGGGTCCTTTAGCTCGGCCCGATGTGGACACAACACTTTGCTAGATTGGCAATTTGGCACTCGTTCGGAAATATTTGCTTTCACCGTGAAAATACATTGAAAATCGCGTTTTAAACGTACCTTCAGTACATTTCAGCTGTCGATTTGAGTTTTATTCGGGTTTAACTTTATTTTTTTAATGATTTATTCTAGGTATAGCGATAGTAACAAGTTTTCAAAGATTTATACAATTACATTATTATATGTATTGTTGTTGCCCGCGACTTCGTCTGTGATCCAGGACGAAAAGTAGTCTATGTCCTTCTACAGGTCTATGCCTGTGCCCAATTTCATCGAAATCCGTTTAGCCTTTTTAACGTGAAAGCGAAACAAAGAAACAAACTCACTGTCGCATTTATAATATTAGTTAGGATTACTTTAGTTCTATTTTAGTTTCTCTCTCTTAGAAAATACGTATCAAAATATAACATTTTATAACATAATATCACGCCTGTATTCCCCGAAGGGTGTTAGGCAGAGGTGTAGGATAGCACACCCACATTTCACCAGTTATGTTTAAGTCCCATGTAATAGGGGGCGAGCCTATTACCATCAACCGGGCACAAATCCAGCCTTCGTGCTATTATTTGCTCTAGTATTATGAAGTATTAATGCCATCATTATTCCATGCGAAAACGGGATGGTGCTAGCGGCCTTGTCTAGCTCCGTCTCTCTCTCACACTGGAAAAATGGTGGCATAATACGACATTAGGGAATCGTAACCAGTACCTCACGCTCTGCAGTAGCGCTTGGTACTTCTATACTAACGATGCCGTAACATATCATACGTAATTATTCGAGATTCCAATCTACATACATTTATTTGGCTGATCCATCTCTCCCATTACAAAACAAATGTCATAAATTCAGAACTCTCACCAACACGTTCGAAATTATGTAAAGCAGCGAAATAACGAGATATAAATATTCAAATCAATTACATAATTGTATCAGAATCCTCCCCCCGTCGCGTCTCGTTGACATTTTTCGGCCATTCTAATTGAAGGGCCTGATGTGATGTTGTGCCGGGAAACGTAATTGGATTCAGATTTTAGGAGCATATTTCATTTTTATTATGTTCCTGATGACCTGGTTTTTTTGCCACCGGCTTTGGAAACGTGGTTTTTTGTTGATAGATGGCTGTTTTGGCTTTCATACTGTAGTGGGATAAGGCTTTAGGGTTCTTCAAAAATATTCGCTATTCGAGATACGAAATACGATAGGTCAACGATTCAGCTGTCGATTGACACTTCAGTTTTTTTAATTTTTATAATTGATCGTCTGACTCGTTGGTCTAGTGGTCGCAAATGGTGAGCATGAGGTTCGATTCCCGACCTAGGAAACAAAGTGATATTGGGCTTTTCAATCTCGAATTTCTCAGTAGCAGCCAAGAGTTTGGAATTTGGGCCCGATTTTTATTTTTCATGATTTTATGTACTCTAAGAGGGCGCCATACTCATATTTCATGTGACGTCACTCCTATAACCCTCATTTGTGATGAATAGTTTAGAAGATATGAGGGAACACATTAACATACATACCGGTCGAAATCATAACCCTCCTTATTCCTTTGCCGTAGACGGGTAATTAATGATTACCTATTAAAATTAAGCTAGGTTTTCTTAAGCCATTTTCACGTTCCAAACGGTGAGTAAAACATATGCCTTTGCGCATCATCAGCAAAAAAAAAAAACATTCAAAATCTCCAAATTCTTATTTTACCTTCAGCATACAAGAAAATAATGCTAATCCACGTTATTTCATGTTAAAACAGTTCCGTTCGACAAAATTGTGCTGTATAACCACAAATACTGGAGTTACTAGATGCCGAAAGTGAATAATTATTGCTCAGCGATTTCCCAATATTCACATAACTGTATTGTCAATATTGCCAGGTGTACTCGTAAAGCTGATATCATACGTTTCACTCGTATGTTCATTTTTATTTCATTCCAAGTTCACACGACATCGAGATTTTATAGGAGTGAACGTTCATAAGATCATTTAATTTAATTTTTCGATCCAATGGATGTGGATTGCCAAAATCCAAACAAAGTTGGATTGGTTCACTAATGAATTCATTTTTCACTTTTGTTTTTTGGTCAGCCGTTTGCTTCGAGTGGGAATTAAAGACAAAAATGATCAAAGAGCTGCGGTGTCCTCACGATGTTTTCCTTCATCGTTTTTTAAGTGAACCGTCTGATATCTCCTTAAGCCAGCAATATTCCAATTCGACAATACTCCAATTTTAATCGGTCGTGTAAGAGCGTCATTATTGATAATGTTGTACCTACCCACGTAGCTTTCTTAAGTGCTATTACTGTAATAGGAGTTGGTTCGCTCGTGTTTTTCCTATATGAAGGTTTACTTGCTCCGGGCAAAGTGGAATATAGGATACGTTATCCTTAATAGCCAATACATTACCGAGTTTAAACAGTGTTTGTAAATTACTTTTATAGCGTTGACAATTTGACATGTTAGCTTGGGGAGATGCGAAAAAGATTACATGATTTTAAGACGTAGGTGCAGACAGCTAGATAGTTATTTATGCAACTGTTATATAATAAGGGGTATTAAAACACGAATCTGGTTTTATCACATGAGTGTGATGATAATAGTATCACATGAGTGTTTTAATACCTAAGTATTTCCAGGATAGACTGGCGTGGTTTCGATTTGAGGACAAATACTTGGATGGCGCTGGCGTGCGAATATTTGGCCCTGAAATACCGTCACTATGGTGAATAAGTAATAGTGTGCGTGATACTGATTGCCTACTCACAATGTTTGAGCATGTGTGCAATTATAATTTTTTTTTATTTTTTATTTATTGTTTTTTTTTTATGGGTGTGATCTGATATAAAGATTTTTATTTATATATAAAGCATCATAGCGTGATAAAGAGGTAAGGACATCCCAGATCCTAAAATAAGTAAGTATAGAACCTATATTTAGCTGTTTAGATCCTTCAATATGACGATCTTATTCTTCAACAATGTTAACCTGAAGTCCTGGACAGTCAGTCCGCTACCATCCTGGCTGGCTTACTTTTAACTTCACTTTCCGTTTTTTTTTTTCGAATACTTACTAGATTTTTGCTACTTCGAATTAGTGTGTATTTTATGTTTACTTTTCTATCTTTTATATTTTTACCGTAACATGAGCAGTTTAAGTTATTTTCCTACAGTTCATGCCGATGTGAGGCTAAAAAAATGCTATAAATAACTTTAACCAAATGAAAAATCAACGTACCTTGAACTTCAAGTAAAGGATTATGTTTCAAAGGTCCCAAATAGAACACAAGGCTGTTACTGGAGTGTGACGTCACAGTCAAGGTCACGTGGCCTTCCTGACAGGCCGGTGGTGCAGAATACATGGCCCAGCCGTCGCCATGGAAACCAATGGAGGTCTGCTCACAGTGGGGGCCAGATAACCCCTCTGGACATTCGCATTTGTCCGCGAATGGCGTACCTTGGAGTAAAAATTGATGATTATAATCCAATTTAAAATTGCAGTTTATTTTAATCATAAAATTGGCTGGGAAATAACGGTGCATGTTGGGAATACCTAATACTAGCGAATTTAAAGTGTAAACGAAAGGGACCATCAGGGGACCAGTCTTTTCGGGGATTTTATAAGCCAATTAATCTTGTTTAATACTATCCCTGATGAACATTGAACCCGATGGCAAATGGCGACAGTAACTTGTCGTGGTATTCGAAGTCAAGACCGTAATTTAAGTAGGTAAATATCATAGGTCCAACTCCAGTTATTTTTTTCTACAAATGCTTGTAAAGAAACTATAAACATGTAGAGGTACTTATGAGGAACAGGATGTAAAGTTCACTCAGCCTCTATTGAAAAGGAATGATCCCCCGACCAGACGAGTGTCGGCCAACTGCCCGACGATTGACGTCGGGATGTTGTATACAGGGTGTTAGGGTAAACACCGTTATCCTTGCAACCAGTGGTTTAGTTTCATTTATAAAACGTAAAATCAATGGAAAATTACAACTTTTTTTTTCTTTTTTTTAAAACTACATTTTTCCACAAAAGACGCAAGTTCGTTGCTCTATGCGCTAGGGCAACGAACTTCCGTCTCAACACTGGCGGGGGGTGCGGGACGCGACCTGACTGGCCGCGAGCGCGACCCCTCCCTCAGTTAGTCAGCTGCTTCGCTAGCGAGCACGGTGTAGGATAGAAACTTTTTAAAATCTTTTAATGAAAATAACGTTTTTTTTTGTTGTTTTCGGTCATTTATGTTTATATTTAAGTCAACTACCCATGGTTTGAATGACAAGACTGTTTACCCTTACAGCCTGTATATATCGGTCGCGCGGTAAACTCTGCATACGCGGATTTGTGTGACGTCATTTTTGATGCGTAGTTCGCATATGGCGTTGTAGATGCCGCCACAAACAAAATAAACTCACCTCCATTCAAACAAACAAGCGGCTCCACCACATCGCAAGTACATTCAGACTCAACCCTGGCAGAAACCCCCACAAAGCTGGTGGTGTTAGTGTACACGGAGAGAGGAACGTTGTTCTTCATCAGGACGTTTCGGCAGGAGTCCTCGCATTGCTCCTTCTCTATAAGACACTCGTCTATCTTCACCATGTAGATCTTGGATTGGAGTTCTTCTTCGAGCTGTGGAGAAATTTTTGGGTTAAAATGGCCGTCATAGGTAATGTGATGGTACATTAGGTTAAGACCTTTACTAACAACTTATGGATCATGTGATCTGAAATAAATAAATATAATAATAGGTAATATGAACTTCGGATACTTGTATCTTTAAAGTAGGGATGCAGGTAACAATAATATAAGTTATTTATTATTCCTTTATTTCATTTTCAATACATATTATTTACATTTTTTAATATTTTTATAAAAAATACATTTAAAAATATAAAGATATTAATTATTATCATTTAATGTTTATATAGATATTTTTTTATACGATGTTTTAATATGTAATACGCTAATTGATAATGCCGTACATTCCTATAATTTTGATACATGCGAGATCTATAATTATGACAAAGACGTTGTGTTAAGAATGTTGGCAAAAATAAGTTGGCAATGATGGTTTAAGACAATCGCTAGAAGAAAGATTTTTGACATTTTACTTTTGACTATATGAAGTTAGAAATATCGTATTGAACGACCATTTTATCCTGATAATGAGCCAATGGTCCATATTAGCCCTGGATCGAAAGGGCTAGAAGTCATGGGGCCCTTGCCTAGCAATAGGATGATACAGGCTAACAGTAGCTGAAACTTATGCGAAGAAATAATTTTCTCAAAAAATTGCACTCCTACTGGGGCAGTCGGATAAAGTCGCAACAAAAATTGTACAGTACAGCAAAAATAAAACGCAGAACTACACTAGTGACCTCTATAATAATTCCAAATAGGATAACCCCATCAAATAAGGTCCTAATAACATCATGCGGATACCAATTCCACGAAATGTCCCTGTAACCTCATTCATTATAGCATTCTATCCGAGGACCCATGTTCGGACATTTACGGGTTAAAACTTCTGTGTCGAAATTGTGAGGTCAAGGTCATATAGACTCGTTACAACTTCCAAAGACTTAAGTATCTTGGCATTAAAGTTGTAAAAGGAAAGTTTTAGATCCATTTGTAAGATGGTCACGAAAAAACGGCTGATCGAATTGATTAAGTGTACAGTGGGGTGAATTTGTAGTGAATCGACAGTAATAATGAGATCGATGACGGAATTTGGGAACCTTTTATAACCAGTGTTGGACTAGGATGCGATGTTCATGATAGTATGAAGTATAGGTGAAGTATTAGTTAAGTATCCTTCAAAATAATGCATGAATCTGGGAACACAGCCGTCCTAAGGCGAGTTTGTTTCCCCCGAATTCTCAAATTTTAAGACGGGAACCTTTAAGGTTTTTTGCAGACAGACGCGAAGCGACGCGACTTGTAGAATAATCTCCATTTAGTTTTCATAGAAATTGTTCTATTAGAGTCGACGCGCCTTAACACGTCGTGCCTGCCTCCGAAATCCTTAGGGCTGGCGCACACCTGGTAAGGCGCAGCGCGGCGTGGTTGTCACCGTTAAACAAATATCAACGTTGCGTACCTAAAAATAAAGTTGAGAATAGATAACCTGAGACGCGCGCCTCTTTCCGCTTACGGCGTGCTCTCGAGCCGATGGAAGTTTATTTATTATCAACTTTATTTCAAGTAATACAAGGTAGATATTTGTTTGGCAGTGACGAATGCGCTGCGCTGCGCCTTGCCAAATGTGCGCCGGCCCTTATAGTGACAGTCACGGAATGGGACTTAGGAGCGCCTTAAAATTGAGTTGCGTTTGAGATTTCGGCCGTAAATAGGTACCTATTTTCTATTAAAGGTTTATTTGTTAACCAACATACCTTTTCCTGTATCCCAATAACCATACTATCCAGTTTCTCAGGAGCATAATAAGGCGATCCGTGCGCAGAAAACCGCACATCCAGGAACACATCCTTTACAGTATTCTTTGTAAACACGGTGAAAACATCCACATTGTCCAGAGACGTGTTGTACAGTTGAGCCAAACGGCGGTGCAGTTTGTCCTTCTTACTCGTACCCTGTAGGAAAGAGACGGAAGATAATTAGAGACGTCGATAGAATGAATTGTGATGAAGGACGGTGCGGCAGACATTAGTAAAATTCGCTTGAATTATTCTTAATCTACTTCTTGGCTGTATCTTTGGGCGTTTTATTCGGTCAATTTACTTCGACAAAGAAAAAAGTGTAACGTTATTTAATGAAGACAAAAATTGCTTGTATTGTGACTTTTATACATTTATAATAATAGTACATTATTCAACAAGGGCATAAAGCAGTGTTTTATATATCACACTATATTGAATCCCGAGCGTAAAAGCAATTCGAATTTCGAATGAGTTTTTTTTTTGCAAAAGTTTTCATACGAATTTTTTCTTTGTGGCCTAATTAGCCCATGATTTACTATAAGATATGTTTGTATGAAATTTTACTTCACATTATCGAGAAGGTGATAAAAAGGTTCTTTTAAGATTCACGTGCGCATAAAAAATGTAACAACAACAAGAATCTAGTAACTTTTTCGTTATAGTGCAAAATGTTGATAAAATATAAATTGCTTCGCATGCATCGACAGATTGCAACCGATATTTCAGCCTGCGTGTATATTTCCCGCTTCAGATTGGGTTATCCATCGAACGATCGCTGACATACATCGGTGACTGAATCGCTTTGTGCTATAGGAGATCAGAGATACTTTACATCTACTGGTGTCTCATTCCTTTTGGTAGTGTGGTCCACTTAGCATAACCAAAATAAACACACGATACATTGAACACTAATCAGTTGCTCAAAGTATTTATTTAAATAAATAGGATCTACTGGTCTTATTGCTAGTGATGAAATTGCAAGGATTTGCTATGATTTTCTACAAGTAGGTAGTAACTAACAAAAAAAAATTGTTATACAAAATCACGAATAAAAGTGTAAAAATATAAGTACTTGTGAACTAAATAATGACATTTACACAAGGCTTGTAAGTTTTGATAAACGGCACTGATCTTACTAAGAACTTAGCATAATCAGCCTATAATGTTCCCACTGCTGGGACCCAGCTCTCCTCTCTGTGAGGGGAGTGCGCCGTAATCCACCACGCGGGCCCAGTGCGGGTTGGTAAATGTCACATGTCTTCGAATAATTACTGATTGCCGGTTTCCTCACGATGTCAGCATTTTGAAAGCAGTGGTGATGAAATAATTTACACAAAGCGCCTGTCAGGGTTCGAACCACCACCGCTCACTAAGAACTTATGTAACGATTAATAGATATTCTTGGTCTAAAGAGTTAATTATCTCGTCAAAAAACAACGAAGGACCTCGAACAAGTACCTACATATTTAACAAACTACGTCACAATGACACAACAGTTCTAAAATGGCGACCACAGCCAATTGCTCGTAAACCACTAAGCTGTTAACTGGACTCAATGAATCCCCGGATGAAACTTTACGTAAGCATAATTTGGACCAAGGTCAAGAACTAAGATCTTGGAAGGAATGGATAAGGCAGCACATTGATCTCATTTTAACCGAATTTTATAATAACAAAAGGAGAATGTACAAACATGGAGGAGCTCGTGGCTAAGTAATAACAGCCGCACGGGTCGATCCAACAGGTTAAGCTACGCTTGCCGGGGTTGATCCATGGATAGGTGACCATCTTTACACACATACCAGAGACTCCTCCGTGCCTCGGAAAGCACGTTAAACCGTTAGTCCCGGCTGTCATTCGTGGCACTTTGACAGTCGTTACGGGTCGTCAGAAGCCCGAGAGTCTGACAACCAGTCTTACCAAGGAGTATCGTATTACCCAGTAACTGGATTGTGGAGGTCAGATAGGTTGCATCCGTTTAGACTGGAAGCCGACCCCAACATAGTTGGGAAAAAGGCTAAACAGACGATGAGCACTCAGAAATATTACGTTACGTATTTTAATTGTCTTTGTCTTATCTCTATCCTTTCTAAGATCTACGTTCCAGACAAAAAGCATCTTCAGTTGGCGAGAACATTTCGTCTGCCCACTTAGTAAACAAGTTTCAATGAACATCTTAATTTCGTTGAAAATTAAGCAATGTCCTGACTCACCGCATTTTGAGGTTTCCAAAAATATGCAGGATTCAAATTAATACAGCGTTCGAGGCAACGACTCAGCGAAATTAGGGCTCATTTTGATTGGCAAACTAAGAATTTTCATAAGTCGATTCATAGTTTTTAAGTGGTTTTAAGTTTTTTGTGAAATAAGCGTTTTGAAACGAAGCTGTGCCGTCGACAATTTTGTTAGGGTGTTTAATTTTAAGCTTGATATTTAAGCAGGCGTATAAAATTTTGATAACATCACAAAAGTATTTTTTTGCTTTTTTTTTATTTTTTTTTGTCTTCAGAAAGATTAGATGCGTCGTTCGCAAGCGGCGCGCGAGTATGACCAGATGTATGAACATAAACGAAGCAAAAGAATTATGTAAGGATCGTAGCAGGTGCCGTTCTGTAGTTTCTGCATACCTCTATGGGAAGAAGGCGTGAGTTATGTTGATGTGATTTCAGAGTAAAATAATAGAACTTTGTAATCAAAGGCACAACTTTATAAGCTCCCACAAACAGGCGCGATATCGTGGGCGCGACCAGGTTTGCGATACCTGTTGCGCCCGCAATATCGCGCCAGCTTGAAAGGGGCTTAAATCGTTAGGTTAGAATAGAATAGAATAGAGTAACAGACATTTATTTTGCGTTCGTTGTGTAAATATTTTTTTAATTTGAATTGAATCGATGTTATTCCAATATTCCTGTTTGCATGATATTCCAATTTACTTCGTTTTTATAAATATTCTATCGGCGAAACTTATTGACTCGGAGGCCAATACAATTTTGTGGTACATATTGATAACCGCACCGTACTGCATAGAACATTTAGTGTTTTTTTTTCATCTAAAATCAATGCCTATTCTGCACTTTGCTTATTCGAGTTTTTCTAGATTTTTTTATTCTACTACTGAGCATGAGGGTCTGGTCCCAGGTAAGGAAGTGTTATTAGTTTTTTATTTAAAAAAAAATTGTAGCTGCTTTGAGTCTGGATTTCTGCTCGGTTGATGACAATAGGCTCGCTCTTTATTACTTAACTGGTGAAATGTGGCTGTACTATTGGCACACCTCTAATACTTCAGGGAAACAGGAGTAATATTCTTATACAGTGTGTAAAAAAATCCTGTACGATCCGGGAGGGTGTCGTTAAGAATCATACTGAGTATATTTGTTTTTTTTTTGGAAAACAGAAAAAAAATATCGCCGATTTTTTTAATGGGGTATTTAACCGGGTTAATACATACGGAGCGGGCAGCCGGCGTTTAGCGGGTATCTACAAGTCGTCATAACATAACTTATGACCTCTGTAGAAAATTGGCCAATTAATAATGAAATTAGTGTAATTTTGGTACCAAAAACGTGAATTTTAAACAGTAATAACATTATAATTTTCAAAAAAAAAATGTTTGTTTACTTTTTTGTAATGTTATTGCGGTACCTACCTAGGCGCCCTCTTTTTGATCGGACAGGGTTTTTTTACACGCTGTATATCGCCATGAAAACAATAATGTATGTGAAGTAACTTACATCAGGTTCAGGAACAATGAACTCCTCAGCGGTGATGTTCACAAAACGTATGGATCCTGACTTATCCACTGCTTCTTCAGGAATCTCCTTGATGGTCACATTGACTGTAGCTTCCACCCAGTGGAACGGTACTAGTGGCTCGTTTTCTTCGGTTACCTAGAATTCAGAAATATTTTAATCTTTAGGAATCAATTATCCGCAATGATCAGAGTCTATTAAATTAATAATTTATTTGTGGGTTGCTATAACATCAGTATAAATGTTATCTAGGCATGTGGCACTAGTGGATGTTATTCTAGTCGTCATCTGCCTAGCCTTTTCCCAACTATGTTGAGGTCGGCTTCCAGTCTAACCGGATGCAGCTGAATACCAGTATTTTACTTGTGGATGTTATTCTAGTGGGCTCCAAAAAGTGTTAAAAAGATTGTATGACTAAATCAAACTTATAATTTTATATTTAACAAATAAACATTATAATGACCACAAATAACCATAGACTTGTTTGAATTACAGATCTTCTGCAACACTTCATTCAGAGTATGTATGCCAAAAGGACTATCTCACAGAGGGGAGGCCTGTGTCCATGTATTAGTAACGTAATATGCTGATTATAATATTGTCAAAAAGGCCGGCTTTGATTTAAAAAAAAAATGTTCTGCAATTAAATAAACCTGATAGATTTAATCTATCATTATAATTATCTTGTTACCAAAATAGACGTACAATTTGTCTCAGTGAGTGCCTAATAAATATTTCAGTGCCTAAATTAGGCGAACATAAACTAAAGTGGCTTGTGACAAGATTGTACTAGACGGGAATAAATTTGAAATAATACAATTAGATTCCGTCACCGTCCCATATTATTTTATAACTATGGTCTTTTAACCCTCTCCGGTCCCATGAACCACACATGACACGGGGTGTTTGGTAAACAACTGTGTCTGTTTTGCAGACTTTATTAGCCCTGCTCCACAGCCCAGCAGACCTAGCACCTACGCGTGTGCTTAGCTTCGCTTTGTATTCAAATGTAGGCGGGATCATCCACTGCGACCTACGTCTAAACTTCGCACAAATGCGTGGCTGGCAAACGAATGAATGCTGTGGAACCTCTCCGTGCACCAACCTAAGAGGCAGTGGACTTAAGAGCGTATAAATCTGGTACTCACGTTGAACCTCAACAAATAAGTTCCATTAGGCGTCCCTTCCTTCATGGTGATCATGCCGGTATTACTGTGTATGTCGAAGTACGGACTCCTTTGCTCATACGACGGTAGCCACATGAACCGTTTGTCTGCTAAGTCCCAATCGTCGGGGTCGTCAACGTAGACACGACCGATTTCCGTGTCGGGGGCTTCACCCTGTAGGAGAAAAATGTGGTTAAGAAAAGATAGATTTATTTTTTGTAAAAATTCTGCAAATTACTTCCATTAATTAAAAAAAAAACAGAACATGGGAACCTCCAATCTTGAATAATTGACATGAACAAAGATAGATTTAGAAATAAACAAAATCGTAGAAATTCTACAGCAAAAGGATATACGACACGTAACTCAAGGGCATGAAACCAAAACAAAAAGGAAAACCAGACCAGAAAATAAAGAATAAAAAACGAACCACTAAATAAAACATAACAATAGAAACCAAAGAAAGAACTACTAATTAAAACATAACAATAGAAACCAAAGAATGCCAACCAGACTTCCAAAATAAAAATATACCTACTCACTCTATCCGTATGTATAGTATAGGACCAAAATTAATTTGCCAGTAGGTACAATGTTAATGGTCCTTCCAGGCTACTGAGAGAGGAAAGAACAATTATAAAGGGCCTAAATGCGTCCACTTGTCAAGTAGGTACTTAAACCCAGCCATTTCACTAAGTCCGGCTTGCTGACCAGTTTGGCTTCTTTTTTGTTGATGAAAATAGATTTGTGGACTTTGTAGTACTTACATACACGTGTAGGTTTTTCAACGAAAAAACGCTAACCTATTTTGAAGAGGTCGAGAATTCTTAGGTACGCTATAGCCTTAACCATAGAGAAAACCCAATCGATAGTGTGACTTACGAACAATTTACGGTTTACTGTTTTTATTAGGTAAGTATTATCTCAAAAGACGTTTTATGATTTTTTTTTTTTTAGTGTCTTTTTCTCAAGGCATACGTGGCATCTGGCAACTTACAGGCAACTGAAGGAACACGGGTGGGTTTTAGTCAGTAAGAGTCTGACACGCCCTTCCTCTCCGCCCTGAGCGGGAGAAGTTATTTGATAATTTCCCACCCAAAAAAACAAAGTGTTTTTCTCATACACCACTATTGAAACTTAATGGCGGCTCGGAACATGAGGCGAGTCGCAACGCAGTAACGAACTCATGGGTCAGCGGGGGTGAAGGGTGGGGTACTGCGCTGCAAGTAGCGCACTTCCGCGCCGCCATTTAGTTTGAATCGAACTGTACCAGGGCTGAGACCTCCCTTTCCTAAAGAGCCGTTTAAAAAATGCACACTAACTACTTCCGATAATGAATATCTATTCGAACTAAACTGTCCCGTTTCTCTATAAATCATAACTCCCACAAAATAGAACTACATCCAATCCACAAATTAATTATTTTGTTATAGTTATCCCAATACATTATCATCGATTAAAAACATGTATTCAATGCCAGTTAACCCTCCAAAGCATTTTACTTTTAATAACAACGTTCGGAGATGGCTAATTAAACCAATTTAATTCGGCTCGAGTACGGAACGGTAATTTTCCAATTCATTTAATAATTATCTGGGATACGGAAATACGAAGCCTTTTACTGATAGTACAGTAGGCCGAGCGTCTGTGGTAACACTTTGACCTTGAGTTGGCCTAGCTTAATTGGTAAGTAGTTTCAATAAGGGCCTATAATACCGGTATTATTTGGAACCGGGTTTTGGTTTGATACTGGTACCAGACGTAGTACCTGTACTATTGGTATTTCTAATCAGTATCCGTATCCGTATCACATTGTACCGGTACCAAGCAAATATTTCTGTAAGTTACAGTGAGAAAGCAGATATAGTAAGTAAAAGGGATAGTTCATATTAGAAAAATAACTTCAAGGTCTCCAACCGTACGAGGTACCTCGTATAAATATGAGATTTGTGGTACGCGCTGGGAATTTGGTACCGGTACCGGTCTGGAACCGATACCCAGGTACCGAAATGGCAAGAACCGCTAAGTACCGATACAGAACCTGTACTTTTCGTACGGGTACCAAGCCCTGATTTCAATAGAATAACATACGGTTTTGTTACCACTGTCGCACGGACTTCCGTACCAAGATGCCAAATCGTTTAAATAATAAACAATTAATTAGTAAACCTTAAATAGGACCTTCCTAAATTAATTACGACGTGGTGAGCGAAGAAATTTCCTATCTAGGTAGATAGGAAATTTCTTCTTGCAAATTTTTATATTTACCTAATTAGTTTTCGGCTTCATACGCTTCAAAAGCCATTAAAGGTTCAGGCAATCTAATAGACTACAGTTCTGGTTTTATTATTATTATTCCTCTGCCCTACTTCTCCTTTAATTTAAATACTTTGTTTTTAATACAATATAAATTATTGTACCATAATTAATTTCCCAAAATAACAACCAAACAACCTGCTTACCTAAAACCTACACACGTTATAAATAACAAAATGAAAATACACAGTTAAAGTAACTCCAAACTGCCACCAACTTCACCCGACCATGTTGACTGCCGGCGCTTAGTTTTTAAACTAAGCAACTTGTAATTTCCGATGAATAACTTAATTTACGAAGTTGCTGACTCAAACTGTTTGCGACAAATCAATTATGGCGACGATAGCTTTTCGCAGAGTTCTGTGTAGGAGTTTTGGTCAATCCTCGGCTTAGGAGGGATGAGGTAACCTGGTCGTTAAAACGAACACCGGACAAAAGACGCTTTGTGTTGCTTATGGACAGTTACTTGACTTATGTGAGGACAGTAACTAGGCGAGTTCCGAGTCCTCTTCAGAATAAAAGAAAAATAACAAGTGTAAGATTGGCATACATTATTTAAAGTCACCGCGCGAAAATTTCGTTCTAAAGTTTTCACTGCAAAACAATTCCATCGTAAATTGTCACTTGCTTTGTACTTAATCTGAGCTTACAGTAAGCCGTGGAAACTAGAGCAAAGTCGAAAGGCAATTTTAAATATCACTACCTAACTGTACCTTTATCCGTATTTCAAGCAAGTGACCATCGTAAGTCACTAAATTGTGGATGAAAAAGTTTTAGCTAAACGTAAGCTTAAACTTTTCTTAACTTTAATCGATATGCCAGTAACTCGCCTCCAACGGCATACAGACTAAACGCTACCCAGCGTATTTGTGGCAAGTCGCCTTCATTAAGCGCTGAGTTTAAACGAATTCCGCTTGCTTTACACAGATTGCGCGTAGTGCATGCATGGACATTCTCCTTTATTTTTAGCTCAAATAGTATTAAAAAGTTAATAGAGAAACTTGCTGTTTGAAGTTCTTTTTTTGAACGTAGCGAATTAACTTACGACATTCAGTTGCATGATTTTATTGGCACGTGTTTTCTGAGAATTTGGCGTATGGGTAGACCATAACCTGGGTTAGGACATAGAATACTTTTATCCAGGTAAACGCAGACGAAGTCATGGGCAAACGCTAGTATTTAATAATTCAATTAAATAAGCTTACACGAGTAGGAGCTCGTGGCTAAGTAATAACAGCCGCACAGGTCGATCCATCAGGTTAAGCTACGCTTGCCGGGGTTGGTCCGTGGATGGGTGACCGTCTTTACTTACCGAGACTCCTCCGTGCCTCGGAAAGCACGTTATGCCGTAAGTTGGTCCCGGCTGTCATTCGTGGATCTTTGACAGTCGTTACGGGTCGTCAGAAGCTCGAAAGTCTGACAACCAGTCTTACCAAGGGGTATCGTATTACTCAGTTACTGGGTTGTGGAGGTCAGATAGGTAGTCGCTCCATGTAAAATACTGGTATTCATATGCATCCGGTTAGACTGGAAGCCGACCCCAACATAGTTGGGAAAAGGCTAGGCAGATGATGAAGCTTACACGAGTGACTACTACAGGCCATCGCACTAAGAGGAGTTAGGTTCATTACCAATTCTTAAAGATGCCTTTTCGCCACAGCATAGATTGTTCTACCAACTCTTCACGAGAAGGAGGATGTGCGGACTTGTTACATGACGCGAGTGAGAGGTACTTCTCCTCCTTTTGTTATTTAATTACTTACCAATTATTAGCACCTCAACCTCTTTTGAAAAAAAAAGTACCCATTCTAAGATCAAACGGCACCCCAACAAGATTCTAAACCTGTCCATAATGGCCCCTCGATCACTCATATTATACCCTCATTTAAATCTCTTGACACAGTTTCCAACCCCTATTTAAAATAAAGATGGCACCCCGTCAGCCCGATGCCGCACCCACACATACCCCTATAACTAAGAAATCAGGGCACGGCAGTAAAAAGTGCCTTCCCACATAATCCGTGTTTATAGTACCCGTACTAAACTGAGTTTCATTAATACGCAAAATTAACATTTTAATAGCCATATATTATTATAAAACAGCAACATAATCGTTAATGTTTATACGGTGTATCGTAATCTGTTTACTTGATTATTCATTGGTAGACGAAAACCGCTGGATTAAAGGTAAACAAGGAAGGGGTATATTAATATTGCGATGTTTAATTTTGAGATGAGTATATTAAAAAGGAATCTATTTAGAACTTGAAAGGTCAGGGAATAAAGAAGGAATGGGATTCTTGGCAACAGGCTCGCACCCTATTAATGCTCTTACATACTGGCGCGATTTACCGCGCAACGCGAATTTTAACAAAACAATTTCTGAGAAAACTTCACGGCGAACAATGCGGCGGCGTCGCGTCGCGCGACGAATCGCGCCAGTATGTAAGAGCCTTTACAAGAGACGTAAACGTAACTGTCGGAATGTAGATGTACTATAGGTACACCTCTGCCCAACCCTTCGGGGAAACAAGGCGTGATGTTATGTATTATGAAACCAATTCTATCTACAGATAATAATGATCAATCAATCTGCCTAGCCTTTTCCCAACTATGTTGGGGTCGGCTTCCAGTCTAACCGGATGCAGCTGAATACCAGTATTTTACATGGAGCGACTGCCTATCTCACCTCCACAACTCAGTAACTGGGTAATACAATACCCCTTGGTAAGATTGGTTGTCAGACTTTCGGGCTTCTGACGACCCGTAACGACTGTCAATGATCCACGAATGACAGCCGGGACCAACGGCTTAACGTGCTTTCTGAGACACGGAGGAGTATCGGTTTGTAAAGATGGTCACCCATCCACGGACTAACCCCAGCAAGCGTAGCTTAAACCTGATGAATCGACCCCTGACGGATGTTATAACTTAGCCACGGGCTCCTCAGACAGATTATAGTAATACATTTATTAAAATACCGTTTTGAGCTTGAGAGAACTCGGAAACATTGGAATAAGAACTTTATTTACTTTAGTACCTTAGATAATCTTACTAGTTAAAGAACCTAACTCTTGGTAAATAATGAAATAACGAGAAAGACAGTCCTTAAAATCTAAATCCAGAGCGCCAACTTTATCACCACGTTTATAACTTTTAACATAACCAGAATAATCGACTTTAAGATGGTATACAATGAAACCAGTAACACAGTTTACTACTTATCTAAAATCTTCTTTCATTCCTCATCGGTTAAGTCTTTAATTATTTTTTTATTATACATTGCCGAAAATGTATATCCTCATTACTAAAAGCGACAACAAAAGGTATTTAAAAGGCAGATGTGAATGGAAACGCCGGGAGCAGCCGCCACTGCGAAATCACCAGCCCCTATAGAGCAAGAATGGTGATAACTGCGTAATCACCAACCCCTATAGAGCAAGAGTGGTGATAATTGTGTAATCACCAGCGCCTATAGAGCAAGAATGGTGATAATTGCGTAATCACCAACCCCTATAGGGCAAGAGTGGTGATAATTGCGTAATCACCAGCCCCTATAGAGCAAGAGTGGTGATAACTGCGTAATCACCAACCCCTATAGAGCAAGAGTGGTGATAATTGCGTAATCACCAACCCCTATAGAGCAAGCGTGGTGATAATTGCTTAATCACTAACCCCTATAGAGCAAGAGTGGTGATAATTGCGTAATCACCAGCTCCTATAGAGCAAGAGTAGTGATAATTCTGGTATCTTCTCTTTATGAGAAGTGGCCTTTACCCGTTGAGGGACAATTTACAGCCTGATATTATTTATATTAGCCACACACTGAATACAAATTGTGAAATGAAACGAATGCTTTAAGAATTGTTGTGCAAATAAAAAAGGCGCTTCTGAATTGGGCACGAAGAAAAATGCGCTACGTGATTATTTTGTTGGTTCACAACGAATAAATGGCCCTAATGTTGTAGAAGTGATAAAATGGAGTCAGTTTTAATAATTAAAAAGTGACGTTGAAGATTAACTTTTTTTGTTTTTGATGAATAGCATGAAAATTTTTTGTAGAATAAAATTGTGAGGCTTTTAATTGTGGTACCTGAATTATTATGAGGTCTTTATTACGGGCCTGTAGAACGTATTTTCTCCATGTATAGGTCTCTTTTTAGACCTTTTTAGTAGATTCTTTTTTTTAGAGGAGCTCGTGGCTAAGTAGTAAAAGCCGCATGGGTCGATCTATCAGGTTAAGCTACGCTTGCGGGGGTTAGTCCGTGGATGGATGACCATCTTTACATAACAAGACTCCTCCACGCCTCGGAAAGCACGTTAAGCCGGTGGTCGCGACTGTCATTTTTGGATCTTTGACAGTCGTTACGGGTCGTCAGAAGCCCGAAAGTCTGACAACCAGGCTTGCCAAGGGGTATCGTATTACCCAGTTATTGGATTGTGGAGGTCAGATAGGCAGTCGCTCCATGTAAAATATGGCTGGTATTCAGCTGCATCCGGTTAGACTGGAAGCCGACCCCAACATAGTTAGGAAAAGGCTAGGCAGATTGATTGGTTTACATACCGAAATATGCTTTAAAACACAGGTCAATCACCCCACCACTTCAACATCATTTCACACGTAAACACAGCCTATACAAGTAAACAGAACCTACATCCAAATCAAAATCGACGCTTCGTATCAATTAACAGAATTATTCGAATAATTCGACAGCCAATTGAAATTATATTGTTATTATGCGACACTTAACTGTTGGATCGTTAATTGGATTTGCCAATAATCACCGCGGAACAATCGGTTTGGCACATAGTTAATTAATTATAAATCATAATTGACAAAATATGGGCGTTATTTGGTTTGATTTGTATGTCGCGTGATCGATCGAATAATCAAATAAAATTAAGGGTTGTTCGATTGATTTGGAATTTTATAGTTGATCGTTTAGTTATTGTTTAAATTGTTTTATAATATAGTAGTTTTCGCAGTTTCCGATTTTAGAAAGGCACAAGGTTCGTTCATTTGTCGAAGGTAACTCTTAGATGAGATGTTTTAGATATTATAAAATGGTGATTCGATCAACACCTTCATATACCTATTTAATCGTCGAATGCATTCCCATAATGAAATAAACCGGCCAAATGCGTGTTCCGAACACACATATAATGAAGGGTGCCGAAGTTGAAAAAAAAATTAAAATTGTCACTGTTTAGTGTGTACAAATTGTACACCCATGCCAAACTAAAGCTTTCTAATACTAATAGTCTCGGAGCTAAGCCACGTACAGACAGACGGACATGGCGAAACTATAAGAGTTCCTTGTTGACTGTGGAACCATAAAAAGATATCGGAAATTATACAAAAACAAAGAAGAAACAAAAATACACAATTTCATTAACAACGAACTTAGTAAACACCAAATACCATCCAATACAATTCGATAGTATAGAAGAAACAAAACGAGAAGCAAAGAAATCATAAATAACAACTATAATGCCAATTTATACTCACATAATACCGCCAACTGTATAAAATTTCATTGTAGTAGGTTTCCGGCTGATTGCATTAGGGAAAACAATTTTGTTAATACAATGTGTCTAAAGATACATACTTGTGTTAGAAAGAGAGAGATTAATTTCAATCTTTAAGCATGCTGAGGGCCTAGACAAGTGACAATCGCTTCGAAAGCGTTTCGTATTCCTACAACGACTTTCCAACAGGATTGACATAAGCTTTTCGATAGCATAAGTCAGTCCTATACATTTCTGACTTTTCCATCATCGTTATCGCTGATAGAATGTCACTTTGTCTAGGGCCTTAAAATGAAAACAAAAACTTATAAAAGTGTAGAATAACAACAAAATACTTTGGAAAATTAAATTCTGATTAGGAATAAGTGATATTACGCGATCAAACCACAAACTGTTAGTCAAATCAGACGAATTAACGAATTATGTTACGGTAATTTGAAAAAACGAATAAAATTAAAAGAAAAAAACCTTTCAAATAAAAAAAGAAAAGGTTCTACCACAAAGCTCCATTTAAAAAAGTCAAGCATTAAGTACAGACTAAATATCGGGGGTGACATTCTCGATACAAAAACAAAAAACGCCCGAAAATCGTTTAAAATATCGAGAGTATCAGCTTCTTAACTGTACTGGATGGTCGAAATTCTACATAAATAGTACAACTAAAACAAAAAAAACTACGCTAAATTAAACATAACCAGGAAACTAAAAGGTGAACGGTATTAAAGGTCTACTTGGAGGCTCAAAGGAAATATGTGATGGTCCCCGAAGGGATCAGAAATCTTTTTTGGCTTTTGTCGAGCCACTTTATTCGGAATGTAATTGGCCTTTAAATATGTAGGTAAATATCAAAAGCCTTTCCCATTCTCTGGGTTATTTACTATTTTTAATAGAAACTTGACGGTATTTACCCACTGTAATAAAAGGCAATAATTCGGAAAATATTTACTTAGCAGTTAAATAAATAAGGTACGGACATAAAATAAAAATGTCTAACAAAACGAAGTAAAACAAGTATTCCTAAAACAAGACGAAATATTCAAATAACGAAGCAAAACACTAGCACATTCGAAATTCAAAACGAAAAATAAAACGTATTTAAAAAGTAAGTGAATAATAATGGAGGATTAAAATTCACGGTACCTTGTAATTGTAAACAAAAATGTCGCTGTGTCCTGGTCCCATGGGGTTGTCATTCTTGTCTCCGATAACCACATGAAGGATGGAGACGCCGGTCAGTCGAGGAGTGCCAGAGTCGGTGATGGCTACTGGAATCTTGTACTCTTTGCGCTGTTCCCGGTCAAATGACACGAGGGTCGATAGAATATTGCCTGTGAAAAAAAACGGTTGATGTAAATTTTTACTTTTCAAATTATTATCTGAAGAAAAACATCGTAAGAAATAATATACCTAGAATTAGAAAAGGTCCGTCTTATCCACCACAAGGACCCAGTACGGGTTGAGACAATTACAATCCTCATAAAATATTCATGGATAAGACAATTTCCTTGCACGGACGTCTAAATCTTCCTTCATATAATTGACATAACGACTATAATTCTTTTTGACAGCAACATAACATAGTAGATCAATTGAAAATGATTTGTAGGCCATAAAGATGACAGTTCGCTTGATAATTTACACGAACGATTGATCAATCAAATAATTGACCTACATACACTATGTCAACTAAAATAATATCTTAGAAACCAATTAAAGTTTTAATTTTCTATCAACTTTTAATTGACTTCAAGAAACTTTAAAAGTTGTTTCATTTTAATGTCAAGTTTTCTTGGCAGGTGACATTGAGAACTTGTGTGGAGCGAATAGCACGAGCATTTCTTTTATAAAGGTTTACGATTTAGGTTTATTTTAATTGTTGTTTACATTGAGGAACATTATGTTATGGTGATATAATCTGTTTTGAGTGGCATTTATGTATAGTAATGTCACTTATAGTAAAAATATGCTATGGTAAGTTACGTTTGAGAAATTATTTATTCAGTCGATTAGCATCAATGGGCTACATGAGCCAAATGTTCAAACGATTTATATTTTTTTAGCTATTGGCTGCCAGCAACCGCGTACTAACTGCCAAAACATCGACTATTTACAAATTTAAAAACAGAATCTTTTACTCAATACAAACATAGTATACAAAATTATAAACACGCCAACCTTAATGGAGAGGACCAAAATTGAATTGGCACTTCGCAAACAAAGTTAGACTTAGGCTTGGCACGCCATTTATTGCATGTTAACTACACTAATTGATCGAAACTCGATTTTGGGCGACTCTCGGAAAATTTCTGCCTCGCGAATGGGAGCCACTGAATTGAAATAGAATTGCTCCAAAGACGAATCGGGGAAGTTTCCAGTTGGAACCTAGCTTCGAGTTTAGTGGAATTTGTGTCAATTGGTCCATTGTGCGAGGGCTCCCTCGAAACATATTTTTGGAATTTAGGGAATGATTTTACTCCATTTGGTGCTGAAAAATGCTCGTGAATATTTTTTTCTGCTTATCTTTGGGTAGGTTTTATACCACGATAAGGTCACCATTGAATTCCATCAGGTACTAATAACGTTTGATATTGAAGACGACATAAAAGTAAATGATCACATTCAATGATACGTTCTTAATAAACTCACGAAACTATGGTATTGCCAACTACAGTTGTACCGTTTATACAGCGAAATATTTCACATAAATATTGTTCATAAACTTAGGCCATAAGATTATATTATCTATAATTCTATTATACTTTTACATAATACAACGGTTCTTACCTTGTATGTGGAATTTGGAGCGAATATCAAAAGAGGCAGATTCGTTCAGAGCGAAGGTGAAAGGCGGTCCATTCTCTGTTGAATCGTAGTCTTTAGCTGTCAGAATGACGACCTGGCCGGGTGGTTCATTTTCATACCAAATTACTGGTTGAGTCTGTAGGAAAAATGTAAAAGAAATCAATTAATAAGAAGCATTTTCTTGACGTAAAGTTTTCACAAACAGGATAGAAAATAAGAAAATTGGCGAAATTGTATGTAATGAGTTTTTTAATATAATTACCGCTTGGATCTCATTCAGCTTTATTCTATCAAGATTTTTTAATAAGGAAATATAGAAGTTCAAGGTTAAAGAAATCAATCAATGGAAGTAAGAACGAAGTAATCTATATCTATCTATACGTATTATAAATTAAAGTCGCTTTTCGTGTTTGTCCGTAGGTATGTCCGCGTTGTTCATCTTAACCACGCAACAGATTTTGATGAGGTTTTCACCATCGCTTAGAGAATTTATTCCGGAAGGTTTATGTGTATAGTGCGTTAATATAAAGTTACATAGAACTAAGAAATCTCGATGTTTTGTCAAGTCGTAAGAACCGTGCGAAGCAGGAGCGGCTCGCTATTTTCTGATATAATTCTATTTTACAATCAGATTGATGTCATAATCTAAATCAAAAGTGACATTGCAGCCGAAAAACAGATGTTTAATTAAAAAAGTCGCAAAAAATATCTTATAAAATCCTAACTAATATTATAAATGCGAAAGTGAGTTTGTTTGTTACGCTTTCACGCTAAAACGGCTGAACGGATTTGGATGAAATTTGGCACAGCGGTAGACCATAACCTGGAATAGGATATAGGATATTTTTATCCCGATATTCCCACGATATCGAGACTTACACGGGTAAAACTGCGGGGCGCAGCTAGAATCTTATTAAATTAGCAATAACTTCCTTCATCTCATATAACTTCGGTCTTATCACACGCCTATTCGATATGTATTTATGCATAATATGGCAAAAAATACTTCCGATATCCCAATGAACCCAGCGAATATTAAACAGCGGAATAAATTTTCTTACATTATTCCTTACGGCTTAAGATATAGGAAACTGGCTGTAATACCAGAATACCGAAAAAGGTACTTCAAAATACAAGGCAACTTAGTATTAAGCTTTACTGGGGAAATATAATAAAAGTATTATGAATATCGGTCCGCCATTTCGGTTTTTTGGCCGAAAAATGCTTGTATTATGAGCAAACTATATTTTTCGAGCTAAATCGGTTGGTAAAGCGGTGATTCCAATGTAGATTGAAATACCAATCTTTCTAAAATATGATATTATTTGTGTCTGCAGAACTAGGTATGTAGGCACTCAATACAGTGGGGTAAACATAATTTGAACAGCAACCAGGAGTCCGGATTTGTGGCCATTTGATGGCACCAACCCGCACTGGGCTCGCGTGGGTACGGCCCACTCCCTCTCACCGGGAGGAGGCCTGTGTCCCAGCAGTGGGAACACGATGTAAGTAACACGATTATGTATGTATGATGGCATTGAGCTCGCCACCTATTTTTTTTTTTAAGTTTAAAGTTTTTCTCGTCTAGCAATGGATTAAAATTTTTGAATTATTACATTGGCACTTAAACATAACTGGCGATTTTTGGTGTACTATAGGTACCTACACCTCTGACTAACCCTTCGGCAGGCGTGATGTTATTATTTGAATTTGACAATTTTAACGTCATTGCATTTCGGAGAATCGATTTACAAAACAGTATAATAACGTTTAATTTAAGTTAACCCCTAATTGCATTTTGGTAGTGCTTGGAAGCCTTAAATCAGATCAATCTGTTAACCCCCACATAAGCCTTCTAAGCCACAAACTCAACACTTATTCCTAAACACACGATTTAAATCTAAATAAAACCTCTTTTACCGGAAATACCAACATGTCCTACACATGACCACCTTCACTAGTCGCCCAAAGCTCTCCAGAGGACCATTCAGCTCTACGGAATGAAAATTAAGCCTACCCTTCGCGTAACACAGGACCAAAGGATCGCTCCCCAAAATAAGAAATTGAGCGCCCATAGGTAGTAGATTTGCATAAAAAATTGACAACTGGGCCGATGTGTGGAGTGAAACGTATCTTTAAGTAAAATGAGGGAAAAGGAAGAAAAAGAGGTACGTTTTGCTTTTTTATTTCGATTGTAGCATTTGGAAATGATTTGAGACGTGACGCAGGATTAGTAGTAAATTTTTTTTAAAGGGACCGCCTCTTTTTGTAATGAGGGAAGTCTGGAACTGAGCCTTCTGATATAAAATACAAAGCTTCTGCCCGTGACTTCGTCCGCGAGAAATTTCTTGTTCCCCCGTTGCATCGCATCGCCCGCCCACGCTCTTGTTCCCCCGTCGCATCGCGTCGCCCGCTTGCGCTCTTGTTACCCCGTCGCATCGCGTCGTCCGCCCCCGCGCTCTTGTTCCCTCGTCACATCGCATCGTCCATCGGCACACTTGTTCCCCCGTCGCATAGCACTTCCGCCCGCGCTCTTGTTCCCCAGTCAGATCGCATCGCCTGCCCGCGCTCTTGTTCCCCCGTCACATGGCGTCGCCCGCCCGCGCTCTTATTCCCCCGTCGCATCGCATCGCCCGCCCGCGCTTTTACTTCGTTTTCGCTTATCGTTCTTTTCGAGTTTTTTATTTTTGCTCGGCTCTTACGGGAGCTTGGTGTTAAATACTCGTAGCCTATAACTTTCCTCAATTAAGCTATCAAATGCAAAAAGAATTTTTCAAATCTGACTGGCAATTTCAGAGATTAGTGCGTTAAACAAACAAACTCTTCAGATTTATTATGCGTATAACGCTAAAACATTTTGATATCTCTCATAAACAATACCTACTATTTAATAAACCACGAGAATGAAACCTAGTTTTTTTCACCACCTATAACGCAGTTTATGTACTGGTGAATTGTCCACTTATCTCTTCTTTCAACCGAAAACGAATATTAAACGAATACTTATCGTTTTCGAAAAACGAATATTTATCGTTTTTTATTCATTTAAATGAATAAAAAACGATAAATATTCGTTTTTTTGAGATGAATTACAAGAAAGCGTACCAAATTGAAATGAAATTCAATTTGGTTAAACTTAAGCCTTTTAAAATCCTTTTAGTTAATTAAAAAGTATTTTTTCAAGTGGAAATGATACTTATATTAAAATGTCATAAAAAGTTTGGCCATAATTGAATTGAATTCAGTTTTATTATCCAATGAAAATTCATTTACGAAAGTTTAAATCTTTGTACTCAATTTTATTGTCTTGATAAAGTAACTAAATCTGATCGATACAGATAGAATTTCAATCCTTTTATGGCTGCACAGAGCCTTTATCTTGTACAGACAGCATCTTAAGTTTGTTACATGATACCAAATTGATTCTATTTTGACCTTGAAACTATATCTACCGTAGGTACCATTTGCAAAACGAAGGAAAATAAAATGAAATCTCTATCACGTTCATAAATTCAGTCTAAAATAACTGACACCTCTAAACAAAAAAATAGCCTGATGTCCATAGGAACATAAGCTCCATATTCTTACCTCCGTCAAGGGGATTTTCGGTGACAGACATACAAACACACAGGGCAGAATAATGTGAGAAATTTACATAATATAATGTAACGGGCCGTTTGCGAGGTACCTTCACTGTACCTGATTTATTGGCAATATGGAAAAGGTTTTTGTATGAAATGAAAATAAAAACGTGAATTTCGTGAATTCTTAGCCGCTTTAAGAGATAATTGAAATTTTGAGGGTGCTTGGGTACGGATGTGCTTTTGTTTTGTCTTTATTATTGTCTTTTAGTTGGCGTGATGCCAGAGTGGCCCGTTATTAGGGTTGGCAGTTTAGAAATGGGGACTTTAATCGGCTCGGCTCGGCGATCCACTTTCTTTATAATGCCAGTTTGTTTGCCTGTCAAAAACTAATTTGATCAAACAATCACAGTATTTACAGTTCGATTTAAACTTAATGGCGGATCGAAAGTTGGCTTCTCGCTGCGCCTATTTCTCTAGTACCCTACCCCGCGCCCCGCTGACACATGGAATTGTTACTGCGCAGCGACTCGCCTCATGTTCCGCGCCGCCATTAACTTTCTATCGAACTGTACCTAGCTTACCTATTTAGTTAAGCAAGAATTTTAATTTTAATTACGCTCTATCTTTGCCTAAGAGCGTGGACAAAAACGTTAAAACATCCAACTAAAATTTCCCCCAAATTAAGCAGATTAATATCCACAGATACTCCATTGTATAAACGCACAAAAGAGACACAAAAATCACCCGAAATTCTCTCTTAACCGTAGATTATGCTTAGTAAGGTGACATTATCGCAAAATGAATAAACGCTGACATGCCACGATTCTTTGAGCAAACGATTTCTGCGTTGCCAGATAACATTCGCACTTAATCCGGCAGATTCCGGGATTCCGGCATTCGACGCCGATCAGCCGGGCCGGATGGGCGAATTTCAAATAAGCTCCGGTTTCAGAATATGGATATTTTAGGCGTTACGGGACTAGAAACGGTGGGTTCTAACTGTTGGGTAAGAGTCACTTAATTCAACGGTCGTGAAAGCTTTGATATTATTTGGGGAATAAGAATTGGAATTGTCGAATCGGATGCATGGAAATGTTATAGGTGGAATTAATGGCGACGATCACCATCCAATCTGTTTCAAGGCAAATGCTGGTGTTACAGAGATTAACGCGCACAAAACCTTAATGAATTATTCTCTTAAATCTTACTCATGAATCACTCCGTCTATTGGTAATAATCGTATGAAAATCCGTTCGGTAGTGAGTTGATCGCGTTCATATAGACGGACGCGGCGGGGGACTTAGTTTTTAAAATATTTGTAGTGATTATCGTGTTTCAACGTTAATAAGGAATATCTCGTAGTAGGGCCCAACACAGTTCTGTTCACATCCTTCTACCAAATGACATAAAACTTGAGTCCATGTCTGCTGTCCAGCAGTGGACGTCTTTGAGGCGAAATAGGCTTGGGGGAGGCCTATGTTCATAGCCCTCCCCCAAGCACCGCCACTTCTAACCGGTTCTGTGCTTCTCGCACCCAGCGGATTCCTGCGGCCTTCACCAGATCATCGGTCCACCTTGGGGCTTTCCAACGCTACGTCTTTCGGCACGCGGTCGCTAATCCGGGACATTACGGCCCCTTCGGCCATCTGTTCTGCGAGCAAATGCCCTGCCCACTGCCACTTAAGTATGAAAATTTTTCGGGCTATGTCGGTTACCTTGGTTCTCCTAAGGATCTCTCAGTCCATAGCATAACATCATAATATAAACAATAGCCACCTACGTTGCTAGCAAGCTTGATATACGAATGACTGTTCCTCTCAGCCCCGGGCTACGCGATATTATTCATATACTAAGCCTAAACAAACATTACTCCGTCCTAAACAAACACATTTCCCAAGAAGGAATCTAGCTCGAACGAAGAAGATTTATGTGTAGATAAATCTTACGATAGTAATTGTTGAATGCTAAGAAAATAGTAGGAAAATTCGACGGCTTGTTTAACTGTAATGGTAGTCATTATTTAGCTGTTTTTAATAAAAGTGTTAAGAAAATTTTGAACATGTTACATGTCTAAAACTACGGTCAAAAGTAATACAGAGTTTATTGATTAGCTTTTACTGTTTACGTTTTTTTTTATTAAAGAATGTGGTCAATAATGAATAACCATAATAGTGATATAAGCTTAGCAAGAAAATATCTGGCATAATCAGCCTATTATGTTCCCACTGCTGGGACACTGGCCTCCTCTCTGTGCGGAGTGAGTGGGTCGTACGCCCACAGAGGGTTGGTGTATGTCACATCATCGCGTCTTCGAATTTGTGGTTCTAGGACATGCCGACTAACCTAACCTAACGATGTTTTCCTTCACTGTTTTGAGAGCAAGAAAATGTCTAATATAAACTATGAACTAATTTAAAAAAAAACTGGCGTTTCACCACTGCAATTCTGCGCTTCTACACGGAGATCCTAATGCTAACATTAACATTTAATAAGTGAATTCGTTTGTTACGCTTTCAGAACGGATTTGGATGAAATTTGGCACATGGACAGACCTTGACCTGGAAACGCACATAGGCATCCTGGATTGTAGACGAAGTTGCAGACAACAGCTAGTAGTATAACCCGTAGCAAAATTAACCAAAACACTAGCCTATACCCATACGTCTATCCTCTTTAACACTTTGGAAATACACAACTTTTATCGTCCAGAACACTTTATACTCCATTAATTTTATTATAATCGCGTTACACTAGTGTTTGCTAACATTTAAGGCTCATAGCTCACTACAAAATCAATAGCAATATCTTTTAAAATGGACTGTAAAATGTAGTGAGCGCTGTAAAGGTAAATTGCACGTCTGTTTGAGTTTAAAAGAGCTTAAGGTGTAATAGGTTCTGTAGTTTTAATTATTGGGAGACTATTAAGCTGTGGTTGTAAAGTTCGTTCTTCATCTGGACAGCATAAAGGCTCTTACATACTGGCGCGATTCGCCGCGCGACGCGAATTTTAACAAAACAATTTCTGAGAAAACTTCACGGCGAACAATGCGGCGGCATCGGGTCCCGGGGCGAATCGCGCCAGTATGTAAGAGCCTTTAATGGTTATTTTGTGGCCGACACGGTCCAATATAGTGTATCTACCTACACCTATTACTTCCCGTCACTTGTCCATAAGGGTTCATTAGAAAACCAGCGTCAGACAGTATGTTCTGAAATGAACCTTTTTGGCGCAGCCGTGAGGCACACACTATTGTTGTAAAAACATTATTTTTATGGTTTATTTTGTTATTTGTATTTTGTGTTTCATGAACTGTGTCCAAATAAACGTTATTCTTTCTTTCTTTTACCTATAGGTATGAACAAAACTTCAATGATTGATTTTCCTGATTTTTGACCCTATAAAGACAAAATTGTAAGTCTCATGGGTCCCTGAAATATTTTTTCTTAATAGTTAGTTCGTTGGATTCTTTGAGTTTCTTCGTTTTTCGCTATTTCAGAGTTAGGTCTATAGTAAAAAGCTGTTCATTACCTAATTTGCCCCCTAAAAGATCCAATGAATTCAAAGTCACCCTGTATAATTGAATCTCCTACATTACTATTCTTTGACTCAGTAGGAAATTTTGTATGCTCTATTTTAATGCTTGCACTAAATTTCACGCCTATTAAATTATTATGACCCATAAAATAATCTCTTTGTATCCGTAAGTACCACGCAGTAAACCGCAAAATGTATAATTCAATAAACAACTTAAACAACTTCAATTGTTTCTCTCTAGGTAATATTCTCACGTCTAAAAAATATTATTACTGTTTCGAAGAATACGTACACAACGCCATCTATTCAATTAAATAAGAACTTTTTCTGAACTTAAGGGCGCACCCTACCTCAGATTTTATCCCGCTCGCACCATACTACTCGCGACCTGAGAGAGAACGAGACGGATTGGGGCGCTAGCGGTTCTAAAGCGTCGAAAAGTTTAGGTAATTGCTTTTTACGTTGAAAATAAAGACCTGCTTTATAGTTAGTTCAGTTATCATGCAGTTTCATGATCTAATTTGAAGTATTTTTTTAATACCAGCGGTTTATAATTATGTGCAGAGGTAACTTGCGAATTTTTTTCTATCGCCTCACACAAGACCTAGCATCAATCCTCAACTTTAACATATATTTATTTCAAAATTAATGCTGCAGTATTTTCGGCATAACAGAGGATCATGCTAAGCAATTTGTGATTAAGATTAAGTCTGTTTTTTTTAATTTCGTAGACTAATGTGACAGGTGCAAATGTCTCCTGCCAGGGTTGCGGGAAAGTCCGAAAGGGATACCGGGACCTTGGCAACAGGCAACTGAAGGAACACGGGTGGGTTTTAATCAGTAAAAGTCTGACACGCCCTTCCGCTCCACCCAGAGCGGGAGAAATCATAGAATGATTACACAAACCCAAAAAAAAAAAAGATGCAAATGTCTAACCGGATGCAGCTAAATACCAGTATTTTACATAGAGCGATTGCCAACTAAACAAACTTAATGTTTACCAGTTTTGTTAAGTTTCAAAAAGCATAACAAACTATTGACTTCAAACGAGTATAAACATCCTTCATGCCTATCTTGAATGAACAAAATACAAAAATTGTTCTCGTCTTTCATAATACATTTCTAAAAAACATCTAAATATAAATATCGGTAATTTCAAGGTAAATATCGAAGGGAATAAAGCCCAAGTCCTCATAAGCATTAATAAGTATTGTTTCAACGTCTAGTGTGATAGATAGTCGGCTCCTCTACTTGTCTATGCACACTCTATCAACAGAGCCATCAATCACGCCATCATTGTTGAGGGTAGGCGTAATGAAATATGTTGGCAGACCATTATGATTTATTTACAGGGTAGTTTCGACAGTTTTATACCTTATTTATTTTCTTTAACAATTTTTATGACAAACTAGCTGATGCC
Organism: Lithophane socia; assembly: GCA_947522985.1. NCBI lineage: Eukaryota > Metazoa > Arthropoda > Insecta > Lepidoptera > Noctuidae > Lithophane > Lithophane socia. Next base: position 5,945,351 of record OX383272.1, read on the forward strand.
CACGGATTCGCTCGTGTGGCTTTTTGTAAAATAAGTAGCCTAAGTACTTATAACATCAGCTATCTGCCAGTGAAAGTCTCGTAAAAATCGGTCCAATCGATTAGGAGATTAGCCGACAAACAGATAGACTGACAATTTTATATTATTTTATAAGTAAGTACCTTATATACTTTCTTTTGCACTTAGTAATAAGCTGTTAATTTGACATTACAAACAGACACTTCAATTTTATTTATTATTTATTTATTTTTATTTATTTTATTCTTTTCGGAAGGCTTACAGACAAATATCTTTATAATAATATCAATAATATAAAACTAAGTTGCTAATTACAAGCCCCCACAGATGAATACAACATGATTACTCCCTCATAGTCTAAGTTGCTTTATATTCAATCTTTATTAATCTTTATTATTTGGATAAATAATATGTTAGGATTTTCAGAAATTCTTTGACCTCGGGTCATGTATCGATAAGAAACTCAGGGCCAGATAAGTGGTTGAAAAATGTAATTTAGAGGTATCACACAGGAAAGGTGATACGAGGCAGAAATATGTTTGAATGTTGGTATTACTTTCCGGATCATCCATTAAACCGTGAGCCACGTTGAAAAACATTAAAAAATATATAAATTTTATAAGCTATGAGATCCAAACGGCAATTTTAATATCAACGAATCCTATTAAAATCTAGAAAACAAGTCAATAATTGGACAAAAATTTCTAATACAAACAAGAGTACTTACATTAGTCAAAAACGGCGCATTATCGTTGATATCAGTGAGCTCCAAGATAACTTCGGTCGTTGACCTCAAGCTGTCAGATCCCAACCTTCCCCCATGATCAGCAGCCATGATCAGGATCTGCCATCTTGTGAACCCTAACGGCTGGTCCCGGTCCAAGGGTTTGGTGAGTCGGAGACAGCCATCATTGTCAATTTGTAGGTACTCTTTTTGTTCATGCTTGACTAAGGAGTAGACGATGTTTTGAGGAGCATTCCTGTCTTTGATGTCAGGGTCGTAGGCTTCCACCTGTTGGAAGGGAAAAAGCATTAGTGGCGATATACTCAATAATAAGCCTTTTTTATTCTGAACATCTATGCGTTGTAGTTTACAGAATGTCTATTTTATTTCTGTAAATAGATTTGTACAAACACTTAAACACGTCAATCACATTTTTTAAACTAGATGAGGCCGGCGTTTCCTATCTGACTACTCTCGAGAAGAAAGACCGAAACAAACTCAGAGGTCACAGTCTCTTTTTAAAGTCCAGACATAATCTTGGTCAGATTATGTGAAGACCATATAGATAGGTGTCTGAAATGGTCTTTTGAGGAAAGAACCACACAGATTGAGTGGACCTGTCCAGTCAGTGCACGCATTTGTCTCTTAGTTCAGTGTGCTTTTTGGCCAAGTTCCACTGAGTCCTATCTCTGGCAACTCTTCTGCTGTGAGCATCAATTTGACTTTGTGAGTAACATAAGGTGCTTCAACTTCTAGAGAACAATATAATTATGTTGGGCTAATAGAACTACCGATAAGAGAGAGACATTTGATTATTACGTTAAAATGTCAGGTCCTTTTAACGTAAACTAAAAAATCGTAGGTTACGGTTTCTTTCAATGAAAAGTAACAATTTATTAATAAAAACAGGTTAGCTCTATTTAATTAATCATTGAAACGTAGTTGAAATAGATAAATCCACTGGAATCCCGTACTCTACTGAAATCTCGCGCACTAGACGGCCTAGTCTCCAACCAGTTGTGGCCGTCGAGTGGTTGCGACTATAGTTGTGACGAAGCGCGCGATTCGAATGGGTTTCTTTAGTTTACCTGGTGGTTGCGACCACTGGTCGTGGTCGTGGCCGTCTAGTGCGCAAGATCCCTTAACGCTGTGATTTTAGTCGGGGGTGCGGCGAATGTACAAGCATCTCCCGGCTCATGGTAGAAGTAGTAACAGTGGGGTTTTAGTCGGTAGGAGTCCGACATAACCCTCCGTTCTCCCAAGACGTAGGGTATTCATGAGGATTTCCCCACAGAAAAAAAAGACAGGCCGCGTACACGCCAAACATATAATCGGCCGCCGACGATGTCAAGTCCAAAATTTATGGAAGTAACAACGAGTCAGAAGAGGACGTTGTTTTTAACACGGCCATAAAATTCCTGTTTCAAACTTTTTATATAACATTATTTTTTGTTTATGCTAAACCCGAAAAGGGGTCATTGTACTCATCATTTTGAACAACGCGAAAAATAATCAGCTGTTCCATACATTTTGTCGATTTAAGTGAACACAAATGTATGGAACAGCAGATTTTTTTTCGCGATTTCATGGTTGGTCCCATAGAAAAAGTTGTTCAAAATGATGAGTACAATGACCCCTTTTCGGGTTTAGCATAAACAAAAAATAATGTTGTATAGTTATGATCAACATACCTTAACAATACATCCTTCATACAGCTTCTCTTCCTCAATAGTCTTGGTATAATTAGCCAAAAACACAGGCGGATTATCGTTCAAATTCTCAATATTGATGATAACTTTAGCAAAGTCCTGGTAGATGCCGTCGAAAGCCCTGACATCTAGGCTGTAACTGGTGATGTTTTCATAGTCCAGCTCACTGTTGACGCGGATTTCACCGGTGAAATTCCTGATGACGAAAGCATCGTATGTGTTGCCAGCAATTATGCTGTAGGTTACCACGGATGCTGTTGACAAATTGGAGAAAATTAGCAATTTATTTATATTTAAACTAGCCGATTGCGTGTATTTTGTAAGTTTTTAATTTTTTTTTAATACTTTTTTTTTTTAATACAATATCTAGGATGATAACAGCATATTTCATTCCGCAGGCTACTGATCAGTCAAATTTCATGACGGAGTAGGTACTTTACTTTCGCATTTAAGGCCTATTTGGATATAAGCGATATCGCTAGAGATACTGGTTACTGGTTAGTCAATTTGGCCCATTATCGCTACCGAGCGCGATAGCGCTTATATCTGGATAGGCCTTTATAATATTTAAATGGATATGGATTAATTTAGACTATACCTACATAAAAATCAAGTAAGGTCATTCGTTTTTCTGGGAATCTCATTGTAAAAAAGGGATTTAGAATTTCATTTGTTTAATAAAAATTCATTGGAAAACGTTGGCAATTACAAATGGCATTTTACTTTAAAATGAAAATGAAAACAATACAAAAATAAATGACCGAAAACAAAGGCATCTCAGGCTTGTAATCAAAATATTCAGTCTTTGTTATATGATTAAACTGATGTACCAATAAAAATAAAACTTAAATTAAAGTAAATAATAGAGAAAGAAAAAAAGGCTTTTACGTTTAATCCCACTTTCCAAGAATTTTTAACACGAACATTATACCTATATTAAAAATACATTCTTCAGGCTTTATTTTTCCTACAGCGATTTCAATCACATATAGTTGCGACATTATTTCTCTGTATTATTATTTTAATTAAATTCTTTTTTCGCTATGACAATCACGGAAATACAGGCTGTAAAAATATAGTCTAAAAATTCAGTTCAAATTCGTCGGTTATTAAAAAAATCAGCTGTTCCATTCATTTTGTCCGTGCCGCCTTTGAAACAGTACTTTTGTATGAAATAGCAGATATTTTTTAAATATCCGTCGATTTTCCATACACCTTATTTATTTAAACTTTTCGCACTAAAAAAAAAAGGTACAAAGGCGGACTCAATGCCACCTTTTAGAGACTAAGTTCTAAAGTTGGTAATAATATTCAAAAAAGTATCCAAAATCTTACCTGTATCAATATCCAAGGCATTGACAACAGTAACCAGTTCATTAATATTAGCATTCTCAGCTATAGACTCGGCAACATACGTATCTTGAGTAAAATGAGGAGGATTATCATTCTTATCAGCAATCTCTATCAAAAACACTTGCTGGCCAGCATTATGTTTACCAGGAATCAAAGCAGACTCTGAATTGTCTGTGGCTATAATTTTGATGTTATAAAAACTCCTTTCTTCTCTGTCAAACATTTTTAAAGTAGTAATGTTGCCAGTTAAACTATCGATGGCAAAAGGATCTGACGCGTCACCAAGTTCATAGGAAATTTGGTTGTTAGCTGATGTTCCATCGGCGTCGAATGCTCTGACCTGCATGACAGGAGTACCAGGGTTCTCATTTTCAAGTACACTGCCTTGACTGATTTGACTAAATATAGGTATGTTGTCGTTTACATCTTCAACCTCGATTTGTATTATTGTTTCAGCTGCCAGTTTGTAGTTGTTCTAAGGAAAGATAATTTGGTTATTCAGTTGTTTTTGTTTATTTGTAGGTAAGTAATCTGAAGTTTTAGTTTACTTCAGAGTAGTTTAGTTTCGTAATAAAGGGAATTGAGTCGTGATTTTGGCTATCTTTGTGTATTTTAATTTATATATAGTTTTGCTTGTACTACAAATTAGAATCGAAATATAAATAAGTTGTTTCAGAACACACAAAAATAGGTCCGAAACTGTTTATACTCCGTAACACGTTGATTATACTGCCAATTCTATGTACCCCGTAAAATATTTTAAATGGACCATTTCGGTCTACATTAAATTCATTTTACGTTTACAAAATATTCAGAGATTAAAATATTCTCCATTATATCCTCACCTGTATCCTAACAGTGAGTGTATAGTCAGTGATCTTCTCGAAATCAAGGTGGTTTCCAAGCTTGATGTACGCGGAATCTGCTTCTGGCTCCAGCACGAACGTATGCCATTTGTTCGTCTGTTCGGTCTGACCCTGGACCAGTTCAAACTGTAGTTTCTTTTCCTCGGGGATGTTAGAACTGTGAAATAAAAATACCATCAGAACCTTTGTTATACAAAATTTTGGAAAAACAAGCCTAAATCGTGTTATCTATCTCCTTTTACGATACCCACAAGATGAGAGAAGCTTGCTACATTCCAACTTCATCTTAACCATGGTCATCTCAGCCGAAAGACGTTCACTGCTGCTTATGAGCCTACATACGATTATATACAATACATCATAATCATCATAATTTTAGCCGAGGCCTCCCCCAAGCACCGCCACTTCGACCGGTTCTGTGCTTCCCTCATCCAGCGGATTCCTGCGGCCTTCACAAGGTTATCGGTCCACCTTATGGGAGGCCTTCCAACGCTACATCTTCCGGTACACGGTCGGTAGGTACTCCAGAACCTTTAAGCCCCATCGCCCATCTTTTCTGCGAGCAATGTGCGGGTGCATTGCCACTTAAGTTTGGCAATTCTTCGGGCTATGTCGGTTACCTTGGTTCTCCTGCGGATTTCTTCATTTCTGATTCCATCACGTTGGGAAACTGCAGGCATGGCCACATAGTGTTAAGACACCATGCCTAAGTAATACAAAACAAAAAAAAAACAATACTTACATAGCCCTCACAGTAGCAATAGGCGTATTGAAATCCGAGTAATTTTCTTTTAATCGAATCGGCTCATCTGGTACCTCAATGAACGATGGGCTCTTCTTGTTTGACTCCACAACTTGGATGTCCAAAGCTATGGAACTTTGCTGGGTCGGGTTGCCCATATCTACTACTATCGCACTCAGCTTAAACTTATATCCTGGCGCTTTCTGTCTCAAAGAAAACAAATTAATTAGCGCACGTGTCGCAGAAGTTTATAAACGGAAAAGTAAACGTATTTATGTAATGGCTTGTGTTGGCGATAAGATTTGTTTTAGAAGTTGCTTAATAAACATTATGGAGTTTGCGATAAAGGACTTTACTTTAACTTGAAAGACGTTTTTTAGAAATTCCTTTCTTAGAAATTATACCATAATAAGTAGAAGCCGCCTTCTGGGAAACAATTGAAATGGTTTCACAGTAAGGCCCAGTCTCCACCAAAGCGGAGACGAGACGAGAGGAGAGATGTGTTTTAAGAGGGCTATTACAATTTTTCTTGAATTTGAGCGTTTGACGCTAGTTTTGATGTGTGATTATGATTAAGTTATAGCCTCAAACTTAAAAAAAAAATATGTCCGAGGAAGTCTCATTATATATCTTGACAGTGTTTTAAATAAATATTTCAATTTGTTTACACAAATCAGTAAAAAACTTGTCTTTGTAAAGGATGTTTCATAAAATTTAACTTTTGGGCGTCTTTTGATGCTTTGTTACATCAAAGATACAGTAATTTAATCATTTATAAAAATGTCCATGGTACAACTGTATCTTGAACTTTGGAATGTATAAGTCAATTTTTTTATGTTTCATTTAGTAATACACCAAAAATAATTCCGTAACACAGATAGTTATTGACAATTTTTCGTCCGAAATTCTATTTTTTATCTATGAATTTACTTTCCAAATTTTAACAAAAAGTATTTAATAACATAGGCTACTATCTAATCTTGCTTGAAAAAAAAAATTAACTTTTTTTAAAGTAAAATAATATTTTTAAACAATTGTTGTATGCAATGCTAAAAATAACAGTAACACGAACTATAAATAACTGTAACTTAATTTATTTCAAAAGTAAAGTGGAAAGGATCAAGTTGATCACGCCCGGTTTGCATGTGTGCGTAGCGTACTTCAATAGACTCACACGAGCGCATCTTTGCCGCGCCCCGTCAAATTTACCTAAATCTGCACTTCGATTTTGTAATAGCGCTCTTAAACAATCAATAGAATTTCGTTATTAATACATCTCGTCTCCACTCAGCATCAGTAGATACTACTGAGCGGAGATGTATCATATTTGTATGGCGCGATCGAAGCGGAGATGTGAGCTGTGCCTCGCCGAGATTGAGCTGGGCGGCGGTACAAAGCGGAGATTAGAGCTGTGCCCCGCAAGCTGGCGACGGCGCGCTGCGGAAACGAAAAGAGATGTGAGCGGCGTGCAGTGAGTGGCGCCGCTAATTCCCCATGTGTCGCACAACCCGCCCGCCCGTTCTAGCCAGTACACATCTCCGCACAGTTTCAGCAAATACACTCTAGCTGAAAAACATATTTTCTCGTCTCTGCTTCGGACATCTCCGCACTTCTCCGCTTTGGTGGAGTCCAGGCCTAATAGTTTCATTCTTGTCAGAAAATTTCAATGAAATTAACTTAAGGTCAAGAACGTAACTCAAGGTAATATAACACAAAAGGAATACTTACATCAATAGTCTTGTTCAAAAATATGACTCCGTTGTCTGGGTCTATATAAAAATATGCTTGGTCCGGCGAATTGGAATCCAGACTGTAATGGACGATGGAGTTGTTGCCATCATCTATGTCCGTTGCAGATATCCTCATCACTTCCCTCCCGCTCGCCAAGTCTTGTGGGACTGACTCCGAATACGACTGCACACATACAATTAAGTTAATTTGGTGAAATTTTAACAAAAAAAATCTTGGAACTTTAGAGACGTTCATGTATGGGACAGTAGAAATTGTTGCCGTAACAACTTGGGATAACATTCGCGTTCCATCCTTCAAAGAAACCTTAACAGATTAAGAAGATAAGTAATATTTCACACACAGTATAGATAGCATCGGAATAGATACCTATTTAGACATGTTCTACGCGAAGCATGCCCAAAGCTTAGAGAAAGTTTTTCCAAAATAATTATAATCGTGCAGTGTGATAAAATGCGCCTAGGGGGAAAGAGCAGCCTAGCTAAAGAAAACACACCAACTACAAATGTGCAAAGAAAGTGTATTGAAACACACGAAACACATAAAATATTATTACCAATAACGCCTTGAGGGGCGGCTTATGGTCCTAAATCAGACATGCACCAACATGCAAGTAGAGAAATAGAATATCTTTCAATAGAAAAATTCTTGATTTCGATTGGTACCATGGCTCAAAAAACTACAAAATTAACTTTACTATCAACAGCAATGGTATCAATCGAACAAATATACATATTATACAAGTTATAATTGCAATTTTATTTCATTTTTGTGCGGTAACTCTCTCTGTTTTGTGAAATTCTCTCATTAGGACAAACCTTCCAAACATCTCCACGGAAGACCTTGGAAAAACAGGCAAGCGTTAATATAGTCTGCGCCACGTTTTGAGGCTAATGAACGAACACTTAATTAGTTACAATTAGGAGAAAATTATCAGCTGCAAGTTGAAGCTAACGGTACACGCCAAAGTATCGGGGAAGACTTCATTAGGAATCCATTAAGAAAGCTTGGAGCAATGTTATAAAATATAAGTCACAATAGACAACACAGCAAAAATAATCACAGAAAATTTAAGAAAAATAAGTAAAACTATAGAAGTTTTGAACATACTGCGATCATTTGTCAAACTTACAATCCAAAAGATCTTAATATTACATCAAGCTGGAGAAAAATTTAGGGATCATATACACGAGCGGCACGTTGCCTCTGGCATATATGAGGACTGTCGTGTATATAAGCACTAAGCTCATAATCCTATTCTTTGGAATAAGAAACATTTTATTTTAGACTCTATACAGTAGGAATAATTATTGTATAATGTATACTCACAACTTTGTCGAACACAGGTGGGTTGTCATTGACGTCTTCTATAATAATTTTGATGGTACATGCATCGTCGAGCTGTGGTTGACCGTTGTCGCTGGCTCGGACTGTTATGTAAGCTTCTTTTTCTCTGGACGGTTCATCATGGTCGAATGTCTGTGTTATATCATCGTTATTAGTATTAGAGATAGTTTGAAGTTCATCGGTTGTTTGTGCACCTACCTCTTCTCCAATAAGATTGGCTTTCAAAATATGACTATTAATATTCATTAGAACATTATTGAATAATTTTAACATACAATAATGCACCTGTTATCGCACTTTTCTTTTTCCTTTCTTAATCACTACAGCACTAATGAGCCTCAAAGCTTTCATTTTTTTTTTTTCAAGGTCATCAACATCGGTCTGATCCTAATTCTTTTCTTTTAAAAGGCCAGCTCTTGACCTCGATCTCGCCTGATGGAAAGCGGTGGATGAAGTCTAAAATAGCCCAGAAGATGCCTGTTCACTCTTGCTTTGAAGGCTGACAGGTTATATGTGGAAGGGAACATAGACGCTGGCAGAGAGTTCCCATACTTTGGCTGTGCGCATAATAAATGTGGAGGAGAAGCGCTTAGTATGACTCAGGGTAAAGGCATCCTCACATTCTGCCATACGGTTCACAACGCTCCACAGTCATTTCAGCCCAGCTGAGCCTAGTTCTGGTACTTTATTAATTTATGGTATATTTTATGAGAAAGTTCTTTTACTTACACTAGCTGTACTTATAGCCCCTGTCTCAGGGTCAACGTGGAACTTCTCCTTCTCTCCAGGAGTGGAGACGAATTTATATGTTACCGTCCCACCCATTTCGGGAGGATCCCTGTCTTCTGCATGTACCTAGAATTATAGATAATGTTAATATTGTATCATTACTCAGCATTTCTGTAGAGTTCCTCAAGGGACTATACTTGATCAAATCAGCTGGTTCATCGCAAGCATAATTAGAAAGAAAATAATGGGTCGTTTCTTTATTACAGAATTTTGTAAGAATGGAAATCGCTGTTTATCTTGGGTCTAAAATATAATAAAAATACTTCACACTTTCCGAAACCCACGAAGAGTAGGCATGATAAACTGTTAAATAAAATATATTCACGAACAAAATATAAGAAGCCAATATTTTCGTACGACAAGCTACACGTTTGACGCATAAAATATTAAGTGATTGATCAAACGAAATCGGAAGACGTTTTCACAAACGGATAAACAGTATTTTTTCCTCAATCCTTAGAATGTTAAGTCAGTATGAGGAATCTTGTATTTTTGGATTCTCTCGTCATTTATTATATCGTTTTTTCAATCATCCTTCATAATGTTATAAGCCTGTTTACCTTTAAATATAGACCTCTCTTATTTACTCTCAACTGCTCTTTTCAACCATTTTTAGGATGCCGATATTGCCTTTTCTATAGAACTAGAACATTCGGCTAGCTTTACCACGTATTTATCGTTAATCATAGATCATATGGTGTTATTAGATCATATACAAGGTATAATTTAATTTACATCTGAAAACTTCTTAAGGGTCATTGTAAAAACTCTTGCAGGCTTGGTTGATTCGCACGAATTTACTCGACCGAAACGGACGAATCGACACTTTTAAATATTATTTACTTGAGGTGATTCGCACGAAATTAATTTATTTGTGGGTCAACAACTCCAAAAATACGTAAGCAATTGGGACATTTTTAATTTTATGCAATATAGTTAATAAAAAAAGTACACTAACTTTAGTGCAAAAAATCCAAATGTGTCAAAATTACTTTAAGTGGAACATCTAAAACTGATTCTCTCCACGCATCAAGTTCTTGAACGTTCAAAAAAATACGAATAAAGGAGATACTTACAGTGAACACATAGGTCCCAATGGCCTCCTCTTCCTTCACAGTTGGCTTGTAGTTCAGGCAATCGGTAAACAGCGGCTTGTGGTTATCTTTAACAGCGAGTTTCGACACCGTCGCTGGTACCAACTGAAACCGCGTTAGGCCATGCCTCTACGTCAATTAAGAGCTACATACACATCTACGAAATAATGGACTCGCCCAGTCCTTACAGAAGTGAGAAGATAATTTAAATAACACGGTAGCCAGAAATAATTCTACCGATCAAGACTACGGATGCTGTGTGGAATATGGCCCTTGTTTGTCGTTCAAATCTGGCAAATATTTGCGAATGACGTCACAGACGACTGACAGCTCTCTATTTAACTTTGTCAGCTAGTGATGGGACAGTATCTCCATCAAACTTAGAACAAGCAAGTTAATTGTTGATCGACGTCATCAAGTATTTATTTACTTTCTTTTTCTCTAGTTGGTGATTAAATCTAACTTGTGTAATTAGTTTGTAAAACTTCGTTAGTAAGTTTGAATAAGTGGGACATAAACTTGAGTTATTGTTTAGCTTAAGACGTTTTTTATAAAAAAAAACATAATTACTTTGACATAACTTTCAGAAAAAAATATGATACATCGTTCTGTAAGAAATGGGCGAGGATAAAACAAAAAAAAAGTTTTTGGACATTAATTATCTTGCATTGCATGCTGTCCACTTAAAAAAATGACTAAGTAATCACGCAAGCATACAATTATGTTTAAAAACTCATTTATCAACGCTTTCTCAAAATCTAATTATGTACAAATTAAATTAACAACTTTGCAATGACATTAAACATTAATTTAATCATCATTCTTTCACAATTCTACTAAAAATCTACTAAAAAAGGAAAATTAAATAATAAACAGTGCAAGACCAAAAGTATAAACTATTTTGGTATTAACTAAATTAATTTTTCATGTAATTTTGTCGGAGCACTGAATCAAAATGAAAAGTACAGTCATCGATTAAAACAAAAATAAATATTATGTACTACAAATAATTAAAATAAATACACATAATGAAAAATATCATAATTAAATACCTGTATATTTTCCGGGAAACGCTTATTTTGGATTAAAATATTGTGAAAATTATTATGAGAAGTGATTTTAATTAAAATGAAATTCACTTACGTTATTCCATGAGTGCTATAAGCATGTAGTATTTGCATTCGTACATAATAATTATTACTTACATTTAAATATTAATAGTCATGCAAAACATCTAGGATTATTATAATAATCAATATTTAAATAAAGAAGCGTAAAAATAACACGAAAATCTATGGGGATTAAGCTTTTGGGGGCAGGGTAGTGATGGTGATAAATGAATCCTTATTATGATGGGTTTTTATAAAGCTGTATACTCACGGAAGAGGTGTGTATTGGCAGGTACCCGTCTAGATGTCTCGAGTGCCTTAATCTCGTTACATGGTGTGACGCGTGTTCCCGGGCTGAGGAATAAAAATGAGAATTAGATTTTGTTTATTTTAGACGGAGTTTTCGAGATTTTCTGCTAATGGACTGTACAAATGTATACGCAGAGAGTGTCAACACTAAGACTTGTTTTTAAGAAATTGTAATTATGTGTACCTATTTTTTTTTTCCATTAGATAAATATCGAAGCAAATCGTAGCTTAATAAATTAATAACAATAGTGATATTAACATGGGAAATTATAGATTACAAACATAAATGGTTCTAAATATAAAAGATCCATTCCGCATATTCATTTCTCTGACGATATAAAATGTCGAATATCTATCATAATATTATATTATATCCTAAATTCTATATCCTAATTCAATACACGAATCGTACCGAGAATTATTATCCGTGTTCGCACCCGAAATTGAAGACGAGTCCGTACCAGGTGCACCACATATTCTAATCTTATTCAGACCAATGAGTCCGTATGTCTGGTCTGTACGTCTGGTTCTGAATTAGACGTGGTCGACCAGACCACGATGCGGTCGTCAATATAATTGCTCATCCGAGAACGAAGCCCTTTCGTGTGCAGAACTATGATCGGACGCATAAAGACGTATTGTCTATTGAATTATGTGACGTGATTGGAGATTATTATCATATTGTTAATTGGGTTAAAGACGTTTTTGGCGAGAAAGGTTGTTTTAGGTACTTGATAACCTTGTATTTGCCAAATAAATATACATTTACAATGTAAACGTCATCCTCAATCTGACACTTACAAACTTAGAATGTAAAATAATGTTCATGAACGAACAATGTTCATGATCATTAATGAACCAATAACAAATGTGAAAAATAAGTGATTTTGTGGCTGTAACATTTTTAAGCAAATACGTTTTACTTTATTTATTTGACTGTATTACACAAAACGGACGTCATCATTGCACGTCATAGTACTAGAACTATTTTCATCAAAAGCATTTTTCTTTATAAAAACATTAATACCTACATGAAAAGCAGACGCTAGCTCCAAGATGAAGTCGCAAGCCGCCAAGCACATACATAATGCAACCAATTATTATGTTAAAATCCAAGAGAAATGCGTCCCACATACACATACGAGTAACATACATTAAGTTATCAAGCTAATCTCAGGTATAATATCACTTAGATACGCAGCCGTGTTTACATAACGTTTATACATATACCTACTGTAAATGTAACCTTAGATTAACAAGTAAACGAGAATGTTATACTAAATGTATTTTGTTTCTGTTCAAAATGTTGAGCTTCCCTGCTATAAAGGTTACGTTTCATAAAAATAATCAACGGGAAGAATATTACTTAAGTAGGTATAATTTATTTTTATTTTACTTATTGAGAAAGGATTTATGTTTTTATAATGTATACATATACATATTCACTGAAATATATTATGAACCCGCATGAAATATATTTCCGCCCGCGGCTTCTCCCGCGTGGTATGTCGATAAAAAGTATGTCCTTCCCTGGGATGCCATCTATATCCTTGCCAAATTTTATCGAAATCCGTTCAGTGGTTTAGGCGTGAAAAGGTAACATACAGACAGAGTTACTTTCGAATTTATAATATTAGTACCTAAGGATATGTATTCAAAGTTATGATTGACAATACCTACAGTCATCAAAAACTATTTGGTAGGTACCCATATAATTTAACAGCGTACAAATAAAAAAAATACAAAAACCAAAAAAGCCAGTTTATTTATCCACCAATCTAGTTTATTTAAGCGCCAAAAGTATTTACTTAAACGGAAAAGCGTATAATTAGCGCTGGCGTGTCTAGCATAAATAAAAACCATCATGGCGGACAATTGGCGGCCATTTTCGGCTATTTATTGTTAAACCGATCGGATCCGAACCAAAGTGTCAGTTTGTCGACCAAAAATAAATGCCCGGGCATGTAAAATGTGCGTAAATTAAAGCATTACAGTAAAAATATATCGCCGGAAATAGACTGCATATTTTTTTCTTATGATTCGCTGTTTTAATTAACTTTTAGTGTTATTATTAGATTCGTGCTAGGTTTAACAAAAGGTTAAATTATTTTGTTTGATGCCACCTTTTCTCGTTCCTTTAATATTATGTAACCATGTTCGTAAATGTGTGTGTGTGTGTTAAGATTGAAAAAAAATAAAATAAATCTGTCTTAAATCTACATTATTAAAACAAACTTGAAGCAAAACGTAAAAACGAAACTCTCAATTAAGTAATAATCAAAAACAAAAAGTTAACCCTTCATACGCGACCGTACAAAACATAAGCACATATTAAAAACTAATTGCCGCAACGGGTTGCGTCCTAAAAACAGTCTACTCCACATGCCAGCCATTGACATCGTTTACTAAGCATGTTCCATACTTGAATATTCAAATTGACCTCATACAATAGACCTCACCCCCCCAGATGACCTCCCTCTAGCCAAAGGAAGTCCAACAAAGGATCTCAGAGAAAAAAGGCTAGGTTCCGGTGTCAGGCGCACGCGATACACGTTCCTTCCCTTTGAATGCGCACCACTACTGTCTTCTACATACCTGAGGTTTTTCCTAGTTTTATTTTTCCGTAGAGTATAATAAATTTGTTTATTGTATTCTTTCACCGTTTTATGTTTCACTGCGAACGTATATTGTGCTGTAAACTATAGTAGCGGAAGCTTTTGTATCGTTTTCTGTTGCTGTACAGTTCAGATTAATTGTTGAGAGTACGTTGAGTTGTTATGTTGGCTATATCTGTTTGAGTTCGAAGATAAACTTGATTAACTACAAAATGAAACGAAACATTTATCCGTCGTGATCAAAGCCGGTTTTCTTATTTTACTTTTTTTCCTGCGATCTCTCATTAGCATCCAGCAAAAATGCTCCCACAAAGTTATTAATCATAACCATTAAAACCCAGAACACATCATTCCCATACCGAAAATGCCACACTTAACTATCCCGGGAACCGACCTACCTAATAAGGTTCGTGTTACAAATACATTAATTATCGCCGCCTGTTGTACAATGGCCTTACGAATTGTTCCTACGGGAGGTCGCTTGTCCTATACTATAAGGCCCTATATGGTCGCTATGGACCCACGTCGCATTTTCACGGTTAACTGTTTACGACCTCGAGTTCGGGATGAATATTTAATATGTAAGCAAGTGATTGTGTAGCACCTACATATCCTCAATATGTAGGTGATAATATTGCAGTAACATACTTGTTTTCGCTATAGATTATGTATGAGGGTTGGTGTATTGTATATTCCCTGTAGAGAGACCGGATTGCTGATTACAGAATTAAGTCCCAAATGGGGTGAGGTTGTCGCTGTTTATCGGAGTACTCAAACTGAAGCTATAACCGAGAGCTGTTTGGTGATAAGATAATCGAAAACTGAATAACACTTTTTACGTAACCACAAATACCAAGAATTTAGTAAAGTTTGTCCACTCCGAAATGACGCGCCCCTCTACCGCATTTACGTATGTACACGGTAATGTCGATTTCTAAGGGTGGAGTGAACAAGCTTTACTAAATTAATTATATCCACACTCAAATAGTATTTATTTTTGCTTCTAGAAAACCTAGGTACTAAAAAACAGCTGTTCCCTACATGTTGACGAGCTAATTTTCGAATAGCTAATTTTTTTTTCGCGGTTTCAGCGTTTGTCCCATAGTGAAAATTGTTCATAATGATGAGTACAATGACCCCTTAAGAGCTTCGTGTATGAAAAGATACACCTTATATATGCCTATTATTACTTAGGGTTCTCGCGCACCAGACAGCCACGACCACGACTTTTGGTCGCACCAACCAGGTAAACTATTATGTAGAAACCGGCTAGTTGGCCGTGGCGACAAAGTGCGCGAATCGTATCGGTGTATATAGTTTACCTGAGGGCCTAGACAAGTGACAATCGTTTCGAAAGCGTTTCGTATTTCTACAACGACTTTCAACAGGATTGACATGAGCTTTTCGATGGCTTATTTCAGTCCTATACATTTTGCCTATTCCACCATCGTTATCGCTGATAGAATGTCACTTTGTCTATTGCCTCTGGTTGGTGCGACCAAAAGTCGTGGTCTTAGTCTTCTAGAGCGCGATATCCCTTAGACAGTTGCCTGTCTGTACCAACGTGTATATACTTTTCAATAAGAATAATAATTCCCAATTATTCGGCGTTCAATCTAATGGTATCAAAGATACGTACCACCAACACATCAAAACCATTATCCTTTGAGTCAGTCCTCGCGTGTTCACTCCCATTTATACGATAATACCTCCCCGGCTTATCTCAAGGTACCTTATACATAGGGTTGCCAGCTTTTTGTACAAAAAATAAAGTAATATGAAAAATATTATGGTCAAAGTGGGAAAATAAACAGTATTTTAAGTATTTTTTAATAATTTAAATAAATACATATTTCATTAGAGCTTCGCGCGCTACTTACCAATTTAGCACCAATTTTGAAAGTGGAGCAAATCTTTTAAGCTTTATTCTTAGAGACTTTAGACTTTATTCTTTGAAGCTTTATTTCTGCCGTCCACCACTGCATGCGCGATTTTCTACGTAGTAGATGAAACGTATCATTTAACTATTACTTTGGATATCAATAAAAACAGGATATTTTGAATATACTTTATTTTTGTTGAACAGTAACCAGTGCCTGTCATTTTTGGGGGGGTTGGTGAAGACCACAGGAATCCGCTGGATGCGAGAAGCATCTGTGCTTCTCGCATCCAGCGGATTCCTAAAAAATCTCGCCAAAAATGATAGGCACTGGTTAATGTACAGAAGTGGCGGCACTTCGACCGGTTCTACGCTTCTCGCATCCAGCGGATTCCTATGTCCAGCAGTGGACGTCTTTCGGCTGAAATGATGATGAGTAAACAGTATTTTAGACTGAAAAACAGCACAACGGGCAACCCTTACTTATAATAGATCCCCTTTAAGTATAAACTGGGTTACCCGTGAAATGTTAACAAAATAAAAGTTGTTTATTTCCGTTTTCTACTTTATATATGTCGCTTTTGTTTATATCTTTGTCTAGCTTGATGGTTTGATACGGATAGTCGAATAGTGTGAATATTTTAAGGTGAATAGTGTTTTGGTTGGTAGCCGTTTATTTATTATTTATTTATGTATTTAAACTTCTCGCATACCCCAGTGAGTAGTGGTAGCCCAGTGGTAACGGACGTGACTTACGAGTTGTAGGTCGTAGGTTCGAACCCAGCCAGGCACACTTTGCGTAAATTGTTTCATCACCACTGCTCTCATTACGGTGAAGGAAAATATCGTGAGGAAACCGGCATGACTGAACGTCTTGTATGAACGTCTGTATCGTCTGTATGAACAGTCTTGTAGTCTTACTCGCATAGATTGTTCATTAGTAAATTTATATGAATTGTATATGCTGTGTTTAGATTATTTGCGCAGATATAATGTGTTACTGTTTGTTTGTCCCAAATAAATAAATAAATGTCCTAGAACCAAAAATTCGAAGACATGTGACATCTACCAACCCGCACTGGGCCCACGTGGTGGATTACGGCCCACTCCCTCTCACAGAGAGAAGGCCTGTGTCCCAGCAGTGGAAACATTACAGGCTTATGCACACAATAAGGTACAAAGACGCAATTAATGTCTTAGGTATTCTCTTCCAGTCAACCAAGGGTGGTGAAGAGATAAGACGGAAGGTGCTCTGATTGAGAGGAGATAATAATAACAAAAATAAATAAAAGATAACATAATTAATTGTAAATATAATAATTATTATAAAAAAAATTAAAAAAAAATCGCTCTAGGTTTAATCTGAATATTCGTGCACCGAGATACAGAAATCACACATGCACGAACAGACCTGGGACTTTTTTGTAAGCCATGTAAATATGTTCGTTTTTCCGTGCGTGAATCGAAATCGTAACTGAACCGCAAACGAAATCCTGAATAAAACTTCTCTTCCTTTCGTTTCAGCACTTAAAACTACAATGAAATCTTCCGTAGAATTCCTTACCCAGCAAAAAACCCCTTTTAAATACCCTTTTATCTTTCCATGTAGAAATAAATTAGCGTTCTCAACCGGCAGTCTACGGCTTCCTTAAATAAATCTAGGTGGTGCCTAATTTACGCCCTAGATTCAGTTTTAAAAAGAAAAGGAAAAAAGTTAAAAAGTCTCTTAATTTACTTCGTCAAAGCCTTCATCAATCAAGCTTCGGGCCGCCTTTAAATTGATCCGAGGTTTCCATCACTACTTTTTGTTCTGAATGAAAGACTAGTGATGGGAAATTAGTATGAGAGACGAATTATTTAGTCGAGTTTTAATTTAATCGACTAATACTGTTGTAGGTAAAAACTAAATAAGGATGATTAAATTATTTCTTATTTATTCCTTCTAACTAAAGTAATCACAAATTCCCATAGACATATTAGTCTAGATTAGTGTCTTATGTGAGAAGACGGTGCGAATGAAGGTGTAAACCAAAATTAATAGTCAGGAATTACAAGAACATTCTGAACAACTTAGACAAGTAATGGTTTTCATTTATACAGTGAGTACAAGCTTGATGATGTAAGTAAACGTAAGATTCTAAGCTGCTCTTATCGTCGTACGTTTAATAAGATAAAGATAAGTACCTACTGATGAAATTATTTATCAAAAATACTACTTAAACATTTCAACTTTCGCGAATTTATCAACTGTTAAAACTGTGCTCAAGATCAATGGAATAACAATGGGACAATCGTAAGTTTGTTAGATTCGACTGATTGATAATTTTTTTTGAGGTTATCATTTTTGCTAAAACTTACATTCTTCGTTGATTAGATAATATAGAAAAAAATACCTAAACAATTTCGTTGAACGTATTCATATTCCACTAGACGACGCGCGACGATTAGTCAATTTTATTACTCGAGAAGATATAAAGTACATGATGCGTAAACGAAGGCAATAATTTACTAAGTGAGAAACAACAAGAAGCATTTGTCGTTTTAAATTATGAGCTGTTAATTTATTAGTCGATTTTAGACTAGAGATTAAACTTAGTTAAGTAGTGATATTATAATATTCGTTTTTAGTATGATATTATACTTATAGGACAACACTACGCGTAAAATTTTGCTCGTAAAATGAGAAGTGAAATTGTAGCCTCACATTTAATACTAAGACTGGAATACCAGTCAAATCTCATTTACATTTAAATACTTATCAAAGGCAAAACGCTAAGATCGAATTATTGTCTACAGTTTACCAAACACCATTGTCCTATTAACAGAACATAAATTACTAACCCATTACGTTTTCACTAACACAAAAACAAATCACAACACCATTTAGTCGATTTCTACACTCGATTAACATAATCGACTACAGCTGAATCCCACCTCTAATTAAACCTATTAATTGTGTCTGCTTATTTTCCCGGAGACTTTCGACTGCTGTTTTGACGTTTACACAATGGTCGCTTTTTGTCCATTCAAATGGGCCAGGGAAGGTTTGTTGTGTGAGCACAAATTAATGGCCATGTAATTACGGTCTGTTAAGGGGAAGGCGGGATTTTGACAGGGAAATTAAGGGGTAGTCCAAAAAATTTGTTTAATGGTAGAAGGTCCGTGATTTGTAGTTTAGTGTGTGTGTCACTTTTTAGTCTACTCAAGATGGCTACGTCGTTATGGGTATTTAGCAGCAGCGCCTTATGTAACCCATAACATAACATCAAGCCTTGTTTCCTCGACGGGTAGGGCAGAGGTGGGTCAGGCTCGCCCCATATTACACGGGACTTAAACATAACTGGCCAAATGTGGGTGTATAGCATAGGTACACCTCTGCCCAAACCTTCTTTGGTAGCACATTTAAAGTATTTTAATAAATAACCAGTCCATGGGGACTGCCGACAGAAAATATATTGGAGACGGCTTCCAGTCTAATCGAATGCAGCTTAATACCACTATTTTACATGGAGCTACTGCCTATCTGACCTCCACAACCTAGTTACTGGGTAACACGATACCGATAGTCTTACCAAGAAGACTGGTTGTCAGACTTTCGGGCTTCTGACGACCGTCAAAGATTTAAGAATGACAGCCGGGACCAACAGCTTTCCGAAGCACAATACGATCAAGAGATTCACCCATCAACGGATAGCTTAGGGCCTAGACAAGTGACAATCGCTTCGAAAGCGTTTCGTATTTCTACGACGACTTTGAACAGGATTGACATAAGGTTGTCGATAGCTTATGTCAGTCCTATATATTTTTGCCTTTTCCATCATCGTTATCGCTGATAGAATGTCACTTTGTCTAGGCCCTCAGAATCTTCGATCGACCCGTGTGGCTGTTATAATATAGCCACGAGTTTAGCTCTTTATAAAAGTTCACGAACTTAAAAGTTTTCCTCCTCATGACTTTTAACTATTTTCTCAGCATTTAAATCAACTGCATATCGAGGGTTTCAGGATAACTTCAAAGAAAAGCGAGGAACATAGGAATTCTATGTTAATGCAAAAGAGTTTTTTCTCTTTGTCTTTGATCAAGCACTTTAAAATATAGCTTTATGTCTGTTTATTCCGTTTTGCAGTTGTTTTTATATTTTCTTTGCTGTGGGATACTTAACCAAATATGAATTAATATTATATATGCATAATCCAGAGAGCAGTGGTGGCCCAGTGGTAACGGCCGCGACTTACGAGTTGTAGGTCGTAGGTTCGAACCCCGATAGGCGCTTTACTTTGTGTAAATAATTTCATCACCACTGCTCTCAAAACGGTGAAGGAAAACATCGTGAGGAAACCGGCATGTCTTAGAACCAAAAATTCGAAGACATGTGACATCTACCAACCCGCACTGGGCCCGCGTGGTGGATTACGGCCCACTCCCTCTCATAGAGAGGAGGCCTGTGTCCCAGCAGTGGGAACATTATAGGCTGATTATGATGCATAATCCATACTAATATTATAAATTCGAAAGTAACTCTTTCTGTCTGTCTGTACTTTTTCACGCCTAAACCACTGAACGGATTTCGATAAAATTTGGTAATGAGACTACTTGTAATCGACATACCGCACGGGCGAAGCGGGCGGAAGCTCGTTACAATATAAAAGAAGGTGGAGAAATTCGTGGTGTATTTTTTGCATTCCAATGACACTAAGATTGATTACTTATAGGGCTAGAGAAATACTCTCTACTGGAATCTTATGATAAAAAAGTCAAGCAACTAAAACAAAATACCGAATCAGATCCAAATTACCCTTTTACCTACACATAGGTAATTATCCTTCCAAACATTCACCAATTTCTTTAGAAATAAAAACTAAATTAAGCTAAACATACTCCAAGAAACCCAAAAAATCAAGACATCTGACTCCTTACCTAGTTTTCGTACCTCTAATTGGACAACTAACCCTACAATTCAAACGTTTTCTGACGTCAGACGAAGAATCCAACGTCAAAAGCCAAATGTATGACAAAGCTGCAGGATTGAATTGAATCACCTTTTCTGGCATTTAAACGTGAGCGAGCGTTTCACAAAGGGTGCGGTTCAAATGTGCAAGCCCAATATTGAAAGCTGTGTGGGGCTAATATAATCCTAGGATGGAGGGAATATACCCTGTTGATTATTAGTAACGCAATGGAACAGCCTCTATGATTTAAGTGTCTGTTCGTAATGTCAAAATAACAGCTTTTTACTAAATGCATAAGAAAGTATTATAAAAAAAAACTACTAGGTACATAAAAAAACAATTTAAAAAAAAAAATCTGTCTGTTTGTTCCGGCTAATCTCCGAAACGGCTGGACCGATTTCCACTGGCAGCTGACGTTATATGAAATAATTTATTATAACTAATATTATAGCGAGTTAGTATGAAGGGGGTAATCTTTGGAACTACGGATCCTATTTCGAAATTTCCTTCACTCATGGGAAGATACTGTATTGCCGAGTGTCATAGGATAGGTATATTTCATGATATAACAAGTTTCACGCGGACTGGAAAGAAGTTATTAGGGGATCTTGTGTAAGGGTGTTGAAAATAGGGGCTTTGAATGCAAGGAGTTTTTGACGCTTGATAGAATTTGGGACAGTAAAATTTATATGAGCGAATCTTAGAATCGTAACCTCCTCCTTTTCTAAAAGTCGGTTAAAAACTGAATAAAATTGTGGCGGTATCTACATCGCCACATGCGAACTACGCATCGAAGACCTGATGTCACACAAAAATCCTGACGTCACATAAATCCTGCATCGCGCAATTAGAGTTTACCGTGCAGTGAACATATATACAAAAACCCAATATCAATCATTGGGCAGTTGCCCGCCAGACACAACACCCGTCTGGTAGGAGGATCCTCCCTTTTCTATGGTGGGTGAGTGAACTTTACACCCTGTTCCTCATACCCCTAAATTGGTGACCCCGAATATGAACGTTAACGCAGCCTTCGTGCAACTACTCCAGCGTGACGTCATCATTATCACTCCCGCAAGAGTTCAGTGAGGTGAGTCACACAGCCAAGCCAACACCCGAGGCGTCAACGGGTATCCTGACTACCAGCATGCAGCGATCGCGCATTCCTGGTCATCACCCTCAGCCTCATCACCCCGACCCACTGGGGAATCACCTCAACCTCATCACCCTGAGCCACTGGGAAATCAACGCAATCATCACAATCGCCGCAAACAGTTCCGACCCACCGCGAACAATGCGGCACCCGGTTCCGACTCACTGGAACCACAACTAGCACTGGCAAGCATCGCAAGATACAAGACTCAGCCCACTATCGACCTCCGGTCTCCGGAGGGGAGTGATGTGGCGGTATCTACATCGCCACATGCGAACTACGCATCGAAGACCTGATGTCACACAAAAATCCTGACGTCACATAAATCCTGCATCGCGCAATTAGAGTTTACCGTGCAGTGAACATATATACAAAAACCCAATATCAATCATTGGGCAGTTGCCCGCCAGACACAACACCCGTCTGGTAGGAGGATCCTCCCTTTTCTATGGTGGGTGAGTGAACTTTACACCCTGTTCCTCATACCCCTAAAAAATAATAGTTCAATGCAATAAAATTAGTCACGATATATAAGTTAAACGGTACCACCCGAACAAAGAATTAATAACGTTAAGTTTTTAGAATATTAATTGATATTTGCACAAAAATTGCGTGATAAACACACGTTTCCGCGTTTTTATCGTCCATCTTTTTAATTTTTATTACTTATTACTATTACTTTGAGTAATATTAAGGATGGGACCAATTTATTGTTGCAAATAACTTATTTAAGCTTTTTGCTACTTTACTCAAGGTTGTATTGTAAGAATCAGATAATTTCCACTGTAATTACAGTTTTATTCAAATCCAAACGTGTAAAATCTAGATAGAAAATACTCTTGATACAGAAAATAATTAACATTCCTTTTTACAAAGAGAAAATTAAAGGGTTATCTACATATAATTTGATCAATTGTACAGATATTTCTTTAATAATTACCCACGATTTATCAAAGTAAATTACATAAACTTAGAAGTTCACATCTACCAAGAATGGCTTGCATGCAAGTAGGTACATGTCTGAGCTAGGGGTTCCCACGTACCCCACGCTTGGCTGCCTATAAAGGGTCACGGGCATTTAAACTTGCACCACTTTCGTCCCAGCGAAAGTTGGTTAATTATTTTCAACCAAAAAGTTTCATATTTCGCTCTATTTTCGTATTCAAGCTTCATTTGAAGGGTTAAGTAATATTTGTTGAACAAAATGAGAATTTTGTAGTAGAATTAAAGTGTAATTCGTGTTTTAATTAAAACGTAAGTAGATTATTTCATATTTTGAAGTAATATTTTACAATAAATAATTTGTTACTTGTTTATTAGTGGTACATCTTGGGTATCCAGCTGCGGTTATACTGGAAGCCGACCTCAACATAGTTGTGCAAAGGCTAGGCAGATCGATACAGGTCTAGGGAGAGACTGAAATTCGATCGCAACACATCCGGAAAGAAGCTGCACAAATGATGTCACAAAAAGTCCAATTCAATTATATTTTACAGCATTTTCCCCTAGTCAAAAAATCTAAACAAAAAACTAACTCAAACTGGGCCCAATAAATCTAAAAACAGACCGACTATCTCCAAACCGATTATTTTAACAAGGAAACAAGCGACAAGAACAAATAACCGTCTAACTGCCATACAAACATTTAAAAGCTTAACTAATAAGGTCTTAATGACCGGATAACTGATCGCCCTTCAGTTAATATTAAACTGGGTCGTAAATAACCAAAGCTCATTTGATTTGACGAAGATTTAGCTGTTCTTTTTACGGTTAGTTGAGAGATTTATTGGTAAGGTGTGACTAAAGACGATGAAATAATAAGATTTAAATCGATAGACGCGCCGACGGCTGCAGTTGCGTCTGCCGTCGACGCGTCTACGGCTGCCGCCGACCAGTGTCGACGGCTGCAGTTGTCTCTGCCGTTGGCAACGTGTCGCTCGTGTATATGACCACTTATAAACTACATGAGAGATAAATATCGTAACAACTTAGATATAATTCAAGTAAATGCGCGTTCAGACGGAGTTTCTAATGCAATTAACGTATCGCGACTAAGTCTGTGTTCAAACTCGTATCTGTCAGCAATAATTGGATGTAAGTTTACTATAATGTTGGTTTGAGAGTAATGATGTTACTTGCTTAGGAAAGATAATATTTTAAAGATAGCTAAACTGTAAAGATAAATTTTAATGATAGAAGATTGGAAACTTAGATTAAGGTTTAATCATTATAAATAATTCCACCTAAAAATAAAGATACTTCTTAAATGTCAAGATTTCGAATAATTTCTCTTTAGTGACTTTCTATCAACGATAACGATGATGGAAAAGGCAAAAATCTATGAGACTGACATAAGCTATCGAAAAGCTTGTGTCAATCCTGTTGAAAGTCGTTGTAGAAATACGAAACGCTTTGGAAGCGATTGCCACTTGTCTAGGCGCCCTGAACAATAATGAACAGCACCCTAATTGAATAATACTCGATCAATCAGAATTGGAATCGGTTCGAAACAAATGTCTAATCCATTACTTCATGTTCGTAAGTTACATTGTTGAGCAGATTTTTTTTTTCAAACTTATGAAGCGATGGATCAGACATTTTTTTCGAATCGATTCCAATTCTGACCGATCATGCATTACACAATGAGGGTGCTGAATGGTTTACAAACAGAAAAAAGCGACCATTTTTGTATTCCATCTTATTTAATTATAACTAGCGACTCGCCCTTGCCTCGCACGGGTGTAATGGTGACATGTCAAAACATTGAGATTTCGGTACTATACTTATTATAAATATAGGTATCCAAGTTAAATATTAAGGTATATACACATAAACAACACTAAAGTTTATGTGTATCTTTCTCATCTCCTTGTTTACTTTTATCATCCACCGAAACCTCTTCCGTGTAAACAAACGGTAGATAACTGACCTTTAAGGCTCTTACATACTGGCGTGATTCGCGACGCCGCCGTATTGTTCGCCGTGAAGTTTTCTCAGAAATTGTTTTGTTAAAATTCGCGTCGCGCGACGATTCGCGCCAGTATGTAAGAGACTTTAAGTCAAATTTCCAGCACGCGTAGCTAAACATCCATAGAAACAGGTTTTGTCGACGGAAGATTAGACAAAATTACAGATAGTGATTGTTTAATTGTCATTTTGTCTATTCTTCCGTCGACAAAACCCATTCAACAATCCAACAACCCATTTCTATTGTGGCCATGTTTAGCGTGCTGTAAAGAAGAGAGATGTATCGATCTAGCAATACGTTTGCGTCACTTGTGTCATCTTCAGCTTAGCTTCAACGTCAGTCTCAAGTCCTAATACAGTCAAAATTTGACCAATCGGTTCCCATCAAAATGGTTGACCTGGATATTGCTGATCCACGCGTCATATTAAAAGAGTTTCCTTGGAGTTTGTTGCACGTTCCTCTCCCGTATCCTACATAATATCTAACAACAATTTATTTATTATGTATACACACACGCTGTATTATAAGACTGTTTTTCATCTGTCACCTCACATCTCAGGTCCAGTTGAAAACCATCGTCAGGCACTAGTTGTCTGGCATTTTTGCTGAACTGGGCCTATTTAGCGCAGCCGCGAGGCACACTTTTTTCCTAGGTGCCTACACTTTGATATTGTTTCTTTTTTTTAATTATTTTTATTCGTTTACATGTAGTTACATTGTGTTGTGTGCCCTGTCTGTGCTAAATAAATGTATTTTCTTTCTTCTTTCTTCTTTATATCCTATTTCAAATCATAGATGTCCTATCATTAACGTTTTGTGATGGGCTCGCATGAATTTTCTGACTAACTGACCGACTCCTTCGCAAGGGCCTGGTGTCAAAAAACCCTTTCTAGGAAATCGCACCAACTTACTTTGATAAATAACGTTTCAATGCCGTCATTCGCCGGTAAATTGCAGACGCTATGTGGCGGCCACCGCTCTTCTAGGAACCCGCACCTTTAGGGCTTTAGGATACTTAAGTATCGGTTTTTTTGCGAAACCTCACTCCGCTCGGGTCGAAACCTTACCATCAATAAAAATACCTCCACCGTTCGCTGTAGACTTCCTTGCAGTCCACAATAATTGGCGATGTAACGAAGATTAATAGCACTCCAGTTAATGATAATGGAAACAAAGCGAACGAGCCTCCGAAACGCGGGAATTTCAATTCGCACTGTTTTAATTAAACGCCTGAAGCCTTAGCACATTTTGGTACATTTCGGTACAGTGCTGGCCGAAGAAATGTGTACAGTGAATTAACTTAATTGTAGTTATTTTTTGTAGAATCATAGACCTTGGGGCCTAAACTGGCAAGATTAGCAATTCCTCTAAAAGCAGTTGATTTCCTGAATCCCAGCTGTCATTAGCAATTCCTCTAATTTGACATAAAAGCAATTCATAATTTGTGGACCATTTTACGAATCTCCATAGAAAACTGTCAAACAAATGAATTATTTCGTAATATTAATTACACGTAGATCATAATATGAATTGTCAGTTTGTGACATTTTACGATGATTCATAATATTTTCATATTATGATTCTACTAAAGTGATCGCCTGTATTCCCAGAAGGGTTAGACAGAGGTTTACCTAATAGTACAACCATATTTCCCCAGATTAGTTTTAGTTCCCATGTAACCGGGGGAAAGCCTATAATATTCCCATCAACCGGGCACAAATCCGGGCTACTACTGTCTATTGAGAAATTCCACATGACAAAACCAAATAACACTTTGCTCGGCCTGGGAATCGAACTTAGGACCTCACGGTCAGCAATAGCGCCTGCGATCACAAAACCAACGAGGCAGTCGAGTAGTTTTTTTAGAAAATTGAGTAAAATTTTTTATAGTAAAAGAAAATGAGGATTTATTATGTTAAAATATAAAAGTTTAAATTGAATACAGTTTTGTATAACAAGCTGAAGAATTTTGTAAGCTGTATAAGTGCTTGTTTAACAAAGTTTAAGGTGCTTTCGATATCAAGTTGTGGTTGTTTTGTGGAAGGTAAGGAGGTGAAACTACTTAGTTAAACTCGCGACAATCTAAGAAGTCCGTTTTGACAGCTATAAAAATGCATTGTGTAGCGATGAAAAAAAAATTGGTTTCTTTTATACTGCTTCTCGAGACATATCGATTGAACATACTTAGAGAGTTTGTAATCGATGACTTATCTACACTGCTTAAAACTGATTCTCAAGGCATAACGTTTTATTACATGAACGAGAACGAAACGTCAAAACGGACTTCTTAAATTGCCGCGAGTTTAGTTGCGAATGAGTTTTTGTTTTGTATTACTGAATGGAATTGGTCTTGATCTCGATCACGCCTTATGGGTAGTGATGGGTGAGATCTATGATGGAACCCGCAAACCCAGACGATGCCTGTTCACTCTTGTTTTGAAGGCAGAGGGGTTATTTTATATGGAAGGGAATACAGAGGCTGGCCGAGTTAAACACTTTATTATTGCTTGCGCAAATAATTGTATACTCTCACTTATACAAGCATCTTAATCATTCACTGTTAAGATGATTTCATTCATTTCTAGGAATACAGGAAATAGTAATGAAAAAAAAAACCATTTTTTATTACTTTCAGTTGTACAAAAACAGTTATCTAAACACTATGCAGCATTACAACTAGGGGTAAGAGTGAAAGGTAAGATTTAACTTGTGTTAAGGGTGCAAAGGAATTAGATGATCAAATATTAAGGTGGATGCGCCAAGGTAGCCCGCGAAATCCAAATTTTCTTACGTTTTTTGCAATTTGCAGGTCAGTGTCAGGTTATATGTTGATCTAAATATTATTACTCCATGTAAGTGCATTGAATGACTATTTCATGAAATCATGACATTTGACACATTCATGAACTTTAAGAGTTGTACCTATTGCTGATTCTAATGTTTATAATTCTGTAAACCCATATTTGTTACGGCCGCAAATAATATTTAGATCAACATACAACCTGACACTGACCTGCAAATTGCAAAAAACGTAAGAAAATTTGAATTTCGCGGGCTACCCTAGCGCATCCTTAATGAGGTCAAAGTCAAGCACTGAAGAGAGAGAAGTCATAGACAAACACTTATCTTCTTTCATTTAATGTTAATGATGTTAGATAGTTAATTTATTTATGAGTCTATTGAAGAATACGATAGCTGATGCCCATATCTCGGTCGTGTACCGGCGCGGTTTTCAAACAATACGTAATTTAAATTTACGACTGCTATCCTGCTTGCGATGTCAATCTTTAATGGTCGCTTGAACTTAAATGGATATGAGATACATAGTATGCAAATATATTTTGTCTTGGAAAAGGTTGCAGCTTTCAAGCTATAATTTTATATTTGTGGGAAAATAACTTACTGTAGAAAACATTTATTTATATTCAGGAAAAAAATACGTAGGTAGGTTATTAATATTAATAGCATAGTCCGCAAAATGGTGCTACCAATATCTATAAAAATATTGAAATGTCTGTTTGTAATGTCAAAATAAATAACAGCTTTTTACAAATGCTTAAGAAAGTAGGTATGCAAGGCACTTATAACAAAAAAAAACAATTAAAAAAAAACTATGTTTCTTCCGGCTAATCTCCGAAACGCCTGAACCGATTTTGACAGGGCTTTCACTGGCCTTAGGGAACCTATAATTTAGAAAAGAAAATAAGGCCCACGCGGGCGGAGCCGCGGGCAGCAGCTAGTTGAAAATAAAATGATAACATCAGAATAATAAAATGTTCATTTATTTTGTCAATAAAATAAACATTTCTGTGAAACGAAACCTCCAATGTCAACTCAGTAGGTAGACTATAAACACGATATGCTATTTCATAAATTGAATGTTTGCATCCAATAAATAAATGGTGAAACAATCGGAATGCTTACGTAACAAATTAAAAACAAACAAAATCGCATCAATTTCGTAAACGGCGTTACTTTTAGTATTGTTTGATAACTATAAGGCCCAGTTCGGACAGTGTTAGTGATTTAGTCAAGTGGCGAGTAATTTATTAGTCAAGTGTGTTAATTTTCTATCAGCTGTCGGATATTTGAAAAATAAAAAATTAAAGGTGAAAGTTATTCTGCACTGACTTGTAAACCAAAATGTAATGAGAACATTAAACACATTGATATTCAAGTGAAATAACATTCCACATATTTAGTTTTTCTTTTTACAACGATCATTGATTGAACATGATAATTGAATATTCTGTTGCCACCCAAGCGACGAGATCAAAATTCATTTAATTACAGTAGATAGACTGCGAATCAATCACTTTTGAAACGTCAAAATTACATGAGACAGTCCCCCCAAAACGCCCACCCTTCACCACTTCCTAGTGCTTTAGCTGGGAAGAAGAAGTGGCGCAACAAACTCCACAGCAGCACAGCTGTCTGTTTAGTTTGAAGAACTTGATTCTATATATACCTAGGTCCTCCAGACCGTATTTCGGCCAGGGCGGCCAATCCCAACGGATACTAGCCTTCGGCTCGGAATATATTACAGTGCACAAGTGTGTGCGCAGACACAGGTGCACTCTCTCTTCCCTAACTCTCATAGTCCGATGGGACGGCAATCCGGCACGACCGGACAGAGATCAGGCGCAGGACCAACGGCTCAACGAGCTTTTCGAGGCACATGGGGCTGTTACTAAGAAATTCCTGATGGAAAACCCCAAACCGACCCGGGAATCGAACCCAGGACCCCACGCTCAGCAGTCGCGCTTTCGACCACTAGACCAACGGGACAGTTGATTATATACAATAGTATGCAAATTATTTAACATTCCGAAATAAGTATGCATGATACACTTCGCACCAGAATCATCGTCGCAGCATCAAAACAATCTCCCAAGACCATTGGCTAATCTGTGCTCGTTAATGGAACCTCCAAAAGCCTATTAAATCTTGGACCCTACCTATAAACATATCCTCCGAATTAATCCTTTCTAACGAACCTATTAGTTTGTTTGAGCATACAGACGTATAAATTCGACAAGCACAAAGTAAGCTCCTCATTTATACTAATTTCATCGCGAATTGAATGCTTTTACCATATAAAAAATAGTGATTAAAATATACAAATTATTTCACCTAATGTAACATAATATTACGCCTGAACGATTTGGAAAAGATGTATGTATGGACCTCAGGTAGGTATAGACCAACAAACGTTTTACTGGTTATGTTAAAGTCCTAGTGGTAACGACCACGACATACGAGTTGTATCTCGTGGGTTCTCGATCCTGAGCTTTACTTGGTGTAAAATTAATTCATCACCATTGCTCTCAAAACGGTGAAAAGTACATAAACGCGTACAATTTGTTCAATGCATGAAGACACCTAGCATTTTCCTCGCTGTAGTGATGTAAAAAGTTATTCTGCGTCTCGGACCTTTGAAACCCTCGCTACGCTCAGGATTCTATATTTGAACCACTCGCTTCGCTCATGTTTCAATCCTAGAATCCTTCGCTTGTCACGTTTCAATACAAGTAGGCACTCGCGCCAAAAAACAACTTTGCAGCCTTGCATAACAAATAACTATTTATTTCATTTCTAGGCGGTAAGCCTATTGCTTTTTACTGAACACAAATCAGAACTCCGGGCTGCTACTAAGAAATTCCTCTTCCTCCCATTCCTGTCTCCAATTAGTTTTTATTTCAGCTTCTCTTAATTTTTAAACCTCAAAGTTAGGGTGAGAACTCAAGAGCTTAATTTAGTACGCCTATTTCTGCGGAAACGGCAGTGTGAACTCCGCGTATAAATAACGGAGTCAGCGAACGACCTATATAATGAAGCATAAAATGAACATCGGCTATGCTCATACATGAGCATGATGCCTTCGACGGAATGTGCTCTTACACACTAAAACCACTCAGGGAATGCGCGCGGGAATCCTCTATTGTTCAAGCAGTATGTGTCACACACCTTGCCTATTCTGTACAAGCACAACACAGCCGTATTATGAATCTTTCACGTTGTTGTTTTTATGTACGGATATAAAATTGGACGTAAAATTCTAGTCACGTTCTTGTCCCTGTACGGAGTCAATCATTGTTTTATTAGGTACGCGTATCTGCGACACAGCGGCCCGAAACAATGTATGTGTGCCAAGTTTTTATAAGACCCCTCTTTAACGATATGGCTCTGTTTACCGAGTGTCGTATCGTTCTTTTTAACCGCATTCCGGGGGGAGGTTATTGTTGTACTGAGTAAATAAGATATGGGAGACCTTTGAAGTGCTGTTTTACAAGATTTATCCTGCCATGCTTTCGTCTAATGACTTATGAAGAACTCAGCTTTACCTAATACCTGCCAAAGTTTAAACTATTTACTTCTAGTAGGTAGGGAGGGTATCGAAACGAAATAATGGCTTATTGGTTGCCAATAGCCTAATACATAATATTTCGCCCACAAATAAATAAACATAGAGCGAATCGCCTCAAGAATTTTTTTTTATTATAAAGCATCGATTCGCCCGTTTCGGGCGAGTAAATTCGTGCGAATCAACCAATAAGCCGAAATAACTTATACTTTTAAAGGATAGGTAACAACTCAATGAAAATTAGGGTTACATTTTGCTATTTTTTATTAGCTTTTCCTTGTCTTTTAGTTGATATTTGTGTTCATGAGAAGTTTTAAATTGATCCTTAAGGTATTATCATACATTTTTATGTAGGTATTGTTGTTTATGAACCACTTACCGGTTTACCCGTAAACCTGTGTAAGTTCAATGCAAATGCCCTCATAAATGTGGACAACAATGAACTTCTGCCAACTAAGATACTTCTAAGGAGAAGGAAACTTTATACTATCAAATGGAATTCATTAACTAACTGGCCTAGTGCCAGAGATACGATTTCTATTATACTTTTCTATTCTTTGTAAGTTTTTGCTTGTATTTATGGACTCAAGCGCTCGAGTTTAGCGTTGTTGCGCATAAGCATACAATTTTGAAGAAGTCTTAGGTAACAACTGAAGCCTTTTTATTTATTTTGTGGGTGGGAAATTATCAAATGACTTCTCCCGCTCTGGGCGGAGCGAGAGAAGCGTGTCAGACTTTTACTGACCAAAACCCGCCCGTGTTCAGTTGCCTGTTGCCAAGGGCGCCGGTATCCCTTTCGGACTTTCTCGCAGCCCTGGCAGGCATCGGTCCTCGCAGACCCCGCCAAAACAAGAAGAAGCCTGAAGCCTGAGTGGCTAGAGATCCTACATTTGCGTAGTTTACGAATATTGAATTCAGAACGTGTATTCTCAAAGTTGGCAACATCGCAAATAGATGTCAAATATTTCGCTGTTTTGATTAATTTGGCAATATTTCTTGTATGGAAATATGAAATATGGCTAACTAGTGAACTAAAATATTGATTATTGTAGTAAATCAACGATAAAGGTGAAATCACTCTAAAAATTAAAAAAAAAAAAATATTCTAAATATCCACTATAGTGAGAAAAAAAAACAAAAAAACACACATTTTCAACTCCAAAATAACTGCACACTCAACCCTTCAAATGCGACGGACATTTATAAGCCAGGGGCTCACGAACTCACAACCGCGATCAAGTTAAAAAAGTCCCGACAAGCTAAGAAAACAAACGACAGAGAAAAAAATAAATACAGAAACTGTGAGTTGTTTAGTTAGAGGGTTGGTTGATGACGAAACGGTGCTGAGAGATAAATGGAACGACTTTAGTGTTTATGTACTGAAGTAGTGATTAAAGAGACGCGTTTAATTTTAACTGTGATCTTTTTGACAGATGACGGTTGAAGGGACAAGTGATGGGGTATGATTTATGAGGAAGTCTGATTTGATTCAAGATTAAAAGACGATCATCATCTGCCTAGCTTTTGTCAAACAATGTTGGGACCGACATCCAGTCTAACCGGATGCAGCTGAATACCAGTACTTTACATGAAGCGACTGATTATCTGACCTCCACAACCCAGTTACTAGGTAACACGATACCCCGTGGTAAGGCTGGTTGTCAGACTTTCGGCCTTCTGACAACCCGTAATGACTGTCAAAGATCCACGAATGACAGCCGGGACCAAGGGCTTAAAATGCTTTGCGAGGCAAGGAAACGGATTAACAGACGATATGGCAAGAAAAGATCTCTTCAGGACTAATAAATAATGTATTTCGACTTAAAATAAACCTATCCCTCCTTGTGCTAAATGATCTATTTTATTCTATCCTTGTCATTTTCAACAAAGCAAGTAACTAAACGTTATGTTACTGAAGAATGGGCAAAAAAATCCCAAACGAGTCATTAAATAAACTGACTAAACAAGAAAACGAAGAATTAACCAAACAACGAAATAATCTTATTCTCCAATAACAATAAAAGCAAGTTCCATCTTGGCATACTTACAAATCTATGACATAACTTCAGCAAGCTCATCCCAGAATTGAATACAGTACTAAATAATTATTATCATAATACCTATTTGTAAAGACAGGAACAATCTCTGAGATAAGCAAATGAGAAAGGAAATATGAAGCCGTCAGAAATTATATTATGACAGGTATTTTAGGTCTCCAGCGAAATATGGAGCATAATTAATTATGCATATATTTAATGGAACCTAGGCTTGAATTCCTCCTTCGCTGATGTCGGTCGCGTATGCGTAGCAACGTAGTACGCGCCGCTGACGTCAGCGTCGCAGTATGGTGCTATAAGGCCTGAATTCCTCTGTCGCTGACGTCGGTCGCGTACCGTCAGTCTCGTAGCGCGCTGGCCATCAGCGCCAATGAAAACATCCGTAGTCGATACCGACCGCTCCACGGTACAGGCATCAATATTCATGGCGACTATACGCGGGCGCGTACCATTTAGCCGACGGTCGGGAACCGAGTGAGGACGCTCATAGCGTTCTATAGCGCGTCAGTCGACAGACGTACGCGGCGCTGACGAGCGAGACCGACGCGCGCCATACGCGGCGCGTAGCAACTCGCGCGCCGCTTATGTCAGCGTCAGTGTGGTGCTATATAGAACACAACGTATATTCGTACGCGCGACGGACGTACGCGACGGACGTCTGCGACAGAGGAATTCAGGCCTAAAGAACACAATGTTTATACGTACGCGCGACCGACGTACGCGATCGACATCAGCGTAGGAGGAATTCAGGCCTAATCATTCGCATTTTGCGCTCCTAAAAACATTATTTTGAACTCAATGATTGCACCTCTTTCTGTGAACCTCAAATAACTCCTATTTTAGTGTCCTAAAAATACTAAATAGCCAAGCAAGTGCGACCAACTTGGATGTAGGATTACTGCGACCAACTGTAAGAAAAAGCCAGAAAGTTAAAAAGAGGCTCCATTATTAAAAAAGTGTTCATAATTAGAAGGTCAATAGGTTTTTATAGGATCAATTAAATATTTTCCATTTAATTATTAAATTGCAATTAATGATGGGATTTCAATCTGAAATTAATGGGAAGAAAGCAATGGAAATGCTAGCTTCCTTATTACTGTTACTGATCAGATATGGATATTCCATCTATATAATTAAGATTGAAAGCTGAAGGTTGAAGACTGCCTCGCTGGTCTAGTGGTCGTAAGCTCTACTGCTGAACATGAGACCCTGGGTACGATTCCCAGGTCGGGCAAAGGGTTATTGGGTTTTTCCATGAAGAAGTTCCTCCGTATGTAATGGATGGTCACCCATCCACGGACCGACCTCAGCAAGCGTAGCTTAAACTTGAAGACCGACCCTTTCGACTTTACTTTTCATCCTGAATATTTCAGGGTTTGGAGAAAGTCCGGGGCCCTTGGCAACAGGCAACTAAAGGAACACGGGTGGGTTTTAGTCAGTCAAAGTCTGACACGCCCTCCGGGTCCGCCCAGAGCGGGAGAAGTCATTTAATGATAGCCCAACATCAAAAAACCAAAAAAACCTGAATATTTGTAACAATAAACACGCAGACGAAGTCGTTGGCTAAAGCTAGTCAATAATATTATCTACTAGCACCTAGCACATAAAAAAAACATAGACTACCAGTTTTTATGGTAATTCCAACCGATATTCTTGTACTACTTCATAAAAACAAAAAAAGGCCTATCTACATACAAAAGCGAAAGAATTGAACAGGTGAGGCGTATAAGAAAGTCGTAAATAAAATCATGAAAAAAGATTGGATGCCAGATGTTTTTGTAAAGTCAGGAGTGCAGTTGAGAACTGGCATCTGGTGCTGGCATCTTGTGAACCTGTGGGTAGAGAATGTTTAGAAGAGGACAGGTTTTAATATGTTGTTGTAATGTTAGTTGAATTACAAAAAAAAATAACCGACTTCCAAAAAAAAACAAAAAAAAATGAAAAATAACTTTAATTTCGGAAGTTTGTGTCTTTGGTTTTCAATTTTCATACGGAATATGAAGCTAACTCAAAAACTACTGTCTACTAACAAAGTTATTTACATGGGACCAGCTCTGAAGCATGACCTACCAAACAAAAAAACAATCATCAAAATCGATTCATACCTAATTAGCGGAGTAATCACGTAACAAACACAAAAAAGGGCGAATTGAGAACCTCCTGCTTTTTGATGTCGGTTACAAATAGCTGGTTTTAAGAATTTTGTATTAATTGCGAATTTGGAGGAACATAAGGCTTATTTGATGTTTGTACATTGTTTTATATAAACTTTTCTTCCAGATCACATCATCATCATCTGCCTAGCCTTTTCCCAACTCTGTTGAGGTCCACTTCCAGTCTAACCGGATGCAGCTGAATACCAGTATTTTACACGGAGCGATTGCCTATCTGACCTCCACAAACCAGTTAGTGGGTAATACGATACCTCTTTGGTAATTGGTAAGACTGGTTGTCTGTTGACTTTTCTTCCAGATAATTAAATAAAAACTTATCCGGAAGTGCTGAAACAAAGTCCTTGTTCTTAGATTAAGTTTGTTTTGTGTTTGAATGATCTTTGTTTCTTGTTTTCCGTTAATTGCCTCATTTTGCTTGTCTTTTGCTTGTTGTCAGACTGTCGCCTGGAAAATACCGTGTATTGTCCATGTCTATTTTAGAACCAGCTGATCCGACAGACATTGTCCTGTGCAAAGTTCAATAATTCATACAAAACTCAGACAGAAAGCCGTTTTAGGATGAAAGCGTAACAAACAAACGAATAAACAGACTCATTTTCGCATTTATAATATTGTAAGTTAGGATTAAGTAGGTAAGCTTGAAGTCCGCCACTTGGAGGACTTCAAGCTTTCTCTTTCTATCATTTCGTTGCAGTAAAGACGCGCGACAACGTACGTCGCAGTGGTAAACATTCGCAGTAACGTACATCGCAATCACGTACTTTCGCAGTAACGTACATCGCAATCACGTACTTTCGCAGTAACGTACATCGCAATCACGTACTTTCGCAGTAACGTACATCGCAATCACGTACTTTCGCAGTAACGTACATCGCAATCACGTTCTTTCGCAGTAACGTACATCGCAGTAATGAACTTTCGCAGTAACGTACATCGCAATCACGTATCTTAGGAACGTAGATCGCTGTAATAAACTTCGCTATAATGGGGTTCACCCACATTTAGGTACCGAAATTATTTTTTTCTTTATTACATTTGTTACTTCTAAAACTTTGTTAGCTCTATGCTTTGAACCACCTGTCTTGAGCGGCGACATGTCGAGGCCTTGCAAAATATCCGCCGTTCTTTGTTACATAAATAAGTAGTCTCGATGTAACATCGAGACTACTTATTTATGTAATAGGAGTATTTTCATTGCGCTTTCATTGTAAATCGTTATTTTCATTGAATATTGTTTTAATTTTTTATTATAACAAATTCTCTATATCTATTCTCTTCAATCAATCAATCAATCTGCCTAGCATTTTCTCAGTTGGAGTCAGCTTCCAGTCTAATCAGATGCAGCTGAATACCAGTATTTTTCATGGAGCGAATGGCCTATACTGTGCTGTTATTTCTTAGCCACGATTTTCTTCAAGATTCTCCTCAACCAAAATGAATATTTTTTCATAAATTTTATGCTTCTGTCTCCATTGTTTGCTACGCAATTAGTATTTTCCAAAAAAAAATGCTGTAATCTTAGTTATAATTTACAGCAAAATAGAGTCTATAACTAAATCTATCTTGTTCTTGTTTATCACCAGACTAATATTCTTCGTCATCATCATTATCAATGGATCAGCTTTGACTGTCATTAACATCCTTAAAACTTTCCTATCACTAAAAGGACCTTAGTAAACTAATCTTAACCCTCACCCACCCAAACTTAGTAAGGAGAAACCTCATAAACACCAAGAGCTTCAAAGACTTAATCCGTACGTCCTTCAGACGTATACATGCTAGCTAGACTAGCTACGCCTTTGGGACACAATGTGTGACCGCTCCTAGGACGTGCACTTATTGTTTCAAGTCGCTCAAATGGTTCGACTAGATTAGACGTTGATACTCTTGTCTTAGAACAATGGGTGTATTCTGAGGACCTATTGCGACTAGTGTTTGATATCTTATCGAGCAGAATTCAGGTGGGAAGCGTCTTGCGGCGCCTTGAGGCGGCTAGCTCGTGTAGTCAAGGGTTATGTATAGTCGGCTAAGGAATGCATTGAAGTGATATAAGGTTTAGATTGAATGGAAGCTGAGATCAGGACAGCATCTGTGTCTTACGTACTGGGTACAACACATTCTATTTTAGATGTTAAACAAAAGAAAAAACAAAGAAAGTAAGTAAGTAAATTATTAGAGCATCAAAACCTCCTTGATTTTCAACTTAGCCCAGAGCCACAGGCGTGGGGCCTTAAAACAGCCACTTTCGCAGAATCATAATAGGAAAATATTATAAATCATCGTAAAATGTCACAAACTGACAATTCATAATAATGATCTGCGTGCGATTCATATTACGAAATAATTCATCTGTTTGACAGTTTTGTATGGAGATTCGTAAAATGGTCCGCACAATGAATTGCTTTGGTGACAAATAAGAGGAATTGCTAATGAAAACTGGAAATTCAGGAAATTAATTGCTTTTAGAGGAATTGCTAATGTGGCCGTTTTAGGCCCCCGCTCTTTGTGAGAGTGAATGGGCCGTAGGGCTTAGTACGGTTTCGTTCGGTTTTTATGTTTAGATAGACACAAATCCACACTCCCAATTTCTACTGAGAATGTTATAATGCCGGAATACATTGTCGCGTTATCGCGAACTTTACTTCGCGCGCTCTCTCTCGCACACCGCTCGACGTCTCGCTGACGTCTGGATAAAGCGACAATGTAGCCCTATAAGAACAAATAATGATATCTCAGCGGCAGCGGCAAAATCCCTAATTATCATTTCCCATACATTGAATTGATCCTCCTATCTCCAAGCGATCGGATATCCAGTGTCGGAGGGTTAAAAATAGTCTTAATTGTTCTCGCCAGCTGAATGGTAGAATGGTAGAAAAAGAGATAAATTAAAGGAATCGTGAACGTTCCTAGACGCTTATTGGATTAATTGGAAACCTGAGAAGTGTAGTTATGGAACTATTTTTCGTATCAATTGCGTTTTCTTTTTTAGTTTAATCTTTCAATGATTCTTCTGCTGGATTTAGTTTAGGAATAGGAATTTATGTGGAATTTAGTAACGGTGTAGTTTCTTGCCCATTCTTCTCCATACGAAAACTACCTTTTGGAAGGGGCAACTAGAATCAGTTATATTTCTTTGTTCTTGACGTTCGAAAGTGCCTTTAATGTGCCTATTTAAAATAAATTATTTAACTTTGACTTTATGGACTTTTTCTGTCTAGAATCTTGAGATTTTGACAAAGTATTTCATTGATGTATTGACGAAGTATTTCATTGATTAGTCTATTTACATTTAAAAGGGATGGTCCTTTGTGTACTGTTTGGTCTTTGTTCAACAGTGTTCGATATAATGAAAATCGAACAATCAACTTTCGACATGAAATAGGGGACCCGATGTATTGCCTCTTGGATCTAGTGGTCTTAAGCGGAACTGCTGAGCCCGAGATCTTGGGTTCGATCCCCTGGTCAACCCAATCAGTTGCAGCCATTTGGATTTTTATTTTATTTAATCCTTTTGACTCCTGATGTAGCCTTAAGGGGACTTAATGAGGAAATTCTTAGCAGGATTCGGGATTCCGGAGTTTGGAATTGTGCCCGGTTACTGGCCATAAACTCACCACATATGGGACTAAAACTAAACAGCGAAATGTTTGCATACTATCCTCTGCCTGCCTCTTAATCAGCCTAATTCCCACTGCTGGGACACAGGCTTCCTCTCTGTAAGAGGGAGTGGGCCATAAGGGTGCGTTTGCACTGAAGCGGAGTCGAGCGGAGCTGAGCCGAGACGTGCAGGAATCTTCCAATCACAGACGAGACGACAGACGCGTTGAGGATTTTAACCAATGTGATTGCTCGATTCCGCTCAGCTCCGCTAGTCTCCGCTTCAGTGGAAACGCACCCTAAATCCGTAATTCACCACGCGGGCCCAGTGCGGGTAGGTAGATGTCACATATCTTCGAATTTTTGGTTCTAGGACATTCCGGTTTCCTCACGATGTTTTCCTTCACCGTTTTGAGAGCAGTACACGTCAAGCCCGTACCTAATCAATCTAACAAAAATGTTCCAATATCCTATCAAATAACCGACTTCGTCATCCTTGTTAAATTATTCGTTGGAACTGAATAAGTTCTATAGAAAATTATTTCAATTGTTATCTCTCCGAATTCTGTTACGATAGGCAGAAAAGTTTTCTGAATTTTATTTGAACAAATTGTAGGTAATAATTAGTTTGAAATGGCTATATAAGTATCTATAATTAATTGTTCTTGTAATACCTAATTAGTTCAATTAGAAATCAGTCAACTGTGGAGTGTCGACTATTGTTCAAATAAGGTTATAATTTAGGCTGGCCTCAGATTGAGTCAAGACTCTCTATTAGCCTAGCGATACATTTGCCAAAAATGAAGAGACTGGTGCGACATCGCGATATCGCGCCAGTCTGCACCAGAATCTGCTAAAAAGCTCGGCAAGCCTATCCCATGACGTCACCAAAGAATTCTCATTTCTTCTAAATATATAAACATTTATATACAAGCCATTAGTGTTGACCTGAAGACTGGTCCATTAGCTTTATTACCAACAGCATTCCACCGAGATGCATCATCCTTGACTCATGCATACCTGTAACAAAGAATACCTTTATTATTAACTGAGATAAACCGACCTAAAGGACATACGGTCAGGCCATGTGGCCAGCGGCCATGTTAGTTTATCTCATGAAGTACAGTAACCGTGTGTAAATATGATATGACATCTTCTGCCCACGAGTACTTCTACTCCTTTTATACAAAAATCGTTTCAGTATTTTAATTTATCCTTACATTTATTATAAAACAATCCTCCGCCGCGTGTTTGTCGTCGTGTTCGCGATAAACTCAAAAACGACTGCATCGATTTTCATGCTATTTTCACCCATGGATAGAGCGGTTCTCGAGGAAGCTTTTAGTATATAATAACCGATATCAACGCGGGCCAAGCCGCTGCATCAGCTAGTTTTGAATAAATCGGCAAAACGAAGTGTGAGCTTCAGTTAGTTGGTTATTCTTAAAATAAAGACTCCCCTTGTTATATTTTCCGTTTTACTCAAGTTTGGAACGGATGTTTATTTTTCTTTTATTACCTACTGGCCAATTTACAGCCAATTTTCGGGTATTATAAGTATTAGTAACAGAATGTTCTTCCAAGTACTTAATACTTTTTTTTTCATTGGTCTAGTGGTCGCTACCGCTACTGCTGAGCACGAGGTCCTCGGTTCCATCCCAGGTAGGGCAAATTGTCATTGGCTTTTCGATTAGGGATTTCTCATGGCAATAGGCTCATCCTAGGGGATGTAATAGGTTACATGGGACTTAAACATGGCGAAATGTGGGTGTATTGGTACGCCTCTGTCCCTTGAAATAACCTTCCGTAGCTAGCGACATATGGTTTCGTAGAAATACATAGAAACAGTCGTGTCGCAGCGACGTGTCGCAGCGACATGTCGCGTGCTGCTGCCGCCTGCGGTGGACTACGGAATGGTACGGAGAATGTTGATGAGAAACCAAAACGAAAAGCCCACAAACAAAAGAGGAACGGATAAACAAAATCTGCCGTTAAATGACAAAAGACGTCGCAGTTGTCAGTCAAAAACAGAACTTGCCTCTCGTTTGCATAATTCCAATTAATAATAGCGATTATCACAAAGAAACTTCGAAGGATGCCCTGATGCTTCACGGAATCAATATTGTTCTTGTTCTCATAAATCCTCAGCTCCTTGCAAAAGCGAAGACCAATTTCAATTTGAAATTCACTTTGAATAAGACCCCTTTGTGAACGGAACACGTGAATTATTAATTTTTTCGGTCGATCTTATTGAAAATAAATAAGAAATATTTCTTAAAAATACTGAACTTAGGCTATCAATTGGGCGAAAATTTTCTTTGATGGAATAAGGTGCTATCATCTGTATTAATAACAAAGAATGAGAAATTTGAAATTAATAGCCTTTAGCGTTTTTATAACGTCGCGAGTGTTGGTAATTTATTCATGTAGCAATTATGTACAAGGATTCTTAAGACGCGAATGTAGGCTAACAATACAAGGAGCGTAGTCCGTCCTACAGCGAGGGATAATTATAACGCCCAGCCTCTAAAATATTCATGCAAACTACGACAGCCTAAATCCGGCGAAGGAGGCGCAGATACAGGGCACAAAACGATCAAAGTTAAACCGGTCGGTTGGTTGGTTATACCAAATCCATATGCCTTTAAAAAAAATAGTACCCTGGCAGGTGGTGATTCCATTATTGTTCAGACCTGGCCGAAAACGACAGGTGTTTTCGACCGACACATGCACTCATCCGATCTTTTGGATTCGGCCTATCGAGCAGATGGTCGGATGCAAACCGCTTTATTTTTGTTGCACGTTTTTTTTGGGAAGCTGTGTTTATGGTTGGAGGTAAAGATATGTGCGAATTCTATTTTGTGGTAGGTATCACCTTTTTCCGTTTCGTGTGGATATATAATAAAAAAATAGAATCATTCATCCGAAAAAAAAAAGAAATTCACGGTTCTGTGTCTAGCCAAAATTCGAAGACGTATTTCGACAACCACCGACATCAACCGAAATAATTTTAGGTCTTTTTTTTGTTAAACCTAAAATGAACATTTTACAAGTCCAGTCAAATAAAGTGACACCTCAGAAATGAACACCTTTTTCAAGATCTTTTCATCGAAAATTTCCCGTCTTCTCGACGTTATTGAACGACAACAATCTACTTATACGAAATCGGAACGCGATCTTAAAAACTGCTCTATGTGACTTGGCAGATAATTTTATTGAATTTCAAATCGAACTGGATTGCAGCTTCAAGCATATCGTCACGTATTATTGTAATGGACCTTATGTCGCGGGGATAGAGTTCATATTGTGGATTGAAGGATAGTGAGTCAGCATAATAAA
This sequence comes from Lithophane socia, assembly GCA_947522985.1. NCBI lineage: Eukaryota > Metazoa > Arthropoda > Insecta > Lepidoptera > Noctuidae > Lithophane > Lithophane socia. The sequence continues at coordinate 5,988,255 of OX383272.1, forward strand.
CATCTGGCCTGGTTTTTACGGTTATGCATCAGGATTGGAGCGCAAAAAGGTCACGCTTAGTAAAATCAGACGCGACTCCGGCGTTAAACTGTGAAATTATTTTGTGAACTCAAAGGTCGGTTTAAAGGGATTTTCTATATCGTGATTTAAATTTATAACTCCAATTTAAAAACTAATTCTAGTTTCACGCGCACTGAATGGGTCGTTATTTATTTATTAACATAGCTGTCACGATAGGCTTGAACTTATTGGTTTTCTATTCTAAGCTTTTACAAAAACTGTTAATTAAGTAATTAATGTTAACGATCTTGTTGTAACATTTTGACCTTTGCGGAGTATGTGACGATACACACACAATATCTATACGATACTGTATGCTGATAATTAGTAAATGAACTAACTAGATTGGTTACGAAGAAAACATGGCAAAAGTTGGCGAATAAAATTACTCTTTGATTTTATCATTCGATAACCGAATAATAAAATCAAAGAGTAATTTTCTACATCAAAAGTTTGTTTTTAATCTCGTAAACTAATTTGACAGGTGCAAATTTCAAACTCCAAATTGAAAAAACAAACAACAATCACATCACTTGAAATGTCAAATTAGCTTACGAAATTAAAAAAAACAGACTTTACATCATAATTATTGCGAATACGTTGTGATTATTTTACAAAAAATGTAGACAGTAATATATTTTTAATAGCATCACAGTCCGTACAAAAATTAAACCACCTAGTTAATAATTATTCAAACAAATTCCTCTAAAATCCGCATTCAACTTTAAAAACAGCACCCAGAACCGGTTCACCCAAATACCGATAATCCGATTCCCATTTCATTTCAACATTAAATAGAGCGTCTGAATCACCCTTTACCAACGGACAATATCAATTATGTACCGATGGTGTAAATGTGAAATGTAAATACGTGTATCTGCGAAGTGGGTTACTCCGTTTGGCCGCCAGTGTACCGTTATGGAAGTGGTATTTTTGGCTTAATCACAGTATAAATAATTGACAGTATTATGTCTCGGAAGTGACCTTAAAATTAATACGAATGTCCGCTTGGTGATTTCGAAGTGCGTCGTTTCGGCCGTTTTCTATGAAGACACAATACTGTTCCTTATTTATACTGTGGGTAAGCGAAGGATGGTGTGTCGATGTTTCATGTTTTTTTGATGGGTCGTCCTTTTGAGCGATATGTGTAGTCAAGTGTTATTATTTCTGTGAGGATGTGATGTTAAGAGCTTCGATGTGAGTGACGATAATATTTTAGTACAGTGCACCCTTGTCTGACAGGAGGGACTTGTGGCTACGAAATAACAGCCGCACGGGTCGATCAATCAGGTTAAGCTACGCTTGCCGGGTTTGGTCCGTGGATGGGTGACCATCTTTACATACCAAGACCCCTCCGTGCCTCGGAAAGCACGTTAAGCCGTTGGTCCCGACTGTCATTTGTAGATCTTTGACAGTTGTTACGGATCGTCAGAAGCCCGAAAGTCTGACAACCAGTCTTACCAAGGGGTATCGTGTTACCCAGGAAGTGGGTTGTGGAGGTCAGTTAGGCAATCGCTCCATGTAAAATACTGGTCAGCTGCATCCGGTTAGACTGGAACAGTATTTTCAAAATAAGATACTCGTAAGAAAGAAGGCTTTTAATTCCCAGGAATTATGAGAGTAGGTATAATACAATCTACGATATATAGCATAGACTCAATTTGAAATAAGATTAGAAATGTAAACAAACCTTTATACAGTCCGTTCAACCGATTTTGACTTCTATACCGCAGGCATAAGAATGGTATTAAAAGAGAGGGAAAAAAATGTTTCACAATACCAACTGTCTACTGCAGCTGCCATTCGTCATGCCACCCAAGCAATAGAAGTCAAAATCGGTTGAACGGACTGTAAAAAGTGCTTATTTAAATTTCTAATCTTAGTTTAAATGGAATATAGCTACAGATGATACAGATGGTTCACTCCTGATTTTATATATGAAGCTACAAGTACGCGACGGGTTCGTTCGTACGGGGTCGGGCCAAATCAGTGAGCAGTCGCGATAGAACTTAGAAGAGAGGCAACTTCTATGAGAATTTAACTGTAGGTAATTCGCGTTATGCGATCTGAATTGCACTTTAAGGCTCTTACATACTGGGGCGATTCGTCGCACGACGCGACGCCGCCGCATTGTTCGCCGTGAACTTTTCTCAGAAATTGTTTTGTTAAAATTCGCGTCGCGCGGCGAATCGCGCCTGTATGTAAGAGCCTTTATTGTGTCGTCAAGAGCCGCATTTTATTTAAATGATTTTGCGAGGTGAACCCTTTGTAGGTATTCATCTGTGGCCTAGCCTAGATAAAGCTCTCAAAGTTCCCTAAAACTTATTCTGGACACACAACATCTAAAGTAGGATTACTTGCCTAAGATTTACTTTAAAAGAAACCCAGCAAGCCTCGAAGTTCTATTAATAACTACCTTTAAGCCGCCAAACTAATGTGCTTATGTAAGGACGGGTCCACAATAGTGCGGGTCGGGTTAATGTCACGCAGTACAGTCCACACCCTTGGCTATTGTCCCTTCTGAATAATGCCGACCAGTGTACTCCTGACCTTACAAATATGAGGCAAAAGGTGAACCCAACAGACATTGAGAGACATACAATGGTATTTGTTATTTGAGGTTTGCTGGTTTTTAGGGGTTATAAAAGGGTTAGAAAATCGATCTGATTAAGCTTGACTTTTAGTTGAAATAATGGAAAAAGGTCAGTTGGATGTATCAATTTTCAGAGCATAAAGTCGATTCGAAAGGTCATGTCTCGTTATGTGACACGAGTGTGACTATATTGTAGTTATGAAGATTTAGAATTAATTTCTGGGGTTCCGTAACCAAAGGGTCCCCACGAGACGCTATTATTAAGCCTCCGCTGTCCATCCGTCTGTCACAGGGCTATTATCTTTCGAACCGTAATAGGTTGACACTTGACATTTTCACAGAGCGTGTACTACTATGGTCGCTATAACAATAAATAATAAAAATATAATTAAGTTAAAATTAAAGGGTTAAAAAATATGTAGTGTTAAATATTGTAAGGTGGTACGGAACCCTTCCTGTGCGATTCGGACTCGCACTTGGCTGATTTTTTGTGAATTACCTACGTTTAAAAGTGACAATGATGTATTGATTGATACACAGAATATACTTTTTTTATACACCGAAATTGTAACACATCTCGGATACAATATTCCTAATTGTAACACATCTCGGATACAATATTCCTAATTGTAACACATCTCTGATACAATATTCCTAATTGTAACACATCTCTGATACAATATTCCTAATTGTAACACATCTCTGATACAATATTCCTAATTGTAACACATCTCTGATACAATATTCCTAATTGTAACACATCTCTGATACAATATTCCTAATTGTAACACATCTCTGATACAATATTCCTAATTGTAACACATCTCGGATACAATATTCCTAATTGTAACACATCTCTGATACAATATTCCTAATTGTAACACATCTCGGATACAATATTCCTAATTGTAACACATCTCTGATACAATATTCCTAATTGTAACACATCTCGGATACAATATTCCTAATTGTAACACATCTCTGATACAATATTCCTAATTGTAACACATCTCTGATACAATATTCCTAATTGTAACACATCTCTGATACAATATTCCTAATTGTAACACATCTCTGATACAATATTCCTAATTGTAACACATCTCTGATACAATATTCCTAATTGTAACACAGCTCTGATACAATATTCCTAATTGTAACACATCTCTGATCCAATATTCCTAATTGTGATTTTCTCCGCCTTCAGATTTGCTTCTAAATTACCGAGCTCCAACCACTCTAAAGGCAAAAAGTTTAAACTTGTTCACCAGCATGTTTTGAACAAATCTAGCTTCAGCAACTTTTACAGACCTAACACGCTGCAATCCAAAGTATACAGATTGTATTTGCCCCAACTTTTCAACTAGGGATGCAAGAAGTGCCAAAAAGTATCGATATACATAATATATATTGTATCAATATTTAAAAAAAATATTGATATCAATTTCGATATATCGACAAAATAAACATAGATATATCGGTTAAATTCCTAAAAATAATTGTAAAAATATTCTAAATATTTTTTTTTTATTTCACATCAACCATGGGCATTATAAAACGTCAGAAGCTAGGTGCACGGTTTCAATTGGTGATTTCATATGGAGAAGAGCCGGCAAAAAATTCCACTCTTGTATTTGTTTTTTTATTATATAAATACCTAACTAGGAACACCTCACCTCACCTTAATTTTCAGGGTGAGATTCACAGCTGTAACTACCCCAAAACGTTATGAGTACTTAACGACTAGGAACATCAATATCAGATGTAAAATCTAAAATTATTAAACTATTGATTAAAATCAGTCTACTTTTTACGTCTCTGAATTCTAGCGATTTAAGACAGTGACGAAAACGGTGTTGCTATTGGAAATAATTATATCGTATTTGAAACATTTTCGATACTTGATATTTTAAATCGATAATTTTATCAATGTATCGATATCGATATTTTTTCTACAAGCCTATTTTTCAACCAACAAGTTGGGCGAATCTAGGTCAAATGCTGGTTGTAAATTGGTCGAAGTAACCAACTTTATTGGTTGTAGTGCAGACAAAAAGTACCCACTATTTATAGTATATATAAGTACGAATGGTGTTTTAAGTTCCCGTCACTGTTATTTACATAGCAGTTACTGCATTTAGTGGTATTCGAATTTGTGTGGGGCAGGTACCACAACCAAAAGTGAAAAATAAAATAACCCAACCGACACAACGACACTAAAAAATGGAAAATAACTTTAATTCGGAAGTGGCAAAAGTGGAGGAGCTCGTGGCTAAGTAATAACAGCCGCTCGGGTCGATCCATCAGGTTAAGCTACGCTTGCCGGGGTTGGTCCGATGGGTGACCATTTTCACATATCGAGACTACTCCGTGCCTCGGAAAGCACGTTAAGCCGTTGGTCCCGGCTGTCATTTGTGGATCTTTGACAGTCGTTACGAGTCGTCAGAAGCACGAAAGTCTGACAACCAGTCTAACCAAGGGGTATCGTATTATCCAGTTACTGGGTTGTGGAGGTCAGATAGGCAGTCGCTCCATGTAAAATACTGGTAAATACTGGTATTCAGCTGCATCCGGTTAGACTGGAAGCCGACCCCAACATAGTTGGGAAAAGGCTAGGCAGATGATGATGAGTCGGTGGCAAAAGTTTCTATTTTAATATTTTCGTTTTTTTGTTTGTGTTCGGTACGGAAAAACTTTATTATTTGCGTGATATAAATTTTTAGTTATCAGTATCACGTTATACACACTACAAAATGTTTATGAATGTAATGATTTATGCGGAATATGACTGACTAACTGTTGGCAGCTAGCCAAACAATATGTTGTATCCCATGAATTAAACAAAAATATTTTATTAATAAATGGTGAAATATGATCTTCCAACAAGTCGAAATCACATGGCATTATCAATATTTTTTATTAAGTTTTAAATAAATATAATAATTGCCTCGTTGGTCTAGTGGTCGCAAGCGCAATGCTCAGTATGAGGTCTTGGGTTCGATTCCCTACACTATCTATCTATTATCCTAACTATAATATTATAAATGCGAAAGTGAGTTTGTTTGTTTGGTTGTTACGCTTTCATGCTAAAACGGCTGAACGGACTGGATGAAATTTGGCACATGGGTAGACCAAGACCTGGGTAAGGACTTAGGATACTTTTTATCTCGATATTACCACGGGATCGAGACTTACGTGGGTGAAACCGCGGGGCGCAGCTAGTTAAATAATTATTATTATTAATTATACAGAATGGTGTAACTACTGTTAGTTGAACCTTAGATATTCCTTTCCTTATTTAATGAATTACTTATAATGAGCCACAAATCAATTTTTTTAAATATATTTTAAAGAGTGTTCATAGAGTTTCTTGCCCTCTCTTCTCCTACTACGCTTTGGAATGGGCAACTAGCTTGATCTTTCTGTCCGAGAGACGCCTTGTTTGACAAGTCAAAGTTCCTGTTAATTGAAATAAACGCTTTGAGTTTGAAAAACAGCAAAAATGCATAAAATTTATCTTATCAGCGCCCTATTTTCCAATAAAAACGGTCAAATATGCACCGTTTCACATACTTGACTCAAATATTGAACAAGTATCGCTATCGACGCACCCTAGGAGCAAACATAGGGGTCAGGAACCTAAGATAAGGATTCAATAACCTTACTCTATCGGTTATGCAAATATGAGGGCAATCGGAACTTACCCACTGCACGTAGGTGGGTATGTAGTGATAACACTGTCTACTTTGTATCAGTGAGCTGTGATAAGGGACAGACGGGACAGACGAACGGTTCCTACTTTTTTGGGTTCCGTAGTCGAAGGGTGGCAAACAGGAACCTATTACTAAGCCATCGCTGTCCGTCCGTCTGTCTATCAGCGGGCTGTATCTCCATGAACGGTAATAGGTAGATAGTTGGAACTACAGATTGTGTATAGCAACGAATAATATAAATAAAATAAAAAAAATGAAGGGCGCCTCATACAAGAAACGTGCTTTTTTGCCGTTTTTTGCTCGATCTTAATACAGTACCACGTCATGTGCGAGTTCGACTCGCATTTGGAGGTTTTCTTTTTTCAAAGTCAAAGTCAAAGTCAAATAATTTATTTCAAATAGGCATTTAGAGGCACTTTTGAACGTCAAAACAAATAAATAGAACTGATTCCAGTTGCCCCTTCCTTCCGTCATTCGTCGAAGATACCAGAAGCCCGAAAGTCTGACAACCAGTCTTACCAAGGCGTATCGTATTACCCAGTTACTGGGTGTGGAAGTCAGATAGGCAGTCGCTCCATGTAAAATACTGGTATTCGCTGCATCCGGTTAGACGAAGCCGACCCAATCTGCCTAGCCTTTTCCCAACATATTTGGGAAAAGGCTAGGCAGATTGATTTTTGCAGGAGACGGCCTCTTCTCACACACAGAAAGCACCAGCATTGGTCACAACGCTTACAGAAGACGGGTTGGCGATTTCAGACTTATATTACCTATTCATCCAGGTTTCCTCACGATGTTTTCCGTAACCGATAATAAAGTCCAAGATAAACTGAGACAGCAGTATATGAATTGAAAAAGACACATTGGTACTCACGGCTACACATCAAGCTATACCTTTCCAGTTAATACTGATCTCGCATTGTATAGGATTTCCGTACAATGCGAAGTCAGCTTATACTGGAAATGTATAGCTTGATGTGTGGCCGTGTGTACCTGCCCGGATCTAAGAGGTCAAAGTCAAAGTCAAAGTCAAATAATATATTTCAAATAGGCACATATATGGCACTTTTGAACGGCAAAACAAAGAAATAGATTGATTCTAGTTGCCCCTTCCAAAAAGGTAGTTTTCGTATGGAGAAGAATGGGCAAGAAACTCCACCGTTACTCTTTTAAAAATGTTTTACAATATTTTGTATACAATTATATGTGAAGACGATGCACCTACAATAAGATTACTGTACCACAAAAAGTAAAAAGAATTATAAATGGAGCAATAATGAATAAATTAATTACCAGATACATGGTGCTCACATATTTACAAAGATTGTAAAAGTATACGATATTACGTCCTAACATTGTTACAAGTAGTACTAATAAGTCAGTGCGTCAGTTTAAGTAATGACAGAGTATAAAAGTCTATGACATACAAATAATAAAATAAAAAACTAAATTAGCTATCAGTTTGATTTTGTCCAGAGACAGAGTGGAGCAAGTTCATCAAGCTAAGAGATCACACAATGACAAATCACAAGGATTTTTTCCCCTCGCAAAGATACAACAAACATAATCAAAAATTTAAAACATTACACATCATACCATGTGAACTAGCACACCAATCATTGAGTACAAAGACGGTATTGTACTTGTACTAGTACATAAATGAACAACAAACCATTAAGATTATATTAAAACCAGATCACGTAGTAGAGATACTCGTTACAGCGATAAATATCGTTGCTATGAAACACACGTCTTAAAATTATCTAGCTAAGTTATTAGTCTTGATTGGGTAGCCAGCCTGGAATATTGTATGTGTGAATAATATTAGTAAGTCTACGTTAAAGACTCATACGTGCGTGCAGTGCCGGCGTTAGGGGGGGGCGTGATGGGGCGATGGCCCAGGGCGACAAATTCTGGGGGGCGCCAAGGTCTGAAGTTGGAGTCTCTTGCCTCTCCTGGTGCAAACCCTCAGAACTGTGCTCTACGTGTTAAAAAATATAAAATAGCTCTGGGTAACGCTAAAGGAAAGATGAAATTCTTAATATAATTTTACTTGGGATCAGCAAAAAACTAACACTTGATATTGCTTCCCTCAAGTGGGCGCCACAATATTTTCGCCCGGGGTATCAGTGGCCCTTACGCCGGCACTGCGTGCGTGATAATATTCTCAAAACGATGTCTAAGTATTAAGAATTCTCAAAACAGAACTGTCAAAATGTAAAATGTGTCATCAAAATTTTATGCCACAGAACATTTTCCATTTTCATATTTTACTCGGAAGGGTAAGCGTAGATTTTAATAGGATCTCTGTCACCCCACAAAAAAAGTTTAATTGAGAGATTAAAAATTCATGTACCATACTTCCATTTCATGGAACCCCACAAAACCATGAGTCACAACTCACGGCGGCGCATGGAAAAGTCTCACAGATTTTTATAATATTTGTATTTACACAATCCTCTCGGTAAATATTTACAGAATGACCTCTTTCGTCGAGCACGCAGTGTAAACTCCAGTCTTTTATTGTCTCGTTCGTCCCATGGGTCGGAACTTAACTAATTTTAAAATCAAAACATTAAAACTGTACATTCAAGTGCTCGACAGTGTACATAAATTCCCAATTTTGTATTATTAAAACGAATGATCAAACTTAATTACACTTGGAGCGAGTTTTAATACAACGATACTTATAACAACCTACTTAGTTAATACAATTAAATAAGTCTTGTAATTTCGTTGTAATACAATTTTCCGAAAGAATGGGTCTATTATTTTGAAACAATTGCAATTGGAACGAAGATTTGAAAGTTTTAATTCAATTATTACTTCTGACAGTGTACCTACGTTGTAATGAATTGTTGTTCTTTGATTATTATTATTCTCTCACAACGAAATCGTTGATGAACCATAGTCACAACAATTAAGAATCCAACGAGCTTACCTGTTAAGCGAAGTCTTAATTATATTTTTAAGTAGCTGCGCACCGCGGTTTCACCCGCGTAAGTCTCGATCCCGTGGGAATATCGGGATAAAAAGTATCGTATGTGTTAATCCAGGTTATAAACTATCTGTTTGCCAAATTTCATCCAAATCCATTCAGTAGTTTTTACGTGAAAGAGTAACAAACATCCATCCATCCATCCATCCATACTTACCAACTTTCGCGTTTATAATATTAGTAGGATAAATAATACCGAGATAAAAAAGTATCCTATTTCCTGTTCCAGGTCATGCTCTACCCATGTGCCTTTCATCCAAACCTGTTCAGCCGTTTTAGAGTAAAAGCGTATAGGCATTTTTATTAGTTAGGTAGGACATAACACAACTAACTATTTACGCTACGTACCTATTATGTATCACCTTATCAACAGTATCATACATAACGATACAAATGTAATCTCGAAAGATAACAATGATATGGCCCGTATGTTAAAGTTTAACAGGCGAACTGTAGCATCGAGTCGATTCCGATCGGATGCCAGCATTCATTCCCATGACTGATCAGATTAACAGCCCATACTCCACATTTATATCAAACCGTGGAAATTCATCTGTAGTTTATTTCTCGTAACTATTGTTATGTGAATTAACTTGTTATAGTTTAATACATATTTTTGTTATGTATTCCCATATGTAACTATTACGATGAATGTCAAATCATGGGTTAGAGCTGCATCCAGCAGCTGAATACCAGTTTTACATGGAGCGACTGCCTATCTGACCTCCACAACCCAGTAACTGGGTAACACGATACCCCGTGGTATGACTGGTTGTTAGACTTTCGGGCTTCTGACGACCCGTAACGGTTTAAAACATGCTTTCCGAAGCATGGAGCGATCTCGGTATGAAATGGATCCTCGTACCGACCTTGAGCAGCGTTGCTTAACCTTGAAAATCTACCCGTGTGGCTGCTATTAATTAGCCACGAGCCCGCCTTGTAATCCTAACTAATATTATAAATGCGAAAGTGAGTTTGTTTGTTACGCTTTTACGCTAAAACGGCTGAACGGATTTAGATGAAATTTGGCACATGGGTAGACCATGACCTGGAATAGGACATAGGATACTTTTTATCCCGATATTCTCACGGGATCAAGACTTATGCAAGTGAAACCGCGGGGCGCAACTAATTTATAATATGTATAGAAATATCGAAATCGATTTCAGCATTATCAAATGTAGTCCAGACTATTTTATTTAATTCATCTCAAATCTCTCGAATTTTTGATGCCGATGATACGAGTGTCGCTAAAACTCTTGAATCATAGATATCTACAAAAACTTTGATTTACGAATGGCCCAGTAGATTTATGCTCTTTGCGTTTCACGAATTGAATATATAATGCGGAGGCATTGCCGCCTTGTAATCCGAAGTTATCTATTAGGGCCTAAAATATGCCGTTTTCATGAAATTTTAAGCGGGTCTGGAGACGCCATTACCTTAACTTGGCCGGACTTGGATTACGAGGCGTCGTAAAAATGTTTTTAGATTTCAGGGAATGTTTTTTGGTAGGTATTACTTTAATATTATTTTTGTTTTTCTGTTTGGGTTTTGAAATAAAAAAAATAAAAAAATTTCAAACAATTTATTTCAAAATAAAAGAGACATATTTTTACAGTACAATAACGCTTAACCTTTTTTAGAAAGATTATGTGCGTTATCAAAACATAATGCGTTACTCACAAGCGACTTTGACTGATAGTGGACCCACACGTAGGCCCCTCCCCCATTCTAAACTTGATGCTTGAAATGCGATGGGGACAGGATTTTTAGCAGTTTCTTTGATTTTTTTGCAGTTTAGATTATGTTGGTGAAGTCAGGGAAGTTAATAGTTAAGCAAATGGATTACTAACTTAAATTATCCGTAATAATATTCAAATCATAACCGTCATTCTTTGACAGTTGTGTGATATGGCTATATTTTATCACGTCAAATTGACGTAGTGTGTCAATTCATTTCCCTGTTTGTCTGTACCTAAGTTGAAATGGTTATTTACTTCAGAATTTGTGCTCGTAATCGAATCGAATTTGATTGACATTATTGCTGATGCAATTTGTCTTTTGTTTTTATCGAAACTAAGTGGATATGATTTTCGTCGAACCAAATTCGGCTCGAATGTATCAGGAATATGGTTCATGTTCATTTAAATAATTATTACATAACATAACATCACGCCTTATTTCCCCTAAGGTAAGGCAGAGGGTGTACGATTATACTCCATGCTTAGTCCTCGATAATTATCCTGATTTACTATGTAGTCTCACTACACTCCCATCGTGTGCACGCGAATATTCAGAGAATAAATCCTGCAAGAAAAAACTTTTACGCTGGCAACTATAACCAGCTAATGTCATTCATTATTTTCGCGTCGTGTAGCGCACATCATTTTAAGAAAATTATTGAATTTTCTTTTATAAACTTATTACTTTTGATTATTATCAACAACAAATAATACCAATCAACAAAATGTGGCGAAAATTGGAAAGAAACCGCTTAGGCGAGCTCAAGGGCGACTTCGGCGTCCCGTTTTTTGGAGTCAGTAATACAGGCCGATCGGCAAAAGACAATTATTTTTGTAAACGAAGAAGAAAACACAGGTATGTATGTGTGGTATAATGAAAAATTTCAGGGATTACGATTAATTTGGATTGCAAAGCAGCAGAGGATTATAATTATCCGTCATACTGCCAGTGCTCGGTCCATCCGTTCTTGTACAATGTAACATGAAGTTCGTGTTACACAAGACAGTATAGTGCTATGTGCAACAGGAGGTCCTGTTGACTCCCGTCGAGACTTGTTCTCGAACCTCAAGTTGGGGAAAAACGCACAAAATATAATGTATACCTAGAAGTTCTATGGTATGCACTGCCTATGCACAAAATGTTGTTTTTCTCTCGTGAGAAATTATTATTATAACAATAAGGCAGGAGCCTAGCTCTCGCAGCCTCAAGTTGAGGCAAAAAGCTCAAAATATAAATGTACTTATATCTAGAAGTTCTATGATATGTACTCAATATGGTTCTCTCGTGAGAAATTATTATTACAATAAGGCAGGAGCCTAGCTCTCGCAGCCTCAAGTTGAGGCAAAAAGCTCAAAATATAAATGTATATCTAGAAGTTCTATGATATGTATTCAATATTGTTCTCTCGTGAGAAATTATTATCACAATATTGATTGATAAAGAATCAGTTCTGCACATTAAGCATCATCAGACTTAGTTAGTCTATTGTGTGCTTTGTAGATCATATCCAAGATCTAAAGGATGGTTCTATGAGGTTGTATGAAGCAATGATAATGGCCTTGGGAAACCCGTCCAGTTCCAAGAAAACCTAAATGTTTTTACTTTCTTAAAATCATCTAAAATGACTAAGATTTAAAAATGATCAAGAAAGAAGAATTACCTACATAATGTAAAATGCATTTAATACTAGTACTGTTGAATTTACTATTGCTGGATGCTTCAAAATTGAACATGGATTTAAACGGCTGAGTCACCCAATCAAGGAAAACAACCAGAGGGTGGAAGACCACCACAGTCATTTGGAATTGCATTACCGCAGTGTAAACAGTATCTATATTTTGATAAAAAACAATTGGAACACAACAAATATTAAAATTCTCACCGATGTTTTCACAATTATTAAGCAACTTACTTTGATGATACCAGTTAAACTAGATAAAAATCAAGATTAAAACAACAAATATAGCGAAACGGGACAGTTTCCTGTTTGGTGAAAAGTTCATTATTGAACATGTCAAGTCTGGGTAATTAAGAAGGCAGCTACAACTACACTGTTAAGTAATTGTAAGGAAAACTCCAATGCCCCTTCACGTTTGATTCAAGCAGGGGGGGGGCAAGTACCAATCTAGGACCATTGGGAAGTACCAACAGCAGAGGATTTCATCAGGCAAGACGTACTGATACAAACCTGTATGTCAATTATAGAGGTAACGACAATTGCATGACGCCTTAAATATTTTACTCTTGCTGGCGGTGATCTTTTTCACACAAGATAAAGTTATCTGGTCATGTTTGAAGAGATATAGAATTCCATTTAAGGACATTCCTACACAACATAATACCTATAAAATTGTGCATTTTCAGAGTCTGAATATGTATTTAATACAACAAAAGAAATTGGTAAGTTGTTAGATTTGAGTGTGCAGTGTGCACCTATCAGTGGACAGTTTTTTAATCAAAAATATTTATTGTACACAAACTAAATGGAGGTTCCAGTAAATCCAAAATGTCTGAATATAATTTATTCATACACAACAGTTTTAAAATGAAAGACATACCTAAGGAGGTTATGTAAAATAAAATGATCATTTGGGCACAATTGATTTATAAGATGTCTATTTTTTAATATCATTGAACACTTATGACAAAACACATTTGAGGGTTTATTGTAAAAACAATTAATTCAATTGTTTGTGCTTTGGCTTGTGTACTGCCCCACACCAGTAATATCTTATATTTATACTTTAGTGGGTGATAAAAATCTGTGTTTTTATCTTGAGGATTTAACTTGTATTGGAGAACATTATTAAGAATTTTTTTTGAAAATTTTAGTAAAACTATAGGCTTTTGGAGTGCCTTGCATGTTACATAAATAAGGTTAAAATTAATCCCAAACCCAATTAAGTTGCTGAGTACTTAGGATTTGTGATTGATACAAAGTATATTATGACATTGTCATTGACAGATTTAAAGAGATATTCATCTATTATTTTACACCTTATCCTATCGGCTTGTTGTCCAGTTGTGAGTTTTGGATTTCTATGCTTAAGTACCTACACTAGAATTTGGAAAAATCCAAGATGTGTAGAGTTAGTTTACCACAGTGACTTTGATTTACATAATCAGCCTATAATGTTCCCACTGCTGGGACACAGGCCTCCTCTCTATGAGAGGGAGTTTGATTTAATTATGATAAATATGGGAAATATTTGTTTTGACAGTCAGATAGCAAATGGGGTTTGGAAAGTCAAGAAAAATCATTTAAGTTTTTTGAAATTTTTTGATGCTTTTCTTGGTATAGAATATTTTACCGAATACTTAAATGTATACCAAATTTTATGTTAAACAATACTACAACCTTAGATTATAATGTGCGGTAGTCAATTTAATAATCTTAATTGCCTGGCTAGGCATAATATGGCAGTGGTGTGAAGCCCTAACAATGGGGATATCTGCATTTTATGTATAATCTAAAGACAGCATAGAAGCTGATTGTGAGTCTAGAAATAAAAACATTGATTGTGTGTCTGGCTCCTGCAGCATTTCAGGACATAGTGAGATCTTTTGGAAATCTTTTCCATTGATCTACATATTTGCTAATAGAGCTAATACTAAGTGTGATAGATATGAGATATCTGGCCTGGCACTTGTAGAAAATATAGATGCATTTACAGTAAATTGGAATTATTACCCATTATTTTATGCATTTCCACTATTTGGATTAATTTCACAAACTATTAAGTTGATCAGGTTTTTTGGCATCTTACTTTCTCCTATGAGACTATCACAACCTTGGTACCCATTTTTTAATTTCATGGTGAAATCACAGATTACAGTATATAGTTTGAACCAACAAACCAATTTTTGCTGACACCTTCCAGAATGCTGCATCCTTTGCACTGCAGCTTTTTTCCCTGGGGGCCTGCATATTGGCAGAGAACCGTTTAAGAAGCAAATGATACCACATGCCACCATTAAGGTCATGATATCTTCATTGTCAGATAACAGTATCAGGCAGTATTCAGTAACACACTACATAAGTGTTGGACTTTCTGTAATGGTAAAAATATTCACGATATTTCTATCACTAAAATATTAAAGTTTCTTACACAACAATTCAACAATGGCAGTTCATATACGTTCAGCACTAATAGATCTGCATTGTCATTGATCATAAATGCTGATGTAGGTACCGATCCTGTAATTAAGAGGTTCTTTAAAGGTATCTTCAAATTACAACAAAGTTGAACTAACTACAATGATATATAATATAATATAATTCATTTATTTAACAGATCATACAATCCAACTTGTTAGACAATTAATCATAATACACACACATCTTACACACTAGTGTTAGTAAATTATATTTGGCAAATCCCGTAAACTAATTAATAACAATGTCAAAATGGATGTATGGGATCCATCAATGTTACTGAATTTTATAGAATGATGGTACCCATTACAACAATTATCACTTGACAAAGTAGCCAAAAAGTATGTAAGAATTATTTCAAGTCTTAAAGAATATAACTTATCTGTAATTGAGACTTCATAACATCCAAATTATTGATTCAAGTGTTAACATAAAAATCACTGATTGGTAAAAACATCTAAGACAGGAAAACGGCTAACAATTATTATGTTATCCTACTTTTCATATGGAACCTGACATTTGTCATGTGATTACATTACAATATTATATAAATTATACACACAAATGGTGTAATTCAGAGATAGGTAATACAGAAAAATTATTAATGCCTCATAATTATGTTAATTAGCCAAACAATTAGTTATTGGATTAAACAAACAATGTTGGACAGTGGCATAGATATCAAAATATTTACTCCTCATTCCACAAGTCATGCTTCAATAGCGACTAGAGGTGTGTCAGAAGATAATCAGTATTTTTAAAACGGTTGTTTGGTCATAAGTTTTGCTAAATTTTTGCCAAGTTTGTTGGTAATGTTGACCTTGAGACTGATGTGATTTTTTTTTCATAAATTAAGTTTTGAGCCAAAAGAGTAGGCATACTAAATAGGTACATACTTGGTGGTTGATAATTAGAATAGAAGCATTATTAAAAGAGAATTAATTGAAAATGTGGTAAAGTTTTTCCACTTGCAATTAAAGGTTGATTTTATGTTTTAGTGTGAAACAAATGTTTGTAATTCCCAACTTCATCTCTCTAAACATCTACATAGTAAATCAGGATAATTATCGAGGACTAAGCATGGAGTATAATTACTAAATTAAACGAACTTACCTAAGTGAAGTTCTATTGTAATTATACGAAATGCTTAGTCCTCGATACTATGTTCCCTCCCAAGCCCTGAACAAGACCATAGTTTGTTTTTTGACCCTGGGATTGAAGTTGGGGAATTACTGTCTGTTAATTTTAATTCTCTCATTGCAGATTACTCTAAATAGAATGACATTAGCTGGTTATAGTTGCCAGCGTAAAAGTTTTTTCTTGCAGGATTTATTCTCTGAATATTCGCGTGCACACGATGGGAGTGTAGTGAGACTACATAGTAAATCAGGATAATTATCGAGGACTAAGCATTTCGTATAATTACAATAGAACTTCACTTAGGTAAGTTCGTTTAATTTAGTAATTATAGCACACACCTACACTTCGCCAGTTAAATAAATGACATTATTATTTTGAGAATATTACGTGAAACTTGTCTACCTTTGCATTTCTTTAATTCGTATGTATAAACTTATAAAGCTTTCACAGTTACCTTTAACCCATTGAAATTGATATGTCACCTCTAGACATTTTTCTTTTTAATTAAAGCCGAAAGTAAAAGTCGTAAAAACGGGTATTATATCAACTGAATGTAGAGATAACGCCTTATCTTATATTTCTCGGGTGTAAAATAATTAAGACACCGGCATCATTAGCCTAGCCTTTTCCCAACTATGTTGGGGTCGGCTTCCAGTCTAACCGGATGCAGCTGAATACCAGTATTTTACATGGAGCGACTGCCTGTCTGACCTCCACAACCCAGTAACTAGATACCCTTTGGTAAGACTGGTTTGTCAGACTTTCGGGCTTCTGACGACCCGCCCTAACGACTGTCAAAGATCCACACGTGCTTTCCGAGGCACGGAGGAGTGTCGGTATGTGAAGATGGTCACCCATCCACGGACCAACCCCGACAAGCGTAGCTTTACCTAATGGATCGACCCGTGCGACTGTTATTACTTAGCCACGAGCTCCTCCGAATTAAGACACCGGCAACGCCAAAAAACGTGCAATAAGCACTGAATAAAATTATTAAAAAGGTAATTAAGTGATATATCATCAGCCCGGTAACACCAAAATAACGACGAGAATACATAATGAACTATAAACCCACGCCTTCTTCTCACGGGGGTAGGCAGAAACTACAGAACGCCACCTGCTACGATCCTTACATACTCCTTTTGCTTCGTTTATGTTCATAAATCTTGTCATAGAAAAAGATTACGAAGCCGCGACCAAAAGCTTGTACTCATCTATAACTGGAACTTTTTAACTCCCTACATAATTCAAACACTAAAACATACGTTCATTTTATTTAATCTAAACTTTCTTCCTAAGACAAGAAAAACAGCTTGAAAACCAAACAACTAATTAAAAGATTGCAAGAGGATAAAGAAACAAATGCATTAAATCTATCACAATCCTCAAGTTTCAAGAAACTTCAGCAAAAACGGAAAGGAAAAACGGACTCTGTAAGAGCTAAGTATAGTCAAGACAAGGCAAATTGGAGCGGTTTAAGAGATTAAACTGAACCCGGTCGCGATAACGGGTTAAAAACGGACCGTGGACTAAGAAAGAAGGTTTATAAGATCTGAAATGTAATTAAAAAATGGTATTATAATATAATATTGAGTTGTTTGTTTTGAAGGAGTTCGTAAGCTACGGATTTGTAAAGAATCAAGGATGAAAAGTTTTTAATTGTTACAGAATAAAATGCTAATTTAATTGGTGAAAATCCTATACAAATGCATAGAAGTTAATTAACTACTGAGAGGTTGTTTTCTTTGTCTTAGCATTTTTCATTTTGATCGTAGTCGTAGACACAGATCGACTGTTATTTTTTGCTTGGCAACCAAACCCTAGTTCAAGCTAGAAAATTTAAGTGCCTACCTAAAAAAACTAGACCACGAGAAAACTGACATGATCGCACTCGTAAACGGGTAAAAAAAAACGGGTAGAAGCCATCGAGATATAAGTACTAACGTACTAGAGAAGACACCGTAAATTCCTACTTTGTCTCGTTCAACTGCGGCGATCGCGCCGCAGTTTGTCGAAGAAAACGCGTAAGTGCCGTGATTTACATGGCGCTTAAGACCTTTTTGCCGAGAATAAATACACTTCCGCAGCAAATCTAGCACTGTGGTAAATTAGGTACGGTTTAGACGAATTGTTATTATTTTAGCGCTGCAGCGAATTAAAGATTCAATACGAAGAATAGGACAATTCAGTTATTTGACGTAGCTTCTCTAGTACGTTAGTACTTATATCTCGATGGTAGAAGCCGTCAGAAAACGAGTGTGAATACCGAATATTATTATATTAAAATATGCTTCATGCTGACAATACATATACTACGCCAGTTCGCGTTCACGTTAAAACTACGAACTCGTGTCTAACACAGGGAAAAAGTACGCGATTCCCTAAAGGGGAATATTAAAGGGTTTCGCTTTCACATTCCCGATATGGAACCCGAAAAAACCGGATGAAATTCCACAAGATTGAATGATTTATTCCTGACGTTGCCATATATAGGAGCGTATTTTTATTTGTCGTAAAGGAATTTATGTTTGCCTCTCGTTTCTAGGCCTTACCTGCCCATTGCGGACTCAATCTTGATACCCAATAAACCCAATCTTTATATTGTGAGAACGTTACCTTTGCAACGGAGGTGTTTTCAATTTTGTCGTGAAAAATAAGTAGGGCCCGTATGGCAAGGGAATTTAATAAAGGCAGGTAATATCGCGTTGAGGAGATCTCAGCGAAATTGAAAATTAAGAACCACTTTCAACTCACCGATGTTAGAATTTTTTTTTTGAGAACAGTATTGTGTTAGTTTTTTTTTCATCTAGTTTTTAAATTGTGTACTTTATTCCAGTCTGCTTTTAATTCGGAATTAATTTAATTTAAAACTGTCATTTTCGTCAGTTTTCTATTTGTAGGTAGGTACATGAAAGGTAGTGTTAGATTGAAAATTGGACATCAATATTTAAGTAACTATTTCACTAATTTACGAGTATGTACTTAGATTCTGTAAAAGAATTATTAAATTAAATAGTTATGAAAATGTATGACTTAATTAAGTAGTAGACCCATTCCAGTAATGGAACTAATTTATTCCATTACACTTCTTTGCCATTTCAACGATTCACAAAGATTTCTAATATCATTAACTCCACGATTTACCAATATATTCATCTACCTAGCCTTTTCCCAACTATGTTGGGGTCGGCTTCCAGTCTAACCGGATGCAGCTGAATACCAGTATTTTACATGGAGCGACTGCCTATCTGACCTCCACAACCCAGTAACTGGGTAATACGATACCCCTTGGTAAGACTGTTTGTCAGACTTTCGGGCTTCTGACGACCCGTAACGACTGTCAAAGATCCACAAATGGCAGCCGGGACCAACGGCTTAACGTGTTGTCCGAGGCACGGAGGAGTCTCTATAAGTAAAGATGGTCACCCATCCATGGACCAACCCCGGCAAGCGTAGCTTAACCTGACGAATCGATCCGTGCGGCTGCTATTACTTAGCCACGAGCTCCTCCTCATTTACCAACTTAACCTTAAACTATTCCGATATTAAATCACGAGCTTCTAGTTTATTGAATCTCATATTCTTTACAACATCCTCCGAGTAAAGGCCGCGAAGTATATTAACTCCTGGCTTCTAGAGTAATATATCATGAAGCTGGCTTTATTAAAACTACACTGAATTAATTTTGTTACGTAATAAACGGGACATTTTGTTGTATATTTTTAGGTCCAACAATGTTGAGTAGGTAGGACCGATACCTGGCAGGGTTGCGGGTAAGTCCGAAAGGGATACCGGGACCCATTCGAATGTATGTTTTGTTTTTAAATTACGGTGCTTTGTTAGTGAAACGCTCGTGAATGACAATGTTCTTTTTTTGAAATGAGTTGCATTATGAAATTCAGCACAACATTATAACACCCGTTTGGATGATATTAAGGTTACTATGACACAGGTTGTTTTAATGTTGGCAATAAGCTAACTGTTTCAGTAACTTTTAGAGAGAATTTGTAGCATGGTTGTAGATAAAAGATATTAGGTAATCATGAAATAGAACATAGTAAGTATATCAAATAATCTTTAAATTCCTCTCCACGAAAACTTCAGTTTCTTATTAGGAACATAATATTATAACTTTTTTCTTCAGACTACTTTTCCAATCTAGAAAATCGTCTTACTAATTCAAAAGAGATATTTTCCTAGAAACTCGAGTTATTGCTAAGGAACCTCTGAAGAAACGCTAATATAATTCCGCTTACCTACTTTAGCTTATTTCAATATTCTTACAGGTCAAATGAAATCTTCTTTGTAATGTAATGCTGATTTTAATACAGAAATAGATCTTGCTTGAGACGAAATATCTAGTTATAGCATTGTTTCAGCCCTAACTGGGATAGGTTTTTCTTGTCTGGCGCATACCGAATGAACTTTGCCCTAGCCTAGATCCATGCCATACCATGCCATGATCGTGTTTGCCATGTAGTCTTAACGGGCAATGGGATAATAGCCAAGAGCCTCGAGGAACACCTGAGGAGGCTCTCGTTAGACAGCTGGATCAACGGCTTGAGAAAGCGGCGATACTTGGCGTACCGTTAGGAGGTTCCTCTCTCAGGAGCCGGTAGCTTGGAGACTGTTCCCGATACCGGTGGGCTCATGGTACACACGGCTACACATCAAGCTATACATTTCCAGCATAAGCTGACCTCGCATTGTAAGAAAATTCTATACAATGCGAGATCAGCATAAACTGGAAATGTATAGCTTGATGTGTAGTCGTGTGTACTAGCCTTGAAATGGTATGACGGAGTCGTAGTATCCTACAGAAGAAATGACGAAGCATAGAGAAATAATTATAGTATAAAGTGCGCGCAACAATCTATGAACAGTAGACACGGGTTTGAACAACACGACGTTCCTCACCACACTCACTCACTTGTCAGTTCGAGATTCATTCATTTGTATGTCACAGTGAAGCGGTACAAAATGTTATTTTGAGGTGTTGGGACATTCAATCATTTTGTATGGGACATTTAAAGTGCCTCTTGTATGTCCTACCCAACACTAATCTATAGCTCACTTGTTTACGATGCGCACTAAGCAATTTCTGCAATACGCACACTCTATGTTATATTATACAGTATGTTAACTAACAAAGGGCGTTCCCGTTAACCTGCAATAGTATATCGTGTATACATGCTAAAAAAAATATTACCAATCAAAAAAAAAAAATTTTTTTTTTTTGTGTCTTGAAATGTTCACAAAACGATTAAATTTAAACGTAAAAGAAACTCTCTGTACACGCACACTTGTATTTCAACGTAGAAAAACAAGTGTGACAAGTGGGCGTGTACAGAGAGTTTATTTTCCGTAACAATTTAATATTTTTTGTGAATATTTTACTATACAAAAACAAAAAAAATTTTTTTTTTTTTTAATTGTAATATTTTTTTTAGCATGTATACACGATATACTATTGCAGGTTAACGGGAACGCCCTTTGTTAGTTAACATACTGTATATCTATGTGGCGAAGCGAAAACAATGGAAGGCCCATCGAAAGAAGAAAAAAAACTTTGAAAGATTAAGGGTCTGGAAGAACTGATCCAGGTTGAGAAAAAATAAATTGTCTGAACATGAAATAACTTTCGAAAATATGAACAAAATCTACTTTCTTGAGAAATTTTATGAATGTGAAATTATACCAAATCCTGGTAAAATTAGAATATAAACTTCTGGATGACCAAAAAATCAAAATAAATGTTGATATAAAAATAAATCTCTCAATAAATTCAGACATAATTAACTCTTATGATTTAATATTATTCTTCAATAATCAAAATTAATCACAACATTCGTGTCAGTGACAGGAAGATCATGCTGTACTTTCTCCAATAGTATTTTGCGCATAGAAACCCAAATAGATTCTTCTTCATCTCAACAAAAATAATTGACACCTCTCCTGACCGACCGCTCACCGAATTGTGACACCCCATCGTTCTTCGAACACGAGTCATATAGCATAATAATAAAAAACGAGTCGGACTCGCGCACGAAGGGTTCCGTACCATTATCTATAAAAACGGCAAAAAAATCACGTTTGTTGTATGGGAGCCCCCATTAAATATTTGTTTTATTTTAATTTAATTATCTATTTTTAAAGTGAATATGTAACTGAATATTCTGTGAATATTTCAAGCGTCTACCTGTTGCCGTTATAAATATCGAGCAAAAACTAGCAAAAAAATCACGTTTGTTGTATGGGAGCCCCCTTAAATATTTATTTTATTCTGGTTTTTAGTATTTGTTGTTATAGCGGCAACAGATATACATCATCAGTTGAAATTTTAACTGTCTAGCTATCATGGTTCATGAGATACAGCCTGGTGACAGACGAACAGAGACAGACAGACAGACGGCAGAGCCTTAGTAATAGGGTCCCGTTTTACCCTTTGGGTACGGAACCCCAAAAATGTACCATAATGACAGTTGTGGTTTCTTGTATCTGTCCGACTAACAGTACTAACGAGAAACGGAACACCGTGAGATAAACTACACCATGTAGGTAATAGGAACCACATTTTGTGCCATACGCTTTCCATTGATCGCTTAGTTGCGACGTCATGAAAAAACCTTCGTTATTTCAACGGCAATGGAACGTGTTTAAGGCGGTAGTGTGGTTTGAGTATTCAGTCTGCGATTATATGAATTTCTTGGAAGTGACAGTAAAACAACGGTGTACATATCTGTACTGATGTGTATAATCACGTAGAAATTAGATTAGAAAAATGAGCTTCTGAGATGTTTTGATTGGTACATTTGGGTGCAAAAGTGTTAGGTGTTCCTAGTTATTTTTAAACCGATCAAACATATAGGCAAACAAACATGTTAAAATTTCGTAAGGGAACGTGTTAAATTGCACATTGGGCCAATAAATTTTCATGAAAATTCACGCCACCAGTTGGCGCCATAAATACATTGAGAAGAAGTCTTCCATTTCGAAAATGAGTATAAATAAAATGTATAATGCTGACGTTCATCATTCGTTTCATTCATTAATTCGTTCGTCATTCAGTCACGACTAACGAGAATATAGGCGCTTTGACATTTTTGACAGGTGCCCGGACCTGACGTCTCAGTGCTGCCACCTATTGAACGGCATTTCAAAATCCCACATTCTCAGATGTGACTGACCATATTAAAAATACTTACTGTTAGGTATGTGTGTGTTTTGTTTTATAACATTAAACATTATTTGAATCCTAGAATACGACACGCTGGTGCCGTTAAAGCCAGAAGTAATGTACCAAAACTGCAAAACCATAAAACATAACGATCTTTATTGCGAGGAAATGCAACCGTTACCACAAAAACCAGTGCTTGAAACTATATCACTCGTGTTTCGTACCAAAAATAGGCAATTTAAAACGTTTTCTGACACACTTAAAAAATAAAATGAAATTATTTCAGTTTCACATACTATCTAGAGCCAAGTGTAACGTAGCGTTCTTATTACCCTTGACTGCCGTTTTTTTACTAACTAAGAAGTATGAATACCCAGTATCAAGTCACAAATAATTATTCAGATCCAAACTCCAAGCCATTAGCCTGTCTGTCACCAGTCGACTCGATCAATTCATTCAACGGCATCTGTCTAAACGTATGTGTCAAAACATATCCGAAACTGAATTTGTTTATGCGCTTCACTTATGGCACATACTTTATTTGTTCACCAACGCGCACGAAGATTGATGACGTTTACATTTAGGCCAGGGACTACACAAATGAATTTATAGTCTATGTGGAGGAAATAAAGTTGAATTTACAGTGGGGAATGGTGTTTAAGTGCGACATCAAGTTGCAGTTGTGGCAAATGATGCACTTAACAGTATTGCTACTAGTCAAATTTGTTGTTTTACCCATAACACACGGTTAATTGATTCCGTGGTAAATGGATTGCTCGGTAATGCGAAAAAAATATTGTTAAAACATAGTTAGCCAGTGACGGTAATGGATGACTTTTGTGTATGACTGTACTTTTTCAAGTAATACGTCTTTTTTTATGGACTCCAATGTAATTTTGCAGAATTTATGTTAGTATTTAATTGAGTTTTATTTCGTGTTACGACTTTTTTGGTGGTACAAAAATATTACTGCAGAACTTTAGTTTAGTGAGTTGAATTCAAAAATGTTCGTTTTCGAGTGTACTTCTTCTCGTAATTAACTAAATTACTCTCTCTTCACATACTAACTTTTAATACACATTCATAATCAGCTTATAATGTTCCCACTGCTGGGACACAGGCCTCCTCTTTGTGAGAGGGAGTGGGCTTGTAATCCACCACGCGGGCCCAGTGCGGGTTGGTAGATGTCACATGTCTTCGAATTTTTGGTTCTAGGACATGCCGGTTTCCTCACGATGTTATCCTTCACCGTTTTGAGAGCAGTGGTGATGAAATAATTTACACAAAGTAAAGCGCTTGTCAGGGTTCGAACCTGCGACCGTAAATCGCGGCCGCTGGGTTACCACTGCTCATATTTATAATACACAAATAAAACACAAAAGCCATGTCAAAAAAGGACAATATCAAAGCAAGCAATGACATTATTTAATTAAACAGAGCACCTTTAAACCGATTGGACCTCATATAAAATAATCATTCATCATTATTTGTACAATTTACCAAATGCATTTTGGTTTCATTCCGTGAGCACGCACGTTAGGTATAAATATTCATTTTGAAAATGACTGGGGTGACCCGTTCCCTCGATTTTTATAATGATGACGTGTTAGCTTATGTAAATTGAGCAGAAACAGGTACAACATATACGAGGTTAAAGTGTGTAATTACAGTCCATGCGACCAACCAATCTGCCTAGCCTTTTCCCAACTACGTTGGGGTCGGCTTCCAGTCTAACCGGATGCAGCTGAATACCAGTATTTTATATGGAGCGACTGCCTATCTGACCTCGACAATCCTGTAAATGGGTAATACGATACCCTTTGGTAAGACTGGTTGTCAGACTTTCTGGCTTCTGATGACCCGTCAAAGATCCACGAATGACAGCCGAGACCAACGGCTTAACGTGCTTTTCGAGGCACAAGAGTCTCGGTATGTAAAGATGGTCACCCATCCCCGTGCATGGGTGACCAGCTTTACAGCCACGAGCTCCTCAGTGCATGCGCCCAAGGATCAAGATATAACCTTTTTACAATGGTTAATCATAGTTTCAGTAGATTTACCGCTTTTTAATAACAGAAGGCAAGTGTTAAGAACCAATAAAATACTTCAAATGTAAAGGTTTCGCTAACCAGCAGCTTATAAAAGTAAAATAAGGCTCTTCGAATGTACGGAACGCCTTTTAAAACGACCTCCACATGGATTAGTATTATTTCGCAGTCCGAACACGGATTAAACACTACTTTGCCATTAAACCAGAACTTTTACAACGAGTCTTTCTACTTAGGGAAAAAAGGGGGGGAAAGGGGGAAAAAAAGGTCATGCGTTCATATCATAGTATTCCATCCATTTAGCGAGCTGTGCCATAAAGCTGCAGACACACGACACGACATACGCTCATCAATCACCCCGGGACACTTTTATACGCTCCACACTCTACTGTGACAATGCGAGAAGGTTTTTTTAAGAACCCAAGGTTTTTTTCCAAATCTTTTTAGGGTTCCGTACTCAAAGTGCCAGCGGGACGCTATTATTAATACTAAGGCAACACTATCCGTCCGTCTGTCACAGGGTTGTACCTTTTGTACACACTTGAAATTTTCAGTGTGTACTACCATGACCGCTATAACAATAAACAATAAAAAAAAGTTTTGAAACTAAAGGGTGTCCCAAATTTACAAGAAATTTGTTTTTGTTTTACTTAAGTATTTAATACAAATATTTACGATGACACGGAACCCTGTGTGTGAGTCCGACTCGCACTCGGTCACTTTTTAAGAAACAAAGGTTTAAAAAAAAAAAAAATGAAATGACGTAAGTGAAAACCTGTGTTGTCCGCGTGGGTGGGCAGTACGCTATTTCTGCATACTATGTTGGTAAAGTGTTTATTTTAATAATTCGTGATGTTTGGTTTTGTATTTTACATTTAGTAGGGTCACTGTTCTTATAATGTTACTGCAGTCCAGTACTCTTGCTAAGTTAAACTTATCTCTATGCTCTAGATTACTAACATTCTCGTTCTGAATATAGGTACTTACATTAAATGGACACTTACATTAGTATAGACGTATCTAGATTTAATGTAGTACTAATTAAATGTAATATCCTAACTATTAACTATTATAAATTCGAAAGTGAGTTTGTTTGTTATCCCCATGACCTGGAATAGGACATAGGGTACTTTTTATCCCGTTATTTCCACGGGATCGAGACTTATGCGGGTGAAACCGCGAGGCGCAGCTAGTTAATTTTAGAGAGAAATTTCATGTGAGTTTGTATGTAGGGGTAATCTTCGGAACTACGAATCCACTTAATATTTTTTTTTTAATTACTGGTAAGCCACATTATCGCTGATTGTTACAGGCCACATAAAAAAAAATGAGAAAGTCTGCTTTACGCGGGCAAAGCCGCGGGCGAAGCATTAGTCTTTTATAATATCAAAGAACCCTTTGAATCGTTCATAAAGACTCTTACATACTGGAGCGATTCGCCGCGCGACGCGACGCCGCCGCATTGTTCGCCGTGAAGTTTTCTCAGAAATTGTTTTGTTAAAATTCGCGTCGCGCGGCGAATCGCGCCAGTATGTAAGAGCCTTAATACTTTCCTTGAAACCCAGTTAACTTATATTTACGTAAAGCAAAATCTATTACCATGAACAGAGACTATTTCCCATACTAGACCATAACACTTAAGGCAACTAAGCCAAATGATTGTTGTGGCTCAGCAGGTAAATCCATTACGTCCCACCAAAGTGGTCGACAATGACCCATATTATGGATCACTATGCTTCGATATGGCCACCATATCATTTTATAATACGGCCTAAAAGCGTATATTCTGAGTATACTGTAATATACGGAATATACCATTACCGATGAAGGAAAACAGATACGGTTTTTTACGTAGAAATGATGTTGTAAGTTCGTAAAACATACAGAATGTTCTAACGAAGGGCGTTTTATTTTTCTATGGTAATATTTTTTTTAGCATGTACGGACGTTATACTATTGCGGGTTAACTGGAACACCCTTTGTTAGTTAACACACTGTATTTCACACCAACAGTTAAAAAAATTCGGGCCCTTAACTTCGGATGACGCAATTTCCGGATTCGCAGCCCGTTAGTCATGAACCCCAACATATTTTAATCCCAGCTCTAATTAATGACTTTATTAGGGTACAGAGCTGTATGTTTCACGGAGGTTAATTTTTCACAAACAGCGTCATAAATTATAAAATATTAAAAAGATTATATCAACAAATCCTGGCACCTAAAATCGGGACCCCTATCATTGAATTGATCAAAACCCTTATTACAAATGAGATTTGGGACCGGCCCTACATAATCCATGTTCTAACCCATCCCTTTTAGCGTAAGGGAAGTAAAATTAAGCCTGCGAAGGGCTTCATAAAGAGACCAATTTTAATCCTTCAATTCTAATGAAAATATTTGTTGTTGACAGGTCTTGACGAACTTAGTGGATTAAGATTAATTAATTAATCAGAATTCCTGGTCAACTTGGTCGTACTTCTGAGTCCTAAATAAATACAGGAGACTTTGACGTAAAGCAAACAACTCTAACTTAAATATTTCACAGTAACACCCACGTACTATATACCAAACCGGAAAAAGCATAAAACGGTAAGTTATGGTAAAAATTTAACTGCAATTGTTCACTATACGTGTACTTTACACAAACAAATAATCGTTTCCTGCTTGCGAGGCGAAAATAAAACAGTATTTAACCAAACATTACGAATAGGAACATCGAGCGGTAAATCTTCCTTTATCGCCCAACTATCTTCACGCGTTTAAGACTTAGGGTTCAGTATAACAATTTGCGGGTAGATAATCCGTTCGTGAAAACAACCTTTTAAAGATACGACAGTTTACTTTGTTTATGAAGATACGATAGTTTACCTTTTGTTAATGATAAATGATTTTATTTTCTCTAAAACGTCTCTAGTTACACGTCAAAAATAAATTACATTTTAAACTAGATGAGTTCGGTGTTTCTTATTAAACTATTCTGGCAGGAAATACCGAAACAAACTTAGAGGTGACAGTCTCATTTAAAGTCGAAATATAATCTTGGTCAGATCATGAGAGGACCGTGTATATTAGTGTGTGAAGTGGTCTTTCGAGGCTTTCCTCGAAAGACCACTTCACACACACTTCACACAGATTTGAGTGAGTGGACCTTCCTGTATGAATCATTGTTTTGTTTATTTTATCTACACCCATGCTATAAATCCTTTTAAAAAGTTTCTGAAACGGTTAGCTTATTGACAAAATTAAAACAACCAATGTCATAGTAACCATAATATCATCCAAACCGGTGTTATAATATTGTACTAAATTTCATACTACAACTCATTTAAAAAAAGAACATTGTTCTGCAGGCGCTTTTCACTAACAAAGCACCGTAATTTAAAAAAAAACTTATAGATTATTCGAATTCCAAAAATTTGAATTCATATGCGTCGTATCGTATCCCTCCATTTTTGTTCGATATTAGTATTACACATTCTTTATAGAAGATTCATATCATGGTTGTAGATAAAGTCTTGGATGCAACTGTAAATAATTAGGTATTAAAACAGTCATGTGATACTATTATAAACCCACATTCGTGTTTTAATACCCCTTATTATATAACAGTTGCATAAATAACTAATATGTTTGGCTAGGAGAGATTGTATCGTCAATTGTTTATTTGGTCCTTGTACAATATTGCTTCATCAAGTAAATGTAATTGAGGCGGTCGATACAATGTGTTTCTACTATCTGCCAATTGAATTTGAAATACGCTTGATAACTGTTTCTATTTTTGTGAGAGACGATTTTAGTAATGTTGGAAAAGCAATTATGTTGAAAATACTCGTGTTTTGCTACGTTGAAAGTAAGCTCAGGAATAAAAGGTGAGGTAAACCAGTAACTATCTATCACAAACAACTAAAATAGCCAATTAACTGACAGCAATGTTTCGGAATTCGTTAGGACTGGTTGATGTAGTTAGCATGTAACTCACACTGAAAGCCGAAATAGTAAATTCGAAAATGGCTACGTATAATGTTGTAAATGCACTTAACGCTATTTGAGGAATTCAAAAATACTGATACCAGAAAATGTTTCCACAAAATTAATTTAATTACAGGTGGTACGGGCAAAAAATATTAGACAACTGTATTTTTTACCTCAGGAGCTGGCTAAGTAATAACAGCCGCACGGGTCGATCCATCAAGTTAAGCTACGCTTGCCGGGGTTGGCCCGTGGATGGGTGACCATCTTACCATACCGAGACTCTTCCGTGCCAAGGAAAGCACGTTAGGCCGTTGGTCTCGGCTGTCATTCGTAGATCTTTGACAGTCGTTACAGGTCGTCAGAAGCCCGAAAATCTGACAACCAGTCTTACCAAGGGGTATCGTATTACCCAGTTACTGGGTTGTGGAGGTCAGATAGGCATTCGCTCCATGTAAAATACTGGTATTCAGCTGCATCCGGTTAGACTGGAAGCCGACCCCAACATAGTTGGGAAAAGGCAAGGCAGATTGATTGAGATGAATTGTATTTTTACCATGGACCAATTTAATAATGCAGATTTACCAATCCAGGTATCAAACTACTCATTACTGTACCATTACTGATCGAATTCTCATCTTCCACTGGCTTTTCTATCCAAAATGTTGAACAAACATCGAGACTGTCTTGCCAAAACGTTGTACATTAAAACAATTTTTGTGTATCATTTTACGTACATTGTAACTATTATAAGGAACCCATCCCAAATAAAAAGAGTCTCACATAAAAATATAGCCATTTTATTTGACTGTCGTACATAAAGTAGTTAATCTGCATAACGGGATACCGTAATGCCGTCCCGGATACCTCGGGATGTGAACGTTTGGCATAACAAATATTATGGTAAATTGGTAATACACCCATGCTCTTATGGGATTTTGAAATAAGGATATTAGCTCCATGGATATTTAGTAATGAAGCTTTTTGTGACGGCGGCGGAGATGTCAAATTATGCGTATGAACGTAATTGGGTAAATAATGATACAGGGTGAGTTTTTTTTTATATTTCAGAGGTTGATGGAACTTGATTTTTTTTAAATATCTCTGTTGCGCTAAGAGAATAATTTAAATCTATAGGTAGTGTGTCCGTTTGTAATGTCAAAAACTTTTTGTCGTCTGTCTGTCTGTTTGTTCCGGCTAATCCACGAAAAGGCTGAACGGATTTTGACAGGACTTTCACTGGCAGATAGCTGATGTTATAAGGAGTAGGGAACTAAGCTACCCACTTTTATTTTAGAAAAAGAATTAGGGTCAACGCGGGCGAAGCGAAGGCGATTGATCACCTAATAAATACCCAAGGACACTTAATAAACCTCATAAGTTCATAACCAAATTAAACGTTACCATAAAACAATATCGTATTCCCGATGGAGCTGAACAATAATTCCATGGGTCTCGCCATTACTTGGGCGTGCAATGGGCCGATTGTCGTTAGACCGCTGCCCGGCCCATTAATATAAGTAGCGAGATGTTTTAGCAAGCACTTAGTGAAAGCACTCGCGTTCAATTGATTGCTTTATTCGCGACATACGGGTTGTAAGGACAATGAGTGGAGATTTATGGGTAGTTTTGGCAGTAGGGGTAAATCTGGTAATTTTGTCAGTAAAAGTCTGACACGCCTTCCCGCTCCGCCCAGAGTGGGAGAAGTAATTTGTTAACACCCACCATCAAAAAAAAAAGGGATAAATCTGGGACATTATGGTTTAGTGTCACGAGTCGTCTATTTTTTTAATACAAGTGTGAGGATTTGAGTTTATTGTCAGCGGATGCTTACAAGCTTAGTAAGATGCTACATGATGACCATCTTTCTTTCGTTTCCGTGTGGTTAGTGACTAACCTAGAGTTTCTACGCCGTCCATGGGCCTCTGACTTGGCTTCACAAGCTGTCGAGAAATATCTCCCAGACATGCCTCACAATGTTTTCCTTCACCGTTTTTGAAGCAAGTGATTATCATACAATCCGCATATGAATCCGAAAAGTCGGTTCCAAGTTGAGACCGATGATGACTAATAAGTTATCGATTCTTATCATTACTGTCATTATAATATGACATTGTCATCAACTATTAAAAACATCACAATGGACAATTACTAAGAATGGAAATTTAAAAGTAACCAGGACGATGACCTTTGAACTTAGGTTCTTTATTTTAACAGCTGATGCTGTTAGTCAACTATAAAATTACTTTTACATAGTGCACTTTCCTAATCCTATACGGCGAATAATACATCGAAAATCAAGTAGCATTACTCAAGAACGCTTCCCTTTAAAACCAAGCTAAGCAATCCCATCTGATTTACAGCCAAAAATAACAACCACGCACTCCACGCGTCAAAGCAGTATGTCATCTAACTTCCTCTACTATTGTTATACTTAGAGGGAGAAAGCGATAATTTGCTCAAAACGGCACGTGCGGCTGATTCATTGACCATAGAGCCCATGGGAAACGATCAACCAGCCATATACAAAGAGAACTCAATTATGTGCAATTTGAGACCATACGTTAATGAATTCGAGGCACAATGGAGTCCGAAATACGAGGAAAACCATGTTTTATGCAGAGTTGTGGCAATCCCGCGGGAGGTACAAGCCTGGATGTTTCGATGTGCCGAAGGACCAAAAAATAAAGAATACGTTGTAAGGCGCGGGTCTTAACATTTTATAACTTACTAGCTGATGCCCGCGGCTTCGCCCGCTTGACAAATTATATACTAAAACCTTCCTCCGGAACCACTCTATCCATTGGTGAAACAGCATGAAAATCGGTGCAGAAGTTTTTGAGTTTATCGCGAGCAGACAGACAGACATACGAGGCGGAGGACTTTGTTTTATAATATTGTAGTGAAGTCAGTTCCTCTGTGGTTAAAGATTTCAGATGAAGCTCGCTTCCACCTTCGGCCTGATCATCACTTACCATCAGGTAAGATGAAGGCCAAGAAATGAAACATGGAGGTTTAAAAAAAAACAAAAATAATATGAAAAATCTCCTGTGAGTTTGTTTGTTTAAAACGGCTGAACGGATTTGGATGAAATTTGGCTCATGGGTAGACCATGACCTGAATTAGGATACTTTTTATCCCGATATTCCCAGGGAACCTAGACTTATGCGGGGCTACCGCGGGGCGCCGATTAATTATTATAAATTATTATAAAGAGGCCTGTGAGTTTGTATGTAGCGGGTAATCTTCGGACCTACTGATACGATTCCGAAAATTCTTTCACTGATAGAAAGCTACAGTGTTGCTCAGTCCCGTACGTTATGATAAAACGAGAAACTTCGCGGATTCGCGGGCAGAAGCTAGTGTAAACATAATTCGAATGAATAAAATAGTTGGAACACTCAAAATGCACCAGAATAAAATGTTTTTTATAACATGGTTAAAAAAAAATCCCTTGACTCAGCCATTCATAACCAGAACAATCGTTCCACACAACTACAAACTACCAACAAAACGGTTGATTTAAGAAAAAACTTTGTTCAACTCGCGCCGTTCACGAGTTTTATGCCCAAGGACTTTCCTATACGTTTTATGACATCGGCTCTTGACAGTTAAGGAGAGGGTATAGAGCAATTTATTTTTATGCTTTTCTGTATATCGGTTAGAAATATCGCAGTCAAATGCTTTTTTAAAGATCAGGGATCCTTTGTTTCTGAAATAAACAACGAGAAGTATTGTTAGAGGATATTTTCTCAAGGAATTTATCACCTCTAAAGGTCGCAAGCGCAACATCAAATCATGAAGACTTAGCTTCCTCCATGCGATTTAAAAGTAATGACTAAAAGGATTTAAAGATCGTAAATTTTAGAGCTTAGCCTGTCTTCATGCACCATTGTAAACTCCAGTCGGCCATTACAACTTCCGTGGAATGATAAAGAGTCGTTGCGTGTTGTATTTTCCTAGAAATCCTTACGACAGTGTGTGTATCGTGTTGCTTACACATACAGATGTACGAACTGTATCGTGTGCTCAAACGAATACGTTTCTTAACGCGCCTATCCACTTTTGAGGCCTACCGTACAGTAACATCCTGTAGACGTTGATAGTTGAACCTGAGCTGCCGCCGTAGCCTCTCCGACTAATAATTTTCAGGCTTTAGCGTCAAGCTACGGATGGTAATTGGTTTTTAGGGTTCCGTACCCAAAGGGTAAAACGGGACCCTATTACTAAGGCTCCGCTGTCTGTCTGTCCGTCTATCACCAGGCTGTATCTCATGAACCGTGATAGCTAGACAGTTGAAATTTTCACAGATGATGTATTTCTGTTGCCGCTGACAACCAGTCTTACCAAGGGGTATCGTATTACCCAGTTACTGGGTTATGGAAGTCAGATAAGCAGTCACTCCATGTAAAATACTAGTATTCAGCTGCATAAGACTGCAAACCGACCCAACATAGTTGGGCAAAGCTAGGCAGATTGATAAATTAAAAATTTAGGACAAACTGTTAATTTCAACACAATACCAGATTTAAAAGCATAGAACATTCCACAGTTTCTACATCTGATACAGAAAATTCGAGAGCTTCTACCAAAATAACGTTCGATGAAAATTAGAACCTATAAAAAGGTTTAAAACTGAGTGATCCATTCAAGCTCAAACAAAAACTCGATTAATCATTCAAATAATTGAAATAAAGCTCATTCAAACAAGGGTTCCTAACTAACGTAACAAACTGAACGGTTTCAGTAAATAATTCATGGCGGACAAAAACGGTCTCGATCGTAATCTCCACTCATAAGCAAACGTGGTGATAGTAAATTAGAGATTTAATTTATATATTATCTGGGACCCAGAAAAGGGCAAGTGGCAACCCTTGAACTTGACCACTCGAAGTTATTGAAAGAGTGGGTGAAGAGCGAAAAAGGTTTTATTACATTAAGTATTCATGTAAAAAATGATAAGGGTTAAAATTAAAAAAAAAATCCCGTGCTCTGGAATTTAAAGGGGATGCGCTAAGGAAGCCGGCGACGTTCAAATTTTCTTGTTTTTTTAATAATTTGCAGTTCATAAGTGTATTGAATGACTATTTCATGAAATCATGACATTTAGCAACTTTTCTAACTGTGAGAGTTGTATTGCTGATTCTAATGATTATGATTCTGTAAAGCCATATTTCTTACGGCCGCGAATCATATTTCAATCAACATACAACCTGACGCGGACCTGCAAACTGCAAAAAACGTAAGGAAATTTGAATTTCGCGGGCTGCCCTGTAGCTTTCGCCTTAAGTGCAAAAATTAGACGATGAAGTCAGAAATATAAGCGACTTGATGGGCTTCATTAAGGAAAACATCGTTCAAGCGACAGTCACCCCTAATTTTCCAACTAGAGCAGCAAATTTTCCTGATCACATTGAAGAGAACGACACCAACTAATCAAGGCCTAAATCCCTAATCAAACTCCAACCAGGAAGCATCTAAAAGACAAATCAGAGTAAAACTACGAAAGCAACACCGCACAACGCTCCGCGGCAGTGTTAAACACTGCCGGATCCCGGATCCCGGATCCCGTGATCCTTATTAATCCTTGCGTGTGAGTTCCGGTTTTTGCCAGCCCGGAATTCACGCGATGTCCAGATAGAGAGCGTGCATTAAACCTATTTACTGGCATCACCAACCGTCACGTTCGGGATGTGAATTTTGATTTGATAACAACCCTATATGATAATGAGTCAACAATCCGTTTGGATCAGTTGCTGCGGTTAGTTTTAATGAATAGTAAAATTGGTTAATCATTTGTGTTTTTGTTTTTGTGAATCTACAATTACTGTTGATGATGTGTTCCGACTTGCGTCAAACGTCGTGACATAAAGTTCTGATAGTTTCTAATCTTTAGGACGCTTAATTAAACCAATCTGTTTAATTTCGTTTGTCGTTTGTTTGGCGGCCTGTGGCGGCATCTACACACACTGACGTCACCCGAAATCCTGCATCGCGCAAGCAGAGTTGACAACGGGATCAGCATACCTATATACAACTTCCAGACATCGATCTTGAGCAAGTGTGAAGATCAATGCTCAAGCCTTCTCTGTATGAGAAGAGGCCTGTGCCCTGCAGTGGGTAACAATAGGCTGGTACTACTACTTAAGGCTCAATTTCTGACAAAACTTCACGGCGAACAATGCGACGGCGTCGCGTCGCGCGTCGAATCGCGCCAGTATGTAAGAGCGTCTTTAATATCCAAAAATAAACTTAATTCATGGTTTCTAAAATATAACACTTTTACGTTGTTATTTTCGAATTTACTCTTTTCCTAACACGTTCACCCTATTTTCCCTATTAACAACTCATTGTCCCCTATTGGTAATATTTCACGCCACCCCCAGAAGGAACCACATTTGTTTGAAGGTGCAAGATGCATTGGCAATGATATTAGAATGGGTATTGAGTAATGTTTACTTTATGGCATATTTATTCAAAGGGCCATTTGCACTGAGGGAATCGATCATAATTCACAAAATAATATTGTTTTTCGCGCCCCAAAAGTTCTAAAGCAATATTTGTTTCAAGATCGAGCAGTATTGCAGCTGTGTTTTTTTCTTCCACATTGCATTTTCATTTCTTCAAGTGCCATATATTGGGGTCGGTATCGATGTGCCATTTTAAAATTTAATTTCATAACTTATTTCATCGCTTTGGAGAAGTAAGGGAATGCGTTCATATTTATTTTATTTTCACTGAATACAAATTAGTGCTCAACATTATCTCAACGAAGCGTTTTGTCCTTGTCAACTTGAAATGAAAAGCAATGATGTATGAAATATGTTTGTTTTCAACGTATTTGTTTTAATTAACTTGTGTACTCTGTATTAAGTGAAAGGCCATGCACGGGAGCCTAAAACTTATAAATTGTAAGTACAGCTATTAAACTTTACATTCCTACAAAAATATCCAAGCACCAACTTTTTACACCCCGCCATTGTTACCTCAGTCGGTGTGACGTCATAAAATGGCGGCCACACAACCGCCGCACGTAATTTTGAACTGATGACATTCGCAATTTAAAATGTCTCTCACCCTTAACAGCGACAGTTTAATGAGCATTTTAATTGCGGCCCTACCCGTGTCCATTACGGGGATATTAAGCGAACATCGACCTTAATGCGAGGTAATAACGGCTAATATTACGCCACTTAAACCGTGTGGAACTAAAAATCCTGTTTGCTACGTCTAAAAGTTTGTGAAGTTACTTCTGGGTTGATGTGAAATGTTTTGTATTTTCGGGCTCCATTTGAATTTAATAGAATGTGACATTTACTTTATAAAAAAACGTTCTTTTGTGTTACAAAAAACATACAGCCAAGGTGAAGGACGGTTTTGAGTGTAGAAAAATATTTCCCCGCCATCGCGTGTCACAAGTCAGTTTCACTCAACGCAAGACACCCCAAGCTTAACTTTACAGTTTTAATTAATTATTAATTAGTACATTGCAGGGGCGAGAATTATTAAAGATTTATTCCATTGTCCGTTTCCTTGCCTAGGACACGCATGTTCATACAAAAGGCTGTAAATATAAATGCCTACCCCAACATAAGGTAGGAAAGTGCGTGTTTGTATGGACATAGTGTTGTAATGACGTCATCTTTCATGTTTGACGCGTTGCGTGGGCAAGGCCCCAGCCGGGGCTAGATTAATGATGTCACTTAGAAACCACGGGACCCCAAAATTCCGCTTTCTTTTTATTGCTTAATATTTTGTCTTTGTTTTCCGGTAATTTTTCTCATAAAAGATACATGAGAACATTCTTCAACGCTTACAAAAGACCGGAAAATATAAACTGGGTATATCAAACCTCAGTATTTACTATTCACGCCAATTTTCTATAGAAGAAAGTATTGACAGTTGGCAATAAGACTGCAGAATGCAAGCGTCTGATTGGTCGATAGCAGTCACGGCACGAAGTTCTAATTTCAATTTTTAGTAGTTGAATTCAGTCATGCTATTGGGTAATATTTGACGGTAGTGAACGACTTAGATGTTCCAGTTTTGAAATTGAATTTAGAAGTTTTGTTCCAAGTCGTTGGTTGTATTGTTTTGGATGTACATAAATATTGTTTTAATAGTTATTTGCACGGATTAAAGTAAACATGTATTATCGTTATCGACAACAAGCAAAATGGCTGACGCATTACAATCATTTCGAATTGTGAATTTCTGAATTACCTACTAACTTATACAAAACTGCTCCTAATTTTTATCGCTCCTACAAAAAAAATAAAAAAAATACTTATCCACACACCAACAAAAATCCTACAACATTTTACGAATCCGAAAATCGTCGTTTACACGGTCTAAAATGGCGCTTACCGTTTTTCTTTTTAATTTCCAAACCGGATCGACTGCTGGTGGCTAGAAGTGGCATTCGAAATACGAATTTAAGAACGCGTTCGGATAGGATAGACCAATCTCGGACGACTACGTACGTAGTCGTAGTACGTGGCTGCGCGACTCAAGTTCCCTTAGAAGAACGTTATATGTGAACGTGATAGAAATCGCATAAAAGATTTGTAATATTTTATGACGAAATTGATTCAGAATTTACACGCATTCCGAGGTTTTAGTGTGAGGCTGTGAGCGTTTACACCATTATCGCATTAGGCGATAGGATTTTGGACTGCTTTTTTATTATGTGCGAAAATTTTCGAGATGTCGTTAAATGTCCACTTCTGAATATTAAGGCGAAAGCATGGTAGCCCGCGGATTTCATTTTTTTTGTTTACATTTTTTTGCAATATTCTTCTGTGGAAAACCCGTTTCTATTGTAGTCGATAAGTATTTAGATTAGAGATTCGATATGATTAACTGTTAAGACCTTTAAACTTTTGTTATTCATCTCATTTGTTTTCGAAACCTATTTCGTTGCAGTATCGTCGTTCATCAGAATGATTAACATTTTATGCATTGAGTATAAAAACCAGTGACTTATTACGAACCCTAGACCTCTTGGATCCCAGTCTAATAATTCAGGCGCAGTGCCAACGGGGTCAAATGAAATATTTTGCAGCTTTTATTTCTACCAATTGACTAGCTTATTTCTATTTATAAGAAAGCCCTAAATCTGGTTCAACGAATTTAAGATTTTATTTTATACTCGTAGATAGAAGAAGGTACGAAAGTAGTAAGATACTTAATACTACAAAATAAAAATACTTAAATAAAAGACAAACAGAAAAAAACATTCGGACGAATTGAGAACCTCCTCCTTTTGGCGTCGGTTAATAATAGCTTTTTACAAAATACATATAAAAGTATACATATAAGTTACATACAATTTTTTTTCTGTCTTTTCGTTCCGGCTAATCTCCGAAACGGCTGGACCGATTTTGACGGGAGATAGCTGATGTTATACGGAGTAACTCTACTTTTATTTTAGAAAAATAATTAGGGTTCACTCAGGCGAAGCCGCGGGCATCAGCTAGTTCATTATAATAACGTTGCACCAAAAGAATCATTTCTAAAACTTTAAGTTTATTCTGCACCTAAGGACCAGAAACCATTTACAATAGAAAGATTATCTTCCAATTTCACCCCCCTGAGAAACCATCGGAAAAGCATCTTATAAAATTCTTATTAGCAGACTTCAATTGGGAGACCCTTGTTGACGTGGGGGGTGAAAAATACCCCTCCCCTAACTACCCTTCCTTTTACATAAATAACTACAAGATGGCAACTATTTGATTAGCCAGAGGGATGAGGGTTACGAACCCCTGTGTTCCAGATTAAATGCATTTCCCTAAATGGAATTTATTTTTCGATCAATGTGAAATATTTTATTAAGAATTTCATTAGGTACGTAATTTTTCATAACGTCATATTTTATTAGTTTAAAAGCTCATTTACGTGTTGGAGGAGGATTTTATGAGATGGGGCGGGTTATTAAAATGCGTGGGTTATTTATTTATAGAGATTATAAATAGATTTAATGAGCATTGGTTTATGAACCGTGAGTTAATTATCCAGCTTCGTATACGGTTTTTTAGCTTTAATTTAGGTAATTATTTAATATTATTTAGGTAATATTTTTACACCAACCAACTGCCATAAACTTTACCTGCTAAGGAAGCTGTAAGAAGATAAAAATAAAAAGATAATTATGCGAAAACAATAACAATTTATAATGATTAGATTATAATATAATTATATATAAGATACTAGTGATAACGGTGATACTAGTATGAGTTCCAGGAATCAACGCATTCAAATGTAATTTCATAAACATTTTTTTTTTTTTTTTAATTATAAATGTAAATAGATTAATGAGCATTGGTCTATGTACGGTGAGTTAATTATCCAACTTCGTATACGGTTTTTTTACCTTTAATTGAGGTCATTTTTACCTTTAATTTAGGTCATTAGGTAATATACACGGACTAACTGACCTAACCTTGACCTTGTAAGGATGCTGCAAAAAAATATAAACGAAAAAGATAAAAATGTACTTATGCAAAAAATATAAACGAAAAAAGATAATTATGTACTTATGCTTATCGTTTCAGCCAAGCAGTAAGATTCAATGAAACAAGGGGTCCTAAAATTCATACCCGATTGAGTTAACGATTATTGCGATCTTTAACACCCGTTCAGAGCTTCCTTAAGGAAAACACGTCGGTTAAGGAATTACTTACCTTAAGCCCTGTTTACACGATGCTATATCCATGCCAGTAGGCTCGTTTTCGTGTAAATCGGATGATCTTTACTACAAATGCCAATGTCTTTCTCATTCACTCGACAGAGTGACTGAAGAGGCACAGAACAAACAATGTCTGAAAAAACGTCAATTCAAATATTTTTGACTTGACATGTTTTTTCACAAGACTTGTCCAAAACAAGTATACAGTGCAGACGACAATACAACAAAAATGAAACTTTAGTTACGATAGCTAATCAAAGATCGGCAAGCCCCATAGTCGGCCCATCACTACCATTTAGTTTGTTTGAAAAAATGACTTTCTTAATTTCGATGTTAGGATTTATTTGATAGTGCTAAAATACTATTATGCATTAGTATTGCCAGTGTTTTCATTTATTGTTGTATTGTCGTCTCCACATTGTATACATACAAGTAATAACTTGTATATGGATGGAAACGTGGGGTAAGACAGCTAATAGACACTCGGCTTGTCCCTCGAATATCAAATCAAGCCTCTATACTACAGTGTCTACAAACACCTGAAAGCGTCAATTCTGGTTAAGGCTTTCAAAGCTTAGTGTGCTCTATCTATATGTAAACCACAGAGTAAGCCACAGAGTATTCAAACACAAAAGGTTTACTAGCTAATACAGCCGATCTCTTCTGTTAAAACTTCACTGTCAAAATGTTGGTGAAGTGAGCTTGCTTGAAGTGAACTGTCGTCTTACCTGACGCAAGGGAATATAGGGTTTGACAGCTCACTTCACCTAAGTTTTCACGGTGAAATTGTTACATAATTACTACTACTAGTTTTAAAAAGCAGGCTTCGATTGTGAAGGACAAAAACATCATTGAACATTGGATTAAACATGATTGTTATCTAACGGTTACATGACACGGGGATCAGAGTCTCTCAGAGATCTTGTCTTAGATTGCCGAAATGACTTCACATTTGTATAGCCGCCGTATGTAACAAGAATATCAAGGGAAAACAAAGCTTCAGAGAAATCCAGAGCCAAGCTCAAGCAGTCTTACCTAGCATTAGTCTGAACGAGACAAAAATCCATTTCAGTTTACTTATCACTTCTATACTAATAATTTAAACAGCTCCTACCATCGATCCTATTCCAGAAATTCTATCACTAATGGGAAGCTACAGTATTACCGAGTGTCATAGTAGGATATATTTTATGTTATGCAAGAATTTTCAGTGTTTTATAATATTATAACGTTTGTTATGCATTCCCAGCGATTGAAGTTCGATTACACTGTCTAACATAACATAATCAGCCTATAATGTTCCCGCTGCTGGGACACAGGCCTCCTCTCTATGAGAGGGAGTGGGCCGTAA
The DNA here is from genome assembly GCA_947522985.1 of Lithophane socia. NCBI lineage: Eukaryota > Metazoa > Arthropoda > Insecta > Lepidoptera > Noctuidae > Lithophane > Lithophane socia. Next base: position 6,029,897 of record OX383272.1, read on the forward strand.
TCCACCACGCGGGCCCAGTGCGGGTTGGTAGATGTCACATGTCTTCGAATTTTTGGTTCTAGGACATGCCGGTTTCCTCACGATGTTTTCCTTCACCGTTTTGAGAGCAGTGGTGATGGAATTATTTACACAAAGTAAAGCGCCTGTCGGGGTTCGAACCTACGACCTACAACTTGTAAGTCGCGGCCGTTACCACTGGGCCACCACTGCTCATCACACACTGTCTAATTGGAGTATTAATTGTTTAAGTCTCGAATACAATTCCAGCTCTCGTCTCTTGGCGTAGCAACAATTTCCCAGCCCCTTATCAACCTTTATGAGAAGTGAAGCTTCTGTTCCCCACTTCATTACTCTGTGGTCATCCTACATATATTCTAAGCACCCTCTCTCGATCGGACACAGCAATTAATAGGGACGTTTGGCAAAACATGGCCCTCCGATATTTCATGGGCCAGAACATTGAGCTAACGGCGCGAATCAAGAGCGTGACAACATTAAACACCATATGTACGAGGGAGAACATATCATTTGATAGGACGATAATTTAGAAGGGAATGGACAATATTGCGGAATATTATTTATGAGTTTGTGACAATTGTGTATCGGAAATTAAGATTTGAATATTGGGAAAATCAAATATTTTTGCAAATTCAAATTCAAATTCAAATTCATTTATTTCGTGAACACAGGGTACATACAGTAGATGTTTTCATAAAATAATAAGATCCGAGCTGTGCTCCGCCAAAAGGCATACAAAATTTTAGCAGGTTTTACATGTATAAAACATAACTATTTCAAAGTAGGTGATATCACAAAAAATATAGATTAAGTATGTCAAATTTAGATTAAATTGTTAAAAATATGTCAGTTAAATAAAGTAAAAGGGCCAAACAATACAAAATGAAAAAATAATGTCACTAATAATTAAATTCAAATCAATAATCAAAATCATTCAGTATGTCACATATGATAAAACAGACTAATTAAAATTTGTCATTTAAATATTCGTCAACAGAATAATACACCTTATTATTTAACAGTTTGAAAAGATTCCTTTTAAATTCATTAATGTTCATACATGAGATAACTTGTCCTGGTAACTTATTATACAGTTTTTGAGCCATTGCATTGCATTTGCTGTTTGGCTTCACTAAATGTTACTCAGACAGATCGCATCGCTTCAATATTTGAACTGTTTTGACTTTCCAAATAAATGGGGTAAGTTTCAAATTGTGTGCGGTCACTTGAGTGAGGGTCAAACTGAAGATTCGATGATAGTACTATTTGATAATGTCTCAAGCGATAGCAAGTAAGTATTGAACATCCTATTGTTCAGATAGTCACAAAATGTGTACAGAAAGAAGGCCAGAAGGCATCTTAGAAAAACAATAGACTAGTACTAGGCAGTTTTACAGATCATGAATCAGAAACTATCGTGTTTAACGGATGATGAATCAGAAAAAAATGGCAGACGATCAACACTAGAATTTTTATTGACTGAAATCAGAAAAAAACCGGGATTTTTTTCCTATTGGACTTGCTTCAAACGTAGTCCAATATAACTCGCAAAATTATTTCTTCAAGAAACCAATTAAATTAACAGTAAAATATTGTTAGAAAACAATTACTGTATCTAGTCAACCGCTAAATACAGAAACTACTACTCTCAAAGACACAACATTTCTCTATCAAATAATTCTCAGAAACGGATCGTTACACGTAACATTTTCTAATAGCGTGACGAACGAGTCATCATGAAGCATATGTGCGACTCGCAGTCGCAATATGGAACCTAGTTTATGGAAAAAAATGTAATAACTTAGTTCATAGGGGGAGTTGGTTCGGTTCGAGAATTGATTCGAGCAAGCTGCGAGGAAAAGATGAAGACTTGTAGAAGCTGAGAATAAAATGGTCTTGAACATGCGACTACGTTAAGGATGGTACTAAGTATGGGGATAATGTAATCACCACGATTGGCAAGTGGTGATCACAGATCTTTAGTAGATACTATAATTTGACAGACACAACACACAGGCAGGACAGGTACGATTGGATTTGTTTGAGATTTGTAACATGGGACAAGGGCAAGAAGATGATGATGACTATAATTTGATAGGATTCATGACGATACCGATATGCTTCCTCTTACTTGCTCAATCCTAAAGTCGTCTTTCCCAATACCGGCCGGGACATAATGGCCTACAATACTCTTGCAGGACATAGAGAAAGGGTCTTTAAAAAAAGCCAAAATTATAACAATAACAAAATAGTCCGGAGACTATAAAGGTAACAAAAAAGAATCTTAATACTGATTTGAAATTGGAACCCCTCTGTACAAACAACACTTGACCCTGAACAAATGTTGGTCGACAACACCAATGTTTGTCGCATTGTGAGGTTGGTAACCGCAACACTGATTGCGGAAGGCAGACGGATAACCAATACTAGGGTTGGTAGAGAAACAGACTTGGAAAATAATAACAACAACGCACAATCTAGATAGATTGTGTGTTGTTGTTATTATTTGTTGGGATAAGAGTTGGGGTCAGCTTCCAGTCTAACCGAATGCAGCTGAATACCAGTATTTTACAAGGAGCGACTGCCTATCTGACCTCCACAACCCAATAACTGGGTAATACGATACACCTTGGTAAGACTGGTTGTCAGACTTTCGGGCTTCTGACGACCCGTAACGACTGGCAAAGATCCACGAATGGCAGCCGGGACCAACGGCTTAACGTGCTTTCCGAGGCAAGAAGGAGTCTCGGTATGTAAAGATGGTCACCTATCCACGGATCAACCCCGGCAAGCGCAGCTTAACCTGATGGATCGATCCGTGCCGCTGTTATTACTTAGCCTAGAGCTCGAATAACAATGGCAGATTTAAATGAACAGACAATTCAAAAGGAAAAATCTAATTATGTATATCTCAAATGCATCCATTTGAAACGTAACGTAATCACCGATCTAATTCAAAACCTGTCATAGCACACTAATCCTTTAAAAAAAAAATCACAATAAACTCCCAAATTGCTATTAAGAGTAATAGCCAAATCTAATACATTCTCAAACGAAAAAACATGGGCAATACATGGCAAATACCCTATCTACCCTAATTTGGGGCGCGAACACACCCTCGGGAGTGTTACAATGAGCCGATATCAAATTGGCAACATTCATACGTAATTGCATTTTATTACAAATATTGTGCCCGCGGGCTAAGGCCCGGGCTATTTCCCTGCTTGACTCAGCAGGGAACTGAGGCAGCGAAATTACCCAATATTTTAGTTTTTGGAGGGTAGAATACAATGAATTTTGGAATTATAGCCTGTCAAACATCAAACTTATGAACTTTTGTGTGCATGCTGGGTCCATTGAGGAGATTATAATGTTGATTGTAAGTCTTGTGCGCAGTTAGCTTTTACTCTTGGAGGAGTTTATTTATTCGTACGTAATAATACAAGTGCGGATATGCCTAATGTAATTGTATTTGGAAGTGCACCACATGTTTGTTAAAAACGGTTTTTAATTTGTAATATTTTGTACACAAAAAATGAATTTATTTATTTTATGATTACGGCCCGCTGGCCCTGTATCCCAGCAGTGGGATATTTATTTATTTTACTAGCTTCCGCCCGCGGTTTCGCTCGCGGCTTCGCCCGCGTGGTATGTCGATAAAAAGTACCCTACCTATGTCCTTCCCCAGGATCCCATCTATTTCCTTGGCAAATTTTGTCAAAATCCGTTCAGTGGTTAAAGGCTCTTACATACTGGGGCGATTCGTCGCGCGACGCGACGGCACCGCATTGTTCGCCGTGAAGTTTTCTCAGAAATTGTTTTGTTAAAATTCGCGTCGCGCGGCGAATCGCGCCGGTATGTAAGAGCTTTAAGGCGTGAAAAGGTAACATACAGATAGACAGACAGATAAGACATACAGACAGAGTTACTTTCGTATTTATAATATAAGTAAGTATGGATTTTTTATATGAATTACGGCCCGCACGCGCTCACCGATAGGAGGCCTGTGTCCCAGGAGTGGGAACATTATAGGCTGATTATGATGATTATGATTATTTATGTACACAGAATAAAATTCGAAAAATCTTAGTCTCAAACATTTGAACTAATTGTATGTTCTGTTAAGTTTTTAGTACAACTCTTCATGGTATTTAATTCACAATGTAGGTACATAAAACATTATGTATCAAGTGTACATTACCACATGGCTTAAATTCTTCAAATACTCCAATCCCGTCGGGACCTTCATGGCTACATACCTGAAATAAACAGAATAAGTATCAATACTATATATTTACACAAGTGTTTAAATGTTTCTAATGTATCCGCTGCCCAGAAGGTCAATGAACTCGATGGCAAACGAAAAGCAGATCTCGACCAATGATCAAAGTCAATGAGTTCAAATTGAGTTTAAATATGTAGATTTAGTGCCCTGCCTTCAGAATTTATTCATCCTCTTACATTTCTAGAGCACGAATAATAGGTAGAAAAAGTACCCTTTATTATTTTGTACATATTTCCATTCATACATATTTATGACTTTCTTATACGTTATAATAATACTGCCTATCCACTTCAACTACAGAGCCATGGAACATTTAAGACGCAACTGTCAAGTATCAAATAATGGTAAAAAAATAAACTTTATTGTGTGTATCTATTTTTATTTTTATTTAGACCCACATAGGAACAGTTATTATTAGCCCTGCTTAGCCTAATGTAACCCAATTTGGCAGCATTCAATAAGCAGAAATTGTACTTCCGTTTTCACAATAAATCCACTATTGACCTTTGCACTGTATACAGGACTATAACCACAGAATAAATACGTAGCAGTATTAAATCTCGGCAGTGACCTTGAATTAATTACCTATGGCCGCTCTGCAGATAGAGGAGCTCGTGGCTAAGTAATAACAGCCGCTCGGGCCGATCCATCAGGTTAAGCTACGCTTGCCGGGGTTGGTCCGTGGATGGGTGACCATTTTCACATATCGAGACTCCCCCGTGCCTCGGAAAGCACGTTAAGCCGTTGGTCCCGGCTGTCATTTGTGGATCTTTGACAGTCGTTACGAGTCGTCAGAAGCACGAAAGTCTGACAACTAGTCTAACCAAGGGGTATCGTATTACCCAGTTACTGGGTTGTGGAGGCAGTCGCTCCATATAAAATACTGGTATTCAGCTGCATCCGGTTAGACTGGAAGCCGACCCCAACATAGTTGGGAAAAGGCTAGGCAGATGATGGTGATGGCCGCTCTGCAGATAAACCTTTCGCATCCGTAGGTACTACTGTTCCGTACTGATAAACACTGAGATTTCAAAGCAAGTCGGTTCGGCCGAATATAGAATACTGTACTTATTTATACTGTGTTATAACCATACGAGAATTCCAACATTGACATTTCAAAACAATTTTTTTTTTAAATCTTGTTAAACCAAAACGTATAACGTTTCATTGACATGCATCAGCCTGAAGCAATGTACTCTGAAGGTGAATATCCTATAGATACATAGATACAAATAGAAAATCTGATTTGGCTGCATACACGATATAGAGGGAATATGTATGACTAATAAGCCAGCCAGGAACTCCTACGGAGTTTGGATACATAACCGGTGTGTAATTGGCTTTAATATTGTAACACCAATTCGCGTATGCTTGCTTCCAAGATGGAGAAGTTCTGGAGATGTTAGGTGACTTTCAGTGTGTGTCTAATTTGTCGAAGGATTGGTTAAAAGGATAATATTGCGGCTGTAATCTCTAGAGAGATAAGCTGTAATATAAACGCAAAAATTGGCAAGTCACAACAACTAGAAATGAATCCTGTAGGATTTTCATCTGAAGACGCTTGAAATATAAATGACAAATCATATGAAAAACTTAAGAATAACAGACTGATCGTAAAGTAATTTTAAGCCGCCCTTGAAGTTAAGCGGAAAACCGATTAGAAGAACCGGCTAACCGAACAAGTTTGTGTTTTTGATAACTTAAAAGTTTATAATACGAGTACCAACGTCGTTTGGCACTTCGTTGCCCTACGAGAGATGGTACAGAAATAATTTATAATACATTTTCGTAATGTTTACGTTACACTGTTGGTTTTGGTAATACCAATGGGTATAAAAAGATAACAAAGAAATATGTATGTTTAAAGGTCCATGAGGACAATAGTAACATGCCAAATGCCAAGTACTTGGTTTCAACATTGGGTAAAATATTCTCGACAAATATTTGCAAAAAAAATATTACCCAAACATTTGACGAAATTATGTATGAAAATGTATTTGCTTATTAAATTCTTTTCACGAAGTCTGTAGATATCGCTTTGGAGGCGTTGGGGCGAAGACTTCCCAAGTTTTTACAAAGTTATCCGATACAACACGCTTCGGAAAAAGATATTGAAATAACTCAGTCATTACTCAATATTGGATCTTAACTTTGAAGATAAAAGATATGGAAATTCATTTATACTAACAGTTGTCATGACTCATGAAGAATACAAATTGGTTGACGACAATATGGAGTAGGAGTATGTGGTTATAAAGTGTGAATCATGAACTGGGACAGTTACAGAACAGTTATAATGAGGGACAAGAATTAGAACGAAAACTTGTTGGCATGACTTAAAAACAATTGAATCTGTCAAAGCCCATGGACCATGGCAAAAGGCTAATTTAGGCCAAGACAATGCCGTCGACCTAAATATAAATAGTGTTAAGTTCACAGTCAATTTTAAGTAAAAAAAAATGCTGGGAGTTACGCCAACGACTTCTAGAGCATAAAAGAAACAATACTTATTTTTTAACCTGCAACACTAGTGCCAAAAAAGTATATACTCGTATATCTTGACCTAGCCTTTTATTGCCTCACTAATTCACCAAGTTTTGTTCTTTCACATTAGTTTTCGGAAACGCTAAGTGCTTATTTTCGAGAAGTTTGTGGGTTATTTTCATCCATTAACCTAGAATCGAAATGATAAATCAATCAAGCCTTATTTTTGTCGTAGGTACGTCTTTTAGATTTAACATTTTTAACCTCATTGTCGATTCTTTCACGGTTATAGAAGCCATTGTTTATTCATTTTCGAGAACCAATCAAGCAACAGTACACTGACGCTGAACAAATCGGTCAGTTATCTCTAGGGGAACCAATTAGCGCTTTACGGTGAATGTTTACAAATCTAACGCGCTGTATCGATTGAAGCGACGAAAAGACGTAGATAAACATTTACATATGTCGATCGGCAAGTCGAACGATCGCCTTTGAGTTTATTGGATGGCATATGTTACTTGGTACAAAATCAAATAGTAAATCGTTTTACCTTTTTACCTTTGGTTGTATTTACGAGTGTAGGTAATGCTACTGTCCTAATAAAGAAACCTATTTTATGTACTGTAAACTAACAGATGTATATGGACTACTTCATTATTTCATAGTATTTGTAATTGTAACCATATCACCAAAGATTAAATTACTATTAACAGACAGTAAGATATACCCGGCAACATGCTTTCTTCGATCAATAGTAGGCACTACAAGTTAATTTTAGCGTGATTCTATTAATTATCACGTCGCTACATGCGCTAATGACGAGGTTCTAATTATGAAGGCGGTTATTTTCGTGCTACAGTTATATTTTGAAGCAGAATAATAATACTATTGATATGTGGTTGGTTATAATTATTATGTAGACAAGAAATGGAATATTTTAATAAAATACTGACAAATTAGTTTTGTCCGCTCGATTTGACTCTTTACTTAGAGCTCTTCATTCTATCCGCCTTACTAATAAACGTTGTATAGCGCCTGTATACAACGCTTTGTCTTCTTCTTTCAAAAGTAATTTGACTTTTGAAAGAAGAAGACAAAGCGTTGTGTAACTATACAGGCGCTATACAACGTTTATTAGTAGGGCGGTTAGTCTTTAACAATTCGATCTAAGTCATTGTATTTGTTCAAACCTGTTAGCAACACACTGACCAGGAAGAAAACCGCAACGTTATAGCTACAATATCAGAATTGCAAGCAGCTTTTCTCAAGCATTTTTGTCCCCAAGACAATTTCCACGAAGATTTTCGATTTGCTCAAGCAATACAATGTCTTTCAACTAAAGGGGCATTAACAAACACAGCTTTCGAAAAGTTTTCACTCTCAAAAAAGCTCGAGATACGAAACAGAATTCCATTTTGATACCCGATGTTGCCACACAGTATATTAGTTACAGTGTTTCAACGTGATCGTTTTCGTGCGGGGTGCAGTGTAAGGGGGCGGAGCTTATGTATGCGGGACATCTTAACATATCGATGGCAAAAAGTAATGAAGGTGAAATAACGTTATAAGGTTGCGGAGTTTTTTCTCAAAATAAACAGCGTAGAGTCATGTCATCACCTCTCACCCTTGTATTTGTATATTTTATATATATATATATATATTATAGTATTTATTATAGTAAATATATGTGTATCATAAGTTTATAGCTTATTTATGTACTGTAAACCTGCTTTATCTATAATGCAATACGATATATTATTTTTTTTTTTTCTCTTTCTTCCTCTCAATTGGAGCACCTGCCATCTAATCTCTTCACCACCCTTGGTTGACTGGTAGAGAATGCCTCAGGCATTAAGTCCGCCTTTGTACCTTTTTTTAGTGCGAAAAGTTTAAATAAATAAATAAGTTTAGCCCAAAATTCAGCCACGCAAACTCCGATGACTGACGCAGTACAGGGAAATGTAATATACAACGCTACAAAGTAATTGTGGCGTGCGACCAAAAGCAGACCTAACGTAGTCATCTTGTTTTGTCAATACAATTTCTGTAACACAATTTCACAAATGTTTATCAACAACGACCCCTATCTATGTTTTTCAGGAGCCTTATGATCCTTGTAACACTTTAAGGTATTGAAAAATATCAAAATTTTTGACATTCTCAAGTGCTGTCAAATGTACATTGGGCGATGAACCACTGTTAGTAGATACTCTGTGGTTCCGATGGCAACGTTTTGTTTCTGTTCTGCACTGATTGCCCACAATCCGTTGTCTAACGGTAACATTGGAGACAATAAAACGTCTCCTGTGCCACAACTTGATACCTCTCAAAGGAATATTGTTTAGTTCTCGAAATTGAGTCTGCTATGAAATGTTATACGATCGATGAGAGCTGTTGTGAGGGACTTATATGATTTATACTATATTATTGCAGAATAGAATAAAGGACTAGTTAATAGGCTTTCGAGTTTCAGTACAGGTATATTTACTGTAAACATAGCCTAGAAATAATTAAATTTTCGTTGTACAGGCATGAGGATTGCATGACATTGGGAGTCAATTTTCGTGACCTCCAGCAATATAATTTATTGCAAGCCTGCCAGACAGGTAAGAAGCTCACTATAGTTGGCACAGTTGGCAACAAAACCGCGCGTTTAAAAGTACTTTTTCATTTTCCCAGACAAGCGAAAAAATGGGCTACCACAAAACGGTTCAACAATAATATAATCACACTTATCGTCTCCATTTCTATTCAGAAACCGAAACAGTAACACATGATTACGCAAACCCGACACAGAATTCAATGAAAAAAAAAATACAGTAAAAACTACCTGAGACGACCTTTTTAAATATAGAGTTTGGAATCTAGTAGTCTCGAAAGACAAGGTTCCCAACCTTTATTGCGTTGCAATTTCGAAAATGGAACTGCTTGGGGTCTCAGGGGACTGCCGGGGTCTGCCCGACCACTCCCTACTGATTGTTAGAGTCCAGGTTATGACACTGTTAACCCGATTTCTGAAGGTTAGTTTGTTGTTCACTATCCTTTAGTCGATAACGGTCTAACGGAATTAGAGAAGGTTCGACACGTTTTCGTAATAGGATATTTTAGTAAAACTTTAGGGAAATTCATTTTAAGATTCGCATTTGGAGTTGAGATTTAATGGCTCACATACAATGGCACACAAGTATTAATTTGTAGTCTCTCAAAATGCTAATTAAAACAAAAAATACAAGAACATAGACATCCTAATTTTGAATTGCACACTAAGAATAAAAAAAAGTAATGTACCAGCACTACAGATAAAGAAGACTGCAGAAATGTAAAACCAGCTTTTCCAAATTCTGGTGCAAAACTCTAAAAACGAGATGAAAATGAGGAAAACGAGATAATATATTCGAATTTGATGTACATTGTGAAAAGGCACTTAAAAGATTACGTGCTCAGTATAAACGTCAAACATTTTCGGACTGTTTTTAGAAAATTTCTTTATACTTATTTGAAGAAGATTTTTTATTTAACCAAGTCGAATTATACTTGAAATTGTTTTAGTTAACTATTGTGAATTGGCTTCGTTTATCGATGTTATTACGTCCTACAAAATACTACATGTAACTTACCTTTCATATGTCGAAAAGTCTTTTAAGTTATATAACAATTAAAATTCTATTGTGTCTCGTTAATGACAGTTGAACTAATAAAATATGGAAGACATGAGGCTCGAAATACAAGACAATAAAGGTAGTGACAGGACAATCACCTGTGTAAGAGGACCTAATGTGTTTAGTGTGGAAGGATTCATTCTCAAGTCTCGAATGACGATGTAGAAAGTCAGCATACTTTTAAATCTCTCTATGTTAATTGTAGTAACATTCATATCATTAAAGACAATCAAACACGTATTCATTGAGCCATTACTTTTTAAAAGACGGCAATTTTCACATCACTTGTCGATGTCGCAATTTCACCATATTACTTTTACCACCCATCACGGATCCGATAGTGAAGCAACTATAAACCAGTCCATGCAGACCTCTCGACTCTCCCACGTCGTCATTTAAAACCTTTAACATATGAGGTCAAAGAACAAGGACACTCAAGTCATGTCACGACACACCGATAAATATGTCGTATCGGATTCCCATCAAATCTCTCGATCTTATCAGTACGAAGTTTTAAAATGTAAGTCATACTTATCCTATCTTAGCCGAGGCGAACTTGGATTTGATTCACGACCAGACTTACAAAAGAAGATCTAGCCAAGCGAAGACAGAGATGATGAGAAAATTAGATGTCAGAATGCAGTTTCGAATGTAGATATTATAAAGGATGAATACGTTAAGTTCCTTTTCCAACGAAGAGAAATAATTCGAGAGCAAACAACGTTGCTTATTGGCGAAGCAGTTTTTTCACCAAAAGATTATGGAAGTAGTTTTAATGAGCGCAGAATTTTCTTTGACACAGTCAAGGGGATGAGAAATAGCAAGTGACTGTTTGTATTCACGGCAATTTTCTCAGTCCAGTCAACGTTGTTTCATTACTGCTTTAAGACACCAATTTGCCAGCTTAAACAGACACTATACACTTTTACACAACTTTTGCTTCAGGCAAAGTTGAGTCAGAATTGTTGAAAGTTTGGCAGTGGCTGAGTGCCGGGTGTCGGCGTCCAGTCGGGCCACTCGACAGTTTTATCTGACACTTCACTTACAGTTCTATCGTAAACGAAGGCAGTAAAATGTTATACTTTGTGTTACTATTGTTAGTTTGACGACTGTCTGGCATTTTTTGACGGAGCAAGTGTTAAATTAGAATTACCTGAGTACCCGACCCCGGACAAATTAGATAATTTCTTCAAAAAGGCAGGAAGAGTGCTCGCTAGATAAGTCTGCGCGCGGCTGAAATCGGAACTAATAAGAATGCCACCGTCTTGTCGTGTATGATCAAATTAAATTATTTAATTACTAAAAAAATATTAATTGTTATCTGGCTTGGCTTTTTCTTAACCTAACCGGATGCAGCTGAATACCTACTGAAATGAAATGAAATGAAATGAAATGAAATGAAATGAAATGAAATGAAATGAAATTGTTTATTCTGTAAATAGGATATCGCAATCACTTTTACACGTCATATTATTAAAAAAATAAAATAAGCTAGATGAGGTCGGCTGACCTCCACAACCCAGTTACTGGGTAACAGGATATTACCCTTTGGTAAGAGGCGAGACTGGATGTCACTTTCGGGCTTTGACGATAAGTCTCAAAGTCCGAAAGTCTCAAAGATGTACAAATGACAGCCGGGACCAACGATTTATCGTCGTGCTTTCCGAGGCACGGAGGGGTCTTGGTATGTAAAGATGGTCACCCATCCACGGACCAACCGCGGAAGGCGTAGCTTAACCTGATTGATCGACCCGTGTGGCTGTTATTTCTTAATAACATTAAGATTAATTATTAATATAGATTGAATATTTTAAATATTACAGTATAGAATTAAGTACGCCAGCGCCACCAGTCGCGCGCAGACTTGTCTTGCACACACGCTAGTTTTGTATCATTTTTATTACATACCCTGTATGTAAAAGTATTACCTAACATCACAAGCTATCATATATTTCTGAGCGAAAACGAGATAAATGGCTTCTGAAAAGTGTAAGTTAATTATATGTATAATTACAGGAAGAAATAGAACGAATTTATATTCAACATGCGTTTTATAGGCGAATTAAATTCGCACCCGGGTCCGTATATTCCGAGCTAATTTAAGAGACCACTTGTAAAACAGAGTTGTATGTACTTAAGTACAATTTTAGTGCTTGTGACGTCATAAAACGTTAGACCGCAGATAAGGTCGGAGTGAAGTAATTAACATAACTCTCTACACTACTACTAATGAGCATTTCATGCCAGTGGTGGAATTCCTTCTTGTAAATGAGGAAGTTTTATTCCGTCCATACAGACTGCTTAACAATCCAACAAATTCTAAGCAGAAATTAACATGGAGGAAGGAATTGAGAAGTAAAATCAAATTAAATCTTAACATGGAAATGATTAATACGACCCTTATCATGTCAAATTAAAATTAAAATACACAGACGAAGCTCAGTAAAGATTCCTACAAATAACGAATAGAATTAAAAAAAAAAGTTTATTACGTTAGCCAAAAATACAGCAAGTTGATGATTGGAGCCTCCTTTTAAGCATCTTCCTTATCAAGATAGTTTCTTTTTTTTCTTATTTATTTAACCATTTATGCACAAACATATAAATACAGGCAAGAAGAAAGGAACAGAAAAATACGTACAAAAGCAATGCTTATTTCTAAAGAAATCTCTTCCAGCATACCTGCGATAGGAAAGTAGATAAAAGAGATGTAGACAACGTGTGTAAGAGTAGAAGACAAACAGAATACATAAACCAAAAACAATTCACAAATTAAATATAAACATACATTATAAGAATATACCATACATACTTCTAAAATAAATATCACTTAAAAATATACAATTACAATATAATTCTCTTATTATTTTCTTCTTTTTTTAAAGAGTATTATTGTATTTGTATTATATTCCTTACTAGCATGACACATACATGATCCAAAAACATCATTAAAACATAAGTATAAATCTAAGATTAATAAGTAGAACTAATAAACGTGAGAACATTAGAAAAAGTAAAGAAGCTACGTAATTATGTGACGACAGGTAAAAAAGCTAACGATAAGGACAGCTGATGACATAAGTACGTGTGTTCGGAAGAAATGGAGGGTTAGCACGCATTACAAATGAGAGTTTAATAGCCTGCTTGAGGATGATAAGCTTTATTTAAAAAGAAACACAATTATGAAAGATATATGAGAGAAAAAAGAAAGTTTAAAGGCTATGAAGGATAAGAAAAGAAAGCCAAGTTGATAAAAATTAGCTTCACAAAACCTAACAAAATAAAACTGAATGGTAAGATCGTTATTCGCAATAACAAACAAAAATAACAACAAGACCCATTACGAGAAACTTCAAAAAGGTTTTAAGTAAGCAAAGTACAACAACTGCTCCATAAAAAAACAGATTGTATGTTTTGGAAAACGTCGCAACTGTGGAAGCTATTGAACCTCACTTGAATCCTAAAGGGTCGAGTCTCGAGAGCTGTCATTATCAAGACCTACCAGTAAAAATCTCTTAGCGACGAGTTTTTCTCAACAATTTATCTACCGTCCCGGTACGACAGCGAAATCCCTTTCTGAACCTTACAAATCCACGCTCTCCCCCGCCGGCGGCGGCGGCTTTGTCAAAACACGAACATCTTCGCCAAAACAAATGAACCAATGTATTTCTGTAGGAATGTAGGAGACAGCATAAACGTACATTTTTATAGGATACTCCTGTCACATGACGGAGGGAAGCATTCATTGATATTTTAATTTGAAAATGCCATTCAATACCGAACAAACGAAGAAATATCGCCCGTGGGCATATTGACGTATTTCGGAGCAAAAGGAGCTCGCTCGACTGCCGACAATATTCGTATAGGGGCCAATCGTCCGCATTGAAGCGAGAAAGGAAAAAATAATAACAGAAATTCACTCTGCTTTTTCTGGACAGACGAGCAAATTTTGTCTGATGAATAGATGTAACACAAAAGGCTCATCAATAAACGCGTTGCTCATCAAGTTAATGTAAGTATGGGACACTGGTGGCGTTACTTAAGAAATTAATATTTGGGCGGGTGACATGGAGCCGTGCGAACCCCGAGGACGCCCGTCAATCCTGCTGACAGGACAGACAGTTTCACTCCAATGAAATATTGCTTTTATACACTTTTTGCCACTGAAATATGTAACAGTTTCCGTAACTCGTGTATTTTGATTGACCATTTATTTGCATTCTGAACACCGATTTCGTTGTAAAAGTTGTAACTGCAGCAGAATGTTAAAATGTTTTTTTTTCCAGATATGAATAAATAATGTTTATGGTTAACAATTACAAGAGTAATTTCTTTGTACACTCTCGACAAGTCAGTCATTAGGTCGGCGGCGTACATTTAATTTGAATATTCTTGCAATACTTATGTTAATTTTTGCATAATTTGCGAAAGTGCAAAACATTTGTATTTTAAAACACGCAACTTAGGCATAAGGAGTAAGTATTTTCGTCTCACTGATGATTAATGAAACCGGAAAACGGAAATTGATTGTAGATTCCCACATCTACGGAATAACAACACGAGGTAGGAAAACGGTAACAGTAAATTTTATGCTTATTTGGTGTTTGCAGAATGAATTGTATTTTAAGCTAACTGACCCGACAGAATTTGTCCTTCAATAATTCATACAAAATTACCATAGAAAAGTTGTGGGGTAAATTGGAAAATCGGGCAAACTGAAAGTGCATTTACTTTCAGTTTTCCGATTTTCCAATTTACCCCACAACTTTTCAATTTTTCTTCCTTCCTTCTTTAAACCTAATTCGGATTAATCTGAACAATTTAAAACAAAATTAGCCAAATTAGTCTAGCCGTTCTGAAGGGATGCGCTAACCAACGAACTGCATCTCATTTTTATTTTAAAGAAGATGAATTCAGTTTATTCGCATGGGAAATTCAAAGGATGCCATCAAGAATTCAATTCGGAGAAAATTAATTATGAGCTGCGTTTTAAATTAATTTTCGATGAATCCAGTTTTAAGACCTATTTATTAACGAGTTCAAAGACTCTGAAGCCCCAAAACTGAGCTTTACAAAATCTCTAAAACGAAGGGCGAATCAACTTAAAAACTACGTTTAAGGTCTATCAGTGTCATTATTTTCGATGGAATGTTGACACTGACAGCTACACGTACCCTGATAACCAAAACTTACAAGCCTTGTATTACCAAGTGTCATAATTTACTTCACAAGTACTTATATTTTTACACTTTTATTCGTGATTTTTTTTAAGAAAAAATTTCTTTGTAAGTTACAACTTGTAGAAAATCATAGCAAATCCTGAGAGTGTCCGGCGACTCTCTATTCCGTCTTACAAGTTTACAAGTGTCGTGGTTAGTACCGCAATAAATTTTTTGAATACGATTTTCTTTTTTTATATGTGGTCAAAAGAGAGAGATGACATGATGCAGTGCCCCAGCAGTGGGAACTGGGAACATTAAGGCTGATTGATGATGGAGATGAGCTATGAATTTAACGAAAAATTAACATTCTAGGTAACTTGTGAACGTAGACTTTTAACTTTTGATAAACAGGGCACTGATCGCGTTCAAATAAGACAAAAGCATGAAAAATGTTCGTCTAATCCCAATATCCTGGTAGTTTTACAATCCTTATTATATTTCCCGGGAACCATAACAAACTAACATCATTAGTCCACAACCTATAGTCCAGTGGGTTTCCAAACATCCTCCTTTTTCAACGATCGACCATGACGGGAGACGGCCGAGATGATTTACGAGTTTAGGGGACTCCGAAAATTGATTGGTTCCTACCGTAAACCGAAATATGTCTGAGAAAACAAAGGACGGTCTACAATAAGTGACGTAATATTATTTGAACTGTTTTATCAACAACCCTGTTGTTGGATGGAGTCGACATTGTTTATTTGGTGATAATAATTATAATTTTGAAGTGACATTTCTAAGGTGTTCTCTGATGTCTTTGTGCTAAATATGTTATAACTGTTTACCACCATTAACAAGCTAATTAAATTTAAAATGTAAAAAACCCCCGACAAAAACAAAGCATCTAATAAACGATTTTTTAGATGCTTTGTTTTTGAGCTAAGAACACTCGATCAAGACACCTTTCAAACAAAACAAAAAAAAACAAAATCGGTTCAGCCGTTTGGCAGCTACGATGGCGCAGACAGATACACACGTTAAACTTATAACACGAGGGGTGTTATAAGTTTAACGTGTGTTTTTCCGTCGGGGGTAATACGCATTTTTTTATTTTGTTGTATTCTTAAAACTCAAAATCTTTATTATTATTATTATTTATTTAACTAGACAACATTGGTCCACTGGTTAGTACAACAACAAACTTATCAACTAAGGGTTAGCGTTATTAAAGAACTAGGTACACACAATTATTTACATCCCTGCCACACGAGCAAACGAACAGAGTGGTTTAATATTGGTGCATCGTGCTGTTCGGCTAGGGTTTTCAAAAACAACTTTATGTACATCCAAGTTGAGAAGTGGAAACAGCTATTTTTAATACAAAAATCCGACTTTATTCTAACCAAAAAAAAATCTAAATAAAACATTGGCAACCCCAACACAGGTTTCGTTTCGTTAATAGCACTGAAAAAGGCAAACGCTGGGACGTCGGTTTTCCTCGCCTGGACTGAGCCTAAAATAAAATAGTCGACGCGAGCTAAAGCAATATCTGTGTCGGTATCAAGATGAAACCGAATATTTATCGAGCGAATACGTCCTCGCCACTTGAATAAGTTTATCCATATATTACTTGAACAATTCCCGAATATAAACAAAACAATTCGGCCATAGGACACATGACGTTTGCGACTATATTTTCGTTACACAAACTATTATATCTCTATTATTGTAAACTTGAGCTTATTTCGTACTTATTTTCGCAGTTCCATAAATCTATTCTGTTCTATTTTAGTATCCAAAGCTGTTAACTGAAAGTTTGTGACGAGCTTCGAGCGCCGAAAAAATGCGTCCTAATATTTTTTTATAAATTGTAGGTGAACCCATTTTTAGGATTCCGTAGTTAACAAGGAACCCTTATGTTTGTCTGTCGGTTTTTTCATACTTTTGGGTACCAGAGAGATTAGGAGTAAATCTTTGGAACGCGTATAATCACACTAGTGACGTTAAAATTACATTTTTTATAAAAGATAAGTAACTTGACTGCCCCTCTGGTCTAGTGGTCGCAAGCGCTACTGCTGAGCATGAGGTCTTGGGTTCGATTCCTGGGTCGGGCAAATCGACTCGAATTTCTCAGTAGCAGCCAGGATATTTGTGCCCGGTTGATGGCATTAGACCCTTTATAACATGGGACTTAAACCTTTCTGGCGAAATGTGGGTGTACTAAGACCTCTGCCTAACCCTTCGGGAAATACAGGCGTGATGTTATGTTACATTATAAATAACTTGATGAAAATCTATAAGTAATTGTTTCAGGTTTCTCAAAAGCCATAATTTAAGATCATGAGAATAGAATGAAGACAAATCACGAAGATACAGATGCGATCATAAATAATTTCCCACAATTAATCAGCTGTGTTTATCTACCCACATTGCCTGCCATATTTACTATCCCAATAAAAATATTTATGCGTCCATCTAGCACAACAAGACGTGTAGCTGGAACAATAAATGATATCACCTTCATCTGAAATTATGGCGGTGGACACAGAGTAAAGAAAACATGGAGTCTAAGAGGAAGATGGTGAGAAACACATCTGCATGATTGTTTAGAGAGGTTAAGCCAAGTAGTAGAAAGACAAGGACTACGTATTTTGAACCGGGGATTTCTTGTGTGCATGCTATCCAGGAAGCAAATGACTCAAAGCTAACTATATCAAGAAGCTGAGGGAGTGATACGATGATGACTGACAACGAAATAAGGAGGTACAATTTTGAAATTGGATATTCAAAATCAATGGCACTGAAAATTAAGTTTAAAAGTCGCTAATCTAAAATAAGAGAATCAAGAGCTCTAAGAGGCTCTAACACGAGATCTGTTTGTGCTGCTAACAAAAACAAGTAGAATTGTTTGCTAAAGTATTTGCTTGAGATGAAGTCTCCATTGAATCCTTACTCTGTGTTGGTGATATACGACTGTGACAGTCGGTAATTGATCGACGATATCTGCGCGCACGCTGATCGTAGATATGACGGTCACTGAACTGAATATGCAGTGTGTTTGATCTAGAGAATTTATTTTACTATTTGCTTTATATGCTGTATCATCTAAAAATAATAGGGGGCTATCTTGTACTGAGTAAGAAAAGGGTTATCTGATTTTAGGGTTGCAGAGGACGGAAACTGGTCAAAATTTAGATAAGCAATTTTCAACGATGAAACAAAATGGTTGGCAATTTCACCAAAATTGCGAAATTTTTTATTTTATACAAAGTTCTGAAAAATGTTAGGATGTAGTACCCTGTGGAGTCTTTATTGCATTTGTAGGCTTCCGAGGCATAAAGTCTTATTTCGGATAACAATTTGATGAGCTGTGGCGAAAACCACCACCATTCCGAAATATCGTGTTCTTTTTCCTTTTCCCAAAAATGCAAACTGTAAAAACGGAATTTTATCTCTAAAACCTTTTAAGCACCAAAAAAATGCGAGTATTTTTTACTGAACTACGAGACAATTTAAATGAAACTGTAGCGGAAAAATGGAACTTTACCATCATCTTTTTGTAAACCAATTTGAAAATACCGGACGCTCTGCAGTCCGGAATTTTTTACTAATATTTTTTTACCCATTGCTTCGTTAAGATGCTCTAAAACTGAGCGAAGTTACAAAAAGAAGGTCCAAGCCTTTTTTAGTCGCACGCGGTCATTTAGTTTCTGTAGCAACTGAGCCTCATTCTATTTTAAACCTTCAACCCTTTGAACGACAGCTCAAATTACTACCTACTTTTCCTTCGGCAAGACAATGCAATCTAGTAATCATATTTTTATTTTGTTCACTAAATAACTGTACACAAAAGACTATGACAATTTTAATCTTATTTTTGTTCAAGATTACAGAGGACGTATAGCAATGCAGTTTTTTCTTAAATTTATTAAAAAACAGTGGACGTTTCATTAAAGAGATCGTGGGCAAAAAATATAACTTAACTAAGTTATCTAAATTAGAAAAATAAAATACATGTAGTGAAAGAGCCATGCTTTAAAACCGCCAAGTTATAGAAATTATTGTATTTTTAGTGATTCGCAGGAATTTCGCTGAAGTTCAATGAAACACGCATTTTTACTAGATTTGTGACTTAAATAAGGAGACTGTACCTTCTGATAAAGAGAAAACAAGCAATTTCCTATCCCTGTAAGGTACTTATTGCATAAATGTATGGTAAGTTCATTGCTCACATACCTAGGTTTTTGAATAGACCTCATTAACTTTGCCTCGGCAACTTATTAGTTCATTCTAAAACGCAATTTAATATTGTACTTTCCAAAACTATGTCGCTAAAGTAGGCCGCAAAATTCAAATATTCTTACGTTTTTTGCAATTTGCAGGTCAGGTTGTATGTGAAACATGATTCACGAAAAAACGTAAGATGAATTTCGCGGGCTACCCTGAGGCTTTTGCCTTAAAGAAAATGCTTAGGAGATCACGTGACACGCACACGTCCGCGTCGCATTGGAGATTCGCTTTTTCCTTCACTTTGTACTACTTCAAGGAATAAAACTGAACCACCGGACAGAGGACGATAAATCTTATTGCTACAAAGAAAAAAACACCTGCTGAGCTTGAATCTAAGTCTGGCTAAGCTCAGTAAGCTCTAAACTAGAACACTCAAACTTATCTTTCATTATTTTTGTTTTCTACACTTGTTATCTCTTATACTTCACTTTGAAGGCCTATTTCAGTGTTTTCGATAGGATCCAACAGATACATTCTAAAATGGAAGAGAATTTGTAAGAAATGCTCGACCAGATAATAATTATGTATAGTCAACACCTATCTAGAGGTTTTGACAACCGGCTATGAGTAATAAATATGCGCAAAATCTAGTCAAATTAATAAAGCTGAACTTATAAAGAATAAAGACTTTTTAACATATAAATTATAAAAGTCGCTTTTCGTGTTTGTCTGTATGTCCGCGTTGTTCTTCTAAACCGCATTTATAATATTAGTTAGGATATAGCTTCCGCCCACGGCTTCGCCCGCGTATGTCGATAAAAAGTACCCTATGTCCTTCCCCGGGATGCCATATATCTCCTTGCCAAATTTTGTCGTAATCTGTTCAGTGGTTTAGGCGTGAAAAGGTAACATACAGACAGAGTTTCTTTCGAATTTATAATATTATAGTATGGATAATACAATTAATATTAAACCTTATATACCTCAAAGACATTTACATGTTTTATCAATTCGTAAAAACAGTGCGCTAGTATTTAAACAAAAGTATATTATGAAATTCCCAGCTCCCAAGTGATAACTTAATAATTCTGTGGCTGCCCGATGAGCTATCAAATTGCAACGCTTCAAACTCGACTTGACGCGCAGACTAACTTAGTGCCGGGAATATAACTAAGTTTGACCTAAGTGGTTGAAGTATAAACCTAGAAACCATTGAAACAGCCAGTAATGTCATAGTTGGGGATTTCTTTGAACGCTCAAAGAACGTTTTAAAACGAAGTCTTGGGTCCTGGGTTTAAGTGTTTGACTAACTGCTAAAGACGACGACGTTTTAGATGGTTTTAGTTAAAGAAGTAGTTCGAACCTCGGTTCCTGTATTTGACTAACTGCTAGAGATTAAAAACTAAGAAATGTTTCGATAAGAATAACAAAGTTACTGCTGATAAAATTGGGAATAACCTATTTGATTTGGTGGTAAAAAAATCGATTTTAAATTTTATAGCCGGTGTTACATAAATATGGCAATACGGTAAAGGCAAAACACGTGTAACCACAAGTAACACGTGTCATCCAAAACTAAAGTGTTCTTCATCACACATTCACATCATTCCAGATAATTTTAAGAACAAACAAAAATAAAACACGAGTCACTGCACACTAGTTGTTGAATATTAGCTTCGCAGGCCGCAGTCAGGATAGTCAAATCAGTAGTCTACTAGCTCAAAAATAGAACCCCATCCTATTAATCTATTCCAGCTTAAGCCAGTAGCTTACTAGCCTAGAAATGCCAGAGTTTACTAGCTTGAGAAAACCTCGTGTATCTCCGGCATACCGTCGAATTTGTTATTAAAACTCAACAGCACCCCATTTCATAACGCAGTGATCTGAAGTGTAACAAATTGACTGGATCAAAAAGAAATTTATCACAACGATGCCTCAAATAAGAGCATCGACCGTTCCCTAAACAAATTGACGTCCATATTAATTCAATTTATGCCACCAAGCTCCTGCACTAGCATGAATGATATTACTGGCCTTACTTTCCTAAATCATTGTCCGGACTGCATTTTCTGTTCAAATATTCAAATAAGAGTAAGCAGGACGACTATAGGGTCGCCTATACGGGTTGATAAGGGACGGCAATTAAAGGGAGCGTTGAATGACCTCGTTCCTGCGCTCGGATTTCTTCGGCCATGTTCGGAGCGACTCGGGCGTGTAAGGTCTTTATCTTGGGATCGGAGTGCGCGGGCGCAACCCTTGCTTATTTTTTTTTTTTTTGAGGTTGGTATAGGAATGCAGCGCTATATCGGTGAGTAAGCCGTTATAACTGATGTTTCTCTGCTCAATTAAGTTAGTGACGTGATCTTATCCGCCGTGATGGCTGCTTGAGTTAACTGCTTTACGGAATGACTCCGTTCTGATTCTGTTAAGTGGTTAGATACTTGGTTCCATATCGTCACGTGATCGTCTAAGTATGGGGGTTTAAATATGAGTTAATGATAAACGAGGGCTAATTACGTCTTCTGTATTTGTTTTACAGTAAGGAATTAACCCAGATGATAGGAGAAACCAGTGAAGTGACCTAACGGTAAAGTTAAACGTCTTTAACAGTTCACATTTCATTATTGCTTGAAGCTTTTCAAATACAGAGCTACTTGTTCCACGAATTTGTCTTTTTTGTTTGCTTTACGAGTGTCGGTCAAAAACAGTTACATAAATGTGCAGTGTGGTGTGACAACTACATCTTAGCTTATCAAGATTTGTAAACAAGCCAGCAGTTCTGTCACACCCGTGATCACGGAAATTTGGAAGTTCATGATTAGTTTGGACCCATAGTAGCTTTAAACAGGGTGAAATTGAGTTCATGGGCATCCTTTTAAGGGGTCATTGTACTCATAATTATGAACCACTTTCACTATGGGACCAAGACGAAATCGCAAAAAAAAAATCTGCGGTTTTCTACATTTTGAAGAGCTATGCGTATAGGGGCAGCTGTTTTTTTCGGCCTTTCTTCTCAGAGAAGTCAGATAGGAAACGCCGACCGCATCAATTTTTTTTTTAATATAACGTGTAAATGTGATTCCGATATCCTATTTACAGCAAAAACCATTTCATTTCAGTGAAAATCAATCTAGCCCTCCAGTCCTTTTGGCCTCGTACAGGACATTGTTTTTTTTGGAACAAAAAGGCTCCTCCAGACTGGCGCGACTTGTAGCGCGACGCGACACCGGTAATTTTATTGCAGTGCCGTGAAGTTTTCTTAGAAATTGTTTTATTAGAGTCGCGTC
Organism: Lithophane socia; assembly: GCA_947522985.1. Taxonomy (NCBI): domain Eukaryota; kingdom Metazoa; phylum Arthropoda; class Insecta; order Lepidoptera; family Noctuidae; genus Lithophane; species Lithophane socia. The sequence goes on from OX383272.1 coordinate 6,053,025, forward strand.
GCGCCTGCTTGCCTTTACGCGACTTACGACAGAAGTTGACTACGACTAGTAGATAATGGTCACGTAAAGAAAAAAGCGTTATGCCCCTCCATGCGACCTTCTCTCTATCTCTCTCTTTCTATAAAAAAAACAGCTGTTCCGTACATTTATGTTGGCATAACTCGTCAAAATGTACGGAACCGCTGTTTTTTTTTCGCGATTTCATATTTATTCCCATAGTAAAAGTTGTTCATAATGATGAGTACAATGACTCCTTAAGAGGTTATTGGAGTTTTACCAATAACCGTGTATACACTTGTATGTGTGCGTGTGAGTATCGCGTAAGGAACTTAGCTCCTGACGGGAGTCCCCCGGCCGTACACATTTTTTTTTCATATACCTTTATTCTGTTTTAAAATCTCGTAGACTAGTTTGACATTTCAAGTAATTGTTGTTTGTTTTTTTCATTATGGAGTTTGACATTTACACCTATCAAATTAATAAGAGATTAAAAGACAGACTTTACTTTTATTTTTTATGTTTCTATGATTGTGTTTAATTTGTATTTCTTGCAGAAAAAGTATTCAGTAGGTGTCCCATTAAATACTTTTTCTTTCTTTTTTTTAGTTCTATTTTCGCTTTACTCCGGATTCAAATCACCACCATCAGCAGCTGTGTTCACTACTACTAAACCATTGCGGTGACTTCAAACAGCTGTCCAGAGACTGATATCGATAATAGCCCACTGATGAACTCCCCCTACTAATGGTTAAAATTAGAACTTTAGAGGGTTACTGAAGTTTCTAAATTAACTTGTATGCGTTAAGTGATCGTTTGTTAATTATACAAATGAGGTTGTACAAAGAGTTCATTAATTATTTTTAGAGTTCAGAAGCATACCCTTCGGAACTATACAGGGTGTTAGGGTAAACACCGTTATCCTTGAAACCAGTGGTTAAGTGTCATTTATAGAACGTAAAATAATGGAAAATTACAACTTTTTTTTTAAATCTTACTTTTTACCACAAGTTTATTTCACCCTTTCACCTATGCGCTAGGGCAACGAACTTGCGTCTCAACACGGGCGGGGGGTGTGGGACGTGACCTGACCGGCCGCGAGTGCGACCCCTCCCTCAGTCAGCCAGTTGTTTCGCTAGCGAGCACGGTGTCGGATAGAAACTTTTTAATAACTTTGAATGAAAATAACTTTTTGTTTTTTTACTTGCTCATTTATTTTTATAAAGTCAACTAATTTGAATTTTGGTACATACCCTGAGAGTTATTAATTTCACTTTATAAGCCTGGATAAAAAGTCCATGCTCCAATATAAGAATCCCTAAAATGCACCTGAAAATCCTGAAACTCTGCACCTTAATTAAATTCACATAGGTGCCTCTAAAGTTTCACATACCAAAGGGGGATCTAATTAAAAATGTTTCGTACTCTCAAATGAACAAAGTAATGTCAGAGTTATGTCAGGAATCATTGAATAGATAAGTACAGAAGGTCAGCTCCACAGGTCAGCTCCATACAACGTGCGAAAATAGTCGCACACACATTGACGCGTATAGTCTGTTGCAAAAGTATCAAATGAAAGTGTAAACAAACTCTGTTCAAGTTAAATTCTTACGCAATCACTCACTAAAGAGAATCAGAGGCCTTAGTGCGAGTTTCTTTTAACTATCTTCACTTTACGCAGCGACCGCGTTCGGCGCTCCGATTGGCCCTTCACCAGTGAAGGCCAGTAAAGGGCCAATCGGAGCGCTGAACGCGGTCGATGCATTAAGTGAAGATTGTTAAAAGAAACTCGCACTAAGGCCTCAGTTACATATTCATCTCTAATAAGGGTTCAACTGTAATATCTCAACACTTTTTCCAGCAATTATTGTTAGGTTACGTTTTTTTATTTATTTATTATTAGGTATATAAAATAACAAACTATACTAACTATTTACATTATATGCTACATTAAATTACTGATTAAAACGAACTATACAAATAAACAATTAACTAAAATTATGGCGTCGAAAAATTCCTCCGCATCGTTGTCGGCTGGTAATGAACACAAGAGGTTAGGTTAAGTAATTCATAATTATTATAAATCATCGTCGAAAATTGAGGTTATTTTGACAAATTAAAAATATCCTTAAGCTGATTTCAAATTAGAATTTCGGGTTTAAGTATTCAAATAGTCAAAACAAAGCATTCAAATTGAAAGTGGCACTATAAATTGGTATCTATAGATACGGTTTTTGATGTATTTGTTTACAGTTGGAACAGATTACAGAATGCCAGTCGCGAAGTTGCGCTCGCGAGTGTGCTTGTACTCGCTATATACACACGGCTATACATCAAGCTACACATTTCCAGTCTCAGTTTCCAGTATAAGCTGACCTCGCATTGTACGGACATCCTATTTATTGCGAGATCAGCATAAACTGAAAATGTATGGCTTGATGTAAAATAAACTGGAAATGTATAGCTTGATGTACGTGAAGCCTGTCTGCGTGTGCGTGCATTTCCGCTTGTTGTATGGAGCCAACCTTCTGTATTTAGTTTGTGGCGTAATGTCAGAATTATGTCAGGTCGTTCGTGTCAATGACCTCATTACTAATGATGAATGAGCTGTTAAAGAGTCGCCCATTAGGCCTGAGTGTCACTGTTTCATGAATTATCTCAGGATAAGAACCAGTCACGAATGTCACGAGGTTTTTTGAGTACCTACCTAAAGAGTCGGTACAGAAAGGATAGGAATTTCTAAAATATTTAGGCAAGAGTCAAAATAAATGTGGCTTCTGGCTTGCCGCGGTTGGTCCGTGAATGGGTCTTTACATACCAAGAGCCCTCCGTGCTTCGGAAAGCATGTTAAGCCGTTGGTCAAGGCTGTTAGTAGTGGATCTTTGAAAGTCGTTACGGGTCGTCAGAAGCCCGAAAGCCAAAAAACCAGTCTTACCAAGATATTACCCAGTAACTGGGTTGTAGAGGTCAGATAAGCAGTCTGACAAGTAGACTGAAGATTGATAAGTAGATTGGAAGCCAACCCCAATATAGATTGGAAAAGGCTGGGCAGATAAATAAATGTGGCATTTCCTTGGCTGGAGTCAACATTTCTACGAGTACATGAAATGGTTTCGTGCCTTTTTCCCTACAAAAAAAACTACATACTTGGAACTGCGCTGCATCACTATTGCATTCTATTTGAGCAAAATCTTTTGAAATATTTTGGAGGATGTTTGTGACACAAATATGAACTTCAATAAAGGTATATTAACTAAATTGAAGTGGTAATACTATCAGGCATACCTCGTTATTCCTACCTCTAACACCAACACATAGTTTGGCCTTTCCCGGCAAGGTCAAAAAGATAATGAAAAAGAAAGCCTACCTAGCTATCTTGCAACAAGATTTATGTCCGCAATAGCCCAGCGATCAACGTGCGAACCGCGGTAAGGTCATGGGTTCGAACCCGGCCTCGTTAGACGTAGGCTAGGCTTCAGCGTTTGATTTATATGGCCGCTTTACTAGACTCATCTTTTTTTCTATCAAGTCAGGAATTATGTTCCATGGTAGGAAATAAATAGATTCTGTCATTCGTGGATCTTTGACAGTCGTTACGGGTCGTCAGAAGCCCGAAAGTCTGACAACCAGTCTTACCAAGGGGTATAGTATTACCCAGTTACTGGGTCGTGGAGGTCAGATAAGCAGTCGCTCCATGTAAAATACTGGTATTCAGCTGCATCCAGTTAGACTGCAAGCCGACCCCAACATAGTTGGGAAAAGACTAGGCAGATGATGGTAGGTAATAAATAGGCTGTTTGTTCCGAGGCTTTCTGGCTGAAATTACGAAGAGCCTGCAAAGTCACTGCACATTGAATACATTGTTTTTATTAAGCTATCACTTGCTTCCGAAAACTCAGAGGTGCGTCCCTTGGGTTCGAACTCGAGACCTCGAGACTTGGCAGTCTGACGGTCACACGGACTCACACCACTGTGCTATCATCACTGCTACATGAACTATAGTCCAGGGCGGGGTTGCGGGAAAGTCCGAAAGGGATACCGGAACCCTTGGCAAGAGTCAACTGAAGGAACACGGCTGGGTTTTAGTAAGTAAAAGTCTGACAAGCCCTTTCGCTCGGCCCAGAGCGGGAGAAGCCATTTGAAGGCCTCAAAAAAAAAAAAGGCTTCCTCACGATGTTTTCCTTGACCGAAGTCATTAATTTCCAAGACAAACTGAGAAAGTACATATGTATTGAATAGGCCACATTGGTACCTGCCCGGATTTAAACCCACAACCCCGTGCATGAAAGGCAAGGCCTTAACCGCTGAGCAAATATGAAATACTGATTATCACGTTTGTGTGCAAAATAGTGACGTTACTACACTGCTACCACAACAATAATACCGCTACGAATTTCGTTCCATTTCACACATTTTGCTGTAGGTACTAATGCTATGTTACCACGAACCGCGGCAATGGTGTGCAAACGGGTTGTAAAGCATAATATATATGTGAGAATGAATGCCAGAAGGAATAGAACGAATGGAATGTAAGTGAAGCACTGAATGAGCGAGAGAACGAAGGAGTCTGGGAGAACCAATATGGCGGGACGATGTATAGACGATTTATACAAAAGTACGGTGTCAAAGCGATTGTAGATAATTTATAATAATAAACATGAGAATAAAAAGTGATTTGTACCAAATCCCAAACACTACATATTGTTCTACAGACACATTTTCTAATTTTGCGGGTTGTCGCAATATCCCTAGGGTTTTCGCGACAATACGAATTATCAAATCAGCCTACGACATGTGCGAATCCCTTGACAATACTTAAGACATCGATGCCTTAATTCTTAGTTTAAGTCTAGGCTTAGTCCCACCCAATAATACGATTGTCAAAAAAACCGAATAAATACTAAAAACTTAAGCTATTGAGGTTAACAGCCGCGCAATCGTCCACACCAATGACGAATCAGTTCTATTTTTTTTTACTTTGTTAAAAGTTCGTCTCAAAAACGTCTGCGCATCACAATGGACACTTTCCTTTCACTCAAGCGTTGGACGTTTTTATCATTAGCAGGAGCTTCCGCACTCACTTTGTGTTGACTTGGAAGTGCTTACGTCATGTCCTTTCCGTTTGTGACGAGTCAGTGACATTGGATTTTTTATTGTGACGTTAATAAGTTACTGTTTTAAGACAAATCGTCTTGATGGGAGCGAATTGATTCTTAGGGCCGGTTGTTTCTTGGGCGGAGCCCCGCCGTGTCCTCTTGGAGGCGATTGGCGGCGGTGACCTCTCGCGTCCGGCTCTGGTCCAAGCCATGGTACGGAGCGAGAGGGCATGGGAAGCAGTCACCTCCTTTTGCGAAGCAGTAATGCTCGCGAAGGAGGAGGCGGAACGCGTGAGGGAGAGGCAAAGTTTGCGCCCTCACGCCCCTAACCGCCGCCGCCGCTGGAGACGCCCTGGGCGTCGGGAATCCCAGGCGGATTCCCGGCCACCATAGGCGCGGGCTTGCGGACGGCGAGCAATGGGTAGCTCGCCGTCCGATCAGGACCAGGCCCGGGTCGATGGCGCGTCGTGTTCCACGCGCGCCTCAAAGAGATGTCAGCACAATTGGCGGGGTCCGCTAGGACCGATGCCTGCCAGGGTTGCGGGTTAGTCCGAAAGGGATACCGGGACCTTGGCAACAGGCAACTGAAGGAACACGGGTGGGTTTTAGTCAGTAAAAGTCTGACACGCCCTTCAGCTCCACCCAGAGCGGGAGAAGTCATTGGATGATTTCCCACCCTCAAAAAAAAAAAAAGGGCCGGTTGTTTCAAACGGTTGGTTAACGTAACATACGTACGTCAAATTTAACGTTCGTTAAATACAAAGCGTTGTGTCAAAGTTATTCCATTATTTCGTGAAACAACGCTTGTTTTTGATTTGACGATAGTTAGTGCCATTTTTGACGTTTACCCGTGTGTAAAGTGGACGTGAAACAACCCGCCCTTAGTGATGAGCATTTGAATTTTTTGGGAATCCCGAATCAGGAAGTTATTCATGGTATGGCTGTCACCTTTTTACAAGCTTTATGTTAGCTTGCTCTGTTCGTATGTGTTTCTGGTTACTCCATTTGTCATGCATTTTTTTTTTGATACAAAATAATTAGACCCATATTTTAGGTACTTTGTCAGCAGTGAACAGTTCGTTGGCATTTACTGCAGAATCCATTTCCACTGAATGAATCCATTACCGCTGATTAATTTGACAGGACTAAACTAAAGTTTATCTTCTGTCCTTTTCTTAATGAAATAGAAAGAAAAAGATGCACTGAACTTTTGTGAACAACAGAATCGGCACCATTGACAACCTTGACATCTCTAGCCACTTAAAACTGCTCATAAACTGAACACGAACGATAATAAAATTAAATTTAAGTAATAACTTATAACGGAAATGAAAGGTTCTTCAGCTCATAAGTTTGAATCGAAGCCATAAATCTACTAACTCAATGTTCAAATAAAACGCCAGTTTAACGCGGCTAACGGCAGTGATTCTAAAACTGTAATTAGTTTTATATGTTAGCAGTTAATTTTAACGCTTTCATCGGTAACGTGCTGTTGAAATGTGGAAACTAAGGTTACGTTACGAGTGTGTTACGAAGTTAAATATATCTTCACCCACGCATCGAGTTACCCATTTACTGGGTTGTGGAGGTCAGATAGGAGATCAGATAAGTCGGTTTATGTAAAATCCAGTCTAACCGGATACAACAGAATAAGCTGAGTAGTTAATAACAGTCATCATCTGCCTAGCCTTTTCCCAACTATGTTGGGGTCGGCTTCCAGTCGAACTGGATGCGCCTGAATACCCGTGTTTACATGGAGCGACTGCCTATCTGACCTCCACAACCCAGGGACTGGGTAACATGATACCCCTTGGTAAGACTGGTTGGCAGACTTTCGGGCTAGTAATAGCAATTATGGTTATTTACCTCTGATTTTGAGGACGTCAGGTATTCAATGTTCAAAAGTTGTAAAAGATTACTTTTGAAGATTTTTCAAAAAAACTTTTTACAAAAAAAAAAACAACCGACTTCCAAAAAAAACACTAAAAAAGTGAAAAATAACTTTATTTTCGGAAGTCGGTGTCTTTGCTTTTCAATTTTCGTTTTTGGCCACCGACTTCCGAAAATAAAGTTATTTTTCACTTTTTTAGTGTTTTTTTTGGAAGTCGGTTGTTTTTTTTTTTGTAAAAAGTTTTTATTTTTCACTTTTTAGTTGTGGTAACTATCCCACACAAATTCATATACCGTTATCTGCTATGTGACTGAGTCAATTAACATGTCATCAACATACGCAAAGTGGGAAAAATACGTAATTATTGAAGCTAACTCAAAAACTACGCAAGCAAAACTAATAAAATTTATATGGGACCACCTCTGAAGCATGACCTACCAAAGAAAAAAAGAATCATCAAAATCGATTCATAATTGGCGGAGTAATCGGGTAACATACACACAAAAAAAAAAAAAAAAAAAAAACATACAGACGAATTGAGAACCTCCTCCTTTTTGAAGAAGTCGGTTAAAAAATATGATAATAATTTAAGGTAAAACCGTTCTGAATTTAAGTATTCACAAGATGAGACACAGATAATCGTGATTTATGATGCTCGTGCGACGAAAGCATCGTGTTACTGACGTCCGTTTTGGACGCGACTCGTGACTGCTGAATATGTGGAGTTTTTAGGTAAAAAAATAATAATACCAACCTTTTATTGTCTTCCTGCACCATTTTTCCAGTGTTAGTGAGAGACGGAGCTATACAAGGCCTTGTCCAACTTTATCTCTTCAATTAACCCGTGCGACTGTGTAGGTACATTTACCTTCCCAATTAAAAAAAAAAAAAACATCTTTCTTCTGTTCAGTTCAAATTCCGAATCAAAGTTACATCCTCGAAATTCGAAATCTCACAAAGACATGACACGTTCAAGTTCAAATCAGCCCGCTAGTTATCCGAGGCAAAACTTCCGTCAACTCCTGGATATTTGCCTAACTCTGATATTTGTCTCCTAAAATCACGGAGAAGAGCACGGAACTGTAAACTAATTCCAAAGTACGGTTGTTCTGTAACCCGTGTGTTAGAAACATCTCTAGGTTTTGGAGCAAAAGGTTACGTGAAGAACTGGGGGTTGGGGAAATAAACGGGATTTGCGGCGACCTTTTTTGTTGCTTGAATATGCGCAAATCTGGTTTATAAAGTCTACACTATTTATCAATTTCTACATTTATATCTATTACTAGCTGCACCCCGCGGTTTCACCCGCGTAAGTCTCGATCCCGTGGGAATATTGGGATAAAAAGTATCCTATGTCCTATTCCAGGTCATGGTCTACCCCTGTGCCAAATTTCATCAAAATCCGTTCTGCCGTTTTAGCGTGAAAGCGTAACAAACAAACAAATACACAAACAAATTCACTTTCGCACAGTTTCGCATTTATAATATTATAGTTAGGATTTTTATTGTGCACACGGCTACACATCAAGCTATATATTTCCAGTTTATGCTGATCTCGCATTGTATAGAATTTCCGTACAATGCATGGTCCTCTTATACTGGAATTGTTAAGTTTTCTATCTGTCTATAAAATCCGACAAGGCTCTTCTATGAACGTGTAGAAAAAGAGAGGAAGAACATGAAATGTACTAGATATGTCACAAACCTGTCTAATCTTACCTTTCATGTAAGTTCCTTTTTTCGCCATATTCATAGAAAGCATTGTCGGATTATAAGTACTGTATTTTGTACTGTAGAGTACTTAAGTGTACGAGAAATAAGCTGGAAAGAAACGTTTTACAGATGAGTCAAAAATATAAAACGCCTAAAGCTAACCTGTCCCATAATCAGCTTCAAAACAGGAATTCTTTAATAACATCTTCGTCAGTACAGTATTATTATGACGTAGCATTGCCATAAACAGTTTACTAAGCAAACATAGTGTAGAAAAGAAGCCATATCACCTTTCCTTCTGCACTCTTGGGAGCACAAACTAGAAAGTGTATGCGTTCACGTACCAACGGATAAAACTCGTATTTCATCCGGATCGCAAACGCGGAGTTTTTCTGATTAACAGTGTGAATCCGCCCTAATGAGATTGCTCATTCTATGGCAGTTGTTACTCAGTGCGCACACTAGATATAAAACAGTTTTGTCTATCATAGACCGAACAGTTTTTACAGCTGTGAAAGCATATTTTTTTTTTACCGTCGACATTTTTATCCCGTCATTTTCATAGGTTTCGGAAATGCCGAAAAAAGAAAAAAAGAAAATTCAAGATGGCGGCCATCAACATTTTCGTAAAGCTGTCATATTTATGGAATCTTATCCATCAACTTGCAAAAGGTTAACTTATAATTCGACTTTATCCTAGATATATATACTATAATAATAATTATAAAGAACCAACCATCTTGCACCGCAAGTTTTTCATTCAGTATATTTTGACAACTTTTAATAGGATATTGTTCTGCAGCAACTGCGCTCGCCATCTTTGTTTTCACAGAGCCATAATCTGTGCACAGCCTTAGTCTAGCGACAAGATTAGCGACAAACCGGCGACGGAAACTGTTAGCGACAAGTCTTCATACACAACTAGTTATAAGATTGGAGCAATACAATTAAGTTTTTGTATTGTTATTTTTCCGCTGGACTCGGAATAGGAGAGATAAAGTAACTTGGCTAAGAGTAATCATTCCATGAACTGGAGTCTTCCATTGGACATTAATACGTCCTAGGACTTGGTATTTGTTTTTCTGGTAATCTAAATATATTATTATGTATTTTCTATTGGCTATGCTGTAATTGCGTAAAAAATAACCTACAATAATATTATAAAGAAAAAGATTTGCATTTTTATTTGTAACAAAAAACTCAAAAACAACTGGACCGACTTTAAAAGATCTTTCAGCACACTGAATAACATCCTAACTCCTAACTATTCGTTATTTTATGCGAAAGTGAGTTTGTTTATTTATTTGTTACAGCGTTCACGCTAAAACCGCTGAACGGATTTGGATGAAATTTGGCATACGGATAGACCATGACCTAGAATAGGTCATAGGATACTTTTAAACCTGGTAGTACGTTCCCGTAGAATAATTTCCGACTTCCACGCGAGCGAATCCGCGGGCAAAAGCTGGTAGGCTATAAATTTATGTATCACGCGGGCGAAACCGCTGGAGGAAACTAGTTTATAATATACGACTTTGGATCGTTGTAAGTGGATGGTGGATATTTGCAGTTCTGCACACGTATAACCTCGTTCCCAACTAAAAGATCAGTCAGTGTCCCGTCTTAAACCAGAAACTGAATGCTTATTAGAAAGTGCACGATCTATATGCAAGGCGCAGCTTGATATAAATTGTCTAGGAAAACCAGTTATTCTGACCTAAAATTCAAAATTTCTTACGTTTTTTGCAAATAAATTCAAAATCTCTTACGTTTTTTGCAAATAAATTCTGAATTTCGCGGGCTTTCACCTTGATGCTACGGCTACACTTCACGTTATCGCGAACTTTTCTTCGTACGCTCTCTCTCGCACACCCCTCGATTACTCGCTGAGCAACAGAGAGCGCACGAAGAAAAGTTCGCGATAACGCGAAGTGTAGCCGTAGCATAAGTAATGCTGAAGTAGAGTTGTACAAGTTCCAATTCAGAAACCGGGTCTAAGTATTATCTTGTCCTTTTCCGGCACACAATGAAAACTTAATTTATTTGCCTTTGTAATGGATTTAAATACGATCTGTAACAATAACATTATTTTTTCAATTTAGCTACCATCGTATCTTCAAATTCATTGAAAGTTTACTCTCATCTCATGTTTTAAAAATACCTGTGTACAGTTAACTTTTTGCTTACTCAAAGTAGTAAAAAGGCAACTTTTTATTTAGCCATAAAATGGCGTGTCCCAATTTAAATAACGAGCGATACCCGCCTTGCGTCTTCTACAAGAGGCTTCAAGATTTAGAAAGCTTTTGGAACACTCTGTATAACGTCAGCAATTTTTGAAATAATTCTGGTAAAATGTCAGTTCTCATACGAGTAAGTGTATGGGAATATAGTGGTAGTTTAACCGTGGCGTGGTAAGTAGTTACCATTAGTCATAACTAACCGCTTGGCGATGTGTCGAAAAAGTGGGCACTCGGACCCCCATGGCCCTTGTGTTTCAACCCCAAACGGCGCGAACATAAGTCCCAATAAGATTGGAAAAGAAATAAACTAATAGTTCGAGCATCTTCACACTCAGGGCACAATGCAGGAGTATACAGGAATGCGATCTCGGGGGAAGAATCCCGTTTCCCGTGCAATCCCGAGTTACACGTATAAAGTTAAGGATGTAAAAGTTGGAATTCCGTGCACAAGTTGGTTTGTGAAAACTATGGCGGACTGTTACAAGTTATAACACATTTTGACATCTATTAAAGTTGGTTACGTGATGTAATTTATTTAAATCAGGTTATTTGTGAGTTTTGGTTTTGTTTGTTACTGTGGAATAACTGGAAATAAGTTTTTTAATGGCAATACGTTTTTCTAAGATACAAACTGTTTATTTTCTGTGTTTTGTTATCAATAATTCTTTCGAAGTCCGTGCATGTTCCAATAATTCTTGCTAATAATCCTACATAATTAGAAAAAAATGACTCACACAAAACAAAAACAAAGAATTATTAAAATTACAGCTTCTATTATTCGAAATTCAAAATAACTGTGTCATATCTTAACTTCATAAGTGAACGCCATTTGTAAAATATGAGTCCATAGACACAACAAATGAAGATAAGTAATGATTTAACGTCACATAGATTAATTGCGGACGCCTCGCCTCGTATCTCGATCACGGGAATACACTTCGTGATTTTACAATTCCAAGCAGCTTTCGTATGTTCGTTATTTGATTATTTCTCTTTTGTTTTTGTAAAATGTAGTCCATGAGGGAATTATATTTAAGAAGATATTATTGTTCACAAGAATGATAAAGTAATATAAAGAGCGATAATTTTGTGAATGTCTAATTCTGTGTTAAAATCCGTACTGGAAGCGCCTTTTAGCCGTTTTTTAGCAGTTTAAACGCAATGCCGTTATCGAAATATCGATTCCGAATTTCGAAGGCAGCAAATCCATACAGACGGAATTTCGAATCGGAGAAAATTTCAAACGGAGAAATAATAATAATAATAAATTCTTTATTCAGAGTAACAATGAGACTCATAGTGTTAGTAACAATAAAATAAACTTACAACTATGTTAGTGATTCAGTTACAACAAGTACCTACACTAAACAAACACAACATAAAAAATCACTGCTTCCGTAAGCCAGCTGAAATACTGGAGCAGCGACTCACAATACAGCAGTCCAGCCTGCCAGCAATCATTCCCAGGATGCTGTTGGAACTGGCCCGCACCCTGCGCACCAAGGACGCACATCTTTTACGCATTAACGCATAAAAGCAGTCAACACGTAACTCCGCAAACATTCCTGATGCGCTACAGGAGCGGGGCAGCCCCATCAACACCCTGAAAGCATTGTTGTACTGAACGCGGAGGGCACTGTACGACCTCTGCGTAAAATGTACCCAAAGGCTACAGGTGTAAAATGAGGAAAGGAAGGCTCTAAAAAGTGTTTTTTTGACCTCCGTAGAAGCACGGTAAATATTGTATGTGTATGATAGTTCCTTGATTTTGGATTTGCTGCCTTCGAAATTTCGAAACGGAATTCCATTTCGGAATTCCGTATGTATGTGGCCGGCCGAAAAGTGCATGAACCAGTGTGGCTCAAAACCCTTTGTAGTTATGTAGGACGAGTTGACGAATTACCCATTATTCCTTTATGGGTAATTCGTCAACTCGTCCTACATGCCTACGGCCCATCTAAGACGACTTGCAGAAAAACAAAAGAACGTCCTAAATAGGCCGTAGGTATGTAGGACGAGTTGACGAATTACTCCACTTTGTGAACGACATAATATTGAGTACCTACCTACCTAAGTATAACATTATGATAATGTTTTAACTAGATTAGATTTGTTATTCAATTTTGTAGAATCCTGTTGATTCTGAATTTAAATTTTCAATACCCTGGCTCACTACGACACCAAGCCTCTCGTGCTGGGCCACTTCAAGCTTTCAAACTTTTCTGACTGACAGATGACATTAGTGACAGCAGCGTCCTCACTACTTATATGAATGAGACGGTGTTTACATTCCTAATAAAAAAAAACACTACAAGTATCTTTATTTACTCAAAAAATCTTCTTCCCACCATAATCGAGATTGTTTACCTACAATAAATTCGAGTGAGCCGGGACTAATTTATTAAGGTGGTTTTGAACAGTAAAAAGGTTTCCTTAATCGAGTATTGTAACCTTGACCGATCTAAATCTTCACTAGATCAGAGAGGTCTGTCAGTCAATCAAGATTAGGGTGTTGGGTCGTATTGATCCTACTCGGAATGAAATCGAATAGTTTTATCTTGCTTATAAGTCCTACTTTTCTAATTTCCTCTGTTATACTCATACTCAATCAACTCAGCCCATCGCAGTCTACTGCTGGACATAGCCCTCTCCCACCACAACACCCTATCTTCCACCTTCCACATCCAGTCTGCCCGAGCCACTTTCTTAAAGTCGTCGGTCCATCTAGATGGGGGGCGTCACACGTCCCATTTCGATTGTCCAATTTAAATGATCAGCGCAATACTTCCTTTTTTTCCATACATGGCTCCCAGCCATCATTTCAGTTTTATCTACCTTCATTTCGTCACAATCCACCCATAACTTATCATTAATATCCACCACAAATCCTTTGTGTAACCCACAAACTATATCCAAAAATAAATGATATTATTAAGTAATAACTTCTTCAAAAAAAATATAAAAACTTCTTATAACCGCCATTCAATCGTCGACTATCTTTATTGGCCCAGAGAAGCACAGATAAAACATGGCGTATTTATTTTAAAGCCGAGAAGCACAGACAATAAATATTTTGCTTTTGAATTTCGCTCAATAAAACGCTCGGCTCTGTGTTGCCAGTATTTGTGTTTGTTCGTACGGTGGATTTCAATTTGTTATATTTGATTTTCGTTATGATATAGATCACTTTTTAATAGGATGAGAGCTGTCGAGGTGGTAAAGGATACTTTTTGTTGGTTAATTTTGGTTGCTCGTGTTGCCACGACCTTCCAGATGGGAAAACCTAATAAAACTTCCCAATCCGGGAATCGAACCCAGGCCCTCATGCCTCAATGGAGTTCACAGTAAAATTAATATTAATTACCATCTGATACTCCCCAGAACAGTGTATTTGCTCTGTACTCCAAAATGCTTACCTGGAAACAACAGAATAATTCATTAGTTTTTAATTTAATTTCCAATATAATAGTAACTAATATTATAAATGCCAAAGTGAGTTTGTTTATTTACTTGTTTGTTACGCTTTCATGCTAAAACGGCTGAACGGATTTAGTTAAAATTTGGCATGGGTAGACCATGACTTGAAATAGGACATCGGATACTTTTTATCCCGATATTCCCACGGGATCGAGACTTACGCGGGTGAAACCGCGGGGCGCAGCTAGTATATAGGTATACATCATTTAAAAACTAACAGACTTAAAATAACAATTTGTAAAAGTACGTATACATAATTATTCGTTAATGACAACAACAACATTAATAGTATTGTAATAATTAAACCAGGATGCAACGTGGTCGGAACTGTTAACAGTTAATGGAAACCACAAATAAATAATTACAATAAATATTGATAATGGTGTGCAGTCACTAAAGGTTACCACAAACAGGCGCAACAAGGGTAGCGCTGCCTGTCGCGCCCGCGATATCGCGCCAGTTTGCTCGAGCCGTACGGAATACACATAAACCTTCCGGAAGTTCCGGAATCACTCCTTTAATTATGGTGTTAACCGCAAGAAAATCCGTTGCGAAGTTAAGAAGAACAACGTGGTGACACAGAAAGACACGAAAAACGAGATAAAATATGTATAGATTATTTTGATAACTACTGAGTTAGCAGGAAAAAACATGATTTTTAAGACAGCCGCAAGAAAGTAAGCAAACAAAAAAAAAACTCCAAGATGCATCAATAAAAAATCTTAAAGAACCATTTAAGTATGTCTTGACTGTTACGTTTTAAGGGCCATCTACAGGGGGAGCACAAATTCAATTTTAATTGAACGATGCCGATTCATTGGATGGAGACAGGAGGGTGAACGGTGAAATTAAACGTCAATCTTACTTTATTGGGACCGGATTACACTGATTTTTACATAACCTACTAATGGGATCAGCTTTATTGTGGGATATTTAGTCCTGAAGACGTTGATGGGTGATTTACAGACAGTTGAATGTTTTATTCGATAGAGTATTTATTGAACTAGTCACATAATTGTAGTACTTTAACTGTCGTCATTGAAATGGCTCCTAAACATATTTCTTTTGTCTCGTGACAATGACAGTCAACTGCATCATACTTATTTTGATACT
This sequence comes from Lithophane socia, assembly GCA_947522985.1. NCBI lineage: Eukaryota > Metazoa > Arthropoda > Insecta > Lepidoptera > Noctuidae > Lithophane > Lithophane socia. Next base: position 6,068,552 of record OX383272.1, read on the forward strand.
TGTATTTTGACATCATATTATTTTAAAACGTATGTGTCTGAATAGCACCTAAAAAAACCATGATTACCTGCAGATCCACATTTTACGAACGAAATAATCTTTACTTTTAGGCCGGTCACATACATACGGAATTCCGAACCGTTTCGAAATATCGATTCGGAATTTCGAAGGTTTGACTTCAATTTATTTCAATCATAAGGTCGGACAGACGGAATTCCGTTTCGGAATTTCGAATCGGGGAAAATTTCGAACGGAGAACTACTGTCTACTAACGTGATTTTGATTTTGTAAGGATTTGCTGCCTTCAAAATTCCGGATCGATATATCGAAACGGAATTCCGTATTTAAGTGGCCGGCCTTAAACTAGAGAAACACAAATCTTCTGTAGATACTAAAATCTTCAAATTCTAGTTTTACTACCTTTTGCTTGTATAATGTTCTAGTGTTACATAGTATATTCTTGCAAGTAATGCCATAAAGAATCTCCATATGACTCGGCTCGCTATTTGCGCCGGTTGCAAGGGGATTTAAACAAGTTGTATACAGGCAACACGCTGTAGATAATAGGGCTGTCAAGCTACCTCTGTTGAGGAAGAATGTAGTTCTGTTTACAAGAGATATTGTATTAAAATATTTGTTATAACGGAAATATTACGGTGTATAGAAAATATTTCTGATATAGGTACGTGTGTGTTTTCTTATTGTATTCAAAGCTAGAAAAGTAAACAATATCAAAATATTCTGTAAACGTATGTGAAATATTTCAAAGTTTAATCTAAAATACACACGTGATTATATTACTAAATATATTATGTATAATATCCACCTCAAACATGAAACCGTAACAATATTCAAAGTTTTATCTCTAAAATTTCGGGCAGCCCTAACAACAGCATCGTTATTCACAAAAATGACTAATAAACGTTACGTAGTCTTGGCAACACCCCTTATGATCAATACATAGTCATAACAGGCTGAAGTTTCGTGCCTATAACTTATACATACAGCGTGTATAAAAAATATGTGGACCACAGTCCACTGTACCACAGACCTGTACCATCAAACTGAACTATTTGTTGATATTTATATTTTTTATTTCCATTTTATTTTATTCTATTTATAATGACATTGATTTCTATTGCTATTTATAATTAATTCATTTATATTATGCAATGTGCCATTTTTATAAATGTAAATAACAAAAAAATTGTACGCTCTTTGGCATAACAGCGCACTATTTATAATCTTTATATTTATCTTTATTTCATTTTTCATACATATAAATTATATTTTTTAAATATTAGAATAAAAAAATATATAAAACATTAAAAAATATAAAAAATAGTAGCCCACCGGTATCAGGAACAGGGTCCAAGCTACCGGCGGTCAGGGCTCCAGAGAGAGGAACCTCCTAACAATGCGAGCCGAGAGTCCAGGAGTACAGCTTTCTGAATCAAGCTGCCCAACGAGAGCCTCCTTAGGTGTTGGTCGAGGCTCTTGGCAATTAAGCCATTGGCTGATACGACTATCGGCACAATGATCGCAGAGTCCACATCCCACATGTCGACAACCTCGTGAGCCAATTCAAGATACTTGATTTGGTTATCTTTCTCGGCCTTCACGAGGTTCCCGTCATGCGGTACCGTTATGTCAATGATCATTGCGCGCCGCTCTGTTCGATCCACCACCACTATATCAGGCTTATTGGCAACAATAGTCCTGTCAGTGATGATGGATCGATCCCAGTACAATGTGATATTTCCATTTTCGAGAACTGGGAAATGAAATATCACAATTTCAATCTTTATATCATTATTATTGTACCTATGTTAAACAAATGAATAAATGACTTATAAAAACTTTCTCCATGGGACAACGTAATCGCGAAGACATTATCAACTGTCCTATACAAAACCTACCTATACTATACCTACTCGACCCAAATGTAATCCCGACAGCTGATAATTTCTTCGCGATTACGATGTTAGTCCAATGGAAAAAGTTGTTCAGTCTGTACCACACCCTTAAACATGACCACACATTTTTGAAACACGCTGTAGAATGTAATGTACCACAAAACTTGTTTAAACGCTTCTGAAGCCTAAAACTTTTATGTTTTTTCGATACATTTTGTATAACATGTTTACATGAGAGGTTAAAAACGAAGCTTTGCGAATACAAAGTAAATATTTCACGGTAATATAATATCTGTACTGTGTACTTTCTTGACCCTTATGGGGCTTCCTTCGTGAGGGTCGGTAACATAAGCAAATGAGTACACGTGTTGCTAGTTTAAAATAAAAATAAAACTGGCCAAGTGCGAGTCAGACTCGCGCACAAAGGGTTCCGTACCATTATCTATAATAACGACAAAAAAATCACGTTTGTAGCCTCTTCAATATTTATTTTATTTATTATTGGTTGTTATAGCGGCAACAGAAATACATTATCTGTGAAAATTTTAACTGTCTAACTATCACGGTTCATGAGATACAGTCTGGTGACGACTGACGGACAGCGGAGTCTTAATAATAGGGTCCCGTTTTACCCTTTGGGTACGGAACCCTAAAAAAGATGAGTTTGTATGTTTAATTTTGATACATGATCCAGCCAAAATTGCTGAACCGATTTGGTCTTTATTCGATACAGCTGTAGAATTTTTTCCCAGTATTCAACATAGGAGTAATCAAACCCAGACGTTTTTCTGGGAAACCTAAACTCTAACTTAAAGGCAGACAAACAGGCGCAATATCGCGGGCGCGACAAGGGTAGCGTTGCCTGTCACGCCCGCGATATCGCGCCAGTTTGCACGAGGCTTAACAGATGAAGGAAGAGTTCTGAAAATATCCGAGTATATTTTCCAAACAAAATATTCTGCCTTCTGACCTCCAAAAAAAATGTACCTACTTTTCCCTCTCAAACCATAACGACTTCGCATCCTCAAGTTGAAGGGCCAACGCCGAGAAAGGTGCTCCGAACAAAATTAAATTACAATGATTTACTTTAGCAGAACCTGGCCGGAATTTAAATCTGGAATGTTGGTATACCCAGCCGCCGTTTTAGACTCGGTGCGGTGCAATTTACCTTCTTCCGTTGGCGGCCATGTTATTACGATAACAGTCGCGTATAACCAAGAATGAATAATTTTGGATAGCTGGTTGAGACGAGACCTATAAATAAATCTTAGGTAAGTTTTCGGGTTCGTGTTTTTATGAAACTTCTGATGCAGAACTGAGATTGCATAAGTTCTTTGGGTTTTAAAATATGAACGAGTTTGTAATTCAAGGTAATCTGTAAAGGTTTTTTTTTTTATAACTTCTTCATCTTCCTACCCTTGTCCCATGTTACCTTGGATCCGCGCAACACGTTTTCCATTTTCTGTCACGCTATCATTCACTCCCTTCTCTTCCATGTTGTTGAAATTGCATCTTGTGAAGTTGCGGGCAACAGTTAGTATCAAATAATTATGAAAATAGAATCATCGATATGACAAAGGAGGTGATGAATGATCGTTTTTTACTTGTAACAGAAGAGAAAGGAGCCCTAAAGGAGGACAGACATCTTAAAACGACGATCTTTTAAATGTTACATGAAACCTCAAAACATATTGTTTATTATTATATATAAAGAAGATCAAACACAACAATAAAGAAGAAATTAGAATCCATTTTGTTCTTACTGAGACTTACAAAAGAAACAGTTGTTTTATTTTCCTATTCCCAATAGAATTACGGTAATTCGTTTGTTAAAATAAGCTTACAATAACTTTGAATATTAAAATATTCATTGAAAGGTGGAAGGTAACTCTAAACTCTGACATTTAACCTTTAAGGTAGATTTAAAAATAAAAAAAATTGTGAATTAATATCGAATTGGATCATGATACATAAATCTTTTCATTTTAATATCTGTTTCGGAGCAATTTCAAACTACAGCTGTGTTCGATATAGTAAAAATCGAACCATCAACTTTCGAAATGAAATAGGGACCCGTTTAAATATCTATTCAAAGAAAGAAAGAAAATCTATTTGACCCAGGTCAAAACTAAATACAGAAAAAAGTAAAAAAAAATAGTACTGTGTGTGTGTACATCACGGCCAAATACGGTTCAGCATAAATGCCAGCCAACTAGTGCCTGACGCTGGTTTCCAACTGGACCTAACGAGGACGTCGTATTAGTGTGGGTATCTAGTTAATTAAAGGGTAGTGTTATCATCAGTCTATTGTAGGCTAGGCTTCACCCTTTTAAGCCACAGAGCACCAACCTTGCCTTTTCCCTTCAAGTGTGGCCTTTCAAATGGACGTTACTAGCCGATTGATACAACGATATAATTTGTGCTTGACTGTTGATAGAGTTGGACGGCGTGTGATTGGTGCTACCTATTTCCAGCAAAGAATTGAGGATGATGCTGATTTTAGATGTTAAATAGGTTGTCATGGTATTGGAGGAGCTCGTGGCTAATTATTAACTGCCGCACGGGTCAATCCATCAGGTTAAACTACACTTGCCGGGGTGTGTCCGTGGATAGGTGACCACCTTTACATACAGAGACTCTTCCGTGCCTAGGAAAGCACGTAAAGTCGTTGGTCCCGGCTGTCATTCGTAGATCTACGGGTCGCCGGAATCCCGAAAGTCTGACAATCAGTCTTACCAAGGGGTATCGTATTACCCAGTTACTGGGTTGTGGAGGTCAGATAGGCAGTCGCTCCATGTAAAATACTGGTATTCAGCAGCATCCGGTTAGACTGGAAGCCGACCCCAACAGAGTTGGGAAAAGGCTAGGCAGATTGTACGATGGTATGGGCATTTGTGATGCGGAGGAACGAGGGTTATGTTGGCAGGAAAGATTTGAGTATGAATGTGGATGGCTATACGAGTAGGGGAAGACCAAAGAAACGATGGATGGACTGTGTGAAAGATGATATGGCTAGAAAGGGGGTGACTACTGAGATGACGGCTAATAGAGAAGTATGGAAGACAGGGACATGTTGCGTCGACCCCAAATTCATTGGGATAAGGGTATAAGAGAATGGTTATTAATGTTAAGTTGAAACTATACCCACTGATAATGCTTTTTCTACCCGTATTCAACTTAATTGTAGTATACTAGAAGCTGAAACCAATAAACTAAAAGGCAACGTAAATTATGAGATTTATTTTCCTAAAAGTATGTCCGGAATGGGAGAGCCTAATGAGCTTTTGCTAATCTAGGAAGAGCACCGGTCTAGATACTGTGGCGGTACTAAATTAGCAGACATAAAATCTAGAATAAATCAGGATTATCAGGGAGGCAGGTAATTACCTGTATGTTGCTGCAATTAACTTAAAACAAGTAACTTTTTGTGTAGCTGACTGACTTTAAAAATGTTTTCTATTAGACTTGAAGCACAGCCTAATTAACGTAATTCCTCTCTTTATTTGCCTGACACATGGTGCAACATTGAGACGCACACCGCACCTTGATTCGTTATTTGATTTGAAGTATGTCACTCTTCTTCATCTTCTAATATCTTTAAGTAAGTATGTTTTTTTTTTCTCTTTTTTGTTATATTAGCATCTTTTTTTTTTAGCCTGTTGTGTGTCCCACTTCTGGGCAAGGGCTCCCCTTTTTCCTTCCAAAGCTCTCTATTTTATGCGATTTCTGGCCATGTTGGCCCCGCAAACATGATTAGAACGTTACACCACTTCGCCGCGGTCTACCTCGACGGCGATGTCCTCCTTCAGGCGTCCAGTGAATACCTGTCAGGGTTGCGGGAAAGTCCGAAAGGGATACCGGAACCTTGGCAACAGGCAACTGAAGGTACACGGGTGGGTTTTAGTCAGTAAAAGTCTGACACGCCCTTCCGCTCCGCCCAGAGCGGGAGAAGTCATTGGATGAATTACCAACCTCAAAAAAAAAAACAAGACGTCTTTGAATGACGATCTTTGCCCATCTCTCCGGGTGCATTCGTGTGAGGTGCAATTTTTATTAAATTCATGTAATTAGTTATCATTTAATTGTGCTTTCGTGTGTCTTTTGTGTACATTTTATCGATCTTTATAAAGCTCTGGGCGCTCTAAACTGCTGTAAATGTTATTTCAGTTCGACCCCTCTGAAATTCTGAGAATCAAGTTAAATTAAATTGGCTAGCTAAACTACTCATACGCGATGGGTATAGACTACATAAACAAGATAAAAGAAAAAATAAATGTTGTTTTTTTTTTTGGGAGGTCAACGTCCACCTAGTATTTTTACTTGAAGGATGAGTTGAGAAAAACTGTTTTCTTATGTTTTGTCGTTACCCATTACGTCTGTGAAGTTCTCACTAAAAAAGGTTTTTTTAACTGTTAATTTAAGTGACCAATAACAGCGGTTGTTCACGCCACGAAAAAAAAACGTCAATATAATTTCTTCTTTGTTTTATCATGTTTAGATATCGATGTCAATCGCGTCCGCGAAGTTTATCTAGCCAATTTAATTTAACCTTGTATATCTATCAAGATCTATGAAAACTAAAAGAATTTTGAGAATCACACACAACCACTGTCCTAAAGAATGAAGTGCATTTCGTAGTATATTGGAGTGGAGGACCCATCAATGCAACTTAATATTTTCCTTAGGCACTCGTAAATCCATACGCAGAATAATCACAATTGTCACTAATTCCATTGAAACCCGATTACGTAAACGCAAACAGACTTGCATTGACAGATAGGAATCAAGTAACCTAATGCCATTGGTATTATGTGTAAATCACGTTGCATTTTCCATAGAAACTAATGTAATCCTAACTATTCATATCATATTATAAAAGCGAAAGTGAGTTTGTTTGTTGAAAGTTTTAGCCGTTTTAGCGTGAAAGTACGCTTTCGCGGAAAAGATGCGCTTCCCTGGTGCGCCGGGTGCGGGCCAGCCCCAACATTATACTGCAGTGTGTTGCGAGCAGACTGGACTGTTTGTGTGTGAATCGCTGCTGCAAGCTTTCTACATCGGTTATAAGCTTGTAGCAGGGATTCTCATACCTTTAAGGCAGTGTTAGGTTAAATGTATAGGTTAGTGTACTAATATAGTTGATAAGATAGATTGTTACTAACTTTTTGAGTCCTGTTACTTGTTAATTAAATATAAATAAATAAATAAAACGGCTGAATTGATTTGGATGAAATTTGGCACATAGGTAGTAGACCGTGACCTGGAAGGACAGGCTACTTTTCATCCTGGATCTCAGACGAAGTCGCGAGCAGCAGCTAGTATAATATTATAAATGCGAAAGTGCGTTTGTTTGTAACGCTTTCACGCTAAAAGCTCCCACAAGCAGGCGCGATATCGCGCCGGTTTGCACGAGGCTTAAAAAGCCTAAACGGAATTGGATGAAGGCACATGGATATTCTTTTCCAGGTCTACCATTTCTTCCTTTTTGGCTAGAACGAAGGACAACAATAAAAGCCAATTGATAGATTTATTGTACCAGGCAATCATAAAAATACACAAAAGGCCTGGAAAGGTAAACGTGCTTCGATAGTCGATGCAAATAAGCAAAATTCAATTTCGTAATACATTGAAAAGGGAGCTCGGTGAAGTTCGCGCGAAAAATTCTATGAAGTTCTCGCGAAAAATTGTTTGTGCGAAAGCCGGTGTAATATTTCACGGTAAAGAGTATAAATGAAATATAAATACTGTTGTACCTAATAACTGAAACGATTTGTTCAATGTACGTTAGGTTTTCGTGGTAATTTTCAAGTGGTATGTGTGATCGTTTGTTTGCCTGTTTTGCATATAAATTGTTTTCGACGCTATGAATTCTGATACGGATAAATTTTCGCGTCATGTAAGGAAATTTGTTACACCTACAGTTTTTAAGGTTCAGAGTTATTCAATACAGTATTACAGTTCAATATTTAAAGGAACTATAAACTATATTTATACAACTAACTAGTTTACAATTTATATTAAAATTGTAAACTGAACGATTATTAGTGTAACATTCATACTTTTCTTTGTAAAGAAGTGAACAAACCTACTGCATAACTTGTTTACAACTAACTATTACTTAAGGTTGATGCGAAATCTCTAAGCTCATGAAAGTGTATTGAATGACTATTTCATGAAATCATGACATTTGGCACTTTCATGAGCTTAGAGATTTGTATTGTTGATTTAAATGTTAATGTTTATAATTCAGTAAATCCATATTTGTTACGAGCGCTAATAATATTTAGATCAACATACAACCTGATCGTGACCTGCAAATTGCAAAAAACGTAAGAAAATTTGAATTTCGCGGGCCACCCCAGCGCATCCCCCTTAACGAATGAAATCATAACTAATATTAATTAAAACGAACTATACAAATAAACAATTAATAACTAAAATATGGCGTCGAAAAAATCCTCCGCATCGCTTACGGCTGGTAATGTACCCAAGAGACTGGCTGCATGTCACGTTGTATGGCTCTGCTTAGCCCTGAAGGTAAAAGCCAGCCCTTGGGTCACTCACTCATTAAATCGACTCAAGGTTATATCACCATTGAAAAAAATCTAGAACGTTTAAAAGTGTAGTGTAGGCCAGAAAAATGCGCCGCAACTTAGCACCGCTCGCCAACTAATTAAAAGTTTGAGAAGCACTGCAGTGTACTAATCACATACAATTTTCTATTAAGTTGGCCTATGTCTCTATTTCTACCGTATTTATCGTGTATATCGTTTTTTTTACTGATTGTTTCTTAAATGAATTATGAATGATGATTTTGATCGAATCAGAAATGAAGAGATCCGTACAAGAACCACAGTAACTGACATAGCTCGAAGTATTGCCAAAAGCAGTGGGCAGGGCACATTGTTCGCAGAACAGATGACCGGTGGGGCCCTAAGGATCTGGGGTGGCGACCGCGTACCGGAAGACGTAGCGTTGGAAGGCTCCCCACAAGGTGGACCGATGACCTGACGAAGGCTGCAAGAATCCGCTAGATGCGAGAAGCACAGAACCGGTTGAAGTGTCGGTACTTAGGGGAGGCCTATGTCCCGCAGTGGACGTCTTTCGGCTGAAATGATTTTTCTGTGTGATGGTAATATAATATGTTAGCTTAGCATCCTATCATTACTTTTCATATACCTACTGGATGTTTGTTTAGGGAATGCAACAGTCATGCAATCGTATTTGAATTTTAAATATTCTAGTATAACCAGAAAACATGGTATTTTTAATGCTTACCATTACTTCAGGAAAAACCCTTCTGCACAAAAAATAAAACATAAAAAGATTCGCATAAAAAAAAAAAAAACAGTAAGTAGCACAACAAGACCCAAACAAGAAACATGTTTAACTTAAAGTGCGTAATGCATTTCGCCTTAAAGGCAGCACACACTACACGAAAACTTTATAGCGACCCACTATGCGAAAACCCCTCAACCGTTTAAACGCCACCTATATGATAATACGACCCTTTAGTGAACCTTGTGTGAAAAGGGCCTCTGACGTCAAACAACTCGTGTCCCTTCGCAAACTTTCAATAAATATCGCGTTCCTATGCATACGCCATCACCCCCATAGATTTGTAAACATACCCTCACTCATTCGGGTTTTCATTTACTTAGGTTACCATTTGAATATTTACAACTAAACGGTAAATGTCCGTAAAATCGCCGCCTCTGTAATTAATGTAAAACATTTCACAAATTGGATTATGTAAACTATGTGGACGGTTTTAATATTCTGTGCGGAGGGATGCCGCACATTATTCGAGGGCTTAGTCCATGGTTTCATGTAATAGACTTTTTTTTTTTTTTGGGTGGTAAATCATCAAATGACTGCTCCCGCTCTGGGCGGAGCGGAAGGGCGTGTCAGACTCTTACCGACTAAAACCCACCCGTGTTCCTTCAGTTGCCTGTTGCCAGGGTCTCGGTATCCCTTTCGGACTATTCCGCAACCCTGGCAGGTCATGTAATAGGCTATGGTTTTGGCCAGTTATGTTAGTCATGAAAAAATCTTCAGAAAAATTGCTGTGGTGCTCACACACACACCCTTATAGGGTGGTACTTACCTTTGGCTCATTTGAGGGTTATTTTCACTTCAGATCACGTGGTTATTAACATTGTGTCAGGTATTAAAATTCAACACCAAAAGTACCTCCACGATACTTCGGGTGTTGAATTTTAATGAACCCAGAAATGTCCCATACATTTCTGGGTTCATTAGCGGTTCCCATAAACATCACATCATAAACAAACATGAGTGCATTGCAGTCTTATGTTGCCATGCAGTAATTTTTACAACATGAGTGCAATGCAGTCTTATGTTGTCATGCAGTAACACAAGGGAATTTGAAGGAGTCTGTAGTAATTTTAGTATCAAAAATATAATCTAAGGTATTGAGTACAGAATGACCTATTCCACAAAAAGGATTTGTGCAGCCTGAAATAGACCTAGTGAAGAATTAATAGCTAGTAGTTACTGTGCTGATAGCAGGCTCTCACAGCAAACGCTCAACGAGGTAACTAGTGACTGCTTGAGTAAAAGCGATGCCGATCAAGCGCCGGCCGTATAAGCGACATTCCTTAATAGTGGGTCAGCTTGATATACGAGAAACAATTTGTAGTCACACCTACGACCATTTCAGTGTCCCATATCCATTACGAACCCATATTCACGTATTTATTACCTTTTATTTGGCCTCGAGTGCAAGTAAACTACAAAATACAAAAGATTATGTACTATCGACCATTATAAATGACCTACAATATGGAATACAACAATAATAAGTGTAAATTGCCATTCGGAACAATGAACAATGTAAAAGTATGCCAAATATTTTTGCACTTCCCGCTACAAAGAGCCGTAAACCTTTATTGCATTCAAAATGGCCTATAACTGAACAGATTTCTCAGAAACCAGTTGGTACATACTATTGCCGTCGGCTTTGCTTGTAAGCCCAGGTACATACGGGCGTAATTTTAGCGCGCACTGGATTTCAAACGCTCTGCTTAGCGCCGAGAGTTGAAAATCCAACCGCGCTGATATGTGCGCAAGTCACTGTTGGATTATCAATCTTCGGCCCAAAATCGAGAGTTGAAAATCGAGTGCGCGTATAAAAATCGCCCGTGCGCTTGGGCTTGTAAAGGTTTATATCCGTGTATTTTTTTTTAAGGTTATAGTCTTTCCGAATGCAAGCGAAAACAAGTGTTGGGACGAAGAAGAATTTTTTATTTATTTATTATTTTTATTTAAACTTTTCAACCTTTAGTTATTTGATAAAATGCAGTTTCAGTGACCGTAAAAGGTGACTTTTAAATTCTACATGTCACGATGAAGGATAACCGATATCATTTTTTTATATCTTATCAATACGTTTTACCTACAGTATGAAGCATTTATAATACAAATAAAATTGAAAAAAAATCCGTCAGGAATTTCTCTTTCAAATCAATCAATCTCAAATTCTTTCTCAGTAGCAGCCCGGAGTCTGGATTTGTGCCCGGTTAAGAAGAAGAAGAATAAGAATAAGAATAATTTATTTTTGCAAATATGGGTAGATTATACATGAATAGGTGTTAGTACAGTACAAAGATCGGCCATATTTTGCCATTCAGCATGCAAATATTTGCGTCAAATTATTATCATTATGTTATTTAAGTACATCAAATTATTGTCTTAGTTATATTATTTACATCAACTTATTATCATTATGTAATTTACATCAAATTATTATATATCATTACTTCAATTATTATTAAATTATATACTTTTAAATTTAATCATTATTCAATTAAAATTAGAGTTCCTTATATACATACTACAAAAGTCAACTAATCTTTTTTTCAGATAGGAACTCAGTCACACTGTAGTACGTTTTATCCGTCAAAACCGGTCAAGTCCGGTTGATGGCAAAAAGCTCGCCCCTTATTACATGGGACTTTACATAACTGGCGGAATGTGGGTCTACTATTGGTACACCTCTGCCTATCCCTTCGGGGAAACAGGCGTGAGGTTATGTTAAGATTGAAATACAAGGTTACACTTTGTAGTAGTAACATGTCATTTAAAATAACGGCAAAATGTTTCACACTTGAATCAATTCATTACTTAAATGGAAAGCTAACAATGGGACTACAAAAACAATGGTATTAGCGTATAGAAATGATAATTATTATAATGCGGGCACGCAGCACGGATGTGCAATTATGATAATTATAAGAAATAACAATACAATATGAAAACAATGACTATTCCCATGGCGGATATAATTCTCAGCGACAACGCGTTACTTTTACGAAGTCAGTTAAATAAAACTGGCCTAGATTGTTTATTAATTGGACTTTTTATTAGTAATTTAATAATGTCAACAACTCAACAGTTGAAGTACAGTCAGCACGAAAATTAAGTGATCCTTTTTACGAAAAAAATAAAGAATTTAATTATTGAAAGCTTCGTAATTGGTGTTTTGTTTATGAATAGCACAGTAACATGGTTTTATAAAAATGCAGCAAGATCAAAAATCAAAATATTTAATTTAACATAAACCTACGTGGACTTATGTAATGTCAGAAGGAGAAGAGCCGGGGGCGGAAAGAGCTGGCGAAATGTGTGTACTTTGCCCAATCCTTCGGGGAAACAAGTCGTGATATTATGTTAAGAGCTGGCAAGAAACCCCCCACGGTTACCATTTAAAAAAAACCACTAATACTTAAACAACAGCCATAGCGACCCGAAAATACCCTCCAAATATTCGCAAAACAAAATATGTAAAGATAAACAACAAAAAAAATTGCATCGCACTTGTAGGAAATAGGCGCGTCGGCGGCATAACGAAGGTTCGAATATAAAGTTTCACACATAAAAAACTGAAAAATATACAGTCAATTGGACAAATTAAACATATTGCAGAGAATCTCATGAAAATTGTTACAATATTTCGAAACACAGCCGCACCGAAACATTTTGAATATTGATACGATATGATAATAATGCGACTTTTTATATTGTGAACTGGCAACTCACAATGAACGTTGCAAAGTCGTTATCGGGAAATGCTATAAAATGAATCGTACTGTATAATTGTTATTTATTTTGCGATGTGGTAAAATTGACTTCGAGAAAATTTTATAATTTACAATTGTTTTAGATTTCCTGAGTTGATTTACGAGATACATATTTACTATTTCATAGATGGGATAACAGAGGAGAGGAAGAAACGCATGTGACTAAGACTAAAAGAGTGATGAATATAAATGTTGATTGATGTAGAGGGAGAGGAAGGCCAGAGAAAAGATGGATGGATTGTGTGAGGGCTGATATGAAAGAGAAGGGAGTGAATTACTCTGGCAACATACAGGCAACTGAAGGAACACGGGTGGGTTTTAGTCAGTAAGGGTCTGACACGCTCCGCCTAGGAGCGCGGAAGAAGTTATTTGACAATTTCCCAACAAAAAAAAACGTAACCTGGGACAAGGGCAGGAGAAGATGATGATGTAATTAGACATCCATGCCATATGCAGCGTAGTTTTCAAATGTGATAATGCCAGTACCAAATCAGGGAAATGCCTAAAAGCTATGCCATTATCACAGAAACCTAACACATTTGCCGCAAAACCACTAATGCTCGGTTCTTATAAACAAAAACGAATCGTTTTGCTCACCAATGGTTTTTTTATTGCCAATTTGGGCATATAAACAGACTAGCTGCACCCCGCGGTTTCACCCGCGTATGTCTCGATCACGTGGGAACATATTGGGATATAAAGTATCCTATGAGATCTATCTATGTGTCAAATTTCATCCAAATCCGTTTAGCCGTTTTAGCGTGAAAGCGTAACAAATAAACTCACTTTCGCATTTCCAATAATATAGTTAGGATTCGTAAGCTAGTTTTACCTGTGATAGCTACTTCCATATGGAGGGTCTACTATGCAAAACTATGAGGTCTTTGCTTCATTATTGATAAAAATACAAGAGTAATAGTTAATTTTAACCAATAACAGTCCGCAAATAAACGAAAACGAAACGGTCATAAACTAGTTAGGATTTAAATAAAATTGATATTTTTCACAAAACTCCGAATTGCCGCTACTGTAAAACGCTAGTCAAAATTTAAATTTTCGCTCATCGGAAATAGAGGCCTTTGTGGAAGAACCAATTATTTTTTTGCATGGCCGCTTTTCCATTACAGTTGAATTAATCTTTAGGCTGTTTGTTTTCGCTCCAAAGATATTATTGGACCTTTAAACCGTGCGCTTTTTGTGGGCACCGGTCAATTTTCAATGAATTTATAGATAGGCTTTTTTCATTGGCATTTGAAAGAGTCTTTTCCAGAAATAACTAGAGCGTATTAGGTGATTATTAACGCATGGATTCAATCGAAAAGAAAGAATAATTTGCACAAAAACTACGGAATTTATTCTAGCATCTCCTTCTACCAAAAGAAATTAAACGAATCCATAAACAAACAGTTAGCGCAAAAGTACATATTAGTAGCGCGAATTACACACACACACGCACACACACACACAAAATGCACAAATAACACAACATCACGCCTGTAATCCGAAGTATCATCAGAGATGGACATATACTGGCGAAATGTGGGTGCTACCCACATTTCGCCAGTTATATTTAACACCTATGTAATTTAACAGAGGGCGATCCTATTGCCATCAACCGGGCACAAATCCATACTCCAGGACCCAAAACCCAATAACACTGCCCGACCTGGGAATCAAACCCAGGACCTCATGCTCAGCTATAGCGCTTGTGACCACTAGATTAACGAGGCAGTACTCGCATCTGCTTTTTTTTTAATTTATCGGGAACAATTTTGTGTTTGATACATTACAACCTAGCATCATATAATAAATAAATAAATATAAATTCTTATATTATTCATAATTACATAATAAATATAAATTCTAAAAGTAAACATACAGCAATAATAATAATAATAATTTTTTATATTTTTAAATGTTTTATATAATTTTTTAGTCTAATATTTAAAAATATAATTTATAAGTATTAAAAATGAAATAAAGAGAAAATAATAATAAATACAAAAATCAATTATTGATTTTTGTATGTTTTTTATTATTTAGAATTTATAACTTTGTAATGTATCAAACACACTATAAATTGTTCCCGATAAATAATTAAAAAAATAAGAATTTTTTATACTTACTTTTTTTTTATAGAGCTTTGGCCGTAAGAAATTACATCGTATCCCTGAACAAACAGTTAAGCACAAAAGTATTAGTTGCGCGAATTACACACACACAAACGCACACATCAACTATACAATTTGACATAGTTTGCCGTACCGAAATAAAAAACGTGGCTCCACTTGTGATAAATTAACTACGGGACAATGACACCGTCAAAAATCTGATTTAGTGGGGTGTTACACAATCATGGTTCGTTAAACCGCGGACAAAACCCGACATATTTTAGTGGCAACCCCACCGAATAGCAAACTAGCTATTTAGGTACCACCCTAATTTTGTGCCATTCGTTTAAGGGTTGCCAATTCACAGAAGCTTGAGGTCCCGTGATTCAATTATGAAAATTAAATACAATTAAAATTCTGTTTGTTTAGAACATATGTTTGAGTAGCAAGGGTTACAATATAAGGAGCGCTTCTGAATTGATAAAAGGGACGTTTGTGTTTTTTTGTCACTTTTTCTTGCCTATGTCAAAAGTGACACCTAAAACATAACTATGAAATCATTTGAACTCGATTTTCATTGCTTTTTCCCCTCAATATTTAAAAAAAAACTCGTAATTCGTGGGAATATCGGGATAAAAGGTGTCCTATGCCCTATTCCAGGTCATGGTCTACCCGTGTGCCAAATTTCATCTAAATCCGTTCAGTTGTTTTAGCGTGAAAGCGTAACAAACAAACAAACTCACTTTCCCATTTATTATATTAGTTAGGATTCAACTACCCGAACAATTACCCAAAACTTTAGTACCACTTGGCACCCTAAGCTGAATGATGAATAAAAATGCAAATCGCTCCAGGCAGACGGAAGAATGATTTTGAATAGCGCGTAAATTGAGAACAGGTGTATAGGGAGGGTACTAACCGGTTTCGAAACGATAAAACAAGATGGGAGAAGTAACATCGCAATGAATTTTTATTATAATACTAATGAAGAATAAGCACTTTTAATGGTTTAATTTTTTGTTAAAAATTTGGGGTGCTTTTGTTATTTTTGAGAGGATAAAGTATGTAGCTTGTTGGATTAGGGTTTTTTTTTGTGTTTGTATTTTTAAGTTTAAAACAGATGTGCTGTCTCTATAAAACCACACAACTACTGCCGTTCCTTTGAAATAAATAATATTATTAGTAAGAGAAAAAAATCTGAACCAAATCATGAATTCAAGAATTTTTTTTTTTCAATATTTCTCACAAACTTTTGATGCCAACTGTACTGTGTCCGACCAATATTTTCACTGCCAGAATTTTCTTTAGCAATAAGATCGCCTATTGTACTGTTACTTTTGATGTGTTTCCCATTGTTACACTTAAAAGATGCCTACCTAAGGCCAGGTGGTAACAATATACGAATAATAATCTAAAGCCCGTTTCACACGTCTGGGGAATCTCACGCATCGCTCCGCCAGCATAAAGGCGGGTCATCACAGTGGTTAGTGACGGGGGGATGAACGTAATACCCTAGCGTTGGTCATCTAAGGTACAGATTACTATGGGAGGTTAATTTGTTGGGCACGTGCAGGGTTTTAGCCGGCTAGAATAATTATAGCCTCGATTTTCTGCATTTGTGGTAGCAGCGAAGCTTCATCTCGGTGTATTTTATTTAATACTAGCGCTCGCTCCTTTACCTCGCTACCCGCTCCTTTTTCACACGGTTTTTACGAATTAACAAAACATCGAGATTTCCTAGTTATATGTAACTTTAATATTAACGTATTTATACACATAAACCTTCCGGAATCAATTCTCCAAACGATGGTGAAAACCTCATCAAAATCTGTTGCGTGGTTTAGAAGAACAACGCGGACATAGAGACAATCACGAAAAGCGACTTTAATTTATAATATGTATAAGTACTTTAATTTATAACATGTTAAGCTTAATAATGCGACTGCGCCTGAGAGCAAAATCTTAAATGTATCTGTCAAAATTCAAACGTCATCCTAATGTCACGTTGTTCGAAATATAAAATTTAGTTCTGGTTTTATATCAGGGTCACAGAAGACTTTAGTTGGGACAACAATTTATTTGTGGTCTTTCCAAAGTATACATTATTCTGTATTTACAGCATAATTCTGTATTTTTTTTACCCTAATCTAATAGAAGTAATAATCCTAACCGATAAGAAAATGCATATAGTATCAAAGTCGAGACAATAAATTAATCACAACGCTGTGTCAAGTCCAAGGACAACCAATGAGTCAGTTATAAATCAGTTCTGACTCAACATTCCTTTAGATATATTATAATAGATTGTACGGTTTTATAACAAAGGAATAAAAACCGCAACGTTCGTGCCGTGTGTTCCGTGATTTAGATTAAGGTCACATCTTTCCGTATTCGTATCGTACATAATATATTCGTAGATAGAAATTCGTATGTGCAACTGATTTACTATCTACAAACTACCTACATATTAATCACATTATGTAACGGAAATGCAAAATCATAGGGGTTTACGGAAAACGGGTGGAATTCGCTTCGTGGAAAACCAAAATAAAATAAAATAATGGCGAAATGTTCTTTAAACAAATCGATCTGCCCGGCCTCTTTCCAACTCTATTAGGGTCGGCTTATTGTCTAGTCGGATGCAGCCGAATACCTAAATAATATAATAGAAAAATATTATGAATCATCGCAAAATGTCACAAACAATTCATAATTATTATCTGCGTGCGATTCATATTACGAAATATTTCATCTGTTTGACAGCTTTCTATAGAGATTCGTAAAATGGTCCACACAATATGAATTGCTTTTGTGTCAAATTAGAGGAATTGCTAATGACAGCTGGAAATTCATTTAGAGGAATTGCTAATGAGGCGCTTAGACGTAGTTTGCAAAGTACAAAATGTAAAGTAATAGTGTACTCATTGTTGAAGAGCCTTATAATAAATCATCATCTGCCTAGCCTTTTCCCAACTATGTTGGGGTCGGCTTCCAGTCTAACCGGACTCAGCTGAATACCATTATTTTACATGGAACGACTGCCTATCTGACCTCCACAACCCAGTAACTGGGTTGTCAGATTTTCGAGCTTCTGACGACCCGTAACGACTGTCAGAGATCCACAAATGACTGCCGGGACCAACGTCTTAACTTGCTTTCCGAGGCACGGAGGAGTCTCGGTACCTTTGTAAAGACGGTCACCCATCCACCGACCAACCCCGGCAACCGTTGCTTAACCTGATGGATCGACCCGTGCGGCTGTTATTACTTAGCCACGAGCTGCTCGACCTTATAATAAATAAATTAGGTTATTTCTCCTTTGACTGTTCTTGGTATTGGTAATTGAAACCTGATTAAAACACTATTTTACAGTAGGCAGACATGAATTGCTGGCTAGCTAAATTTTCTAAAAATAAAAACCCAAGGCCCCTGAAATTTTCACCTTAGAATTTCAGGCCACTCGGGAGTAGCTATACAAAGTTTAATATCAATTACATTATTCCGTCTTGTTTTTCCACTAGGTTCAATCTAGAGTATAAATATTTAAGTAAATAATTAAATATTTATAAGGCTAGGCGTTTCCTTAAATTATAACACAACACTCCAGAGATTTCACTTCGCAAAACGGAATAATTTACTAGATATTTTGTAATATAAAATGGTGTCGTCCATCCTTTGTGAAAAAGGCTTTTATCGAGATAAAAATAAAATAACATCACGCATGTATGCCCTTGAGGGGTTAGGCAGAGGTACATCCACATTTCCGTTAGTACAAGAATAATGGAACAATTATTATTGGCGCATCTGTTTTCCAATTGTCATTAATAGATCTTTGACAGTCATTACGGGTAGACAGAAGCCGGAAAGTTTGACAACCAGTCTTAACAAGGGGTATCGTATTACCCACTAACTGGGTTGTGGAGGTCAGATAGCCAGTTGCATGTAAAATACTGGTATTCAGCTGAATCCGGTTAGACTGGAAGCCGAACGCAATATAGTTGGGGAAAAGGCCAGACAGGTGATGCTTCTATTTAAGAGGTTTACCGACTGCAGTCAGCAAAATCATCTAAATGCGTAACTGAGTTTGGTTTGTTACGCTTTCACGCTAAAACGGCTGAACGGATTTGGATGAAATTTGGCACATGTGTAGACCATGACCTGGAATAGGACATAGGATACTTTTTATCCCGGTAGTACGTTCCCGTGAGATAATTTCCAACCTCTAGGTCGGAAAACTCCAGACCTCCAGGTCAGTGGCGGAGCCGCGAGCAAAAGCTAGTTAGGTAGTCATGGATGTAAGCTGCAGTTTAAGACACAAAGCCAAGTGCCAAGTTTTTCTCAGCTTTACACTTTAACCCTTCTGTACATGATCTAACTACTTAGGTACCAAGTTTGAGCTAATTCTGCGCGACTCGAGCGTGAAGTTTCATAGACTGAGGAGGGTTAAGATGAACAAAATGTTAATTACGGCCATTGAAGCAGAACTTTGCGAAGACATTATTTTCAACAATTATTTTATTGGAGTTTTGTTTATGATTTAGTGTTTGTTGAGTTGAGAATTGAATGTTTATTTCATTGCAGGCGGTGGCGAATGGGATTGTACAGGATGTTTGAACCTTCAAAGAATTGAAGGTGACTAAATGTGTTTATTTATACAGGATGCATAATCAGCTTATAATGTTCCCACCGTTTTCCTTCACCGTTTTGAGGGCAGTGGCGATGAAATAATTTACAGAAAGTTGCCAGGGTTCGAACCTACGACCTACAACTCGAAAGTCGTGGCCACCACTGCTCTATACATCTCTCACTCATACAGGATGCAAGGTGATGTATATTTTTAAAGGAAATATGTAAAAAGGAAAATGTTATGAAGAAGCCAATCATAATTTAAGGTTATTTTATAAATGAATGAAAAATATATAAAATATATACATAAAAAATATATTTAAAAATTTATAAAATATATATTTTATGAATGAAAAATTTATAAAATGCGGGACCAACCCAGTTGATGGTATTAAAACATACATGCAGTTAAATATACATCAAAAATACAATTACACAAATACATGAACACCGTCATTTCCCAACACAATGCGATAATCTTCCAAATTCGCCACTTGCAGACAACCAACGTGCTCTATCATGTTTAACATAACAAGCAAACCATATGACTCACGGACAGATGTACAAATTGGACTATATTATTATTATTATTGCTTTAGGACAACAGCTGGCAATGTCACGAGCCATGGACACATATGTGACTCATCTTAAAAACTTCCGCTGTCAAATGGGACTTTCTTTTATGACACTAAATACATAAATGTAATGAAATGATTTTATATTTCCTAAATTGTTTTTTTTTTACAAACACTTTCACACGTCAATTATGTTTATGTATTTTAAAAACTAGATGAGGTCGTTCTGTATCTGACTAGTCAGAGGGCCTAGACAAGTGACAATCGCTTCGAAAGCGTTTCGTATTTCTACGACTTTCAACAGGATTGACATAAGGTTTTCGATAGCTTATGTCAGTCCTATACATTTTTGCCTTTTCCATCATCGTTATTGCTGATAGAATGTCACTTTGTCTAGGGCCTCTGAGAAGAAAGGCCGAAACAAACTCAGAGGTCAAAGTAGTCTCTTTTAAAGTCCAGATATAATCTTGATCAGATCATGTGAAGACCATGTAGATTGGTGTCTGAAATGGTCTTTTGAGGAATGAGGGTATAGTGGGATTACTGTCGGAATATTAATGTACAGTATGCTGAAGTAGATAACTGATTATACATATAAGCTAGTAAACATTTAAAACCATTGGAATATGGTTTCCAACAGCTCGGATTATGGTTCGAATTACCATAATCATGATGTTAAACTGAGGACCGGTGGTCGAAGTATTTAATAATAGCTGCGCCCCGCGGTTTCACCCGCGTAAGTCTCGATCCCGTGGGAATATCGGGATAAAAAGTATCCTATATGTTAATCCAGGTTATAAACTATCTGTTTGCCAAATTTCATCCAAATCCATGCAGTGGTTTTTACGTGAAAGAGTAACAAACATCCATCCATCCATACTTACAAACTTTCGCGTTTATAATATTAGTTAGACTAGTTAGATTGTTCTTAAGTCGAGGGGAGAGTCACAATTGATGGGGTCCGCTACGGCCGATGCCTGCCAGGGTTGCGGGAAAGTCCGAAAGGGATACCGGGGTCGTTGGCAACAGGCAACTGAAGGAACACGGGTGGGTTTTAGTCAGTAAAAGTCTGACACGCCCGCCCGCTCCGCCCAGAGCGGGAGAAATAAAAAAAAAGGCCTCGCAGACAGTTCGGGAGAGAATGCTGCTTTTATCATCTTGGAAAACGTATTCGTACCACACAATAAGGTACTGTTACCATTCTTAAAACAATCCCTCAACACCGCACAAACTGATTAACATAACGAAATTTAAGTCCTGTTTGTTTAAGAAATTTAATCATTCCCAAGCTTATTAAGGATGCGTGTGTCAACCTCATTACCCTCTTTATGTGCCACGGTAGAAGGCGTGCATAAATAACAACCTTTCTTTGTTACCCCTGATTACTAGGCTTTGCTAAGATTATGAGCAGTTTTCTGAAAGAACGTGGCAATTATATTTTTGAGGGCGAGAAGTGGTTTTGTTTGTTGATTTAAAAAGGAACGGTAACTATGTAATGAGGTATTCTTTAAGTACTTTTTTATAAAATACAATAGACGTAGATATATTTAGTAACCTATTCCGCTTAACTATTCTTCAAGAGTCATGAAAAACCCTGTAAGAAGTGTTTCACCTCTCAACGAGGCATCCTCAGGATGACGATTGACCAATTGCAAACCAGAACACGACGTGTTGCCACACCGAGCGCTGGACGCAGAAGCGCGTACCTACTTTTTTATTGTAGGAAATAAATTTTATACACCTACATTTCGCCAGTTATATCGAAGTCCCATTTTAAGAGGGGCGAGCCTATTGCCATCAACCGGGCACAAATCCAGACTCCAGGATGTTACTGAGAAATGCAATAGGTACCACCTACTCCTCTGCAAAACCCTTCGGGGAATACAGTCGTTGTGTTATGTGTTAGTTTTTTTTTTTTTTTAATAATTAGTTTTCGATTCCTGCAGGTTATGGGTTTTTTATATTAGTTCAATTGCGATAGATATTGACTTAAATCCGTTATACCGGTTTAGCGTGAAAGCGTAGCATAAGCCGTGAGGCGCACAATACTTTTTTTTTTTTTATGTTCTTTGTTTTTTCTATAAATATTGTGTGCCTTACCTGGGTCAAATAAATTTATTTTCTTTTTTTCTTTCTTTTCTTTAACAAACAAACTCACCTTCGCATTTATAATATTAGTTAGGATTTGGATGTTAGTTCAATGTTGTCTTCTAGATTTAGGTAAATATTTTGACCCCAGGTAAATGAAATACCTAGTAAAGTTTGAGGTAAACATATTAAATTCAGTACAAGGCCGCATTCAGACAATGTCAGTTCGTGTGCTGCCTGGGGATATTAGAAAAGTTTTAGAACAAAACCTTTTCGGTACGTTTTTGTAGTCGGAACTGAAAATGTAACATCTGCTTGTTTTTTTTTTTGTGAAGTTGAGTTCGGGAAAATTGAAAGAAAAAAATTACTTCTTGGAGATTACAGAAAAAATATCTTATTGTAAGCAAATAAAGAAATCTTGTTTTTACCAAGATAATATAATTAGTCAAATATGAACTAACCGGATACATTTAATATCTGTATTTTACATGGAGCGACTGCCTCATCTGACCTCCACAACTCAGTAACTGGGTAATACCTACATTACCCTTTTGTCTATCCGTGCCGTCATTTCCATAACTTGACAATATTTTTTTTTTTACTTGAGTGTAAGGGTATATACAGGGTGTACACTCTTGTCATTCAAACCATGGGTAGTCGACCTATAAAAATAAATGAACGAACACAACAAAAAAAAAACGTTATTTTCATTAAAAGATTTTAAAAAGTTACTATCCGACTCCGTGCTCGCTAGCGAAACAGCTGACTGACGGAGGGAGGGGTCGCGCTCGCGGCCGGTCAGGTCACATCCCGCACCGCTCGCCCGTGTTGAGACGCAAGTTCGTTGCAACGAACGCAACGAACTTGCGTATCTTGTGGTAAAATGTATATTTAAAAAAAATAAAAAAAGTTGTAATTTTCCATTGATTTTACTTTCTATAAATGAAACCAAACGACTGGTTGCAAGGATGGTGTTTATCCTAACACCCTGTATTTTATAAAGTGAATTATATACCTATTTATTTATATATAATTACACCAAAAAATACATAAAAATAAATTATATACTCCATATGAGTAGAAATAAGAGCTTAACTCAGTAAAAATTCCTTTCCCAGTTTTTTACCCTACTCAATTTGAATACGCGAAAACATGTAAATAATTATTTGTAATGTCAGTCAGGAATCAAACGCATACGCGTAGGCCAATTAAATACAATTATTACCCATCACAATATTATAACTAATTAATTAGCCACAATAAATCGGTTGAACAATATAGCATAATAATGTTAATAAGTAAAGCATGGTGCACATTGTCGGTTAAGGCGCTCTATCGCACGCTGGCAGCCAGTGTGCACATCGCTTTAACCTCGTTAGGGTTGTCTAAATTAATTGGTAGTAATATTTTTTTAAATCGCATAATTTCTTATGTATGTAATGAATGAAATGTGAGGAATGAAAATCCTGATTCTTTATTTTAATGATGCAAATAAGAATTTAATTAAAATACTCTTTATATAGGTTCATTTATATAGAATGACGAAAAATACGCCCACAGAAAAATATTTACAACAAAAATTGAAGTAAAGTGAAAGTTTTGTTGCTAAATGTCTGATGTTTATCTAATAACACATGTAATGACCGTGTTATTATAAACGAGTACATAATTAGTTACTTTTATGAGTTAATTGGCGAAAATTTTAACTAAGCAATGCTGTAATGCTCCAAAGAAATACCTAAACGAAACAGACATTAATATTGTATATTATATCTCGGATGTCGGATATCCTGGATAGGAATCTCATTAATAGAATATATGTTTTAACTTACCTTTTTCGTAACTAGCCAAAATTGGAATAAACCAATCAAATCTAAAAATTAGATGACTAGAGTCTGGCCCAAGACTATGTTGTCCCTAAACATAGTGCGATAATTCGTGTTGAATATTGAAATTTAATTTCATTTAAATAAAATAAAATTTCAAGTATTATCGTGCTATCGCACTATTTATGTACACACGGCTACACATCAAGCTATACATTTCCAGTTAATGCTGATCTCGCATTGTATATGATTTCCGTACTATGCGAGGTCAGCTTATACTGGAAATCTATAGCTTGATGTGTAGCCGTGCGTACAGTCTTGTTTTTTTAAAATTTCGCGCGTTTTTTCAGGACAGACTTTCGTTGGCCAGACTCTATTTATGAGTAGAACAATAATAAAAATATGTATCTACATACAAACTATCAATTTTCCATTCATGACACCTATGAACTCAATAACTCCAAATTCTCTCCCAACAACATACGCTCGGGGGCAGCCCTAATCCCCGGTTTACGTTACACTGAGCCTAATTAGCGTGAACAAACGCGCGTTGTTTGTACAGAGTGTCGCGTTAACGCCTCGCGATCATCTGTGAACCGGCCTATTACGGGGCAACGTGGTGAGGAAAATGTGGGAACGGAACAACACTTGTCCCATAGATATCCGTGGCTGGTCCCGATTCTGATATAGGACGAAAAAACGGAAAAGTGCGACCGTACAATATTTTTTTGTGTTTCTATATAGGTACATACTGGTCATGCACAAACCATACTGCAAGAAGTTATCTATACAAATTACCCATCCATACTAATATTATAAATTCGAAAGTAACTCTGTCTGTCTGTCTGTATGTTACCTTTTCACGCCGCTGTTCTAAACCACTGAACGGATTTCGATAAAATTTGGCAAGGAGATAGATGGCATCCCGGGGAAGGACATAGGCTACTTTTTATCGACCTACCACGCGAGCAAAGCCGCGGATGGAAGCTAGTATATAATATGTCTATTTTCCATTTACCGGTCGAAGTGGCGGTGCTTGGGGGAGGCCTACGTCCAGCAGTGGACGTCTTTCGGCTGAAATGATGATGTCTATTTTACAATTTCATTATATCTTTGATCATAGATAAATGATAGTGTAATACTCCCCTAAGTTTTCACGGTGAGATACAGAATAGTTCGGAAGGTGGTTTTAACACTATCCTATTATTATAACTTTATGTTAATAAATTATTACGCATAGTAATATGCAGTGTTAATAGATTGGCGCTTAATTAGAGCTAACAAAGAGCCTTTGTCTGCGATCATCGTAAACAGGCTGTATTATAGTTCGGTAGTAAGGATGTAAATAAATAAATAAACCATTTATTGCAGGCGACACAGGCCCATATATAAATACCTTAACCTAAACATACATATTCTATAAACAAAAACAAAAACTTGTGTTAATATATAAGGTAAAACAGGACATGTATATTTATGCTTTTCCAGAGAGCAGTGGTGGCCCAGTGGTAACGGCCGCGGCTTACGAATTGTAGGTCGTTATAGGTTCGAACCTTGAGAAGCGCTTTACTTTGTGTAAATTATTTCATCAGCACTGCTCTCAAGGAAAACATAAGGAAACCGGCCGAGAACCAA
Source organism: Lithophane socia (assembly GCA_947522985.1). NCBI lineage: Eukaryota > Metazoa > Arthropoda > Insecta > Lepidoptera > Noctuidae > Lithophane > Lithophane socia. Next base: position 6,094,428 of record OX383272.1, read on the forward strand.
AACCTTCGAAGACATGTGATATCTACCATACCAACCCGCACTGCCCGCGTGGTGGATTACTACCCATTCCCTCTCACAGAGAGGTCTGTGTCCCAGCAGTGGGAACATTATAGGCTGATTACGAGACTTTTCCCGGAAGTATGGATATTTTATAAGATAATTAGCTCATTTTTCGTGTAACTTTTCAATAAGGATAGAGTCGGTAAGACTGGGTGGTATCCTTCACGTCAAAGCGCGTATTTTGCGTACGGCCTACCGGTTAGAGTTATAGAGTTCTCGATTTCGTAAAGATTTTAGAGGTATGAGGGACAGAGTGTCAAGTTCATCGTCTATAAAAAGGGAGGATCCTCCGACCAGACGGGTGTCTTGTCTGGCGCAACTGCCCAGCAACGATTGATGTTGGAATCTTGTAAATGGATATTTTGATTGCCCGGTAAACTCTAATTGCGCGATGCAGGATTTATGTGACGTCAGGTCTTTGATGCCGTAATTCGGATGTGGCGATGTAGATGAGATTATAGTCTAAAGTAAAACCAACGAAGAACAGAACGCAGTGGAAAATGCTCCTCTATTTGTAACGATTCCTTTTCAGCTTCCCTTTCAGCATAGGAAATCCTAGAATCCTTAAAACGAACCGAATTCCTCTTATGATAGTCTACCATAGGCTTTTTTCTGTTACAAAGATATGCTTCTACAGTCTTCAGTACGTATTTGGCTGCGGCGTTCACAATTTTGCCCCGGGTTGAGACATGGAAAAGCTTTTCTCTCTAGCAAAATAAAATATTAGCAAAAAAGTACTACGGGAGTATTAGAGTTAGGATGTAAAATGGTGGCCACTCTACCAGTGGGTAATCAAATGACTGGGCCCAATGAGGCGTTACCATGCGCGGCTTAGGCCAACGCGCTGATTGGCAAATATCAGTGAACACATCCACAGCACAATGTTACTGTGGTTGATAGTAACGTGCTATGTTACTTTCAACAGCTGATCGATCTTACTAATTGATGGTAACAAATTAGTACGATATAGAACGTACGAAACGCCAATAAAATATAGTCCGTTTTTAAATCTCATGGACTAATTTGACATTTCATGTGATTGTTGTTTGTATTTACAATATGGAGTTTGACATTTTCACCTGTCAAATTAGGTAGTTTACGAGATTAAAAAACAGACTTTACCTACATCTACATTGATTCACGCCTTCTTCCCATGGGGGTAGGCAGAAACTACAGAACGCCACCTGCTACGATCCTTACATGCTTCTTTTGCTTCGTTTACCCACACTAAAAATAATAAGTATTTATTCGTCAGTGAGTTAGATTAAATAAAGAATCGGAAAAAGATTTAGGTGCGAAAGGGGATTAACCATGACTTTAATCCAAAGATGGACCAAACGTTGTATGAAATGATCTGCCAGTTAAATTACCCGGAGATTACCAGGAGGTGGTAAAACAGAATGTTGATAATATGCCTTATTATCCTCTCTAACGATGAGTCTTCATAAACGCTTTGTTATCAGCGCGGAGAGTGGAATAATTTAGAAATGGATGACAGAAAGCATGTAATGTTAAGTTCTGTATGGATTACCAATAATAGCTTTCATTAGTAACCAAAATGTCGGACGGATAGTAACGGATACTACCTAATTACTAAGTGATAACCCATTATTACACGGTACAAATGCACCATAACCTGTCCAAAAGTATTTGAAGCTAATGCCTCATCACCATGCGTCCGTTTTAGTCAACATAATCGTGATGTTATGTATCACATTATGTAAACATTCACCTAATGATATTGATACGCGTAACGCATAGAAATCGGCTCAATATTCATGTATGAGTCATTCGAGTTCGCTCGTGTAACTATGCCTAAAATAAGCATTGAAGCTTGTAATAATATTATTCGAAAATGTTATACTTAGATATGATTTCGTCTAGACTGGGATATGAGAAGATTCGGTGGGTAGTTGAGAGTGGGTTTTGCTAAATAAATCTATTATTAATTGCACACTGTTGATATGGAAGCTCCCATTCATCATTAATTCATTACTTATGCTCGGTCTCATTCATTATTACATTATCATACTACATTATTATGGGGTTTGTATTTATTTTATTGCTCAAACGCAATAATTTGATTTTTGTTGTGAATTATTTAATTACTAACCACACCTATAAGACTATTAATATTGCCCAGTTGCAAGAGGTAACAGAATTGCAATTATTTACTTTTATTGAATTAAAGTAAATCCTTAAGTCAGCATGAACTGCCTTCCCAATTACGTTGGGATCGGCTTTCAGTCTAACCGGATGCACCTGAATACCAGTATTTTTCATAAAGCGACTGCCCAGCTGAATTCCAAAACCCAGTAATTAGTAAGACTGATACTCAAACTTTCGGGCTACTGACTACCCGTAACGACTGTCAATGATGTACAAATGACTGCCGGGACGAACGGCTTAGCGTGCTTTCCGAGGCACGGAAAGCTCTCGCTCTTGATATGCAATAGATGGTCACCCGTCCACGGACCGACCTCGGCAAGTGTAGCTTAACTTTCGATCGACCCATGCGGCTGCTTTTTTATCCACGAGCACTAGGACTAAAATCTTCTATGGCTATAAATAAAACCAAGCCTGTTCTAAATACGCATCGCGTCTATGTTTGAAAAAAATGCCCACATAGTCTAATATTCTATTTGAGTATCCGCCTATTTCATGTCCTTATATTTTATACAATCTTTGTTTTTCTCGAATAGAGTAAATCTTGTAAACATTGCTATAAATCTTCCTTTGAAATAGTTTACTTTGCATTATTTTATTCGGGCAAAAGAATTTTTGGGAACTGATCTAGTTTCACAGACTTTTAAGAAAAGAAACTTTGAAACAATGTTGCCACTTTATTACTGTTCCAATCAAATAATAAAGTTTTTATTATATTTCTGTAAATATTGCTCTGAAGTCGTATAACTAACTACTAACTAATTGAAAGTTGTTTTCTATAAGCTGAAAATACTGGGATATTCATTATAACTTTTTCCAAAGAAAATTTTCCGAAAGAAAAAGTATTGATATATTTTTACAGGTTTCCAGGTAAACAATTCCGAACTTAATAAGAACTTTAAAGATCTAAACACGGCAACATTCGTAACAAAAACGAAGTAAATAATAAAATCCATAGCAGTTTCAAACTCTTAAAACAATGCTATTGCCAGTCGGTTAGTAATAGAATAAACGAACAATATTCTGTTTGGAAACTTGATTAAACTGGCTATAAAGTTGGAAGAAAGAAAACAGCACATCGAATTGGTGGTCGAAAAATATATCGGTTAGGAAACAAATTCTCAAATACAATATTAGACTGAGTTAATGCAAAGCAAACAAAAAATAAAAATATAGTAATACTAACCTAACTAAAACTATTAACAAACTATGTATATGTATGGTGTATGTATGTACATGTATGGTTTATGTATGTATATGTATGGTGTATGTATGTATATGTATGTTATTATAATGGCGTCGAAAAAAGCCCGCAACACTGACGACTGGTAATGCACCCAAGAGACTGGCGACATTGCCACGTTATATGGCAATGCTTAGCCTCTAGCCAAAGTAAAAGTCAGCCCTTGGGTCACGGGAAGCGTCAACCAAACAAATAAATAAACAAAATTGCCTGATGTAGCAAATACACCAGCATCCAATATGATCTAGTACAAGGTTGATCAACCAACAATAAACTTCAAACGGTTCGTTAAATACAAAGGAGGATATAACAGATTCAAATTTATTTATGTTTTCATGTTCAGGGAGATTAGACGATGAATATTTAATGAGGTAGGTACTGATATTGATGGAGGAAACAATGGAGTGAATAGCCTATTGAATCTTCTACCTCATGACGTGTCTATCGACGTCGTTTTGACGTCTTTTTTTCTTATACCGCAAAAAAGGATCATATTCACGTTAGCGTTCCAAAAAATTATAAATGCTGGATTGGAAAAATGTTGCAACTTTTTTGAGATTGTTTGGGATGGAAGATTTTAGCCACAACAATTTTGGGCACTTCCGGTTCAAAACCCGACGTCGATACGTTTTACAGAGATGCTGTCGGTACAAATCCTTTTGCATGTTCGTAAGCTCGGTAAATTCCTGAGAAAGGCCCAGAAATGCAAGGAAATCGACCAACTCTGTACATCAAAAAACAGAATTCTTTTGTATCTAGAAGCTACGAAAAATCCCAAGAATATTCTCAAGAAGTCAAAACATCAATTTCCTTTCTAAAATGGTTGGCGTAAAGGAAGTTGCAGTAATATTTATGTGGGCAAAACTTTTGCATCTCACGTCTTACGGCAGATCGCAAGTTGCAAGGTTCCAATGAATATATTAAACAGTCGCAGGTAAGTTGGTAATACTTCCCGACTTGGTATTCATGTTGGAGTGCCTATGGCGGTAACCTGGTTACTTACATACAGAGTACCTTTGATTAGGAATACCAGATGCCAGTGCACTTAACAAGGAGTCATTGAAGTCCTTCAAAGCGCATCTAAATAGAGGAATAATACTTTTTATGGATACCATAATTGGATAGTCTGGAAAAGGCAACCAAGAACAGTTATTGACGTATAATGAGGTGGTTATGGATACCATATTTGAGAGGGGTGAGCTGATGCATAATACATTGACCACAATAGGCAAGTTAAGTATTGAGTCATTGCTTTCCAAATCACATAGAGGAACTTAAGCTCCTTGGTGCAAAATCGTGTTATGGATCTTGCATAAGCGTTCTATACGCTAAGCATCTATCAATGGAAGGTGTGGCAGTAATCCTGCCCAAGTTTCATGGAAGGTGTTATAGGTGCGAAGTGTGTGAGCATCTTAACAGTCAATACATCGAATGCAACGGCGGCGGTTATACGTTTAATATTCCGGGAGCGAATTACTCGGCGCCGAAGCTCCTCACGTGTTGAATTACCTTACACGCCTCGCTTGACAGATATATACTGGGTGTAAATATATGTGTGGATGTATAGCTGATAGCTTCCTTTGTAAGTTTGTTACGAGCGAACTTGGATCACGCTTTAGACGTTTATGGGGTGGGCACGACTGTAAGAGTCACTCGCTCGTGAGACGATGCCGTAAAATCTATAATTATGACTAACTGGAAATTGCTCTATCAGAGTTTGTTTCAAAACGGACTTAATATATGTATAGAAGTAATTAAACAGCTTACCACAACACAACTAATTAGTTGCCTTGGTCCATCATAGTGATTCCAATGAGTTCTTCATGAGATGTTATCATAATATTAGATGATATGCACATACCTGAAAAGAAAACGTAAACATTAGTATTATAGTAGCAATAGAAAGCAAATTGTAGTGCCTCTGAATGGAAATAAGGTCAGATTTACCGATGCATTACCGGCACCGTATGTTACTGATGAAACAAGGACAAATCCATCTCTCCATGGACGGAGGCAATTAAAAAAAATACAAAAGCAAAGAAATTGCGAACGTTTGATCACGTAATGGTTCTATAGATTTGTCAATCCCGTTCATTGCAGGTTTTAAATTGATAAATAATGTAACTGTAGATTGTGGCATTGTCAGGAGTAAAGAGATCCGATCCTATACAGCTAATATATTACATAAACATAATCAGCAGAGATGAGGTCTGTGTCGCAGTAGTAGTAATGTTACAGGCTGATTGTGTATATTGATGTATTGTTAGGAGAAGATCTCAGTAGAAGTCTCCCGATTAAATGGGTCTTGGATAACCAATCCAATAACCTTTGAGAGATCAGTCAGACATTACAGCACACGGCATTCGATTACCTCCTAACACAAGAAACTACAACTTTTAATTCAATTACAAACCCATATGGTATCGAGATAAGATTACCATTAAACTTGTACTGATCGCATCCGAATGCAAACCCGAGTCGCATTGAGTTACTGTGGAATGAATCGAATCCAGCCGAGTGAGGACCAATCGAGATATCGAATGGACGCAATCGAGCAATCAGATCGATTCGGTGCGACAAATACCTAAACCGTGTCGCGTGGACTAAATATTCAGATGGGAAAACGTGTGGATTGAATTATTTTTTTCGGCGTTGGTAGGTTTTTGTAATAGGATCGTTGTTCTACGAAGCTATTCTCGATTACTAGTAATATTATTAAGAGAAAATATTTGTATATTGGTTTGTAATGAATAAACTCAAAAACAACTGGACCGATTTAAGAATCCATAACCAGTAGAATGCTATATTATCACTGAGTAACATACGCTATAATCGAACTAATATTATAAACGCGAAAGTTTGTAAGTATGGATGGATGGATGTTTGTTGCTCTTTCACGTAAAAACTACTGAATGGATTTGGATGAAAGTTGGCAAACAGCTAGTTTATAACCTGGATATAGGATACTTTTATCCCGATATTCCCACGGGATCGAGACTTACGCGGGTGAAACCGTGGGGCGCAGCTAGTAATTTATAAAGATATCGCGCGGACGAACCCGCTGGCGGAAGCTGGTCAGAAATAAAATGGATATTACCTCTCCCCCATTAGTTGCTTGTTGCAAGCCAACCCCTCAGGAAAAGTAAAGTGATGATGAATATTTTTCTTCAACGTTATGTATTAACGCTGCTCAGAAAATATTCCTATCAAACTTCACTGCAGCACGTTTTTCTTTGAGTATTACAGCTCCATATATTTCTATTCCTGTTTCGTATTCTATAGATTTTTCTGCTGCAATAACAGTTATATGATTAAACTTTTACGGTCCTGGATCTAGGACGCAGGCTCTGTCGGAATATTAAAAGCATGTGAATGCTCTCCAAATTACTTCTTCCTTCAATTTATGTTTAGCAATAACATCTAAAATGTTTAAGTCTGTGGTTTTATCCATACTAATATTATAAATTCGAAAGTAACTCTGTCTGTCTGTCGGTCTGTCTGTCTGTATGTTGTCTTTTCACGCCTAAACCACTGAACGGATTTCGATAAAATTTGGCAAGGCGATAGATGGCATCCTGGGGAAGGACATAGGGTACTTTTCATCGACATACCACGCGGGCGTAGCCCCGGCGGAAGCTAGTGATATTATAAATGCAAAAATGAGTTTGTTACGCTTTCACGCTAAAACGGCTGAACGGAGTTGGATGTAATTTGGCACATGGGTAGACCAAGACCTGGGATACTTTTTATCCCGATATTCCCACGGGATCGAGACTTATGCGGGTGACACCGCGGGGCGCAGGTAGTAACATAACAATTTGTACATGACGGTACTATGTTTCATCAATTTAATCAGCCTGTAAGTTCTTCGTCAAATAATTTGACAACTTCGACAAAATCACCAAAAACAAAGTTAAGGCTCAAAACTACCGAAGTGTCGTTCTCTGAAAAGTTGAAGATGTTACACAGACTAGTTTCCAAACCAAGATATGATATCTACGGTTATGAACAAAACGAGGCAAGACGGCCATTGGTTTATTGGACTGTTTAGGAACGTGTTCGCGACAGCTTTTCAGTTGGAAGAAGTTTGAAATCAAATATATTTCTGTAAACGTCTGGAACGACTGTAAATGATATTTTCTGTGAAGTGCACAGTTGTGATATGAATTTAAGTGTACAGTTCTATGTTTGTGCGAAAACATTGTCTGAATTCTACACTTTATACTCGCTCGGAATGGTTAGTTCTATTTCTGCTGGTAATGGAAATGATAATACTAAACTACAAATGTAGAATGTAGATATATCTGTAGAATAATAGTACCTAATTCTAAAATACAAGGATTTCTGATTTTAATTGAATGAATTGTCTAATAAATGAAACAATTGTGCAAAACCACCATAACCATCAGATGAGCTGTCAATTACATTACTAACTTGTGAAAACATAAGAAATCTCAAATCGTCTAAAGACCAAAGTATGTCTTTAAAGTGAACGAGTCTATTCCGACCATTGAGACGGTCTGCACGATTTAATGTCCGCCTCAAACCTCTGTAAGACATTCAAGCCATCCTGTTCGCTAATATCCAGATGTGATTGCCCTACCTTATTCCTTTATAACACTAGTGTCATAATCTCGCCCACAAGCAATATCAAAGGCGTAAGAAAATTGTTATCTACAGTCGGCAATAATCTCGAAACTTTGACGTAAAATTTCGCCGAAATATTTCTTTAGATTTCGTATTCCGAGTGGGTATTAGGGAAATCAAATTGTTTCGTGAGTCGAGTTGGCGTGGAATGACGAACTGAGGAGTTAGTGAACTTGGCAATCTTGGCAAAGTCGGTCAAGATTGATGTTCGGCAAACGCCTCGGGCGATTTCGTGTCCCTATCCGTAAGTCCTTGTACACTGGTGCGGACTAAAAATAGACGGAGTGACTAAAATATATTATTGGTCGTGATTAATGTAATGTGTAACAGAAGCTAAAATTACGTTCAGTGCACATTCATGCTTCTAATTTGAATTTAATTGGCTGAAAATGATTGCCTTTTTCATGTTAATTATTCATCCACACAGTATATGCTTACACAGGCTCGTAACTACTGGTAAAGTTAAAGAAATGCTAATCCATTATTTCTTATGTTACAAAAATTTGTTTGCTCAACAACGTAGCTAGCGCAATTAATGTTGTTGAAGTGTCAAAATTAAAGCCCGTGTGTTACGCAATTACCCCACAGGATCATGTGCTATGTTTTCGATTTTGTTGTTATAATACTTACTAAGTCTACAAGTTTGAGTTTTCAGTTTTTTCAGTACCTACTTACATGTATGTACAAGTATGTTTCCATCTCAACTAAAGTAGATCATACATAATGTTAACTAAAATATATTCTCACTAAAGAAAGTGTCGTAAGTTGTTAGCAGTGTACTCGGCTCATTCGGGCCGCAAGGGCACAAACTTTTATCGGATTAACTAAAAGGGTTTCCTCGTTTGCGTAATTATTTCACTGAATATATTGTTTTACTACGTGACTTTTTGTTCGGAGACGGTTACAAATCGTACTTTTAAATTGGTTCGCCTTTTATAACAAAAACGTCTTTATCTAGCGAAGTGCCGCGGAGAAAATTGCGAAAGTGGCAAATTCGATTTCTTATCGGAATTTGACAACATTTGGCCTCAAGCTTTTCACTACATTTTAGGTTGAAATTATCACCAAACTATTTTTTATTCTTAAATCGAGTAGCAATAAAATATCGATTAGACATCGATCATACGATATCACGATCTACGACTAGCAATAAATTCGAACAGGACGCTTCAAAAATGTTCAGGGGACAAATCAAAGGAATCTGAAATGTCTGAAAAACCCAAATATTACCTTCAGGGGACACCTTCACACACTTCAAAAGTCATCAACCAGCGATTTCCCCAGATTTTTGCACTTCAACCAGCGATTTCCCAAGATTTTTAGCACGCGCAAGATTTTCGGCCCACAAAAACTCGTACGTAAGTAGTTATACACCTTTATTCCCGGGTCGTCCCATTTTCCTCTCCTGAGATATCGCGGTCTGAAGTCCAGATAACATTGGACCCGGACCTTTGACCGACACTTTATCGGAGAAAGTCTATCAGACTCTATTTTGCCGGACTTAAGAATTTATTTCTATAACACGATTTATTGGCTATTGGTTTGATGGGAAGGGACAGTCTTTCAATATTTTGTCTTTTATCGTTGGTATAAAAAATGTACAGGGTAAATAAAGTGTGATATAAAATAATGTGACGTTAATATTTGTCATAAAATACATAATGCGACCGCAGTAGGCCTTTAAATAGAATTTAATAGAATGTATTACAAATGTGTGGTTATATATTTAAGCGTGTGGTATTGGATATTGTACCATGAAAACAAAATTTCAGTTTGATGGTCTTGTAGGTACCACACACTTTTTTTTTATGTTGGGAAATCATTCTATGACTTCTCCCGCTCTAGGCGGAGCGGTGTCAGACTTTTACTGACTAAAACCCACCCGTGTTCTTTCAGTTGCCTGTTCCCAAGGTCCCGGTATCCCTGTCGGACTAACGCAACCCTGGCGGGCATCGGTCCTAGCGGACAATATGATCACACCCTGTATTTCAAATAACTGTAGATACTGTAGATATCACTGCAGCGGTATTTGACAAATTTTAATTACAGTATTCATTTTGATGTGGTCACAATTAAATGCAATTCGTACTTTGAGTGTAAATGGCATTAGGAAATAAATGCCAATGAACTAAAACGTACTAGCTCCACTTTGTTATTGTTTTCAACGCGATTAATATTCGAATTTTCCGTATCAAAGCTTTGGGAATAGAGAATATTAAAGTAATTCACAACTTATTGAGTTTTTGGTTCCTCACGATGTTTTCCGTCACCGGTTTATACTTATTACTGTCATATATTGATTTAGTGAAAGAGCCACACGGGTCAATCCATCAGGTTAAGCTACGCTTGCCGGGGTTGGTCCGTGGATGGGTGACCATCTTTACATATCGAGTTTCCTCCGTGCCTCGGAAAGCACGTTAAGCCGTTCGTCCCGACTGTCATTTATTGTGGATCTTTGACAGTTCTTACGAGTCGTCAGAAGCCCGAAAGTCTGACAACCAGTCTTGCCAAGGGGTATCGTATTACCCAGTTACTGGGTTGTGGAGGTCAGATAGGCAGTTGCTCCATGTAAAATACTGCATATTCAGCTGCATCCGGTTAGACTGGAAGCCGACCCCAACTTGGTTGGAAAAAGGCTAGGCTGATATTGATTTAGTGAAAAAATGTATATATTACATGCATATGCCCTATGTTCTTTTGTCTAAAAACCAACAGAGCATGTCCTAACTGTTAAAAAATTCAAATGATCAGGAAAGGTTGGCCCAACCGCCCCATATCAAAGGGTTTGCCATGTATTAGGCGTAGTTCCCACTATCGAGACCTCAATGCTATTAGCAATGCTAATTAAGGGCCTCGTTCGCAGGGTGGTCTCCACTCAGGCGAAACCCATTGAAGGTTGTCTCCTAATTCAATGGCACTATGAAATCTAACTTGGTGAACGTGATCAAAGATTCGTATTCTTTCGTTTTCGTAAAACCTAACCCTAAAATGTAAGAGAAAAGATTTTTGTAACAAATTCTTGTCAGACTTTCGGTCTTTTGACAAACCGTAACGACTGTCAAAGATCATGAATCAGATCCACGAATGACCAATGGCAACGTGCTTTCCGAGACACGAAGGGGTCGTATATGTAAAGATCCACCTCTACCACAGAAGTCACCCATCCACGGACCAACCGCGGCAAGCGTAGCTTAACCTGATCGTACGACCCGCTGTTATTAACTAATCAGAAGCCCCTCTTAAACAAACTATGGTCTTATTTAGGGCTTGGGGAGGGAACTTAGGAGTTTATTTATAAACGTTGCTTTAGCAACTGTTTCACCATACATTTTTGACATTTGAACGTCACTTAACTTTAAGCAATGTTTATATATAAACCCCATAGTATCACGGACTAAGTCAGCACTTACACACAATAGTAGGTACAATAGAACTTCATATTTGTAACAAATTCTACTTGTAACAGTTTTCACAAAAAATAGGATTCAGTAACATATTATTTTTTGTGAAAACTGTTATATCATGGGTAATAAAAGTGTTGTTCATTTATTACGTGTTAACGGGCGCTAGAATTTCAGCATTAAGTATATCTATGAAAATAAAAAAGATTTTGCGCTCGTAAAAAATATCAACATAAAGTTAGTACCCGCAATAATACACTACGCTACTATAACCGTATAATGTTAACTTTAATGTACATTGCAGGAACATTAAGTAAATTACATTTAACTTAATAAACAGTACAAACTCCGGTGTCGACATAATTACAATGTACTCGTGTCTTTGATCAAGAATAATAAATTACTGTGATTTATCGTTAGCAGCCATCTTGAAAATTTCTTGAGATCGATGACAGTAATTACTAACACCCATTAGCAGTTATCGTGGTTTAGACTGTAATAACCTAGGTCTAATAAGAGCCTGAAATCCATACTAATATTATAAATTCGAAAGTAACTGTCTGTCTGTCTGTATGCTACCTTTTCACGCCTAAACCACTGAACGGATTTCGATAAAATTTGGCAAGGAGATAGATGGCATCCCGGGGACATAGGCTACTTTATATCGACATACCACGCGAACGAAACCGCGGGCGGAAGCTAGTAGAACGTACGTAGTACCACGTTTTAATTTGTTCTAATGGTAACAAATTTATTTTAATAAACGTATTTGTATCATCGGGTTATCGGTAGTGTCAAGTTATTAAAAGGCTATCTCGTATATGTAACACTAATAATCATTTTACTTAGTTGAACCACAGTGTAAATAAGTAACAGTATTATGTTTTCATAGAAAACGGCCGAAACGACGCGCTTGGAATCTCAGTGTATATCAGTGTATATCAGTATAACAGTGTCAATTGCGTGGCATATACGCACGGCCGCAGAAGGTTTATTTATCTACCGAGCGGCCGTAGGTAATTAATTAAAGCGGGTAACTGCCGAGAAATAATACTCTTGCTTTATTATACTTTGGTTGTACGAAAAAAGAAAGCAGCGTGAGAAACGAAAATAAAATACCAACAGAAATAATTATGAACTTGAACTCGGCTCCTAACATAAATCTCTCAAAAATGTCAATAATCCTACAAAATTTATTGCCTATGTCGAATGTTAAGAACATTTGTACGGTCACAGTAACATGTAGGAAAAAAAAGTCGGTACAAAAAAGCAAAACCACAACTAAGTTACAAAAAGACAATAAATAACGTGACTCGAAGACCGCATTACGACATTTGCCTAGATAAGGGAAATACAGGAAAAAAAAATGCAGACACTGGAAAAAGTAAAAAGTCGAATGTAGAGAGACTAAAAAGAGCGTTCAGACATAACATAAATTAGAATGAAGTGTTTCATTCAAGCGATAAGCCACCCTTCGGTAAAGTAAGTTAAGTTCACGCAAAAGTTTCAAGTACCGACGTACGGGATATATCAAACTTATCTGATATAGGTCACCGGGAAACGTTTACAAGGGCCAAAATCACTTGCAGTCTTGTCAAGTTACGACTTAGTTTTTGATAAGGGAAAGCAGCTCTTGTCGAGGAAATACCTTTCTTATGTTTAGACATTTCAGAAGCCTTGGAATGCCTTGAGCTTTTAACCAAGACTTCGGGGAATTTCAACACCAGGATATTACTTATATTGCCTCGAGCATTCACATCATTTTGATGAATTTTCACGAATAAACTAAGGTAAATCTTGTATAGTTTGCAATGTCACATAATCGTATAATAAACTAACGGTATTACGTAACGGCAGTGACCTTTAAATAATTAAACCTACGTTCGCTCGATAGACAAGTGCGTAACTGCAGCGCACTCGAGACTTGCGTACTGGTATACACTGAGATTTCAAAGCGCGTCGTTTCGGCCGTTTTCTATGAAGACCTAATACTGTTACTTACTTATCATCATCATCATCATCAGCCTATAGCAGTCCACTGCTGGACATAGGCCTCTCCAATTGCACGCCATTCAGCTCGATTCTCGGCAGCTCTCATCCAGTTGCTACCAGCCACCCTGCGAAGATCGTCGCTCCACCTAGCCTGAGGGCGTCCTACCTTACGTTTTCCGATTCGCGGTCTCCACTCAAGAACACGTCTACCCCAGCGGTCATCGGTTCTACGGCTAATATGGCCGGCCCATTGCCACTTAAGCTTGCTTATTCTGTGAGCTATGTCGACAACTTTGGTTCTCTGCCGGATTACCTCATTCCGGATTCTATCTCTCAGAGATACTCCAAGCATAGCACTTACTTATACTATGGCAATATTTATATTCATCTTAAGAACCCAAAGAATTTCCAAGTAATCTGGATATTAGAAATAAATATTCAAGTACAATGCCAGAACTTGTTTTGAGGTTTGTCCTACCACACAATAACAGAGTCGAGTTGACTCTTTGTTTTAAGATAATACTACCATTGTTCCTTGGTCTTCGCAGAAATGGCGGACGTAAAGTAACCGGGAATTACTACTTCAGAGCAAATGGATTTCTTTCTTATTTGGCTTTTATTTAATGGCACTGCAGTGTTGTCACTGGAATGGCATCTTAGCTCTTAGCTTTGGCCATAAAAGGTGTTAAAAGAATCTTTAAATGACTTCCGTAGAGCAAGTTTTAATTATGTAATTTCAAGTTTATAGGCGTTGGTTATGATTGTAGGTCTCAATTTCACATATAAAAAGGCTCTTACATACTGGCGCGACTTGTCGCGCGACGCTACTTTTAACAGAACAATTTCTGAGAAACTTCACGGCGCGGCAGAACGTCTCGCGACAATTCGCGCCAGTATATGAGAGCCTTAAAGCTACATAAAGGGGTTATTGTAGTCCTTATTTGCCAGATAAATCAAAACATATTCGAGGAACGAGTGTGACGTCACGAAAACAAAAGCGTCGTTATCATGGTGTAAAATTTCACGTATTTACGAGTATGTAGGGTTGAAGGTAGCTGTAATTGTTCGTAAAACGGTGAGGCAAATTATACCTGGGAAGAAGTATACCCGGTACACACCCGAGGAATTATTCCTTTACAAATCGCGACGGAGTACAAGAACATAGTGCGGCTGGAAGCGGCTGTAAAGCTATAAAATGTAATTGCTTACGTAGTTGTCCCCGAGTAATGTTTTAATTGCGTTTTCCGTGTTATTTCTGGCTGGCGACACTGAATTAGGATGTGGATTTAGATGTGTCTGAATCGGAGTGTCGTTTGAGCTTTATTTGTTTAGGATCAAGTGCCTTGTGAGTGGGAAAACTGTTGGTGATAATGAACGTTAACTAAGTACGGGTAGATTTCGTTTCAAAATTGGTTGTTGGTTTGGCTTTGAACTTGAAAGCTTTGGGATTATTTAATATAGAAGATATAAGTAAAACATGGCAGACAGGTTATACGTGCTCCGCAAGTAACACTTAAAAACTTGGCTAATTAGCCAAGTTTTCTTCGTCTGTCTCTTTTACGCTCCAGATAAACGACATGCCAACCTACTTCCACGTGTCTTCTAATAATTTGACATTGTGCCGTTTTTGAAGATCGAATTTAGGGCAGGTGACCTATCTAGCTCTTATTACTTAAAATATCATTTACATATATCTGTCAAAATTTAGATACCGTTACATTAAACAAAACTTCCTTTTTAGCCACAAACTCGCACAGGATACGGGATGGAAACGAGGAAGTTTTTTTCTATAAATCCAGATATAGCCAACAAACATAAATGTAATCTTTGTCCACGTCAATAAAACTGTACCAGCGTGCCAAAAACAAATGAAGTGCGCTTCCAACCACTTCCAGCACTGCGTTACATTAACTCCGTGTCCAGTAGCGTTTGTAACCAACACACTACATATTGTATGTGGTTGAATAATAGCCCACAACACTCTGGGGGATGAATTTCATTATGCCTTTATGTTTGAAAGCGAGAATTTCTTTGTGAGTTTTGTTTTACTACGATTTTTTATTTCCTTTAAATTCGAGCGAAGTCGTTCGACTTTGGCGGCCATTTTCTTTATGTTTTCCTTATATTTTTAAGGTTCCCTGGGTACTGATGATGTATTTCTATTGCCACTCTAGCAACAAATAATAAAAAAAATATATGTAAAGGTTAAAAAAAAAATAAAGGAGTATTAAAGGGACTTATTAAATTATTTTATTTGTTATATAAGTATTAAAGAAAAGACGAAAGCCATGACGTGAGGAGCTCGTGGCTAAGAAATAACAGCCGCACGAGTCGATCCATCAGGTTAAGCTACGCTTGCCGGGGTTGGTCCGTGGATGAGTGACCCTCTTTACACACCGTGACTCTTCCGTGATGACTCCTCAGATAGCACGTTAAACCGTTGGTCCCAGCTGTCATTCGTAGATCTCTGACAATCGTTACGGATGTCAGAAGCCCGAAAGTCTAACAACCAGTCTTACCCAAGGGGTATCGTTTTACCCAGTTACTGGGTTGTGGAGGTCAGATAGGCAGTCGCTCCATATAAAATACTGGTATTCAGCTGCATCCGGTTAGACTGGAAGCCGACCCCAGCATAGTTAGGAAAAGGCTAGGCAGATTAATTTGTTAAAGATTAAAGAAACATGTTCTTTTATGGGATTGTTGCTCAATCTTAATACGGTACCGAACCCTTGTGAGTCCGACTCGCGCTTGACCGCTTTTTCAAGTTTAACAGCTACACGTTTCAATAAGCCGATACCCAAATCACGTAATGGAGATAAATCTTTTTCTAATCTATAATAATCAGGAATATATTTCAGGAATACACGAACTTCCTGAAAACTTGGTAAGAAACTGTGATTTGAACTTTGCCCGTTACGGATTTCGAGAAAACTTTTGATTGATAGTAAAAGTAGTGTAAAAGTACCTACCAAAAAAAGTACGAACAATACCAAGCTATGTGCACATGTATCAGTTAACAATTGATTTTTTAGAAGTGAAGGTAACGTATCTATATTTATTTACTCTCTCTGTCTGTCTGACTGAATCGTTTACAAAAATTAAACCGTTTATGTAAATATTAGAATTTAGTCTGGACATAATTTAATCTATTTTGACTAATCATATGTTTTTATATACAATCTAACACTAAAATTATATACAAAGCGAAATAAAAATTATTATAGAAAGGAAAAATTATTAGCTCATAGGGCACAATTGATGTAATTGAACATGTATTAGTTTACATGTGGTCCTTGTTTCCATGTGGATTCGATTCCCTAGTCGTGCAAAGTGTTAGGTATTGGGACATCAGGAATTTCTCAGTAGCAGCCCGGAGTCTGGATTTGTGCCCAGTTGATGGCAATAGGCTCGTCCCCAATTACAAGGGACTTAACGGCGTTACTATTAGGTACACCTCTGCCTAACCATTCGGGCAATACAGGCGTGATGTTATGTTGTGTTATGTAAGTTTACATTTGAGGTAAGTGTACATGTATTAGTTTACAATAACCTGAAGACTTATGAGTAGATAGAAGATCATAAATTATCTCTAAACATCGGAACGGGACCGGTGTAAGGATGAAACGGCACAAAGGGTTTGAACCTGCCACAGTACAGGAAGAGAGCAGTATGTTCATAAATCAATCAGTTATTAACAAGTTCTGGGTTTACGGAGTTTCCGTTTCCTGAAGCAGGCTCGATAAGAAATTAAGATTTTCATTATCTTTAACTGTGGTTATGAAAACGGTCCATAGATCAGAGACTGGGAGTTGTGCATTGTTGTGTGTTGTTGATATTCTCCACGTGTTTCTGAGACAAATCTGTCATTTCAGTGGACATGTCGGCAATTTTTTTTTTTTGCCGCTGATAAAAGCGTAGTTGGGCCTCATTTCGATATGTGCACGTTGTAAAGAATCACACTGTACATGACACACAAATAAAATATCTATGAATTTTTACAGCTTATCTCACATGCAAGTTTTCGTTACTTACCCTTCCGCCCAATGAAGATGGTCCCCTGTCTAAAAACTTTCAATCAAACACTATTTAGTCCACCCCAACGATTTTTAAAGGATCAATATGACTTGTACTACTGCTCCTTCTCTGGTAAAAGACAAAAGGTAAGCTAACTGCAAGTCACTGCAGCAGGAACATTATTCATTCGTACGTGCCCCCATGTCATGTTTCCGTGAAACTACTTATGTATGATTATTTAAGTATAACTATGAGACTTTCTAGTTCTCATGACTAACGTTTATTCTACGGAATGTTTAAAATCAATCAAGTTTAAAGAATAGTCCTACAGATTTGTATCAATAATTTGATCAATGATCATGGGGGCAAGTCTACTAATTTACAAACGTGTCAGTGGTCTCGCAGTGATGAGTTTTTGACAGATTTTGTATGGCATATCTGTCAAAAACTGATCATTGTGAGACCACTGTAATAACATAATTTTTAGATAAAAAAAAATCAACCTGGCGTCGCTTTTAACAAAAGACTGAATACTTTAAACAGTTTTTTTTTTAATAAAAATGGAGGATATTTTTTTTAAGTACTTTTCGGTTTAATGTTCAGTTAGGGAAATCAATTGTTAGTCAAATTGATAACCTACGTCATAGAAATTTTATAAAACTGTCAAGGAATAACGGTTGTAATTTGAATATTATTAACGGACAATTTAAGAATACTTACCCGCACCCTTATTGCGTAATACACGATCAATCACAATCTGAATCGGTTTGAAACAAATTTCTAATCCATTGCTTCATATGTTCGAAAGAAAATCTGCTCAACAACATAAATAATGCAATGAATGTTGTTGAACTGTCAAAATGAAACAGATTAGTCTTAATCGGTTACGAAAATAAGTTAAGTAATTAGATAGGTGTTGTTAGCTAGTCATTAGCCTGAATAAATATTCAAAGTTAAAATAATAAGTTCCAATTCTATCACAGTAGAAAATAAAAACCGTCGGGCGATCGTGAGTAACTTAACAATAACTTAGAAAGTTCCCGAAGCGTTTAGTTACGCTTTTAAAACCTTTTAACTGATAGTATCGACGTAAATAGTTTTAAGTTTAAGTACCTACATAGTTGGAATGTCTGTTTACTGCGATAAATCCATAGTTAAAGTATGCATCACTTTATACAGTTCAGTAGCTACGATTCTTTATGGTTTTGGTGTTATTTACTGCTACATATTCTATGTAGTAATAGAATACTCAAAACACAAAAACACACGCATACATACACAAATAGTTTGCACTCGTGCACAACTCGCTTATCACATTATTAAAAGATGATCATTAAAAAAAATGTCATCCGTAGTCACCGATATGGCGCACTCTCCTGACATCTATAATCCATATAATTATATATTTTATTATTATTTTATCTATGTTTTTAATCTCTTAATCAGTTTTTTCTTAGACAGTACACAAAGCTGTTAAGTTAGCCATAAAAGCACTTAAATCATTAACTTTGTTTTGTTCATAAAAAGTACAACGCATCAATCAACTATTTTGTTCACAGTTACACAAGTTTACACTTAAAAAAATTAAACAGCCATCCATCACCCCAAAATTCTTTAAAACACATTATTTGAATTACTAAACCCTTATTAGAAGAACAAATTCTTGATAAAATCACTCCCCCCGCTATTGTAAGTTTTTATATATCACTCAAAGCAGCAAATTAATTTTTAGAAGTGAATTAAAACCTTAATGACATTGATATAGGGTGTTTGCGTGTTCACTTGCAATATATTTCACTTAAGGCTGTACATTTCTTAGCTTACCAAGTGGTATAGAGGCTACAAATTATTTCTAGCAGATTCTTCTCAGATTTTCTAGCTTTTGTAAAACACACAACGTTTGTTTTGACACGTCTTGATTTCTTATTTTTTTAGTAGAAACTAATAAAAATATAAGGTAATGAAGGTTATTTATTGCCGACATAAAATAAATGAAGAAATTGAATATTTGATATCACATTGTTAAAGAAGTAACATGTCTAAACTTATATGGTAAAGAGAAGAGAAAATATTAGTACCTTGTTTGTAATATAACTGAAAAACTACTGCACTGATTTTAAAAACTTCTTTCAGGAGTAGAATGCTATATTATCAGATTATCACTGAGTAACATCTTATCTAATATTATAAATGTGAAATTGAGTTTGTTTATTTCGCTTTCACGCTAAACGGCTGAACGGATTTGGATGAAATTTGTCACGTGGGTAGACCATGTCCTGAAACAGGACATAGGATACTTTTTATCCCGGTAGTACGTTCCCGTGGGATAATTTCGGAGCTCGATGCGAACGAAGCCGCAGGCAAAAGCTAGTACACTATACTAGTAGGCTATAATTTATAAAGATATCACGCGGGCGAAGCTGCTGGCGGAAGCTAGTAGAATATAACTTATATGAATGTGCTGTTACCTTTAACATCCCGAACACACATTTCAACGCAAACGTTTACGTCATACAAATGTGAAACGGTTTCGCGGTCACACAATAGGTTACTTTTACTGTTAGCCTGCATCACCCCACAGCTTGGCAAAGACCCCATGACCTCGAGCTCTTTCGATCCAGGGCTAATGTGGACCACAGGGGGCCAAGTCTACTAATTTACAAACGTGTCAGTGGTCTCACAATGATCAATTTTTGACAGATATGCCATACAAAATCTGTCAAAAACTCATGATTGGGAGACCATTGACACGTTTGTAAATTAGTAGACTTGGCCGCCTGGTCGTTTGTTTTCTCCAGCTCGTCCCGCCTACTTCTTTCTTCAATAGGTTATAACTCCAAAAATCCATAGGTGATAAATCCGAAACTCGTATAACAAGATAACAAAATAAACGACAAAACTTTATCAATTAAAATTTCATTACCAATACAGATTTCCATTTGACAAATATGGCGGCCGTAACTGGCGCCCAACCCTCTAAAGACTCGCCCTTAATAAAATTATGAAACGAATTAAACAACTTTGCTCATCTATCGGTTTACGACACTCATCTAAAAATACCAACTCGATAAGGCTGTCCTTTGCTAATTTGTGAATTAATTACGGTTTGAAATGTTCGCGGGAATCGGCGGGTAGTCGGAGAAATAATTGCTTTTCAGTTGCTCCTTTGGCAGACGGCTGCTATGCTGGCATTGACAGGCGCTGAACTTTATAAAATTTGCTTGAATTTTAAGCTGCAGTGGGACTTAATAATAAGCTTCAGTTTTGGCATGGTTTTGAATTGAACTAATTAAATAGTACCGTGGGGAATCATCGAAGCTTATTTAAATTAAAATATAGCAGAAGACTAGTTATATATTATCTTGTCTTATTATAATATTCCAATTCAAATTTTGAGTTAAAGACAGCGGCAGCGCTGCGAACAATACAGCGAAGCATGCCAAAACTACTCCTCCGCCCTGTGCGTACACGCTCACGCACACATTTACAATCAAACTACACCTCACTAAGTGCACACATGTGGCCTCACGTCACTGTTAACAGCGCTCTCTCTTGGTTTTTTATTTGGTCTTCTGAGGAGCCTTTTTTTACGTTATTTATTAATTATTCATTACGTCAACTACACTACTTCGGTACGTTTCCAAGAGTAGTTAGCTACCTACTTACTTCCATTTTTTTTTATTCATCTATATTGTCTTCTTCGTCGCATGCTAATATTAAGTATCTAATCAACTTTTACAGAATAAGGATTTAATTTCCACCCCTTCTAAGGTTCGCCAATTTCAACAATTAATCGAAAACGTCTAGAGAAAATTAATTTCTGGAAGGACCATAATTTCTAAAAGTTAATGAACGTTACAAAGAGGTAATCTAAAGAAATGTGTTTATTAAGTTTATGGTTACAGTCAACCTTAAAACTGAGAATTTAATAGAGGTTTAGGGAGTACCCTCCGTGGTTATATAATGCGGTAATTTTTATGAATCATATTTTAGACCCCCGAAGTAAGTTTGTTCGTAAGGAAATATTTTATAAACCACTTGCAAGGGTTTATGAAGACTGTATTTTGGTTAAGAGTTCTTCGAATTGGGATATCAATTGTACGACAATTTAATTTAACAGCCGCATCACTTTTATTTTTTAACCTTAGTCCGAATCTTCTGTATTTATATACAGTATGTTATCTAACGATGGACGTTCCCGTTAACCTGCAATAGAATAGCATATATACATGCAAAAAAAAAATATTATATATCATTTTTTTTTTCTTCTTACAGTAAAATATTCACAAAAAATATTAAATTGATACGGAAAAGAGACACTCTGTACACACACACTTGTCACACTTACTTGTCTTTCTACGTTGAAATACAAGTGTGCATGTACAGTGTTTCTTTAACGTATTTATTTAATAGTTTTGTGAATATTTCACAACATATTTTTTTTTTTTTTTACGGCTAATATTTTTTTTTTACTATTACTATGGCGGGTTAACGGGAACGCCCTTTGTTAGTTAACGTACTGTATATACTGGCCTCGCCATATTTTTATTCCTGATTCTCAAGAACATATACTGTGAAAAAATGTCTTTAACAAGAATCTGAATATACATAATGGACACACATCGTTCTCCGTTATGTCAAGCAGACCACCAAAATAACAACATAACCGACTTCCTCAGAATCTATGGTGTAATACATTTACCAGACATCGTTCTCCCATACCCATGAATGCTATAATAAATGCATATAACGACTCGTACTGTAATTTTTATGATACATCTTTCGGGCTCCGCGTAAACGGTTCCCATAGGCAGTACATATTTCTCGTAAACCACATATTACGGTTAATGCGACCGTTAGCTAGTAAAACCTAAGTTATGGCGGAAATATGCAGAACCGAGTCATAATTCCACGCATCCGAAATGGCGGAAGACATCTTAAGATATGGTGTTATTGACTTTTAAGATGTTCGAGTTTAATATCTTACTATGTACATAATATTAATACTTCATTTTATAATTTAATTTTTTTAAGTATAAATTAATAGAAATAGAATTCTTTCTTAAGTTTTAAAAACAAATGCTTATAACATTTTGTATGCAAAGAATCAACATTGCCGTACAACGTAGCAATACTGCCAGCCTTTTGGGCACTTTTCCTGCTGACAGCATTTTTTGATGCCCTATGACTCTGTTCCCCCTTTAATTTATTTTGTAGCGTTCGTTTTTATGACTTACAGTTCGCAGAGCTTCAGGAACAGTCATCATAATGACACCTATAGCACAGTATAATAAAGTAGCAGTATTACATCTCGGCAGTGACCTTGAAATAACTACCTACGGCCGCTCTGTAGATAAACCTTTCGTGATCGCCGTAACTGCCGCACACTCGATACTGTTGCATACTGATATGCACTGTGATTTCGGCCGTTTTCTATGAAGATATAATACTGTTACTTATTTATACTGTACCTATAGTAAGTAGGTAGGTTTACAAGACAACACGATCCCTTGTCACGTTATGATGTTACGGTTCCGTATGCAACATCCGACATCTCGCAAGGGAAACTTACCTAGTACCTATCCATAATTTTGATGCGAAATAGTTTTTTATAAGTTTGGTTATGTTGGGAGTATGAGTGAAAGGCGACTAACAAAAGGTAATATACAAGGCAGATGTGAGTGGAACCGTCTGAGACCTAGAAGGACATCATAGTGACCTTATTGGTGATGTTCTTCAGAAAGGTCAGGGTCTTGCGTGTATGACCAGAGGGCTGACTATGAAGTATTAATGCCATCATTAATCCAATCCAAATCCAAAATTAATGCGAAAAAAGGATGGTGCTAGCGGCTTTGTATAGCTCCATCTCTCACTAACACTGGAAAAATGATGGCATTAATATGTCGTAGTATAGGTGCAGATGTATGAACGTAAAGGACACAAAAGGAGTATGTAAGGACCATATCAAGTGGTTTTCTGTAGTTTCTGCGTTATGGCAAGAAGGCACAATGTAAGTACGTATAGTTGTGAGCATAGAGCATTGAGAAAATGGAGCGATAATATATGCTAGTAAGCTTCAAGTGACGCGAAAAACGCAGAAATACCGCCCATATCGGCACGACAGCCAATTAGAAATGCGCTATATCACGCGATGACTTGATACTAGTTGTTACATGACAAACGGTTCTTCCCCTACCAACTAAAAATACAAAATAAGTTCAGTGAAGGGAATTTGATTTAGTTACATGCGTAAGAGCACTCCATTTACTTCTTTATGGCGAAGAAATTACTGATCGACTACAATTTCCGAGTTGACTTATATGATGGTACGGCGATGTTCAAGGAAACGTTTATTGAGTTCCCTAATTTCGAAGGATAACTAATCGATATTATGGAAAAAATATGGTGGCATTTGATACGTCGTAGTATAGGTGCAGACGTATGAACGTAAACGAGGCAAAAGGAGTATGTAAGGATCGTAGCAGGTGGCGTTCTGTAGATTCTGCCTCCCATGGGAAGATGGCGTGAGTTTATGTATGTATGGTAAAAAGATTTGTCATTCCGTAAGTGCTATCACTATGCAACTGAGATGCCTCACCATTTGATGGAATTAAACCAACTAGGTGCACCGAACAAGTGAGGTGATGAATGCTCGTAGCGCACGTGCCTCCTCTATATGAGACGAGCCTTTGCCTTGCCTCGGGACAATGTAGACCGGTATTGAATAGTCAATACAACTTCCGATTCGATATCGTTCGAGTTCGCTTTGTTATTGTTTGTTTGTTCGATACGACTGCTATTAAAAGATCCAGTGTCCGCCCTATTTTAGAACACGGAAGTTTTTAGAGCACTTTCAAGTGGTTTCATTGATCTCTGTCGGCACGGTTAAAAATAGTTTTGCTTGATGAATCGTATTTTAAGTGGCGGGCATGTATTTATTGCTTATGCTGCAATATTTTGAGGGGTGAACTTTATTCCCATGTAAATAAAGCTTTTTTTAGAGAAAGGACTATTAACGGCATAAATATAGTTCATCTGTCGGGTCCGCAAGAGGGATTTTTTTTTGTAGGCCTTATTTTTTTTATTTTATTAAAACTTTGTTTCATCCAACTGAGTGCCAAAATGGTGTTTTGCGGAAAATCACACAACTTGGAATAAGAATTTGTAGTTTGTAGTGCCTGCACGCACTACATCGCACACCATATAAATATGTGTTACATTACTATTGTTCGAATAACAGTAATGTCGTTGCGTACACATGTCTCGATAATCACGAAGTTTATTATTTTTACGTAAAACGACACACCTCGTGAAAAATCGCAAAAACAAACCGCGCACAGTTTTAACTGAACACAAAAAAACGCTTATTAAAACACACAGAGATATAAAACATTCATTTTTATTTCAAGCAAATTGCTTACACTCGAAAAATAACACGTGAGATTAAAGAAAACTATAATAACCAAGCATGGACTTAAAAAAATATGTCCGCGTTATCGTGTATGACCGTGACACCATGCGGGTTTCCATTATACCACCACATTGTACACGAATTTAGACCACATTTAAATGACAATAGAATCTCTTTTTGCTGTTCCGTTTGAGTTTACAATAGCTTAGTGGGACATAGTGACGTGTGTTACAGAAAAAAAAAAAAACGTTATGAAATATGTAGAATGAAAATGAATGCATCACGCGACTACTTTGTGCGCGCTCCCAAAAGATTATTCACACGATTTGCCTGTGCGTGTTGTCTATGATTATTTTGACACCGATTTGGTTACGAATGGTGCAGTTTTTGCAGGACGGTAAGTTCCTAACCAGTAAACCAGGCAAGGAAATGCCCAAGAGAAATTTAACGTTGAACAATTTTAGTACCTAATTTTGACCCCGGTAGGTATTAGGTACTTAACGGTTTTTGTTCCGAATATAATAGAAGCTAGCTGCGCGCCGCGGTTTCACCCGCATAATAATAAAATCGAGAATATCGGGATAAAAATGTCCTATGTCCTAATCCAGGGCATGATCTACCCGTCTGCCAAATTTCATCCAAATCCGTTCAGCCGTTTTAGCGTGAAAGCGTAACAAACAAACAAACTCACTTTAGCATTTTAAGTATTAGTTAGGATTAAAATAAAAACTGATGCCAAACTCTTTAGACTTCGCTTCGACCAAAACTAACGAAACAACTTCCCTTGAACTCAAACCCACTCATCCATCAACCAAAAAAAAGAACACTATGGCGAAAAACAACCATTTTCATTAACCTATCAATAAAACTAAGCCTCAAATTATCGACTCGTGACGTGTCTGTCAATGGTCACTAGCCCCAAGCAACCCGTTGCGGGCCACAAAGGTTGTCGAGCGGCCCCCGGTCGTTGACCTCGGCTGACCGACGCCGGCGCAGCATTCGCGTGAACATTAACCATTCTTACAACAAGTAACCGAGCACATGGTTGATGGTATATGCTTGTAGCGTACGAAATGGTCGTGCTTAGAAGTTTTATGTTTTCTAGTTAAAACTAAACTTTTTAGCTGTAAAATCATTAATTCATTATTGTCATTATTGGGATTCCCACCCGCACCGAAGGGTGCCAAAGGATTACTAAGCCTCTGCTGTCCATCCGTCCGTCTGTCAGCGGGCTGTAGCTCATGAACAGTAAATAGGTGATTTGAAATTTTCACAGATTGTGTATTTCTGTTGTCGCTACAACAAAAAGAGAAATAAAGTTAATAATTGTAGGGAGTCCCCAATCCCCATTCAAGAAACGTGATGTTTGCGGCGTTTGTTGCTCGATCTTAATTAGGAACGGAACCCTTCATGTGCGAGTCCGAATCGCACTTGGCCGGTTTTTGACAACTACAAGGATATTGTGGAGCGTGGCCAAAATCGAAACTAACTCCGCCATCTTGTTTTTCAATACAATTTCTGTGATAATTTCAACCGATACGATATCCCTTGCTAAGACTGTTTTTCAGACTTTCGGGCTTCTGACGACCCGTAACGACTGTCAACGATCTACGAATGACAGCCGGAAACGACGTCGTAACGTGCTTTCCGAGACATGGAAAAGTCTCGGTTTGTAAAGATGGTCACTCATCCACGGACAAACCCCGGCAAGCGTAGCTTAACCTGATGGATCGACCCGTGCGGCTGTTATTACTAAGCCACGACCTCCTCCAATGTCTAGACTTCCAATTTAGGTTTACACCACAAAATTCGCCTGAAGTCGTTCCAACAAGCCTTGTCACTAATCAAGGGACAATAAGCGTTAGTACGAATTCCAAGAAATCAAATTACTTGAGATTTGTAGTGACATTTGAAAGTTAGACTACGCCTTCTTATTTACGGTAGATACAAGGCAGATGTGAGGAGAAATTAGAGGAAGGGACGCCCTAGGAGGACATAGAGTGACCTTATTGGTGATGTTCTTTAGAAAGGTCAGGACTCAGGTGCGTAGTATGACCTGCCACAACCGGTGTACGTGTATGACCAGATGTATGAACGTAAACGACGCAAAAGGAGTATGTAAGGATCGTAGCAGGTGGCGTTCTGTAGTATCTGCTTACCCCCGTGTGAAGAAGGCGTGAGTTTATGTATTTATTTTAACGCCTTCATGTCTAGTATCGTCACGAACTAGAGAACCTTATATTGTTGCTTTCGAAGGATTCAGATTTAGCAACAACGAAAATAATTAAGTATATTTTTGATCCGATGCCACAACGCCAAATGTGAAGCCGAAGTCTGACAACCAATCTTACCAAGGGGTATCATATTACCCAGTTACTGGGTGGTGGAGTTCAGATAGGCAGTCGCTCCATGTAAAATACTGGTATTCAGCTGCATCCGGTTAGACTGGAAGCCGACCCCAACATAGTTGGGAAAAGGCTAGGCAGTTGATGATGATTTTTGAACCGAAGCAGTGAATGGTTTGAAACAGAAAGCTAAAGAAAAGAAAATGCCGAAGTAGGAGACAAAAATATCAGTTATTAGCTCAAATCACAATGAAGGACTGAGTTGGTATTCGTGGTAAAAGTATGAGGCAATCAGCAAGGTGTAACGAGAGTTAAAAAATGTATGGGAGAATAGGATACAATGAAGAGAAAGAAGGGACAAAGGCAGAAGATGATGAGAGGCTATCCTCATCATCATCTTCATGCCCTTATCCCATGTTACTTGGGGTCGGCGCAACACGTTTTCTTTTTCCACTCTACCCTGTCAACCGTCACGCCATCATTTACTCCCTTCTCTTTCATATCATTCTTCACACAATCCATCCATCTTTTCTTTGATGAGAGGCTATCCTAATGCTCCAAAAATAAACACCACCCTTCAGAAATTCTAGCATCTTTAAACAAACTCAGTACACCTATTTTAAATCCAAGCTTTTCTGAATTAAATAGAGCGTTAAAATGAGCCTGCATTACCTTTGTATGTCGGTTTAACATTCTTAACTCAATCCTTACACGTCAACTTTGTAAAGGTTTCGCAAATCGGATTTGATGCTCCCTCGAGTCGTGATGTTTATAATCGGCCAAATGTGAAACTAAGCTGGTTATTCAACCTTTTAGTTGCAGTAAAGTAACATTTTACTAAATTTTTCGCGTATAAGTTTAAACGGATAAACTTGGACGCCTGACCACTGTTGACCTTTGACTTTTGATTGTATAGAATCATTTTTTTTCTAACTGAACAGACAGCTGTGCTGCTGGGGAGTTTGTTTGTGCGCCACTTCTTCTTCCCAGCTAAAGCACTAAGGAAGTGGTGAAGGGTGGGCGTTTTGGGGGAGAGTCTTATGTAATTTTGACGTTCGAAAAGTGCTGATTCTTAACCTAGTTTGATAAAATGACTTTTGATTTTAACCTAGGATTACAGGATTTATTTTCGTATCCCGGTTTTCGATCCCATTTTTAGATATTAACGATTGGTCCCATTTGCTATTTCCATTGAAACCTATGATAACATAACATGATTGTGTACTTTCCATTCTAAAATATTTTTTAGAACTTATGTTATGTTATAATACGGAGTTTAGGATGGTCTTAGGAAGGATCATCACATTTAGACAGGAGGCTGACTTTTAGGCAGATCCTCTTTGTGAGCATATCCTAATTAATAAAATAGTACTTAACGACAAATTTTTGTCCGGTTCCCGCTTGGCGCAAAAATGGTTGAATGGATTTGCATGTATTTTGGCACACAGATAGTTCATAACCTGGATTAAAACATAGGGTACTTTTAAACACGGTAGTACGTTCCCGTGGGATATTTTCTGCCCTATTTTCTGCCCTATCTTTAATTTCTAACGCCTCGACAGCGGAACCGAATATAAAAGGCGGAACAACGCCTCAAAACTTCTCGGATCTAGGCCAATTAAAACAGGGCCAATTATAATTTCTTATTAGTGCAGGTTTGTTGAACCGCATAATTGGTTCAAGGTTTGTGAAATAAACAGTCGACAGTGTTACAAATATATAATATAATATACTAAAATAAAATATAATAAAGCTGAAGAGTTTGTTTGTTTGTTTGAACGCGCTCTAAAACAACCGTCGATTTAAAAATTAAAACATGCGGGACAGTCTTTAGGGGCTGCCGATAGAATGAAGTGAGTGAAAACTTCTTTAGGCGCGTTGAGCACTTTTTGGGTGAACAAAATCATGGAACTCGCGTCATCGTCACCGAACACTTTATCGGTGAACAAAAATCATGGAACTCGCGTCATCGTCACCGAACGCTTGTTGGGTGAACAAAAATCATGGAACTCGCGTCATCGTCACCGAACGCTTGAGGAAATGAATGAATGTTTACTTCAAAAGTTTTTTACTTCAAAAATCTTTCTTATTTTATATCCCGATTCTTAAGGAAGCTTATAGGCTATTTACCATCACGATACGACCCTGAAACAGAGTAATAGCAAGGGCGGGCGATGCGGTGCGACACGGTTGGTCGGGGGCCGAGGGATTTTTATAAAAATATGGCTGATAATTTTAGTATATTGTGTATCTTACGACCTCCACGCGAACTAAGTCGCGGCCAGAAGCTAGTCGTCAAGTATAATGCCTGTACGTTTGCGTGATAATTGGCGTATTATGCGCCGAACTTCCGCCGAAGTTCCATTCATAAAGTGGAACATGTGGGTTTGTACAAAATCTCTCGTAATTTGTATTCAAACGATTGTTGTTTTATACGGTTTATTTTGATATTTTGCCGTACCTGTTGTGTTGTAATCTGAAGCTCGGTTTAGCCTAAACTAGCGAATGCACATTCTATCCCAATAAAGACTACCGCAGACAGGCGTGACGCGACGGTGCGACGCGATTCTGATAGAAATAGAACAATTTCCATAAAGTTTTCATAGAAATTGTTAATATATACTCAAGTTGCGTTGCGCTGTCGCGCAAGTGCGCTGTCGCTCAAGTGCGCTGTCGCTGTCTGGGGGAGCCTTTACCAAATTATTTAAGTGTAAACAGATTCTACATCTGTGTAAGTACACTTAAAGAAAAGTACACTTACGTACTTGTCCGCATCGCTCGCTGTCATCCGGAAACGTGCCCAGAAAACTGGCAGCATTGCCACGTAGAATGGCAATGCTAATTCTTTGGCCAAAGAACGAGTCATTTAATAAAACAATATTGTATGTATGTAGCTAAGGTAAAACATAATTTGAAAGGGCATGCTAGACGTGTAATCATAGCCTTAAATAGCTAGAAGGTAAAACATTTATAATGACATTTTAAACATTTTGAATTACCTAGGATTGCGAGCAACCTCTGTTACCGTTATAGTCATTAAGGTCATTTTGGCTCGCACGATAAAATTGTTCCGAGTACCTTTTGTAAGGCGTTCTTTCAGATCTTTATATGAGAAAGTAAGCTTTATCGTGTAGCGCCTTTGCGAATGATTGTAATACAGTATGTTATCTAACAAAGGGCATTCTCGTTAACCTGCAATAGTATAGCGTCTATACATGCTAAAAAAATATTACCAAAAAAAAACAGTTTTTTTTTTTTTAAATTATAGAAAAAAACTTAAAGTAATAAAAACTAAAACCCAACTACGACTAAAAAGGTATTAACAACAAAATCCGGAGTCACACGTGTTAGAGTATAAATCGAACAGATTACGTGTGACTCCGGAATATTAATTTGTCTGTCTGTGGTATCTTGTAGGCACAGAACCCTAAAACATTCTCTTCGGATGTTTCTTGTCTTCCGAAATAAAATGATTATTCTCTTTATTTCATTTTTCATACTTATAAATTATATTTTTAAATATTAGACTAAAAAATTATATAAAACATTTAAAAATATAAAAAATAGTAGCCCACCGGTATCGGGAACAGGGTCCAAGCTACCGGCGGTCAGGGCTCCAGAGAGAGGAACCTCCTAACGATGCGAGCCGTGTCCAGCAGGCCTAACATGACACACGCGACAACTACTCACGCGAGAGTGAGTAATTTTTGTCTATTTCGTCACTTTTCTCGTTTTCTGACAGCGCTGCCATACAAAATACTCGACTCGTTCTGTCAAACTTGATGTTTTCTCTACAAACCCTAACATGACACCCAAGATATCTCGACTTTTGACAATAAAACACGAGATAATCTCCGATTCTTCTGTCATTTACTCGTCGTCGATTTTTACGACGAGATGAGTAGACAAAATTATTAAACAAAAAAAAAAAAAAAAAACTCCATAATAACATGGCAGTTTCTTAAATTGTTCTTATTTTAGTCATAATTTTATTTTGCAATATAATATATAATATATAATAATGGAAAAAACTTAGTTTTAAACTACTATCTATATTGGAACGAAAGTTCCTTTCAGCAGCCACGAGAGAAACTGTGGCGGAGGGGAGCACTATTAAGTAGATGAGCATCACTTTCAGTAATAACCAGTCACTTTGGCAATTATGGTGATTAGTGAAGTAGAGGGATTATGGCTGTATGGCAGTATCATACCTTCGCAACATAATAGGATGGTGATTAACCACGATTAGTCTTTTGTGGTTATAATAGCGAAATGAACTCCAGCTGCATATTTAACTGAACATCAGTCCTTTTGGCAAGTGTGGTGATTAACAAAATTTGCAATAACACGGTTTTTAGGGTGATTGTTACAATATCAACCTTCGCTTTATCAAATGGCGTTCATCGGCCCTTTTGTCATTTGTGGTGATTATTTAGTGAGTATACAGGATGAAATTTAATTCATTGGCATTATTATCCACGTATTAACCGTATCGTAATCTATTCTTTTTCATTTATGATAACAATACTTATCGAAAAAGAAATGATATTTAAACTTATATTGTGCCACAAATTTTCATTTCCGTCATTTTGTATTTTAATTTCGGCATGCCAAAGAAAAATATTTAATTTTAATAAAAAAAGTCGGTTATAAAAGAGGTGGACGTAAAATTAATACAGTACATACTAATTCCATGCGTAAAATTGAATGAATGAAACCGAACCTTAAGCTGATGTTGCTGTCATAAAAATGATTTGTTTTTAATAATTTGCTACATCGGTATCTCGTCACGAGATAGAGAAGTGTCAAAGTGCCTTTTTCGGTTATACTCGTGCATAACGGTCATGTTAGGGATTCGAATGACGTCATAATCGACGACAAATTTCGACAAAACGACAAAAAGAGCGTTCTCGCGCTTGTCATGTTAGCCCTGCAGGAGTACAGCTCTCTGAATCAAGCCCTTAATCCAGCTGCCCAACGAGAGCCTCCTTAGGTGTTGGTCGAGGCTCTTGGCAATTAAGCCATTGGCTGATACGACTATCGGCACAATGATCGCAGAGTCCACATCCCACATGTCGACAACCTCGTGAGCCAAGTCAAGATACTTGATTTGTTTATCTTTCTCGGCCTTCACGAGGTTCCCGTCATGCGGGACTGTTATGTCAATGATCATTGCGCGTCGCTCTGTTCGATCCACCACCACTATATCAGGCTTATTGGCAATAATAGTCCTGTCAGTGATGATGGATCGATCCCAGTACAATGTGATATATTTATATATATTTCAAATGATTATTATTATTATTTAAATGTCTTTGACATATCTCGGGACCCTGGGGTCCCGGACCTTTGGAAGGCGTGCGAGGGGCCGAAGCCAACTCGCAGAGGCCCCTTAGACATTTTTAAGTGTTGAGACACCAACCGACGATTCTCCCTGTCTGCACTATGCAAGTGCAGCCAAGGACAACCCCCGATTGGCGTAGGACTATTGCATGATATGGAAACAAAGATATTTGATTATGGGTTTGGGTAGCTTAGTGAACTGGTTATCTTGAACTATGGAAAGACTATGGCCCCTGCCTGACCAATGTTTATAAAAATACACAGATAAAATGGCAGGGGGTGACTTGCACACTCAATAATGGGCCCCCGAAAACGGTCGCTAGCACATAGTGACGTAGCGACAAGGAGGCAACATGTCCTGAGGTGCTTAAGAGGAGTGGAGAGGTATTCCACGGCTATCAGGACAATCCCGGAAGTACGGTCAAGATCCCTACCAGCATCTTACTGAAATACTTCCTTCCTCCGAGCACGTTTGCTCTTGCGAATCTCCACTCAAGCCAGCCAATCAAGGCAAGAATGAGGTGGGAGCTCTGTTCCTCGTCAGTGTTCACTCCAGCCGGCCAATAAAGGCAAGCCAGAGATGAGGAACAAGACATCTCCCGGGAGGTAGGGTCCGTGGGGTCGCTACTGCCCAACAGCTCGCCACAAGCTGCCCTGCGGGTTTTTGTATCTCTCTTGGTCTGGCTCCTCACCCTAGCCCCGTTCCGGCAAAGTAAACTCTGCCGGCACAGACCTAAAGTTCGGAGCGCACAAGCCCCACCACGACGTCAACGTAGAGATACGGCGGTGGGGTTATTATTATTATTATTATATTATAAATAAAGTTAGGTATATAAAATTCACATCCTTTGAAACAGGTTTACTATTACTAACACCCGACATTTTGACATTTCGCTATCCAAACTACTAACAAAGGGAAAGGCTGAACAAACTCAGGGTTACATCTTTTTGCATGAGAAATCAACAAAAAAAAAACCGTATCTGTCGTATTAGCAAGCTTTGAATATAGGCACAGAATAAGATTGAACAGAAGTAAAACTCATAATGATCATTCTCCTGCCCTCCCAATTTA
This sequence comes from Lithophane socia, assembly GCA_947522985.1. NCBI lineage: Eukaryota > Metazoa > Arthropoda > Insecta > Lepidoptera > Noctuidae > Lithophane > Lithophane socia. Next base: position 6,128,122 of record OX383272.1, read on the forward strand.
GAGCTTGTACACAAAACTGCGTTGTTGCGACGTCGCATCGCAAAAATCAGCGACGGTACCCTAAGATTTTCATAAGAAAGCTACGCGATGCGACGCGACGTAGCAACGCAGTTTTGTGTTTGACAAGCCCTTATATCGGGCCGGCAGGCGCAACTTGTTTTTTATTTTATTTATTCGGGAAAATAAACATTAAAATGGTATGCTTATTTATAAATATACAAAAGTTATAAATGTATACCTAACTTACGACATTTTCCACAACATATTATATGTATGTTTTATATTCATATGTTTTCTTTATACTTCTCTATTAGTCGTCATCTCGGTATTCCCCCCCTTTCGAGCCATATCATCTTCCACGCAGTCCAGGAGTGAAACGGTTGTCAAATTGTCAGGGTATGGCTTCTTTACAGATTTCTTAGTCTATGACAAACCACATCCCTAGCTAGGTGGATAGTAGATACCTAGATACCTACGGAGAATGCCGACTCGCCTCGGGGACCGGTTTTCGTCGTGGTCTGCTTTGCACGATGTACTATTGTCTAGTGAAATTACTTGCAGAGTCCGTGCCCACTCTTAACATTGTTTGAATAAATTCTATGTAGGTTTCGGATTCTGCGGTGAGGGGAAAATGAGTATTATGGTGTTATGTTCAAGCGAGAGATGGATATTGTAATGCCCATGAGAGGGAAATGTTTGTGGTAGCATTTCGAAGTAGGTATGATGATGCGTCATGGGTTTCGCGTGATGAATGTCACGCTTTACATGTGATCACAAGTCCATGAGTACGGTTCTCCTCTTGACAATCCATTAATGGATAGGAGGTAATACCTATTATAACTATACCTACTAGCACTAGGTATGCTTATTGTCACCCATAGCCCAACGCCATGGCACAATATAAATATTATGGATAGTATGGAAACTACACCAATTTCTGAAATAACAACATAGGCTCCATTTAAAAAAAAAATCGCGACCTCTCGTCACGACACGGCACCTACAACTGACAGCACCGCGACAACCGCTTGGGGTTGGGGTCGCATCAATGAGCGCGTCTGTGTGAGTGTGCCGTTTCGACCGTTTACTACGTAGTTTCTGTACCTACTGTCCATATTTAGACTGTGGCCATAGGATTTCAATGTGCTGCAAACCTTAGAGAAAGCTTTGCAATATTCATCGTTGATATAAAAGATTATTTTTTTCACTTAGCCTATACCCTCACGGCTGGGAAAAGGCCTCTCCCAAGTTCTTCCACTTAGAAGTTGAATAAAAGATAAACGAGTTTGGATTTCCAATTGCTAAATTCTAAGTTTTATCTCTTATAAAAACACAATACATTTCTAATGCCATTATCACAGCCATTATTCCCATTAATATCGAATATAAAAGCGACCACGAAAATGAGGTTTTAACTATTTATAATTTTAATACATAAGGCACATAAACTATTTAATAAAAACCGAGGACAATAACAATAAAACGGCTCATTATATACGACCAGAACGTATTAAAGTTGCCGACGATAAAATGATTGCACCCACCAACATTACAATGAGTTATAATTTTTCATTAATTGATTATGGTAAGTGTGACGTGTAAATAGACCCCCTGAGTCCCCCCTAGGGGATCGTAATAGGCGAGGGTCCACTCTAGTTAATGGTGCTGAAGTTATTGGCATAATCACCACAACTCGAGTGGGACCACAGTATCTATAGAACCCTTTGTTCTTTACAGGTAAACATGGAAAACATTGTTTTCGCCTGTACATGGAGTACCTGTTGGTTCCCTTCCAAAAATGAAAAGCAAAGTTAACACTGAGATGAAAGCTGATAAAAATGAAAATAAAATACCAGTTTAGGGAATCACACAAAACGGGATCAATTTATCCATTTCTGACTTTTATTTAAAAAAAGATAATATTGGATATATAATGGGATCCAAGAGGAAAAAGTTAAGCACATAAAAACAGAAATACTACTACAAATATATCATCATACCGACTCCCATTCACAAAATCACAACTACCAGAAAATAGAGAAACTATTTTTCAATTCCCCAACACAAATACGATAACGTACAAAATCCACTTATGTCATTTTATATGTCATTGAATATACGCGCGACAATAGAATGAGTGACAATTGACTGCACAACTGTACATACATAGTTGTGAACTGAGTGTGGTGGAAGTAGCGGGTATAGTTATGTGTCAAGGTCTCCAAACGACTCTCTAATACATTTACATATTGTAAACATTGAAGCTGTATTAGAGTAGGTAACTGTTGTATTGTAAAACTAATATGGCTTTACAAGGTAATACTACTATTTGTAGCAGTGAAGAAGACGAATGAAAAAAGATTGCATGCAGCGGAGAGGAGACTGTTGAGATGGATGTGAGTGACGAAATGGATTAAGTAAAAAATGAGTAGTTTATAGGAAAGTTTGAAAGTGGCGCCAGTGACAAAAAAGGTGAAAGGTAATCGTTAGACTTGGTATAGCCATGTGATGAGGAGGGAGGAAACCCATGTAACTAAAAAGAGTGATGAATAGGTTTGATGGATGGATAGGGAGAGGAAGGCCAAAGAAAAGATGGATTTTGTGAGGAATGATATGAAAGTGAAGAGAGTGAATAATAGCATGACGGTTGACAGGGGAGAGTGGAAGAAGAAAACGTTGCGCCGACCACGAAGAACATGGGATAAGGGCAGGAGAAGATATATGACTAGTATTTGTAGTACAAATAACATTGTCAAGTATGATTGGCCAAGGATAGATTTAGATAGCGTGTGATTGGAGAAATATGTGGACTGCTAGGGGATTGCTGAAGTTGGTTATAGCGTCAAGTATTTCAATATTTCTCAATAGTCAAGTATTTCTAATCTCAAATTCAATGGTCATGTTCATGACAATATGGAGGATCACAACTTCTCAAGTCACCAGCAGGATTGCATGTCATACTTAACATTTTGGGTTTATTCAATACTATCTTCCGCCAGCGGCTTCGCCCGCGTTATATCTTTATAAATTATAGCCTATGTTAGTGATAATAAATAGCATTCTACTGATGTGGTGAAAGATTTTTAAAATATGTCCAGGAGTTTTTGAGTTTATTAATTAAAAACCAAAACCTTTTCTCTTTATAATATAAGTGTAACAAAAGCGAATTATCTACTCCCTAGTCCTCTACATCATTGTTTTATGTAGCTGTACCAAAATTCTCATAAACATTTCACCAACATTAATATTTAATTAACTTAATAAACTCACAGAAAAGCCAAAAACTTGATTAAGTACAATAAATATGCTTTGGAGCCCAGAATTAGTCGCAATGTTTAACTTTGGACCAAATTACATACAGCTAAGTTAAATAAAGTAAGCCAGTTTTATTTATCTTTGTACTTTAGTTTATAACTTACTAGCGCTTCGCCCGCGACTTTCTTATACATTTTTTTTAAATATAGCCTAGTTTTTTTTTATTTATAGCTTTCTAGCTGCCCGCGGTTTCACCCCCTTAAGTCTCGATCCCGTGGGAATATCGGGATAAAAGGTATCCTATGTCCTTTTCCAGGTCATGGTCTACCCATGTGTCAAATTTCATCCAAATCCGATCAGCCGTTAAAGCGTGAATGAATGATACTTATACTAAAATAGTACTATTCAATAAGGCAGTAGTTTATTAACACTTTGGCGGACAGTGAATGAGACACAATTGAAGTTTTATTGTTATTACGTCATTTGATTTTACTGTCCGCCAAAGTATTAAGTACAAGGTTGCCTAACTGGGCTCGATTCCCGGGTCAGGAAAAATGTTATTGGGTCTTTCCATCTGGAATTTTTCAGTACCTAGCAGCCGGAGCATGAATTTGTGCCCGGTTGATGGCAATAGGCTCGCCCCCTATTACATGGGACTTAAACATAACTGGCTAAATGTGGGTGTGCTATAGGTACACGTCTGCTTAACCCTTCAGGGAATATAGGCGTGATGTTATGTTGGTAGGCTGTATAGCTTATGCTGTATATTTCTTTTTCTAAGTAATTTATTTTATTTTATTTATTTATTGATAAGAAAGGTACATTTTAAGCTTTATAACGTACATAATGTCCAACAAAACTATGCACATAGTTTGTCTGTTGGATCAATATTATTATTCTTTACTTATTATCTTACGAACCAAATTAACAATTACATATAGTAAATATAGTGTATTTTTATTAATTCTAGTAGAATTATATAATGTTATGTATGTATAATGCTAATGTAGCGTGTAGGTTTATTAGTAGTATATTCTATTAGTAGCTAGGTATATTAAGTACGTAAGTATGAATATCATAGATCAAACATAAGTATAGATATTAAGAGTACATAGCTTATGTAAAAATAGTAGTTTAGCATGTAAGACAATATAAAGTTAAGGCAGTAAATTATTATGTAGTAAACAAGGCTGCCCAACTTAAATGGAACGGGGCAGGACACGTCTGCCGCATGCCGGACAAACTGTGGGCCCAAATATCACAGAACTGGTGCCCTGAGACAGTGAGACAGAGTCGCGGCAGACCACGTAGGAGATGGCGGGACGAGCTGCATAGGTTCCATCAAAACTGGAAAGAGGACGCGCGGGCTCGCGAAAGATGGAAGGAGTGGAGGGAGGCCTTTACCCAGGAGTGGGACAGGGTAGGCTAAGAAAAAAAAAAAACTTGGTCACAGCCTGCAACTTACTTTTTGAATACGGCTAAATTTGCAAGATAAGAACAGGTTGCGTCAAAACTTAGCGTAGTTTTTCAGGTTGCGTCAAACTTACGTAGTTTTTATGTACCGGAGGGAATTTGCCAAGAGCTAGCCTTAGAAGAAACTGTGTCATGAAGTAGCGAATACCAAAAATTTTAGCTTAAAGACTCACTTAGATAGGCGCGACGCGATTCTAGTGGATCAATTTCTATGAAAGCTTCACGGAAATTGTTGTACCAGTGTCACATCGCGCTTGGCTGAGGGGGCCTTAAAGATTTTGAAGCCCTTCGTTGCTAAGTCAAGGACCTTTTTACCTATTCTATATTTAGACAAAAGCAAACGCAATCTATACTTACAATCCATACTAATATTATAAATTCGAAAGTAAATCTGTCTGTCCTTCTGTCTATATGTTACCTTTTCACGCCTAAAACACTGAGCGGATTTCGACGAAATTCGGCAAGGGGATTGATGGCATTCTGGGGAAAGACATAAAGCTACTTTTTGGTTAAAAATAAACTTTCATCCCCAATATCACCCCCGATATTGGGGATGAAAGTTTGAATAGGAAACCCATTTCTTAAGTATCCCGGTAGTACATTCCCGTGAGACGATCGATATCCGACATCTACGCGGGCGAAACCGCGGGAAAATGCTAGTATATAATATAATAAAACTGAATAGTTCGTTAGTTTGTTTTAACGCGCTAATCCCTGGAACTACCAAACGGATTTGAAAAATTATTTTTGCATTTGATAGCCCAACTCTTGAGGAAGCTTATAGGCTATTTCATATCACGCTACGACCCTTAGGGGCCGAGCAAAAAGAAAGAACGCTTAGCGAAAACGAAGTAAAAGTGCGGGCGGGCGAAGTGATGCGACCCAGTGGGTTGAGGGCCGAGGGCTATTGTAGGATATATTTTATATTAAAACAAGAAATTTTACGCGAACAAAAACGCGGGCAGAAGCTAGTATCAAGATAAATGGATTACACGGTTGCTTAGCTTTTACTTTCCACTAATCTAATCAAAGTTTTAAATTAATCAGCCGATTAGTAACTTAACTAACCGACCGTACTTTTCTTAATCGACGAACTTTCTTGAGCAATTGAAAATTTAGTAAATTATCTAAACTCACACTATAGTAAAGTTTCCAGACATAGTAAAGAAGGTTAACATAACATCACGCCTGTTATCTCCGAAGGGTTAGACAGAGCTGTACCTATAGGTAACACCCACATTTCTTCAGTTATGTTTAAGTCACATGTAGGGATTAGGGTCACATAGGGAACGAGCCTATTGCCATCAACAGGGCACAAATCCAAACTCTGCGCTGCTACTGAGAAATTCCTGATAGAAAAGCCCAATAACACTGCCCGAGCCGGGAATCGAACGCAGGACGTTATGTGCTTCCGGGAAAGTCCGAAAGGGACCCTTGCAACAGGCAACTGAAGGAACACGGGTGAGTTTTAGTCAGTAAAAGTCTGACACGCCCTTCCGCTCCGCCCAGAGCGGGTGAAGTCATTCGATGATTTCCCAGCCTCAAAAAAAAAAGGACCTTATGCTCTGCGACCACTAGACCAAAAAGGCAGAAAAAGAAGGTTAAGTATCCATTAATTTAATTTAAGAGAGCTAGATTAATGAATGCAAGTTCGGTTATTCAACGTTTAACCTTTGATTAGCCTCTGTATTGTACAATTCGCCCGTGATGATGGATGCATGGAGTGGGTTCATGCAGCTTTGTTACTATACCGGAACGATATTGCACAGGTCCGTAAATGAAAGCACATTTACGGACCTTTTTACCCGACTACGGCGATACAAAAAGAAGGGTTATGATTTTGACTGGTATGTATGTATGTTTTACGTGTTCTCTCATAACTTTTAAACTACTCACCATAATTTGACAAATGAGGTATAATAATATAAGGTAACGCTGGAAACGTCTTGATTGTCCGCTAGTTATAGGCTACGTGGCGTCACATTAATAATTGAATATGGCGCCCTCAAGAGGAAATAGTAATTAAAAAAAAAAAAACAAATGAAAGGGCTTAATTAGCACATAAAAAATATAACACCAAAAAAATTAAATAAAAATAAAAGTTACTAAAACCCAACTACGACAAAAAGTCAACTAAAAAGATTTATAAACAAGACATCATAGACAGACAAATTAAAAATCTGGTGTCAAACGTAATCTGTTCGATTTATGCCATAGCACGTGTAATTTTTATTTTTGATTTATTATTTATTTTATTTTTTTATTTTTTATTTGTGATTATATCGTTTTAGTTGACTTTTTTGTCGCAGTTGGGTTTTAGTCTTATAACTTTAATTTTTTTTATCAAATAACTTCTCCCGCTCCGTTATGTTTTCAATTCTCTCATATAATGTACTAGGAACGTAGGAACCCATAGAGGCGGTCGCTGCACCACTAAGGACCGTTACACATGATCAGTTATATCTTCGAATGCGTAACTACCATTACTGTTACTGTGAATTTATCGATCGTGTGACTGTGAATAAAACGGGTCTGATGCGATTTCCGTGAGAATCATTTACTGCTTGTTATAGTAATAATAAAATCATTTACATAACATCACGGCTTTATTCCCCGAAGGGTTAAGCACAGGTGTACATATAGTACACCCGCATTTCGTCCCATGTAATAGGGGGCGAGCCTATTGCCATCAACCTGGCACAAATCCAGACTCCGGGCTGCCACCTGCCTCTGTTAAATTACAGATGGAAAAACCCAATAACACTTTGCCCGACCTGGGAATCGAACCCGCAACCACCTCATGAATATAAAATTATTTATTGACATAATTCAATATGTATTAGTAGCGAGAAATTTAAGTTAAATTAAGATAAGTTAAGCTAAGTAACATAGTAATATTAGCACTATTGGCGGCGATCACTTCTTGTTGTTTATTTTTATTATTTTATCACTTGTCTTCAGCACTTCTTTTAATTTTTAGTTAAAACGTGGACAATGGTGTGGGTTACATGTTTGTTAAATCTTAGTTTAATTATTTCTCTGTATTTTGTAGCATGTAACTGTTTTTTGTCCCTAATAAATAAATAAAATAAAAATAAAATAGTACCTACAAAAAATCATGAAATTCTCAGAGATGCCTGATAATTTAATTTAATTATAATAACCCTTTCGTTATTTCGATACAGATATTATAATAAGCTCCGTTATTTTACGATAAACCATTTACATTTAAAAAAAATAGTTTTTAAATACAGCCATTTCAACAATATTACAAAATACTTGTCGTTATTTGTACTATAACAAATGGAGTAAACTCCCGATTCCCGAATACGGACTGGTAAACTCACATGTGAATTTCAATTACCGTTTGCACGCTACCATTTCTAGGAATTAGTGAATGAAGCTAGAATTTGGTGTCAGCCAAGCGTTTTCGGCTTGGACCTCTCACGGACAAACGTTTGACGAAATTCCAGATGCAAGTTCTCAAGTTCCAAATCTCAAAACTATGTAGTTTCAGACTAAATTGATATTGGAACTCGAACTTATTGGAATTTCATCGACTGGAATGACCAAGTTCATCTTTTGATGATAGACCACAAAACACTTCTTAACTGTGTCCTTTCAATATTGCGCCATTTACACGACGCTAGTTTCTTGCATGAGATCAGTCGTGGCCTAAGTAACGGCCTCGACTTACGAGATAAAGGTCGAAGGTTCGAACCCTGACAGGCGCTTTTCTTTGTGTACATTATTTCATCACCACTTCTCTCAAAACGGTGAAGGAAAACATCGCGAGGAAACCGGTATATCTTAGAATCAAAAATCATCATAGGCAATTAAATGGCACTGTATAAATCCGGTTTAATAATTATACATTACTAGTTAATGCTCATAATATATATTGCAATGCCTTTTTCTTTTTTTTTTAGGAACTTCCCAAAGTGACATCACAATCGGTCAAGCCATTTTCAAGTTTTTGCGAGACTAACACACGGCTATTTAATTGATTTTATATAGATGTATAGATAAATAAAAGTTCATAAAGACGGCTACAATTTTCTTCTTGTTTGAACTAGTAGAATTTCCACCTAATTTTCCCTAAGGACCTAAGACGTCACCTGCACTACCATCATCAAAACAATGACATCAAATTGGCAAAAACAAACAACGGTTAGCAGAATAAACAACAATATCTATTGTCATTCTATGCACCTACGATCTATGATCTACATACCCTCAAGCACCTCTCTATAGCCAGATATATCTATATCTATGATAACATCATCGACTGAAGGGTCTTCAAGAGGTACTCTAGTCCTTTACAAAGCTATTTTGATGGCTATAAAGCTCATTTCAGACTAAGCTATAATATATAGCATATAGTTCATAGCACAACAATATCGCTCGCCATACATTTCCAATATATAATATTATAGCAAAGTGTGAACGTGTTCTAAATAAATGTGGGGCGAGCATCGATCACTAATAAAGAACTAGATACACAATCAGCGTCAAAAAATGTCCTCACCGAATGACCGCCCACTTGAACATTTGGGTGGTCTTTTCATCTAGTAGCATTCGAACGCTCCGACGGTAAACATGCCTCAGTGCTCGTTTAAAAACTGCAAAAATCACACGTCTAGGACGCTAAAAAAGGATGGAGTTTCATATTTTTGGTAAGTATTAATATTATCTTTATATAATTGTTAACACTGTATTGTAAATACTGATATTTTGTCAAGAAATCATCGTAAAAACTTTATTTTAAATTAAGTCGTAACAAATAGCAGGCGATATAATGCAGCTAAATTGTAAAGACTCTTACTAAACGTATTAATCATACTAGCGCATGCCCACTTAAATTGTTTGGGTTATCCACGTTGACTCTGTTCAATTTGTTGGAGACGCTATATATAATATTTTTTTTTTTTTTTTATGCCAGATTTGATTTTCGATTTTATTTACCCGACTGCGCGACGCAAGGAAGGGTAATGTGTTTATCAGCCTATGTATGAATAATTGACCTAAAATAACTGCCACCAACTGCATCAGACTACTTGAAAAGTGACTTGTTTGGAACTTGTTAGTTGTTTTTTATGAGTCGGGTTTTTTGATATTGTATTTTTTTTTGTGGTTTTTTAGTAGGTTACTGTATTTTTTTTATTTTTTAAGTAATTTAGATTCATTAATAAGTAAATGTGGTGACATTTATTTATTTCACCACCATTTATTTATTTTTCCACTACACGAAATGATATTTTCTGAATGTGAAGATCTGATTTGTTACAAAAAATACCAAAATCGCTAATTGTATGCCTTTAATATTTAAGGCGTTCCCTCAATTCCTCATAGATTCCATCATCAGAACAAGGATTAGATGTAAAAAGGACCAACTTGGGAACAAACCTAATGTAATACCGTTTGAATCATCTCAATCGGTCGATCCGTTTTCGAGTTATCGGTGGTGTGCAAACATAAAAAAAAAACCTATATATTTATAAATACGCGACGCATTGAGTAACCTCCTCCTTTTTTTGAAGTATGTTAAAAATACCATACATAATAATTTACAGTACAAACAAAAAATATTGTTCTGGTTCGTCTCCATTCGTTCCTTGTCCTAGCGGCGAGCCTCGGTTGTAAAATTTATTACTTTTTTTTGGCACTTAGTAATTGTTACTTTAAAGCATGCGTATAAGGTTGAAGTTGTTTTGATGTATCTTGAGCAGTGAGTACCGGTCGTAAAATTTTATTGCTTTTTGTAATAGCTTTGTGAATACGACTTTAAACGTTGTAGGTAAGGTTGAAATTACATTAATGTATATTTATTTTAACTAAACACAATTGGCGACATTTTTAAGAGAAATTTTGTATGAGATTGTGTATCTAGTTCTTTATTAGTGATCGATGGGGGCGAGCGATATTGTTGTGCTATGAACTAGGATGCTATTATATTACAGCGTAGTCTGAAATGAGCTTAAGGTTGATGCGCTAGGGTGACCCGCGAAATTCAAATTTTCTTACGTTTTTTGCAATTTGCAGGTCAGTATCAGGTTGTATGTTCATCTAAATATTATTAGCGCTCGTAACAAATATAGATTCATAGAATTATAAACATTAGAATCAGCAATACAACTCTCTAAGTTCATGAAAGTGCCAAATGTCATGATTTCATGAAATAGTCATTAAATACACTTACATGAGTTTAGAGAGTTGTATTGCTGATTTTAATGTTTATAATTCTGTAAATCCATATTTGTTACGAGCGCGAGCGCTAATAATATTTAGATCAATATACAACCTGATACTGACCTGCAAATTGCAAAAAACTTAAGAAAATTTGAATTTCGCGGGCCACCCTAGCGCATCCCCGTTAAGCCTAGCTCGTTATAGTCTATAACGAGTAAGCCAAACCGAGGAATCATTACTAGCTGATGTCAGAGTCCCGGAGACTCTCAGCTTTTTCAACATCGACTTTTTTTTTCCTTTTCTTTCTTATAGTTGGACCAAAACTTCCGCCATTCTGCCCCTAGGGAAACTGAACTGCGAAGTAGGCTACAAAAAATATATATCTGAATTTTTTTCTACGTCTGATTTTCTTGTATACTTTTTGCCGATAAATGATTGGTACATGAACCTTAGTTACTTTCTAATTTTGATTGCACTTTCCAATTTGTGCTTTCTTCATTAGCAATTCGGAGTTTTTGATGTACTGTGTTGAATGGAGGTGTTAAATATCTGAGATGAAGTACCTGGAACAAAAGAAAGCATAGAATCATTAGACGCAGTCAAGAAAATAATTTATACTTCTATACTAAAACCAAAAAGAGGTAAAATTTGTGAGTTTTTATGTTTTTTTTTTTTCACTAAAGCGAAGCTACATTATACCCGAGTGTCTAGTTTTAAAAAAATACATTACTCGCGGGCAAAGCCGCGATCGAAGCGCTTGTTTACTTACTAATATTTTGGCATGTGTACTGTTCAATCGCCGGAATAAAATGGTCATCTTTCGTCGAAATGTAAACAAAAACAACTGGTAAAAAAGTTTGACAGTAAATCGGTAAGTAGATAACCATTCATACTTTCATTTTAGGTAAAATAATAATAACAAAGTAGTAGTTGACATTCCTTTTAGTAAGTATCAGATTTATTCTTAAATAAATTTCTTGGTAGCTGTCTATCAAATGAAAATGACAAGCAGACAACTTCTATTTTCGTATATTTCGTTTTGTTCTTTATTCTAAGATTCCTTCCTATTTCTGAAGAAAAGCCATTTTCTCACGTGCCAAATGCCAAATACCCAAAAAAGCGCCTTACAATATGTCAGAAAAATCAGCTTAAATACGGTATTTTCATCTCACGAAGCGACACGCGCTTTACTTGTGCTAACCAACTGTATAAACACGCTGTGAATGTGTGTAGCACTGTGGAGCTCTTGGTACCGTCTGAGGCACAGGAGAAGTCGGAAGTGTGTGGATGCGTGTGTGTGTGTGTGCGTATGTGTGCGGGCGTGTATGATTAGTGGGAACGCCACTCGTCTTCACGCACACATTCACAGCGTGTATTACCACAAGTAAATTGCGCGTCACTTCGTGAGACAAAAATTACTGTACCTACTAATGTATGTAGTGACATAGGTAAATTGCTTATCGTACAGCGCTTGACAATCTAGCATGACAGAATTGGTAACCAATTTCTCCAAAACCGATTGCAAATAAAAACCAAGCAATCAATAAACAATACAGGTGAAACAAATGAACCACGTATAATCCAAAGAATTACAAAGCTTAGCTAACAAACAGAAATGTTTTATACAGCGAGCACGGTAATTGAATTAGAACTTACTGTTGCCCCCAATAACGTTAACGGGATTTGGTTCAGTTACGGATAACTTTTTAATAATTCCAAGCGGCTTGCATTATCCTTTCTGCGAGAAAGGATTTTATTTTTTTTATTTATCCGGTTTCTTTTCATTCTAAGGTAACATCAAGAGGATTCCGAAGACTGTTTTAAATAAGGTTCATTCGAATTTTGATTGTAAAAAGTATTAATTTTGAACAAATGCAGGCGAATAATTTAGTATCCAATATTGGCTTACTATTACAAATTGTTATGTCGCAGCCAATAAGCTTAATTAGCCTTTCATTTAACAGCCTAGGCTTTTTATTGAATGATATTCATTATATTTATAAGTCAGATTGGAACTGTGTGTAACCACCCACGTGCCGAATTGGTCGCACTAACTAAGCCAGGGCACCCCGATCATTTGGTCGCTCGCGCGGATGGGTTGCTCACAGTTCTAACCATTTAGGTTAGATTAGATTAGAACGGTGACTAACCGCGCGAGCCGAGCGAGCGAAGCGAGCCGAGTGAGCGAAGCGAGCGGTGTCGCGGCGGTTGCCGGTGAGTGCTACTTCCAAAGGCTAGGCTGTTAACTAAACGGCAAATTAGACTAGTTGGCTGTTTGTTTGTTGGCTAATTAGAATAACTAATTCCTTGAAAACTTAAAGCAGCGAGGATCCCTCCGTTCTATGTCATAATTTTGTGTCAAAAATCGCGTCAGTGTGTAAGAGCCTTAAATCTACCCAAAACCTAACTTACGGTTTTATCGAAGTTCAAAATGCTTGATCAAACGTTATTCCCATTTATGTTTAGGACAGCAGTAATAGGAAGTTCCTGTAACACAAATCCCGGAATGTTTTCATTACATTCTCTTTGTAGACTCAAATTATAATAGTACGTGTGTATAAATTGTGTGAGATCAAAGACTGGTTCGGATTAATTTAATCTTTTTACGGTTCAGTACAGACACAGCGTATGTTGTGGTGTTATTTATGTACACTTTGGATGTGCTTTAAAAGTTATAACTGCCTCTTTGGTCGAGTGGTCGGAAGCGCTGCTGCTGAGCATGAGGCCTTGGGTTCGATTCCCGGGTCGGGCAAAGTGTTATTGTGTTTTTATTTTGTGCATCTGGACCTTTTTTGTAGCGGCGGAGTCTGGACTTGTGCCCGGTTGATGACAATAGGCTCGCCCCGTATTGCATGGGGTTAAACATAACTGGCTTTACTACTAACTGCCCTAACCCTTCAGGGAAACAAGGCGTGTTGGTTATGTTAAGCTTAAAACTTTTTACGAAAAAAAAAAAAACAGTAAAAAGTGAAAAATTTCTTTAATTTCGGAAGTCGGTGGCAAAAAACGAAAATTAAAAAGCAAAGACACCTTTTTTTCACATTTTTGTTGTGTTGCCCAACCCCACAAAATTTCAAATTGGTAACACTACCTGCTATGTAAATATCAGTGACGGAGTCACAGAATATCGTCCAGATAAAGTGGGAAAAATACGTAATATTGAAGTTAACTCCAAAACTAACCTCGGGAGTATGTATACCCTTTCGAACTAAAAAATATTTTTTTAAATCGGTTCACAATTGGCGAAAATATCGATGAACATACACAAAAAAAAAACATACAGACGAACATAGAACCTCCTCCTTTTTGGAAGTCGGTTAAAAATTGGCTTCATTCGGCTTTTAAGAACAAAGAAGTAGTGAATCTGTCTCGAGAGTAATGTCACCTCATTTGCGTGGGACTCATTTATGCGCAGTAATGAACAGACATAAATATTACATTACTCAATAAATAATGCTTATTGTATATTTAACGTTGGTATTCCTTTTATACTTATTTACAATACATGATACGGAGAATATAATGACAATTGATTACGATTCAAATAAAGCAAAATTATAAATAAATCATAGTCATCTTAAGAAAAAGAGGGAGAAATGACGTCATATTATGAGAATATTATTGAAAAGAAGTTAACGTGATTTCTCTCACCGATTTGCACGGTAAATTAAAAAACAAAACTTATTCTTAGTGACTGTACCTACGTGTATGTATAATCGTTTGATCAGCGCAGGCGCCGATGAATAACTCAGACTCAAAGCGGAGCTAAACGCAATCTTTCATGTGACTCAGTGACCGCAGGAGTTCGTGACTCAATACTGACCGTACAAATGATTTGTGACTCAACAAAAACTATCCCCGTCCTTTTCTAATCAAAAAACGAATACAAATGCAAGAATAAGACAAAAAAGGTTAGGTAATTCAAGTAGTATAAGTACATTGATAGTCTGTCTGTACAGTAAGTAGGTCGACTTAGATCAAATTGCTACGAGTCTAATTTTAACTGGTAGTCAACATTTTAATGGGCGATACTCAGAAACGATCGGACTGTGTATTGGAATTTTTGCTCCGTGATTCATGACCCGAAACCTACTTATGAACCAAAAATCGTTGAACTTGTGCAATCCGGCAAACCGGTAGTCGAATGGTTAACAACTGAACAATTTGTTTTGTTCTATTTAACATTTCAGCGTAACAATAGTCGATAGTCACTTGTTACTGTTAATGTAACAGACAACTCGACAGGTATCACGGAATACTGAAGACGAACTTCTAATTTGGACATCCGATAACTACCGTTACAAGTCAAATAAAAGATAAATTACCTAGACCATTATTTGTTGAATGAAACATTAAACTGTAAACATACAGCAACAAAGTAAACATTCATTAAAAACATTACACACAAAAAACCGTAAAAACGAGCAAATTTTAACATGATTACAGCCCACTTCTAGTAACGTATATGTATGCATCAATCACGAAGCCAACCCCGTTCCAAGAATTCCCTCATTCCAAGCAACAGCCGTAAAAACATGCTGTATAAAGAAACTGATGAAAATATTACCCACCGCGGTCGGGTATAACATATCATAAAGGAAAAAATATAGCATATGGAAGCGTATACACGATAAACATCGCGGCAATATGTCAGAAGGACAGCGAAAATGGTCGTAAACGCTATAATGACATTACTCGTGTATTACGAAAGGACCCTAACCAGATTACCGGACTGTGAGATGACCGTCGTCGGAGAACAATGTTGTATTACTACATTAGTACTGAAACCACCCAATAACGGTAAGTAGACACTATAGATCCTCTAGCTAGAAGATAAAATACTGTTACCTCTTTTTACCGCAAAAAAGCCGCATTTACGAGGCATTTCCGTAGTCCTTAAAATAAGAAAAGGAACACAAAGCGAGCTGAAAACAGGCCCCGTATCAAAAGGCTTAAAACCTTAAAACGATTGTCGAGAGCAGAAAAAAATAGGCGTTTATTCTTGGAAAAAATGGTAAACATTATTTCAGGAACAAAAGAATTTCGTATAGAACTGGCTTAAAAATTAACATCAAGTGTCACTTAGGTACAAAAAGTTAAATACGAGACAAGAAAGCAACTAGCTAATTGTATAGAGTGACAAAGAGAAAGGTGGAACTATTAAGTTACAATTTATGTAGAACGGCCATGACAGGCCTACTCGATTGTTATTGTGAATTAATAGAATGTTACAAAACCGCAATTAAATCGTACGGTAGTTATGATAAAGGGGAATTGTGACGAGTTTGTTTATTACATTGGAGAGGACAAATAAACACAACATTTTAAAGATGACACTGTGAATTTTTAACCTGAATCGGTGATAGTGGCTTTATTTTTACTAATTATTAAGTAATTTGTCTCTCCTTTCTATTTCGTGTGGTTAGTGACTAACCTGGTGTCAGAGTTTTTTGCCGCCCATGGGCCTATGACTTGGCTTCACATGCCGTCGAGAAATATCTGTCAGGATGTTTCCTCACGATGTTGTCCTTCACTGCACATGAATCCGAAAAGTAATTTCTAATCTAGGGAGTTCTAATAACCTATGTCTATTTAATGCTACACAGCATCATCTCCGTCAAATTCTATCAAAATTAGTTCAGTCGTTTAGTGGGCAGAAATTAAACAATTCACTGAATTGTTTTGTATACAGTCACCGAGGAAAAGGTGTCGCAACATCTGAGTTGGTTTCAATTTAAAACAGAATTTCCACTCAAATTATCTCCTACTAATGGACCACTTTAAATAAAACGTTTCAATCCGAAAAAATACACGAGTACAGAGATTTTTTGTTGCGAAACGTAAACCGTACGGTGTAGAGCAAAAAGGACGTAAACGTGTCAGTCAAGGTTTTATCTTATAAATAGAGGTACGAATCACAACCGTTATTCTGTTCTTGAACTCGAAACGACAAATATTATGTATTCTAACTTTCACAAACTCCACATTGTTAGAAAATTTTGAATTTGTGTTTTCAGGCATCAAAATATATGTTTATTTTGCAAACAATATATTCCGGTTTTGTTGAATGTCCAGGCCCAGGCCGTCGCCGCATAATACAAAAACTTCAGCTTTATTGTAGTAAAACATTGTTATTTCATAAGTTGTTTATTTTGCCATTCATATTTAAGTGTTGTATAATAGCTGTGGTCTTCAAATGAACCACATCCGTTGCAAAAGGTGACTAGATTTTAACTTATGGATCTAGAGCTGCAATGATGTCATACTGCGAACTATTCACCTGCATCCAATGATATTATATCATTGCCTGCATCGCTATTGCACTATATTCAAGCAAAAGTAAAAATAATTTCTGAAGTAGATCGCGATTAATCAGTTAATTGATTTAGGCGTGACCTTGCGGAAATCCATTATAAAATACAATAGACGTAGATATATTTATTATTTAGTGAACTATTCCGCTTACTATTCTTCAAGAGTCATGAAAACCCTGTAAGAAATCGACACGTGTTTCACCTCTCAACGAGGCATCCTCAGGATGACGATTGACTCTGCGTCCAGCGCTCGGTGTGGCAACACGTCTTGTTCTGGTTTGTATAACATAAATTTTAGCCGATAGAGGTCCACAGCTGGACAAAGGCCTCCCCCATATACTTTTAAAACGATATATTCTGTATGTGACCCATGCTGATCCATTGATAACCAAGCCCAGAACCATTGCCAGGTCGTTTGTCCATCTGATACTACATCAACAATGTTAGATCGTTTATTTCAACTAAGCACATAAAAGGGACTTTTGAACGTCAAAAAAATGAAAACAGCGCTCTGTTTTCCAGTTTCAGAAATAGGACCATGTATGAGCTGAGCTGCACTAAAATGTCGTCATCTTTTTCTACCTCTCAAAATGAAGCCATTAAAGTACAGAAAAGTATATAAAAACTCGTTTTAAAAGGATCTTATACCAGTATCTATGCCGGCTGCAGTCAACTACGATAGTTTTGACCTTGGTTCTGAGTATAAATGCAATTATGCATGCTGCTGCATGGAACGGAATGTGTTACGCAAGAGTGAGATAGCTACATTCGCTATATGCAATAACCATCGCGTAACAGAGTAGTCAAGAATAATACTTCGTTTGTTTTTTGTAGTTATCTGTTTTTAGTTAAGATTATATCTTGGCAAAATGTATAATTGGTATCTTGAGTAAGAGGCTTGACCGGTTGTTGGTATATAAGCTGTAGCACTTCTGGAAAGAAATTCATTTAATCATTACTTTCCTTTCCTTTCCAACCTATCAATCTGCTTAGCCTTTTCCCAACTTTGTTGAAGTCTTCTTCCAGTCTGATACAGCTGAATACCAGTATTTAACATGGAGCGACAGCCTATCTGGCCTCCACAATCCAGTTACTGGGTAACACAATACCTCTTGGTAAAACTGGTTGTCAGACTATTGAACTTTTGACGACATGTAACGACTATCAAAGATCTACGATCGACAGCAGGGACCAACGGCTTAACATGCTTTCCGAGTCACGGAGGGGTTACGGCAAGAGTACGGTAGCTTAATCTTCGATCGACAGCTTAATTAGAGCAACAAGTAAAATGAGCCGCAACCAAACAAATGTCTCATTACACTAAGGAAAAAGCAAGCTAATTTAAAGCTAAAATAACGTCATCATCATCAATACATTACAGCATAACATGAACAAGAAACAACAGCTGTTTTAAAAGTTCTAGAAAATTCTTAACAAACAACTCTCATTGTTTCTTATTTCATACAAAAACAAACTTCCCCGGCCTTAATATTAGGTGCCTTGTTGAATTAATTGTATAATTACTCATCAGAGACGGTAGGTCCTACTGAAGAGTTGTAGACTTATTACCTCACTTATTATTATGCCAACATCTTCAAGTTCAAGGAAATTAAAGCATTCAACACTATTCACGTAAAACATCCAAGGATTAAGGAGGAGAATTTAATACTTGTCTACCTAGACGACTTACTATCATTGTTTGCGCCTGAGATAACATAGTGGAAAGTAATACAGGGCAAAACAGCTCCCTAGAGGAACTGTAGAATAATATAGTGTAACCCCCGACTCGGACTGTACACCGAACAGAAGTTTATAAAGGTTAACGCGTCCCATACGTCGCATACATTAAAAATAATTGGTTCCAACTAGAACACAAACAGCCCTTCGGCAAAAAAGCCAATTTGTAACGGATCATGAATTCTAAGGAGTTTAGGCTTAATATAAATAAAACTTTAGAATACAACAATCATCGTCGTCAGCTTCCAATCTATCCGGATGCAGCTGAATATACTTTACATGGAGCGACTGCTTATCTGACCACCACAAGTAACTGGGTAATACGGTCTCCCTTGGTAAGACTGATTGTCAGACTTTCGGCCTTCTGACGACCCGTAACGAATGTCAAAGATCCACGAATGACAGCTGGCACCAACGGCTTAACATGCTTTCTAATGCACGGAGGGGTCTTGGTATGTAAAGATCACCCATCCGAGGACCAACCGCGACAAGCGTCTGTTATTACTTAGCCACAAGCCCCTCCTACAACCTTTAGAAAACAATAATCGTAACGAAATGAGTGCTTTGTTTGTTACCGGACTTTCAGTTTGACCTCGACTACGGTTAAGTACGCCACAGTACAATATAAAAGGCAATAATAAAAAGTGAGAGCTTTCAACCCCTCGTAAAGATAATAACTGGGGTACGTTTAAGTCACGGAGAATAAAATAAACCCTCAAGTTTGGCTCTTGAGGAGTTTTTTGAGACACTAGAGGAGTCAAGACTGAACAACGTGGTAACAGACTATACGAAATGATTACTAGAAAGTCCTAACTTAATAATAATAATTATTATAACTGCGAAATTGAGTTTGTTTCTTTGTTACGCTGCCACGCTAAAACTGTTGAACAGATTTGGATGAAATTTGGCACAAAGGTGAACCATGTCCTTTATTAGGACATAGAATACTTTTTATTCGGATATTCCCACGGGATCGAGACTTATGGGGGTTAAACCGCGGGGCGCAGCTAGTCCTAACTTAAACTTAATAAATGCGAAAGTGAGTTTATTTTTACGCTTTCACGCTAAAACGGCTGAACAGATTTGGATAAACCATGACCTGGATTAGGACATAGGATACTTTTCATCCCGATATTCCCACGGTATCGAGACTTATGCGGGTGAAACTGCGGGGCGCAGCTAGTACTAAATATTCCTATTTGGATTCCTTTTGGCAAAGATAAAGTATTCTGATTATTTTATCTGTGCCTTAAAGAAAGATTATAAATCAGACAATTTGAATAACAAAGGAGACCCTCCAAAGACACCTACGCTACCTTTTAAAGACAAAGGATTACAAATAATGTCTGTTATGACAATGAAACTATATATATACGATTCCTAGAACATTCTTATTCCTAGACTAGCCACAGGTGTTACTACAAAGGTGACCTAATCAAGTATTCATGATGAAACCGCCACAATAAAGTGGGTTTAGGTCAGTGAAGCCACAGTATAAATAAGTACAGTATTCTATCTTCATAGAAAACGGCCAAACCGCCGCGCTGCGCAATCTCAGCGTATATCAGTACAGTACGAAACAGCACGGACGCTGAAGGTTTTTCTACCGAGCGGTCGTTGGTAATTATTATTTTTAAGGTCACTGCCGAGATAGAATACTGCTACTTGTTTATTCTGTGGTGAAGCTTATTCATCACAAATCCCACACGTTTTGCGATCTGCTGATGATTATGTTTCGTTATATCGTCATCGTGTTTTTTATGGTCGTAATACTCTTTTGTAAATTGAGGTTTTTTTTTGCGCTTTACGAGGCGGAGATTTATTTGGTTTTATGATGATTGGTTAATTAAATTAGAATTAAAAGGTAAATGACTAAAAATTGGTGAGTCGGACTCGCACACGGACGGTTCCGTGCCACCGTACAATATTCCACACGTTTCTTACTTAAGTAAAAATTACTTAGGTAAAAAAACAGGTTTCTTGTATGAGAACCCTTTAATTTTTAACTTTATGTTATTTTTATTGATTTTTATTACAGCGGCAATAAAATGCCTACACAATCGGTGAAAATTTCAACAATCTGTCTACTATGGTTCATGAAATACAGCCCGCTGACAGACGGACGGACGGACAACGGAGGCTCAGTATTAGGGTTCCGTGTGACACACAGGTAGGAACCTCTTAAAAGGTCTCGTCTGTCTTTCCACGTGGCATTATAAATGCTGAGTTTTTTATGGAGCAATAATGAAGCTCCATAGCATAGGAAACAATCATTTCTTTCCTTTCAAAAGTACAACACGAGCGCAAGTGGAATAAAAAGTTTTCATCATATATTTTCGTATGTATCGCATAATATCACTTTACCTCAATAAACCATCCTTTCATACCGATAAGAAGCCCCAAAAGCTCTCCAAAAGCCATACATATACTCATCACATAATATATTAGAAGAAACATAGGAACTCCTATAAACATTTCCAAGTTTGTCACCCTTTGTGAACGTCTGCGTTCCTCAGTCCTCAGTTCTCGCACCAGGGGAAGCTCATAAAGACAAATAGCCCGATTTATATCCGAACACATTAAAACTTTTTCGTGCTGTTTAGATGTTCCCTGTTACTTGTCCATTTACTGCTGACCTTTAAATTTACGTCTTATGGTTCGTATTCTCAAGGGATGTCAGGTCCAAATGGAAGTTATTGAGTAAGAAGATATATAAAAGTTCAAGTTTTGTTTAAAGGGATCAGGGTGAAATGTAACATGGGCTGATTGTGTCACGAAGATGTTTCTGAAGAGTGAAGACTCTTGGTAAAAATATAAACACATACAAATTAGCCAAGTGCGAGTCGAATTCGCACACGAAAGGACTACCGTAAAATATTTAACTTTACGTTTATTACTTTAGTAACAAATAAAGTTTCTTATGAGGGGTCACCCTTAAATTTTTTACTTTTATTATTTGTTGTTATAGCGGCAATAGTAATATATAATCTGTGAAATGTTCAACTATCTACCTATTACGGTTTATGAGATACAGCCCGCTGACAGACAGACGAACGAACGGACAGTGGAGGCTTAGTAATAGGGTTTCGTTTGGCATCCTTTGTGTACGGAATCCTAAAAACACTGCATTCAGGTTACAACTACCACGATTCCAAGTTTTTTTTTAAATAATGCACACAGCCACATAATAACAATGGACATTAAGCCAGCGTAAAGTAAGTGGCGTGATTTCATAACGTATGGTTTCCATGTGAGTATAGTATGTCCTTCAGGAATGCCTTTAAAAAAAGAGAAGTTTGTCACACCCACGCAATTAAACCATAAACGTTGGCTGGTAGAAAATTAGCTACTTTTTAAGCACCATATTAAAAGCAATTTACCGTCACAATATGCTAAATATTGCGTGCATGACTCTATCGTTTGTAACAATAGGTTTACACAATACAAATCTAAATTTCATTCAATAGCCATCAAAAGAATGGAATTATATCCAACCTTTGTACAGTTTCACTTGTAATTATGGCAAACAGTTCAATGAAACATGGCGTGTTTCGGAGGAAGGTTAAAATAAACTTATTTACACGCGTCTCCGGGTCTTTGTAGCTTAGAAAAACGAATATTTTTTATGGGACAATTTACAACACATCCGAATTTTCGCACGCCCTTAACTGAATACGGTGAATTTCGTACTCAAAACTGGCACTGACTGGTAACTGGTGTAATGTGGGTGTAATAGGTGCCTCTGCCTAACCCATCGGGGCATACCGGCGTGATGTTATTTTAACTCATATAAGAATATAATATGACGCAAGCCATAGACATAATATTAGTCGAATACTATTCCCCGTGAGTCAAGCAGACTGGTAAATGTAAGTGTATGTGTGTCATATTCACAAAGTATAAGACTAACAATGTTAGGAAAATTGTCTTAATACCAATACTGCGTCCCCTGGTAGCAATTATCACGGCTTTTCACGGCCCTTAACTACACAGAGGTCTAATTAAGGTAACAGCCAGTGAAATCTCGCGTGCTTAGGAACCGTTTCACGCAAAGGCATTTACGTTCGCATAACTTGCTAACTGCCGGAGAATGGAGATGGAGCAACAAGTCTTGGAGAACTCAAAAATGTTTACAAAGACTCTTTTGGAGACTACCATAATGATACTCCAAAAATTCCATGCTTAAGTGTCCCTCGGCGAGTAAACGTTGAAAAGAAACTCAGCTCAAATGAAAAGAACAAAGTTACTGGTGTTTCAAAATTGGATAAAAAAAAGCTCACACTATACATGAGCTTGTGGCTAAGTGATAACAGCCGTACGGGTCGATCCATCAGGTTAAGCTACACTTGCCGGGGTTGGTCCGTCGATGGGTGACCATCTTTACATACCGAGACTCCTCCGTGCCCTGGAAAGCACGTTAAGCCGTTGGTCTCGGCTGTCATTTGTGGATCTTTGACAGTCGTTACGAGTCGTCAGAAGCTCGAAACTGACAACCAGTCTTACCAAGGGGTATCGTATAACCCAGTTACTGGGTTCAGGAGGTCAGATAGGCAGTCGCTCCATGTAAAATACTGGTATTCAGCTGCATCCGGTTAGACTGGAAGCCGACCCCCAACATAGTTCGGAAAAAGCTAGGCAGATGATGAGATGACTATACATGAATAATGAAATGAGTAACTTGAATGGCGAAAAAGACTAAGTTGAAGAAAAGACAAGACAACCTCCGAAACAAGGAAGTGTTAACTTTGCATTTAGAGGAAGTACATTTCATTGCCCAGATGGAGAGTTGTTTCTATTGGCGAGACAGAAACAGGAATTTATTATCAACATTGACAGCCCACTGTCGCTAAGAGGCGCCATCATAACCCGCCGTTTTGCTTCGCCTTAGTCGGGTAAAAAAGGAGTATGAGGACTAAAACTCCCCAGTTTCCACTTGAAAGCTTACATTATGTACAAAAATAAAATACCAAGTAAAATATTGAGGAAATCAATAAGAATGTTACATGCAGTCGCACCAGGAAGGGACGATCGTAATTCTTGCGATCCCGACTTTTCCTGTATTGAATATCTTACATGAACGTATGTATCCGCTCCGAATAAACATCGTGCAGACGAAGCTATCCGGGATTTCGAAAACCCGAAATTCACGAGGCAACTGCTCCCATTCGTAATATCAAAGCAAAGTGTGAAGAACATTGGACTAGAGGTGTATGTGCATTTCATCTTCAACGCAATTTCGCTCCCGAATTTCGAATCGAACAGATACCGCAACTAAAAATTGTTTATGTAGCCTTCTGGGTGGATTATGCGGCAGGCTTAGTGTAATTCCCTATAACGCATTTCCTAACATACATAACAAGCTAACAGCTTGTAAATGTTCACAGCTTGAATCTCCCATAACTTCCTACAATTAATGATCTTACGGGTGGTGCCAAATTGAGGACAATAGTCCAATGTCTTGGAGGATGACTGACGTTTACCGAGTTTGGATCAAGTCGTTGAACTCTTGTAGCCTTGGCTTTATCAATGTTTATGATATTGTTATCTTTTGTTTCTAGTTATTCTTAATTATGATGCAAATATTTCCTGAAATTCTCAACTTCATCGCTTGAACAAATATTTTAACGAGCGATAAAGTAGGCAAATGAAACAAGCCTACTTTTCAATTCAAGTTAATAAAGTTGTCACGCAGTAAATTTAAATCCTGTTAAAGCCTGTTATATCATAAGTAATTTTTGGCAGCTCAATGTATGCTCGAAATTCCGTAAGTAAATGCGTTAAGTGATGTTAAGTAGTCTTAAGCCTCCTGCGAAGTCCCACCAGTTACTCATTGGCAGCTTAAGCAAAAATGGCGTATGCCATTTTGAACTCTATCCTTGAACAAGCTCTGTCGCTGACATGAGAGCAGTTTTATGAGTGTGCAAAATCTGATAATATGGAAATTTTCCCCGTGTAGGTAAGGAAGGATGGCATCACCTTGCCGCGTCAGATTATTTAAAATCCCTTCAATTTCTCCCATAGCCAATTTGTCAGAGAAGGAACATTAATTTCGGCAACGCCCTCCCAGATATTACATCAATTTCTTTTTCGAATCAGGGACCTGTCATCGTGTACCGCTAATGGTATTGGGAGCACGCGGACTAATTAAGTCGTCGCTGTTAATTTATAGCTTGTTTTCTACCGCTGGAACAGCTATAATCAAAATAAATCGCTTCCCCCCAAGACACGCAAGGGAATACAGCAAATTGGATTGGAAACTAAAGATTCCTTATTTGATAGTAACGTACCTACTTAATTGTAGTCCCGAAGCTGTTTCAAATAGTCCACGGGAAGGCGAGATCTTAAATTGAGAAACATCGGATTCGAACAAGAAAATAATGATCAAATTTTATCGATACCCAATGTTGTTGCAGAAAGTTAGAAACGTATACCTGTTTATCGATGCCTATCTTGGAGGTGCCGTGCAATACTGCAGGAACATTATAGCAACTATCGATATCGGTTTGAGGGCGGTTCGAGTTAGTGGTGGAATATCGATTTCGTTGCCTCGGGCGATTGAGTTACCTCTAATAAGTGGTCGATAATTTAGGACCGTCTTCCTACGACATTATAACAATGTTACGCGCACTTTAATTATTCAAGCAGTGTATAATGCCACGTGAACAACTACTGTACATCTGAGCAACAAACTTTAAACAAGATGATGTTGCATAACAAGTGGTGAAGTTTCTAAAAACTTGTTACGACTCGGGATTGTTACGTCCTCCCTTAAAATATATACAAAAGAAAATTTTGCTCTCAAATAACTCATACTTTTATGCATTAACAAACTCTTTTATGTATTCGCTTCACAGATTTTGTTGTAAAATTTGTTCTGACTTTTATGAAGGTTTGTTAGTAATTTGTTCGGGGACCTACATCAAAGTTGACATTTCCTCTCGAAAACATAAATTGTAAATTCAACTGCATATCTAATTATGTTCAGTGAGAGTAGGAAGAATACTTTCAAGTATGAGAACGACAAATTAATTGTGACAGGAGTAGATTATTATTGCAAAAAGTACCAACGTTTCTTTTTAATCATCAAGAAATAAGGAAAGAATACTGATAAGGTCCGAAGAGCAAATAGGACCATTTTTATTAAAAGGACGAAAATTGTAATATCCCTGAGAGCGATTCATCATGATACGGCCTCGTACGTGATGGTCTTATACAGTGGCGAATTAGCTGGAGAAGGTATCTAGGGACCTATCTAGAGCTGCTAGTGCGAGGCTTGTTGAGACCAGATAATGGAAATATCGCATTTACTGCTCTTAAGTTGTCCATCATAGTTGCCGACGTTTTAATTGATGGGTTCAAATACGGTTATCGAGACGTTGCGTGGTAAGGTTTAATCAACGTCAATGAGAAAATATTAAGACTCTATTATAAAATGTAGTTTCGACTCACGAATAGTGAACATAGAAAAAAGTTTGCAGCCTATCTATTGTTAAAATCTCACCGTGAAAACTTAGGTGAAGTGAGCTGTCATTAGTGTCATGTAGAATGACAGCTTACTTCACCTACGTTTTCACGGTGAGATAGACCGGTGATATAAAATGCAGAGTAACAATCACATGGCATGCTGTAATTGTTACACTGTGCGACAATCAAACGTTTAACAATTTCGGAGTTATCTAGGTGAGAATAGACTAAAAAGTATTTCATCCGGTAACTGAAAACCGAGTTTGTTTTGTGTTACGTTACGTGTTGTTCATTGAATGTATTCAGCGCGTTAAAAATACAGGGTATTTTTTTTTCAGTACAGCAAATAATGCTTAAAAACTGGAATATAATAGTTTGCGGAGGAACATTTTTTATTCTGACCTCGTTCTCACACTTGGCATGCTATGTTTGTTTAAATAATTCAAGGTGCTATGTACCCAGTTCGTTGACCTTTTTTGGCTATCTGAAAAATATTAAATACATAGGAAAGTGCCCAAGTGGCGACACGACGCCGTCACCGCGCCGCCACCGCGCCTCTAAGCTGTGTAGTGTGTACACGGCACCGCCGCCGCGCCGCGACTGCGACTGCGCCGACGCCGTGCCGCCGCCGCGCCGCTCCGCCACCACATCGCTAGTATTGTTTTATCCATCGCCGGCAGCTTGCAAAAGTGCACGCGCTTTATAATACTTTAATTAATCAAGCGGAACGGCGCGGCGGCGGCGCGGCGGCGGCGCGGCGGCGGCGCGTCGGCAGCGCGGTGGCGGCGCGTCGTCGGCAGCGCGGTGGCGGCGCGTTGGCGGCGCGTTGGCAGCGCGGTGGTGGCGCGTTGGCGGCGCGGTGACGGCGTTGTGCCCAGGTTGGTGACATATGTCGTGAGGTTTAAAAATGTCCTCTATTTATCACAAACTGGACATACAGACAATACAGAGTAAGAAAGTTAAAAGTAAAAAACCGTTGATCCACTATTCAACAGTGTATTTGCAAAGAGATTGGAATGGACATTTAAAATTATTCGAAGGTCGACCGAAGTATCTCAGAGGACGCTTTATTCTAGAAACAGATTAGATTTTAACGAACTTAGACCAAAAACCAATTCATTACCATCTCCTTTCTTTTTCCTCTTTCACACCCTGAAAGATATCACATGAAATTGAAACCAGTTAAAAAGATAGATGATCTTCTGTCAGACTCCACGTCCTCAAAACTACGCTAGTTTCACAAAATATTGGTTGCACTTCGTTACTGCGAATCGTAGTTTCTACTTTAAGCACCAATTTTCCGGACAATCAATTTGAGACACGCTTAAGTTTTTCGCATTAACTTCAGTCATCAGTTTCTAAGTTCGTCGTTACTTTTTTGAAACTACCCGCCTTAATTAAAACAAGATGGTTTCTAATTTTGAAGTTGAAAGTCGCAAGACATTTGTTGCTTTTATTTTATTGCATGCCACATAACAATTTCTGAAGTTTCACCCACGGGGGTTTTACCCACAAGTACCCTACCTATTTTAAAAGACTAGATTTCACTGTCCAACATACAGGGACTACTGGTAATACGATACCCCTTGGTAAGACTGGTTGTCAGACTTCTGTTGACCCGTAACGACTGTCAAAAATCCACGAATGACAGCCGGGACCAACGGCTAACGTGCTTTCCGAGACACTGAGGAGTCACGATATGTAAAGATGGTCACCCATCCACGGACCAACCCCGGCAAACGTAGCTTAACCTGATGGACCGACCCGTGCGGTTGTTATTAATTACGAGCTCCTCAGCTCCAAACATAGGACAAAGTATACATAATCTTGATACCAACCAAAAAAATATTAACCAAAAATTCCCACACAAAATTGTACTAGATTTTTCTTCGCACGTTGTCTAATAGTAAGTCATAAATAAAAGCTTTGAACAACACCTCATATTTTCGGCCTGCACGTAAGCCTCGCCTCGTTCGACACTAAATTGACAGTGCGAAAGTGATATTAATTTCTACCGACCAACCCGGTTCCGTACATTTAATTTGCCTAATTGACAGGGGAAGCAGTACCCTGTTTCACCAGCTTCGTAAATACTAAGTAATGAATGCGATGAGATCTTTATGTTTGTTAAAGAATTGTGATTTATGTTCAGGGTTTAACGAAGGTACTCGGGAGTAATGAAGGGTTGTTGTAACCCCTTTTTCAGGTACATGAGGGGTTATGGAGTGCAGCCGTGAAATGGCAGGGGATGCTAACCGCTGTGGTAAAAGAAGGCTCTGTTTTAATTGGGGCAGCGACACTCGGGAAGCGCTGTATTATGTACGGGGTTTTCTTGTTCTACTTAAATGGGGGGCTTTTAAGGGGGGCTCCCATACAACAAACATGTTTTTTTTTTGCCGTTTTTAGGGTTCCGTAGTCCACAAGGGACCCGTATAGTTTCGCCATGTCCGTCTGTCCGCAGCTTAGCGCAGAGACTGTTGGTACTTGAAAGCTGTAATTTGGTATGGGTATACATATAAATCTTGCCGAAAAAGTGGTAAAATAAAATCGAGATAATTTTTTTTTTAGCGTACCTACCTCGCCTGCACGTAATGTGGGGATGTTTTTTTTTTCTCGTCAATCCCGTGGCACACCATGGGTACCGTTGAAAAGGTCTTTTAAAAATAATGGGAGTTTGTGAAAACCATTTTTGGATTCAGGGATCCGTTTGCGTAATATTAAGCTTTAAAGTGATAATTTTTGTTAAGAGCAAGTGTATGTGTGTAACCAACCATTTAGCTGGCAGGGGTGCCAGCTAAATGGTTGGTTTCGGATAAGCATAATCAGCCTATAATGTCCCCACTGCTGGGACACAGGCCTCCTCTCTGTGAGAGGGAGCGGGCCGTAATCTACCACGCGGGCCCAGTGCGCGGGTTTCGGATATGTGAAAAAATTCACGGCAGTAGTACTTATATGTATATATAACGAAATTAAAAGGAAACCTATCACAGCTTAGTAGGCTCCACAAGTTACCGAGTAATAATCGACCAACTTAAAGTTGCAGTTGCAAAAACATATTCTACCATACATGTTTTTCAACTGCAATGATATTGATAAGTTTGTTGGATAAATTCATCTCAACTACGGAACCCTTCATTGTGCGTGTTTCGACATGGGCCGGTTTTTGTTTTAAATTAATACACTAATGCCGCTGTACTCATTTGTTATTTACAAGTCTCTAATCTGTCTGTTGTACAAAACAAGTTAATTATTGCAAGCAATCACCTAACTAAACAACTTAATTTTCATTCTTTCGCTCAAACAAAGAGGTCGTTACTTAATTTATGGTATTTTTATTTAACTAAGCTAGTGCATAATCAATCTACTTCGTTACGACAACTTAATCTGTATGCAGCTGTGAACGACATAGTTTTATACAAGTTAATACAAGTTAACACGTCAATTTGATTAATCCTTGGGCATTTGCTAAGACTTAATGGAAAACTAACTGCTTTTTTTCTTTATGTAATTATTATTTATTTATTATAATTTTATTGAACTTTTCTGTCTGTGTAACAATCAATTCGAGAGTTTGTCAAGGACCTCAGAAGTCAGGCATTATTATGGAAAATTAATATTTTAGTACAAATCAGAACGATATCATACATATAATTTCATTTAAGTAGTAATATTTAAAAATTACTTAACACATAGAAATATTTGACAGCTATAAGCTATGTGCAACATTGCCAATGCTCCCTCTTCTAAATAGATTTTTGAAGTAGTAGTCTTTCCAAAATTCCAACTATGTACTTGCTCACTACAATCTTTCCCACTGCAGACTCATGCATCTATTTCCTGATCATTACTGCATTCAGATTCCTCGACCTAATACGGATCACATCTATAATCCACAGGCTGTGAAATACTATTCCAAAATACCACTTTTCTCAAACAGTAATTCGAAGCCAAATTCCAGTCTGATAGCACACCATTTTGATATCAACCTGACAGGAAATTATAGGTTTCGTCGTGCCTACGTGAAAGTATGTACCTACCAACCTACTCAGGTACAGGGTACGTCTGAGGAGCCACATTTATATGCAAAACATGACATTTTTTGTGCTCGCATCCTGTCTAGAAGTCGTAAATTATGTTGGAGCTAAGCGATTTATTGCTTGACAATAGATGGGACATGTATTTTGTTGTATTGTACCAGTTTAGTGTGCCAGGGGAATCTTCTGTTTGACCATTTAGGGCGTTTGTGCACTACAAGGAATTTTACTGTCCGGCAGTAAAAATGTGAACACAGCAGTATTACTTGAAGTACGAAAACAGACCTTACTGCTTTGAAATAAAGGAAATCAGGAATATCAACATCGGACCGTAAAAAACCGGACTGCCTGACAGTAAAATTCCTTATAGTGCACAAACGCCCTTAGAGTGAGAGATGATAATAAAATAACAGTCACCTGTCTCTAGTCTCTCGAATCAATCAGTCTCATTAATGCCTTCTCTGTATGAGAAGAGGCCTTTGCCCTGCAGTGGGACAATAATAGGCTGGTATTATTTAAATCGCTCCATGGCAACATTGCCCTATACCACCCAAAACATTAAAGGCTCCCACAAATAGGCGCGACAAGGATCGCGCTAGTTTGGACGAAGCTTTATTCCTACATACCTACCTAGATTAGCACCTACCTACCATCATAAGTAACAAAGTAAACTATGGTTGTATAGCACACCCATACTTACTGACGGCCCACGACGCAATGCACCATAAAAACGAAGATAAGGCCGACTCACTTTTATCACCGTACCCGTTGGGTTCCATTGTCTTACGGGGCACGAGTTCACGAAGATACGACAAACGACATTTGGTAACTTAACGGAATGGAAGGAATGACGTGTGAAGAGGCGGAGTGGAAGTTGACGGCAGATGTAGACCTGCTTGCTCACCCCTCAAATGCCTGTTAGGCTAGTAACTGCGTTGTGAAAGAGAGATGAAGCTATACAAGAGTAGCACCATCTCTTTTTTGCTTCGGAACAGGTTTTGGATTTGACAATTCCTAGGACGACCTTTGGTGTTTGAAGTTCACATTGTGAAATGCAATAAATATAATTATTGAGTATTGAGATTTATGTATAGCAATAGGTCGCTATTTGTCTATGTTCGTTGAATATAGCCAGCTGTGGGCAATTAATGCATTACTTAATTAACAGCACAAGCAACAACTACTAACAAAATAGATAGTAGGTATAAAGATGTAATTAATCACTGCACATTATGTAGTGTGACACTATATATATACTGTGTTACAAGCTACAATAATTACTCATTTATATTTTTTTTTTTTTGTACAAGTTGTTAATATAATTATAATAAATTAATAATAGTGTACAACATTTTTCTAATATCATTTTACTTTAGGTTTTTAAAACAAAATGCGTTGATAACAAAGACATACAAACAACAGTGAATCACTCAATGAATCCAGTTTATAATAAACATAATACATATTAAACCTGCCTACTTAATAATTATGTAAAAATACCTATTAGATTTTATTAGACATGTATGTATATTACACAGGGCCTTACCACAAAAACTTAGACCCTTGTTCAACGCGTGTTTAATGTTAGTTTAATGTCAAACTCCATACAGAAATGTCATATTTAAAAGGAGTTTAGGCTAAACAGCTGATAAAGACGGTTTTGTGGTAATAAGGCTATTGTTTATAGACAATGAAAACGCGCTACCGTCATAAGCTAGCCACAGTAAAGTTGTTTACTAGCAGTAAATGTAATCAATAATAGTGACTTATGGGCTGGCCCCACTTTTTACTCCTACTTACCAATAAGACTCTATCCAGATGACGCGTTTAAGCGACACGAACCCGCGCGTCATCGCGACATAACATTCTCATGTCTCCCTCAATCAAAAATTAAAATCAATCAAACTCAATACTGAATGAAAGGTTCCTTTTTTAAAACCTAAATAAAACTTTTGTGTCGCATACAGATGATATAGACGAGGGAGTTTTCAATATGCATATTATTTTTGCACGTAGTTTCCGTGACACCGCGCGAGTTTTTCCGCGCGCGATACGCCTCATCTGAACGCTCTTAGCCAAATATGGAAGCGTAAAATTGGGCAATATTCTACGGAACGGCGGCTTAAAGCAGTCAACTTTTAAAGATGGCGTTTAATATACCGCGTCGTAATAAATATGACCGAACAGGATATAGGGTGGGCAGAGTTATAGCTTATGGACGATACAGAAATATTATGACTTTGGAAGGGAAAATGGAGCTATTAAATACTACATCATTTTTAAAGTTAAACAAACATCTATCAAATGAAATACCAATATTGAGTTATTTTATTTAATTATTCTTGAAAATATTGATGTCACTTCTTACAAATCTTTAGTTAACGAAGTAATAAATTCATATCACAAAGTTACTTACTTAACTTAAGAAGACATTTTTCCGATTTCACTGATTTACGTGATTTTACAGTTACAATACGGTATTTCTATAAGTTTTAATGCACAACATGATGGATCATTTCAATTGTGATCTTACAGTATTTTAACTGTAAAATCACGTAAATTAGCAAAATCGGCAATATTTCGTATACGGCCTCATAAGTACAATTATTTCTAAAATGTTTCTGAATCTGCTTTGCTCTGCTCTGTTTCTCATAAAACGAATGAACAAAAAATAACGAAGATACATGAGCCTGAACATTCTTCGCAGTAATATAAGCTTCGTCATAATTTAATCAAAACAGCCCAGCTTCCGAGATTAAAAATGTCATATTATCTTTTTTTTTCTGTAGCCAATAGATAACGGTACATCTTCTGCCAGGATTTATTATAAAAATACTTATTTCTCGTCATAAGCCTGGCCGCAGTGATAAGGGCATCTCTAAATAAAACTCTCTTCGTAAATCTTCAAATTTTATCCCCTTTTTATTGGAGCAGCCGGCTCAAGAATATTTATATTCGGTATTTCTGCGAACCTGCGTCATTGTTGAATTGAGGATGAATGTTGCAAGGTGTTATGTAAGTAGCTGAAGAAGGGCTACCCTCTTCTTGCTTTGTCAATGGTTATACAAATACTTAAACAAATGTGTGACTTTTGCATAACTTCATTTTATATTAAGGCTCCCACAGATAGGCGCGACGCGACAATTTCCATGAAGTTCTACTTAGAGCCGCGTCGCGCCTGTTTGTGGGAGCCTTTCTAAGATACATAAGGTACAGTTTGGCGCATGAATGACATTGACAGAGAGGCACTGTTGGTAAACATTTTTTGGGAATGTTTTGAGAAATTGTACTGAAAAAACGGCTTTATTTCCGATTTTGCCAGGAACGCGCCAAAAGATTCGAGATGTAAAGTAGGCAATTACGATAATTGAGTGAGTAGAAACAAGTCTATCTTATATCTGACATTTGAAAGTAAACTTCATTTTGCAGTCAAGACAATTAAGACAGCCTCATTGTTAATTAAACGTCCAACAATAATAAGCGGTTCCTAGAATTAAAACGAATGAGATATCTATTTAAGATTCAAAAGCAATTATGACATTCCAATCTTCAAGCAATTGCTATTAAAAAGGATCTTTATGCGAATCCTAAATCGAGCAACTGTACATAGTGTAGGAAGGTTTACAGGCCAAAAAACTAAAATAATTAAAAATTCAAAAAAGTTCGAAGTCAACATACTGGCCATCATTTAGTTGTCACGATTATTCCAAATTTAAAAAAGGTATACATAAATTAGGGTTCGGGAGTGTACAAGAAAAATAAACAATTGAATGAAAGAAACATGCGGCCAAGGCCAAGCCAACCCTTTGCATCCGTAATAGACGATCAATTCAGTGAATTACGTCCTATGAATAACTGAACCCCGGAATACAATAACAAATCTTAGCAGGAGGTGCGGTTAAAAACATTTATCTATACAACAAAAGGACACAATATTTATTCCCAAATGTTCATTGTTTGCTTAACCGGAATAAAGGACAAACAAATAAACGATAAATATAGTTAATTAATTAATTATTATCATAAGAAAATACTTGCTCTGTGGTAGATAATTCTATCCTTAGTAGGGATTTATGATATCTGAGGGAATGTATTTAATTGAGATATTTTGATGGTCTATATCACTTCCTTGTACTTTCAGAGGCTGGAGTATGTTGTTATGCTTTCTAGGTATATGAATATTATCATATCAATTTTAGGTAGGTATTATCAAACTATCGGAACTGAAAAAAATAACGATGTGCGACGATGTCGCATTAAAGTGAAGTATTCATAGAAATTGTTCCACTAGAGTCGCGTCGCGCCTGTCTGTGGGAGCCTTTAGGCCCGACGCGACTTTGCAATTGCAACGCGTCGACGCGTCTAATTACGGCATTTAGTCTAGTACATTTTACCACCATGAAGTCACGAACTATCCTTTCACAGTCGCGAGTCTCATCATCAAGTCACAGAATCGGGACGCGACATATCACGCGCCTGTTCGGGGAAAGCCTTTGTAAGAACTAGGACGGGCCAGACTATAACCGACTTAAGTCTCCCACAAACAGGCGCGATATCGCGCCAGTTTGCCCGAGCTTTTAAACTGTTCTTCACTCCCCAGCTATTGTGACGAAACACTCTTGTAGAAACAATCCCTTATGGCTCCGAATAAATAACAGTGGTTTAGCTTGGTTATGGAGAAGCGCGAAGATGACCGCGAAATGCGGATGCGTGTCATCAATACTTCTACGGAGCCAACAAGATAAGGCTACATGCAGAAATGGCATCCTACCTTGTGACTGCTCTTTGAAGATTATCTAGTATGTAGGTAAATGCCGTACCATACCATGCCTGCATGGTACGGCAAGTTTATATCAAGAATTGCCTCCTAAACGCTCGTACATACTAGCGCGATATCGCGGGCGCAACAGGCAGCGCTACGCTTGTCGCGCCCGCAATATCGCGCCTGTTTGTGGGAGCCTTAAGGAAATTATCAGCAGAACAGTTCTTAGTATAATATTAGGCTTATGAAACAGGGCAAAGGCTAAAGACAAAACTATCAGAAAAATCCGACCGATCGATGGAGGACCGGGTGTTGTGTTGTGGGCTGTGGAGCAGCCTGGGAGAGGCCTATGTCCAGCAGTGGACTGCAGTAGGCCGAAATTATTGATTTATTGAAAGATTGCCACGAGGAGGCATCATTTAACCAATAGTGGAAATGAGTTGCAAGATAGAAGAATTGAATAGCAGAACTCACCAATCAATGACCTCGTTAAAGTCAAATGCAACCAAAAAATATACTGGATTATCCAGAAATTCAAAAATGGAAATAACACGAATATTTAAAAATGGAATATTCAGCGAATTTTACAATTGCATTTCATAATCTTCGCTTTTTGGCAAAACAAGCAGTTTTAACATATTCAAAATCCTCTTTGCTGATTATTCTGAACTTTTAGCAAAGCGTTGCGTTCTGCGATAACTTAAATTCAACTACATTCATGGTGACATTTTTCGGAGATTTTTTTTTTCGTCATGCTAACAATTCTAAATTGGACTTTTATTTTCTGTACAAAATGTTACCTAGTAAGAAATTTTTGTCCACACTGCTACATTTTTTTAATGATTCTGATGTACATGTGCATCCACATCCACACAACACAGAAAATAATATTTTCCTACACTATTTCATTTTAGTGCCCACGCCCAGTTTACAGTATCGAATGTCAAAATGGCTAGGTACCCTTTTTTATTATTATAGTTATTTCTAAAACCACAAAATGTCGTTTATTACTTAATTATATTTCGCGTGTAAGTAATATAATAACTAAAATAAATTGCGTAAGTCATAGTCATAACTTTATCTGTTAATAAAAATAAAATAACAGCTAATAATTATTTCGTTATGAAATAGAGAAAGCGTTTATAATCAGACATCGCTTCTGTTAACAATAGTTGTAACAAAACGGGTAAGTAAAAAAACTTGTTACTCAAGTACTTTGAAAAACGTTTCACTAGTTAACCTCAGGGTTTCAGCCAACAATGAGCTGTTTACGGTATAAAAAGTAATAGGTAAGCAATTAATAGGAGTTTAACAATATAACCAAGTTCTTTTGCCAACTTGCGAAGTTATGTTTGAGTTTTAAATATTTTTTATTATGTAATAGCCGTTAATAATGATGAATTGCATTAATAAATACAGGTTTACGTACCAAGATCGATTATAACAGTATTTCAATCAGGCATTGAACATAAACTCAGCAAGAAATCAAATCGTAACCACACTTCAAGAGAATGAGGGCAACGCTCCACTTTCCGGCTATAACCGGTTTTAGGCGTCGTCGGGACCAACACGGCTGCTACTTTACCGTTCCGATTACACGTAAACGTGCTTTTTTACAACGACTATTTTGAATATCCTGATACGTTACAAGATGGTTCGATTTTCGAATGTTTCGAGCATGACGCATTCTCCTATGACAACGGCCATTGCTATAAAAATGCAGTAGGGTTGCCAACTTGCTAACAAAGTGGGTTTTAGGATTTTCCACGCGGTTAGCCACATTGACACAACTTTCGAGTATGGCGATTGGCACATGCGTTTAAACCGCACAAGTTGATGAATAAATAAATACGTAGCTGGGACATTCACGTATCTCTAGAACAATTAGTACTGTCGGGTCGTAGCCAGAATACTGCGTAATGTATTCCCGACTGTCACTGAATAAAAACTACCTCCGCTTATTTTGGCTCCGAAATAAATTATTTTCCCGCCAGATTTTAAACGACGTTTTAAATTAATTATGGAACAAGCGGCGGAAACTCAATGACATCGTCTTTCCGATGCCGGAAGGTTTTAATTTTTTTTTCCGAGTAAAACAATGAAGCAGAGATAATTTCGGGCTTTATTTATAGCAGTAAGTAAATTGATATCGGAAAAAACATGAAACATTTTTGTGCGGAGAATTAACCGAGTTAATTGAGTTGGTAAGTTAGTTAAGTTCAGAATAATGGACAGAACGAGGTTCACGGTATTTTGGAGTGAAAAATATGATATCATATTTGATAAATTATAGACTGGTGTAAAGCAAAACAATGATGACGCTTGAACCTACATACATATCTAAGTAAACGCAGCTAAAAGTCAATAGTCTGTCTGTACAAATATTATACGGTCTGCGTAGGATATGATTATGATCTTAGAAATACATTCTGTTTCCGAATCTTCGGAAACAACCTTTATAATAGTCCCTGGCACAACAATTTATCTCGTGTCTATCACCAGACACGAAGTTACCCTTCAAGTAGTCCTGAGAAAATTATTCAATTCAATTAATTAGCTATTTAGAACGCCTGTATAAATAATGCATTAAGTACCAGTTACCACCATGCTTATTATTTATCTAAATATGTCAACAAGCGGCCGCAACCAGTAATTAAGACCTACTCAGACAAGCAATGAATGAGATGACTCAAGTCATTAGTTTCATTAATTGCCACCAGAGGCCGTCGCACTAGTTTTAAAACCTTATAATAAACGTTAATAGTTGTAGCGAAGTGAAAATGCACATTGAATATTTTTGGGGAATATTTTATTTATAAAATTTGGGTGAGGGAACGAGTCTGATGCCGAAAATATAGTTTTTAGAATTTTTGTCCGTTTGTCTGGATGTATGTTCCGGATTGGCGCAAAAACGGCTGAACGGATTTCGGTGAAATTTGGCACCCAGACAGTTCATAACTTGGATTAACACTGGAACTTTTAATTCCGGTAGTACGTTCCCGTGGGATATTTTTATAGCCGCCGCCGGATAGCCTCGAGCAAATGCTAGACGTCTATGGAATACAATTCTGTCGCGCTGAAACGCAACCAGGAACTTGAAACGTTACTCAAAATACCCCTATTTTGAGTCCGATAACGTTGACGTTTTAACCTTATTTTATAACCTTTCAAGTCCCTGATCGGAACTGCCAACCCTGAACTAAAGTATGATTCTGCGTGGTAATTCTTTAGAAGCTTAATTCTCTTTATAAAGTTAGTAAGCAGATTCTCTGATGAGAATCTTATTTACTTTTTCTTAGGATTTTACATTATTGTGATACTATGAGAAATTACACGATCACAGTATTGTTGAACAATTTATAATACAGGTGGGTTTCGCTTCTGTGTTTTTTCACATAATGTAATAACTACAATTGGTTTTACGATTTTATACTTTATCACGTTAACATTAAAATTAGAAGTTGAGTATAGATTTCAAGGTTTGCGTAAGTGTTACCTACGATATTTTGTTATGAGTCATCATAAATATTAAAAACAATAATGATTGTTCCGTGTATGTAAACCTGGTGATAAATTAGAAATAACTTTTGTAGCAAAAATGACTCACATGACCTCACATTTTTCTAAGAATTTACGTAAGTTCTCTTTGAGCGCAATTAATGATAAGCAAACATAAGTTATATATGTTCATAATTTGTGTCAAAGGAGATAATTTCGGAAGCAGCACTTGATAAAATTTTAATTACTTGGTAGCTTAAGTTTTAATTAAAAATTAAAAAAAATATATTATTAGTAATAGTTATAACTATAACTTACTTAAATAAATGTATACATAAAAACCTTATATTTCGTGCATTTACTCATTTATTTAAAGGTACGTCTACACGTTCCAATTGCGCAAAGATAGAGGCCATAAAATTGAGAAGTCTAAAGTCTAGGCTGTAAAATGGGCTACCTAAAATTTATTCACCAACTTTATAGTTTATTTGAAGTGCCCATTGTTTAGATAACTAACGAGTTGTACCCAGCGGCAAAGTTGGTATCAAATTATTGTGTAATATTTTTGTTATCTGTTAAACGCTATCATTATCTTTATGTGTAAATTATAAATGTGCACCTATAGGTACAATCGTTACGAGGCCAAATGTGAAGTAAGATTATTAACTACTTGGTTACTAAGCCCTATTTCTATCGATTAAAAGGACAACACTATTAATTGGTTCTCCAACCAAACGCCTTTGAATTATGAACTAATAATTTAAACGTCATTTTTCCCGCCAATTCTGCCTGAGTTCATGGTGCCAAATGTCGCATCAAAGGATTTCGTTGTTCGCATAAGAAAGCCAATCAGTCACAACGGTAACATGAGATTTTAACAGATTTACTGAACCCAAGACTTAATCACTGACAATCAGTACTAAAACCAACAAAGTAATATAAAATCCAAACATTTAATTTGTGTACAGTAGCCATAAAAGATTAAAACAAAGATAAAAGCAACGTTAAAATTATTCTCACACTACTCTAATGACCTAGTATTACAAAACACCATTTTGAAAATGACATTTAAGTACTTACTAGAACCGAGACCAACGAACCGAAAAAAGAAATGGAATATGATATAACTTTTATTCACATTAGAGCATTACGGGTATTATGTGACTGATATTACAATTGAAATAGTTTTTCTAGTAGCTACACTACGGCTAAATTACTTGAGATATAAATCACAATTTCTGTTTCTAAAAAGTATACATTATGTTTTTTTCCCCACAACCGTATTCGACAAACGTAATCTAATAACTAAGAAGTTTCTTTAGTTTGATTTTTAAGTACTTTCTTAGAATTTATAAGCAAAATGATTAAATAACTTTTTTCTGTTGTTATTCATTCGAATATCTACCGTATTGAATTTGATAGCTCAACAACCGTAAATGGAGGTGTAAATGTCCCATCACTATTTAGTTCAAATTCAAAATGTCGGCGTTCGCAATGCATTGCGTGATCTTCAATGCGTCGTTTGCGTGAGTCTCCAGTTATTACCAATGTACAAATCGTCGCCATCCGCTGGATGCGTTGTCTGGTAAACTGTGGAGACATCCAATCAAATGAACGTAGTTTACCTAAGTAGTTCCAGTTTTTAACCGTCTCAAAATTGTCATTTGAACGCTGACATGCAGGTGAAGTTGCACAAAAAGGAATAATTTTGTAACTCGAAATAGAACAAATCTCCAGTACCTTAATTTTAAAATAATGATTTATTTCTTCATATTCAACAAAAAGTAGATAGTTACATACCTCAACATACTCAAGGGACAAATTATTTAACAAAAAAGAACTAAAGACGAAATGAGTCTACATTTTTTTTGACAACACGGCAGGTGGCGACCGGCGCGTTCCGATTGGCTGCGTTCAAGGACCCAGACAACCCCTAAATTTGACGGGGCAACTAATATTGATACACACGCTCCGATTGCTTCCAAGTAAGTTCGTTTTATGGTAAGTACACCAGACATGCACGGCTTGCCTTCCATTTTCAAACTTACCCTCATAAGTGGTTATGGCTGTAAAAAGTAAAAATAATGCATGTCTACACTAAAGTTGGCAGTAATTGAGACCTTAGCCTTAAAATGTCGTTAGTTGTTGTTGTAGTTTATGCTCAACTTTATTCCATTTTTGATGATATTACTCTCACAGCGCAATATAAACATTGTACCTACCTCAAGTTGAAATGGTATTATTATACACTATAAACTACTACTATCACATTGTTTTGGGAACGGTACACCTCCATTATGCCGGCGACGTGACTCACGGCATATTTCCCAGATTTGCTCGATAAAGTCCGTCGAAAATTTTACATTACAATTTGGTTCAAACAGCATATTGAATGAAATACAGGGAACATTTGTAGCCAGCCAAGTCCGTAGTCCGTACAAGGGTGAATGTTATACGTACATTAAGAGTTAATGTAAGTTACTTTTAAGGTTTCCAGCGTGGCTGGAAGGCAATAAAAGCGGAAAGTTGTGCCGCGGTCGCTCGATACATTCGATTCGGTCTGTGAGTCACCGCGAAATCGAATACAAACTTGCGAAACTTCGGCCCACCTTATAACACCATTACTTTTGTGTAGATTTCGACGAATCGCACCCGATTGTTGGTTTATTTCCTGCTGTTAAGAGCTTCTTTTTGGACGCACTCTGCTTTGAATAGAAGGTAAAAACTCAGGTCAGCAATGTTAGTAGGACCCGCTGGAACTAGTTCCATTTGTTTTGGAATTCGCTTTTTCAACTTCAAAGGGGAAAATACGCTTTCATATTGGGTATTGTTTTATTTCGCCTATTTTTTAATTCTGTGTATTTTGTTTTCGGGTGTTCGAAGTTTAAAATTATAATTTCGAACGGGATAACGATTTTTAGAAGTATTAGGCGTATGAAGGTCGGGGCAAAGAGTAAGCTTATAAAATGCCTCTTTACTAAGTAGGTAGTCCTTCAAAGTTGCTAAGACGGTAAAGTTTGTCGCACAAAGTTTAATAGAATTCCTTGCTCAGTCTGTGGAGTAAAGTTTATTTTTAAATGATTGATCAGCAAATAACACTTCCGTTCCGAGGCTAAGGAATTACTCATTCATTAAACCTGTTCTGTGTTTATTGCTAAGTCGGAGCATAATGTAGTTATCAGGGACATAGTTGGTATTTGTTCTGCTATTAAGTACCTAATTAACAACGAAAAATACTTGGTTAGGCGGTAAGTATAATTTATCAGTAGTTGATAAATTAGCTATCATTGTATTATTATGTAGGTACTTCAATCTAGAATGTAACGTTGGTTTAACAATATTTTTATATTGTAATATCAAGGTACTAATTCAAATTAAATGATTGAACAATCAATAGATAGGTAACGATTATTTTATCGTTGAAACTTGAAATCAAAGATGGCGTCAATTCAAGTACCTGAGTTATTTTGTTATACAGGGTGAATACGTAACGTACAAAATGCAAAACTAACAATGAAGTTTAAAAATAAAATGGCGTAAGTCGCACCCCCAAACTATCATGATACAATAATACTTTATCTACAATGAAAAGCGCTTTAAACATAATGCTATAAAATTTAATAACAATAGTATGAGAATGACAGGGCTGTCCTGTCGCGGTGGCCCGCGTAAAATATGAGGCCACAAGACAGCCGCAGTTTTATTAGTTTCGGCTATCATGGGGGAACATTAAATTCTCTCTACGTTACTGTAAAATAAACACACAAAAAACGCTGACATAAAACTTCATTTGCACACTAAAACAAAAAATCTACATATTGTAATTAAATAACACATTTTAAAGCAATTATTACGATCATTCGTGCCTGAAGTTGACAAAGCAATTTCAGGACTAAAAAGATTAATAACATTAATTAATAACAAATCCTCCATTTTTAGTTCAACACTGAGCGTATTAATATTCCAAACTGCCCGTATGAACCGAATAACAAAACGAGATTGTTATTAAACAGGGGTGTCACAAGCAGGAAAGCTCGCGACACGACGGGAAACGATGCGGGGTAGCCCTGCGGACGGGCGAGATATTCCATTTTCATAACATGTCACAGTTTCATCGCAACACGTGTCAAAGCCGGCAAGCGTGTTGAAAAACATCCCTCTAACACGAGTGGACAAATGTTTGCATGTGTTTGTTTATCTACACGACTTTAAAATAACCGGCCAAGCGCGAGTCGGAGTCGCACATGAAGCCGTACCACCGTACAATATAATATTTAAAAAAACGTTTCTTTGACGTGGTGGGGACTTTATTTTTATTTACTTTTTATTTGTTGTTAAAGCGGCAATAGAAATACACAATCTGTGAAAATTTCAACTGTACCTATATTACTATTTCATGAGATACAGCCCGCTGACAAATAGACGGACGGATATAAGAGGCATAATAATAGGGTTCCACTTGGCACCCTAAAACTAATGGGTGTGTGCTTCTGACCACACGTTAGTAGTGAAAACTTTTGACTGGTGCCGAGAATCCGACTCAGCGACCAGCGACCCGAGCGTGACAGAAAGAGCGCAAAGTGCACCTAAATAAGTATTTACTTCAAAACTAAAACACAGTAACTAATTATACGGCGCATGGAGAAATAAATTCTTGAGCAGACTCAAAAATTTCAGACGCAGTAATTATGATAAATGTAGACGCAAACGTTTAATGATTGATATTTTAACGACAGACCACAAGTTGGGAGACGACATTGCTAATGGAGTAGCGAAATGCGAAGACAAATTGCTTGGAATTACTTTGACAGCGTCAGATATAAGACACCCTGTATTTTTCGAAAAACATTTTGACATTAATTTATTTCCTTAACTTTGTTTTATGAATACCTTTATTTAACCATTCCACACTGCTGCTTTCAAAACGGTGAAGGAAAACCGGCATGTCCTAGAAATAAAAAATTGAAAACATATGACATAGTATGTCATATATGTTTTCAAATTTTAACAAATTGTGACATCTATGAACCTGTACTAGGCCCGCGTGGTAGATTACAGCCCACTCCCTTTCGAAGAGAGGAGGCCTCTGTTCCAGCAGTGGGAACAATATAGGCTGATTATGATTATGCTAATAATGCTAACCTTTTCTCCGTTTTCTGAATCAAGTATATTTTGAAACACGTGCATGTTAAAAAAAAGGGCAAATGCCTCTTAACGTTTTAGAATATTATTATTTGTTCCAAGAAGCCCAAAATGAGCGACACTTGAAGCCACGTCGGCTGCGAAGTTTTTATTTCGATGAAAGAAAAAAAAAAAAGCACTTGACGTAACATCGTTCACGGAACGAAAGTAACCCAAGCGTGTAACGAAACGCAACGTATCTTTTGGCCAAATCGAAAATATTATAAACTAGGTGTTAAGGAAGTTAAGATTCCTTTAGTGGATAAGGCGATATTTTTACCTTTAGCTTATTTTCAGTAGATATTGTAGGTGAGAGCCCCATGTCGATTTAGAGCTGATGAAGAAAAATATGCACAAGTACTATCAAAGAACTGCATTAATACACCGTAAGGACTATTTCTGCTTGCAGCGCTCGGTCGTACCAAACATTTTGGCAATTTTACTGGTGAGAGGCGAGGCGATCTAGTGGTACTGTTTACCGAACAGCCAGAGTTCTTAATCCACACCTTAGCGCTTTCTTCCCGCTGCACTTCCAATCCAACCCAATATGAATTTCTAAGTTGCCTCTCAGGTCACCACAGAACAGGAATCCAATTTCCAGAAGAAAACCCTAAAAATAGATTCTGTCAAGGGTTTCAAAGATTAGGGTTCCTCTTATGGAAATGTTCTTAGGGAACAAATATAACTTA
Organism: Lithophane socia; assembly: GCA_947522985.1. Lineage (NCBI taxonomy): Eukaryota > Metazoa > Arthropoda > Insecta > Lepidoptera > Noctuidae > Lithophane > Lithophane socia. The sequence goes on from OX383272.1 coordinate 6,172,718, forward strand.
GAGAGTAGTATTATTGATTCTCATGATTGTCTGTAAATACATATTATTTTCTGTTAAGAGTCGCGATCGCGAATTATATTTAGATCAATATACCTGACCTAGACCTTAGACCTGCCAATAGCAAAAAACGTAAGAAATTATGAATTGCGCGGGCTACAAATGTGACTGTAACGTCAAATCAAGGAAATAACAACAAAATTAATCAATAACATTTATATTTCCATTAAAGTAAATGCTACATAAGGAATTCCTTACATAAACTCGCAAATGACATAAGTCATACGGCTAAATAAATACCTACAGTTATATAAGAAGCATCGCTTATAATATCTGCGAACTGATTGACCTTCCAGTCACGACCCGCAAGTCGGCCACAGAATGACCGCCACTCGAAGGACATAATCCACTGAGACTTAGATATACTTTAACTGGTTTTTTTAACTAATTATACCTTTGGCTTCGCATGCTTACATACTCTCATTCTCCTGCCCTTATCCCAAAGTATTTGTGGTCGGCGCAACACGTCCCTTTCCTCCATACTTCTGTATTAGCCGTCATCTCGGTAGTTATCCCCTTTCTAGCCATATCATCTTTCACACAGTCCATCCATCGTTTCTTTGGTCTTCCCCTACTCTTATAGCCATCGACATTCATACTCAAAACTTTCCTCACGTCATTTTCCTCATTCTTTCGCATCACGTGCCCATACCATGACAACCAATTTCCGCACAACTTTTCAGTCACCGGTGCCACTTTCAGACTTCCTCTTATGTACATCATACCAATATCAACTAAAAACCTAACCAGAGAACATTCAATCTGCCTAGCCTTTTCCCAACTATATTGGTGTCAGCTTCCAGTCCAACCGGATGCAGCTAAATACCAGTATTTTACATGGAGCGACTGTCTATCTGACCTCCACAACCCAGTTGCTGGGTTATACGATACCCCTTGGTAAGACTAGTTGTCAGACATTGTAGCATATAGCTATGAAGAAAGAGAAATCACGTAAATCGAACAAGCGGTAAGAGCTATAAACGCACTAACGAATAGACAGACAGATACGAGAAATTTTATAATGTAGGGAAAGATTAGGTACTTATTAGCGTTACATATATTTAGTTATAGTAAGTGACTGTGTATTTTTAGGGTTCTGTACCCAAAGGGTAAAACGGAACCCTATTACTAAGGCTCCGCTGTCCGTCCGTCCGTCTGTCATGTGGCTAATATCTGTGTGTATGTTCTTTTGAGAAATACAGGGTGTTTTTTTAAGTAGGCACTTTTTAAAGATTTTTTTTTGGAAATTATTGACAAATCAAGCATAAAGAAGTTATATTTCTAATGAGAATCAAATAATCAATAGCTGGATTTCTTTGTACAACTTTTTTCGGCTATGAAAATTCGTCTGTATTTATAAAGTGTTTCATTATTATGCTATAGCCCCAATCCTCAAGTATCGTGACGTGAAGACATTTCAAGGCCATTTTTACGAATTACCCTGAACTCCGAAAGGCCAAGGAACCCTTAACGGTTTCTATACATTTACGTTATAATTATTTATTCAGTTTTAATACCAACAACTGGTACACTGGTATTTGTTTCAACTGATAATTTATTTTCTATTTCGAACGGATACCATTGTTTAATTAAACTAATACTAAAACAAGTTCAAAGCTATAAGGTACCTACAGTCAGTAAAAAAGCTTTGTATGTAATTATAAGAAATATAATTGAAAAAAAAAAAAAAATACTAGCTAAGGTCAAGTTCAATAATAAAAATGATTTCAGTTTCTCCTTGTACCTGTATATTTATTTTTTGCAGAAACATCAAAACAAGTACAATTTAAAATAAATAATTAATAATATGTTTTAATTTTTTTTTGGTTGTTTTCTGCTATAGTCCGCCTTTGTACCTTTACTTAGTGCGAAAAGGTTAAATAAATACTTAATTTACTTATAATCTAAAAATTACATTCCTTTAAAAGTGCAAAAAGTGTACAAATAAAATGTTTTCATTTGAATAAATATTATATCCCAAAATCCCAACATCCTTTTCAATTAAATATTACATCGGGAATCATTGTTGTTTAACACATTTATTATTTGAATGTTTTATTAGGAAACAGGTAAGTAATTGCTTTATTATTGTTGATTAATTATGAGGAAAATGGAATTCATTCATCGTTGTTAATATTTTATGTACGGCTATTGATTGACTTAATTTAAAATTTAGGGTCACATAAAAGTTATCTGAAGATAGAAAAACCAGTCAAGTGCGAGTCGGGCTCGTACACGAAAGGTTCCGTACCACCGTACAATACTTAGCAAAAAACGGAAAAAAAATACATTTGGGATTTTGACTAGTTGTTGTTATAGCGGCAATAGAAATACACAATCTGTGAAAATTTCAACTGTCTACCTATTACGGTTCACGAGATACAGCCCGCTGACAGACAGACGGACGGACGGATAGCGGAGGCTTAGTAATAGGGTTCCGTTTGGCACCCTTCGGGTACGGAACCCTAAAATTCGGACGTTAATCTATTACTAAGTGTATAATTAACCACTTCTCACAAGATTTTCTTATCGATTTCTTATCATTATTTTCTCAAGCAAAATAAAATACGGTGTTAATAAAACATCACAGTAGCTCGGAGACTATCCTTGAAGCAGATATCAAAAGATGAAGTATTTTATATCAATTTGCGCATTCGTGCAAAGTATATTTAAGTGGCACCGTTTCCTCCCCGGTCTTAGCTTTTTAATGGTACCGTTTATGGGGATGGGGTAAAATATCCGTATAACGGGAGACGGACCAAGAATTCCGATGATTGCAGCGTGCTCGGAATACTATATAAGTCATAGCTATTAACATTAACGGACCTTCCAAATATCCCTTTCATTGCAGTTAAAATATCCTATATTTTATAAGAGGCGATCCCGAGAAATTAAATTAATATTCTTGGAGTTTAAAAGATTTTACGTAAAATGTTATGGTTATTGCCGCCAAAATGTTCTGTGGGCGCGAATGGACAGTGATTGGCCATTGTGAGTTGGCCACAATGAGCAATCACGGATTCACGGAGGTCTAATGCTAATAGTTGCTTGACGCGAAACGGCGAAACCCATTTCACAAAGCTTGTTTTGAACTTTTGATGGCCCTCGACATCGCTCGTCCGTCATCCACTTCTAACAACCAACGTCATACCTAATCATATCCCGACAATCGACATACCTACATGCGTACATACACCCATCACTTACATCTCGAATGACAGCTCGCCCGATCGTTTACAATTAAGAAACCGATAACGAGTACGTTATTCGCAGTCGGTTCGATATTAAGCCTCTATTGTAAGAGCGAAAAGCAATCGGAAGCCATCGAAACTAGTTTCAACGGAAACCAGCGCGAGATAGACTCGCCACACTAGATAAATTGGTATTTTCCCAGCCAGTACCTTAGTACTTATGCCTGGGTTACACAAGGCTAGTTTTTGAAGCTTAGGATAGCAAGTAAGTGATAGTAAGCCAGCGCTGGATTTACACTAGGAGCACTCGGGGCTAGTGCCCAGGGCGACAAATTTCCAGGGACGGCAAAATTCGGAGGGTTTCAAGATTTCGATAATGGGCAGCATCGGCATTTTTTACAGTGCCTAGGGGCGGCACTAAGGTTGAATCCGGCCTGTAGTAAGCTATAAAGCTGGTACACTAGCCTCGTGTCTACAGAACTATACAGGGTGTAAAAAGACCCATCACATAGCCGTCAGCTACGCATTCTGTACATCAAATTAAGTAACATAGTATAAAAATAATTACTGGGAAACAACTTTTATTTTTGGTGTGAAAAATCGCTGTTTACGGTAGTGCGCAACGTAACGCACGTAAAGTATTGTGTTTATGGGTGCATGCAACAGTTCAGGGTTTGTGGGGGTATTTAAAATTAATTTAGAACATTTAAAACTTGCTTTCTGTATACAATCTCTGAAAAAGTTGGAACTTTGACCTTCAATATCTCCGTAACCAGAAGGTTCCCAGGTATGGTCCAGAAGAAAAAAATGATCACAATGATGGGAATAACAAGTGGCTTTCGGCTTCGTTAAGTGTCTTTTTACACCCGATATTAATTTTTAGGCTAGTAAGCTAGTATGATAGTTTAGTAGGATGGGGTTCTACTTTTGAGCTAGTAGCACCCCCACCGCCAATATTAGTATCCTGGCTTTTGTCCGAAGATCATTTTACTCTACGGACTAAGTCACCGCAATGCTATTGGCTTATTTACTAGCATCGTGTAAACAGCTCTACCATGTGCCAAGCCAGGATAATAATTACCAAGGTTCCAGCTTGCTATCTTAGCTTTGAAAAACTAGGCGCGTGTATTTCGGGAATTTGGAATTGTATTATTTGGAATATTGTGTATTTGGAATTAGGTAAACTCGGTGGGTTTACCTAATTCCAAATACACAATATTCCATGAAACATCTATGAAAACAATGTTCAAGTTGACACTTCCAGTACCTGTTGTTGTTGATTTTAGCCCGAAGTTTAAGTAAATATTCGGAAAATAATCACGGAAGTAAGACAATCGGGTCACCTCGAAAATCAATTAAAATCCTGTCACTAAGGGAAGGTAGTGTTTGTGGGGGTCTATTTTTAAATCGAGCGCTTATGGCTTCGTGGGCGGTACCCTCGGGACGCATTCTGTCGATGTTCGTTTAATAGGGATCTATTGTTGTATCTCTCCCGATTAATTACGATTGTTTATTAGAAGCTCTTAGGAAGTAGATTGTAATTTTGTACGACTTCATTTACTGTTTGGCTGCGCTCGCTATGCACTAAAATCGGATGCAACTAAAATTGGTTTGATGAAATTATGTGTTGGCCTCATTCGAGTCCCAGTGAAACGGGGACTACATTATTCGGAAAGTTCCTCGTGTCCATTTGGTTCTGCTTTCCGATTTTGCATTTAAAATTCAGAGATTTGAGCAGTGGTGGCCCAGTAACAGCCGCGACTTATGAGTTGTAGGACTTGTAGGGTCGTAGGTTCGAAACCTGAGAAGCGCTTTTTTTGGTTGTAAATTATTTTATCACCACTGCTCTCAAAACGGTGAAAGAAAACCTTGTGAGACAACCGACATACCCACTCCTTCTCACAGAGAGGACGCCTGTGTCCCAACAGTGGGAACATCATAGGTTGATTATTCAAAATTCAGGATTTTTGCTCACAATTAAGTTTCCAAGAGTAGGTAGATGTAGATACAGTGATGGTTGGGTTAAAATTAGCTGTAAAATAAACATCGCCAAAATCTGTCTTAACATTTTATATCAACAGCCGGTTTCATTACATTTCCGAGAACTGATAAACAAACAGACACTTTTCTTAGCCAATGTAGTGGGTTGATAGCTTCGGCAATAATCGGAAGGTTTCGGCCCACGATTGTTGCTTTCATTGCGTTCTACGATACCCTTGAGGAACGTATAGCTGAACTCTAATAGGGATCCATTGTGATATCCGCCGGCTTAATTACGAATGTTCAACTGATATTGAGGATGTTCTGTAGGTCAATAGGATGTTTTTCCATGGCTAATTACTGGATGAAATTGGCTTTTTATTCCGCGAAAATAGAGCAAAAACATCTGCCATATTTTTTTTCCGGGTCAGAGCCGCCTTAGGGCGAATTTCACCAAAAGAAACTGAACGCGATCAGTACATTTTAACCGCGTTCAAGAGCTGTCAGTTTCAATATTCCACTACAAAGATGATGATGATGGCACCAACAGCTATTGATCGCATTCAGTTTCATTGGTGAAATTAGGCTTTAATCGTAAGCCCAATTTCACCTAAACTAAGTAAATAAATAAAATAAAATAACATCTCGGTAAGACTTAAAACAAGTTGATGTTCCTAACAGACTTTTATCGATGTCTACATAAGATAAAACTAAAAGAAGATTCAGCTACTCCATTATGCTTCGGAAATACGTTAAGTCGCTCAGTCCCCATTTCAATAAATACTTAAACGAATCTTAACACCCAATAGCGTACCAGACTACGCCATTTTCTAAGTATTCTGTGAACATGGGGAGAGAATCTACAGGTAGGACTACACTAACAGATAAACTAACACCACTTTTCTCTCAGCACTTTTCTTCGTAGTAAAACTAAACAGCCCACTTCAAGTAATGGAAACTCATTATGATATAATTTCAAGCATTTTTAAAAGCGATAGCTATCTATGCAGCTGCGCAAAGAAACTTAATATAGAAGATTATATCTTGCTAGTTTCTCGACAGTGTCGGAATGGATATTCTCGATGGAGATAAGACGACGATTTATGAATAAAAGTAAAGGAAATTGGTTTTTATAGCGATGATAGGCGAGAGTGCTGTCTTAGAGAAATAATTTAGTTTAATTTGCAATATTTATTAGTGCATATTGTACCTATAATATGCACGTCGTATGACTTAGTGCGAATTTCACCAATAAAACTGAACGCGATTAGGTCGATCAGCACTTCTAAACCGCGTTCAAGAGCTGTCAGAGTCAATATTCCACGCAAATTTTGACACTGACAGCTCTTTAACGCGGTTAAGATGATTGTGTGCTGTGCTGAATTTCATTGGTGAAATTCGGCCTTAAGACTGGTGATACATTGGGCGTTATTACAGCGCGCTAAGCCGCAGTTGCGTGCGTTTTTGCCAAGCAAAGCTGCGACTCTAGGCGCGCGATCTACTCAGTGGAATCAAGTCGTCCGTGCATATAAATCACGCGATGTGAAACTAATCTTTACTCTGCAAAGATAAAGGCAAAGTGCACACAAACCAGGCAATATCCTCTTATTTGTGCATCCAAAGCAGCATAGGTATTTGTCGTTCTCAGTCCCAGTAATTCTTTGAACTATCTCAGTTTTCCGAGACAGGAAGATTAACAGTTAGTGTTTGGCGCAGAAAATACAAATAGCCTTTGGACATTTAAATTTGTTCTACTTGTTACTAAGATTTGTGTTTAGAGCCAGTATTCCAATTAAGTTAGAGTTTAACTTTAATTACGCGGCGAGTCCTGAGCGGTTTTTGACTTTGTTACTTTGTCATTTCGTCGTTATATTAGTTTAGAAAAGTCTATTGCTGGAGGAAGATTTAAGATTTAACTTCAAAACAGGCCGGTGATATAAAGGAATGGGTTGAAAATATGTTTCTGTCACGATCTATATAAATAAACACCTCGTTTGACAAATGTATTGAACTAATGGTAATGTAATGATTACCGCAGTATGTTGTTAATGTAGTCTCATTGAAGATTTCAGCTTGACCCTTTTGTAACCACCTAGAGCACTTTTTCGGCAAACAGCCACGAAAAGTGTTTTTTTTTATGTATGTGAGTAAATGAATAGTGTCAACCTGAATTTATCAATTCATATGTTGTACTTTCTGAGTTGATCTTGGATATTACTAAAATCGGTGAAGGAAAAACCAGAAATCACCAACCCGTCTTGAGGAAGCATGGTGATCAATGCTAATGTCTTCTAGAGGCCTTTGCTCTGCAGTAGCACAGACGCGTACCACAAGGGTTGGATCGAGGTGGCCCTAGAAAAGGATGTTTGGAAGGATTTGGGGGAGGCCTTTCCTCAGCAGTGGGACAGTATAGGCTAACATTAGAAATAAAAATAAAAGTTAATGAGACGGGCGTCGTCACCAAGCCTATAAGAAACGCTGACGCGACGACCTAGACTCTTGACTTGATTGGCTGGAAAAGGCAGCAAGCAAAGATGAATAGCGACGTATGGAAGAGACTTTGCCCAGCAGTGGGACTGTACAGGTAAAAAATAAACCTTAAAAATATATGTAAGTATCAGAAATCAAGAAAGCCAGGAAGCTAGGAATACAAATTATTATTGATGCATACGTCACAATGAACTATAATATCAAAGCGAAAAGCACAGTTCGATTCACTCAAAGAGGAGAAACACAGGATTTCCATTAGGTACTTACTTAAGTCGACAGCGAAGACATATAGGCATGATCGAATTACCTTCTGCCAATGTGTATACTTACCTTTATGTATTGACGTAAGAATTTTCATATTCAAAATCCTATTTCGTTTGAGAATATTCAATTCTAGACTCTTTTCTTTAATATTTGTACTGTTTCTGATCTAAAAATAATGTATATTTCGCTATTCCGTGGGTTTGTTTCAAAGTTTTATTTTTAGTTTATTCTTTGAGTTCTTGTTGATGATTATAATTAATGCTAAGTGCACACTTAATGTTTTCGTTTGTTTTAGTAATTAAGCTATTCTTCAATCTAATTAGGTTACAATAACAAAACTTTATTTTTTAAATCTTGTATCGTCTCCATTATCAACAAAAACATATTTCGGTCATCTTTTACTTAACTTGAATGTGGGTCTCAAACTCAAAGAATTTATTTCAATTAAACCATTTACAGGCACTTTTGATTTTTTTTTGGTTAGGCAGATGTCTAGGTAAGCACGGCTACACATCAAGCTATACATTTCCAGTTTATGCTGATCTCGCATTGTATAGGATTTCCGTACAATGCGAGGTCAGCTCATACTGGAAATGTCAAAGTCAAAGTCAAAACGTTTATTGCGAACTAAGTGTACAATGTTGGTGTTATGTTATGTTAGTACTTATGTCTTAGCAGTCTTTTATAAGCATTGCAATTATCATTCGCCTGCCCTTATCATCCTAAATTAGTATGCATTAAACATTTTTATTACTTATTTATTTTACTTATGTATAGCTTGATGTGTAGCCGTGTGTACCATCTCTGCCTAGCAATTCGGGGATTACAGGCGTGATGTGATGTTATGTTTACTTTTATTATAATGGCCTGTAAACGGTTGTATAATACCCTCGTTTACAATAAAGACTACATGGATAAAGGCATATAATTACACTAAAATACACACGGAATATTTTTGGAAGTCATCAAACAGAGCTGAAGTCAGGTCGCGTGACGATAATCACGTTACTGAGTGGTGTTATACGAAAGGCGAGTCGAACAACCTGTTATCATATCGTTGATAACACGCCCGCAGTGCGTTTGATATCGACCTGGGTATTCTGATTGAAATATATAATGATCTATGGCCCGTGGCGCTGCCTGCTAAGTTCCTATTTCTATACTAACAATAACTAATTAGCTAAGCAATCCTAACTAATATTATAAATGCGAAGGTGAGTTTGTTTGTTACGCTTTCACGCTAAAACGGCTGAACGGATTTAGATGAATATGGATAGACCATGACCTGGAATAGGATACTTTTTATCCCGATATTCCCACGAGATCGAGACTTACGCGGGTGAAACCGCGGGGAGCAGCTAGTAGGATTATATTTCATACAAGTTGTCATGTCTCCTTTATTTTTTTTATTTTTTTATGTTAGCCTATACTGTCCCGCTGCTGAGCAAAGGCCTCCCCAAATCCTTCCAAACATCCTTTTCTAGGGCCACCTCGATCCAACCCTTGCGGTACGCGTCTAGATCGTCCCTCCATCTCTTCCTGGGCCGGCCTCGGCGGCGCCGTCCATCCTCAGGCACCCACCGTGTGGAGACTGTTGCCCAGCGGTCGTTATGCATGCGGCTGACATGACCCGCCCAATCCCATTTTAGCTTGGCAGCCTTTTTGCCTACGTCTAGGATCCCCGTTTTGGAGCGCAACGTGGTGTTTCGTATTCTGTCAGTTCGGTTTACACCCAGAATGTCTCCTAGTTTTAATAATTATGAAGTTAACTGCGTAACTATTGGTATAAGCCTGACGCGCTAACGAACAGTTCGAAAGTCAAAAATGACAACACGCGTTTTTATTTGGGCATCTTTTAGCGAAACTTCTGAACTGAGCTTTATTACAAGCATTTAATATATTATTATTAAGTTAAAATACATACTTATTCAATAAATCGACTCACTTCACACCTACTTAGTTACTTTATTTAAATAATTTGTTTTGTTTAGATGAAGAAACGATGGATGTACTACATATCAAGCCATACATTTCCAGTCAAAGCTGACCTCGCATTGTACGGAAATAGTATAGAATGCGACGTCAGCATAAACTGGAAACGTATAGCATGATGTGTAGCCGTGTGTATTAGGTATATGAAAGATGATATGGCTAGAAAGGGGGTGACTACCGAGATGACGACGAAATATAGGTGAAAAATTACATGTTGCGCCGACCACAAATAAATTGGGATATGGCCAGGAGAATGATGAATGATGATGCATTTGTTTTGATAAGTATTTTAACAATAATTTAAAATCAAAACATCCAATTCTTTAGTAGTTGCGTCTGCAATGCACTCGAATGCAATTTTCATTGTATAGCCATTGTATCGATGTCGAGTGACAAATAGGTTAATGCGATAGTCGTTGGCAATCTGTCACTAAGTGATAAAATGTATGCAGATTGCAGGTTTTCCGAATAAGGTACCTATTGTATCATATTTTTTCCTCTTTACTCGAAGGGTATTCGGTAGTATTCTAGTATTGCCCATCCGAAAGGAAAAAAAAAATAGAAAGGTATAAGCAGTATCGTTCAATTTTTTTCGCAAAATTTTCGCTCGCTGGTGTATGGTGCCGATGCCGGACGCAAACGAAGAGTTTGGCCATTGTCGAATTACAAAAATGTATGTAATTATAAAACCGTGTTATTTCAGTATACAAATATTTAAGAATCATCAATAAGTTACGAATACAAGAATTACACAATAAATTACTTAAAAACATGCACATTTTGGACAACTCAACAATTTAAAAACCCAACATTCAGTCAGCTTATTGTTACCTTTCATAAAAAAGGTCAGGCGCATATAACTGCATACCATTGCCATTGAGTGGTCCGGTTGCATGATGACGTCACTCGATAGGCAGCCGTGTCACAGAAGCCATATACAGACCAAGCTCACAAACACAACCGCCATCGAAAACTTTGCCCTCCATTGCCGGTTTAGTTCAAAACCTCTTTGTAATAACTCGAAGGAAGTAAGCAATGGATGGTGTGTGTTGTGTAAAATACAGTTTATGTTGTAGAAATTGTCGGTGGTTGAGGTGAGAGCAAGGAGCATAAATTAAGGCTAATGAATGGCTTATTGTGTGAGGGACAGGAAATTATTATTGGTGGGACGCTCGTGTTACTGTGAGGGTCATACTTCACTGCTTACGAAGCGAACACGATATTTTTAATTTTTAAAGTAACATTGATGTAAAAAATGTAAAAGGTAACATCACACCTGCATTAATTAAGTAATAAATCAATCATAATTAGAGGTGCAGGACCAGTTTTCCGTCTACTGTATTTTAACTCTTACGTCTGCCATGATCGATTTTGATATGACCGGCGTTCTGATTTTTATAATGTAACTTTGACGTTAAGCCCTGGAATCAGATCCTGAGTTCCTGACACTAGATCACAGGTTATCTATCTATTCTGTAAAAATCTCACCGTGAAAACTTAGGTGATGGGACCTGTCAATTGTGTCATCGTGGAATGACAGCTCACTTTACTTAAAACCCTACTTAGACTTAAGGCGCGATATCGCGCCAGTTTGTACGAGCCTTAAATGAAATCATTTATTTTAGAGAAATATTTATATAAAAAAAATATTTATTCATTTAAACAAATGAATAAATATTTATTTACTAGTGAACGCAAAAATGTCGAAGTGAATATCAAGCCGTTTCTTGGCAAGTTAGTTCGTTATAGGTACCGGTTTATTAAAGTACAGTTCATACTTCAGATACTTGTACTCGAGTCGTGGGCCTGCAGTCCGTCGGGGCTGCCATTGTTCTCAGTATGGCTTTAGTAACTCTACGCTTAAGACTGGCACATAATAAGTAGTAGGAACTGGGACCTACTTGGTCATAACCTTGTTTGTTGTGCTTCGAGCTCCGGCGATCTACTTTATGAAGACTGTTGAACGATAAAATTAAATTTGCAGTAGTCGCTTTAATTTGCAGCAGTCCTCAACTAACGTACTCTTTTTGAGTCTTCTAAAACTACATTCTCGTACATCTGATGTAGAAAATTAGTGCGTTCAAAAATTGAAATAACTACTCCAGTCCGGTCGTCGAGAGAATGCTCAAGTACTAATACTAAGTAAGTATGCTCAAGAAAGTTCAAGTAAACGGCGTAAACTCATTGGGGTCTGAAATGGCAATGGGCGTTCCTCAAGGCTCGATATTAGGTCCATTCCTCTTTTTAGTTTATATTAATGATTTACCCCAATTACTTCTAAATCAACCGAAGATGGTGTTATTTGCAGATGACACATCATTGATTTTTAAAATAAATCGACGTTCACAAAATCTTGACGACGTGAATAGCTCTATTCTTCAGGTACAAGATTGGTTTACGGTAAATAATTTGGTACTAAATGAAAAAAAAACCAAATGCATTCGATTTAAATTACCTAATGTTAGAAGTAGCGAATGTGACATCATATTGAATGGAGAAAAACTGGGGTTTATTAATCAAACAGTTTTCTTGGGAATCACGCTAGACGAGAAATTACAATGGGGACCTCATATAAAATCTCTTGCGGGGCGGTTAAGCTCGGCCGCTTATGCTGTTAGAAAGATAAGACAGTTAACAGATGTAGAAACCGCGCGTTTGGTCTATTTCAGTTACTTCCACAGCATTATGTCGTATGGCATTTTACTGTGGGGTCGGGCTGCTGATATTGAATCCATTTTTATTTTGCAAAAAAGAGCTGTCAGAGCCATTTATAATCTATGTCACCGCGAATCTCTCAGGGAACTATTTAAAAAGATTAATATCATGACGGTACCTTGCCAATTCATTTATGAGAATATTATGTATGTAAGAAAAAACTTAAATCTTTTTAATAAAATAAGTGATAGACATAATTTTAATACTAGAAATAAAGATAAAATAGATCAACCATTTTTCAGATTAGCTAAAGTACAAACATCTTTTATGGGGTACTGCGTTAAATGCTATAACAAAATACCTTGTGATATATTGCAATTAAATGAAAGAAAATTTAAAACTCATATAAAAAGTACACTTTGTAAACAAGCTTATTACAAATTAGAGGATTATATCCAAGATAAGAATGCTTGAAAACATGCTGGTCTTGCTCCATAGGACGATTTAGTGTCTGGACAAAATCAAACTGATAGCTAATTTATTTTTTTATTTTTTATTTATTAGTTGTATGTCATAGACCTTTACACTCTGTCATTACTTAAACTCACGCACTGACTTATTAGTACTACTTGTAACAATGTTAGGACTATTGTAATATCGTATACTTTTACAATCTTTGTAAATATGTGAGCACCATGTATCTGGTAATTAATTTATTCATTATTACTCCATTTATAATTCTTTTTAACTTTTGTGGTACAGTAATCTTATGGTAGGTGCATCGTCTTCACATATAATTATATAATTAATGTATACAAAATATTGTAAAACATTTTTAAAAGAGTAACGGTGGAGTTTCTTGCCCATTCTTCTCCATACGAAAACTACCTTTTGGAAGGGGCAACTAGAATCAATTCTATTTCTTTGTTTGACGTTCAAAAGTGCCATATATGTGCCTATTTGAAATAAATTATTTGACTTTGACTTTGAATGCGTTTTTGACACCTGTCAGTTTCATACTAAGGAATAATGTGTTTTGCGAATAAAATACAACTAGAAATTGTCTAACTGCCACAAGTGTTAGGAACGCAATTCACTCGGCCGGACTGTAAGTACTAGAAAGTATCTAATTAATTAATTATACCTACCTACTCAACCTGTAAACTTATTTTTTCAAGTTATAAGATTCAATATACCAGTTTCCTATTGCTAAAGGGTTAAATTGATGAACAATATTGAAAGACCCATGGGATAAGCAATTGGGCCCTTTTGAAATACTTCAATGAAGTTAAGTACCCTCTCTCGTTTAGTGCATCTTGAGATTTTTTCCAAAACAATGGAATACTGTCTCATGTATTTTTAAGAAATACAATCTGATAATATTCATTTTGGAACAATGATAGTTGAGAATGCTAAGATGGAGGGACGTGTGGTGTTACGCGAATGGATAGAATAAGAAATGAGTATAAGAGGAAGTCACAAACTAACAACGATGACTGAAAAGTTGTGTGGAAAGAGGTTGTCTGGTGATGTATTGCTGAGGAATGAGGGAAATGTCGTCAGGAAAGTTCTTCTTAGTATGAATGTGGACGGCTATACGAGTAAGGGAAGACAAGATCAAAGAAACGATGGATGGACTGTCATTACCGAGATGACGACTTATAGAGAAGTATGGAAGAAAAACACATTTTGCAAATAGGATTGGGATAAGGGCAGGAGAATGGTGATTGATGATAGTTGATGTGCTTAAATCTTCTAACAAGAAAAAGCTAAGTAGGTACTAGGTCAACAACATTGCGTCGAATAAACCTAAAGGTCATCCGTTAGGTCATTTCATAAGCATTTAACAATAACGGACAGAGCAGCTGAAACCTTTCTAGCCATGAATACATGGCCATCTGGGTCATATGAAGGGGACTTTCATAGTCCGAGGCAATACAAGTAACAATAGACTACATAGGTACAACTGTGTAGGTACCTCTATGTAATGGTCACGATCGCCTTTCACTAAGACAAATGACTTTATCGGCCATCTTAAAATAATGGTTGACCTCTTCTAATATTATTTTAATGAAATACTAAGCGACCACTATCTGCCTAGCCTTATCCCAACTAGGTATAAGTTGGGGTCAGCTACTAGTCTAATAAGCCTCGTGCAAACTGGCGCGATATCGCGGGTGCGACAAGGGTAGCACTGCCAGTCGCGCCAGTATGTGCGAGCCTTAAAGGCTCTTACATACTGGCGCGATTCGCCGCGCGACCCGAATTTTAACAAAACAATTTCTGAGAAAACTTCACGGTGAACAACGCGTCGCGCGGCGTATCGCGCCAGTATGTAAGAGCCTTTATGCTATTATTAAGTAGGTACTAACAAAATTCTTAAATCAACTGTTGGTAGTTGGACGTTGTTTTATTTGAAGAATACGCTATCAATTAGGTATGTAGTGTTATCATATCAATTAATTACATGACAACAAGTTTTTAATTAATATGAAAAATATAACAATCATTTTCTAAGTGTGTGTAACTTGTAGTAACAAATTATTTAGTGAAATCGATAATTTGTAGACAGTCCTTGAATGTTAACCGTGAAAGGTTTAACCTCTCTGCTCGACAAGATTTTGACACGTGACACATCAGCTAACTCGACGGGGTGTTGCGAATTCCGTCATGAAAATCAGGAATTTACATGAACTTTCAGCATTCGAATTTATTAAAAAAAGTATGTTACCGCATCTATTTTATACAATAAATTTGTGGTAAATATCATAAATTATATGTTGAGGTCGGTCAAACCGCGTCAGTCGACTGCGAAAGTTGTATAAAATAGGTATAAATACCCCTATTCAAAAAGTAGGCAACTCAGATTCCCTGAAAATATGTACATAAACAATCTTCTCTCTTGCTGAAAATATGCAAAAGGACCAAATAAAGATATTATCATTCTTTCTGCATTCTTACTTTTACCATTATTCATACTTATACTAGATAAAAAACACGATCAAATATGAACAAAAATTGTGGTGCGACGTGACACTTCTTAGTGCTTACCGTTCACCCAATTTTTCTATTTCGATTCAAATGTTGCACTCAGCCTAATCGATATTCGTTATAATCAAACTTGATTAAAAATTGTAGAAACTGAATAAAAACTCTTTGGTATATTTTTCATTAATTATTTTATTTTTTAAATTAATTTTAGTAATAAGTATATACACGTACACTGTGGAAAGTGGTGTAACGTTTTAGGGTTCCGTACGACCGAATGAAAAAACGAAACTCATATAGGATCACTCATGTCACGAGTCTTGTGTCTGTCTGTCACAGCCAATTTGCTTCGAATCTACTGGACCGATTAGGTTGAAATTTGGTACACATATACATTTTAGTGACCCAAACACGGAAGTGTAATGTAAATAAATGGATTTTGCAAATAGTCACTTTTGGGGGGCCAAACCAGAAAATTAAAAAAAAAAGTTTTCGGAAAAGCGTTCATACTTGCGACGGTCTTCTTCTAATTTGATAGCAAAAGAGAAAGAAAGGGAAAGTGAATTTAGTCAAAATGAAAATCCAAGATGGTGGCTGCAATTTTTTTTTTTCCTAATATCTGTCGTTTTCATAGTTTGCGATGGTGATAAAGTCAATAGTTAGGTCAAAATGTAAATCCAAGATGGCGGCTGCGAAAAGTTTTTGTCATGTGTGTCGTGTGGTTTTCGGGTGATAGTGTTGATACCCAATAAGATGAAATTATAATTGTATTTTAAATAAATTACCATAGACATCAGTCGCTATCGATTGTAAACTCGATAGCCAAAATCCGTAAAAAAGGACCTCTTAATTATTTCGTCACGTCCGTTCGTCCATGGGTTCAGATATCATACAGGCATTTTACTCGGACACCTATTTATACTATATCGTTGAAAATTTGGAAGAAGGTTTATTCTTTACACCACCAAAAATCGTTTAGTAAAATTACGATAAACATAATTAGGGGTGTCATTCCTCAACATGCAATCGAGGGACGAAAAAAAGATCTATTCACATAAGCATGTAGCATTGTTGGATCTTATAATAAAAATGATAAGATGCTTATAAGTGACTGCTTTTTAAAGTGAATAACCCATTGTAACCGAAAATAACCCGTATTTCAACAATGAATTATGGGTTATTTTCGGTTACAACTGCAGAGTTAACTTTGTTTTTCGTAGTTTTTTCTAGAAATACAAACTTATTTTTGCAGTCGAAAAATTAATGCTGTGCAATGTGCATGCGTATATGTTCATCCCAACTACGGAACCCTTTTGTGCGTGGTCCGACAAAGACAAGTCAGTTTCTTAAATTTCGTTGGGAAACTCCCACAAAAAAAAAAAAAAATTCTAGTCCCTACTAAAGTAACCTAATAAAAACAAAAACTACCAAGCTCATACAACTAAAATAAAATATTAGCGTTTGCGGAATTAATTTATCACCATTACCAAACAAAATTTTGTTAAGCCTACGCCTACCTAAAAAGTATACTGGGCATTCTGTAGCAAACTATCAGAAAAGAGTATAAAAAATAAATAATTGTCCAATATATTAAAATAATTTTGAACAGCGAGCGCATTCCGTTTTTAAATTCAATTATAGAAACATTCCGGCGCGAAATTTTATTCAAAAGATGAGGTACCTAGCCCGGCCATAAGGTCCTGTGATCCTAATAACCGAAAAACGATTAAAATAACATTAGAAAAGTATAAATTATTAATTTAACCAGTGCTTAATGTATTTATTGTGTAAAACAATTTTATTTCAATTTCCAAGTATCGATTTCTTATATTCGACATATTAATTAATCGAAAAGAACGAAATTTAAAAAATAATCGTTTGGCATAATCGTTTTCGGACATTATTACAATAAAAAAAAGTATAATGGTCGGCGATTTTGAAAACATTTTCAGTAGTGGTAATGAATAATACGTGTTATTGGACCTGTGTTCGTATATTATGTTAAGATTTGGACATTTTCTAGTTGTATATAATATCACGAATAATATTTGTCACATTTTAAATCGTATCTGCATGTGTATGAGTGATATTCATGAAAAGAAAAAATGAAAACACGCACGATTGGCGCGAAACTTAGTCTTTGGATAACACAAAACTTCATTACCACTATTTATTTAACTTGAACAATGGATGAATTCGTCAAATAATTAAATGATGTATTATTCACTGCCCCTGTGGTGGGGTATGGATGTTCAAAATCACCAATTTTTATGTTTTTTAGCCTCGACCACCACTGTCATCAAAATGGTGATTATGGTATTTACAGTCTTGAATTTTATATAGGTTCATTAATTAACTTGCACGCTGAATATGAAAGATTTAATGGCGTAAACATAATGAGTTTTTATCCAACTCTCATAATTAACGCACATTCATAAGATTTGATGGGTAGCATATTAAATATTTCCATAATCGAGATAGGGTGTCGTATGTGGTAATTCTGGGGTCCAATTGGATCCGCTACCGAGCCGGCGGAGGTTTTTGTGTTGGGGTCCAATTGGGGGCCCTTCCGAACTATACGGTTAATTGTGAACCGGTCTCGAATGAAGAAACAACCTACTACGTTCTAGAAAGTTAAAAAAAAAACATCAGAATACCTACAAAAATGACGTCACGGATTTTTTTGTGACATAGGTTACTATACTATTGCACCATTTCCTATAATATTCTATGATTCATTCGTCACCTTTGAGGTTTTTTTTTTTTTATTTATCTCCACAGGTAAATTGTACCTAGACCAAAACCACCCAGAATGCATAGGGTCGCAGCATTATGCTGAGCGATGGCCGTTTTGCATGGATGTGATGGATATTTTCCCCCAACTTGTTTTTTGTTTGTTCTTTCTTTGCATCATGTTTATTTACTGCAAATAAACTCTTTTTTTGTTTCTTTCGTTTTTAGAGCTTTTTGGTTTAGAGCCTCTGTCTACTGCAGCCGCAGCCGCGCGCGACTCTGGTGGAACAATTTCTATGAAAACTTCACAGAAATTAACTTTATTGACATGTTTCACTACAACTTTATCCGGTTGTTTAAATTTCATCATCAGATCATTTCATACAAATGATATTTGTTAAGTAATTTTTTTTTAAATTTATCTGTTACGGTACCAAGATTGTGCCTTTCCTGACACTGAAATTGGCCTAAATGTTACCTGGGTTTATTGTTATACGCACCAACTTACTTTTTTTATCTACATTACCTACCTACCTTGTGGAGGTAATAACTATTTAGGAGTAATAAAATGTCTCGTACAAGTTACGCAGGTACTTACATACACTCTATGGTACTGCCTAGGTGCCTATACTTAGCCTTTTCGTCCTTTAGCTTGTAGCGAGTCGTGTTACGAGGGTTTGACAGAAGGGCTGGTTATTATGATTTATGTTTTCTCTAAATGATAACGTTTACATTCACAAACTCACGTAATCAGTGTTACAGACAGTGTTTTATTCATAGAAATACTTACTTAAATCTTTAAATCTATGGTTATAATTTTTTATTTATTTGATAGTAGAACCGAACTTTTTTTTCTGATCAATACCAACCGTATCTTTAATATAACAAAAGAGACTAGGCTTTTTTCTAAGAGATTGCCACAAATTCACAATTAAACAGAAGTAGTAAATTTGTAGGTATTTTATATTTATTTGCCTAATTGAATTACTTACCAAAAAATATCAACCGTCGATCGAAGTAGGCACGCGCAAGGAGTTAAAAACACGTGTTAAAGAAAACCTCAGAATAATCATTAAATTGTAATAGGTATTCATCATTTGTATTCTTAATCCTTTCATTAATAAAAAATGAGATAATTTATTATTCAATAAATAAATAAATTAATTAATGGTAAAGGATGTGTGGATAGCTAGCTAGCTACCCCGTTGTCGTTATCACTATTTGTATAGTTATTATCAAGTGGAAGGTAGGTTACTTATCTGTAACTTCTTAGTAATAATTCTCCATCCATTATTATTATTTACTAAGTATCTATCCAAGTAGATACTTGGGTACTGCAGGTAAGAATTTATTGATAGGTGTGGCGCGCCGCTCTTATCGTAAAATTTCGTTATCAATACGCTCGTCAGAACCAGTCATTTAACTTAGTCATTCGATTTTACTTGGAAACAGGAAACAAACACTTCATTCATTTATATGCACTGCAGATACGTATTGCGAGTAACCGGAAAAATGCAAAGGTAAGGTTAGGTAAAAATACCATAGCCAACGAGACAGCTTCCTTGAATGTCAAGAAAGGAGTAAGTATGAACTTGTTCATGACGTCATTTTGACATTCTCATTTTAAAAATTCAAAAGACGTTCCTAGAAACGAACAAAAGGCAATAGAACAAAGCACCACGACAAACGTAGGGCTGCGTGTGCACAGGTAGGAAAGCAGTTTTTACCTTTTGTGTATTGCGCCGACGCCACCGCTAGCGAATAGAGCAACAACGCCGCCGCGAGGATGCCCCCCTCACTCCCGCGCAGAAACATGATTCTTGTCTTGAGGTAATTCAACTTTTTCGTATCACAACTCCGAGCACGTCACTATTGTAAAAACTTGTCACAATCTCCTACAACGCTCTCACGAAGTCTTTTAACACATAACACGCACACTATCACAGATTTCAAACGCACATCCATTTGAAAAATGTTCGTTTATCCGATAAGGTAGGTAACCGCTGAGACGTGGGACGAGGCATGCAGGTAAAACGAGTAAGCCTATTAAGTTTCAATGACTTAAAACTACTTATTTGTAACGTTTTACATGGATTGATCACAAATAAACACGTTCGACACGGTAGTTCTGCACAATTTTGAATTTGGAAACTTCACATATTCTCGTAAAACAATTTCGAAGTTCGGAGCGACAACGATGCGTACGCGGGACACGACCACCCGGCGCATCGTTCGCGACTCAACTGGCGTGAAGTGAGTGAACATTCAACAAGTTGCGATCGCGCGCGAGGCAGGCCGTTGCGCTCGGAGCATGCGCTATCCGCGCCTATGTTCATACCCGACAGGCACAAACAATGTTGACAGTGCCCCCTGCCGTCCGCGCGCTGCGTCACCCCGCTTCGCTCCGTCGACGCCGCGCGCCACACCGGCCGGCAAAACTCACCAACTCAACCAACTGGTTTATTTTCGCGCAAAAACGAGAAGACAGAATCTCTCCTCGGTTCAAACCTGTTTCAAGTCCACACCTAGTCGATCCAGTATCCAGGTACAGAAATAAAATACCCGTCTATTAATGTAGCTAGGCAGTTTATTATTCATCCGTTCTAATAGCAGTCAACGAAACAAGTCTGATATTCAACTAACTTAGTATCTTGATCTTCACAGTTGCTGCTCGTCGGCTGCGCTTGCACATTATCTTGATACTGGAACAATGGATGAATGCTCCAATTATTTAGAGTTGAAATGAATGAAGTAGATAAGTAGGTGTTACGAAAATTCTGGGTAATTAAATCTTCGTCTATCTAATTGCCAGGCAGAAAAAAACAATAAGGGCCCATTTTTCAATGTTCAGATAACTTTCATCGGATGAACAAAAGTTGCGGTTGGACAGCTTTTGTATAGAAAATATGTCAAACCGCCATATTTATTCTTCAGACAAAAGTTAACTGACTATTGAAAAATCGGCAATTAGCTACCTATTTAAAATTGAACGCACCGATCTGCAACATAATTGCGTAACACACGATCAATAACAATGTACTGTATTTAAATTATAATGTACTAGCTGATGCCCGCGGCTTCGCCCGCGTGGATGTCGGTTATTTAATACTAAAACCTACCTCGAGAACCACTCTATCCATTGGTCAAAATAGCATGAAAATCGGTGCAGTAGTTTTTGAGTTTATCGCGAACAGACAGACAGACGCGGCGGAGGACTTTGTTTTATAACAATTATCACTATACAATTAACACTCACTTGCTGATTTTAACAGTTGTAAAATTTAAGTTTTACCAGTTGTAAAAGATACTATAATAAGAATAGAATAAATAATTATCTTATTCTTATTAAAGTACTTATCTTTTAATTACATAAACTATTTATTATCCAGTAAGTAATAGATAGTCAGTCTTTTTGTAGTATCTCATTACTAAATGCCACTAAATAACTACCTACTTAATTAAAATTGAAGTTTAAATAAAATAAAATGTACTCCAGCTTAGACCGGCCAGGTTTTCATATGGTCAGCAGCTGTAGAGTAGTCTTTGTAGGTCCCTCTGCTGAACTGTCTGACTTTACAACTTCATAGCGATCTCGTCCCAATATCTTGATTATTTTATACGGTCCGAGGTACTTGGGTCTTAATTTCATGTGGGTACCAAATTGAGTCCTTTTAATGGCTACATTATCTCCAGTTTATCCCCCCTGAGGTAAGAATTTCTATGCGATGAGTAAGGTCGCGAGGGCAACGGCCAACGGGGTTGAACTCGCGACCTCTCGGTAGCCAGGCCATGCACGTATTAACCGTTGAGCTATTGTCATTTACATTGGGCCATAAGCACATAACATAAAACATAACATAATCAGTCTATAATGTTCCCACTGCTGGGACACAGGCCTCCTCTCTATGACAGGGAGAGGGCCGTAATCCACCACGCGGGCCCAGTGCGGGTTGGTAGATGTCACATCACATGTCTTCGAATTTTTGGTTCTAAGACATGCCGGTTTCCTCACGATGTTTTCCTTCACCGTTTTGAGAGCAGTGGTGATGAAATTATTTACACAAAGTAAAGCGCCTGTCGGGGTTCGAACCTACGACCTACAACTCGTAAGTCGCGGCCGTTACCACTGGGTCACCACTGCTCATAAGCACATAACCCAAAATAAAAAAATAGCTACGTAATACTGTCCAATTTTTAGGATTTCATAGCGAAATGGCTAAAATGGATCCCTTATAATTTCGTCATGTCCGTCTGTCCGCGCCGTCCGGACGTCACTGAGCGGAGAGCGGAGACAGCCGGAGACTGTTTGTACTATATCGATGAAAATTTGACAGAGGGTATATTCTGTGTACTGCTAAACCATGGTGTAGTGAAACTACGAAATAAATAATAAGGGGGGGGGGGGGCACGGCACTCCACATAAAGGTAGCAGCGAGGATGAAAAAAAAATTCAATGCACATAGCGTGTGGGACATTTTTTGGATCGCATACTTAAAAGATTAAGTATTTATGATGTTTCCAAGTGACTTTGCTATTAAAGTCAAAAGTTTTTTAGATATAGGATATTTTCGATTACAACCGCAGAAAAAACTTCGTTTTTCATAGTTTAACACAGACTTAGGGCAAATTTAAAATTTCACTTAAGTGATAGAACGCGATCAGAGGCCTTAGTGCGAGTTTCTTTTAACTATCTTCACTTTACGCATCGACTGCGTTCGGCGCTCCGATTGGCCCTTCACTGGCCTTCACTGGTGAAGGGCCAATCGGAGCGCCGCGGTCGATGCGTGAAGTGAAGATAGTTAAAAGAAACTCGCACTAAGGCCTCTACACATTTATACCGCGTGAGCTGTCAGTGTCAATATTCTTTATCAACGTTGACACTGACAGCTCTTGAACTCAGTTTAGATATACTGATCGCGTTTAGTTTCGTTGATGAAATTCGCCCTTACTCTTTATTAGCAATTACGTGTTTATGCACTTACATCATAATTCTCGCCATAAATATTCCTTTCCAAGCGATGTCTAGTTCTAGTTCTGAAACCAGACCCGCAGTTGCCTTCGTCCAGGGTGCAGGGAGACCAGGCACCCCATTCGCTGATGGAACACCTTCCATCACCTCCTAGGGCCTGCTTAACTTCTAATAGTACTGGTTCTTCAGGCTCGCTGGAAGATAGAATAAATTCATGAAGACCAAATTGCCGAATTGAATAAATGCATGGCTGATGATTACTGGTTCGACTCTCGAGAAACGGATTCGGTTTTTTTACGAGATAAAATGCTTATTTGGCCTGTATGCAAGGTCAAATAAATTAGGTAGCGAAACTACGTAGACGTGTTGGGAATCGATATCTAAACACGACAAATAAAAAAATAAAAGATTTTTAGTTATTAGGGTAATTTCAAAATTAGAAAAGTCCCAAAGAAGTCTGGACATTTTACATTTTAATTTCTTGTTCAGGAATCATTTTTAACAATTTTTATTTACAAAAAAAAAAAAACCCCTTATTTCGGAAAGTATGGTCATACGAATGGTAACCCTAGATGTGATTAGATCTCCATAATAAAAGCCTACTTTACTTACTCTTCTGGTTCTTCCTCTTCTTCTTCGGCCTGTTGTTCTGCTTCTTCTTTGGCTAAAATATAAAACTTTATTTAATTTTCTAATGAACAAAGATAGCACTTTTAACTACATCGTTGTGGGTTAAGTACAAATCGGTAAGTAGCTTACAAATTTCCTCTATGGGCAACTCTCAACACACAATATAATATAGTTATAGGTGGACGGTAGATAGCTGACGTGGCTCAAAATGGGACTGAGCAGGACACGTCTGCTGCATGCCGGACAAACTGTGGGGCCAAATAGCGCAGAACTGGTGCCCTGCGACAGTGAGGCGGGGTCGCAGCAGACCACGTAGGAGATGGCGGGACGAGCTGGATAGGTTCCTTCTCGCGAAAGATGGAAGGAGTTGAGGGAGGCCTTTGCCCAGGAGTGGAACAGCGTAGGTGTGTTTAGATTCACCAATTCACCAACTTTTACAACAATTCACCAACTTGCAGACTGGCAAATATTTATACCATCGCATAAGTTATTATTCTGTTCTATGAGAAATGCCTCAGGTATGATGTAGTAACGATCATCGCAGAGTCACTGGAAGCAGTTGTTATAACAGATCCGAGTTTATTTATTTTCGTTCTTTTTTTCTTTGCTAGGCTCTTTGTCCAGAAAACTCACCAGCAGCATCTTCACTGCACTCCGCCCCTATCAATGGGAACACGTCCAGTCTCCTGACCCTCAGCTTGGCGAAGGGCTGCAGATCGTTCAGGTTCATCTGATAGAACGGCGAGTCTCTATTGAACGAGCCTACTTCTACTCTTTCCACGTTGTCTCTGGGTGTCGAGACTGTTGGTTGAGACTGTAATATGGAAGAAGATTTTTAGTATTGTTTTACTCACAGCTCCACTTGCAAACTATTTTTTTTTTTGAGGTGTAAAATCATCAAACTTCTCGGAGGGCGTGTCAGACTTTACTGACTAAAACCCACCCGTGTTCCTTCAGTTGTCCGTTACCAAGGGCCCCGGTATCCCTTTCGGACTTTCCCGCAACCCACTTGCAACCTAGAAGATTGTTGGAACGAAAGTTCCTAAACGCGGCTTGCAGTAGTTGACTGGTCGAAATCTTCATGTAAGGCAAAAACGTTATGCGACTTTTCCTCTCTCTGTCTCTTTCTATCATATACGAGTGTATGTGTACGAGCGAGTATCGCGTATGCTGGGGCCACATTGTCGCGTTATCGTGAACTTAACTTCGCGAGCTCGCACACCCCTCGACGTCTCGCAGAGCAATAGACAGCGCGCGAAGGTGCTAGATTGTCGCGTTAGCAGTAAGGATCTTGGTTTATCACGGGTATCCCCCGAACGCACACTTATTTTTGTTGATGTTCAGATGTACCACTGAGCTACAGTGTTCTGTGTAAAAATTAACAGAAAGGGGATCCAACCTCTTCTTTCTTGATCTTTTTAAACTCATCTACCGCTGCGGTTTCTGAGGTATCTACTTTAAAATCTAAATATTAATTTGATAGTGTTATTGGTTGAATACATCGTTTCTGAAAATTCCGTCCCGGACGAAAATCACCAAAAAAAATAAATTTTTCAAATCAATAGACATAGAGAAGTTTTTTAAGCAAGTTATAGAAACCGGCCACGAGCAGGGGTGTGATTCTGTAGGACCTCATTCTAAACTTCGAATCTGAATCCGCTGTGAGTTTCTTGATTGGCATTCTAAAAACTCGGTTGATACACTAGCGCTACCCTTGCGAGCGTGTCAGCGAGTTGAACTAAATTGTCCGTGAGCTTTTGACAGCTAAAGTATGAGATGACGTTAAAAGTGGCATTCAGTAAGGTCAAAAGGAGTCAAAATACGAAGTGAGAGTGAATAGCGATGTGAGATGCGAGTTGTTGTTTGAATTATACAGAATCGACGTAGGCCTACCAAGGGTTTTAAGTTTAAAATCAAAACAAAAATTACCTCATATGAAATCCCATCCATCGTACCAGCATCCCAAGGATACAAAGGAATCTCCGCATCGTCAAGCCAACCATCTTCAGTGCACAGTTCAAACTTGGAAGTACCCAGGAACCAGTCAGGTGAGGGTCTCATCCCCACTGCTATGGAGAACAGGTGATGGAATCTGTCGACCCTGAAGAGGGCATGGGATGGCTCTGACATGTATGGGTGGTGACGCCTCTTGCCTCTGATAAGGGTTCTGGTACCTGTTCTTTCGGCCATCTTGAGAATGGAAGGAAGATTTTGTGATAAAGAAAAAAAAAAAAAAAACACTTTTTACAAAAAAATAACATCCCACTTCCATGCCTGGTTTTGTATTTTCGTTTTTTGCAACCGACTTCGAAAATTAAAGATTTTCCATTTTGTAGTGTTTTTTTGGAAGTCGGTTGTTATTTTTTTGTAAAAAAAGGTTTTTCTTTCTTTCTTTTCTAAATCGGTCCACAATTGATGAAAATATATAACAAGCACATACAGACGAACATAGAACCTCCTCCTCATTTGAAGTCGGTTAAATAATAGGTTTACTGCCACAGAAACACGTGCTTATAAAAAAAAGAAAAAAGAAGGTACATCAATTATATTTAGTGCTTAGTGTGTTTTTTGGGTGTAAAAAAAATAAAGATATTTTGTTTATTATTCACGTAGACTGAAGAAATATAGGTAGGTACATTTTTACTGTACAGTGCTCTGACCTTGTTATTAATTTTAGGGTTCAGTACCCGAAGGGTGCCACACGGAACCCTATTACTAGACCTCTGCTGCGTCCGTCCGTCCGTCACTGTCTGTCGGTGGGCTGTATCCTGTATCTCATACGCCGTAATTATGTTATGGTAGACAGTTGAAATTTTCACAGATTGTGTGTTTCCATCGAGATATAAGTACTAACGTACAGTACTTATATCTCGATGTGTGTTTCTATTGCCGCTATAACAAAAAATAATAAAAATAAAAGTCATTGGGTACAAGAATCGTGTTTTTTTCGGCGTTTTTTTGTTAAATATTGTACGGCGGTACGGAACCCTTCGAGTCCGTGTCGCACTTGGCCGGTTTATATCTTTGTTCAGTGAGTGAGTAATTATCAAAATCACTCTCAAATATTCTCATTTAATATTCAAAGACCTTCACTACATCAATCAAAATGCATAGAAATTAATTACATGATGAACGAATTGATGAGCCGTTAAAATACTTTAAATCTTCTAAAACCTTTCAGACTATGTTAATAGGATTACTTGACGATACCGATGATACAGAGGCTCAACCTAAAAAGATTACTTGTGTCATTTGAAACGACTATTACTAAGCATTAAAATGAAAATTAATGTAGGTATAATGTTTGTTTTAGATTTTCAGAAAACATATTTTTGTATAGAAATGTGGGTGTGAGGTACACCTGTGCCTAAACCTTGGAGGATTTCAGGTGTGATGTTATGTTATATTCGTTTAGTTTTTTTTTCAAAAGTATTGGGATATGATTACAGATAATAATCACCTCTTTTTTGGGTGCATAACTAAGTACGTTTACACGTATACAGAACACAACGTTTTATAAACGTAAATATCATAATCAGCCTATAATGTTCCCACTGCTGGGACACAGGCCTCCTCTCGGTGAGGGGAGTGGCCCGAAATCCACCACGCGGGCCTAGTGCGGGATAGTAGATGTCACAAAATGTCTTCGATTTATTGGCTCTAGGACATGCCGGTTTCCTCACAATGATTTCCTACACCGTTTTGAGAGCAGTGGTAATGAAATAATTTACAAAGTAAAGCGCCTGTCTGAGTTCTAACCTACGACCTTACAACTCGTAAGTCGCGACCGTTATCACTGGCGACACTGGGTCACCACTCTGACGTGTAAACCCAATATACTGTAACTGGAGTTACAGTGTTTTGCCTTAGTAGCGCTCATTTGATTATTTCGAGGCAGTTACATATCCCATAATATTTTTTTTTTCATTTTGTCGTATTTTATGGTAAGGAGCTATGAGCACATACTAAACATTGTACTAAAACATACTAAAAACAAAAAAAGATTTAAAAGCCCTTTACTCGAAATATATATTACTAGCTTCCGCCCGCGGCTTCGCCCGCGTGGTATGTCGATATAAGTAGCCTATGTCCTTCTCCGGGATGACATCTATCTCCTTGCCAAATTTTATCGAAATCCGTTCAGTGGTTTAGCCGTGAAAAGGTAACATACAGACGGACAGATAGAGTTATTTTCGAATTTATAATATTTATGGATTTCTGAGATACAGTGTTATATATAATTTCTGAGATACAGTGATTTGAATTCACACGTCAGCACTGCTGTCCGGCTTATAAACATACCTGAGTAATAATCTCCCTTTCCATTAATGTACTGTCGGCGTTTTCGGCCAGGTTCTTCAAACCATCACTGGCATTAATTCCCTGCTGCCATAGTGAGTAGTTGTACGCGTGAGAGCATCCTACCATGTGACTGTACCCATTGTCATCAGGCTTGCTGGGGTAGTGGCGCGGATGGGCCACTCGAGACCATTTGCCGTAGAATATCACCTGTAATGATTACGGCAAAAGCTTTAGGATAGCCCGCGAAATTCAAATTTTCTTACGTTTGTCAATTTGCAGATCAGTATCAGGTTGTATGTTGATCTTAATATGATTCGCGGCCGTAACAAATATGGATTTACAGAATTATAAACATTAAAATCAGCAATACAACTCTCTAAGTTTTTGTAAGTGCATTGAATGGCTATTTCATGAAATCATGACTTTTGGCACGTATATTAACAGCTAACCGTACGAAAAGAAGGAGAAGTACCGGGTTGTATGTTGATCGAAATATAGTTCGCGACCGTATAGAAAATATGCGTTTTCAGAATATTGTGATAATTCATATCATTATTACAACTCTCTCTAAGTTCAAATTGCCCTATTGAATGACCATATTATCATGAAATCATGTCATTTGAGGTCTCATCGTATAACTATGCTGAAAAAAATAAAGTTGGTGTGGGAAAGGAGCTTGGAATGATATGTATTGTATTAATGACATCTGCAGGTCTGTCTGCTCGGTATATTTTGGCAGGCGCCAATTTAGCGACCGATGAGTTACATTACTGGGACGACATATTATTATGTCCTGTGGGCAATTGAGCGGTTTGTAGATTTTTAATGAAGATTTTTGAAAAATGTGACCTAATGTGAAAACTTTTTACAAAAAAAAACAACCGATTTCAAAAAAAACACTTCAAAAGTGAAAAATAACTTTAATTTCGGAAGTCAGTGTCTTTGCTTTTTAATTTTCGTTTTTTCCCACCGACTTCCGAAATTAAAGTTATTTTTCACTTTTGAAGTGTTTTTTTTTAAGTCGGTTGTTTTTTTTTGTAAAAAGTTTTTATTTTTCACTTTTTAGTGGTGGTACCTACCCCACACAAGTTACTACCTGCTATGTAAATAACAGTGAAGGAGTCTAATAATTATATCGTCTGCATAGACTGTGAGAAAAATACGTAATATTGAAGCTAGCTCAAAAACTACGCAAGCAAACTTAATAAAATTTATATGGGACCATCTCGGGAGTATACCCTTTCGAACTAAAAAATAATTTTTAAAATCTGTTCCCAAACGGCGGAGTAATCGGTGAACATACATAAAAAAAAAAAAAAAACAATCATCCGAATGTAGTACCTCCTCCTTTTTTGAAGTCGGTAAAAATTGATTCTGCTCGTTATTCTGATCAAACTATTTTCAGGTTTGGCGCGTTTAACGTTACACGTTGTACCTACTTGTTGTTGTTGTTACCTTCGGATTTTGCAATGAGTAAAAAAAGCACTTCAAAAGGACGTAAATAGAAAATATTAATAACGAACGCCACAGAGTTGGCTAAGTTGTTACTACTGAAAAAAATTGGTTGGCTAAAATTTGAACTAAAAAAAAAATAACAGACAATTTTTTTTTTTTTGTTTTTTTATTATAAGATTATAAGTCGTGAAATATTCACAAAACTATTAGATTGATACGTAAAAGAAACAATCTGTACACGCACACTTGTAAAGTACATTAAAAAAAAAAATGCTACTTAAGTAATATTTTTTTAGCATGTATGACGCTACACTATTGCAGGTTAACGGGAACGCCCTTCGTTACTTAGCATACTGTCTAAAATAGACTATGGTCTTCCTTACCTCATACCTCGCTTCGCTGCAGAGATTGCAGTACGGTGATGCCGGGAACGGTGGACTATCCAGCGCTTTATCGGTGTTCTTTTGAAGCACCACGGTCAGGTTGTCTCCTGTATACCAAACCTCATCGTTCTCCGCAACCATGGCTCTGATCCGAACTGTCTGGTTCTTCGTACTCTGCCTTGGAGACACCCAATGGATCTGGTGAAGTTGGATAAATAGTTTTGAATTAATTAATGTATGACTAAGTACTAAATAAATAAAGTAAGAATAGCAACCGGGCGTAAATACACAGACAGCCTTTTTAGGGTTCCGTACCCAAAGGGTAAAACGGGACCCTATTACTAAGACTCCGCTGTCCGTCCGTCTGTCACCAGGCTGTATCTCATGAACCGTGATAGTTAGACAGTTGACATTTTCACAGATGATGTCAAAGAATATAATAATAATATGGATGATGTATTTCTGTTGCCGTTATAACAACAAATAAGTACTCAAAAACAGAATAAAATAAATATTTAAGGGGGCTCCCATACAACAACCGTGATTTTTTTGTTGCTGTTTTTATAGATAATGGTACGAAACTCTTCGTGCGCGAGTCCGGCTCGTCCTAGGCCGGTTTTTTCTAAATCTCGCTGTACCTATATTTCATATTTCCGGTCGAGTACGTAAATAAAAAGTAGGTACCTCTACACTAGTCTTATCAGAGTTATCAGCATTTTCCACTGAGCTGGAACATCTCTCACTGTATCGCGACTTGTCTTGGTCCAAAGTCTTCAAAGTACCGACGTCAATGTTTTTATGACTGAACTCGAAAACGTTATTGTCCACATCAGGATCTTCAGCAGTAATCATGAACCAACGGAACGGCTTGTCAGGAATCGTCGTGTGTATAGTTACTGTAAAAAAAATAAAGGATAGGAGCTGTAGGATATTTATTTTCATTGCCGTATCTGCGCCTGACCAATTAGCCATGGCAACAGCTTGACAATAGACGAAACTGCTGTTAAAAAACTATCAGGTGTTATTTTTTGTTTGCATGTGCGTTCTGCTCGCTTTCGGCTATAAGGTCATAATTTTTTATCAGTTCAAGGTTTTATTTAAATAAAAATAAAAAGGTTTCAATCTGCTTACATTTTTACTAATAAGAACATTAGCACCGCGGCGAAGGTGGTGTGACGATCTAATAATGTTTGCGGGGCTAACATGGCCAGATCTCGCACAAAATAGACAGCTTTGGAAGGAAAAGGGGGAGGCCTTTGCCCAGCAGTGGGACACACAACAGGCTATAAAAAAAAAAAGAACATTTGTGAAATTAGTTAACCTAATCCAAACTAATGTCATAAATGCGAAAGTGAGTTTGTTTGTTGGTTACGCTCTCACGCTAAAACGGCTGAACGGATTTGGATGTTTAGCACAGGGGTAGACCATGACCTGGAATATGACATAGGATACTTTTTATCCCGATATTCCCTCGAGATCAAGACTTACGCGGGTGCAACCGCGGGGCGTAGCTAGTAAGGATATAAAAATTACTTACAAACATATGTCTGGTCTGGTATGTAGCACCATGAATTCTCAGAAGGAATTTGTATATCTAAACGATAAATGCCATCATTTTTAGAAGGCTCCATCACTTTAGCCTGCGGAGGCCTTTGGTCGCATCTGCCTGGCTGTCCTTCTACTAACCAAGCTGACGCGAACAATACTATAAAATATTGTATGTACCTGAAAATTTTACATAATTTTAAATAAGTTTATTATGTAGTAGTGAAATGAGTACTTTATGTATTTCTTTTGTAATGTGCAGTATAAATATTTTTTCTTTTTTTTTTTCTTGTATTTCCGGGCGCATATATAAAAATGTTGATAAAAATTAAATCATGATTTACGTCTGCTTCACCGTACATTTTTCGACGTTCAAACGTCTCTTAACGTTTATAAATACTTAACCCCTAAATATTGCAGGATTAGTGAATTACCTAGGTATTGAAAAAGAATAACCAATGAATTTATTATCTAATGATTAATAATTTAATGTTAATGTAATGTAATGATGACCCATAATTTTACAAACCATATTTGTACGCCGGAAACGGCAGAATATTATGATCGTAATACATAATGCACATAACAACTTTGTACAATATTCTGACAAATAAATGTATTCTATTATATTCTATTACAACTAATTTATTAAAATCTCCGACATAAAATATAACTCACGAACTATCTAATTGAAAACAATATCCAGACTTTGTTTACAAAGTCTTATTAACTCCTAATAACATGCGAGTCACTTCAAAGTTATAATATTCTCTTACTAAATTAATATAAGTTTCTTCATTATCAAATTCTATCAATAATTTGGGAGATGTTAGAGTAAAACACTCGAGTATACGTACATTGTGATCAAAGAAATTCCTGGTTACCAGAAGTTGGGACATTAGCGTTCATTACAGCTTCAGAACTTGGAAGTTTCACTACACCGAACTACTTCTGTAGACACTGCAGGTCTTATAAACATAGGTATTTTGTTAGTTGGAACAAATTGGTTCAAATTCAATCGATTAGGTTGGCGTCGTCACTGGAAGCGGTATACTCAAAATAAACCCAAGAAGTGTGTGGTTGGAACCGTGCCAAGTTAGAAATACGGCGATATTTCTTTTGGATGCGTTCAGAGTGGTCTGCGGACGTTTGGCTAACTTTGTTGAAACTGGGTTTCGGTCACTGTGACTTTATTACGGTTTGTATTGTTAGAAATTTATTCCAGTTTATTGTAGAGCGCTGTCATATGAGTTCTAAAGGTATTTTGTTAAATTGAAGCGAACAAGACGACACAACGGGAATCAATGAAATGGCAACACTTTAAAAGTTTACAGGTAGATAAGTAGGTATTTTATAAGGCTTCATTTTAAAAACTAAATTATTCCTGTAGTTTCAGTTTATTTCTCTATTTATTTTATCTCTTTAAATCTCATTCACAAGAAGATTTATAATCACTTATACTTAAGTTGTTGGTTCGCAATTCATTGCTGTAAGTTTTCCAGCAGGCGTTAAAATTTTAATCAGCGGTTTATCATCCTATATTAAATTTAACTGTCCTGGAAAACTTTTTCGATCCTTGAAGCGTTTTATGGGTTTAGTAAACAGGATTGAGAAGTTTTAATCAGGTGGAATATCTATAAATAGTTAGATACGTATAGGTACCTACTAGAATTATTTTAGTAGGTTAATGCCATGTTTTGTTTATATTGTGAGTTCAAATAAATGATAAGCTTTAGATATTATGCCGCTAGGTAATCTAGAACTTTGTATTTGCTTGATTGAATAATTTTTAAATACGTAACCTACCGAATTCAAAATGCTGTAAATATTAACTTATTAACGCATCCATAATTAACGACAAGGGTCGCTCCATCAGGTTAAGCTACGCTTGCCGGGGTTGGTCCGTGGATGGGAGACCATTTTTCCATATCGAGACTCCTCCTTGCCTCGGAAAGCACGTTAAGCCGTTAGTCCTGGCTGTCATTAGTGGATCTTTGATCGTCGGTACGGGTCGTCGGAAGCCTGAAGTCTGACAACAAGTCCTACCGAAGGGTATCGTATTACCCAGTTATTTATTTATATATACTTTATTGTAGGTACACCACAAAAATATATAACGAAAGGAAAAAACAAACACTACAAAATATACAATGGGCGGCCTTATCGCTTTCCGCGATCTCTTCCAGGCAACCCAGTTACTGGGTTGTGGAGGTCAGATAGGCAGTCGCTCCAAGTAAAATACTGGTATTCAGCTGCATCCGGTTAGACTGGAAGCCGACCCCAACATAGTTGGGAAAAGGCTAGGCAGACTGATTGCTCTGAAAAACAATACAGTCTATGTAGATTTATTATCATTAACAATTTGTTGTGTAAACTTTTATTTGTATATATTTTTTTCTTGAATATTACAAAAATCTGAATCCATTGCCTCCAACAGTAAAGCCGTGTATTCATAGGCAAAATAATCATCCTCATGAAATCTAAATGCGCCGGAGAGCAGTCGTATAACTTTACCGAAGAAAGAACTGGCGGCCATTGAAAGCGGAGTGCAACGCTTTTCAAGTGGAAAGTCGGTCTCTTCACTATACACTGTAGTGGACGCGACATATTTTAATGACTGTGTCGCGTGGAATAATAAATATATTTGTGCTGTGTACTCTGGACGGCAGGAATCCTCGCACCTTAGCTGCACTGGGCCTTATGACAATGGTATATAATGTACTATTTATTGCCCGCGACATTACTCGCGTGATGGAGGTGTCTGTTTATCATGTCAAAATAACAGCTTTTTAGTAAATGTATAAGTATGAAAGTATATTATAAACATTTTGTTTTTGTGTGTCTGTCTGTTTGTGCCGGGTAATCTCTGAAACGGTTGGACCGATTTTGATGGGAATATCACTAGCAAATAACTGATGTTATAAGGAGTAACTGAAGAGGAACTTTTATTTTAGAAAAATAACAGTTTTCACGCGGAGGAGCTCGTGGCTAAGTAATAACAGCCGCTCGGGCCGATCCATCAGGTTAAGCTACGCTTGCCGGGGTTGGTCCGTGGATGGGTGACCATTTTCACATATCGAGACTCCTCCGTGCCTCGGAAAGCACGTTAAGCCGTTGGTCCCGGCTGTCATTTGTGGATCTTTGACAGTCGTTACGGGTCGTCAGAAGCACGAAAGTCTGACAACTAGTCTAACCAAGGGGTATCGTATTACCCAGTTACTGGGTTGTGGAGGTCAGATAGGCAGTCGCTTCATGTAAAATACTGGTATTCAGCTGCATCCGGTTAGACTGGAAGCCGACCCCAACATAGTTGGGAAAAGGCTAGGCAGATGATGAACAGGGTTCACGCGGTCTAAGCCGCGAGCAGCAGCTAATTTTCAAATAAACATTATTAATTAACAGACAATGTGTGTAAGGTATTTGGTCATGTTAGCATTTAATTATTAACAACCAGAACAGAACCAGAAAACACTAAAACATCTTAAAGAATACGAAATAAAAGATCCAATTGTCTCAAATAACGCGTAAACTTGGACAGTTAAAATAAAATACGGAACAAACATCCCGATCATCAATTTCTTTGCTAATTGAACAGTTAGGTGCGATTCCCCGCGAATCCCCCACTTTCCCCCGTTCTCCCGACCTGTTCCTCCTCACTCCTCCGAATAAAAATAGGAAACTATGAACCTTTTATCTGTTTCTGATATCTTACACAGGTGGTACCGGTTTAATTTCTTTCTGGTGAGGTAATTAGAGTTTAAACTTCTTTGTAGATTGTACTTCAGATTATTTTGTGTCTGTGGAGGTAAATGTACTTACCGTTTTCTTATTTTATAAAGAACCACCGATCACCGATCAGTTTTTCAAGCCTGAGGCCCAAGCAGGTACTAACGCGTGACGTAAATGAGAATGATGTTTGAGTCGAAAATACCTATTTTATAGCATTTTGGTTTGAGACAAGCACAATTAGTATTAGCCATAGATTTGAATATAGTCTTAAAACTAAGTAAATATTATGTGCGAAATGTGTATTTTCAATTTGAAAGTCGTTCAAATCTTTTTACTTTCATTTCGCGCGTTCGTGCTATAATTGGACCGAAGCCACTATACCGCACCTTAGGTAAGTGCGCGGCGAGACGGGGGGGCAGTGCAGGCTACCCATTCGTCAATGCTCACGGCGTCCGGCCGCTCATTCGTCAACGCTCACGGCATCCCTCTGCTCATTCGTCAACGCTCACGGTGTCCCGCCGCTCATTCGTCGACGCTGCCTTCCGCCTCGCCGCACATTCCTAAGGCGTGGTACGTACAGCGGTTTCAGTCAAACTATAGGCCCACTGATGATTATAACCATTTGTAGAAACCAAATGTTCCCCATTTATTGAAATATTTGCTATTTCCATGCAAGCATATAATTTAATGTAATATTTTCTTTATTCTTATTATCTATTCTTCTAATAGACTTACAAAAGTTTATGTTTAATGCATTATCAATATAATTTAAGATTTATAAAAAACATAAATAATAACATTCAAACAATGACATTTATAAAATCCAAATAGAAACGAATGATATATGAATATACCTTTTATAGTTTCTACAATAAAGATAATAATAGGTACACAATCTTATATAAAAAACCAGCCAAGTGCGAGTCGTACTGGCACACGAAGGGTTCCGTACCGTATTAAGATCTAGCAAAAAATTGAGAAAAAAACACGTTCCTTGTATAGTAACAAAAGGTAAGTTGTAAGGTGTGGTGAGGTGTGTATTTGTTGTTATTGCGGCAATAGACAACACACAACCTGTGAAAATTTCAACTGTCTAACTAAGTTAATGTTCATGAGATACAGCCCTCTGACAGACAGACGAACGGACAGCGGAGTAATAGGGTCCGTTCGGCACCCTTCGGGTACAGAACCCTAATAAATAGAATAGGTTTACATTTTTATTTATAGGTGTGTTACACAAAATATTTCATTGTGATAAAAAATATGGTAGCTTGTTAGGGTACTTTCGGCAATATATTTGCTGCCCGCGTAATATTATTATACGAAAAAATGTTTTAGAGATAGAATACAAACATGTTTAACCTTTAATATGAGTTTTAGAGAAAATTCTACTGAATTGATATAAATATGGAATGTAATGTTTCTTTAAAAAAATGTCCACTCAGAAATAGGTACCTGCGTACTAAGAACTAGAATTAAGAATAAAATACAAGTCTCGTCATGTTCGGACTTTCGAAAATTTAACGAAGGAATAAGTTCAACAATGTCTGATATGGATAGGGTACCTAGGATAGTCCTAATCCATACTAATATTATAAATTCGAAAGTAAGCCTGTATATCTGTATGTTACCTTTTCACGCCTAAACCACTGAACGAATTTCGACAAAATTTGGCAAGGCAATATGGCATCCTGGAGAAGGACATAGGCTACTTTTTATCGACATACCACGCGGACGAAGCCACGGGCGGAAGCTAGTATTATAAATGCGAAAGTGAGTTTCTCTGTTAGTTGCGCTTTCATGCTAAATTTGGCAAAAAAACAGCTTATAACCTGGATTAACACAACACAAATCATTTAGATCCCGGTAGTACGTTCTCGTGGGATATCTTCCAACATAAACGCGGGTGTTAAAAGGATGAATAATTAACACTAATATAATATGTACCTATAGTAAGGAAGTATATATTATTCTACTAATTAGTAAGGTTTGAGTGTCAGAATGGTTACTAGTTATTTACTGTGTATGAAAGTATGTATCTATTATGGTGTGTAGGGAAAAGGTTTTATGAAGAAAAGCACAGAAAGACAAGACTAGGCATTTATTTCAATTAGGCTTGTCAGTTCATTATGGTAATGAGAAAACTAGGTAGTTGTCCGTTCCAAATCTAGGTCATCATGGAGAAGAAGGACAAGAAACTCCATGGCAGCTTGTTTTAAAGAATTGGATCAACACAAATATTACTTCAGCATAAATCATTGTTATCACATTAATCTCTTGGACTATTCTTCAAAGTTATAGCAACGTATGATTATAATGCTTTACGGAACATGAATATTCCCTAATTAATTAAAGTTAACACATAATGACAATAAGACATATTATAACACATACATAATAACATAGTATAGCTATAGCTATTAGCTATCAGCAATAATTAAGAAATATATTCAATTAACTTACATCATAACTACTCCATCTTTCACCACAGTAGTACCAATACCAAAAAGGGCCCCCGAGTTGGCGGGTACACCCCTTTTATCCCGCCAATATTACTCAAGTCCATCTAACATTGCCGCCATTTTTGACCAATTGCCCATGGTCATAGATTATTGTTTAATAATCTCTTAACATATTTCATAATGAACAAATCTTAAATAGTGGGACCATTTTAAAACCTAATACAATAATTTAGCAATTTAGTATGTACTTATTTGTTATCGAAAAGTATAATCAGATATGTTATTGACATCAACTTAAAGTTAGGAGAATCGTTTGAAAACTACTTGTGACTTTGAATTACAATATAAAGTCCTAATTAACATTATAATATCATATTAATTATAGCTTAATCATTTATTGAAACTCTAAATTAATAAACATTTGTTTTGGTTATTCAAAAACCACCAATCATAACTTTCGTTCCGAAACTAGTCTTATAAGTCGCAATACTTTTATTGCGACTTGAAAGGCTTGACTTGACTATTAGCATAAATGATCTGTTTGTAAAATATTAATACAGGGAGTGATAATAACATAGGTATTTTAAATTAAAACTTGTTTCACAAACTATTAATTTACAATGAGAATGGAATGAATGAAGTTTTAAAACGGAACGTAACTATAAATCAATGCCATCTGTCATAATGACAGCTGACATTGTCTTTGATAATTACTAGTACTAGTAGACAAACAACAATCATTGTAGTATAAATATGAGCAATCTAACACGGCCATACTGACTGATACTTTGCTCTCAAAGTATTTACAATATCAGAGCATTTATGTGCAGTAAAATCTAATTATTAATACTTAACAAGAAATCTTTGTGAACCCTTGCATCCAATTCTCAGTATCATCTTTGTGACTACTAGAATCATAACAATCTATCTTCATTCTTAGCCTCATCGTATGTGAACACCAGAATCTTTAATAATTGTTGCCAGTTTCATCTTTGTGACAACTTGCAACCCATTCCCAGCCTCATCGTATGTGAGCACCAGAATCTTTAATAATTGTTACCAGTTTCATCTTTGTGACAACTTGCAACCCATTCTAGCCTCATCGTATGTGAGCACCAGAATCTAGAATCTGTGATACAATGTTTCATTTACCACATTTGAAACCAATTCTCAGTCTCATCTTAGGCTGAGTACTAGAATCTATCAACAGCATTACAAAGTTTCATCTATGCGAATACTTGCATTTAGTGGTTCAAATAATAATTAATACAAAAATCAAATTAAATGTGATAATACTTGAAACAATTATTAACCGATCTAAAATTATTAACCAATCTAACACGGTTATTAAAAAGAAGGAAATAATCAATAAATCATGTTATGGCTAGTTACTTCATTCATCAAAGAAAAAAATACCAAAAATGACAAAAGAACAAGTACTTACAATAAAGTTTTAATAATTAAGTACAAAAATGTATTCTAATCACTTTTTTTTTAAATAATTTTCAATAGTAACATTCTGATCAACCCGCTTGCCTAACCATTTTCTTAGTTTTTCTTGTTATATCTTGTAAAGTTCCTTTTCCTTATAAGGCAAATCTATCATTTTCCAAGATCTTAACAGTCTCATAGGGCTCTCTTTTTTAGAACTTAATTTATCATGGCATATAACATGATCTCGGTTAACATAAAGTATTCCAATATTATAGTCTACAGTATCCTGTTTAGAGGAATCAAAACCTTTCTTGAAACTTTCAGCAACTTGGTTAAGTCTGTGCATAGCCAAGTTTCGTTCTGAATGAACATCAATAATGTGTTCCACTTGCCAATCCGATAAAGTCTGTACACAATCATGGTATGTTTGCATTACAACCTATCAGTAATCGCAAGGGAGGATCAGCAGATTTTGTGAAATTTAGTGATAGTTGAACTTTCCATATACCTCTCGGCCAGTCTGACTTATTATTCTGTAGTGAGCATAATATTATAGTATTATAGGCAAGACATAAATTTACTTCTTTGCATACCAGTTTTGAGTTAGTGTGGGCAAAACAGAGGAGTGGAAAAGAGAAGGAAAAGCCCTTGCCCTGCAGTGGGACAACACAAGCTAAAAATAAGTAATTGACAGTAACTTAAATAGGAGTTATCATAAAGATGAATAAATGCCCATTCATTAAAACAACGATTTTAGTCATATTCATCATTTCAACGATAATTATTAAATCAAAAAGGAAAATAATATTTAATTTACTTTCATTTACCAACTTTAAATTCTTACTTTTATAATTAGATGAAGTTACCCTATGTTCAAAATTAAATTAATAAGCAACACAGCTTAATACTCGTATCTATAATGGCCATGATATTTATTACCTTTTGTCCAAACTTGTATCATATTCTTTTATATTATTTAGACCAATTATTTTCAAGTATTTAACATTTATTATAAGTTATATTATAACACTAATTTTCATCTTTTATAAACCAAGCTTAACTTTCTTAAACCATTACACAAAAATCTTCCAATTTTATAATATTCATTAAATATAGGTAGATATTTCGTTTTAACTTTAAAAAGAACCTCTAAGGGGCCTTACCAAATTTTGCTGCTTCTTACTACTAGAAAGGTTCTTGATATTCGTTTAGCAGCTCGAGGTTCTGTAGACTCGATACTTGACCAACAGCTTGCAGCTCCGCATTTGTGATGCTCGACCAGTTACTTGCAGCTCCGCAGTTGTGATGCTACACCAGCAGCTTGCAGCTCCGCAGTTTTAGGATGCTCGTAGGTACAGTCACTTGCTACTCCGCAGTCCCGATGTCAGCTGCGGCGTGCGGCAGCGCGATGTCATCGTCTAGGTGCGAGTTAGGTTAGCAGCCTGCAGACACCAACAGTTTCCAGAAGATTCTCGATAGCTCCAGCATTGTTCATGAAAATTGAAAAATAAAATTCATTAGAAATCCGTTATGTAAGCCAGAGCACTATCCCACTTCTGATGTTAAAAGGATGAATAATTAACACTAATATAATATGTACCTATAGTAAGGAAGTATATATTATTCTACTAATTAGTAAGGTTTGAGTGTCAGAATGGTTACTAGTTATTTACTGTGTATGAAAGTATGTATCTATTATGGTGTGTAGGGAAAAGGTTTTATGAAGAAAAGCACAGAAAGACAAGACTAGGCATTTATTTCAATTAGGCTTGTCAGTTCATTATGGTAATGAGAAAACTAGGTAGTTGTCCGTTCCAAATCTAGGTCATCATGGAGAAGAAGGACAAGAAACTCCATGGCAGCTTGTTTTAAAGAATTGGATCAACACAAATATTACTTCAGCATAAATCATTGTTATCACATTAATCTCTTGGACTATTCTTCAAAGTTATAGCAACGTATGATTATAATGCTTTACGGAACATGAATATTCCCTAATTAATTAAAGTTAACACATAATGACAATAAGACATATTATAACACATACATAATAACATAGTATAGCTATAGCTATTAGCTATCAGCAATAATTAAGAAATATATTCAATTAACTTACATCATAACTACTCCATCTTTCACCACAGTAGTACCAATACCAAAAAGGGCCCCCGAGTTGGCGGGTACACCCCTTTTATCCCGCCAATATTACTCAAGTCCATCTAACATTGCCGCCATTTTTGACCAATTGCCCATGGTCATAGATTATTGTTTAATAATCTCTTAACATATTTCATAATGAACAAATCTTAAATAGTGGGACCATTTTAAAACCTAATACAATAATTTAGCAATTTAGTATGTACTTATTTGTTATCGAAAAGTATAATCAGATATGTTATTGACATCAACTTAAAGTTAGGAGAATCGTTTGAAAACTACTTGTGACTTTGAATTACAATATAAAGTCCTAATTAACATTATAATATCATATTAATTATAGCTTAATCATTTATTGAAACTCTAAATTAATAAACATTTGTTTTGGTTATTCAAAAACCACCAATCATAACTTTCGTTCCGAAACTAGTCTTATAAGTCGCAATACTTTTATTGCGACTTGAAAGGCTTGACTTGACTATTAGCATAAATGATCTGTTTGTAAAATATTAATACAGGGAGTGATAATAACATAGGTATTTTAAATTAAAACTTGTTTCACAAACTATTAATTTACAATGAGAATGGAATGAATGAAGTTTTAAAACGGAACGTAACTATAAATCAATGCCATCTGTCATAATGACAGCTGACATTGTCTTTGATAATTACTAGTACTAGTAGACAAACAACAATCATTGTAGTATAAATATGAGCAATCTAACACGGGCGACGCCGCGAGCAAAAGCTAGTTTATTTGATATGACACTTTAAAGAAAAAAGAATAAACAATATAACAGCTAAAAAAACAGTTCTCACAATGACCTTATCCCACTGAAATTAACAGCAGCTGTTAATATGCTTTTCTCAACGACCAATTTACGTGATGCAAAACAAACCAAAAAAATTAAGTGCACTAAAAGAATCTCAGTTATAATAAACCAGGAAAAAAAAAGTAATATCCATAACCGACTTTTAACTAAAAACAGTTTCAACAAACCATTACTCATCTCGCAAAATGTAAGCCAACGACTCGGAGGAAGCGATTTACTAGCACTTCTCGTGTACCGACAAACGTTAGTAACCGATACTATTTGTGGTGAATTCGCACGGATTTATACCGGCCCTAGGAGGCTAGGACACTGGACTTATTGTGTGTCCGAGGGCATTTGTCGCTTGTCTGCAGTGATGTTTTGTAGTTATAGACAAACGACGAATGGCATGTTACATTTCTCGAGTCGACAAGAGGTTTGCGAGAATAGTTCT
This sequence comes from Lithophane socia, assembly GCA_947522985.1. NCBI lineage: Eukaryota > Metazoa > Arthropoda > Insecta > Lepidoptera > Noctuidae > Lithophane > Lithophane socia. Next base: position 6,215,400 of record OX383272.1, read on the forward strand.
TGCTGTGAAAATATACGTTACCATATACCACTATCTTTATGATTAAAGTTCGGTTTTAAAGCTTGTCGGAGTCTGTCTTTCCGGAGTCAGAGTTTGATTCCCAAGACGTGATTAATGGCCGATTCCTATAATTTACGGATCGTTATTGGTTAATATTAAGACTCTTGTATCTCTACCAATAATAAAGCAAAGACCTCATAGCTCTGCATAGTAGACCCTACCTTATGGAAGTAGCTATCACTGGTAAAATTAGCTTACGAATATATTTATATGCCCCATAGAGATATAATTATAGTAAAGAGTGCGCGCATCAAATTATGGACAGTAGACACGGGTTTGAACAACACGACGTTCCTCACCACACTCACTCACTTGTCAGTTCGAGATTCATTCATTTGTTCGTCACATTGAAGCGGGACAAATTGTTATTTTGAGGTGTTGGGACATTCAATCATTTTGTATGGGACATTTGAAGTGCCTCTTGTATGTCCTACCCAACACTAATCTATAGCTCACTTGTCTGCGATGCGCATTAAGCGATTTGTGCAATACGCGCACTCTGTGTAATATTATATCTCTATGATATGCCCAGTTTGGCAATAAAAATGCTATTATTTACTATTGGTAAGAAAAACGATTCGTTTTTGTTTATAGGAACTAAGCAATGGTGATCCAATCGGGATTGGCAACTGTTCAGGGTTTTTTAATTAAGTCCGGTAGATGACAAGGTATCAAACGTTTCCTTTCGTAGGTACAAACGTGGTTTCTATCAATACGTATACAGAGGAACACGCCTTTTCCCCCATGAGGGTTGGCAGAAACTTCTTTATGTTCAAAGGGGCAAAGGCACTTTTTAAAATTTCCGTTGTTTTGTCACCAGAACGCCAATTCCGTACTTAAAAAACGTTCACATTCAAGTAGCAACCTGTTAAACTTGCCAAAAATTACGGGAATTGTCCCGCTAAATGACCGCTGCATAACTTTTTAATTTTTCGACATTTTTAATTCATATTCTTTCTGGCATCTCTTTAGCCGATCGTCCAACGCCAGCTAAACTAAGTTAGTTCGCATAGTTGAACCAGTTTTTCATACAAGTGCGTCCATTGCGGCGGATTTTAGATCATGAGCTATCCGAATATCAAAAAATATTTGGCTCAGGTCTTAAGGGGGAGGCGATTCGCTGTTACAATTTATAGTAGACTAGCTGCGCCCCGCGGTTTCACCCGCGTAAGTCTAGATCCCGTGGGAATATCAGGACAAAAAGTATTCTATGTGTTAATCCAGGTTATAAACTATCTGTGTGCCAAATTTCATCCAAATCCATTCAGCCGTTTTTGCGTGATTGAGTAACAAACATCAATACACACAAACTTTCACATTTATAATATTAGTAGGATAACAAAATATAGACTGAACCAGATATTTCTCCACTTTGTGCAGAAATGTTTCGTGTGGCTCACGATGAAGAACAGTCAGTCCTTCACAGATTAAAATTGGTTTAGTGTTCGCCGAAAAGCAGCCTTTCCTCATGTCAGTTGTCAAAGCTACAAATGTGACTACAAAAACAGGGTGTCAAGCCTTAGTCCTTTGAGATTCTGTGTGTGGGATATACAGAGTGTTCTCGTTAGGAATTCTCAGGAAGAATCGCTAAAATTGTGGCTTCAAAGTGAATAATTGTATGTACGTTTGTTTAATTTATGGGTCTGCAGGTTGACAGGATAATATTGCAACGGTTATATTGACCATAGATTTTTTAATTGAAACGCTACTTTAATTAACGGGACCAGTAATGACTGAACTGAAATGAAATGAAATAAAATTGTTTATTCTGTAAATAGGATATTGGAATCACTTTTACACGTAATATTAAAAAGTTGTAAAAATAAGCTAGATGAGGTCGGCGTTTCCTATTTGACTACTCTGAGAAGAAAGACCGAAACAAACTCAGAGGTCACAGTCTCTTTTAAAGTCCAGACATAATCTTGGTTAGGCCATATCCTCAAAAGACCATTTCAGACTCTAATCTACATGGTCCTCCCATGTAGAATAGAGTCTGAAAAGGTCTTTTGAGGAAAGAACCACACAGATTTGAGTGGGCCTGTCCAGTCAGTGCAAGCATTTGTCAGTAATAGTGGAGCTCAACTCAGAACTTAAGGAGCTCAACGACTATTTGTTCACGCCAGGATAATCAGCCGTCTCCTACATTTGGGTCGTGTAGATATTGAAGTGTTGTACGGGATCGCTGATAATTTTTTTCTCGGTTCCGATGTTGGTCCAATGGAGAAAGGTATTCAGTTTAACCAGACCTTTTTGATACACCCTGTATAGTGACCTAATTGGTGATGTTCTTCAAAAAGCTTAGGTGCGTAGTACTCGCAACCAGCGTGCGTGTATGACCAGGGGGCCTAAAACAGCCACATTAGCAATTCCTTTAAAAGCAATTCATTTCCTGAATTTCCAGCTGTCATTAGCAATTCCTCTAATTTGACACAAACGCAATTCATAATGTGTGGACCATTTTACGAATCTCCATAGGAAACTGTCAAACAGATGAATTATTTCGTAATATGAATCGAACGCATCATATTATGAATAGTCAGTTTGTGACATTCATAATATTTTCATAATAATGATTCTGCCAAAGTGGCTGTTTGTAAGCCCCCTGATGTATGAACGTAAACGAGTCAAGGATCGTAGCAGATGTTCTGTAGTTACTGCCTACCCCTAAGGAAGAATGCGCGAGTTTATGTATGTATTTGTAGAAAAACAACCAGAATTGAAACAGCACGATTGTTAATGTTAAATAAGTGGTTTATTTAGGTTTCACAGTATGATGTTTACAGTATATCCTTAGAAATATCTTCTAGCCAATAACAATGTGTCGACTTATTAGGAGTGACTGCTCGTCATGAGCTCGAGAACAAGAATGATCTTCGAAAGGAATCGTTTCTACTTGGGCGTAGACTAATCCCCACTACTAACTATTACCCCACTAAACCAACGGAACTTCCGACTCGGTGTTGCCAGTAAAATAAATAATTGTATAACTATAAAGTCTGATATACCCTCTAAAGTTTACATATTATTTTACAATTTTTCTACATAATGTTAATAGCAGCACATTATGTTATATTTTGTGTTTAGCTTCAATTGTTAGAAGGGTCTAACGTCAACATTATGTATTGTAATCTTGAAAAGAAACACTTTCGCATATATTAAATAAATCCTAGGGATTGACCTCAAGGCTAGTCGAAAAACGTAAATATGCCTCGATGGTATTATCTTCCTAAATAATAATAAACAACATATAATGAAAAAGTAACGATTGCTTTTCGTCCGTTTGTCTGTTTGTCTGGATGTATGTTCCGGATTGGCGTAAAAACGGCTGAACGGATTTGGATGAAATTTGTCACACATAGTTAACCTGGATTAACACACGGGAACGCACTACCGGGATTACAATGTACCCTACATTGTAATCCCGGTAGTGCGTTCCCGTGGGATATTTTCTGACACGTGCGCGAAACTGCGGGCAAGAGCTGATCGCACAATAAACAACAGTTAGGAACGTTTTTTTTTGACATTGAACGGCAAATCCACCTGATGGCACAGTATAAATAAGTAACAGTACTTACGTCTTATATCGTATAGAAAACGGCCGAAACGACGCGCTTCAAAATCTCAGTCGAATGCGCGGCAGTTATGCACGGACGCGGAAGGTTTATCTACCGAGAGGCCACAGGTTATAATTTCAAGGTCACTGTCGAGACGTAATACTGTTAGTTTATTATACTATGCTGATGGTAAGGATCACCGCCAGATGGGCATCTGCATCTGCAACACCATTGCATTGCAAGTACGTGGTCATCACAGAGATAAAACAGAAATGTCTCATGTGACTTGCCACGTAAGGGGAGCTACAGACTTGTTCGGGTCGGCAGTATTTGTCGTACAACAAAGCCGACCTAAAGCGATTACTACACATATCCGGCTGTAAACTCCTTTCGGCATTTACCCTCGTTTAATCATGTTCGAGTCGGCTCGGCACAATTTGAGCTGAGCCGAGCAGCGTTATCGCTACAGAAAAGAGGCCTGAGTCTCAGCAGTGGGCAACGTTATAGGCTGATTATACTTGCTTATGCGAGCAGCTTATTTTCTGCACATACGGAGTCAAATTAAATTAGCTAGCGAAACTTGATAGACGTGATGAGTTCAATATCTAAACAATAAAAGAAACAAAATATGATAAGTTAGTAGTGTAGTTACTTGAAGTATGAGTTTACAAAATCAGTTTTATTTGTCGTGTTTAGATATCGATATCCATTACGTCTGTGAAGTTAACACAAACAATTTTCTTCATTATGTATATTGGATTTTGCCACACGACTGTGCCGAATCATGCGTACCCGAACAAGTGTGTACCACGCGTTACATGCCAATTCACGACTAGTTTATTGCCACATGAACTCTGCCTCATATACACACAGCAATAACTATAAACCTTTTACTGGTCTCGCTCTTATTAATGAAACTGTTAATTGTCCCTTACTTGCTTAAATTAAGGCCGGGTCGGAACCAAAAATTGCCTGTCTTTAATTTGATTTTTCATGAAATTGATAAGACTTAGGTATATGAAATATGGTTTTTTGCTGTCATACCACGCCCCCTTACTCCAATTAATTGTGGCGTTTATTTTCGTAGTAGATTCATAAGTAAAAGGGAACCAAACAATGTCTGGGTACAGTCACAGTCATTTGACGACACGGTTGGCGCAGTGGCTGAGCGATGGACTGCTGCGCAACGTGTCGCGGGTTCGATCCCCGCACGGAACCAATATTTGTATGATCTGCAAGTAGTTGTTCCGGGTGTGGGTGTTAGTGTATGTGAGTTTCTATGTTTGTAAACGCACCCACGATACAGGAAGAAATTCTTAGTGTGGGGAAACGTTTTAAAAAAAAAAAAAAAAAAATATGTTCGTCTCCATAAGGGGTGGCTCAATTACTTTTGTCTACTCATCTCATGATGGAATCTGCTTTACTGATTCAGCATTGTAATGTAATATTTCACCGTAATGTCAATACTACAGAATTACATTCAGCCATTTTCTTTACACGAATACACGCAGATTGAATTAAAAATGCGACAATGGCCGACTTTGACAATAAAATGAAACAAAAAAATATATAATATACTAGCTGTTGCCTGCGATTGCGTCTGCGATTCAGGATGAAAAGTAGCCTATGTCCTTTTCCAGGTCATGGTCTACCTATGTGCTTTTCATCCAAATCCGTCCAGTTGCATACAAGACTTTATCTACACCCATGATATGAATCTTCTATAAAAGTTTCTTTGCAATACCAATATCGGACAAAAATGACGTGGTACGACGCGAATTCGAATTTTTCAAATTCGAATGTCATTTGTTTATAAATTACGGTGCTTTGTTAGTGAAACGCTCGTGAATGACAATGTTCTTTTTTTTAAATGAGTTGCATAATGAAATTAAGTACAACATTATGACACCCGTTTGGATGACATTATGATTACAATGACACTGGCTGTTTTAATGTTGGCAATAAGATTACTGTTTCAGAAACTTTTAAAGAGGATTTATAGCATGGGAGTAGATAAAAGACTTGACTCTGCTATGAATCGATTACACGCACGCCGAACATTGTCTGTCTGTTATCTATACATAAGTCTGTCTGTCTATACATAATTTATGATAACTCAAGTTCCTCGTCGAAGGTGAATGAGAGAATGATTGTTAATTGATTTAGCACAAAATAGCACTCAACTGCTGAGTTCGGGTAACCACTCGATTCCAGGGGGCCTAAAACGGCCATATTTGTAATTCCTCTAAAAGCAATTAATTTCCTGAATTCCCAGCTACTATTAGCAATTCATAATTTGTGGACCATTTTACGAATCTCCATTGAAAACTGTCAAACAGATGAATGATTTCGTATTATGAATTGCACGCAAATCGTATTATAAATTGCCAGATTGTGACATTTGTCGATGATTCATAATATTTTCCTATTATGATTCTGCCAGAGTGACGTTTTAAGCCCCCAGGTTAATTTGCGATGAGGGATTCAGCTATATTTAGACCAATGTGTAACTATGTATTATAATACTTGGTTATAACTAAGATAATCAAACAAATGCGGTTTATATTGGGCAGATTCGGGACTGATTAAATAACATTTTAGGGCAACATAATGTACTGGCGAAATGAGGTTGTACTACAGGTACAGTCGCGCTGTGCTGTGGGTCCCCATAGAAAGAAAGAAAGAAAGAAAGAAAGAAAAATATTTTATTTGGAACACGCACAGGAAATATAACAATAGCTAAACAAACATTAAATCTATAAAATCAGTAAAACAAGTAATAGAATAAAATAAAACAAAACAACGTGAAACAGGAAAAGAAAACCTGGAAACCATAGCGCAGCATCATGCTGAGTGGAAGCCTTCTTGTCACAGTCATGACGTGCAGCTGCCGATTATTTATCTGTATACTCCTGATCTCATATTATGTTATTTTTTATTGTATTTAGATCTATTTTGGTTAAAATTGCTGATCTTTTAGTATGCACGTGTTTCTGTGACAAATAAACCAATTTTTCTTTCTTTCTTTCTTTTCTTTCAAAAATATGTTTTTTCGTGGAATAACGATTGCAACTTTGAGATGATACCTATTTCATAATAATATGGGTTCCAAAATACTATGTTCGTTATAACATAACATTACAATCAATACAGTAGGAGAAAATCACTTTTAAAAGTTTGTTGTAAGGCCCTTAATGTTCTGCTACGCTAACAAGAGCGAGTCAGTACTATTGCGGAACTACTGCGGTTTCGCTACTATGATTTCGCGGCGGAGGTGTGCTACCGGCGTCAGGTATTACAGGCTTGAACGTGATGTCTAGTTTTGTTAGGATATTTTATGTTTATTTTTTACTAGCTTCCACCCGCGGCTTCGCCCGCGTGGTATGTCGATAAAAAGTAGCCTATGTCCTTTCTCAGGCTCTAGACTATCTGTGTACCAAATTGCATTTAGATCGGTTCAGTAATTTTGGCGTGAAAGCGCGACAGACAGACAGACAGACAGAGTTACTTTCACATTTATAATATTAGTAAGGAAGTAAGGATTTTAATGTGTCTAGTTTTAAGTTAGAGTAAGGACTATAGCTATTAATTTAAACTATAAAAGTATCTCAATCTCTGAAATCTTAAATTTTATTTATTCTTAAGCAATTTTGACATTTACAAAATTGTATTCAAGATTGTCAAGCTAGTCCGTTGGCAGCGTGCACTCGATTCTCATAAAATGTTCTCAACAAAATTAAAGGTCCGGTGTGACAGCGGCGCGCAGTTTTCCTGTACTGAACACTTCCTTAACGAGAGATATCCGGACCGTCTTCCTGTGCACTTAACGATGTGCGATCTGCACACTTTTCCTCCACTAAGTGCTACAATTATACTTTGTTTTTTTTAGTAATAGCGCCTTTTTTCAGCTGGGCTAATGAAAATGGGGTAAATTGTGAGTACCTCGTACTTATTTTGTTTGGATTTGTGCCCGATTTTTGAAAATGAGTATGCCCCTGTTGCTTACGTGTGACTTGAGCATAATTGGCGAAATATGGGTATTTATAATACCGATATTTCGGCAATCATGCTGAAGTCATTATCTGCCTAGCCTTTTCCCAACTATGTTGGGGTCGGCTTCCAGTCTAACCGGATGCAGCTGAATACCAGTATTTTACATGGAGCGACTGCCTATCTGACCTCCACAACCCAGTAACAGGGTAATACGATACCCCTTGGTAAGACTGGGTGTCAGACTTTTGGGCTTCTAACGACCCGTAACGACTGTCAAAGATCCACAAATTATGTTGATATTAATATATTAATATACGATATAATATAGAATATTAATATATTACGCAATTATGCTGAAGTGAGAAGTGTAATTAAATAAATAATATAGTGTTATTTAAGTGTAATTAAATAAAACAATCTATCAACGCTAAATTAATTACACTTATCCTAAATATCCTTATTTTAGGTACAATTATTCTGTTACTAACACACTAACATTTTTATGATTTTATGTTATTTGTTTGCTTATGTAACCTATATGGAGTTTTGTCTCTTATTTAAATAAATAATAATAATAATCATCACTGACAGGACTATTCTTGCCAATAAGCCTGATATAGTGGTGGTGGATCGAACAGAGCGGCGCGCAATGATCATTGACATAACGGTCCCGCATGACGGGAACCTCGTGAAGGCCGAGAAAGATAAACAAATCAAGTATCTTGACTTGGCTCACGAGGTTGTCGACATGTGTGATGTGAACTCTGCGATCATTGTGCCGATAGTCGTATCAGCCAATGGCTTAATTGCCAAGAGCCTTGACCAACACCTAAGGAGGCTCTCGTTGGGCAGCTGGATTAAGGGCTTGATTCAGAAAGCTGTACTCCTGGACACGGCTCGCATTGTTAGGAGGTTCCTCTCTCTAGAGCCCTGATCGCCGGTAGCTTGGACCCTGTTCCCGATACCGGTGGGCTACTATTTTTTATATTTTTAAATGTTTTTTTTATATTATTATTTGAATTTAAGAAATATTTAAAAATGTAATTAGATAAGAAAATAAATAAATAAACGGAAATAATAATAATAAAACAAATAAGTAGTCAGGTGTCGACATGGGAGTACATAATCCTACCGGACCCATCATACATGAGAATATTCAAGAGCATAATCATCGCACTATCGAATTAACAGCCCAGCTTCGATACAGCCTGCTCTAGGCTTCAACATCCAATTTTAGCTATTCTACCTCCAGGCTAGGAAATAATCAAGCCTTAATTAGAGAGAACGTTCATTTTGGCCGTATTTGCTTTACTACCTGATTTATAATCTAGAGTAGAGGCTGTGTTTTGCTTTCACGTGTCTTTAAAATTAATATTTTAATTTTTATTGCGAAGTACAGAAAATTATGCCGACGAATTTTTTTTAACGGCGCAAGATAGCCAGAAGTGGTCGTCGTTTATAATTTCATGTAAAATTGTGACCTGAACATCACAGGTGTGGTTTTCTGATCGACCTAGATTGGTTCAACGTAATGCTCATCTGAACGGACCTGCTTCAAAAGCGGTTAATCTGAAAACAAATTGAAGGCTTGCGGTCCGAAGGCGTTCAAAGCGATCTCAATTTGTAATACAATGCGAGCTACGCCGTAGCTATGTCGTAGCACACGTTCTACGATCGTAGCGAGGGCGTAGGCGCGTAGCAAACTACGAAATACTATGTTTAGATTTGAACTAAAGTTACTACATAACATAACTACATAACATAACATCACGCCTGGTTTCCCCAAAGGGTTAAGCACAGGTGAACTTATAGTACATCCACAATTCGCCTATTATGTTTGAGTCCCTTGTAATAGGGGGCGAGCCCTTTGCCATCAACCGGGCACAAATCCAGACTCCGGGCTTCTATTAAGAAATTTCAGATGGAAAAACCCAGTAACAGTTTGCTCGACCTGGGAATCGACTCATGCTCAGCGCTTGCGACCACTAGACCAGCGACGCAGTTACTTGAAAGTTACAGTTACAGTAAAGTTAGCTTTAGTTATTTTTTCCAAAATAACTCGGTTAACAATCCTCCAGTTAAATACAATTCAAGTAACACCCAAAATAAACAAACCCTAAATCTCTATCGTTAACTGTTACTAAATTAATATAAATATAAATCAAGAATTCGGTATTTATCATTGTAATTTCAGGAGCCAGTAACAAAGGCGAGCAGTCGAATAGTTTGCGAAATAACCTTATTGTTCTAACTGGATTGTGTCAATATTAGCTCTCACAAATCCACAATGGCAGCAGAAGGGTTAAATGTTTAATGTCATGTTGTATTCTACTCGAATTAATGTTTTAATAAGATCTGATGCTTAGATGTAGGAGTCTGCTTTCTAATGTTTATGTTGATACTATAGGCTTGTGGCTAAGTAATAACAGCCGCACAGGTCGATCGATCAGGTTAAGCTACGCTTGCTGCGAATGGGCGATCATCTTTCCATACCAAGACAGGTCCGTGCCTCGGATAGCACGTTAAGCCGTTGGTCCCGGCTGTCATTCGTGGATCTTTGACAGTCGTTACGGGTCGTCAGAAGCCCGAAAGTCTGACAACCAGTCTTACCAAGGGGTATCGTGATTACCCAGCAAGTGGGTTGTCGAGGTCAGATAGGCAGTCGCTCCATGTAATTTCTACATTTGATATAAAAAAGACATTGCAATTAGTGGTCTTCCCATCTAAGGGGGTGACCGCGTTTATCGACGCGTTCACGGCGGGGCTGACTATAAGTATTAATGCTATCATTATTCCATTGCGAAACAAGGATGGTGCTAGCGGCCTTGTATAGCTCCGTCTCTCACTAACACTGGAAAAATGGTGGCATTAATACGTCGTAGTATAGGTGCAGAAAGAGCTTTTTGTCCTTGCAATAACCTGACTCATCATCATCTGCCTAGCCTTTTCCCAACTATGTTGGGGTCGGCTTCCAGTCTAACCGGATGCAGCTGAATAACCTGACTATTGCGTGATATATCCTTTGACAATCCAAAATTGTAAGGGTATAATTGAAATAAATGCTTTGAGTTTGTAAAGCGAAAATTACGTAATTCGCCTCATTTCGGTTCGGATGACGTTACACGAAACTGCGTTAAACGACAAGTGTGTTGATACGTGATCGGCTCAAATCGATTCCGCGTCGATAACTGTGGTTCCTCCCTAAGTTTGGGAATTACGACATTGTCTTTCTAACGCTGATGGGCAAACTGGGGGCCTAAACCAGACACATTAGCAATTCCTTTAAAACCAGTTCATTTCCTGAATCCCAGCTGTCATTACCAATTCCTCTAATTTGACATAAAAGCAATACATAATTTGAGGACCATTTTACGAATCTCCATAGAAAACTGTCAGATAGATGAATTATTTAGTAATATTAATTACACGCAGATCATAATGAATTGTCAGTTTGTGATATTTTACGATGATTCATAATATTTTCATATTATGATTCTGCTAAAGTGACCGTTTCGAACCCCCTGGTCCTTTCACTATAGTTTTGATCTTGTGTAGAAAATGTACGTAACTCAACAAGACATTCAAATTATTTATGCAGTAAAGAAACCACCAGAAATCCAGCAAAAAGGTTTACAAACTAAAACCATAATACCGAACTTTAAATATGAATTTTGTATGCCTCAATGGCGGGACATAGCAGACTTACCTGTTACTAACACAACATCTTATGAACCTATGATCCACAATAAATGATTTGATTTGATTTGAATAATTCGCCGAGCAACACCGCGATCACCAACTAGTCACCCAAAGGTCCTCACAGAACATAATAGTAAGCTTAGTTCGTAAGTTTCCTTTTATGACACAACAGAGGGCGCCCGCGGCGGCACGGTAATTAGCCAGGCCTAATGAATGTAGGGTCCTTGCCTAACCGTTCGTCTAGGAGTGACCTTCGGGTTCACAAGTTTCTTAGGCATCGTTGGCCAGTAGTTGTGCTACTTTGTATGTTGTATAACAAAGGTAAAAGTTTGATAAGAATTAATAGAATATAATGCTGCAGAGCGCCTTAAAGAATAAAACCTTTAAATCCTATCCTATAACTTAATATTTTAAATGCGAAAGTGAGTTTGATTGTTTGTTTGTTACGCTTTCACGCTAAATCGGCTGAACGGATTTAGATTTAATTTGGCACATGGGTACACTATTACCAGGAATAGGACATAGGATACTTTTTATCCCGATATTCCCACGGTATCGAGACTTATGCGGGTGAAACCGCGGGGCTCCAAAAACAATGAATCATTGCAGTGTATTTTCTGCCTACCCCCATGGAGAGAAGGAGTGAGTTTATGTATGTGTAATAATTATTAAATAAAAGTGAATGCACAAGTGTTTGCGCAGACACAAGTGCACTCTCTCTTCCCTCACTCTCATAGTCCGATGAGACGGCAATCCGACACGACCGGAGAGAGATCAGGCGTAGGGCACGGGGGTATCACACCGCCAACTTCCAAACTCCGGGCTGTTACTACGAAATTCCTAATGGAAAAATCAAATAACACTTTGCCCGACCCAGGAATCGAACCCAGGACCCCACGCTCTGCAGTCGCGCTTGCGACCACGAGACCAACGGGGCAGTCATTTTTGAATTACCGTGTTATTAGGTATGGGAGGACAATGTGTGAGACATCTTGGACATATCGGAGTGGATCCTTAGAATAAAAACACATCAATGCATAACTCTGGAATGCAGTGCCATTTGCTACTTGACCAAATCACAGCACGTTTTGTGAAAACTTTTCCTTCCAACATCCTTAGCGTACTGTATACCGATAAAAATCATACACCGACCCAGCTCATACCATGTCAAAGCAAACACTTTCGCTCTCAATGTCACTACACCCCATACATACAACTACTCCCACACATCATACGTACTATTGTTGTTCTCATATGTCAACTCTGTGCGCTCCATGTGATACATCATTCCGCTATCAGTGATAAATCTCACATAGTTTGTATACCCATTGTCCTGTCCGTCTCTCAGACGTATAGTTGGACAAAACACCATGTAGTACGTACATTACAAAGGACGCTAACTAGTTAGCAAATTGTAGGATTGAACGCAAATGCGTGTTGTAGGAATCATCTACTTTTTACAAAAAAAAACAATATACCTACTAAGTAGGTACTTATTATTATGTCGCAGTAAGATTGTGAGAATCTTTAGATTATAAACTGGTCGAAAAATTATGGGCCATAGGATACTTTTTTATCCCAGTAGTTCGTTCTCGTAGGATAATTCCGACCCGAATCGGGTGAAACCTCGGGCAAAAAGTTTTAAATATTAAAGAAATAAATGCGTACCTAAGGCGCGGGACACACACAAGAAGCCAGGAGTGCGGGCGGGGTGACGGTGCGGCGCGGGCGTTGCACCATATCGTTTCATACAAAATATGAAAGGAGCCTCGCAACGCCCACGATGCAACGTCGTCGCCTCCCCGCGCCGCTCGCCTCTTGTGTATGTCCCGCCCGCGCCTAAGGTTTTTAACTGATTGGCATTTTTTAGTATCGTTTATCTTCTATTTCGCATTTCCTTCAGCTTCCCGAGTGTAATTGTCATGTGAAATTACAGGCATGTAGAATTTTAATTTTGTTTTTAACTATCCCATCGGCTGACGACCTGTTTTCTAAGAAAAATAATTTACGCTAAAATCGAGTCAATGCCAAATTAATTTTAGTAGGAAATATTGTAATATTTGGTAAACATTTAGCTTTGAAAAATGGCCTTTGTGGCTTTAGGAAGGTATTTACAGAATAACAAAGGAACTCTACATAAAGGTCATCAAACTTTTTGTTAATACAAGTTTAGGACTCCAAACTTTTGAGCGACCATTTTCTTTTAGCAATTTGGGCTTGTCCCGTTTTACTGCTAATCTCCTAAGTTTTTATTAGTAACTGTTTCGTATTTTCATGCTGACGAGTTATGGCGTAATTTTATGTAATGCATGTAGGTTTTATTTTATAGTCTGCTGTAGTTGTTGTCCGTGATTTCGTCTGCGTGTATTTTGTATACAGCGTGTAAAAAAACCCTGTCTGATCCGTGAGGGTGTTCATAAGAATCATACTGAGAGTCTATTTATTTGGTTTAGTTTTTGGAAACAAACAAAATTCACCGCATTTTTTTTTTCAATGGGGAATTTTACCGGGTTACAAGGTGCGCGGGCGGACGTCTTCTAGCGGGTGTTTACAAGTCATAACATATGACCTCTGCAGATTTGTTAATTTATAATGAAATTGGGGTAATTTAGGTAATAAAAACGTGAATTTTAAATAGTAAATACTTTCTGCCCACTCAGCATAATCAGCCCACTGCTGGGACACAGGCCTCCTCTCTGTGAGAAAGGCCATAATATACCACGCGGGCCCAGTGCGGGTTGGTAGATGTCACATGTCTTCGAATTTTTGGTTCTAGAACATGCTGGTCTCCTCACGATGTTCAGATCAATTTACGAATAACTCATAACAAATATTATGATTGAATTGAAGTGTTTCAACCAGTTTATAAACTCTACACACTCTATTAACACTTATGAATGTACTACACATATAAAGCCACGGAGACTATTGTAGACACTTCGCCTTACTTTGAAAGCCTTTAATTAGAAGTCTAACGCGGCTTGCATGCATGGCAGAACCACAATACAGAAAGGTTCAGACGGTCGGCTACAAAGAACGAGCGAAAATGAAAGAACACACAGACGCATTACGTACGGCGATCTCAAACTCTGTCAATCGAGTATCGACTGCCAGACGCAGTTGCTCTCGCTTTATGTACAACTAGCTTCCGCCCGCGGCTTCGCAAGCGTGGTATGTCGATAAAAAGTAGCCTATGTCCTTTCTCAGACTCTAGACTATCTGTGTACAAATTTCATTTAAATCGGTTCAGTAGTTTTGGCGTGAAAGCGCGACAGATAGACAGGATAGTAAGGATTAGACGCTAGTCTATGGGTGTTTAGTGATTTCTGCATGTCGATATAGGAGCTTTCATACTTGCCTTCTTTTAATTCACACTTTTTGTCTTTCTTCATAGCGTGAATTTGGTCAAAATGAAAATCCAAGAATGGCTGCAAAAATTACAAAGGCTACAAAAAGTCTGCAAACATTTTCAAACGTTTCTTCACGGGTGTCGTGAAAAAGAATTACATGCATACCCCTATTCGCCTTTTTGTATGGAGCCTTCTGTACCTGTCTGCTTTGTGACGTAACTGTGGGAACAAACTCACTAGTTCCAGGAAGAGGATGCAATGTTTGTAGACATAGTTGCTGTGCGCGCTTGATTCTTTCTGTGGCGACAAAAGAACTTGTATGTGGGTAGTTTAATCTACTGAATCTATTTGAACAGTTAGTTGATACTGACAAATAATTAACAATCACGCTCCTAGCTTTGTTGAAGTTGGGTGAAAACATAATTTGCATTTTTGGGCATTCGTGTAAATAAAAAGAAATATACGTGTCGATTTCGACTTGAGAACCTCCTCCATTTTTTTTCGTCGGATAGACATAAATTCAATCATTTTTAAGACTGAAAGTAAAAGAGAATTCAGTATCGATTATCGAACTATGATTTCATTAGAACAATCGAGATATTTCCGAAATCACTACGTATACCCCTCTCGTATGGTCCGCATAAAATCTCAAATCAAAGTAAAATTCTTTTTTTTTAAAGCGAGTTACGCCGGAAAAGGCTTCTACCAAAGAGAGAAAGGGTTCCGCAGTGGCACACAAAAAACAGGTGTCAATTAAGAACAAATTAGCGTCCGGAAACATTAGCACGACCAGAATTTTGTTTAATTTAGGACAATCTATTTCGGTTTGTTTTTAGATAGGATCGTAGATCTCGAAAGTTGCCTTGAGCTTACCTGCCTGCAAGAAAATGTTGCTTAAGTAAACCTGGCTTAAATTTTGGACTCTCAACTAAATCATTGAAAATATCATTAATAAAATATTAGGGTCACTTTGACTCAAAAACTTATTGATTGTGTCAAATAATAATAAGCATTTTCGAGGATCAGCTCGTCGATGAGCTGTCGGCCAAGAATCATGCTACGCGTTTTGCACCTTCAGTAGCACTGAATTATAAAGTTTTTAGCCTACAGTCCGGCCATCGAGAGAATGCATGTCTAACACCTGTCAGTTGGACAATTTCTAGTAGTAATAAGGATCAAATTCACAAAACACATATTCGTTAGTATGAAACTGACAGGTGCCAAGAACGCATTCTTTACGTTTTAGTTGTCTCTGAATATACTAAAGTCTGGTCCCCTCATTACACCAAACTAGTCTAGTCCAAGTAAAACACTTCTCAGACTACAGTCTCTTTGTCCAACCCTCCTTTGTAAAATCGTGGTTACAGTACTGGATATATGACACTGATTACACCTACTGCCTGTTCAGGCTGTTTCGGCTCGGGGTGTTTCAGACTGTTTCAAGCTTTGTAATCATAGCGCAATTAACCACACTGTTCGTCTTTAACTAGGCGGAAGAAAAACGAGCTCGGATATCACAAAAACGTTTTTTCGTTCGATTGAAAGACGATTATTAGAGGGCTTTGAGAATAGTGAGGTTGAGGATTTTCTTGTTTGTTTTTCTATTCAGTGGTTTTATCTTAAAGATCATATTCCAGTCTTTTACATAGAAAGCTGTAATCTTTTACTTTCATTTATAAAGAGCTAGCTGCGCCCCGCGGTTTCGCGACGGTTTTAAAAAGTATCCTATGTCCTAATCCAGGTCATGGTCTAGCCATGTACACACGGCTACACATCAAGCTATACATTTCCAGTTTAAGCTGACCTCGCATTATACGGAAATCCTATGCAATGCGAGACCAGCATAAACTGGAAATGTATAGCTTGATGTGTAGCCGTGTGTACCAAATTTCATCCAAATCCGTTCAGCCGTTGTAGCCTGAAAGCGTTGCCAACAAACAAATTCATTTTCGCATTTATACTATTAGTTATGATTAGGATGTATCTTTCAAGATACTTGGAAACGGACATAGGCTACTTTTCATCCAGGGGGCCAAGTCTACTAATTTACAAACTTTTCAGTGGTCTCACAATGATGAGTTTTTGACAGATATGCCATACAAAATCTGTCAAAAACTGATCATTGTGAGACCACTGACACGTTTGTAAATTAGTAGACTAGGCCCCCTGGATAGCAGACAATGTCGCGGGCAACAGCTAGTTAAATATAATTCTCACTGCGGTCTCGGCTCAACAATTATAACCGTCGTAACAAAACAAACGACAATTAAACATGAACAAATGAACAACAGTCACTAACAGGTGAACCTGCCGTGTAAACTAAGCAAACATGGCGGCTGACTTATTCGTCCCTTTGTCCGGGCCGTGTCCGGGCGAGTCAAAGCTAATGTGGACCGGTCCGGTTCGTGCCGATAATTAGGAAGACCGCTCGCAACTTCGTTACTAGTGTCAACTTGTAGGTGGTGGGCCTAACGGTTATCCACATAGGTACTTGTATAGTGAGGTTGTTATTATGGATCCGTAAGTAAAAAAAAAAAGGAACGCTTATAGGATCACTTCGTTGTCCGTCTGTCTGTCTATCTGTCAGTTTGTCAAGCCCCTTTTTTCCCAGGAACGCGTGGAGGTATCAACTTGAAATACGTAGGTCTTATGGTCCCGTGGAACTCTTTTAAGTCAACGCAATAAAAAAATAATCATATAAATAAATCAAAACTTACAAACCTAAAATCATGAAATTTGGCAGGAAGCAAGGTCTTACACCCATATAAAGGAAAAAGTCACCTAGATTTATAACACAACTTTTTTTTTTGCGATTTCCTACATACATTTGCAGTTGGTGAATTAATGGTGCGTGACGTATATCGATGTCTGGGAGAACATGTTTTTGGGACAAATTCATCCCAACTACGGAATCCGGAATGAGGTAATCCGGCAACCAAAGTTGTCGACATAGCTCACAGAATAAGCAAGCTGAAGTGGCAATGGGCCGGCCATATTAGCCGTAGAACCGATGACCGTTGGGGTAGACGTGTTCTTGAGTGGAGACCGCGAATCGGAAAACGTAAGGTAGGACGCCCTCAGGCTAGATGGAGCGACGATCTTCGCAGGGAGGCTGGTAGCAACTGGAAGAGAGCTGCCGAGAATCGAGCTGAATGGCGTGCAATTGGAGAGGCCTATGTCCAGCAGTGGACTGCTATAGGCTGATGATGATGAACTACGGAACCCTTCATTGTGCGTGGCCCGACACGTATCTGGCCGGAATTTTTAATTCACTTTACACTTGCTTCCCTTGATTTCGTATTGAAAATGGCTGCTTAATTCAATGTTGTTTAATTGATAATTTAGTAACTATGATTCTATTGTCATAATTATGTTAAAAATAATTGATTGCACGTGTTATGAAACTTTCCATTGAAGTTCCTTTTTCATAATTCTCACAAAAAGTTGACTTCCTGACAGGACAAATGACGCGGTCAATCAAATCTGGCTTTTGTTAGAAAATTATTTTCTTTTTATTATGAACAAAGAAAAATTTCGTTTTCTATCAAACTTAATTCAACAATGTCGGAGCTCTCTTATTATTTTTCTACTTTTGTTTTGATTGGCTTAATCTTATACTTGGTTTCGTTTCTTTTTATAGATATTTTTTTACAAATTGGTTTTATAAATTATTATGTTATAGCAATTTTTCTTAAGTAACGTTTTATTGGAAAATTCTATTGTGTTTCTTGGAATGCTTCTACATTTTCAAGGTTCATAACCTCTGAAGGTTACTCCTGTTTATATCAATAAAACAATATTCTTCAAGGAGTCGAGTTTGGTTACTATTGAGTTACAAAAACAATTAATGTAAAATTAAATAACAGTGAAGTTGAATGAACTATCACATGAATAGACTACAACATTAAAAAATATAGTAGGTATCATTAAAATTGCGCAATATGTACCTACCTGAATATGCAAACGATCATTTTTATTTTTTTAATACTTTAAGCAAATAAATGTACAGAGGCGGACTTAATGCCATTAGCATTCTCTACCAGTGATGCAATTACGAAAATAAAAAGTAAAATATTTATTTATTTTTTATTAAATAAATATTTTAATTTTAATTTTCGTTATCATTATTATCGTATAAATTATAAACTATAAATAAAGTGTATATATTAAATACGGAAAAGACTTATCTAAGTTAAGAATCCAATCAAAATATAATTCACATAATCCTACATCAATACGGCACTTATGAAACCTCAGAAGGTGCACGTCGTAGGTGCACGGTTCCTATTGGTCATTTCCTATGGAGAAGAGCCGGCAAGAAACTCCATGGTTACTCTTTTAAAAAGAATTGGCTTTTACAATATTTTCAACTAACAGTGTTAATGGGTATGGGAGTACAGTGTAGGCCTTTCAACAAGTACAGTCCACTAATCCTACAACGTTCTCACATTCACAAAATAGAAAAGAATCTTTAAAAAATATAAATAAAATAATAAAAATATAAACCTATTTAAACCAAATGATATGGTTGTTATTACAACTGTAACAAATCTGAATAATTAACACGTCCACATAAGAGTTTAAATTAAATTGTCGGTATATAATTTCAGCCATATTCCAAACTAGCTGCGCCCCGCGGTTTCACCCGCGTAAGTCTCGATCCCGTAGGAATATCGGGATAAAAAATATCCTATGTGTTAATCCAGGTTATAAAGTATCTGTTTGCCAAATTTCATTCAAATCCATTAAGTAGTTTTTACGTGAAAGAGTAACAAACATCCATCCATCCATCCATACTTACAAACTTTCGCATTTATAATATTAGTTAGATATACCTCACTTGAATACGTGTGTGCATATATAATAATCCCCTGATAGTAGTCATTACACAGTACAGTAAAAATCAATAAAAGCCAATAAATAATATCCATACTTGTCAAGTGAATTGTTGATAGCAACGTCACATATATAAGAACAAGTTTCAACTTTATTTACTGAGTCATAAGCTATTATGTCGTTTGCAGTAGTTAGTTTACAGTAGCTACAATTTAAACTGAACATTTTTACCTTAGCCGGTGTGAGTTATGACAACGATTAGTTTGGAGTACGGTTCTACAATAAACTTGGAAATGTATACTAATTGAACTAAATAACCTTTCACACGTATATATAAACTAGCTTCCGCCCACGGCTTCGCCCGCGTGTTATGTCGATAAAAAGTAGCCTATGTCCTTCCCCGGGATGCCATCTATCTCCTTGCCAAAATCGAAATCCGTTCAGTGGTTAAGGCGTGAAAAGGTAACATATAGACAGACAGACAAACAGAGTTACTTTAGAATGTATAATAGTATGGATGTAGATAGTTTCACTACGGACTCCCTCGTTGGTCTAGTGGTTCGATTCCCGGCTCGGGCAAGGAGTTATTGGGTATTCCATCTGGAATTTCTTAGCAACCGCCCGGAGTCTGGATTTATGCCCAGTTGATGGCAATAGGCTAGCCCCCTATTATACCCTATTACAGAACACATCTGCCTAACCCTTCGGGGAATAAAGGCGTGATAAAAAAAAAAAAAAAAAACTATTTATTTCAAAATAAAAGAGAAATATTTTTACATTACAATAACGCTTAATCTTTATGATGATTGATGTTATGTTAAGTCTTTTCTATGATACAGATAGTATTGTATTTTTATAATATACACAAAGTACCATCGTGTACAGAGTGTTTCTTTTACGTATCAATTTATTAGTTTTGTGAATATATGTCACTACTTTAATTTTTTTTTTTTTTTTTGTGGTAATATTTTTTTAAACATTTATGGACGCTATACTATTGCGGGTTAACGGGAACGCCCTTTGTTAGTACATACTATATATATACAAGGTGGAGACGACAATACAACAAAAAATGAAACTCCGTATATCTAATGACGATCTCGGTCTACATACAAAAAAATAATCAAATATTTCCAGTAGTTTAGTTACGATAGCTAGTCAAAGATCGGCAAACCCCATAGTCGGCCCATCACTACTATTTAGTTTGTTTGAAAAAATGACTTTTTTAATTTCGATGTTAGGATTTATTTGTTAGTTCCAAAATACTCTTATGCATTAGTATTGCCAGTGTTTTCATTTATTGTTGTATTGTCGTCTCCACCTTGTATACTATAATTATACTATATATACTATAATATTGTAAATTGGAAAGTAATTCTGTCTGTCTGTCCGTCTGTCTGTCTGTATGTTACCTTTTCACGCCTAAACCACTGAACGGATTTCGACAAAATTTGGCAAGGAGATAGATGGCATCCTGGGGAAGGACATAGGCTATTTTTATCGACGTACCACGCGGGCGAAGCCGCGGGCAGAAGCTAGTACTGTATAAATACTACACTACAGCCAAAGTATAAAAAACCGTGTTAAAATAAACTCAACTTTTCTATTATTCTTTCTGACAATTCCGTACAATTAATCTTCCATAAATTTTAATTATCCAGCTGTTTTAAATACATAGAAAATTAGATCAAAGAAGTTGAAACTTGTAATTATTAAAAGAAAGAAAAAAGGTCAGGAACTGACTTAATTAAACGTTATATCGGGTCGTGTTGAAAATGAGAAAGTTAGCCGTTTCTCATAGCATCGCCTCCCTCTTTATTAATTAATAGCTTAATATAAAACAAGCGGCAGGTAGGTACTTTGTTTAGGCCCGCGGCGACGCCCTCTGAAACGCCGGAATTTGTACTCGATGAAAAATTTTACCACAGAATAATTTTCTCGAAATAAAAGCAATATTGTATTTAAGTATTTGAGAGGAGCTCGTGGCTAAGTAATAACAGCCGCTCGGGTCGATCCATCAGGTTAAGCTAAGCTTGCCGGGGTTGGTCCGTGGATGGGTGACCATTTTCACATATCGAGACTCCTCCGTGCCTCGGAAAGCACGTTAAGCCGTTGGTCCCGGCTGTCATTTGTGGATCTTTGACAGTCTCTACGAGTCGTCAGAAGCACGAAAGTCTGACAACCAGTCTAACCAAGGGGTATCGTATCACCCAGTTAGTGGGTTGTGGAGGTCAGATAGGCAGTCGCTCCATGTAAAATACTGGTATTCAGCTGCATCCGGTTAGACTGGAAGCCGACCACAACATAGTTGGGAAAAGGCAAGGCAGGTTGATTTTTATTTAAGTATTTGTAAGCTTTTTGGGTTGGGATGGATATCGATAGTATTTAAGTTAAATAGCTTTTGTCGAATAAAAATGCTAAAGGTTTTTATGGAGACCCATTTTGAGGAGTGGACTTTTTATTTTTTCTAAAGGCTCAATCCTAACTAATATTATGAATTCGAAAGTGAGTTTGTTTGTTTGTTACCCTTTTACGATAAAACGGTTGAACGGATTTGGATGTGTAGACCATGACCTGGAAAAAAAAAAGGAACAGGGGCAGGTCGTAATCCATACTAATATTATAAATTCGACAGTAACTCTGTCTGCCTATCTGTCAGTCTGTATGTTGTTGTTCTACCTTTTCACACCTAAACCACTGAATTGATTTCGATAAAATTTGGCGAGGAGATAGATGGCATCCTGGGGAAGGATATAGGCTACTTTTTATCGACTTACCATGCGGGCGGCCGCGGGCGGAAGCTAATTATGATATAAAAATAAAATTTATTTTTGAAAATAAAATTATTGATTTGATTTTGTATCCAAAACAGTTCAAGTATCTAAAATAATGAATGTTTTCAGATTAAATCCGACATCAAACAACAGAAATCTAAATTTAGTTCTCGGAGCATTACACACCGACGGTATTTACTTAGTTAGTAACAAAAGTATATAACATCGTTTACATTACGGGCGTCTCTCGGTGCATATTATTAGGCTTAACGAATACCATGAATGAATATGTTATAAATATTCCGCTGAATAATATTATCACATGACGGAATTACGATGTAGTCTTGGGAATTTATTATTACATTCCTATTTGATTTAGAAACAATAAAATTGTATCGTTTATCGTTACTGCTTCATTGGTCTAGTGGTCGCAAGCGCTACTGTTGAGCATGAGGTCCTGGGTTTGATTCTCGGGTCGGGCAAAGTGTTATTAAGTTTTTTCACCTGGAATTGCTCAGTAGCAGCCCGGAGTTTTTTTTTGCCGATGGTGCTGCAGTGAATGTTGTGGCAGTGGGTACACATTGCTCGCAGAACAGATGGCCGATGGGGCCGAAAGGGTCTGGAGTGGCGACCGCGTACCGGAAGACGGAGAGTTGGAAGGCCTCCCACAAGGTGGACCTTGTGAAGGCCGCAGGTATCCGCTGGATGCGGGAACCACAGAACCAAGCAGTGGACATCTTTCGGCTGAAATGATGTACTACAGTCAATGACGTATTATTATATAGACACGTCATAAACCAACATCACGGCGCTTAAAAACGGCAAAAATACTAGATAGCTACTTATACGCATGAAGAAAGGGAAAGAAAATATGACACCGTACGGCGGGATGCCTGTTGCTAGAGGGAGATAAATATACATCTTAGTACGTAATTTCGTATATCTAAATTAAAAACAAACGTAGTGTCGCGCGACAGGTTGGTGCGTAACTAAGCGCGATGTGGCCAATTGGCTTCATTTCATGTTGTCATTTTAGAGTGCGGACAACGTATCTATAGTTTTATATATCATTGACTACAGTGGTTTATTTTCACGCGTATTTTGCTAGCAGCCCAGTTTTAAATAAACAGCAGATTCTCGGCGATAGGTATAACATTTTCATATCAGTATTCAGTACCGAGCACCTTTTTTTTTTTTTTTTTTGGTTGGGAAATCATCTAATGACTTCTCCCGCTCTGGGCGGAGCGGAAGGGCGTGTCAGACTCTTACTGACTAAAACCCACCCGTGTTCCTTCAGTTGCCTGTTGCGAGGGTCCCGGTATCCCTTTCGGACTATTCCGCAACCCTGACAGGACGCCCTAGGGCCCGGGACATTATACCGAGCACCTGTGTTCTAAAGTAAACATTAACAGATATTTTTGTTATTAAATACCTAAAACAACAAAATATACATAGGTATCATTCCGGCTACTAAGCATTTACAAAATGTTATATACAACATTATTTTTTCTTATTCCGAAAAGGGGTCATTGTACTCATCATTTTGATCAAATTCTTCTATGACCAAGGTTGAAATCGCGAAAAAAAATCTGTTGTTCCATACATTTGTGTTCACTTAAATCGACAAAATGTATGGAACAGCTGATTTTTTCTTCGCGTTTTCATGGTTGGTTCCATAGAAAAAGTTGTTCAAAATGATGAGTACAATGACCCCTTTTCGGGATTAGCATTAAAAAAAAAAATTGTAGATAACTAGCGACCCGCTCCTACTTCGCACGGTTTTTTGGACTTAACAAAAAGTTACATGTAACTTTAATATTAACGTATTATACAAAAAAACCTTCCTGAATAAATTCTCTAAACGATGGTAAAAACCTCATCAAAATCTGTTGCGTGGTTTAGAAGAACAACGCGGACATATAGACAAACACGAAAAGCGCTTTAGTTATAATATGTGTAGATATAGAAGGCACATAAGGTACACAATAGTACTACACTTTATATTTTAGGTGCTATTCATTGCTTTCTGAGAATTGATTAGTACGAGTAGTTCTCTGTTTTCTTCTGATCCAGGATTCCAAGAATCGAACTAGCAACATTAATCCACCCAGGCTAAAGTTCTAATTAAACTGCGAATCCCTTGGACCGTTGACATTGCTCCCAAAATAAACAAACCTACATAGAATCGGATAAAAGAATAGATTATAAACAAGAAAGAATCTATTAACATAGTGGCGGTGCTTGGGGCCTATCACTATTTGTCCATCGCACAACGTCAACGAGGAATGAGATTATTCTAACCGAGCTGTCCCGGTAATAGCGTGCGGTGGACACCCGGCCATAGTAAACGTATGTATCGTTACATCGGCGCCGTCATATCGTTCTCATTGACGCCCCGTTGACGTGGCGGTGGACAAACGGCCTATGTCCAGTTGTGGACGTCTTTCGGCTTAAATAATGAAGATGATGATGACATAAAAATATGGAGTTCTACTTATGGAGTTGCTTGCCCATTCATCTCCATACGAAAATACCTTTTGGAACCGTCTGAACCTTTGACGTTCAGAAGTGTCTTTTATTGCATATTTGACATAAATGATTTGACTTTGACATTAGGACTCCTAAAACATACAAGCAAATCACGCCTCTTACCCAAAAAACGTAAGCAAAGCCAACACAGTACCATCCCTAAATAATACACGCTTACGTTTGTATCTACTTCTAAAACACTAGCAGTTAGCAGTGGTGGCCCAGTGCTATTGGCCCCTACTTACGAGTTGTAGGTCGTGAGTTCAAACCCAGGCAAGCCTTTTACTTTGCGTATTTAATTTCATCACCACTGCTCTAAAGACACCGGCATGTCCTAGAACCAAACATTCGAAGACATGTGACATCTACCAACCCGCACTGGGCCCGCGTGGCCTGTGTCCCATCAATGGGAATGTTAAAGGCTGATTATATCTAGAACACTTAGATAATAATTTTATATCACCGTCTCAAGGGACTGTTAGTACACTCAAGTACATTCACAAGTACACACGAACAAGTCTCTTATTCTTAGACTTGAAGGCTTATTGAAAGCACAATGGCTGCGCAAACAATACACGTGGTTCCGTATTGTATTCCGATCCGGGATATAAACGCATGTATAAGTCGTATACGCCATCTTTTCTACCTATTGTGTTGTAGATTTATTTGAGTTATGATTTGGGTAGTTACGTGAATAATGGTTTATGTATGCTTGACGGTTGCTACTGGGGATCCTAAAGGTATATGTATGTACTGATGATGATAATACATATTAATAATACCAGCCTCTTACATTCCCACTGCAGGGTAAAGGCCTATTCTCATATAGAGAAAGCACGACCATTGATCACCACGCTCGCTCAAGACGGGTTGGCGATTTCAGACTTATAGTCAAAATTAAAATTAAAATATTTTATTTCATATAAACCTACAAGGGCACTTATGAAACGTCAGAAGCTAGGTGCACGGTTCCAATTGGTCGTTTCCTATGGAGAAGAGCCGGCAAGAAACTCCACGGTTACTCTTTTAAAAATAATTGGCTTTTACAATATTTTCAAATTACAGTGCTAGTAGGCATGGGAGGACAAAGTAGGCCTTTCAGTAAAAGAAAGTACTTATACTACAAATATACAGTCCAATAAGCCTACAAAGGTAATATGTATTACTATTAACTATAAAGTCCAGGTTTCAGGGAAGGAACGCCCTAGGGCCCTTTTTTTTTTGAGGGTGGGAAATCATCCCATGACTTCTTCCGCTCTGGGCGGAGCGGAAGGGCGTGTCAGACTTTTACTGACTAAAACCCACCCGTGTTTCTTCAGTTGCCTGTTGCCAAGGTCCCGGTATCACTTTCGCACTTTCCCGCAACCCTGACAGGACGCCCTAGGGCCCGGGACATTATACCGAGCACCTGTGTTCTAAAGTAAACATTAACAGATATTTTTGTTATTAAATACCTAAAACAACAAAAAATACATAGGTATCATTCCGGCTACTAAGCATTTACAAAATGTTATATACAACATTATTTTTTGTTTATGCTAAACCCTATAAGGGGTCATTGTACTCATCATTTTGATCAAATTTTTCTATGGGACCAAGCTTGAAATCGCGAAAAAAAATCTGTTGTTCCATACATTTGTGTTCACTTAAATCGACAAAATGTATGGAACAGCTGATTTTTTCTTCGCGTTTTCATGGTTGGTTCCATAGAAAAAGTTGTTCAAAATTATGAGTACAATGAAGGGGTCATTGTACTCATAATTTTGAAATTTTCGGGATTAGCATTAAAAAAAAAATGTTGTAGATAACTACAACATTTTTTACGCTCCTACTTCGCACGGTTTTTTGGACTTAACAAAAAGTTATATGTAACTTATTATACAAAAAAACCTTCCGGAATAAATTCTCTAAACGATGGTAAAAACCTCATCAAAATCTGTTGCGAGGTTTAGAAGAACAACGCGGACATACAGACAAACACGAAAAGCGCTTTAGTTATAATATGTGTAGATATAGAAGGCACATAAGGTACACAATAGTACTACACTTTATATTTTAGGTGCTATTCATTACTTTCTGAGAATTGATTAGTACGAGTAGTTCTCTGTTTTCTTCTGATCCAGGATTCCAAGAATCGAACTAGCAACATTAATCCACCCAGGCTAAAGTTCTAATTAAACTGCGAATCCCTTGGACCGTTGACATTGCTCCCAAAATAAACAAACCTACATAGAATCGGATAAAACTTTCAACCATTGTAATAAAGGTCTTGAAACATCTATGATTTTTCCCGATTAAAAATTAATAACATCTTCTGTCATGGTCGATACGAGCTGTTCAAGAAGACCTAATCATCATAATAAGCCTATAATATTCCCACTGCTGGGACACAGGCCTCCTCTCTTCGAGAGAGAGTGGGCTTTGATCTACCTCCCCCGGGGCCAGTGCGGGTTCGAAGCTATGTCACATGTCTTCGAATTTTTGGTTCCAGGACATGCCGGTTTCTTCACGATATTTTCCATTACAGTTTTGAGAGCAGTGATGAATTATTTACACCAAGTAAAGCGCCTGTCTGGTTTCAAACCCAAGAGCTATAACTCGTAAGTCAGGGCCGTTACCATTGGGACACCACTGAAGAGCTCGTGCTGTGGCGAAAATATTAGCTACCCAGCGAATTTCATGGCGGTGATAACTGCTCATGGTATGCTCAATGCCCTAAACTATCGTCACCCATGGAGCCTTTCATCAAGTTCGTAAGTTTCGTTGTCCCTGAATATAGTATTTAAAAACCTCGATTTGTTGCTTCATAATAGCATGATAAAGTGACGTGTATGAGAAACAGAAAAAGGCCTGTTTCTCATAGTAGATGCAACAGTGTATGCGCCATACTTGTTGACAACCTGTAGGCCTCGCAAATGTTTGCACATATACCGAAGCGAGAATTCCTTTGCTTTGGTTTATGTAGATGGTTAAATGTCTTGTAAAATTGTTTATTATTATATATCTTCTTGTGTCATACAGATTTTCAATTATCAGATTAATTTTATGTTATATTACATGGTAATATTCAGTCTGTAATTCGTCGCTTTCATTAATTAGTAGTGTGGATAATTCGTGAAAAGTTCTATCAATACAAATTGCATGGTCCGAATAATCTACGTCGTAGTTTTTCCATTCGTAGGAAACCCGGGTAGGTGCAGCCCGACCGAACGAGTTAGGTTAGGTTGGAACTGTGACCAACCGAGCCGAACGAGCGAAACGAGCAATGCCGCGGCAACGGCCGGCGAGCGCTACTTACAAGTTGGTCACAGAACTTGGCTATTCAATATTTTTAGAATCTCTAAATTAGAATTCTTTTTGTGAGCCTAGGGCCTGAGTGAAAATTTTAAGAGCGCAAAATGTGAATTATTAGAATTTCGATTAAATAATTCATATCAAAACCTACCATATATCTCAAAACGGTGAAGGAAAACATCGTGAAGAAACCGGCATGTCTTAGAACCAAAAATTCGAAGACATTATGTGACATCTACCAACCAGCACTGGGCCCGCGTGGTGGATTACGGCCCACTCCCTCTCATAGAGAGGAGGCCTGTGTCCCAGCAGTGGGAACATTATAGGCTGATTATGTTATGTTATGTAATTCATATCAAATATTTAGCTTTATTTCCCAAACATAACTAAAATCTTTTTTCTACTCGAACAAAAGCTTATATAAAAGTTAGTTTACCATACAAAAACATACAACTACCCCAAAATTTTAACCTGGCTTAAACTGAAGAGCTTTTCAAATCGTGAGCACGTATGAAGCCTAACCAATGGCCGACAATAGGCCACGTCCAAACTCCGGCGTGAGTACCACAGAACGAAAAATGCACCAAAAAATTCAATTCATATTTCTTGCACAGTTTTTGCGGTTGGTTTGGTACTGAAAGACCTCTCGTTACCTCGTGTAGGTAGTGTATGAAAAAAACGCTGAAATATATTTCGAGTAGCGGTCACGTTTTTGAAAGTTGAAATTGTCCCAAAGAGAACGAATATTATCAGGCATTTATTTTTTATTTTTTATAGCAGTGATAGCTTATGTGTGACCGTCGGCCTACCAAGTC
Source organism: Lithophane socia (assembly GCA_947522985.1). Classification (NCBI taxonomy): domain Eukaryota; kingdom Metazoa; phylum Arthropoda; class Insecta; order Lepidoptera; family Noctuidae; genus Lithophane; species Lithophane socia. The sequence goes on from OX383272.1 coordinate 6,244,304, forward strand.
ATAGGTCTCGAGTTCGAACCCAAGCCACGCACCTCTGACTTTTCGGGATTGGACATGAGCGTATTGTATAATTATCACTTGCATCATAAACGGTGAAGGAAAACATCGTGAGGAAACAGGCATGCCTGAGAAATTCTCGACGGCAGGTGAAGCCAAGTCAGAGGCCCTGACACCAGGTTACTCACTAACCACACGATAAATAAAGAAGAAGATTTGTAATTTTGTTGAATGGCCATTAGTGTGGTACCTATTTTGTTTAAAACTCACAAAATCATGAATATTCTAATGAAAAATGTTTCAAAGAGTGTTAAAGATGTCTAACCGTGACCGTTTAAAAGAACAAATATATTGTTCCGTATAAGAATTTTGTACTTGGCTTATTAACTAATTCTAGGGCAAAATACCAATTCTAGTTTGAATCAAATAATCCCAGGCTGGAACTTAAAAAATCTAACTAAAAACCACGATCGCTCGCCACGCCGCTTGACTTGGCTTAAGTTTTTTGCTCATAGTGCATTGGTGTGGCATATAAATGAAAGCCTTAAACCAAGCTAAACCCCTAGCTAGGTTGACATCTGAAGCTAGGGTGCAAATTAAAAAAAACAGCATTTTTTATAGTTTATGTGTGTGCTGAATTTCATGAAAATCCGTTCAGCCGTTAAGGCGTGGAAAGGTGTTACTATCGCATTAATAATATAGTATGGATGGAAGTCTATACTTTCATCCATACTATATTATGAACCATTATCATTATCATCCATCTATATGGACAAATAAATACAAAGCATGTACAAATATACATAATGTAAACACATGTGAATAGTTCACAGATAAAGATAAAGAAATCATAATATAATCATAACCGCAAAGATAAACTAGAAACACATAACATCACGCCTATAATCCCGGAGGGTTAGGCAGATGTGTGTGCAAAAACTAAACTTAAACATGAATTATAAAATGTAACCACATTTATTCAATACTAGCTTCCGCCCGCGGCTTCGCCCGCGTGGTATGTCGGTAAAAAGTAGCCTATGTCCTTACTTAGGCTCTAGACTATCTGTGTACCAAATTTCATTTAAATGGGTTTATTAGTTTTGGCGAGAAAGCGCGACAGATAGACAGACAGAGTTACTTTCGCATTTATAATATTAGTAGGGATAGGTTCTATTATTATCAAACACTTTCATGAATATTCTTCAACTAAAGAAAGAAATAAAATCCTGATCCACGAAGAAATAAAACCACCTAAGCTCCTAACACCACTTTACATTGGCACAAAGAATACATTCTTCAATGGGGGTCTTATGGGGACCATGAGGGTTAAGCCGCTTAGACTATAAGGGGAAAACTGTTTGTAACGCTATGAATAGAACCATCGATTCCTGGAAACATCCCTTGGACATCATTGCGGGTAAACATAAACTTGAGGTTCCGATTCTCGGTAACTATCTTAAGACTATTTAGTAGTTTCAGCGTATTTACTTAATTTTGGGTAGATATTCTTTACCTTTACCTAAAGCTTTGTGATTGAGTTAGAAATAGGCTATTTTAAGCATAAATATTTGAGTTTGTATTTTTTTCGTTTGTTTTTTTTTGGTCGTCAGAAGCCCGAAAGTCTGACAACCAGTCTTACCAAGGGTATCGTATTACCCAGTTACTGGGTTATGGAGGTCAGATAGGCAGTCGCTCCATGTCCATGTAAAATACTGGTATTCAGCTGTATCCGGTTAGACTAGAAGCCGACCCCGACATAGTTGGGCAAGGGCTAGGCAGATGATGATGATTTGAGTTTGTATTATTTTCTGTAAAAGTTTTTAACCATTTTTGAAGAGACAAATCAAGTATGTTAAGTCCATGATACGAAAGAGTTCAAGAATACTTTTCTACGAAAACTTTATCCCTACAACTTAATACACGTTTCCTAACTACAACGAACAGAACACGCAAGCACATTACTTATACAACATACACCGTTGTTATTACAAACTAGTAATTCCACAGAGGGGAAAACAAGGTGAATTCGCACTATTGGAGGTAGCACATAAATGCCTCACTATCGGGTCTGCCGAAGCCTCCCGAACGGCCAACCAGCACGGCAACCTCTTTTGCAATGTAAATACCAATACCACCCCGCGTAAAAAATCGCTCGCGTGGTTTCTAAAAACCAAAGCCATAGAACCCTCTCCACACGAACTTTCAACGGTTTTAAGCCTCCGTATCGTGTATCAGAGACCTTTGTAAACTGGTCAGGAATGTGTCAATTCTACCTTTTCATTGTGGATAAAAGATTGTCAAGAGGGACAGAATACGAACACAGTTGATAGTTTTTTCGATTGTAGTAATGTTAGTGATTTGCTGCAACTGCATAAATCTAGTATTTTTCTTTATCTTGCATGTAGGTTGTGAATATATTTTAAACTAGCTTCCAGCGGTATATCGATAAAAAGTAGCCTTCTATCTCCTTGCCAAATTTTATCGAAATCAGTTCAGTGGTTTAGGCGTGAAAAGGTAATATACAGACAGACAGACAGAGTTACTTTCGAATTTATAATATTAGTATGGATACTTCCTGTATCCTAAATTGTAACTAATATTATAAATGCCAAAGTGAGTTTGTTTGTTTGTTACGCTTTCGCGCTAAAACGGCTGAACAGATATAGATGAAATTTGGCACTTGGGTAGACCATGATCTAGGTTAGGACATAGCATAGTTTTCATCCCGATATTCCTACGGGATCGAGACTTATGCGGGAGAAACCGCGGAGCGCAGCTAGTTTAAAATATATTCACACACCTTAGAGAATCGTAACGATTGAAAAGCAGGAAATTCTGAATGATGTATAGTAGTTATTGTGATTTGCCAATGCACTAATGCTGCGTTGTTTTAATCACACAATACTTATGTAGTTAAATAGGAAAATGATGGGGAACTGTTTTCTCTCTTATGAATACCGGGAAAGTTAAGTATCGTGGGTAATTTATGTATCGTGGGTAATTTATGTATCGTGGGTAATTTCTAGAAATCGATAGAATTATATTTATCTATTTATTTTTGACATTTTAAGGAGGCTTCTGTTTTTCTACTCAAATTCAAATTATTTATTTGCTTGAATATGGGTACATAAGGTGTTAATCATACTATGGCTGTACACTGCAGTGATCCGCCCCACGATCGCGTATGGGGCTGTGGTCTGGTGGCCCCGCACCCAGCTAGTGACAGCATCTAACAGACTACAACGCATGCAAAGGCTAGCCTGCGTGGCGATCACGGGCTGCATGAGGACTACTCCGACTGCAGCGATTGAAGCCATGCTAGACTTACCCCCGCTCCACCTGTTCATACAGCAGGAAGCGACGATGGCTGCGGTGCGTCTTAATGCAACAGAGCTCTGGGGTAAGAGAGTAACACAACACACCGCGCTACTCGAGGGTCTCAATAATGAGTTCCCCATCACGAAAGCCATAAATGATCGGATACCCAAACAATTTATCTTTGATAAAAAATACAGAATCCAACTGCACGAGGATCGACATTGCGAGGGCTTGCGTCCTGCAGAGCTACGCATATTCACGGATGGTTCTAAAACAGGTAGTGGCACAGGTGCTGGAATCTTCTCGGAGGACTTCAACATACACATAGCCACACCACTGGGGGTCCACAACACAGTTTTCCAGGCCGAATGCATGGGTATTTCTCTTGCCGCTTCAGCCATCATAGCCAGGGAAGTTAAGGACTACTCGATACGAATACTATCAGACAGTATGGCTGTTCTGCAAGCGCTAAACAGCCACACTGTTGACTCTGGGCTGATATACGAGTGTCACCAGCGCCTAAACCAGGTGGGTAACCTCAATAATATAACCATTCAATGGATCAAAGGACACAGCGGCTCACTAGGCAATGATGCAGCCGACGAACTTGCCCGTAGGGGGTCGAGCATGGCACCGGTGGGGCCCGAACCCATTGCGCCACTCCCCTTCGGGTACCTACGCTCTCTGGTAAGGAAACGCACTAGGGACCAACACCTCAAACTATGGTTGGACCAAGGTGACTGCAGGCAGGCTAAGGAGGCACTCCCTGCCATCGATTGCCGCCTCACGAAGCGGGTGCTCCGACTAACGAAACAACAGCTGCGAACTGTTACAGCAGCTATAACTGGCCATGGGTCTTTTAATAAACACCTCTTTGTCATAGGAGTCACAGACAGTCCGCTGTGCAGGGCCTGCATGGAGGACGACGAGACAGCAGCTCATGTGCTACTACACTGCCCGGTGGTTGCCACTTACAGGGCAAAGTACTTCGGTAACCCAGGTACCCTAAGAGAGATGGTCAGTAACACCAAGGCGTTGCTGGCCTTCTTGGAGGAGCTGGGGTGGATCGAATAAGTGATTTCCCACCCATACGCAAAATACGCGCTTTGACGTGGAGTTGCGGATACCAGCCCGTATTACCTATTACCTATCCTAAATTGTAACTAATATTATAAATGCCAAAGTGAGTTTGTTTGTTTGTTACGCTTTCGCGCTAAAACGGCTGAACAGATATAGATGAAATTTGGCACATGGGTAGACCATGATCTAGGTTAGGACATAGCATAGTTTTCATCCCGATATTCCTACGGGATCGAGACTTATGCGGGAGAAACCGCGGAGCGCAGCTAGTTTAAAATATATTCACACACCTTAGAGAATCGTAACGATTGAAAAGCAGGAAATTCTGAATGATGTATAGTAGTTATTGTGATTTGCCAATGCACTAATGCTGCGTTGTTTTAATCACACAATACTTATGTAGTTAAATAGGAAAATGATGGGGAACTGTTTTCTCTCTTATGAATACCGGGAAAGTTAAGTATCGTGGGTAATTTATGTATCGTGGGTAATTTCTAGAAATCGATAGAATTATATTTATCTATTTATTTTTGACATTTTAAGGAGGCTTCTGTTTTTCTACTCAAATTCAAATTATTTATTTGCTTGAATATGGGTACATAAGGTACATGAGCTAAATGAGGTGATACATAAAACTGTCTATGTTAGAGGGTTTGGTTTCCGTACTTAGTACTTCGGGTGGTCCATTGTACGTGTTAAAGAAGGCTTACAGCCTGCAAGCCTTTAAGAAGTATTACAGACTAATCAGATTTTAGTATCAATATTAAATAACTAGATCGCTTATTACAATCCTCCACAAATAGTTACATAGTTATTTATGCAACTGTTATATAATAAGGGGTATTAAAACACGAATGTGGGTTTATAGTAGTAGGTATTACATGAGTGTTTTAATACCTAATTATTTACAGTTGCATACAAGATTTTATGATATGAATCTTCTATAAAAGTTTCTATGCAATACCAATATCGAACAAAAATGGCGCGGTTTTGTTTTTAAATTACGGTGCTTTGTTAGTGAAACGCTCGTGGATGACAATGTTCTTTTTTTGAAATGAGTTGCATTATGAAATTCAGTACAAAATTATAACACCCGTTTGGATGATATTATGGTTACTATGACACTGGTTCTTTTTATGTTGGCAATTAGCTAACTGTTTCAGAAACTTTTAGAGAGGATTTATAGCATGGGTGTAGATAAAATCAATTAAGCGATAGAAGAACAGTTATTTATCTCAAACGAGATTATTTTTTTTTTTTTTTTTTTTTTTTCTATCTATTTTCTTATAATATCTATAACTAAACAATTTTCTAACTAATATTAAATAAAATTAAATAAAATTAACTGTACAAATAAACAACTAATATCTAAAATATGGCGTCGAAAAATTCCTCCGCATCGCTGTCGGCTGGTAGTGTACCCAAGAGACTGGCGGCATTGCCACGTTGAATGGCAATGCTTAGCCTCTGACCAAGGTAAAAGCCAGCCCTTGGGTCGCGGGAAGTGTCAAACAGCCGTTTCGAGATTTCATTAAATAAACTATGAGCACTTGGACCCCACAGCCCTAGGGTTTCAACCCCAAACGGCTCGAAAATATAATTGCCTATAAGGCTATTATACTTTCGCCGCTTGAGGTTTTCCGCAGCCGCAGCGGCGGCGCCAGCACAGCACGCCGAGCCAGGAAGATGAGATGGCGCAAGAGTATCGACACACGTTGCGTCCCACACTAAAGGCCTACCCATCTTCCATGGAAATAAGGACATGCCGTCCGGTCTTTTGCCATCGTCGCGTGCCAAGCCATTGGGTTCTAATACAGCTGGAACGCCGACGGTGACAAGAGCTCGTCGGATGATGTCATTAATGTTAGCGTGACGTGCTAAGCGACCTGCACTTCGGCTGCAAGACAGGCCGTGGTGTCCGAGGCTGTTGACAACTTCGCCACAGTGACAGCGATGAGGAGAACAACATGGAGCTCCTAGTCGCAGGGAAGCAGCGATAACGAGATTAATTAATTATTCTTTGTTACAATTTGTTGTACTTCCTGTAAGGTATTTATTCTACGATTAAAATTACGTTGCTCTAAATCACGATTTCACATCATATCACTGTTTCGAACATAAGTATTAAAACACTTAAACTTCCACCTATGAAAATCTCGTTGCTGTCACGAAGCCTTATAAACATTAAAATATTCCAACAAAGTAAAATGAATCAAAAGATGTCCAACAGTTTATTCTGAATGTTTACATTACCATATCACAGGAAGGAAGCGACAAAACATCGAACCTCCCTTTGCGGAGACCATGGACAATATACACTTCGTTTTATTCAAATTACGGACTAATGATATTATGAAACGTTCTTCGAATTTATTTATAGACTTTTGATGGCTCTCTGGTAAGGTAAAATGGAGGAAATACTGTGTATTTATTGAATTAAAATGCTTGGAAAAATCCTTTGAGAGCTTGCTCGTTCTTTTTACATTGTTGAGCATAGTTTTGATCTCGTTTAACTTAATTTTTTTTCTGTGTATACTTTACTTAGCAATTAATATTAAAGACTGGTAAAAGAAGAAAGTTAATTTAATTTGTGGCTTGTTTAGTGAAGGAACTAAGTGCTTCAGGTTAAAAGTCATTTGGTTTGAGACCTTTGAACATTGCCTATAAAGGAATTTCAGGATACGTTTTTCAACTTTTAAACTTCATTGACTTTTTTATCATTTTGATGCACAGTTTTGTGGAAAACCTTTGTATTTATTTATTGTATACTTTTTATTTACGGAACTTAATACGAAATATTTAATAGAGAAATCTGCAGACTCGTCTATTGGTGGAATCCCACGATCGGCAATATTGCAGGCGGACACGCACGGCAGACGACCACAGACCGCCACGCACCGCGCACCGAGGAACTTCCGCTGTCTGCGATACCCCGCACGTACACCTTCCCACGGTCCGTCGTCCAGGTTCGTCGGTGTCCGCCCGCAAAATCACAGATCGTTGGATTACGGTATAATGCCGTGATCCGACGGTGCGCCATATTGAGGACGCGGTGCGTGGCGGTCTGTGGTCGTCTGTCGTGCGTGTCCGTCCGCAATATCGCGGATCGTCGGATCTTGGCAGAATGCCGCGATCCGACGGTGCGCCATATTGCGGACGGACACGGACGTGCCCGCACGACGCACCGTGGGAAGGTGTACGTGCGGAGTATCGCAGACATCGGAAGTTCCTCGGTGCGCAGTGCGTGGCGGTCCGTGGTCGACTGCCGTGCGTGTCGGTCCGCAAAATCGCAGAACGTCGGATCTCGGCATAAGACAGACGCAATACCTTGTGCGGTCGGTTGCGCGTCATTTGTTTTATCCGCGTCTCCCACAGGAGCGTGGGTACAATATAAATATAGACAGTATGGAAACTAGGCCTATTTTTTTAAATAATATTTTTTATAAGATCGCGGCTACCTCTCGTCTAGATAGTGCTCGATAATGTGCCATGGGACTGTCACTAACGAAAAAGTCAGCCTCTAAAATAACATATTCACATGAAAATATCTAGCATAACCTTCGGTAAGTACATTTCCAATAATTTGCATCGAATCCCACAGTATCTCTGTCTATAAAACAGATGAAACATCAAAACATTTCAGTGTGCAATTTTTATACGGATTCGCCCAATGCGTACATCAATTAGTCCGCACTAAAATCGTACGTTTAATTAAAATGAATGTTGTTTGATGTCGGCCGTTTCATAACTACTAACGTAAATGGTTGGCATGTAAATGGGAGCTACTATTAGTAATGCGATCTGACGGTGTGCGTGTCGGCGTCGCTTGCGCATTATCAAAAATCAAAATCAAAATCAAAAGTCATTTATTCAAACTAGGCTGAGAATCAGCACTTTTCGAACGTCAAAATATGATTATGATGGGAATGGCGGCTTTGATGTGTGGTTGCTGTATGTTTTAATCGTTTTTTATGTAGTAGATATTGTGTCTGACTCGTTGGTCTTGTGGTCGGAAGCGCTATTGCTGAGCTTGAGGTACCGGGTTTGACTCCCAGGTCGGGCAAAGTGAAATTGGGTTTTTCCATCTGGAATTTCTCTGCAACAGTCCTGAGTCTGGATATGTGCTCGGTTGATGGCTATAGGCTCACTCCCTATTACATGGGACTTAAACATAACTGGCAAAATGTGGGTGTAGATACAATAGGGTTCACCTGTGCGTTACCCTTCCGGGATTACAGGCGTGATGTTATGCTATGTTTACGTTAAGTGTAATGTGTTGAATTTAAAATATTGTATAGGTAGATGAGGTCCACTCATGAAAAAAAACACTTATTTTAAATTGCATTTCCGTGGATTAAAGTGTGATATTAGCATGTTTACGATAACCTGTGTCCATTCTGCGTATGTTAAGTTAGACGGTCATTCTGTATGCGACAGATAACCGCCCAAAACAGGAAGAATACAACAAACCACTTAGTAAATTAGACGCTAGCAAAGTACGAAATAAGAAAGTCGTAGAACCCACTGAATAAAACAAAACACAACGTAGTAAAGTTAAACCGTTCGAAAATCCCAAGAATTTTATACTCCATTGTGTGTTTAATATCAGTGTAACAGCCTCACAACAAAAAGGGGGGTAAGTAACAAAAGTTTCGCGTAAACATCCACCGAAAACATCGTAGTTACAAATAAAGTTTTTTACTCGAACCGGACCGCTTATCTCTAAGTACCATTTTCTTACTCGTTGTCCTATGTGAGTTGAGAATGCGATAAAGCGTTGCATTATTATGATGATCTTGAAGAAAAATTATTTTGTGGAATATTTCATGTCTTATAAGAAGCCAACAGCCAGTTTTTAAATTCCCTAGGATGTGGGATGGCGATTTTTTTCTCTTCATAGGTCGCGAAAGTTGCACCAAATACCTTTTTTTTGAGTGTGGTAAATCATCAAATGACTTCTGCCACTCTGGGCGGGCGTGACAGACTTTTACTGACTAAAACCCACCCGTGTTCCTTCAGTTGCTTGTTGCCAAGGGTCCCGGTATCCCTTTCGGATTTTCCCCCGCAAAACCTACAGTGCCAATCTAATTCGTTATCTATGAGTTTACCAACTAACGAAACACGTCGTCCTAACACGTTTCTTTGTTCGTCACAATCAGAGCACCTGCCATGTCTCTGCACCACCCTTGGTTGACTGGTAGAGAATGCCTAAGGCATTAAGTCCGCTCTTTGTACCTCTTTTTTGAGTGCGAAAAGTTTAATTAAAGAAATAAATATATAACGATTGCATAACTTCTTGCTCTATTAGCGTATGTTCTTATTCCATCAGCTATACCAAAATGTGGTAAACTCTTAACAAGCAGCCCGTTTTAAAGACAACAAAATTGCTTTTCGGACCTGTAAAACTGCGAGAAATCAATCTAAAGTGTCGAAATCAACACGTTTTGAAATATATTCCTCGTGTTACGTCACTCCATCGCTTTGCATAGCAACACTGCTCACCCAGGACACAGTATTGCCGTAGTAAGTCGTTCGTATAACCGTTACGTACGCATCAATCTCGGGAACTTTTCCAATATCTACTTAAATTTTGATTGAAAGAGTTCCAGTGTGTTCAGTAGGATCCTATAAGATGTTCAGAGACGAAACTTCGTCAGGAGACAAGAGTTTGGAGGATATCGTGAATATCTTTATTTTCTGCGTGTAGTAGAGAGTGGGTTTTGTTGGAGTTTAAGATCAAAGTTGGTAATTTCTTGTCTTGGTAAGGAAAGGTGGAGTTTTGGATTTTTGGAAGAGTAAAGCATCACACCCCAATCCTCAATACTGCCGATTAACGCGTGCTATTGTTTTTGTACACAGCTGAACGGTTACGTTTTGGTAATGTTTATCTTAATTCGAGAAGTAGGCTCGTGGCTTACTAATAACAGTCGCATGGGTCGATCGATTAGGTTAAGCTACGCTTGCCGCGTTGGTCCGTGGATGGGTGACCATCTTTAAATACCAATACCCCTCCGTGTCTCGGAAAGCACGTTAAGCCGTTGGCCTTTGACAGTTGTTACGGGTCTTCAGAATCCCGAAAGTCTAACAACCAGTCATACCAAGGGGTATCGTCTTACCCAGTAACTGGGTTGTGGAGGTCAGATAGGCAGGCATCCATTTAAAATACTGGTGTCCAGCTGCAGCCGGTTAGACTGGAAGCCGACCCTAGCATAGTTGGGAAAAGGCTAGGCAGATGATGACATGATGAAGTAGGCAATCTTGAACAAAATCCAGTGGATTTGTGGCAGAAATATTTAAGACAATACAAAAATATAAAATATTTTTTCTCTAAAGACAAACAATGTGTCTCGTGTTAGACAATAAACTTAAATTGTTTACTTAACTTTAATTTCATATGCTTTCTGAAATAAAGACTTACAAAATTCACTACGCAATTATAATTTTTATCAGCACCATTTTATAAATAAAATGTTGACCCACATTGTCTATAGTTTCCACGATCAGTTTGCATCAATTGATGTATAATTCGTGTATCTAATTTAATATACCAAATAGTTCACTTGGAAGAACCAGGACGGCGGCCTCAAAGACCCTAAACTAATGGAAACCAATATAACCACGGTTCAAAGTTATCGCTATATACATGTATAATATAGTAGTTATACACAAGGTTACCTATTATACAGGCTGGGTTCTTAATACAATCTTTTATGGTATGAATTAATAATGATTTAGCTGAGCACTGACAAAGCTAACTTAAAAAATCTTTAATTTTTTACATGGATTTTTTTTTTCTTTCTTTCTTTATTAATTAAGTTATTGTTATCTTCTTGTCAAAAATAGAATAATAAAGTTATGGAACAAATTACAGCTGACAAACTGGTCAATACACTTCACCGATGGACACAGTATGTTTTTGCCTATCCCTGTTGTAAATCCCTTTGTCGTATTTTCTACACCCAGTATTAAATTAGAATATTTTACGCTGGTACACTCAGTATACGACAGACGGTATTTTGTTTTTAAATTGACCGCTTTAGAATCAACATCATCTGCCTAGCTTTTTCCCAACTATGTTGGGTCGACTTCCAGTCTACTCGGTTGCAGCTGAATACCAGTATTTTTCATGGAGCGACTGTTTATCTGACCTCCCAAACTTAATGAGTAACAGGATACCCCTTAGTCAGACTTTCGGTCTTCCGACGACCCGTAACGACTGTCAAAGATTACGAAACTGTTACGAATGTTAGTCGGTCCAACGGCTTAACGTGCTTTACGAAACACAGATGGTTCTCGGTATGTAAAGATAGTTGTCTATAGACCAACTTCGGCAAGCCCAGCTTAAACTAATCGAGAGACCCGTGCGGCTGTTTTTACTTAGCCACTTACACAAATAAAATATTTTTTCAAATTTTAATAAAGACATCCTGTATCACGTTCGCTACAACTGATTAGCATAGGTAGTTCGATGAAGGAAATTGTGCAAAGTTCTACTTCGATTACTTGTCTATTACCTAAGTTATTATTAAGTTAAATTGTTACTTGATATTGGTTTTCAATTACATATTGTGATATTGGAGCCATATGTGAAAGGTTTCGATGTTCCTAACCACACACAACACACATGTGTCTTTTTGAGTGGTTTACATTTTCATTCTTGTAGGTAACAACGTCAGATAGGCTCCGTGTGAAATACTAGTATTTAGCTGCATTCGGTTAAACTGGAAGCCGACCGCAACATAGTTGAGTAAAGGCTTGGTGGCTTGGTTATTTGCCTACATCTGTAACTGTAACCTTATCATCATCTGATGATGAGGTTACAAGGTCAACTCTGTTAGAGGAGTTTGCACTGACCACCGCGTGGGATCAGTGCAAATTGGTGGACGTCACATAACTCCGATATTTTTTTTGTGAAAGCGTTGCGTAACACACATACAATCATCATGCCAGTAACCCCGCAGGGTTAGGTAGAGGTGACTTATACTACACCCCACATGGTTAAAGTGTCTATTTCGTCACGATCTTTTCCTTCACCATTTCTAGAGCAGTGTTCATGAAACAAATGGCACAAAGTAAAGTGCGCAAACATGAAACAAAATATAATTTCACTCAGCTCGCTATTTCACGTAAATAAAGGTACATACTGTACACAGTTAGGGGCGTCCATGCCTTTCAAATTTTAATTGACTGAAGCCAAGAGCGACGGTTTTAATGAAATTTATTAAAAGCTAAATATGGTCGCGTATTTTGTTGTCATGTTTATTGTGTTTTTGATGTTGTTTTTGTAATGATTTGATGTGCTTAATAGGTATGAAGTAACCTTATTGTAATTTGTTTAGTGTGAAGCAGTTTTTCATGATTTTGATTGGTTTGTGAGAGTTGCCGAGCTCGGATCATCACGCAAAAATAAGTAAAAAAATGTAGTCTTAAAATCAAAATAAATTTATGTAACTGTATTATTTTACTGATTGTATCGAACCAACCGAATTTTTAACAATTTACTAAAACTATTTGATCAATTACAAAAACTCATGTAGTAATTCAAACAGTTCGAGTTTTCCCTAAATTCTGATTACTGAAAACTGTAGGTACGAGTATGTAATTATTATTTGTCCAGAACATAAAACGTAGGGTACCTATTCTGACATTACCAAAAAGCTTTACCATGTATTGCTTCGAGATCGCAAACGGAAACTTGATATCGTAATCAAAAATAACATTATTTCTGCTGCCAGGAAATTGGGAGTGTTCGTAATGGCTAAATTATTCATAACACTGAACTGTACATCACGTGACGGGATCGTCATTCATTTTACATTACCACCTTTTTTAGGTGAATATTTTTCTTTTATTTGGTTACGTGTAATTTATAGTAATAGTGCTAAATATAGGCTGCAGCAACGACAACTAGCATTGTGCTTGAATAAATAAGTTTAATTTATCATACTTATTTATTCAAGCACAATGCTTCAAAAAAGCACTGGCTTCAAAAAAATGTGTCTTAAACTAGAGAAATACTTCGAATCACACTCAAGTGACGCCACTATTCAAAGGCAAACAATATTTAAAAAATATTATTAAATATAACACACACATCCACACACATTTGGCACATTCATCCCCATGGATGAATGTGTCAATATGTGTGTGTGTGTGTGAATGAATGTGGCACACTTGTCACACTTGTCTTTCTACGTTTCAATTTAATAGTTTTGTAACTATTTCACTACTTACATTTTTTTTTTGTGTGGTTATATTTTTTTTTGCATGTAAGGACGCTGTACTATTTCAGGTTAACGGGAACGTCCATTGTTAGTTAACATACTGTATACTGCCTAACCCATTGAGGACTAAAAAAATAGTGTTGCGACGCCGACGGAAAGAAAGCCAAGGCAAAGCAAAACTCGATAATTTAGAAAGTACTAGCTTCCGCCCGCGGCTTCGCCAGCGTGGTATGTCGATAAAAAGTAGCCTATGTCCTTTCTCAGGCTCTAGACTATCTGTGTACCAAATTTCATTTAAATCGGTTCAGTAGTTTTGGCGTGAAAGCGCGACAGACAGACAGAGTTACATTAATAATATTAGTAAGGAAGTAAAGATAGTAAGGATTAAGTATACCTAACATTTCAAAATCTTTTCTTAAAGCTAAACACCTACTTACCTAACATTTAACACTTCAAAATCAAATCGCAGTTGCAATCTTCGACCGTGTCAGTAGTTTCTTACCTTTCAATTTGGCGGGGTTTTCGTACCGATTCGAGTGATCCTCAAATATAGGGTGCATACAACTCAGATTTCCAATATCAGTGGAGGGCAATATGTCTCAAGACTAGTTCGCTTCTAAGTCAAGTTTTATGAGTTACCAAACAAATATACTTACGTAAAATGGAAAAATATTTAGCGTTTTATATCTGGGGTCTTAACACTCTCGGTAGGGTGACGTAATGATTTTTTTTGGAAGCCATTTTTTATCAACTTTGGATCTACGAGTATGTATCTACTTTATTTGAGATAAAAAAATGGTTTTAAATACTTTTGAATTGGGAGTGAATTGTTTTAACAGAACTTTTAAACAATGTTCAATCATTGGATTTTTTTTAAATAAAAGGGATCATGTTATGCAACTAGAGATGCAGCTCAGAATATTAAAATACTAGCTTCCGCCAGCGGTTAAATTATAGCATATGTTCAGTGATAATATAGTATACAGGGTGTCAGGGTAAACACCGTTATCCTTGCAACCAGTGGTTTGGTTTCATTTATAGAACGTAAAATCAGTGGAAAATTATAACTTTAAAAAAAAAAATTTAAACCTGAATTTTACCACAAGAGACGCAAGTTCGTTGCCCTATGCGCTAGGGCAACGAACTTGCGTCTCAACACAGGCGGGGGGTACGGGATGTGACCTGACCGGCAGCGAGCGCGACCCCTCCCTTAGTCAGTCAGCTGTTTCGCTAGCGAGCACGGTGTCAGATAGAAACTTTTTAAAATCTTTTAATGAAAATAACGTTTTTTTTTGTTGTGTTCGGTCATTTATTATTATATTTAAGTCAACTACCCATGGTTTGAATGACAAGAGTGTTTACCCTTACATCCTGTATATACATAGTATATATACATACATAGTATATAAACATTCAGTGATAATATAGCATTCTACCGGTGAAAGATTTTTTAAAATCGATCTAGTAGTTTTTGATTTTATTCATATTTAATAAAACTTTATGTACAAGTAAAAACAATTGCACAATGCCTTGATTTTCTGTTGTTCCTACTTACCTCTCGAGGAAAAAAGGAGGGTTTCCACTTTTAGCACTGATTTGAACGGCACTTCTCCCAACCGCACTTGAGCACGTCTACTAATAGCACTGAAACAAAATAAAAGCATGATGTAAAAAATCCTACAAAATAGTGATCCATTGAGGACAAGTGACATCGGATAAGCCATGTGACCGGAAATATGGGGCATCCATCGCAAAAATGACATGTTCTTAATAGTGTTCAGTGATTAATGGCATTCATTCATTATTTACGGGGTGTAGGTATTAAAAATAGCCTCCAGGAGAGGCGATATTTGAATGTAATACACACTTTGGGCAACTATGTAGAATCAATTATATGTTTCTGTTTTTGCCGTTCAAAAGAGCCATTTACAGTACAATTTTTTTCGTAATGTCCCTCGGCAAACTTCGTGTTTCGTCAGTCGTCGGATTTTTATCAGTTGCCCTTTGCACTTGGTGCACTTGGAAGTATATAGAGTTGTTAATACTCTTTTAACTTAATGAAATTTATTTAAAAAATTGAAGGAAACTATTACCTTCCATTTTAGCCCTCGGAAATCAAAACAAAACAACAATAAACTACTTAGTTCTGAATTCAAATTATAATACACGATAAATCTAATAATTTATGAACATGGAAATTAGCATTCGTTTGTATTCGGAAAAGGGATGATTCCCGAGAGACATAAAGAATATAGTTGAAATTGACAATTAAAAAAAAAAAAAAATTGACTTTGGCAGTTACCTCCGGTAACTATTCTTAATTGGCTACTATTTATTAACAGGGCATGAGCTTTCGTTATAGAAGTTTTTTTTTCTAAAATCGATTAAATTATTATTAACGAAAAAGAAGAAAGAAAGAAAATACATTTATTCAGCACAGACTAAAAAGCACACAATAACAAAATAAAATAAAAAACCAAATAAAAAGTGTAAAAGTGCGATGTAGGATATTATCAGGGGAGTGTGCTTACTGCTGTGTCAAAATAGGCCAGTTTAGCAAAAAATGCCAGACAACTTTATGTGCCTGACGCGGTTTTCAACCGGACCAGATACATGTTAGTTTAACGAAGGAATATAATAAAGTAAGATACTGAACTATGCAATTTGGGTGCACCGTTTGGCGGGTTACCGGCCCAAGCATTTGGCGCCGGCCCGGGCGGCGTAGCGGTCGCCGGAAATGTGGCTACGTGTAGCGGTCACGCGTAGTGGTGCTACGAAATTGCTACGGCGGCGACGCGTAGCGCTACGAATATACTGTCATATTATGAAAACTAAATTAATGGTTTAGTGTGAGTTTACTTATGAATAAACTGATATAGTACATTTCCTTTTGAAGACATGTAATAAGTATATTTTTTGATTTTCGGAGGACAATACTATAAAGACATACAGCTAGGGATTATTTTCAATTTAATTACTGACATTGATGCAATTAGACTGTTTCGAACACTATCATTATTGTTTTACCCAATACACAGAGTATTGGGTAAAACAATAATGACTAATACTATTAGTAGATATCAGTTCCATATTTAGAACAAAAATTCAGCATGACTTGGCTATCGACGGCTAATCGACGAAAAAAAGGTGGAGGTTCTCAAGTCGACGTGAATTTATCCATTAATTCATTTATCGATTATTATTATAATTAGATTTTCTATTCGGGTTGTATGGATTCAATTATGTCAACCGCTATCTTTCATTCTTTCACTCAGTATTCTCATTCAAATATGATCGACATTGATACTTTAAGTAAATATCTTATTTTTATTAGAGTTTAGTTTTATTATGTTCAACGGGATTTTAAAAAAACATCCCACTTTAAGAGTAGGGGAGGAACGCTAAAAAAATGATTTTATTTTACCACTTTGTCGGCGTTATTTATATGTATACACATACCAAATTACAGCTTTCTAGTACTAAGAGTCTCTGAGCTAAGCCGCGGACAGACAGACGGACAAGGCGAAACCATAAGGGTTCCTTGTTGACTACGGAACTCTAAAAACACACCAACAGATATTGCAAGGTTGAACCCCTTTTCCGAAGAATATGCCATGTTTCAATAAGAATATTAAGAGGATATTTATACAACTAATCATAAACGAAAACTAGTTTACATAACAAATTATAAGCCAATAACCAACAAAATCGGATAGCAATAAACCTATAATAATAGCGGATAAGTAAACACAAATTACATCATGTAAATATATGATAGACGACCAATATACTCAATATTGAAGGAGATAAGGGCCTGGAGTTATACAGTGTGTCCGGACATAGACTAGCGATATTCCTAATATTTAAATATAAACTACACTGGCCGTCAAAACTTGGTATCACACTTTTAAAATTGCAATAACTTTTAAATTACACAAGTTCGAAATAAATAGGATTATATAAAGAATTTAAATTTTTATAGCCGATAAACGTCTTTTAAGGAATGGCAAAAAAAAAATTATAATCAAAAACACTCCTTTCCTAATTTTTGCAACTTTTGACTCTCTTAGTTTCTGTTTTTGTTTTCACATTTATTTCTTGATCGATGAATCTTGATTCAAAAGCCAAGGTGTAAAAAAAAAATTTAAATAAGGCGTTAAACTACCTGCAGTTATAAACGTCGTTTGAGTTTTTTGCCAGTAAGTTAAAAATTGCTATTTTTGGTTTAAATTAAAAACGTTACTTATGTATAATAAACTATAATTTCCAAGAAAGCTGATCAAATTTGCTATAAAACGTTTTTTATTTCGCTTCTACAGTTTAGGAGAAATTGCAATTTTAAAAGTGTGGTACTAAGTTTTGAAGCCCAGTGTGTTTTTAAAGTACAATTACACTCTAAGCTTGGGTCCAATACACTTCCCCGCCATGAGGCAGAAATATTGTTTTTTTTTTAAAATATTCTCAATGCGAGTGCAAAAAAATCATATCTCTCAAAGTTTTAGTCATACTGAGATATAAATAGACTTATTCGAAAGGTAACAATATTGTGTACCGTCTGCATTGCAAATCAACGTGTTAACAATTCCAAAACTTTTGAAAAAAAAAGTGAAAGTCGAAAAAAATGATGTAATTCAACCAATAATTGTTAATTACTACAATAACACAATCGACAACTTTTTTTTTTACTAGTTCGACAGATTTTGAGTTAAGCAGTTACAATACAATATAAAATTCACAACTGTATGTCTAATACTTTAAGAGTTATTATTGTTTGAACATAGCGAATGTGCAAGCTTTGTGCTTTTTGCAAGGCAATTGTCGGAACCCTAAAGAGGAAATCATTAAAAAAAAAACCTTAAAAATTTTTAATCATTAAAATATATATTTATATTTAAGTATTTTGAATATCGCTAGTCCATGTCCGGACACACTGTATAATATAACCATATAGGTATGTACTGATCCATTATGAGGGTTACAACATGCCGAAATTGATCAACTAGTGATGTTGTTAAATTGATTAGCTCGTGGCTAAGTAATAAAAGCCGCACGGGTCGATCCATTAGGTTAAGCTACGCTTGCCGGGGTTGGTCCGTGGATTGGTGACCATCTTTGCATACCAAGACTCCTCCTTGCCTCTGAAAGCACGTTAAGCCGTTGGTCCCGGCTATCATTCGTGGATCTTTGACAGTTGTTATGGGTCGTCAGAAGCCCGAAAGTCTGACAACCAGTCTTACCAAGGGGTATCGTATTACCCAGTTGTGGAGGTCAGATAGGCAGTCGCTTCATGTAAAATACTGGTATTCTGCTGCATCCGGTTAGACTGGAAGAAGACCCCAACATGGTTGGGAAAAGACTAGGCAGATGACTTACGTTCTGTATGTAGGAAGACCAAAATATAGGAGAACATTTAGTTAGGAGCTTTATAAAGAAAGAAAGAAAAATGTTTTATTTGGGACACTCACAGAAAATACAACAATTAAAAAAAACCGGCCACGTGCTATCGAGTCGTACCATTATCTATAAAAACGGCAAAAAATCATGTTTTTTGTATGGGAGCCCCCTTAAATATTTATTTTATTCTGTTTTTTATTATTTGTTGTTATAGCGGCAACAGAAATACATAATTTGTGAAAATTTCAACTGTCTAACTATCACGGTTCATGAGATACAGCTTGGTGAGAGACGGACAGACAGACAGACAAACAGACGAACGGACAGCGGAGTCTTAGTAATAGGGTCCCGTTTCACCCCCGGTCCCTTTGGGAACGGAACCCTAAAAAGCACATTACAACCCGCAAAATCATGAAAACAATAAAAAAAGAACATTAAAACTAAGAAACATATATGACACGGTTCTCGAAGCTTCTTCAACCAATTTTTCCCAACTGCTTGGTAAATACTTTGTCACTATTACTGATGATACACATGTATTTAAGCCAATAACCCGATCCCATAACTCACGTCCTCCTATCAAAATATAATAACACATTTACACGTCAACTATAACCGTACAGCTACGTTGGCGACCGCACTGACATCTAGCGTTTGCATCCCGCAACATTAATCATAGGCGACGTGTGTTGTTGTCGTCGAGTTACACGTAATATCCGCTGTAAAAAGTTGTATGTAAACGTATTGTATTGTGTTTATTATTCATTTATGTGTATTGGTTTTTTGTTGTGTGTTTCTGGGGTTCCTGGGTTGTGGAGGTCAGATAGGCAGTCGCTTCATGTAAAATACTGGTGTTCAGCTGCATCCGGTTAGACTGGAAGCCGACCCCAATATAGATGGGGAAAGCCTAGGCAGATTGATTGTTTCTTGGTATATGGGAATGGTGTATTTTGTTATGGATTAAGTATAGTCGAAGCCGAAGGTTATATTGGCATATTTAAGTTAGCAGGAACTAAACTCCGGCCGCCGAGAGGATGCGTTCGTGACACCTCTCAGATGGACACGATTAGGAAAAATCCATTCTATATACTATATTAATATACAAGGTGTTAGGGTAAACACCGTTATCCTTGAAACCAGTGGTTTAGTTTCATTTATAGAACGTAAAATCATTGGAAAATTACATCTTTTTTTTTTAATTTTTTTAGATCTAAATTTTACCACAAGAGACGCAAGTTCGTTGCCCTATGCGCTAGGGCAACGAACTTGCGTCTCAATACGGGCGGGGGGTACGGGATGTGACCTGACCGGCAGCGAGCGCGACCCCTCCCTTAGTCAGTCAGCTGTTTCGCTAGCAAGCACAGTGTCAGATAGAAACTTTTTAAAATCTTTTAATGAAAATAACGTTTTTTTTTTGTTGTGTTCGGTCATTTATTTTTATATTTAAGTCAACTACCCATGGTTTGAATGACAAGAGTGTTTACCCTTACATCCTGTATATACCCATACTACTAATATTATAAATTCGAAAGTAACTCTGTCTGTCTGTATGTTACCTTTTCACGCCTAAACCACTTAACAGATTATGACGAAATTTGGCAAGGAGATAGATGGCATTATGGGGAAGGATAAAGGCTACTTTTTGTTTCAAAAATAATCCGATAGGGGATAAAAGTTTATATCGGAAACCCAGCATTAGGTACTTACTTAAATAGTATTCCCGTGTGACGATATCCGCGCGGGCGAAAGCTAGTAACGAATAAAGTATAAATTCGTAAAACACGTGTGCTTTTGTACTCAACTGACAGGTGACAGCAACGCATTCTCTCGGCGGCCGGAAAATAATCTTTATTTCATATCTTACTGTAACCAGATTTTTTTAAGAAAGAGAGCAGGTTTGTGGTATTTTGGATTCTTTCATACTTTTTGGCAGGATCAAGACAGTATATGGCAATTTTATTTATGAAACTCGCAAAGATAGTGAATCTAAAACCTACTTTAGTATATTCCTCAAAGAGTTCTAGAGTTCAAACAAGACCAGTGTAGTATACATATATATAAAAATAAAAATAAAACTGAAACCCAAATAAGTCAAAAGAGTCAACTAAAAAGGTATAAACAAGTCATCACAGACAAACAAATTAAAAATCCGGAGTCACACGTGTGAGGGCATGGATCGACGACAGATTACGTGTGACTATAACCAGCGGACGATCAAGACACCTCATTTGTCAAATTCTGATGAAGAGTTTAGATGTTATGAGGGAACACATGAACATACATACATACATACCGGTCAAAATCATTACCCTCCTTTTTGCTTTGCCGTAGTCGGGTAATGAATTAAAAGTAAACAATCACGATCTACTTAGTTGAAGAAAATGTTTTTAAATCTTTAAATGACTTCTCTTGTGCGTCAAACAAGTATGAAGTAGCTTAGCTAAGTATTCAAGTATTACCTGAAGACCTAAGAAGTTACAATAACGCACGGAGCCTGAAGTTTTCAATAAACCTCAAGTAGTAACTGCAAGTCAGCGGTAACTTCAGGTACTGGGTCTAAGTTATTAGCTTAGCTTGGCTGACATAATCAACTGTTATTCATGTTTTCCTGGGTACTTGAATGAGAGTAAACTGATACCTATACCACAGTATAATACAGTAACAGTATTATATCTCGGCAGTGACCTTGAAATAATTAGCTTTCGTGGTTCGGGAGATAAAGCTTCCGCGTCCGTGCGTAACTGCCGCGCACTCGAGACTCTTGCGATATACATAGGTACATTGAGATTTCGAAGCGCGTCGTTTGGGCCACTTTAAGAAGACCTAATACTGTTATTTATTTATACTGTGCCTATACAGTATATCTTTCCTACTATACAATTAATATTAAATTCACGCAAGAACGCCTTTGCGTACCTAATTAGATCACTATTATGGGCTCAGACATAGTCTGGAACCAATCTTTTTTCAAAACGAGAATAAAATAGTGATCAATCTCAATTTAAAATAGGTTGACGTCTTGAAATAGGATTTATGGGCATTGAAAACATCAGATATCTTCTACAATACCTATTTTAGCAAGACCTACCTATTTATTTATTTAGCAATGCCTATTTTACTTCTATTAATTAAAAATGATATTATATATTTTATTTTAAGTTCCTCACTTTATGTCCTCTAGAAGGCGCCATTTTTAATTTAAAGTGACTTCACATAGCCTGTAACCAGCGGACAATCACTTCTAACGATACCTCATTTGTCAAATTTTGATAAGTGGTTTGGAAGATAGGAGGGAACAGATGAACATACATACATACCGGTCAAAATCATAACCCTCCTTTTTTCTTCGCCGTAGTCGGGTAAAAATGAATCGCAAAATGTGTTGGTAAGCGCAAATCTCGAGAGCAGCTGAACCGATTTTGCTAATTATTTTTTAGAATATTCCTTGAAGTACGAGGATGGTTCTTACGGAGAGAAAAATTAAAAAATAGGTAAGGTAGGTAGGGTAGGTAGGTAGGGTAGGTAGGTAGGGTAGGTAGGTAGGGTAGGTAGGTAGGGTAGGTAGGTAGGGTAGGTAGGTAGGGTAGGTAGGTAGGGTAGGTAGGTAGGGTAGGTAGGTAGGGTAGGTAGGTAGGGTAGGTAGGTAGGGTAGGTAGGTAGGGTAGGTAGGTAGGGTAGGTAGGTAGGGTAGGTAGGTAGGGTAGGTAGGTAGGGTAGGTAGGTAGGGTAGGTAGGTAGGGTAGGTAGGTAGGGTAGGTAGGTAGGGTAGGTAGGTAGGGTAGGTAGGTAGGGTAGGTAGGTAGGGTAGGTAGGTAGGGTAGGTAGGTAGGGTAGGTAGGTAGGGTAGGTAGGTAGGGTAGGTAGGTAGGGTAGGTAGGTAGGGTAGGTAGGTAGGGTAGGTAGGTAGGGTAGGTAGGTAGGGTAGGTAGGTAGGGTAGGTAGGTAGGGTAGGTAGGTAGGGTAGGTAGGTAGGGTAGGTAGGTAGGGTAGGTAGGTAGGGTAGGTAGGTAGGGTAGGTAGGTAGGGTAGGTAGGTAGGGTAGGTAGGTAGGGTAGGTAGGTAGGGTAGGTAGGTAGGGTAGGTAGGTAGGGTAGGTAGGTAGGGTAGGTAGGTAGGGTAGGTAGGTAGGGTAGGTAGGTAGGGTAGGTAGGTAGGGTAGGTAGGTAGGGTAGGTAGGTAGGGTAGGTAGGTAGGGTAGGTAGGTAGGGTAGGTAGGTAGGGTAGGTAGGTAGGGTAGGTAGGTAGGGTAGGTAGGTAGGGTAGGTAGGTAGGGTAGGTAGGTAGGGTAGGTAGGTAGGGTAGGTAGGTAGGGTAGGTAGGTAGGGTAGGTAGGTAGGGTAGGTAGGTAGGGTAGGTAGGTAGGGTAGGTAGGTAGGGTAGGTAGGTAGGGTAGGTAGGTAGGGTAGGTAGGTAGGGTAGGTAGGTAGGGTAGGTAGGTAGGGTAGGTAGGTAGGGTAGGTAGGTAGGGTAGGTAGGTAGGGTAGGTAGGTAGGGTAGGTAGGTAGGGTAGGTAGGTAGGGTAGGTAGGTAGGGTAGGTAGGTAGGGTAGGTAGGTAGGGTAGGTAGGTAGGGTAGGTAGGTAGGGTAGGTAGGTAGGGTAGGTAGGTAGGGTAGGTAGGTAGGGTAGGTAGGTAGGGTAGGTAGGTAGGGTAGGTAGGTAGGGTAGGTAGGTAGGGTAGGTAGGTAGGGTAGGTAGGTAGGGTAGGTAGGTAGGGTAGGTAGGTAGGGTAGGTAGGTAGGGTAGGTAGGTAGGGTAGGTAGGTAGGGTAGGTAGGTAGGGTAGGTAGGTAGGGTAGGTAGGTAGGGTAGGTAGGTAGGGTAGGTAGGTAGGGTAGGTAGGTAGGGTAGGTAGGTAGGGTAGGTAGGTAGGGTAGGTAGGTAGGGTAGGTAGGTAGGGTAGGTAGGTAGGGTAGGTAGGTAGGGTAGGTAGGTAGGGTAGGTAGGTAGGGTAGGTAGGTAGGGTAGGTAGGTAGGGTAGGTAGGTAGGGTAGGTAGGTAGGGTAGGTAGGTAGGGTAGGTAGGTAGGGTAGGTAGGTAGGGTAGGTAGGTAGGGTAGGTAGGTAGGGTAGGTAGGTAGGGTAGGTAGGTAGGGTAGGTAGGTAGGGTAGGTAGGTAGGGTAGGTAGGTAGGGTAGGTAGGTAGGGTAGGTAGGTAGGGTAGGTAGGTAGGGTAGGTAGGTAGGGTAGGTAGGTAGGGTAGGTAGGTAGGGTAGGTAGGTAGGGTAGGTAGGTAGGGTAGGTAGGTAGGGTAGGTAGGTAGGGTAGGTAGGTAGGGTAGGTAGGTAGGGTAGGTAGGTAGGGTAGGTAGGTAGGGTAGGTAGGTAGGGTAGGTAGGTAGGGTAGGTAGGTAGGGTAGGTAGGTAGGGTAGGTAGGTAGGGTAGGTAGGTAGGGTAGGTAGGTAGGGTAGGTAGGTAGGGTAGGTAGGTAGGGTAGGTAGGCAGGTAGGGTAAGTGCGCCGTAGATAAGTACTTGCTACCCTTGCGAAGCCGGGGCGGGCAGCTAGTAGGTAAATTAATAAAAATGAAATACAGTTTGGTAAGCTCATCACTTGAGAACGGCTAGCAAATGTTTTAAAATGTTCATAAAAGCCCGTATCAGGTTTTTACGGAAACAAAAATTTGAAAATGTTTGCCGTTTAATTTTAAACTTTATTTTATTTTTATTATTTTTTATTGTAAAGGAAATATAAATAAAAATACATATATAGAATAAAAAACCGGCCAAGTGCGTGTTAAACCACGCACAATGAAGGGTTCCGTAGTTGGGATGAATTTATCCAACAAACTTAACATCGCGGTTGAAAACTTGTTCTTCAAGATAATTTATTTTTCACGATTTTATTTTACCACTTTGACGGCGTGATTTATATGTATACCCATACCAAATTAAAGCTATCTAGTACTAAGACTCTAAGCCGCGGACAGACAGACAGACGGACATAGTGAAACTATAAGGGTTCGTTGTTGACTACGGAACCCTAAAAAAACAATTGTCTACCTATTATGAATCATGAGATACAGTCCGCTGACAGACGGACGGACAGCGGAGACTTAATAATAGTTTTCCGTTTGACACCCTTCGGGTACGGAACTCTAAAAACAAATATGTCTACAATTTGATCTGGATATAAATATGCCCCTGACCGATATGTCCGTCTATTCATCCATCTTTTTAACTAGTCACAAAATTCATCGGTCATTGCGGTCACTATGCCGTAGGGCGCTTAGGTTCATTTCCAAGAAAGCACTGTTGTTGGGTCAATGTTGAAGCTAATCTGTCTTGTGGTCACGCAAATTAGGTCAGCCACTGACCTTGTTAGACTACTGGATAGAGAGATTACAGGATTATATTTGGCGGATGGAATAAGCACAATCCTTATTATATATATAATTATTATTATATAATATAATATGTAATATATATAGTTTATATAATTATATATAATATAATATTATTATAATTGCGAAAGTAACTCTGTCTGTCTGTCGGTCTGTCTGTCTGTCGCGCTTTCACGCCAAAATACTGAACCGATTTAAATGTTTGGTACACAGATAGTCTAAAGTCTGAGAAAGGACATACTTTTTATCGACATACCACGCGGGCGAAGCCGCGGGCGGAAGCTAGTATAATATATGTTTGTTTACTGGAGAGGCTTTTGCTAAATGGCTTTGCCGAAACTTCATGGAAATTGTTCTACCAGAATCGCGTCGCACCGTCGTCGCGTCGCGCCTGTCTCCGGGAACCTTTAGTCGTAAAGTGTTTTACAGAGACAGCAGTCATTTCATTATTGTCTTAGAAATATTCACTAATTACCCGACTGCGTGTAGCATAAACAGGGTTATGGTTTCTAAGACGAAACGTCTTTAAAGAATACAATAGAATAGAATATATTTATTTGCTTTTAAACATGGTACATTTAAGGTCTTATTTATAAAGTTGTGATCTTACATGTTTCGCCATGGACTGGCATACAAATACATATCTAAACATGTTAATTACATGTATAATATTTTTTAAACACAAATATCTAAACATGGTGGAGCTCGTGGCTAAGTAATAACAGCCGCTCGGGTCGATCCATCAGGTTAAGCTACGCTTGCCGGGGTTGGTCCGTGGATGGGTGACCATTTTCACATATCGAGACTCCTCCGTTCCTCGGAAAGCACGCAAAGCCGTTGGTCCCGGCTGTCATTTGTGGATCTTTGGCAGTCGTTACGAGTCGTCAGAAGCACGAAAGTCTGACAACCAGTCTAACCAAAGGGTATCGTATTACCCAGTTACTGGGTTGTGGAGGTCAGATAGGCAGTCGCTCCATGTAAAATACTGGTATTCAGCTGCATCCGGTTAGACTGGAAGCCGACCCCAACATAGTTGGGAAAAGGCTAGGCAGAAGAAGCAGAAGAAGACAAATATCTAAACATGTTAATTACCTACATGTTTCGACGAAACTTTCGCTGAAACCTCACAAAGGCTTTTAATAGCGTCAAAAGATTTTTCAATTTGTCACTGCTGGATACCAAAATTATTATTACAAAGTTAATTTCAATTGCACGTAGTTTATGTAATTGAGCTACAAAATATGTAATTCAGTTAAAATAGTGTGATGAACTTATTATCGTTAATTAATTGCATATTGCCGCGCTAAAATGTGGTGGGACACACGTACCTACATACATTCATGTCTATAGGTATAAATGTGGTTGATGGCAAAATGGATGGGAGGTTTAGTGATTGCGAATTGAATGTGAATCAAGTTGATTAATTAGCTTTTTTTTAAAGACCTTACCTACCGATCTCTTCTGTAAAAATATCTCCGTGAAAACTTATGTGGATTGATCTGTCAATAGTGTCAATCCCCTAGCATTAGGTGGAATGACAGCTTACTTCACCTAAGTTTCCACGGAGATATTTTTACAGAAGAGATCGGCTGAAATGAAACAAAAGACAGCCACTTTGTAGTAATTGCAGAAACGTAACATAAAAATGTAAAACAAATTAACCGTCTTAATTTATGCATGTAACGTGAAATGTAGCACTAGGCGAATTTGTTTCAACGCGTGTTACAAAATGTGTTTCATGTAATGTTTCACCTATCTGTACACAGGATTAAGGCTGCGTTTCCTCCAGAGATGTGCGATGGAAATGTGTCGTGCGAGGATGTCGAGCTGTGCTGTGAAAATGTGTGGGGGTTTCCACCAAAGCTGTGCGATGAAAATGTGCCCACGAGGATGTGTAGCAGTGCTGTGAAAATGCGCATTAATATGTGGTGCGAGGATGGATGGACTGGCTGGTACAGTATGCGCAAACCTCGCAACACGTCCTTTTCAACACACATTTCTCGCAACACATCCCTCGCACACATCCCTCGTGCACATCCCTCGTATACATCCCTCGCACACATCCCTCGCTTGTTTTGTATGCGCAAAAATCTAGCTCCGCTGAGCCGTTTCCACCGGAGCTGTGCTGACCGAGGCGAGGTAAATGAAGCGATTCTATTGGTTCTTTACAAACACATCGCTCGCTACGCATCCTCGCACATCTCTGGTGGAAACGCAGCCTAAGTCTTTCTTTAAGGTCTACCGTCTGCAGTCGTCGAGAGAATGCGTTCTTGACATCTGTCAGTTTCATACAAACGAATATGGGTTTTGCGTATTTGATCCTTATTACTACTAGTGTTTTGGGGACTGTCTTATGTAATTTTGAAGTTCGAAAAGTGATGATTCTAAGCCTAGTTTAAATTCGGGAAACCCAGGCTGATTCCCGGCCTCCGAAGGCGCGGGCTTGCGGACGGTGAGCAATGGGTAGTGGGTAGCTCGCCGTCCGATAAGGACCAGGCCCGGGTCGACGGCGCGTTGTGTACCACGCGCGCCTGAAAGAGATGTCAGCACAATTGACAGGGTCCGCTAGGGCCGATGCCTGCCGGGGTCGCGGAAAACTCCTAAAGGGATACCGTGGCCTCTGGCAACTTACAGGCAACTGAAGGAACACGGGTGGGTTTTAGTCAGTAAGAGTCTGACACGCCCTCCCGCTCCACCCAGAGCGCATTCTTTCGATGGCCGGAGTGTAGTTATATCTCAGTATGCAAGAATCCTGTCCAAAGCGACTGTTACATACTGACACCGAAAGATAATGGTGAATCGTATATGTATGAGTAGTAGAAGGAAAATAAGAAATAACTTTAAGTACTTATACATAAATATACGTTGCAATAAATATAAATACTGCTTCCCGTTTGTTTTATTTATTTTGATTTTACGATGTTACAGAAAAGTAAAAATACCGTTTCATCAAAGACCGTGTAAGCGACACACGGTACAACCAAACAATTTTATACTGTCACCTATAAAAAGAGCATCTTTTCTTACGTTTTAAAATTCAGATAAAAATTCCAGCTACGAGATGATCGTAAACAGTATAAAACTTTTATAAGGGCTTGTAAATTTTTTACGATTCTGTATATTGTTATCATTGGCCCAGTTTTATGTTGCACCTTTATTTCGGATGCTTTCTTCATATTTTACGTTTACGTAAACGACTGCGCGAACTAAGTGAGATAGCGTTCTCTCAAATGTTTACGGTCATCGTAAAACTGTTTAAATGTCCTCTGAATCCATATTCGCGCCTCGGAATAAGAAGTGGCGGTTAGACGTTTTTTAAATACAGTGTGTATCGGAACTCATCATCATCTGTCTAGCCTTTTCCCAACTATGTTGGGGTCGGCTTCCAGTCTAACCGGATGCAGCTGAATACCGGTATTTTAAATGAAGCGACTGCCTACCGGACCTCTACAACCCAGTAACTGGGTAATACGATACCCCTTGGTAAGACTGGTTGTCAGACTTTCGAGCTTCTGACTACCCGTAACGACTGTCAAAGATCCACAAATGACAGCCGGGACCAACGGCTTAACGTGCTTTCCGAGGCACGGAGGAGTCTCGGTATGTAAAGATGGTCACCCATCCACGGACCAACCCCGGCAAGCGTAGCTTAACCTGATGGATCGACCCGTGCGGCTGTTATTACTTAGCCACGAGCTCCTCAGAACCATGAATGATGTGTGTATCAGAACTATGAGGTCATATTTAAGGGTGTGATATAGAACATGAAACCTATGGGACCAACATCATTATCGCGAAAAGCTATTCAGCCGTCCCCATACGTTTAGGTCGAGTAGACATAGAAGTTTTTTATGGGACGGGTGATAATTTTTTCGCGATTACAATGCAGACGGTCTAGACAAGTGACATACAACGACTTTCAACAGGATTGACATAGGCTTTTCGATAGCGTATGTCAGTCCTATAATCTATAATATAAAAATGAATCGCAAAATGTGTTGGTAAGCGCATAACTCAACAACGCCTGGACCAATTTGGCCAATTCTTTTTTTGTTGTGTTCGTTATCCTCAAGGGAAGGTTTAAACGTAAAGTAGGTGTAGGTAGGGTAGGTAGGTAGGGTAGGTAGGGTAGGTATGGTAGGTAGGGTAGGTAGGGTAGGTAGGGTAGGTAGCGTAGGTAGGGTAGGTAGGGTAGGTAGGGTAGGTAAGGTAGGTAGGGTAGGTAGGGTAGGTAGGGTAGGTAAGGTAGGTAGGCTAGGTAAGGTAGGTAGGGTAGGGTAGGTAGGGTAGGGTAGGTATGGTAGGTACGGTAGGGCTAGGGTAGGTACTTAGTGCTACCCGTGCGAAGCCGGAGCGGGGCAGCTAGTAACAAATATATTTGTACGCCTCTGCAGGCGTAGCATGGCGCTTTCTATCTCTACGAAGAATAGACATAGCTTTTTCTATACAAAGTGATAGTTCGTTTCTATTTTTGACATCCACCGTAGAAATGTTTCTACAATCTGTCATTTTGTCTTTCATTTCTAACGATCTTTGTCTACGTCTTTTTGTAGTTAGACTATTTCGGAAGAAAGTTTTCTATCTTTACTATCAAAATCACTGACAACCGATAAATCCTATGACAAAACCGACAAAACAAAGAATTCTGAGTAGAATTATGTAAAAGAGTGAATTTCGTAAAAAGTGCAGTTGACTCTTTCTACTTTGCTTCAGTCGACAAAACGGTGCTCATGCTACGCCTGCTGAGCAAAACATAGAGGAGCTACCAATCTGTAACATCTCGCACACTGTTGTAATTTGACCTATGTTTGCAAATAAAGCATTCTGATTCTGATTCTGATACATTTCAGCCTTTTCCATCATATCGCTGATAGAATGTCACTTTGTCTAGGGCCTCTGGTCCCATGGAGAAAGTTGTCACCTTTGTTGACACCTTTCTGATACTTGCTGTGTAAAGCAGTAGCACTTTCAACTTTACGTCGAATGAACGTACATAAGTACGTGCTTAGTTAAGGTTTTAACTAGTGCATTAACACTTAGCTTGTGTTACCTAAGTTTGTTTTTCTTGGTATAAGTCTGTGTGCGGGAAGTGCAGGCTAAGATATACAACGTGCCGCTACAATGGCGACATTAATTTAACACACGGGTAGGGCTAGTGGCCAGTAAACATAAAAATTATAATAAAATAAAATAAACCGTACATTGTAAAATTTAAATTTTCAAACAAACTAAATAATAAAAACATAACCAAAATTGAGATCACTCTGTGTAAAAGATGAATTCATGAAGCTACTTACCAGCTGGCTTACGTTCTATATGTAAGATCCTTTGTCGGCATAATTTCTATGAAATTAGAATTTCTATTAAATAGTCGAATGACCTCTTCGCTACAGTTCTTTAAGTACAGGTTGCTCCAGGATGGTAATTTAGAAAATTGCAAATAAATAAATAATAATGTTTAATGAAATTCAAATATTTTCATAAAACGAATACGCGAAATCGTATATGTGTGTTAAATTAATGTCGCTATTGTAGCGAGCGGCACGTTGTACACTTACTATAGACGCTATTGTTGCAACCTACTTTGAAGTTTGTTGTAATAAGATTATGATGAGATATTTCCGAGTTTGCCGTACACTGTAGATTCTTGATAAGAATTTAATAGGGTAATGCTTGTTTCCGTGAAAAGTGAGGTAGTTGAAGTATAAAGGTATTTTAGGAATTATTTCTGGTTGCTATTATGTGACAGGATGGTGAAATGCGTAATTAGATTAAGTACTAATGGCTTCGTTACGGAATGTGACGTTTCAACACGCACAAATATCAATTTATACCTAACTAGCTTCCGCCCGCGGCTTCGCCCGCGTGGTATGTCGATAAAAAGTAAGTACCTATGTCCTTCTCCAGGATGCAATCTATCTCCTTGCCAAATTTTGTCGAAATCCGTTCAGTGGTTTAGGCGTGAAAAGGTAACATACAGATAGACAGAGTTACTTTCGAATTTATAATTATTAGTATGGATTTCAAATTATTTTAGACACGAAGGGTTCCGTATCGTATTAAGATAGAGCAAAAAAACGCCGAAAAAAAACTTTTCTTGTATGGGGACCAGCATTAAATTATTGACTTTATTTGATTTTTATTATTTGTTGTTATAACGGCAATAGAAATACACAATCTGTGTAAATATCAATTGTCTACCTATTAGGGTTCAAGAGATACAGCCCGCTGACACACAGTCGGACGGACAGGCAGCGTAGGCCTAGTAATAGGGTTTCGTTTGCGTTTGGCACCCTTTGGATACGGAACCCTAAAAATTAGCACGTGTCTATGTGTCGTCTAGGTTAGGCTTTACCTAAAAGTGGCCCTCTTAATGTAGCAGCCTCCTTAAAACCATTATCATCGTCTTTCGAAAGAATGATGATGTTGATAATTTTAATTCTTGTATTATAGCCATGCAAACGAAATGGCCGCACCGACATCA
This sequence comes from Lithophane socia, assembly GCA_947522985.1. Taxonomy (NCBI): domain Eukaryota; kingdom Metazoa; phylum Arthropoda; class Insecta; order Lepidoptera; family Noctuidae; genus Lithophane; species Lithophane socia. The sequence goes on from OX383272.1 coordinate 6,276,139, forward strand.
GCCGGTCGTTAGCGTGCCGTCCGTCAATATGAGGGTGCAGTGTGCAAGTGAGCTTGACATTTAGGGAATTGGGATGTTGTGTGAGTTTACACTTACAAGTTACAATACCTTGTTTATATTTACATAAAATGTTCGTAATTCTAGAAGAAATGACTAAACTGAGGAACGAATTTTAGTGAAGGTTAGAATACTTATAATAATAAAATATTCGTTTATTTGCAAAAGGTACACCTTACACAAAACACACCCTACATCCTACAGGGTGTAGGGTGTGTTTTGTGTGAATGTAGGTCTGTTTTGTGTGAGTGCGGTTGTCGGAGTTAGCAAGAAGAGGAACAAGAAGTAGCAGAGATCACTTTTTTTTAACCACGACTGGGAAGCTTTTGGCTTTCACACCTGATGGTAAGTGATGATCACACCGAAGGTGGAAGCGAGCTTCACCCAGAATCCTTAACCACAGAGGAACTGGCTATCTTACCTCTAATTGCCGAAACACAACAATGCTGTTGACATTGTTGTTATGGCGACAGACTTAGATAAGATAGTATTTGTGTAAGTGAAGCCACGGTCAACGCAACTACATTCTACCAAAGAAAATATAGCACTTTTAATTATATTTCAGTTTTCAGTAGTTCTAATATCGCGGACAGTTTCACAACGCGGTGCAAGTTATGTAACTGTGAATCATAAAAGCGAACATTGCAAGTTTTCAGGATTCTGCACTCTGTAAAGAATAAGATGTTTAAGAGTTTCTTGTTTCATTTATATTTCTTTCAACTACGTAGTAATGTTATCATTAATCACTACAAAACCGATCACAAAAGACGTATTTTTTGCTTAGAACCAAAACAGTGCAGTAAAGATGTATGAAATTTCATTGTCGCACTGTTAAAGACATTGGTAAAACGGGACCCTAAGGCTCGTCTGTCTGTCTGACTGACTGACTAACTGACTCACTGACTAACTGACTCACTCATTCACTCACTCGTGTCAATTTAGTGCCCTCGCGTGTGCATTAATAACTCACTTTGGGCTCGATGCAACAATCTACTATTAACATGCTATATTTTGTTAAAAGTGATTTTTTTAAGTTTAAACTAGGTTTTTCGAAGTTGGATTTGTGCCCGGTTGATGGCAATAGGTTTGTGCCCGTTTACATAGGACTCAATTCTAACGAACGAGGTGAAATTTGGGTGTACTATAGGTAAACCTCTGCCCATACCTTTGCGGAATATAGGTGTGATGTTATGTTATGTTTTCTAAGTTTATAAGATATTAAATAAAGATCTTTAGCTGTTCATTATCAATGTCAACTTTCTCATTCTCTAAAATATTACCGTAGTTTACGAAAAACGTATAAATGTATGTCGTAGGGTGATTTAATAATTCGACTTTTCGCGAAAACCCAAGGGATTTGCGTAAACCCGGATAATTAGAAAATGGGGAAAAAAATTCTGCGAGCAACTTGGTAGTAGCGCTCGCCTGTCGCTGCCGCGGAACCGCTCGTTTCGCTCGCTCGGCTCGCGCGCGGTTGGTCATATTTCTAACCTATTTCACTCAGTTCAAAATGAGGAAACATACAATCTGCCGCAGAAATGTTTTCACCATTGTCTAATTATCTAGTCGTAGGCAGATTGTATGATTATAAACTTAACAACCGTTGTATAGCATATTTTATGCAAATAAAAGATTTATTTTAATGATGTCCATTTTAAGGTTGTTTAAACTCAGTCTGTGATAAAATCCACTTCATGCGAAATTCATAAAGAGTCACAAATAGTAAATCGTTTATTCGTGTCATTATTATTCGGAATATCTTTTATTCGTGTTATAATAATGTTAAATACGAACAATTTTATTTAAAAAACCAGTATCCGTTAAGTACAGCCCAGTAATCATTGCAATATTCTGTGCGGTCCGGGAGGAAATTAAACTGAATTCAATGAGCATTACATCTGCTCTTGATTTAAACAGGTACATTTACACAATACGGACAACCTTAATAATTATTATTTATTTATTATACAGGGTGAAATTTCATTCCTGGGCATCCTCTTAAGGGGTCATTGTACTCATCATTATGAACAACTTTCACTATGGGACCAAGACGAACGCGCTTTTTTTCGCGATTTCAGAGTACTCATCATTATAAACACCTTTTACTATGGAACCATCCATAGTAAAAGTTGTTTATAATGATGAGTACAATGACCCCTTAAGAGGATGCCCATGAATTAAATTTTAGGTGGATTTAGGGCTGATTTCATCAAAGTCAGATATCTTTTATCAGTGGAATAAAATTTTCGTCTGACAGTTTTTGTACAGAAAAGCTGTCAAAAATTCAAAATTTTTTCGCAGGATAAGACTTATACTCGGTATAAAAGTTTGGTGAAATTCGCCCTTAAACGAATAAAATTTGACCCTGTATATGTTTATTTATTTATTTATTCACTCCAAACACAAATATCCTTACAGGCTAGACCCAATCTATAAACGTGTATCTATAAACCCTGGACGGACATTGATAGCCAGTCGAATTACATTCACTTTTTTCGTAGAATAAACCTCGGACAAGTTTATTCTCGAAACAATAATAATCCCGACGCATGGCAACACTAATTTACTTAAGTTAACTAATAATACCTAACAGTATCTAGCAACACAAGCTCCTTAAACACAGCTCCCATCTAATGACTTCATACTCAAAGTTTACCTTACACGAAGCTAACACAATCCCCAGTCCAGGGTAATTCCAGGGTAACTTCAGGGTAACTCCTAGGTAATTCCAGGGTAATTCTAGGTATGCCCTACGAAATAAGTGGAAAAGGTAAATGGTGCGAAAAAACAGTCGGAAAATCTTGAAACGAGACAACGCTACAATTTAATTTGATGTTTGCCGCGGGGCCACGTTTAAAGTGAAGTTCTTTCTTTTATCATTTTATTCAGTTGAGCTGCAATTACACTGTATTGCATAAAAAACTTTGTGTTTTTTTACATTTTCTTTTACACTGTCGAGCTAACGGAGTTGTGGGGAGTAACAAGTTATTCGTCTAGGTTGATTTTTCGCGTTTTGCAGTGTAATTTAGTTGTGTACTTTACTCGCATCATGTAAATTGCGTTTTTCTGTTGTTCAGTTTGAATGGATTATAAGTTTTGTTTGAAGTTGTGATGTATGGCTGTGCTACTTGAATATACGGTACAATTCTCGCAGTTCAGCGTGTGTTGGAGTTAATGTTGTTTTACAATCAATCAAGCCTACAATACGCGCTCGTGGAGTATTATTTAAATTGTAATAATGCTCGCAGGTAGTCGTGTGTTCTTGTTGTGATTATACTTACCTGTATGGTATTGGATTTACTTGTTGACTATTCAGAAGGTGAATAATGAACACTCAGTTGTAGGTTTAAGAATATATTAAAAATTATACAGAGAAAAACTAAAAGACGACAAGACAGCGAAACAGCTGACTGACTAATGGAGAAATCGCGCCCGCTGCCGGTCAAGTCACATCCCGTACCCCCCGCCCGTGTTGAGACGCAAGTTCGTTGCCCTAGCGCATAAGGCAACGAACTTGCGTCTCTTGTGGTAAAATTTAGATCTAAAAAAATAAAAATAAAAAGTTGTAATTTTCCATTGATTTTACGTTCTATAAATGAAACCAAACCACTGGTTGCAAGGATAACGGTGTTTACCCTAACAGCCTGTATGCATATTTTTTTTTTGCATGGCATATTTTTTTTTTTTTTGTTTTTTTTTTTGTTGTCTGTACGGGTTGGTTGATTGGTATACTTATGCATGGAGGTATGTACCCCACACCTATATTACAAGAACGAATATTCGGTTATAAAACTGACACAATTTAATCACCTCAATCATAATTTCACGAGGTTCTAAATAGACATTGACCTGCTCAATTTATTTACCTAGATTTAATTTATAACTCTTAGGACTGATTTTATCAAAGTTCGATCTTTTATCCGTGGAATAAAATTGACGTCTGACAGTGTTTGTATGGAAAAACTGTCAAAAATTCAAAATTTATTCGCAGGATAAGACTTATAATCGGTATAAAAGTTTGGTGAAATTCGCCCTTAGAATCCAATACTATAACTTTTCATCCGACCATTTAAAAGGAAGGGTAATGATTTTTTTAAAGCAACCAGGTCCTGCCGATTTCAATCGATCTTTTTTCTCTTTCCCACAAAAAATCTCTTCAAATGTGTCATGAACGCTAGCCCTTAAATAAAACAGTGATTTTAGTCATGCTTGTAATTAACGTAATTGGCATCATTTTACTTGTAAATGTTCGTTTGAATTTATGTATGAATTTAATGTTGTACTGTCATGCTATATTTTGTTTAATGTGTGCGGTAAGTGCAGATGTAAATTGAAATTGCTGGTGGTAATGTATTAAAGCTAGAAATCTTATATTTTCTTCAAGGAATAATCTGTCGGTGTGATATCCAATAACATTGTAAAAGTTTTCATCGAAATATTTTTTTTTCGTCGAAATAAAAAACGAAATCCTACATAAATTAAATGAGCAATATTTTTATATGTTTAAATATATATATTTGTAATCACGTTCTCGAACAAGGCTCTAACGATTTCGATTAAAGTTGCAATATAGGGGTTTACGGGGGCGAAGAATCGATCTTGCTATTGCTAAGAAGTCTCATAACTGGGAAAATTCGTTTTGTCTATTTTCACCCGAGGAGAGGTCGGTCGACCAAATATGTATGATCAGTATTTCATGTATATCTTGTACAAAACAAAGAAATAGATATGAAGTACAGTGGTACCCAACTGATAAGGCGCGTCGTAAATCTTCGTTCGCACAGAAAAGAAAGTATGGCCCCGAAGATTAACGAAAGAATACTTAAAACTTACAATCAACCTTAGATCAATGATATAAGGTTCATCACTGCAGCTGTTAGTTCCATTTCACTCGCAAGTCACTCGAAAGTATGGCGGCTGACTAAAATGCCACGCGGCGCGCGCTAACATGGCGGCAGCTGCCGTACAGGAAACACACCAATAGCAGTACAGGAAAAAAAAAGCGCGGTGCGTGGACCGTGCCGATTGGTCAATAGCATTTCCCGCGCTTTGAAAATTCATCTTCTGCGCAGGTACATCGGTAAGCCATATCAGTTGGGTACTACTGTACCTATTCATATCGTGTCGTATATGTATACAACATTATTTTTTGTTTATGCTAAACTCGAACTCATAACTCATAAAAAATCAGCTGTTCCTTACATTTTGTCGATTTAAGTGAACACAAATGTATGGAACAGCAGATTTATTTTTCGCGATTTCAATGTTGGTCCCATAGAAAAAGTTGTTCAAAATGATCAGTACAATGACCCCTTTTCGGGTTTAGCATAAATAAAAAATAATGTTGTATAGTCGTACGTTACAGTGGTATCATTTTCATGATGAGATAAGAGGAGCTCGTGGCTAAGTAATAACAGCCGCACGAGTCGATTTATCAGGTTAAGCTACGCTTGCCGGGGTTGGAGACTCCTCGGGGCCTCGGAAAGCACGTTAAGCCGATGGTCCCAGCTGTCATTCGAGAATCTTTGACAGTCGTTAAGGTCGTCAGAAGCCCGAAAATCTGACAGTCTTACCAAGGGGTATCGTATTACCCAGTTACTGGGTTTTGGAGGTCAGATAGGCAGTCGCTCCATGTAAAATACTGGTGTTCCGCTGCATCTGGTTAGACTGGAAGCCAACCCCAACAGGCTAGGCAGATTGTTTTGGTATCATTTTCAGGCTGTACAGATATTTTGCTGACAACCAGTATGGTTCAACCAACTCACGAGGCTTAAATGTAACTATTACTTAAATAGGGATTACAGGAAACTAATATGAAACAAAAATAATATCCAGCAATATTCCCTGAACGGAACAGAAACATAATCAGCCTATAATGTTCTCATTGCTGGGACACAGGCCTTCTCTTGGTGAGAGGGAGTGGGCCGCAGTCCACCACGCGGGCCCAGTGCGGGTTGGTAGATGTCACATAATGTCTTTGAATTTTTGGTTGTAGGACATGGCGTGGCGGTTTCCTCACGATGTCTTCTTTCACCGTTTTGAGAGCAGTGGTGATGAAATAACACAAAATAAAGTGCCTATCTGGGTTCGAACCTACAAGCTACAACTCCTATGTCGCGGCCACTGAGCCACCACTACTCCGAATATCATTTCATTTCATTTCCGAACCAAACCGAACAGATAATAAGCGTTTATTGTAATTGTCAGAAGTCAGAACTTAGCGTAATCTGCTGGATGTTAATGACAGTACTTGTGCTCCATAACAATAATAATAAATTTAAACATAAGTGCAGCGGAACGGGCTAACTTTTCAGCAATTAAGTTCAAGAGTAACGCGACACGGTGTAGGACAGTACAGAAGGATTAGTAAAACAGAACTTGAACTATAGTTTTGGGATAGTTAATTGATTCAGGCGCGACTTTGCAGAAATCCAATAGACGTAGATTATATTTAGTAACCTATTCCGCTTAACTATTCTTCAAGAGGCATAAAAAACCCTGTAAGAAAGGGACAACTGTCCACGAGGCATCCTTAGGATTACGATTGAGCAGTTGCAAACCAGAACACGAGGTCTTGCCACCGAGCGCTGGACACAGAGCTGGATTTGATTCACTCTGCGTCCGCGCTCGACCTAGCACATGAAAACTCACTACTCACTTCTCTTCCTTAGTTATGTATTACCTACAGAAGTGTTTGACGTGTGATAGGTGAAACACGTGTCGATTTTTACAGGGTCTTTAATGACTCTTGAGGAATAGTTAAGCGGAATAGGTTACTAAATATATCTACGTCTATTGTATTGGATGGAAAACCCCCGAGGGGACCCCGGGATTGTATCACGAAGTGAAAAGATTTGCCAGTTAAGAAAGTTGGTAGAGGGGCTGTCTTCCAAGGTGCACCGGTATTTTTAGAAGGTAAAGTGAAGGTTATTTTAACCCACAGCACACCACCCTACAGCTAGAGTTGTCATTGCACCTGTATTGTATGATTTCATTGCGAGAGGAGCTCGTGGCTAAGTAATAACAGCCGCACGGGTCGATCCATCTGGTTAAGCTACGCTTGCCGGTCCGTGGATGGATGATCATCTTTACATATCGAGACTCCTTCGTGCCTCGGAAAGCACGTTAAGCCGTTAGTCCTGGCTGTCATTTGTGGATCTTTGACAGTCGTTACGGGTCGTCAGAAGCCCGAAAGTCTGACAACCAGTCTTGCCAAGGAGTATCGTATTTCCCAGTTACTGGGTTGTGGAGTTCAGATAGGCAGTCGCTCCATGTAAAATACTGTTATTCAGCTGCATGCGGTTAGACTGGAAGCCGACCCTAACATAGTTGGGAAAAAGCTAGGCAGATGATGTATTATTTAATTGCAGTAGTTTTTCTGACCCAATCCATGTCGTGACCACATACAAAACACGGTCGTGCATGTTTCAAGGATCGACAATGTTTTGACCCAGTTAGTTCGCATGAGATCAAAGTGTCCTGGCCATAAGAGGATGACAGATGACATGAGGACCCAACTAATGAGGATGGGAGGGTTATCGTGAGGTAGCTGAGGCCAAAATAGGGGTGAAGGAGCTTCGAGTAGGTAGTTCGGTTATTTCGTTAGTAGGTATTATGATGAAGTTACAAAAGGGAAAGTAAAAATGGCAAGGGAAGAATTTTCGTCAGTATTTTCCCTTGATTTTTAAAACATGTAAAAATTTTCATTATTATGATTAATTAACTAGCTGCGCTGCCGCAGTTTCACCCGCGTAAGTCTCGATCCCGTGGGAATATCGGGATAAAAAGTATCCTATGTCCTATTCCAGGTTATGGTCTACCCCTGTGCCAAATTTCATCCAAATCTGTTCAGCCGTTTTGGCGTGAAAGCGTAACAAACAAACTCACTATAGCATTTATAACATTAGTTAGGATTGTAATTGGCTTGTAATGGTAATCTGTGTTATTGTGCGCTTTAGATGATAAGGCCATGGTTTATATATATTTATATATATATTTATTGGGTATGTTGAAACTGTTTGTACTTCCCGTCACTTGTCACTAAAGGTTCATTAGAAAACCAGCGTCAGACAGTACCTGTCTGGCATTAATGCTGAAATGAACCTTTTTTGGCGCAGCCGTGAGGCGCACACTATTGTTTTTTTTTTTTTTTTTTTGTTATTTGTATTTTGTGTTTCACGAACTGTGTCCAAATAAACGTTATTCTTTCTTTCTTTCTTTCTTTCTTTATAACCCCGAGTTGGGGTTATAAACGCTTTATAGTACATAGATATATTTATCACTAGCTTCTGCCCGCGGCTTCGCCAGTGTGTATTTCAGAAAATATCCCACAGGAACGTACTAGCGGGATTAAAAGTACCCTATGTGTTAATCCCGGTAAGCAATGTATTCTTACCGTAATACATTGTTTTCATAACTCTATTTTTTTAAGCACTTTAAGCGTTGCAAACCAGTAAAGCACCCAGTTGGCATGATTTTTCCCGACATCTTCCACAATCATCGTCATATTTCAGCCAATTTAAAACAAAACCTTAATGGATTAAACACTTAAACCTTCCTCATGAATCACTCCGTCCATTGGTGAAACTCGTATGAAAATCTGTTCGGTGGTTTTTGAGTATATCGCGTTTAGACAGACGGACGCGGAGGGGGACTTTATTTTATAATATATGTGGTCATTTAAATGAGCCCATGCTGTATATGGGAAATCCCTAGCTTTTACAATGGCTCTTTGCATTTAAAAGTAAAAAAAATAACATTAGAAACAAGAGAAAAATAAAATCGCATCACGCCAGTTTGCACGAT